>CM062818.1:225158620-226616021 GCA_031772625.1 Pinus tabuliformis | reverse complement strand
TTTTCTAGAGTCATGTGACTTTGAGGCGATTGACAAACAGTAATTATGCAATTTATTAAATAATAGTTGGTACCCGTGTTATATTAACAATCAATTCGGCAAAAATATTTTCTAGTGAAAAAAAACAAATTCAGTTTTTTCCCAATTTATGTAACGCCCAAGGTCCACTCAATATTTTCGACAATATCAAGATTATTTTCGACAATATCAAGATGAGTGATTCCTTCATGCTTCAGTTTAACTTAAAGTTATATTTACAATTTAGAATATATAAGATTTATTTAATACTAGATCTATCATGTGTCATAGTTTTTACACTCTAAAAAGAAAATTTTCACTTAGAAGGATTTAATCCCTCTCAATGCATAATAGATCAAGTGTTAGATGAATTTAAACTGGTAATATCTTAATACATATTATAATATAACAAATTTAATATTATATTAAAATTTAATATTACATTAATCCAAAATTTTAAATTTAATAATATAATATTACAATACATCATATTAATATTAATATTAACATTATAATATAGATATTAGATTTAATGATGTTTTTTACATGGCAGGATAACAAAATTTATAAGAAAATTTCATCAAATTAATATTTTCAAATATTACAATTTTAATGTCGACAAAGATTTTAATATATCCTTAAGATATGGCTTTTCATTTTAAAGATTCATTTTAAAATGTTTAGTTAAAAGAAATATTATATTTTGGAGCAAGATTTTCTATTCTTTTTGTTGAATTAACATTTTCCTTTGATTTAAGAAATGGCATTGACTTTAGTAAGGAGTAAAAATGTTTAAAATTATAATTAATTTGAAATTTTATTGTGGTAAAAAAAATTGTTAAAGATAAATTTATGATCCATTCAAATTCAAGTATATGGTAAACAAATTCTTAAAAGCATGAAATAATTTACTATCCATTCAAATACATAGTTATATTTTAATAACTAATCTTATTCCATTAACAAGATTAAAAAGTTAGATATAATTTTAGATTGGTGGACATTAGCGAAAACTATTTTTTTTTTTTTTGAGGGTGTGACATACTTACACATCTCGGCCATACTAGGCCTTTCGACCCAATTAATAATTAATAATTATTTTTTTATATTAATACTAAATAAAATATTTAAAAAAATATATATTTTGATATTAATTATATATATAAATAAGAAAACAAAGTATTCATAAGTATGTAATTATCTTAGTAAATATGGTTTTACCATTCAGATAGCTTCATAACCATAGGCAATTATGTAATGGAGTCTTCGTATTAAAAATGATGTTGCTTGAGAGGCTTGATGTAATTTTGAGATTCATTCTTGACTTTGGTGTAATAAGAATTCCAGTCCCTTGCCCCGTTGAGGCTTCCTTGCCACACTGTCAGGGTTTTACCACGTAAAATTCCCTGTGCTTTTTTGTGTGATTCAATTTCTTTATGTGTGCATTTTCTTTCTTACTTCTACAATTAATGGGATCAAAGCACCAACGAGTTGTATTAGAGAGAAATAGTCATGAGGAACGTGAGGATTGTAGGATCTACATATGAAAGGTATTTGTAAAAACCATTGAGTGGAGCCATCTTTTCATTTTTAATTCATTATCTGTCTAAGGAAACTTGCACCATGGTGTTGTATGTAGAGACTAAAACATGCTAGTTTAGCAAAAGCAACCCAATAGATATTTTTGGCTAAGAGGAGTAGACGAGCACTGTGGCTGAGGGAAGCGGACAAGCAGTTTGGTTGAGATTAGTGGACAAGCAGTAAAGCAAGTAAACTATGAGTAACCGAAGACAACCATGTTTATTTTACAGCTATTGTTGTTACATAGTTTGGATCCATCCTTATGAAGCCATGTATGTACAACCCATTTGTTAATTGAGAGAAAAAAAATATGTGAATGATTTACTTGGGTTTGTCACACACCAAGGAAGAGTTTATATACTTAAAATCTTAATGGAAGCTTTTGTCGGCAAAGTCATAACACAACTAAAACCTCATATGATTAAAATCTCATTGGAAAATGAATGCGCAGATGCATGTAATCATTGAAGAAAGTGAGATGAAGTAGTCATCGCGTAGATTTTGAAGTAGGGTTTATAAAGGAAAATTTTAGGGATTTGAATTTCTATAAAAAGGAAGGAGAAGTAGTTTTCTTTTTTGAGAAGAAAAAATATCTAGAAATTATAAAAAGAAGAAGTAGTTTAAAACCTTGGCTGAGAAAAAAGTTAAAAGAGAAAAAAACCCTAGGTGAAGATAAACCCAAAAGAAAGAAGATTCAAAAATAAAAACACCCTAGGTGAAGGATTCTTTTTTGGGAACCTTTGAAAGAACCCAAATAAGGAATCTTGAAAGAGCCCATGTAGCAAGAAAATGGCTAAAATGACTAATGCTAAGTCTGAGGTGGAGTAGTTTAACGGTAAGAACAATTTTTCATTACGGAAGATGAAGTAACAATATTTGTTGGTGCAACAAGGGTTGCACAAAGAATTATATGGGATTTTAAAGAAACCTATTGGCATTACACATTCAGATTGGATGGAGTTGGATGCTCAAGATCTCAGTACCATTAGGTTGTGTCTGGCAGATGAAGTTCTCTTCAACATTGTTGAAGAAACCTCAACGATAGGCTTGTTACTTAAATTGGAAGCATTGTACATGACCAAGTATTCAACCAAAAAAATCTATTTGAAGAGGTAGTTGTAAAGTATTTAGATGAAGTAGGGCACTAAAATTCGAGAAAATTCAAATGTATTTAATAGACTTATTTTCTGGTTGATAGATATGGATGTTAAATTTGAAGAAGAATATAAAACCATTTCCTTGTTATGCTCATTACCTCAGTATTGGCATCACTTTATGAATTCTATTAGTTTGAGAACAACAAAATATTTAGAATATGATTATGTTGTTGGAGCTCTATCATTTGAAGAAGTATGGAGGGAGTCTAGCATTGAAACTTCCACACCAAAAGCTATGGCAAGCAGAGGTAGGTCCAAGGAAATAGGAGAGAAAGCAATAAGTTCTTCCAAATCAAAGTCAAAATGCTATAAGGGTAACGCCAAATGTTGGTACTACGACAAAATAGGGCATAACAAGAAAGACTATGGGAAAAGAAATGAGTTTGTTGAAAACCTAAAGAAGGGAGATAATCAAGTTGAGTCAGGTACAATTGATGAAGTTTTATCTATTGAATCAACTTTGATAAATGAAGATTTTCCCATTTGCAATGTTTCTTAGCATTATGAAGATTGGTTTTTAGATTCTGGTGCTTCTCATTACATGAGTTCACACAAAAATTGATTCACTTCATATAAAGTTGTGAATGGTAGTTATGTGTTTACGAGTAATAATATATCTTGTCAAACTATTGGGTTGGGAAATGTCAGAATTAAAATGTATGATGATATGATTAGAACATTGATTTATGTTAGACATGCACTTAAGTTAAAAAATAATTTGATTTCTTTAGGAGTATTGGACTCAGAGGGTTATAAATTTATGGGTCAAGGTGGAGCCTTGAAACTTCCAAAGGGAACTCTTGTTGTTACAAAGGAGTAGAAGATTAGAAACCTTTACAGAGTTAAAGGAATTCTCAATAAATGAGGAAACGACTATATCTGAGAAGGCAAGAGACGATACTTGTATATGGCATCAGTGACTAATTAACATGAGTGATAATGGCCTTCATGTACTGATGAATTGAAAATTGGATCCTAATTTGAAATCATTGAGTTTGGATTCTTGCAAACATTGTTTAGATGGAAAACAACGTAGACAAAAATTTAAAGCTAGAAGCCATAATTCTAAAGGAATTTTGGACTATATTCATTATGATCTTTTGGTACCATCTCTTACAGTATCCTATGGAGGTGCATCTTACTTCGTAACATTTATTGATGATTACTCTAGGAAAGTATGGGTCTTGTTGACAGTGCAGGATACCTCCAGCATACAGGGGATATCCCTGATATAAGGTCCCAACTAGACCTCCCACCATTTAGTGTAGGAGTCCCATCTTGAATATGACCTTGATGTCATTTAATTAAATGTATGCCTTGGATTTAGGTATCAACACGAGAGAGAAGCATAATTGTCCTTTTGAATGAGAAATCTTCTATGCCCATTGAATGTTCAATTTTCAATGTATCAATGGTCGTCTATTATCGGAGCAAATTTATGTGACCCTCTAAGAGATAAGTAACAGTACTAATGTAATGGAGACATGCATGAAAGAGAAAGGTTCTTCTAACATCAAGAAAAATAGTTCACAAGGATGCAACGATCATTATAAACATAACAACACATTTCCAACAAGGAGTATCCGGGTAACTGAAATAGTTCAACTAATCCATTACTAATGAGAGCAAACATGAACCATAAACATTCAATGAATAATCTTAGAAACATTCATAATCCATGTGTGAAAACTCGCTGGCCTGGAAGGCTTCAATATTAAGAAAAAGTCCCAAGATACATAAATAAAATGAATACCACTAGCTTTAATTGTTGAGAATTGAGCCACTACTTGCTCCCTAAAAGTAGTAACTTTATGTCTCCAATGCCTTGTAGGATAAGCCAAGGTTAAAATTCCTTTACATGAGAAATGAGGATATATTTATAACTTGAGGAATGACATTTCACATCCTCATGACTCTTGACATTCTAACTTCTTATGACCTTTGGACTTCTACAACCTTTGGAGTTACAAATGAATTTTCGAATTACATGTAACTTTTGATATTACATGTCTGTTGGACTTCCATGACTCTTTAGTTCATACGTGGCTCCTTAGTTCATACATGAATCTTAGACTTCCACTTATTTATATTTTACAATGATTACAATAATATATCACGAATTCCACATCATCATGTGATGAAACTTGACATGTCACTATTTTGATGACTGGGACTAATAGTGACTAATGACATGAAATTTCTTCGATGGTGACATGGATGATATATGTCTCCTCATTTCTTATTAATCTTTTGATCATGGCGCTTTCACCCTCCAAAGGGTCTTTAATGTTAGAGTCCTTAGAGCACATTGATCATCAATATTTAAGTGTTTTCTTCATTATTTCCACACTTCCTTTGGTTATTCTCCCTACCCAATATTCCTCACATGTTCTTGTTGTGGTGTTTTTTGAATACCTATTTCTGCAACCACTCATGATGAGCAACTATCAACCTGAAAATCTCATATTCTACCGTGATCCATGCATATTTTATGTTCAATCCTTTTAGGTGTTCTCAAAGAGGGTCAACGGGACTACATGGTGCAAGGGAACACTTTGAAAGGTTGAAGGGATAAATAGGAGAGTCTTCAGGGCTTTGACATGCACTCATGCACCCAAAAGAAGAGAATAGTCAAGGCAAGATGCAAGGTGCATGTTTGAAGGGTTAAAGGGAATGCTTCAGGCTTCCTAAGTGCTTTGTGCACTTAAAGGAGAGAGGGAGGAAACCGGGCGCACTCCTGAATGCTAAAGGCTAAGGATTTGTGCCTTTAGAGTGTGCTCATGTGCTAAAGAGGCCTCAAGAAGGGTGCAGGGTGCATTATTGAAGGGCAAAGGTTGGGGCTTTATGCCTTCGAAGAGTGCCAATGCACTCAAGAAGTTCAAGAGTGTGCATAGCGCATTGGGGAAGGTTTAAGGATTAAGCTTCGAGTCTTTAGGGGGAGCCAATGCACTCAGGGAGGATGCACTTCATTAAGTCAAAGGAGTACGCTCAAGGAAGGCTTAGTCATTTTGGAGGGTGTAGTTCGAAACAAGGAAGGGGAATCAAGCTTGAGGAATGCACTTTGCATGCTTGAAGGGAACAAGGAACACTTCTGAACAATGAAGGATCCCCCATCGAAGCTTTAGTCTATGCTCCTGCACTTTTTGCCTTAATAGGTTCACTTTTAAACCGAAATTTGTCTATGTATGGATGATAGCACAAGGGATGAACATGATGCATTCTAGACATAAAACCATGTGCAACACATACCAAATCATTGACAAAACTTAGAAAATCTTGATAAAAAAATGAATATACATAAAATTGTCACTTTATACACATTCCCCAAATAATACGAGTGAAGTGTGTGCAACTGCATCACAAAAGTGTCATTTTATGACAACAAAAATGTTATGACCATGAGATACACCGAAATATGTTATGATCACTATAATGACACTTAACACCATTTAATAACACTTGAAAATTTAGAGCAACATGAAACGACACTTAACAATCGAGGTGACATTTGATACGATAATGAAGTAGGCTCCAAAATTTGAAAGTAGTGAAATTGAGGGTGTTGTGGTAGCGAAAACACTTGGTGACACACTGGGTGGATTTTAGCTTCTTTATCCATGAATAGATTTCGGTTGAGGGTCAGACCTTTAGGAAGCATTTATTTCTCGGAGTTCCCCCTCTCGACTTGTCTTTATACATAGAATCTTACTTTTCTCTCCTTCTTTGATACACTTTTAGAAGATACACTATATCATAATTGTTTCGATATTATAAAAGGTAATGTGCATGACAAGTTTATGGTTTTCAGAGTATTTATTTTTCATCTATGGTGTTGCTTTGCTGCCAACAGGCCTAGACACTATCGTGACAGATTCACTTCAGGATCACAAACGTTGCTTCACAGCCAACGAGCCTAGATAGCACCCTCATAAATTTGCTTGCTTCACCTCCCTATGTAGGAATACTTTCTCTTATTTAACCGTTTATTTATTTATTTTAGTAGAACTGTGCATTCGCACTTATGTTTTTCCATAGGCGGAAGAGGGATCCTGTCTTACTGAGAGAAGAAGAGGTCACCCCTTCAAAGAAGTATTTTTAGACATTCGATATTGGTTTTCTCACTTTATATTTTCCCCTTATACAGTCTCTACTAGATTGGAAAAGAATAAGCTCACAAGTAGATTAGCGCCATGTTGAGCAATTTAAATACTAGCATAGGCGAAGATATTATGGGTTCCCTCAACGTTCTCCTATTGGACGAATCATATTTTCCATATGGACTTAGGTCAACCTATGAAATTTCCCAAATAAAGAAGGGGAACAACAAAATGCCAAGAATTGTGGTTGTCACAATTCTCTTTAATTGTACCACAAAGCCTTTTAAGCCATGCACTTTTACATAAGGGTCTTATTTATGTACACTAACCAACTAAAAGGACACAACAATACATGACTACATAATAGACAAATGACTGATGTAAACAAAAGGAAATAAAGGAAAATAAAAGACTCAAAACAATATGTACAGGAAGTGTGACTTGTAGCTGCTACTGAAAATTATGTTTCATGTCTCAACCATTTACAAGAAGGGGCTCGATCCTCCTATCTAAAGTCTTTAACTTAAAGGAATTATGGCTGAGATTCTCTTCAGTAACTGATGGTGCAATCCACAAAGGCTGGAGCATTGGTGTTTACCTTTGTCTTCATGGGTTTTATCCCATTTTAGAACTATATTTCCCACATCAAACCACTTTTTCCTTACAACTATTATGTCTAACTTGTGCTTTACATGGTTTTGATGTATGACAAAACATTGTTTGGCCTTGATTATTTGTTCTTGGAGTTTAAGTAATGTATCTATCCTTCTTTGAACCATGAGGAAAGGTATTCTTTATGACTCTTGAGAGATTTCCAAGGCCAAAAGATATAAGTTTAGAGGAAAGATAGCTTATCTAATGTAAAAAGAAGTAGGGCAAGGTTTTTAGGGAAGGTTTCGAGGTAACAAGGTCAGTCCAAAAAGAATTGGTCAAAGCATTATACCAGTTCCTTTGTTAATGCAAAATGGTCTTCTTGATTATACAAATAATATTCTTATTTGTTGATTCAACTAGGCCATTTCCCGCTAGATAATAATTAGATACATTCTATAAACCAATTCCATTCTCTAATGAAAATTTATAATTTTTTAATGATGAAAAATATGCTGCATTATCAAAGACAACTCACGTAGGAACACAAAACCTGGTTATGATGTTGTATTATAAAAAGTGGATGTCTACTTGATCATTTACTTGCTTGAGAGGAACTGCCTTTGACCACCAGGTGAAATAATTTGTTGCTGTGAGAATATATTGGTGTTGCTTTAATGATTGAGGAAAAGTTTTCTAATAACATGAAGGCCCCACTGTTGGAATGACTCTTTAGTTGCCGCTGGTAGGCGTGGGGCAACTGACCTTTGATCGTGGTCAGCACATCTCTAAAATTCTTGGAACGTACGGAAATAAGCGTTGGCATCTTTACATAGTGTGGGGCAATAATAACGAGTCTTAATAACCTTATGTGTTGTAGTGTCGCCTGCATCGTGGCCACCTGTCTGTCCATCGTGTAAATATTTGAAGGAATTCTCTATATCCTATGGCCCAAGGCATCTTAGTAGGATATCATTGTGGTGGTTTTGAAAAATCACTCCATGCACCAATTTGTATGATATAGATTTTAAACAAATTTTTGTTTTCTACTTGTTAGATAAGTGTAAGGGCAGGGTGCCATGCTCAAAAAATTGTCATAGATTAGCATACTAAAATGTTGTAGATGTGGATTGAGGAACATATTCAATATTAAACATTTTTATCTCCTACTCCCACCCTGAAAAATATTTTTTGGGAGCATCTCTTGCTTCGACGGCTAGCTTAGATAGGCCATGACCCTTTATGGTATGAACTAGTTTAAATTCTAGGTCATATTCTTCAATATAGGTTATCTAGTTAGCCCTCTTCTCATCCAACTCCTGCTACATAAACAATGTTATTTTTGTTGGATGAGGTACAAATATGATTTTATGAGCTTTCAATATGTAGTGCGTAAAATACTTAACTACTTTGTATATTGTGTATGATTGTTTATCGATGGCAAGGTAATTTAATTCGAGCCCTTGTTGGCTAGTGCTCATAAAATATATAGGCCACTCATTTCCTTCATTATATTTATGAGCCAACATAGCCATATTGAAAAATCCAAAGAAAAAATATTGAGTAGGAAATCCTTACCATAATTTGGACTGAAAAGCGTGGGTGCATCAACGATAGTCTACTTGATTTGAGTGAAAGCATCTTTCTCCTGTTTGTCCCATTTGTATACTACATCTTTCTTAATCAAATCATGTATAAGTTTAACTATTTGAGCATAAACAGAGATGAATTTCCTCAGGAAATGGATCTTCCCTAAGAAACACTGCATGGATTTCTTATTCACTAGAAACAGGATCTGTGTGACAACCTTGACCCTCTCGGGATCAATTTTAATTCCACTTTTGCTACAATGTGCCCCAATAAAACCCCTTCGAACAAACCAAAGACACTCTTCTTGGGATTGAGAGAATTCCCATACTTTCGATACCACTCAAATATCTACTTCAAATGACAGACATGATCTGATCATTTCTTAGAAAATATGGTAACATCATCTAAATTAACAACAATTCTTTGACCTATAAGGCCATGAAAGACAATGTCCATCACTCTTTGGAATGTTTCACTGACATTTATTATTATAAATGATATCCTCTTGAAAGAGAACGATCCCCATTTAGTCTGAAAGTTCGTCTTTATTCAAACCAGTTCCGCTACTAGCCCTTGATTATAACTTGGAAATCCATCTAGTAGTGAAAACATTTTAGACCCAGAAACTATTTGGAGTATCTGGTCCATGGATGGCACTGGATAATTATCTTTATCTGAAGCCTAGTTGAGATTCTAAAGATCAACACATAGACACATTTGACCAGAATTCCTAACTATACCTCATACCGTTTAGTGTAGGAGTCCCATCCAAAATATGGCTCAACTGTTGTTTACTTAAAGATATGCCTTAGCTTTAGCTATGAGCACATGAGAGAAGTGAAATTGTCCTTTCAAATGAGCAAGCTACTATGCCTTGTGAATGTTCAATTGTTGATGTATCAAAGTTCTTCTACTACGTAGGAGGGGAATTAAGTGAGCCTCTAAGAGAGAAGAAGTAGCAGTACTACACTAATGGAGACACACGTGAAAGAGAAAGGTTCATCTAACATCAAGAGAAATAGTTCACAAGGATGCGATGATGATTATAAACATAATAACACATTTCCAACAAGGAGTATTGGAGTAGCCAAAATAGTTCAACTAATCTAGTACTAATGAGAGAAAACATGAACCATAAACATTTAAAGAATATTCTTAGAAACATTCGCAATCCATGTGTGAAAACACGCTGGCTAGGAAGGCTTCAATAATAAGAAAAAGTCCCAAGATACATAAATGCATTGACCACCAGTAGCTCTAATAGTGGAGCGTTAGAGCCACTACTTGCTCCCCAAAATTACTAACTCTATTTCTCTAATTCGTTGTGGGAGAAGCCAAGGTTAAAATTTATTTACATGTGAAATGAGGATCTATTTATAACTTGTGGAATGACCTTTAACATCCTCATGAATCTTGACATTCTAAATTCTTGTGACCTTTGGACTTCTACAACCTTTGGAGTTCCAAAGGACTTTTGGAATTACATATAGCTTTTGATATTACATGTATTTTGGACTTCCATGACTCTTTAGTTCATACATAACTCTTAAAATTCCACTTATTTGTATTTTACAATGATTACAATAATACATCATGAATTCCATATCATCATGTGATGAGATTTGACCATGTCACTACCTTGATGACCGAGATTAATTGTGACTGATGACAAGGAATTTCTTTGGGGGTGACATGGATGCTAGCTGTGTCCTCGTTCTTTACTATTCTTCTAATCATGGTGCTTTCAACTTCAAAAAGTTTTTAATATTGGAGTATTTAGAGTACTTCGTTCATTAATATTTAAGTGTGTTCTTCATTCTTTCCATGCTTCCTTTGCTTTTTCTCCTTGCCTAGTATTTCTCGCGTGTGGTTTCGTGATGCTTTTCGAATACCTGTTTCTCCCACCACTCATAACAAGAAACTATCACTATGAAAATCACCTATTCTACCATGATCCATACATATTTTTTCTTTAGTCCTTTTTGGTGTGCTCAAATAGGGTCAAAGGGCTACAAGGTAGAAGGGCACATTTTGAAAGGCTGAAGGCCTAAAGAGGAGAGGCTTTAGGGCTTCATCCTGGGCTCATGCTCCCAAAAGAAGAGAACATCAAGGAAGGGGGGATGGAATAAGTATGAAGGGTGAAGGGGAAGGCTATTTACTTCCCAAGTGCATTACGTGCTCATGGGGGAGAGGGATGGTACAAGGTGCACTCCAAATGGCTAAAGGCTAAGGCTTCATGCCTTCGGAGAGTGATCAAGTGCTCGACAGGCCTCAAAAAGGGTGCATGGCACATTCTTCAAGGTTGAAGGTTGGGGCTTCATGTCTTCAAAATGTGCCAGTGTGCTCAAGAAATTCAGTAGGGAACATGGCACATTGGGGAATTTTTAAGGATTAAGCTTCGTGTCTTCAGGGTGTGCCAGTGTGCTCAAGGATGGCTCACTTCTTAGAGTCGAAGGAGTCCACTCAAGGAAGGGGAATCAGGCTTGAGGAGTGTGCTTTGCATTCTTGGAAAGTGCAAGGCACGCTTCTAAAAAATGAAGGATCCCTCATCAAGGCTTAAGAGTGTGCTCATTCGATTTTAGCCCTAATGGGTTCACTTTGAAATTGAAAATTGTCTAAGTCTGAATGATAGGGGAAGGGGTGAACAAGATGAGTTATAGACATAAAACCATGTGGGACACATACCAACTCATCGAGAAAACTTATATAAGCCTGATGAACAATGAATATACATCAAAACATCACTTTATACACATTCCCTAAGTATTATGAGTGAAGTGTGTGCAACTGCGATCTAAAAGTGTCGTTTTATGACATCAAAGATTTTACGACCATGAGTTGTACCAAAATATGTTTTGATCACTGTGAAAACACTTGAGATGATTCAGTAACACTTAAACACGTACAACAATGTGAAATGACACTTGAATACTGAGGTGACATTAGATACAAGAATGAAGTAGGCTCCAAAATTCGAATGTAGTGAAAGTTTGGAGGGTGTTGTGGCAACAACAACAAGTCTATATGCTAAAAATAAAGGCTGATGTATTTAATGTTTTTAAATAGTCTAAAGCTATGGTGGAAAATAAAACAAGAAAAACAATTAAATATTTAAGAACTCGCAATGGCAGTAAATTTACTTCCTTAGATTTTGAACAATATTGCAAGGAGTAAAGAATTGCTAGACATAAAACAACTATATATACTCCTAAGCAAAATGGTGTTGCTGAATATATGAAGTAGAATCTTATGGAAAGATCTAGAAGCATGATAATCAAATTTAACATGCAGGGGGAGTTTTGGGCATAAGCAGTATCCACTGCTTATTTTTTTGTAAACATATCACCTTTAGTTTGTATTAATTGTAAAAGTCTTGAAGAATTTTTTGCTGGGCCCATCTTGTGATTATTCGTATTTAATAATTTTTTTGTTGTAATTCCTATTCTCCTATTCCAAAGAATCAATGTTCTAAGTTAGACCCAAAAGAAAAATGTTATGTCTTTGTTGGATATGACGATGGTATGAAAGGATATAGGTTGTTGAATATTTCATTGAATAAGATAGTTATTAGTAGAGATGTAAGATTTGATGAGTCTTCTCTTTTGAAATCAAATGTTAAAAAAGTTGAATCAAAACAAGTGTCATTAAATCAAAAAATTTAGTTGGAGACTCAACCATTTTTGGAATGTTTGAAGGAAGAAGAAACTTCTAAGGAAAAGGATGAATAAGAAGTAAAGGAAATTGTGCAAGTTCAGGAACCAGTTCAAGAACTAGTCACTCTAAGGAGGTCTACAAGGGATAGAAGAACACCCAAGCGATATGAATATTTTTCTTCATCTATTGTGTTGACTACTGAAGATGGGGAGCCTTCTTGTTATCAGGAAGAAATGGATGATGCATATAGTGAAAAATGGAAGAGGGATATGCATGAAGAAATGGATTCTTTAGCCAAGAATAAAACCTCGGATCTTGTAGAACTTCCTAAAGGGAAAATTGTTGTTGGATGTAAATGGGTCTTCAAATTGAAGAAAATTTTTGATGGAAGTATTGAAATATATAAGGCGAGGCTGGTTGGAAAAAGGTATTCTCAGGTAGAAGGTATTGACTTTCATGATATTTTTTCACCAGTCTTAAAACTTGTTTCTATTCATACTATACTAGCACTAATTGCGTTACTTGATATTGAGTTACAATAGTTAGATATTAAAACAACTTTTCTTCATGGAGATTTGGATGAAGAGATCTATATGGAATAACCATAAGGTTTTGTACAAGGCCGCAACAAAATATTAGTTTGCAAGATCAAGAAATCATTGTATGGCCTGAGGCAGTTTCCGAGTAGTTGTATAAGAAATTTGACTCTTTCATGGTGAGCCAAAACATCAGTAGAAATGAATATGATCATCTTGTGTACTTTAAAAGTTTCAATGGAATATTCATTATCTTGTTTTTGTATGTTGATGATATTCTTATTGCAAGAAAAAGTATAGAAGAGATCAATAGTTTAAAGGCTCAGCTTTCCAGGACATTTGATATGAAGGATGTTGGAGATGCAAAACATCTCTTCAGCATGGAGATACCAAGATACATGAGAAATGGAAATATTTGGTTATCACAACAAAAGTATGTGGAGAAAATACTTGAAGAGTTCGGTATGGAAAATGTGAAACCTATTAATGTTCCTTTAGCTTCCCATTTTAAATATGTTTTTAGGTTTGAGTCCTAGAACTGATGAAGACAATAAGTATATGTGTTGTGTACCATATGCAAATGCGGTAGAAAACATAATGTATGTGATGGTCTTTACAAGATCTGACATTTCACATGCAGTTGGAGCTGTCAAAAAGTTCATGGAAAATCCAATGACCATTGTATCATCATTAATGGTAATGGATATTCAGTCTGTGGATATGTGGATTCTGACTATGAAGGTGACTTGAAAAAAAGAGATCTACTACAGGATATGTGTTTACTCTTACAAGTAGATAAATTAGCTTGATGTCAAAGCTTCAGGAAACAGTTGCTTTTTTTACTACTAAAGTACAGTATATACTTGCTTCCGATGCCTACAAAGAGGCAATCTGGTTGAAAGGTCTACTTGATGAGCTTGGAAGGATGCAGGAGAAGTTGAATGTATTATGTGAGAGTAAGAGTGATATTCATTTGGATACAAATATGGCTTATCACAACAAGACTAAGCACGTTGATGTTAGATACCAGTTTTTAATACATGTGATCAATGGCAAAAAAGTAGCTCTCAAGAAGGTCCACACACAGGAGAATTTTGGAAACTTGTTCACAAAAGTTGTATTAGTAGAGAAGTTGCGGTGGTGTTTGGCCTCCCTTTGCTTGCAGAAAAGATGATGAATGGGCATGGGAAAGGGATTATGAAATTATTGTGAAGGTGGAGATTATGAACAATGAAAACAATAAAATGATTGTTAAAAATGTAATTATCTTAGTAAATTTGGTTTTATTGTTCAGAGAGTTGTGTAACCATAGGGAGTTATGTAACAGAGTCATCACTTTAAAAGTGATGTTGTTAAAGAGGCTTTATGTAATGTTGGAGATTCATTCTTGACTTTGGTGTAAACATAATTCCAATCCCTTGCCTGCAGGAGGTTTCCTCAACACACTATTATGGTTTTACCACGTAAAATTCCCCGTTCTTTCTTGTGTGATTCAGGTTCTTGGTATGTGCATTTTATTTATTACTTGTGAAATTAACGGGCTCAAAACACCTATACACACACACACGCACCAACTCCATGTTGATCATGGAAGGATATAGATATATTTGAAGTTGATATTATAATATATTATTTGACATTGATCTTCCAATATTTAATTTAATATTTACATTGACATCTTTAAAAAGAATAAAAGAATTGAACATTTCCTTGCACTACTTTATCTCTCTTTATATAAACTTGATATAAAATTATGTTATTAGTCATTGCTAAGGCAGTACTCTAGCACGGGATTTGCATGTTGAATACTATTAGTTTAGCATTGACCAATGTAAGTTATAATGTATAACTTTGAAAAAAAATATTTATTTTTCAATGTTATTGATTTTTTTTTTTCAAACATTTCATTGGACCATAACTTTTAAGTTCTTATTGAAGCCTTTGTGCCATGTGGATAACTACTTCATATTTTTTTCCATAATTCCTGCATGCAGTTGCCATATTTGTGCCATGACTTTAAAATATTTGTGCAATTAATTTTCATGGTTAAGATTTATAGGAAAACAACCTAAAACTAAAATAGTTTTAAAAAACCCACACTCACTTAAATAACCTATTTACCACCGTAATCTAAGCAAGTATTTTCATAAGAAAGGAATAGGAACAAGATGAAAATAAATATACCTTTCAAGAGTTACTATCTACAATTATTTATATTTTCTTCAATGCTTTAACATGTATGAGTAGAAGTGTAAATGTCCAAACTTATTAGTGCTTATTGCCCACAAAAAAATTTAACCAAGTCATTTAGTAGGCAAACTAAGGATGAATCTTTTCACTTTTAAACATAAAAAAATTGTTTACTTTATATATATATATATATATATATATATATATATATATATATATATATATATATTTTAAAGATATAAAATAATCATATTTTGTTCATATATTTAAAAAAACATGACAAAACCAAAGAATTTTCCACCAAAAAAATAAATTCAACATGTATACTACATGACTCATGGAGGAAGTTACATCGAATTACCCTTGCCTTAGAATTTTATAGTCTAAACTATTTCCCTAACTATTTGGATGAAAATTTTTCTCTCGATTTTGTCCTTTTGTTTCCAAATATTAAATTTCAATGAATTCCATTATTGCTAAAAAACATCAGATTCTCCATTCATAGTAATAATTGATATGAGCATGCCATTATGGGTTTTTTAGATGCATTTGAAAAAGTATTATAAACATTTCAGGTTCACTCATTCATTGTGAAATATATGCACAAAGTGTTTTATAGTGTTTCTTGTGTTATTTTAACTTTTCAACATTCCTCTGTGTCACAACAAGTTTTCAAATTTAAAATTTATGCAAATATGTTTTAGAGGTTTTTTAGTTCTATCATCCATTTGATATTCTTAGCAACAAGTAACATCACAATTTTTATTTCTATAAGCATCTGGGCACTTTGTGAATTGCATTCTTATGGTGTTTGTAACTTCAAGAGATCTAGAATATTGCAACAACTATAGATCTTGTAATTTTATCATGCTCTACATAATACTTGTGATAGTCAATTATGCTTTTCAATAGATTTTTTAGCTAGCCTAGTAGAAAATAGAATAATTTAGGGTCTCATATTTCCTTATATGCATATATCGATGTGCTCCTACGAACAATATGAAGATAACTTTTATTAGAAGGAAAATTTTATTCATTTTATTGGGTTGTAATGTTTATACAAAGAGTAATGTTATCTTAGCGAATTGGTACCCATACTTATTAATTTGTTACGTTTGTAAAATCTATGATAGAGTTAAAAATAATTTTCTCAACCGTTTTAACAAACATTGAACACAACCATCAAATATTAGGTTCCATATGATTTGATGTAATGGTTATTTACAAGAATTTTCTCTATCTCAATATATTCCATTCCAAATTAATTGATGTGATGGATAATTGAACTTTTACAAGAGTAAATGTTGTTATAATATGATTACAATGAGTTTGAATCCTTATGTTTACGCAATGTGTCTTAAATAAAATTCAAATCTTTCTATTGATCAAGTGCAAAGTTGAATACAAATGAGTATAACTACTGATTTTTTTCATATACATCATTATTACACTTCACTTGTATTAGTGTTGGCTCAAACCTAATGTAATATGCTTTCTACAGAATAATACAAGACCAAATTGAAAGCCCTAGTTCAAACAAATTTTCCTTTCAAAATAGAGAAATACCAGAACTACTAATACGAGAACATGAAAGCAATTTATTTTGCATGAACACTCAAGCAACACAACGATGACATCAATATAAGCATCCTTGGGAGATATATATCCCTGAAATAAATGGGGAAATTTGATTTAAGGACAATAAAAAGCATGATCTGCAAGTATATTCCTCAATCAAAATAGAACATAAATCATAAATTAGTAAAGACCACAACTATATTCATTTTTGTATGGAAATTTTGAAAAAGCTACAATAGAGAAAGGGTGGAGTTTCAACCTAAATATATGTTTCCTGTTTTTGTCTCCATACGGGCATTAACTTCTATCTCACAACATTCTTATCAAATCATGGGAAATAATAGGGCAGACCATGATTCATGTCTTTTGGGAAATTTGGGATGGATATGGCTTGCACTATTTATTAGAATGATCTTAGTTTGCTTGTCCTAAGACACGGTTAACCAGATTACACTTTCTCATATTTATATTTTCTCATATTTATATTTACCTTGTCATCTCCAAGCCCTCATTGAAATCATCCCAATGTTGCCATGATTTTTATATACTTGTGGAAAGAATTTGTTGACACCTAATCATCAAGATTGGGTGAATGTAATTAATGTAAATAAATAATAAGAAATATGAACAATCATTGGGAGATGAAGTGAACAGTCTCTCCCTCATGTATATAATAAAGACCAACTTGAAGGAATAAAACATGAATTTATTTGGTGGAGTTACTTCCTGGCCTGACATGGTATTAGAGTCAACTCCCAAAATTAGTCTTTATGTAACTCCTAGTTTCTGAGTGTCATTTTTCTGCCAATATTCTTCTTGGTTGCCTGAAGCCTACTCCAGGCAATGTCATATATGTTTTTCTGATATTGTATGCATTTTTAAAAGTTTGCGCCCTCTGTCAAGTCTGCGCCCTCTATCATATGCATTTTTTCAAGTGAACGTTGAATGTTGATGTGTATGGTATCATTTTCAAATGAACACTAGGTCTGGTGAGTGAAACGTTGTCTTATACGTTGATGCTCTTGGTATCATTTTCATTTTCTCAGGGCCTGGTGTGTGAAACGTTATCATATGCACTGGAATAGTCATAGTGTGTATAACTCTTGCGTGAAGTATAACCCCGTGCTTGAACAAGGCCATCAGAGCCCTCCTTATACCTCACTCCCATCGTATCTACTCCATGATGAATTTGGTGGCAGCGGAAACATGGTGGCGCTACTCCGATACAACCCTCCTCCATACCTCAGCATGACACAGTCAAGTTTCGCGTTGCCTGCATACTCCCACTAAGTTTTCTAATTTCGATGATTCCGAGGTCAATAATATAGTACCCCGGCCTGCGAGTTTTAAACCGATGAAAATCAGACATAAACAAAAAAGGTATAATTCCTTTGAGTCTGACACTAGCAGCGTGTCTACTGATAGATCCCATATCTCGTGGGTTATAGAAGTGAAAACCTCTAAAATATCTTCTGTACCAAAAGTCGAAGCTGACTCTTATCAATATACTTTTTCTGATATATCATGTTGTTGGTTAACGCTGTTGTAGAAGAAGAAATGATGGGTTTTTGCAGTTAATCACAATAGGAGAGATTCTATACATTTATGTTTGTTCTTAAGCATGGAATTCCATGTAAGACTTTCTTGAACGCTATCTTGCACAAGAGAAATTTCAAAGAAGTTAAGGTTATGCAGAAGACTTCCAATTGACTTTTGTAGCTTGACTCATTTGTGGAATTGCTTATACAAGTCTCAGTAGTTTTCTATAGATTCCTTTGACAGCATAGAAAATAATTGCGAAGATGCCATGAAGATGAAAATAATTTGTACACATATATCTTTGATATTTTTTGTGAATTTGGATTGAGATAGCTTTGAAGATAAATTATTCTGCATACCTCTGTCTCCATATATCATATATCAGAATCAATTTTAGTAGCAAAAGTTTTTTTTTCTCCACAAAAGCACATTTTTGCTAGTAGAAGTATTTTTACAACACCGAGATTTTACAATACATTCAATCATATCGATTGTGGGAATAGTTCTCACTGGTAAGGAGAACTATCCTGAGTGGTCCAGGATGATAAAACACACCCTCATTTTCAATGACCTATGGAAAGGAGTGTGTATTGGAGACGGAGACAAAGAACTAGAACAACCTACCTCAAACAAAGAGCTCGCCATTTGGGAAAATAAGAACAGCAAAGCCTAAGCATTAATTGCAACGTTTGTAAATGAAGAGGTGAGTCACCATATTTTGCCATTTTCAACTACTTTCGAAGCCTTACAAAAGCTGAAAGAACTCTATGACTCACATTCTACACTTGAAGTTGTTCAACTCATGATAAAACTCTTCACTCTTGAATTGCAAAATAATCATCCTCTTGCTCTTGCATCCAAAGTAAGGTATATAATGCATGATATCAAAGCCACTAACATATAATTGGATATTCCTCTTATCTCTTTTCTCAAGGCACTTTATCCTACTGACTCCAATTATGTTGAGTCATTGCAAGCAAATGGAAATCTCTTGTGAAAAAATTTGCTGAAAGAGAGAGATTTTGGAAAGAAGACAGCCCCTGAATCTTCTGAAGAGGCTATGTGCCTTCCTCATAAAGAAAAGAATCTTTCTCAAGATTCTTCTAGAGGAAGAGGTGGTCGAAGAGGAAGAGGAAGATATTTCAGAGGTAGGGGGGTAGACACTCTCAAGGAGAAAAGGAAGACTTTCACTACATACGCTACAAAAGAAATGGATCATATGATGCCTCTACATGCAGAATACCTTGGGACAAAATTGAGCAGCAAAGAAATCAACCCAAAGGTAAAACTAATGACATAGAAAAAGGTAAAGCACCTGAATCTGCTCATTATGTTGTGGCACAATGTAATATTGGAGTAAATGAAGATTTATTCAATGCTTCACTTGCTTCTTGGAATAATGATTGGTTGCTTGATTCAGGAGCAACTTGCCACGTGACTTGTAGAAAATATTGTTTTTGAAGAATTTACTGGCAATGTTGATGGAGCAGTATACTTTGCAGACCAATCAAAAATCAAGCCATCAGGGCTTGGCACAATAGGCTTAAATTGCCTTGTCTTCCAGACTTTCTTCTGCATCATGTTCTATATCTCCCACAGCTGAAGAGAAACTTGTTGTCCTTGGTCCACATCCACCAGCAAGGTCACTCCATTCATATGTTTGATGGAAAGCTTGACGTGAGAAAATCATCTGACCACTCACTTGTCATGAGGGGAATAGAAGAAGAAAGGCTTCTCAAGCTGTAAGGTACCTCTGCCTGTGCACAACATTTCTCATACAATTCTCATTACGAAGAAGGTAAACTTCCATCAAGTTTATTATGGCATGCTAGATTTGGACATTTGAACTATGACAACCTCCACTTGTTGAAGAAAAATGGTGTTGCTGGTTTGCCTACAATTCCTAGGAAATTTAAGCAATGTGATGCTTGCATTCTAGGAAAGCATAGCAAACAATGTTTTCATGATTCACATTCAAGAGAACATAGAAAACTTGAACTCATTCATTCATATTTATGTGGTCCAATTCATTTTCCTTCTGCAAATGGAAATAAATATATGATGACATTTATTGATGACTACACCATAATGTGTTGGGTTTATTTATTGAAGAACAAATATGATGCTTTTCAAACATTCAATAACTGTCATAAATGGATTGAAAATGATGCACAATCTCATATTGGGTCTATTCGCACTGATAATGGAAAATAATACACATCAAATGACTTTGAAAACTATCTTCGCCAACATGGGATAAAACATCAAACAACTGTGCCTTATAATCCCCAATAGAATGGTGTAGCTGAAAAAATGAATGGGACAATCTTAAATATGGTACGCTCCATGCTCTTCTTCAAAAATGTAAAAATAATGTTTTGTGTTGATGCTATTCTATGTGCTACATATATAAAAAATAGATGTCCACCTAATGCTATTAGAAACAAGACTCCATATGAAATGTGGTATGGGCACATTCCTTCGGTAAAGCATCTCAGGGTCTTTGGTTCCACCTGTTATGCCTTGATACCAAAGGTACATAGAAACAAACTTGGTGCAAGAAGTCATAATTGTATCTTCCTGGGGTATTCAAACACCTCCAAAGCATACCATCTCTATGATGAAGTCAATAAAAAGTGTGTTGTATCTAGAGATGTAATTTTTCTTGAATCATCCAAAACTGACAATGTTGTTGAGCGGCAACTTGAACGCTTCGATAGATTCACAAATGCAAAATCATTTGAAGAATTTGATAATCAGATTCCACATCTTGAAGTGGGGATTCCTATACTAGATCAACAAGTGGAATATTATTCTAAAGAACCCTCTCCCCTGCGTGAAACTCCAACAAGGGATGATGCTTTAAGTGATGTGATTGATAGAATTGGGAGACTCAATCCTGATTCAGTCCCAACTCAATCAACGAAGCAACCTATACCATCTAAGAAAGGTCCTCCAAAGTGGTTGATAAAGACACTTGAAAGTGTTCATCCTGATGATGTTGGAAAGACAGGAACTAGAAATTCAAACCAGAAAAATTGAGGTGATGTAGATGACTCTAATTCACCTGTTGATATTGATGTTTCTTATGATTGTGAATTGAATTTGTCCACAAATTTTGAACGAAATTCCTTCAAAGAAGTTGCTTCTGATGATGAATGGAAAGAAGCAATGAAAAAGAAGTATGATGCCCTCATAAAGAATGGCACTTGGAAGTTGGTTGATCCTCCATTAGGAACCAAACCAATTGGCTGCAAGTGGGTCTACAAGAACAAGTATAAAGCTGATGGCTCACTTGACAAGCACAAAGCTAGACTTGTGGCAGAAGGTTTTGCACAAAAGGAAGGGGTCAATTATGAGGAGACTTTTTCCCCCACAGCAGAATGGGCTACCATCCAGACACTCTTTTCCCTAGTAGCTCAAAACGGTTGGAATGTCCATCAAATGGATGTAAAAACTACTTTCTTGAATGGAGATCTAAAAGAGAATGTTTTTATGTCCCAGCCTGAAGGATTTGTTGTGAAAGGACATGAAAATAAAGTATGAAAACTTGTGAAGTCCTTGTATGGCCTCAAACAAGCACCGTGAGCATAGTATGAAAAACTAACTAAGCATCTTATGAAACTCAATTTCAAACATTATGATCTTGATGATGCAACTTTATTTGTCAAGAAAGTTGGAAAAACAGTTGTATATCTTGTGGTATATGTAGATGATCTTTTGATGACAGGGAACAATGAAAGCTACATTGCATCCATAAAGAAGGAATTGGGGGGAATTTTTGAAATGACTGATTTGGGATATGTTCACTACTATCTTGGTATTGAAGTAGCTCAACATCCAAAGTCCATATTTCTTTCTCAAAAGAAGTACATTGGAGATCTGTTGAATAGAGTTGGCATGACAGAATGAAATCCTCTTATTACTCCAATGGAACAAAACTTAAAGCTCACATCTATTGAAGGAAAAGAATTTGAGGATGCAACAAAGTATAGACATCTTGTAGGAAGTCTCAACTACCTAACTACTACCATACCAGAAATTTCATTTTCTATTAGAATCCTCTCCAAGTTTATGAAAAAGCCTTGTGAGGGACATTGGTCTACTGTAAAAAGAGTTCTAAGGTACTTGAAGGGAACTCAAGACTTTGGAATCAAGTATACACAGGTGGACGACTTCAGCTTGATTGGATACTCTGATTTAGACATCGATGGAGACAAAGAAACTGGGGTATCTACTTCAGGATATGATATGAGTCTTGGATCAGGAGCCGTCTCCTGGAGATCACGCAAACAATCAGTTCCAGCAGATTCCACAACAAAAGTAGAATACGTGGCAGCAGCTAAGGCAACAAAAGAAATTATGTGGCTTAGGAAAATTCTTGAATATTTGCAGGTAAAACAGGTACAATCAACTCCACTCATGATTGACAATACCTCTACAATAAATCTGGCCACGAACCCAAAGTTCCATGATCGAATGAAGCACATCAATAATAAATATCATCTGATTTGACATCATGTTGAGGCCAAAACAATCCATCTTCGTCATTGTTGTAGAAATCTTCACCAAAGCACTTGGAAGAGAAAAGCCTGAACGATTCAGAATGATGCTTGGACTCACCAACATCCCTTCAGATTAAGGGGGGGAATGTTGACACCTAATCATCAGGATTGGGTGAATGTAATTAATGTAAATAAATAATAAGAAATATGAACAGTCATCAAGAGATGAAGTGAACAGTCTCTCCCTCATATATATAATAAAGATCAACCTAAAGGAATAAAACATGAATTGATTTGGTGGATTTATTGCCTAGACTGGCAGAATTTTCATTTTAAGTTTCATAGGAAAACTATCACAAATCAATATATTTGAAAATATCTCATACTCAGGTAAATAATCTATTTACGATCATTTACTTCTCACCATAATTGAATTAATTATTTGCGTAAAAAATGAATAAGAGCAAGACATAAATAAATAACCTAATGGGAGTTACTACTTATGTTAACATGTAGGAGTAAAAGTGTAAATGTGAAAACATAGTAGTGAAAACTGAACACCAAAAAATTATGCAAATCCTTATCGCTTAGAAGGAAATTAACTTTTCCACTTCATATCTTAGTTTCGAATTTTTCTAAAAACAAGCATCAACTTAAGTGACAGGGACTATGCTACACTGCAACACTTGTTTAAACCTTTTTCTTTATTAATAATTTTTAGTTTAGAAAGGACATGTGTCAATCTGGTTAAGCATGAGAGGAATTACATATCTCCTTCACATTGGGATGTACAATGCACATCTTAATGAAATAATCACATTTTAAAAAACCTAATGTTGATAACATTTTTTTAAGAGGATTGATTTATTATCTTCTTTTACTAGGAAGTATCCTATCAATTTATTAATGAAAGTTTTAAAATTATTGAAAATTTGAGTAACATATCACTTAGTAATATGGTGCCTAAATGGATTGGATCCAATGGTGGAAAGTGAGGAGTTTCCAACATCGATTAAGGTTCAATTCCCATGAGGGCTTCCCTGGAGCCATGGGGGTACCTTAAGGTTGGGTTCAAACTTGTGGTTGTGCTTAGAGAGACCATATTAATAAACCGTTATATTAATATTATTAATAATAATGTTATTATTAATATAGAATAACATATGCATTATGATATAGAACAACATATGAAAAAGAACAATAATAATGAATCAAATCTACATTGAACAAATTTTGGCATGTCTTCATATTGAGTTTGCATAAAGAAGACATGCAAATACCATTCATAAATCTGAGCAAACATGGAAATGCACTCAAGTGAAGCAAGAATAAATATGAGGAAGTAGAGTAGGTAGAAGGAATATTCGTAGATGGAGGAAGAATGTTAGGTACCATTTGCAAATCCAAGTAGCAAGAGGACATGAAATGATTTGAATAGGAAATATTTCTTCTATCTGAGTAGTAAAGGATTCACCAAAGCCAATACTTTTGATGTTCAATGCCCATTATTAAGGTGTAGTTTAATAAATAGGTAAATAGATGATACACTCATATATGAGCTCTATGACAACATGATTCTATTACTTAAAAATGATTACATTTCTTTTCTTGAACTAAATGATATGGTGAAAATTTGTAGACATTGTTTTTATTATTAACTACCATGACATAATATAAAAACTCTAATAAAATAAAATTATAAAAATAATGACAAGTAAAACCTATTATGGAAAGTCTCCTCATCATTAATTGAAAAGATATGAAATAATCTTCATCTGAAATTTGACAAGTAATTTTTTATTTGAATTTTCATTTGTATAGGACATAATTTTTTTCTTTTTCTTATATGATGATGATAATTACAATGATTCAGTGTTATAAATAGAAATCCTAAATCGTTGTACATGTTGAGCATGATAATTACAATGTATATTTGGATATCTGAGCCTATTTGTTTTAATTTTGGTGGATTTTTTTAAAGTTAATATCTAGTTTAATTTTTTAGATTTTTTGGAAATACAAAGAGTATTTGAGGGTGTTGAATTCATATATGTAGTCAAAAATCTATTTTAAACAAAAAAAAAAAAGATTTGATAAAACAAATCATCTAATTTTAGTTAAAAATCCATAACATAACATGTTTAAACAATACCTTACCTTATATATTATCATATTATTAATAAAAAATTTAGAGTATACAAATAAATATAATAAATAATGATTTAACGAAACAATTCTTTTTTTTAAGTAAATTTAATTTTGGACATGATTTTAAGTTTAGAAAAATTTAAATTTAAATTTATTTTTCATAACACTAAATTTATTTTATTTTGTTTTATTTGATAATTAAAAAAAAAAATTAAATAATAAAACATTACAATAACATTAATAATTATATCACTAAAATCCAAATCACCTAATTAAAATACACCATATAATAATAATTTATTGCAATTTCTTGCACGATGATATTTAATTCATAATACTTTTCATGTAGTTCATGTATTAATTTGAGTAGAAACATACACTTGAATAGGCATTTTTTCATTGAATAGAGTGTTTTAAAGATGGTAATATATTTTGGTCTTCTATATCAATAGATTTTTGGTCATCATTATTATGTCACTACGCATAGTCATATATAAGATCACTGTCGTGGTAATAGTTTACATCGTACAACAAATTTTACAAAGAAAAAGTTGTTTGCAATGTGAAATTTAGGTTTCGAGCTTTTATAAGTGATGGTGATAGTAGTGATACTGCATCAAGGCTACAAAGTCTGAGCGACAACACATATAATTCAGCTATTAAACGACATGTACGCAGGAGTATACCAATTGTGATCTCCTGAGGTCCAGGGTGTCTAGGCTAGCGTAATCTTCCAAATACATATGTTAGCTTTATTTATGTTTAATTAATTTTTTTATTAAGGATAATTAGATCCTTTTATGTTTAATGGGGTTTTATAGCATGGTATGATGCACTCACAAATAGAAGGTGCTTAGAAAACTCAACTTATTACTAAAAGGCACATTCGAGTAATGAGATAATAAACATACATTGGGCACTATAGTTTTAAACAAACTTGGCGAGACTATGAGTTGGCCTTACAAACTTGTCATATAAATGAATGAGGGTTAACTCATAAATCATAGTCGCTTGTGTGCCATCACCCTCGCGTAAGATCTACTGGCGAACACCATCCACGACAATAAGAATTCAACATTCAGGGCCTTTAATACTTGATTTTATGTATTCTGAATGATGGCCAAGTTACCATAATCGATCTTTATCCCATGATCAAAATCATATTGGGTTTCTATCATTGAGGGACCCAATGTAGCCACCCCTCATGTAAAATAGTTGGTGAAAGGTTACCAATCTCAGGGTCTCCATCCCTGTAAAATTTTATGTTATTCAAATGCGTCAAATGTCCTAACCAGCATGTCGTAGTGTAGGTAGGTTCCACCCCTCTGCAGGTCTACAAGTGTTAGGGTGTACTCTCACATGTTGAACCATGTGGTCGTTTTCCATCAACCAAGATGACATGAATTGATTGATATGTTCCCATATTTGTTCAAACCCCTTGTATAAACAGTAGTGTGTGTGTGCCGTAAAAAGTCTTTTTCTGACATGTCAATCGAACACCTCACTTATATCATGATGTGTGTGCAGTTGATAGTGCAGAGTATGGGGAGTTTTGTGTAGACACATGATAGGGTTTCCATGTTTATTTTATTTATCAACATGGCTTTTATATACACATATTTATTGGTTAGATACAGAAAATACATATACACCAAAATATAAAAATATTAACGTTACAACCACATAATTCTTATTAACTTCTTTATATCTTTAGATATATGTTTCCACATTAAAAAAAATGACATAGTCCCTTCATCTCATCTACAAGAAGTAAATTTTTCACAAATAATTTCTTTATATCCTTAAATATATATTTATGTTTTTGCATCAACTTGTTAATCACCATATATTACATAACTATACTATTTAAAAAATAAATAAAAAACATTTTCTATATGTTATGTCTAATTATAGTCACCATGTCTTCGATTTGGTATCATGTCCATTATTCGATTTTTTTTCCATGGTTTTGATTTAACAAGATGTTATGATTAGGTTACCATGTGTGAGGATTAACGTCCAAGTGTCGAGACTAGCAAGTTTCAATTTAATGCTCATTGCGTGGATTATCCAGTTTCACATTAGTGTCAAAGTGTGTGGATTATTAGATTTAGATTTTCAGTTTTCAATACCAGTTTTAATTTTCGTTGAATAGTTAATTCATTTGACGTTTAATTCGAATTCATCATTTGATTTCAGGTTCTATGGATTGCAGAAAATGCTAGGTTTCAATTTTGATTGAGGAAGATTAGCATGTTTATTTAATGTTCAGGTGCATTGATAATTAGGTTTTGATTTTAAGTTTGAATTACCAACTAATTGATATGTTTCAATTTAAACTAATTGATTTTAGGTTTCAATTTTAGATTTTATGAAATATCAGATTATAATATTTTGAATTGGATTACACTCCAAAGTGTGCTTTGGAAATGATATATATATATATATATATATATATATATATATATATATATATATATATATATATATATATATATATATATATATATATATATATATATATATATATATAACTTAACTTAACTTAACTTAACTTCATGCTTAGCAAATTGGGATTCTGACCCATCTAGGTTGAATGGGAAGTATTTAAGGAAAATCTCTATCAATCTGGTATAATACTTTCTTATGGTTTGGATTGATTGGTTTTTGGTGGTCACATAACAAATGGTAGGATTGTGACTTTCAAAGTTTATGAATATATCACATTTGGTGTCAATTATATCCCCTATGCCGACCTCTCAGTTCATATCTGGACTTGGCATGACCCCCACAAACTCTAATATTTCACTTCACTTATAACCGACAACCACATTTTAACTTGGGTTTCACTTATGAAGAAAGGAATGGTGGGGCCTAGATGTTGTGTTTTGTACAAATCTGACATTGAGGATTGTTTACACATATTCACTCTCTACCATTTTGCTCAGGACAACTGTAATGAGGTTGGATCTCTCTTGTGGATTCAAGTTGGTGGAAGCCACTCCTCAATCACATGTATTAACTCTTGGGAATGTCATTCTAAAGCATACAGGGCTCTCCCTCTATACCTTTTCTGGGGCATCTGGCATTCCAGGAATGAATATATTTTTTAAGGAATTACCCTTGAGGTCAAACTTTCTTCTCTTTGTAATTTTTCCTACTTTCAAGAAATTGGTCGTTAGAGCCCCAAGGAATCCTCTTGGAAAATTTATTTTATTGATCTGTCCAACTCTTTTCTGATTTTCTTCTTCAATAGGGCCTCAATTGGAGTTCATTGTGATTGTGGAGTCTCTCTCCACATTAATCCAGTGAGTTCTTATCATTCTAGATGGTTTTCTTTCTTAACGGACAACTATAGGGAAGAAATTATTGCATTATAGGGTGTCTTATAGGTTGCACAATGGCTCAATGTTGATAACCTATTTGTTGTTGGGAATTATATCTCTACAATTAGATGGATACAAGACCAAAATTCCCTTTAGGTCCCTTCCCTCTTAAACTGGGTGCAGAGGATTCGAGGATTAAAGTTTCTCATCACATCGATATCCTTCGAGCATATTTTTAGAGAACAAAATTATGAGGTTGACTTTTTATCTAAGGGTGCTTAGTCTCTCCTTCCAGGGTAGATGCAGTTTGAACTCTTTTCAGAGGGAGCTGTCAAAAGTCATTGTTTTTCTTCATTTTGTAATACTTCCTTTTGTCTTTGTTTTCATAGGTACCTACGTGAAGTTGTCTCTTTGTTGGGTTTCTCCATTATTCTCTTTCGTAACTCTCTCTTTTCTTGTATCCAAGTGGAAATTCGAAGTGCAAAGTTTCTTTGAGATCAAATGAATATTGTCTTAGAATTGGTCATGTTTCAGATACATCGGTTTAACCTTTAAAGGAACTTTTTTTAGTAACTTTAATATTACAGACATAATCACATATGTTTAGTTAATTTATCGAACTTGAACAAGGGACAACATTCAACTTATGATTTGGTGTATTCAAATGAATGGCATGCATTCCTTTTTTGTTTTTGAATAATGATGCATTCTTTTGTGAAATGATAGTAATCACACATTCTTTTTCAAATAATGGTTAACTTTTTCCTAATTTGGCGTTCACATATACATCAATGGAACCATTCATATTCATCTAATGAATTAATTCATCTTAACCAATTAATTGAAATGATTATTAAAATATATGAAAATATAAATATTTTTTTATAATTGATTTGGTCATAAAACGATTCATATTCATCTAATCAATTAATTCATCTTAATATAATTATCACAATATATGAAAAACTGTTTAATTTTGATAAGCTTTCTTTTTTCTATTCACATTTCTCCAATTGTGTTCATGATTTTATTCTATTAGCATGTATTTCAATCTTAAATATAAATATTTAAATTGCTAATGAAGTCATGTCTTCCTAAACTTAATGAAATGAATTAATGTATATACCATCATAAGGATCATCGTCTTCACTATTTAAATTAATGTATATGAATTAATGAATATTTAAATTTCTAATGAAGTTATTTGCTTTTTAACTTAAATATGCAATGAATTAATATATATACTTCACAATGAGGATCATCATCTCGGTAATCACTAGGTTTACCTTAATATAAACATTTAAATTGAAGTTATGTTTTTTTTTTAACTTAATGAAATGAATTAACATATATACTTTATTGTGACGATCACCATATTGATAATCACAAGGTCTATCTAAAATGAAAATATTAAGTTCTATACAAAAAAAAAAATTGGATGCAAAAAAATTAGGAAGAAACATTATTTAGTGATTTTCTACTTATTCTTATCAGATGAATGAGACAGGGTAATGTTCGAATATGTTAATTACTCCAAATTAGTTCATAGCTTTTAGTACTTTTAGTAGAGTCTAAATTTAGGGATATTAAGTCATGCATGTGTGAGCTAATATTAGCATATTTAATATTAATATTTTTGGGTATATTTAATCATGTATCTTTAAACAATTTAATTCAATCAAGAAACTAAGACTACAAAAGGTATTAAAGCGATAAAAACATAAAATATCAAGTTTTGAACAAAAGTAAAAAGAAATCGTGTACTACAATCTAAAACAACGTACATCCACATGCAAAAGTAAAACCGATTTTTGAATTCTTCTCAATTATTGTAAGTCTAGCTTATATTTAGACTAGTAGGAAGTAGTTATCTTAAATAAGGTAGAGTGGTTGAATGTGTGAATTACTTCCCATTGCTTGTAGTAGTTTACCTAGAGTCTAAATTTAGTAATAGATAGTCATGCATGTGTGAATTAAGATTACCATATATATCTTTTTTTTTTTAACAAGTGAGAGTAGATCTTTCTATTAATCTATTAAAAAATACATAATATACATAAGGCAGCACAACCTACAAAGGAGTTATAGCCCACACAACTACTTCTACAAGCGTACAGAGACACTAAGGGACAACCCACCCTTAAGGTGCCAATCGGGACAACCGATGAAGTAAAAAGCTTCTATCCTCACTATCGAGCCACAAAAAACCTTTGTAACCATGCCGAAGGCCCACAGAATGATGCCAAGTAACGATTCATAACCTCCGTAGAACATGATATCTGGTATATTGTGTGATCAGCCTCCAAAGATCCAATGGTCAAGAGGTTATATTAGGTTGCCACCATGCTAACCCTTTATCCATTCAAACAGACCCGAAAAGAAAAATGTGCCATCTCTCTAATATATTTTGGGTCCGAATTAAGAGATAACCTATGAGTAGTTTAACCGCCCAAAATCCACCAGATGCAAGAGATCCCAAAAGATCTGTGTAACTAGCCTGAAATATAACTGCCTTTATGGACCCGAACCATAAATAAGTCACCGCCTAAATAAATTTTGGTCCATTTGGAAATTAACGGTATTCCATCTTATCGCCCAAAATCCCTAGGATGACTGTGATATTCGTCAGCAAACCCACACATTAACTAGGCAACTGACCCAAATAATTTATAGGCCACAGTCAAAGTATTTCGGTTCCATACAAAGACTAAAACTGTATGTAGTTACTCACCCAAAAACCATAGGATTATAGAGTTCAGGGTGTAGTCTGCCCGAAAAACAATGGCAAACTTTAGTCAGGTGCCTGTCATCCTGCTCGCACTTTACCATATGCTAGCTCCTCATGTTGACCAAAACTCTTCTATTTCCATCAGTCTTCACTCTCCTTACTTCTCATGTTCTGAAAGTACTCCCTATCTAAGGTCACATGTTTGTGACAGGCTTCCTTCAATCATCCTTAGGGAGTCCCCATCCAGTCATATCTCTTATTGCTTTTGGAATAGAGTACTCCTTCATTTGCCAAAATGTTCGCTAACCTGTTGGTTGTTCGGTGCACATGAAAAAAACTAAGGGTTCTCTTGGTTCACAGGTGGGATTGAATATGTTGATAGACCTGCAGTAACTGCTAGTGTTTTGATACTTTTTCTGGAACTGAGCCATTGCATATTTTCTTGACCGAATTAATTATCAATTGAGAATCAGCTTCAATGATGGTATTATGTAAATTTGAGTCCCTCAACATTTCTAGGCATTGCTCGAGGGCCATGAGCTCTGCAATATTGTTAGTAGCCTTCCCAAAATGACTATGAAAGATGACTTTTATGAAACCCTTTTCATCTCTTATTACTCCACCATAACCAGCCATACCAGGGTTTCCTTTAGAGGCTCCATCTATATTTAATTTCATAAAACCATGAGGGGGAGGTTGCCAGAAGTCCTTATCAGCTGTTATATGACTTACAGTGTTGTTGATACCCTAGGGGAAAGCCCCTGTAGGTCCAAATGAAGAAGTATTTGTGCATCTTGGTCTTGAGGTTGGTTCTCAGAGGGTTTCTTTAGAAGGGTTCCTACAGTCTGTTTGAGTTGTCTTATGATCTAATCCATGATTCTCTGGGATGGACCAATTATATTCTTAAAGATCCTATTGTTGCGTTCTTTCTAGACACCCCAGACTAGAAAGCATGGAAGCATCGACCTTCCAGCCAGATCTGAGAAAGTGAAGTGTCACTAGGATAGGTCAATTGTGGAGTAGCCAGAACCTAGAAGAAAGAGAAATGGGTAGAGGATACAAGCAAAAGGCCCCCACTTAGCCAAGAATCATTGCCCAAGCTTTGTTGATTATTCCATTTTCAAAGAAGTTTCTCCTCCAATTCCTCAAAGTGTTGGTGATGCTACAAATGTCTCCGTCCGTTTGTCTGAAGATTGAAGCCACCTAATTCCACAAGGTGGAGGTGAATGGGCAGAGTTTGAGTAGGTGTTCCATTATTTCTTCATGTAATTCACATAGCTGGCATCTAGATGGACCTGCTACACCTCTTTTCCGAAGGTTTTCCCAAATCACAATTTTTTATGCAGCACCAACCACATGAACAGTTTGATTTTCATCCAGTTTTGGTTCTGCCATACGTCCTTCCATACCTTATCAGGTTTTGGAAAGTCAATCCCTAGGGCTATTCACTTGGCTTCTTTGAGGTTAAAGTTGCCTTCATTGTTTTTTCCCCATCTTAGTTGGTCTGAAGATGTTGATGTTAGAATCTTTCTCTATTCCAAGATAACCGCAAGAGCTTCTGCCTGGGCCTTCAAAGCGGAGTCATCACTATATACCAAGTTCTTCCATATTCTCCATTTTCCATTACTTCTATCCTGATCCCAAAAGTCATTTACCCTGAGTAAACCTTTGTCATCAGTATCATTCTTGAGATTGGAAAATTCTACTCTTAACAGATTAGGTTCCTATTGCGAATTGTCCTCCCAAAACCAAGCTAGGTTTGCATCTCTGATTTCCCAGGAACCATGTTTCTGAAAATGGCTCTATTCTCCCAAGATTTGTTCCACATGTGGGAGCCTTTGATGAGCCCAAACACTCGAATGTTCTCCCTTCCTTTCCAATTGTTTGCATATTTTTGTTTCCATACCTTGGCCCAAGGGGTAACCGATTCCTTTAGCCATATCCACCATAATTTTTCCCCCAAAACTTTTCTTAGCATTTCAGGGTCATCAAGTCCCAAACCTCCATGTGTCTTAGGTTTACAAATCTTTTCCCAAGATAGCAAAGCCCATTTCTTTTTCTCTTCCCATTTGCCCCAAAGAAAATCTCTTTCTATATTTCTGATGTGTTGCACAACTCCTTTAGGAGCTGGAAGGGCTGAAAACATGAAGATGGAGACAATTTTTAGGAAATCTTTTGTGAGCACTAGCCTTCCTAATAAATTCAAAGACCTGTTTTTCCATTTCCAAATTTTGTCCCGGAGTTTATTAATAACTGGCTCCCAAACTGCCTTGCTTAGAGGTTTGTCTGTTAGAGGTATTACCAAATATTTGGAGGGTAGCTGATCTCTTTGAAAACCTAGGATTCTGGTGAGGTTTCTCTGAATAGCAATGTCAGTATTAAAAAATAAAATCTTTGATTTGGTAAGGCTAACCTCTGTACCCGCAGCCATAGCAAAGTCATTCAGGATTTGCTTGAAGGCTAGAGCTCCTTGACCATGGGTGTACCTTGTGGCATGGTGTCGTCCACAAATTTTTATGAGTCAAGGCATCCCCATCTGGGGTGAGTTTAAGACCCTCGATTTTTCCTTCTGCTTCGGCAGATTTGATTGCCTTGCCTAAACCTTCCATCATGAGAATAAAGAGGAAGGGTGAGAGAAATTCTCCTTGTCTGAGTCCTCTCAAGGGTTTAAAGGTTTTGGATGGTGAGCCATTTAGAAGGATTGAAAAACTTGAGGTGGTAACAAGGGCCATTACCCATCTTATCCAGTTATGGTCAAAGTAATATGCTATTAGTACTTCCCTAATGTATGCCTAGCTTAGCTTATCATAAGCCTTCTATAGGTCAAGTTGTATGATCATACCTACCTACTTATTTCTCTTGAGTGAGCGAACCACCTCGTGAGCTTGAATGATGTTATTTAAAATTTTCCTTCCTTCCACATATCCAGTTTGCTCCTCAAACATAAGAGTTGGAAGAAGGGACTTAATCCTGTTTGTAATTATTTTGGAAATAATTTTGTACACCACATTTCATAATGCTATGGGTCTAAATCTATCAAGTGTCATAGCATTTTCATACTCTAGGATCAAAGATATGAAAGAGGTATTGAGCGCCTTCAAAAAAAAATTGTTTTTCCTCGAGTCCTCCACCACATCGACGATATCTTTCTTGACTATCTCCCAACATGCTTTGAAGAAGTCGACATTGAAACCATCTGGACCTGGAGCTTTCCCATTTTACATCTCTTTGATGACTTCACTCACTTCCTCTTCAGTCACTGGCCTATTAAGATTATAATTGTCTTCTCTTGTCATAAGCTTAGAAATGTGCTTTGTGAAGTCATTGATGAATTGTGATCTGTCTATGAGAGGCTCCTCTGCTATGCTTTGGAAATGTTGAACATGAGCAAATTCTATTTCTTTGTGGGTGTTGAGCTGTTTTCCTTGAACATCTTTGAGTTTTGAAATCCTCTTATGCAACCTATTATCCATGGTAAACTTGTGGAAAAACCTAGTATTTCTTTCTCCTTCTTTTATCCATTGTACCCTCGATTTCTTTCTCCAGAAGTTATCCTCTTGCTTGCATAAGCCTTCCCATTCCTATTGAAGAGAGTCAACTTGTATTTTACTTTCCTCAGTGAAGCCCTCTATGATGAGGACCTAGTTAATTTCCTATAGTTTCCATTCAAATACTTTTTTGGCTTCGAAGATATTGCCAAACTCATTCTTATTCCAATCTTTGAGCCGGAGTTTGATGTATTTCAATCTCTAATGCAGAAGGAACATTTTAGTTCCTTGCACATGCATATCTTCTATCCACCATTTTTCAATATTGCTGATGAAGTCAAGATGGTTAAGCCAAATGTTTTCAAATCCAAAAGGTTTGTTTCTCGAAGTGCCTATGAAGGAAGCTTCAAGTTGAATAGGTCAGTGATCTGAGCCTCCAAAAGGGAGGATTATCACTGACAAGTCAAGGCCTGTGAGGATGAGGTCCTTAGAGATAATGAATCTATCTAGTTTAGAGGCAACTTGAGAAGCCCCTCCCCTCTTATTATTCCAGGTGATGGTGCCATTTCTTGTATCTGTATCCACTAGCCTCATGTTTTTTATGAAGTTCTGAAATGCTATGGAATCTCTGCCTAGTGATCTGGTCCCAACTTTTTTCTGAGAGAGATCTGATCATATTAAAGTCCCCTCCCAGAATCCAGGGGATAACCGGATATCTTTCTCTTAGCTCCTCCAGTGAGGTCAGAAGCCAAAGTTTGTCTTCAAGATTTTGTGGACCATAGACATTTGTGATCAAATAAATTTCCTTATCACCCAAAGGTCGAATAACCACTGATAGGTAGTTCATGGAGGCTTCAGCATCTAGGATTCCTAGTTTCTGGGGGTTCCAAAGTGTGAGAATTCCTCTTGTTGTGTTGTCTGCTTTAACTTCTAGATACTCATACTAAATAAGCCATTTGCTATGTATCAACATTTTGTTTCCTGGATAAACACCATGTCTAGTTTTTCTTCTTTCATTCTATTGATAAGATTTCTTTGTTTCCTTTTACTTCATAGACCCCTAATATTCCATGTTGTAAACTTCATTAAGAAATATTAGTAAATCAGTAACTAGTAAGGTCTTTCATCTTACCTAAGTTGATCATGATTTTTACGCACTCTATTAGCAGCTCATTCTATCTTTTTCTTCCTCTTTTCCAACCTGGGTTCTTGGTAGCTTGTCCCAATGTTGCCTGCATCGTTTTTACCCCTCCGTTGTCTTAACTATCATGGTTTCTTTTGACGCCAGAACCCTTTGCTTGAGATCTCCAGAGGAAGAGCTGTTGTACTATGTTAAACTCCTATTGAGGTGGCGAATCCACCCCTTTGGCATTTCCTTGCTCCAGGAACTTTTCTAGATCGAGATCCTCCCTTTGAAGAATTTCCTACAGCTCATGATCCTCCATTCCCACTTCACTTGGGGTCATCTCATGGTTCCTGTCAAGTTCCATAGTACTTGGAAGATCCTCCTTTTGTTAGCTATTTTCAGGTCTATCCTCCATGTTGTCATCCTTTTCCTTCTCTGCAGGACTATCCTCGAGTACTTGGTTCTCTCCATTGTTCCCAGCTTCTTCTTCTAATACCTTGAATCTATTATGCCTAGGCTACTTTTCCTCATTGATTTTCTTCTGGTTCTTTCTCCCTCCTTTCCCTCTACCTCCCACTTTGGTAAAGCCTTCAGTATCTTTCCCTGAGGTGGCTTTAATACTGCTCTCGATTTTGTTTAAAGGGCGGTCTCTGAAGAGGTGCTCATGTTCATGGCATTTGTGAAATCCGAAAGGGACATGTTCATAGTCCACCGCCTGCACCCATTCTTCATCACATATTTCTAGAATAATTTCATCCGACAGAACTTCAGAAAGGTCCATTTCTATGCTTATTCGGGAAAAGGAAGTGTATTTTCCACATGGTGTGGCATTAGATATTTTTAAAAAATGCCCTAGTTTATTGCCTATGACTTTCAAGGATTCTAGTAGCCAATAATCTAAAGGTAGGGAGTAGAGTCTTCTCCATACTGGCACTGATGTGAATGTCTCTTGTTTTGGGACAAAATTCATCACCCATGGCCGCATATGGAGGCCTGTAGAAGCATAGAAGTATGGTCCTCCTTCGAACACTCTGTCTTTATCCTCTAAGTTTGTGAACACTACTATTAAAAAACCCTTGGATCGAAGGTGCAGACTTATTTCTCCCTTAGGTTTCCAATGGTTCTTTATCAATGCATGTGAAGCCTTCTCCGTTGGCCAAATCCCCATAAATTTGTATATAACTGCATAAGTCGCCATGTGATTCCTATGCGCCTGTAGCGCTAGATCACTTAACACCACTCAGGGTGTGATGGTTGACGGAGGTTTACATTGTCCTGTCAGATTCCTATGGTCAGTTTTTTTATTGCCTCCTCCTATTTGCTCTTCTCTTCTGACTTTGTCCTAATTTTCCGCCTGCCCCTGTGATCTGTTATTTTCTTGTTTTTCTCTGTCTATACTCCCGTTCTCAGCTTCCATTGGCTTCTTGAAGCGGTTTGAGACTGCATGACTGTAGGAGGGAGTGGAACTCCCCCCCTCGCCCCTCCATGGTGCCCAACACTGATGCACTGCTACAAACCCTAGTTCTACACATTTCCCTCGTCGTCTGCATTTAGTTCCTTTATTCTATTTTTTCAAAAGCCCACTATTTTTATTATTGTGCCCTTGTTACCATATATATCATTAGCATGTTTATCTATATTTAATCATGTACCCTCAAGAAATTTAATTTAATAAATTTGAGTTATAGAGTAGCATTTATAATGTGCTATTATGTGGCTTTCGGTCAAGTAGGAAAGAAAAACAAAGCAAGAAATGAATTACGAGGATTAATGGTTTCTGTCTTAAAAGTAGGAAAAGTAAAGTGCAGTCAATGTAGCCTTAGCAAGGTATTTATTTTTTACAATGGAAACCAAGCAAGGACATCATTGTTTTAGTTCTTCTAACCAAAGGAATGTTGTTATACTTGGAAATCCGACTTTATTGTTATAGCAATGTTATTATAATTGGAAATTCCACTTTATTATTATAGCTGGAATTTAGATAGAGTTCTTAATTGAGCTATTTGAGTTGTAAAGATATTTCAATTTTATTCTAGAATTATAAATGGAGTGGTTGATTGATTGTAAGAAAATTTATAGAAAAGAATGAATTTTGAAATTGATCTTTTGCTTTTTCTTTATTGCATTCTCATTAAAATTTCAAATTTCAAGTTCAAAGTATCAAACTTTGGTTTTTCCAAACTTGTTCTAAAAGATATATGTGCATCCCATATTTCTACACAACCTAAAGTAACATCATGTTATTTATATCCGAATTTTATAAATCCTATAAACTTATGACCAAGAGTGATGTTTATTCATTTGATATGTGTTGGCTGAGATTATAAAAACATAAAAGGATCTTAAATAGGGGATAGTTGTGGAATAGGTAAGTTAAAAAGGTTCATGAATAAAAGTTTACTTAATCTCTGTAGAATTATTCATTAAAATTGACATTTTTGTTAGCATATAGAGGGAACAAAAAGAGGGGGTCATTGTGAAATAGGTAAGTCAAAATAATTGGTGAGGAATGGTTTACCTAATTTTTGTGAAACTATAGGAAAGGAGAAAATGGAAGAATATTTAATGATACCTCAAAAGAAGAAAAAATGAATAAAGGAAAAAAGTAAAAAACGAAGCACAACTCTAATAGCTTTTGTGGGTGAATCACAACATATACACAAATAAACTTTTCATTGTAACAAATATTTAACAAATTGATAAGAAAATGATAAAGAGATTACATTATCATAATCTTCCAAAGGTTTGGTAAGTTTCATATGACTTGTGTGTCATGTAAATCAAGTCAAATTTGAGGAGTGGGATTGCTAGTGTATTTAGGATAATCTTGACTCAGAGCAAGGAAAGTATTATCAAGTTTGTAAAATAACAAGAAAATATCCCACCATTAAAAGAAAATGGGCAACCAATTCAATAACATGATGGACAACATTGCCTTAATTACAATCAAAATAAATAAAACCTTATCATATATAAAATTTATTAACATTGCTTGAACATGTCAGGTAGATATCCCATTGATATGACCTATGTGTAAATCCCAACCAAGTGACTATGCATGGTCACTATGAAAAAAAACAAACACACCAAATGATAAATGGAAAGAAAGGAAAAGAAGGAAACACTCCAAATGATGGATAGAAAGAAAGGAATGGATAGGCTTGGGCGCCATGATAAGGGAATAGGAGGGATGAAGTATCAAATATTCTCACTCATGCTGGCTCATTAAAATGAATATTTTAACATGTGTAGTCACTTCACGCATACATGCCCATTAGAATGAGGCTTTTAATAGGTATACTTGGTTATTAGAATGAGTATTTTAACATGTGGTTTAATCACCTCACCCATAAATACCTATTAGAATGAATCTTTTAATAGGTAATGAAGTCATCATCATAAAAAATCTATACATAAAATTATTAAATAATAAAATTTAACCATTTTTTACATTTTGTCTTTTTAAAAAAAATAGTGATACAATGCTTAAAAAGATTATAATTTTTCATTGTTTAAAATTTAGATACATTTGTAAAATGGTACACACTCAACACTCAAACCTGCCATTATAATAAATACTTAACCCAATTTGAAATAAATTTATTAAAGTTTAATAGAAATTATAACGCAGAAACCACCCTGGCAAAAATAAAAATCTCGATACGTGGCGAAATAAGACATCACCACCTAAATATGTTCAAACATAAAGTACAATAGAAACGCTTCTTAAATTGGTTGGCGTTGGTAAAAAAATCGGTTTAAATGCGTTGACATTCGTGACTTTTTGAAAGGCCGACCAAAGCGATTCCTATAATACTAAGCCTAAAGTTCGTTAACCTAAAAGTAGAGACTAATAAATTCGAAATATCTACTCTTCATTAGATTTGTTAGTATATGAGCGTAAAAGTAGAGACTAATAAAATCGATTAGATTTGTTGATATATGAGCGTAAAATATCTACTCTTGATTCGGTTCGTTGATATATTAGCGTCAACGTTTAGCAAGTGTAAATTTGTTTTTCTGTATAAAGAAGGAAAAGGCATTAAGAAGTTAAAATTTTCTGGATAAAATATTGCCCGATATGTCTAAAATGATCAAGATTCTCCAGAGCACATGGAAGTCTAAAGTGATCAAGATTCTCATTATTCGAATGTCAAACCTTTCCATGCGAGTTATTCCTAGTCTTTATTTGTTTTGACCACTCAGCTCTTGACATGACCATGAAAATGTTATACAAGGAATTGCCAACGATGAGTCAACATAATCAAATTAAATGCGTAGCCTACGTGCCACTAATTAACAGGAAATCACTGAACTGCTGCCGACGAATAATCCGCAAACGTCTACTTCACGTTAGAAGTTTCCATCACTTTCCATTTTTACACGTAGATAACACTATCAAAACTACTCTTATGGTAATTTTAGGGTTCTAGAATATTTTGGATTTTTTTTTACTTCATTTTTATGATAATTAAAAATCATAAAATATTCTGGATAAAATATTGCCTGATATGGCTTCATAATAAGGCACACATTCCAGTGGGCCGTCTCTAAAATGATCGAGATTCATTATCGGAATGTCAATGACTTGATAGGACTTTCATATTTTTTTATTATTGGTTTATGAATGCTGTTATATACATAATTATTTGATAGGACTTTCATATTTTTTATTATTTGATAGGACTTTCCTATTTTTTTATTATTGGTTTATGTTTTTTATAATTGGATATTTATACTGTTTTGCTTATTACTTAGGTTTAGATTTATTCGCATACGTATCGATTAAGTAAAAAAATTATTTTTGGAAAAAAATTGTTGTTGTTTATGAATAAAGTGCCATCTTTACATTTTAGTATTTCCTCATATTAAGTGTTCTCTTTATAGTGTTTTCTTTATATGGTTTTATTTTAACAAATATCTTAATATGGTTTCTATTTTTGTTGGCTTTGGTTTTTGTCTTTGCATCTTTCTCTTAAACGGACATTTCATGTCAGTGGGTTATGTATTGTAAAAAAAATTAATTATTCAGAAAATAGCACGATAAAAACTTAAAACCAACTTTACAACCTCTATTACCAATATTTTTAAAAAGTAATTTAATACATTATACAGTACATTCAAATTGTGCAAATCGTTTTCCAACATAAAAAGTAGAAATCGGCAATCAGTAAATGTTAATCATTCCTCATTATTTACGTACGAAGGGCAATATTATCACTATCAAGTTAACCCTGTTTCTTTCATTTGAAATTGGCTTGATTGGAAAGCATTTAATTGTATGAATTTATAAACTGTTTCACCATAGTCGGTTCCCTAGGATTCTATATAAATAATCCTTTAACGAGTGTGACTGAATGAGAAATATCTATGTATCTGTACCAACTTTTCTGCTTTTCCATGCGAGTTATTCCTCCTCTTTATCTTGTTTTGACCACTCAGCTCTTGACATGACCATGAAAATATATACAAGGAATTGCCAACGATGAGTCAATTTAACAAATTAAATGCGTAGCCTACGCGCCACTAATTAACACGGAAATCACTGAACGACTGCCGACGAATAATCGGCAAACGTCGGTTTCACGTTAAAAAATTCATTTTCACAAGAAGATAATTCTATCCAAGATTCCAAACTACTCAGCTCTTAACTTAACCATGAAAATCTTGTACAAGAATTGCCAACGATGAGTCAACTTAATCGAATAAAATGCGTAGCCTATGGGCCACTAATTAGCAGGGAAATCACTGAAATACTGCCGACGAATAATCGGCAAACATTAGTATGCATCTGAAAAGTTAGTTACAGCTCAAAGATACATACTTTAACAAGAAAATATTTCTTCCCATTGAATTAAAACGAATTTCGTCATGTCTGCGATCTATAAATGTTTGTTCAAAATTTTCAGAGGAATTTATTTGGCGTGATTAACATGGAGATATCTCATCTGATCTTCTAGTAGTTGATTTTATTTATTACACACTATAATAGAAGTGATGGCATGATCTCCAAATGGGGAGTGATGCTTTATGCAAATTGGCTAGCAATGGAGGAGATCCAAGTTATTGAATTGGTGCAGAAGAAAACAAATTTTGGGCGCGCTTCTCTAACATGTTGGATGCAGTGAATTAGATCTCTAATCTGACATTCCAGAGAATAACCGTCTCTCATAGATAGCAGAATCAAGTGACAGATCTCCATTCTAAATGTTGTTGTAATGCTCTGCATGGCGAGATCAACTTCTCTGCTTTTGACGAAGTACCTTATTTAGTACGGGAGCTTCAAAATGTAATGGATAGTATATGAAATGCTAGTATGATGTGGTTTTTGACAATGGTTTGCATAGTCAAATAGGAGTGTAAAGTCAAGAGAAGAATGTAAAAGAAGACAGTTTTTTTAACAGTAAGATAGACTCTCAGAAAGGAAAGATCAACAAAGTGCAAGACCGGCAAGTTTCCATGTAGATATTTCATGATGATCATAGAGCTTACGGAGGAACAGAGAAATAAAATGTAACAGCGTTTAGTTTTTTAACAAAAGTTTGTAGGGTTTTTTTGTTGAAAAAAAAATCATAATATAGAAACACATAATAAAGAAACATTCACAGTGTCTTGGCTGGAAAATTTTAGTGGTTTATATTGGCAAATAAGTTTAGTTTCATTGTCTCTAGAAAAAATTCACCAATTTTCATTGACCCAGATTTCTAAATTTCAAAATAAATTTCCATCTTTTAAATTTTCCATAACATTAATAATTAAATTAATCTCGGAGAAAAACCATTCACACCCAAAATGGCTAGCGATCAACTCCTGCTCTGCACTTTTTTTTTATTTGAATGATTTAATGAGCCATACTTTTCATTTCTATTTGGTTGCTTCTCATACCTGCAAATATCTGCTTGAAAGGACGATCATCAGCATCAGAGAACCATCAAACTCAATGCAGACTCAGTCTTTTTCGGTAAAATTGCAATTTTCGTTACCGCCATCTACATGCACTCGGATCTTCTGATATGCCCCTCTTCTATCATACCTCTGCTTCGACCTCATGCTAAATATTTAGCTTTTTACCCTTCTCTGCTGAATACTTTTTTACAAATTCCGTGCCAGAGAGCATCAATTTATTTCAGCAGCTGCTCTCTGACACGGAATTTGTAAGAAATATTCAGCACAGTATGGATCTGTTGTGCTGCATTGGAATGAAGAATACCTATTAGGTGGTGTCTAAAGATTTAGCTATTGAAGATTATATACACCCAATAATATAATATTAAGCTGCAGAGTGGAGGATTTGGGAAACTCCGGATTCAGTACAGCTTATTAGTGAATATCTTCTATAAGCCGAAATCTAGAATCCCCCAAATTCAATAGCCTCTAGGGAATATCTTCTAGAAACAGAAATGTAGAATACCCCAGATTCAATAGCCTCTGCACTCTTGTCACTGCCAGTTCGAGAATTCACTAAAATATAAATCATTAATATAAAGTAGACAATATAATAATAATTTATTGCATTTTGTTGAATTATGATATTTAATTTATAATACTTTTCATGTAGTTCTGGTATTAATTTAAGTACAAATATATACATGAATAAGCATTTATTTATTGAATAGAGTGTTTCAAAGATGGTAATATATTTTGGTAATCTTTATCAATAGTTTTTTGGTCATTATTATTATCAATAGTTTTTTGGATCACTGACTTGGTAATATTTTACATCCTACAACAAATTTTACAAAAGAAAATGTTGTTTGCAATGCGAAATTTAGGTTTTGATTTTTTATAAGTGATGTTGATAGCAATGCTACCAAATTAAGGTTACAAAGCCTAAGCGACGACAATACAATTCAGTTATTAAATGACTTGTACGCAAGAGAATACAAATCATGATCTTCTAAAATCAAGGTTGTCTAGGCTAGCGTAATCTTCCAAATACATGTGTGGACTTGGGATGGCCCCCACAAACTCTTATGTTTTAGTTGGCTTATAATCTACAACCACATTTTAACTTGGGATTCCCTTATGAAGAAAGGAATGGTGGGGCTTGGAGGTTGTGTTCTCTGCAAATATGACATGGAGGATTGTTTACACTTATTCATTATGTGCCCTTTTCCTCGGCAAATTTGTTACCAGGTTTGCTCTCTCTTTGGGATTCAGGTTGCTGGATACCACTCCTTAACCACAACATGGATTAGCTCTTGGGAATGCCATTCTAAAGCATACAGGGCTCTCCCTCTATACATTTTTTGGGGCATCTCGCATTCCATGAATGAATATATTTTTGAAAAAATTCCCCTAAGGTTAAACTTTCTTCTCTTTGTATTGGTGTCTACTTTCAAAAAATTGGTCCTTGGAGCCCTAAGGAATTCTCCTAGACAATTTATTTTATTGATCTTTCCAACTCTTTTCCGATTTGCTTCTTCGATGGGGCCTCATTTGGAGGTCGTTGTGGTTGAGGAGTCTCTCTCCACATTAATCCAGGGAGATCTTATCATTTCAGGTGGTTTGATGGCTTTGGGGAAAACTGTAGGGAAGAAATGCTTGCATTATGGGGTGTCTTAGAGGTTGAATAAGGGATCCACATCTATATCCTTCCAGCACGTTTTTAGAGAACATAATTATGTGGTGGAATTTTTATCGAAGATTGCTTTGTCTCTCTTGACAGGGTAGATGCATTTTGAACTCTTTCTAGAGGGGGTTTTCCAAAGTCATGGCTTTTTCGTGATTTAGTATGACTTCCTTTTGTCTCTGTTTCCATATGTACCCGCGTGCAACTATCTCTCTATCGGGTTTATCAATCTATTCTTTTTTGTAACTCTCTTTGTTCTTGTTTTAAGTGCAGAGTTCCTTTGAGATCAAATGAATATTTTCTTAGATGTTTCAGGGAGTTTTTTGTCTATCCAACATTGGACCAGATCAGTTCCCTTATGTATAATAACTGTCAATTCCTGAATTATGATGTATGTAAAACATTTTCTATAATAAAATGTTCTTGTAGGTTTTAACCATGTACATAAATTACCTACATACGAATTCTAAAACATAGAAAAATAAACAATGCGAGAGCATAACACATAAAACACATATACACAGATATTTTCTCCTGGATCCCAAAACCGGGACTACTAGCTTTATTTTTCATTATGTTCACAATACATATTTATACATGTGGAAGCATCCAATACCATGGACCGAAAACCATCGCGTCCAAAACCATGGACCAAAATCCATCACGTCCAAAACCATGTGCAAAAAACATGCACAAAACAATAGGTAGGTCCACCCAACCTAATATACAGTCCAAAACCAAAATTTTCAAGGGCGCAACCCTGAACCCCATAGAGCAAGGTTACCTACACCCCTCAAACCCCCTGTGAGTTCCCCCGCTACGCAATCGACACAACGAAGGGGGGGCTCCACCCCCCTTCTAACCCCTCAGTTAACTACGTGGGCTAGTCGTGGCAAAAATATAACATAGCCTAATAGTTCTGTTTTTCACCTGATATATATATATATATATATATATATATATAATTTGATAAAAACCTTCTAAACATCTGGTCATGTTTCAAATACATCAATTTAACCTTTAAAGGAACTTTGTTTAGTAACTTTAATATTAAGGATATCATCGCATACTTTTAGTTAATTCATCGAAGTTTAAAAAGGGAGAACATTCGACTTATGATTTTGTGTAGTCAAATTCTCTTAATGGCATCCATCATTTGTTTTCTTTTTTTTTTAATAATGATTCATTCTCTTATGAGATGACAGTAATGACACATGCTTTTTCAAATAATGATTAATGTCTTCCTACTTTCGAGTCTACATGTACATCGATGGAACCATTTATATTCTTCTAATGAATTAATTCATCTTAACCAATTAATTGAAAGGATTATTAATATATCTATATCTATATCTATATATATATAGATATATATATAATTGGTTTGGTCATAAAACTATTCATATTCATCTAATCAATTAATTCATCTTAACCAGTTAATTGATGCAATTATCAACATATATGAAAAACTTTTCAATTTTGTTAACCTTTTTTTTTTCTATTAACATTTCACACATTGTGTTCATGATTTTATTCTGTTCACATGTATTTCAATCTTAAATATAATTATTTAAATTGCTAATGAAGTTATGTCTTCCTAAACTCAGTGAAATGAATTAATATATATACTCCATCATGACGATCATCATCTCAATAATCCCTAGGTTTAACTTAATATAAATATTTAAATTGAATTTATGTTTTTTTTAAACTGAATGAAATGAATTAATATATATATATTTCATTGTGAGAATCATCATCTTGGTAATCACTAGGTCTATCTAAATTGAAAATATTGAACTCCATACAAAAAAAATTGGAGGGTTTTTTTTTTGTTTTAAGGAAGAAACATTATTTAGTGATTCTTAACTTATTCTTATTAGATGAATGAGATAGAGTAATGTTGGAATATCTTAATTACTCCCAATTAGCTCATAGTTTTTAGTAGTAGAGTCTAAATTTAGGGATAGAGAGTGTGTGAGCTAAGATTAGCATATTTATTATTAATATTTTTGGGTCTATTTAATCATGTATCTTCAAGAAATTTAATTCAATCAACTCAAATTATAAATTGTGATATTGTGTTATGTATGGCTTCCTCCACTATCCCATTAGAGTGGTATTAGAGCTCAAGAAACTAAGAGTACAAAAAGTATTAAAGCCAGTGGTATTAGAGCTGAAGAAACTAAGAGAACAAAAACTATTAAAGCCATAAAAATGCCGAATATAATGTTTTCAACCAAAGTAAGAAAAATATTGTACTACATTAGAGAACAACCTACATCCCATGCACATTTAAAACCAATTTTTGAATTGTTCTCAAATATTGTAAGTCTAGCTGAGACTTATACTAGCAAGAAGTAGTTATATTAAATAAGGGGGGGTGTTAGAACGTGTTAATTACTCCTAATTACTACCAGTTAGCTCATAGTTAGTTAGCTCGTCGTTTGTAGTAGTTTACCTAGAGTATAAACTTCGCAATAGACAGTCACGCATGTGTGAATTAAGATTACAATATATATCATTAGCATTTTTAGCTATATTTAATCATGTGCCCTCAAGATATTTAATTTAGTCAATTTGAGTTAGGGAGTATCATTTCTATTGTGCTATTGTGCAATTTTCGCTCAAGCAGGAAAGCAAACAAAAACAAGAGATGAACTAGAAGGATTGATGGTTAGTCTTAAAAGCTAGAAAAGTAAAGTGCATTCTATGTAGCCCTAGCAAGGTATTGATTTTTCACAAACAAAACCAAGAAAGGACATCATTGTTTCAATTCTTCTAACCAAAGGAATGTTGTTATACTTCAAAATGCCACTCTATTGTTATATATGGAATTTAGCTAAAGTGCTTAATTGAGCTATTTGAGTTTCAAAGATATTTGATTTTTCTTCTAGAATTCTAAATGGAATGGTTGACTGTAAGAAAATTTATAGCAAAGAATGAATTTCGAAATTGATATTTTGTTTCTTCTTTATTTTATTCTTAGAAAAATTCAAATTTCAAGTTCAAAGTAGCAAACCTTGGTTCTTCCAAACTTGTTCTAAAAAATATTTGTGCATCCCATATTTCTACACAACATAAAGCAACATCATGTTATTTATATCCAAAGTTTATAAAAACCTATAAACTTATTACCAAGAGTGATGTTTATTCATTTGACATATGTTGGTTGAGATGATAACTCGAAAGTGGATAAAAAAACATAAAAGGAGTAGGGGATCGTTGTGGAATAGGTAAGTCAAAAAGGTTCCTGAATAAAAGTTTACTTAATTTTTGTAGAATTATTCATTAAAATTGAAATTTTGGTTACCATATAGAGGGAACTGAAAGGGGGGTTCATTGTGAGGTAGGTATGTCAAAATAATTCCTAGAGAATGGTTTACCTAATTTTCATAAAACTATAGGAAAGGAGAAAAATGAAGAATTATTTAAGAACACCTCAAAAGGAGAAGAAAATTAATAAAGGTGAAAAAAAATGAACCACAACTCTAATAGTTTTTGTGGGTGAATCACAATATATACACATATGAAGTTTTCATTGTAAAAAATATTTAATAAATTGATAAGACAATGATAAAGAGATTACATTGTCATAATCTTCCAAAGTTTTGATAAGTTTCACGGGACTTGTGTGTCATGTAAAACAAGTCAAATTTAAGGAGGGGGATTGCCAGTGTAGAGGGTAATCTTTACTCACATCAAGAAAACTATTGACAAGTTTGTAAAATAGCAAGAAAACATCCCACCATTAAAGAAAATGGGCCACCAGTTCAATAAAATGATGAACAACATTGCCTCAACTACAATCAAAATGAATAGAACTGTAGCATGTATACAACTTATTAACATTGCTTGAACATATCATGTAGATATCCTATTGATATCACTTATTTGCAAATCCCAACCAAGTCATTCTAGTCATTATGAAAAGGAAAACGCACCAAATGATGGATGGAAAGAAAGGAAAAGAAGAAAACACACAAAATGATGGATAGAAAGAAAGGAAAAGAAGGAAACACACAAAATGATGGATGGAAAGAAAGGAATGGATAAGCCTTACACCATGATAAGGGAATGAGAGGGTTGAACTATCAAATAGTCTCACTCATACATAATTACTCATTAGAATCAATATTTTAACATGTGATTTAGTCACCTCACCCATACATGCCCATTAGACTGAAGTTTTTAATAGGTATACGTGCTCATTAAAATGAGTATTTTAACATGTGGTGAAGTCACCTCACCCAAACATACCCATTAAAATGAAGCTTTTAATAAGTAATGAAGTTATCATCATAATGAAGAATTTATGCATAGAACTATTATTTATTTTCCTAAAAATTAGTGATACACTTTTTCAATAATTTATAATATTTTATTATTTAAATATATTTATAATTAAATTTTACTATGTAACTCGAACCTGCGATTTTAATAAATTCTTAATCAAATTAAATGCGTAGCCTACGTGCCACTATTTAACAGGAAATCACTCAACTACTTCCGACTAATAATCGGCAAACGTCTACTTCACGGTAAAAATCTCCATCCCTTCCCATTTTCACACGTAGATAACACTATCAAAACTACTCTTATGGTCATTTTAGGGTTCTAGAATATTTTGGATATTTTTTTTACTTTCATTTTTATGATAATTATAAATCATAAAATATTTTTAATTATCGAATATTTTGTACATGTTAGGTTTTTCGAGTCATGGGACATTGAGGTAGTGATCGAACCAGTAACTTTGTATTTGGTCCGTTTACGTCGTTAAGTTTTTCTAGAGTCATGGGACTTTGCGGTAGTGATCGAACCCGTGATGGGACGTCATTTATTAAATAATAGTTGTACCCCGTCCAATATTAACAACCAATTCTGCGAAAAACTCTTTTTCTCGGGAAGAAAACTTCATTTTTTCCAAATTAGGGTAACGACAACCAATTCTGCAAAAAAATCTTTTTTCTCGCGAAGAAAACAATTCATTTTTTCCAAATTATGATAACGCCAAGGTCCAGTCAATATTTTCGAGAACATCAAGATGCGTGGCGTCGCCTCCGAAAATGGAAAGTTGTCCACTCAATATTTTGATTCTTTCAAAACACAGAACTGTATAGAGAGTAGAAGTCGTCTCTTTTTAAGTATGATTTCAAAGTGATCGTATCTTAATATTTTTGTATATTGCATTTTTTTTTTGGTATATTTATGGGTTGAAAATGTATTTTTGCAACTCACGACGAGGGAAAAGTGGCGTTCCTGGATGGTTCAAGATAGAGTTAGGTTTACAATTTAGAATATGTACTAGCAATTGTCCCAAAAGGTACAAAGAGAGGCCGATAGGATTATTAATTTGGAATTGTAAAATTTAGTAGCAAATATTGCAGAGGGAAATTCCATGATATTACAGAATTAATCCCATCCTATTACAAGTAAAACTCAGAAATTTCATATACCACAATACAAGTAAAACTGAAACCAATCTTGTAGAGTGAAATCCCATCATATTACAAAATGAAATTTCATTATATAGGATTTATTAGGGTCATTACAGAGAAAATTAACATAAGTGGAGAGCTGATTCAGAAGGTATGACATGGACTCTGTAGAGTGAATCCCCTAATCTTGTAGAGTGAATCCCATCATATTACAGAATGAAATAGAAGTCTAAAGGATTTATCAGAGACATTACAAAGAACGCTATCACAGTGGAGAGCTGCTTCACAAGGCAGGACATGGATTCTGCGTATTCACCACAAAAACTCTTGTTGTTGAAGATGAGAAGCAGCACAAAAGTAAGTCATTCCACAACTACTACAAACTTACAACAATATTAACATCCTGCAAATATTCTCATCTATGAGGAGCTTTGGGGGCCTATAGATTACAAGAGAATAGCATAAATTCTTCACTAAACATGTTAGTAGCGTACTGATCATCTTGGCGGTTGGAGACAGAACTGGTGTTGAAGCTCTCTTTCCTCACAAACCCAGCAGGGGCTTTCTTGTCATAATTCAGAGTACAAAATTTGACTGTCATTTTCTGCATCTTTCTATTTATATACATTGTTTGAACCCCTGTACAAAATTTCCCACAGAAGAGAAACAAAAGATATTACAATCATATTGTAAGAGAAACAAAAGATATTACAATCATATTGTAAGAGAAATGATCTGGGTACTAACAAATGAAAACCAACATGAAATGATGATTCAAGCACTACAAAGCTAAATCCTAGTTTTCAAAATACATTCTGTATTAACTGCATGTGGGCATCAGACTGTCCTTGTATAGTGACTTAAGCTATTTCGCTAGCAAGAAATGAAAAGAATTTAAAACAAAGATGTTATTCCTAATCAAGTTTGACACAAGAATAGATATGCATATTAAGGGACACAACCCCCTTTAAAGGAAAAGAAACAAATAATACTAAGATCCCCAGATATATATATAACAATAGTGTGGAGTTATTTCAACGAGGCTTGTCAAGGTAATCCCAGCTATTGTGGATCATGAGGCATTACTTTAAGAGACAATTACGAGATCAGTTTCAAAGCAGAGCTGTAGGAGATGGATCAAACAACATAGCAGAACTTTATGCTTTTTGGTAGATTCTGAAAATAGCAACAGAGAAAGGTTTAAATTGTCTACAGGTGATAAGAGATTCCAAACACATTGCAGAGAGGTCAAATGGAAATTTCAATCAGGAAAATTTGCAACTGGCCCATCATTGGACGGAATCAGAGAAGCAAGGAAAAATTCCATGTCATTATCTTTTCAGCATGTCTGCAAGGGATAAATATGAAGGCTGATATATTGTTCAAGTAAGCACTGAGGATGCAGAACAGATGGATGGAGATGATTGAATACCCCATCTGGACCTTCTCATTCAATCTATTTCTAATCAAGCTATTATAGTAATGACCTTTTGGATGGCTGTTTTGGAAGCAGTGTCAAAACTTAAACATCATACTTACCCTAAAATTATTATAATTGTTTACATGCTTTCCAGGACTTTAATTGCATACCATAGTTACACATAAAAGCCACGACATTAATCACATAACAGTTTGAAATAGTTCAGCATGCCTTCATAACATTGGAGATATTCCAACTGTGTTCATATTTGTCACTAATCTTGGATGACTTTAATTACAGTTCTCAGACCCTCTCCTTTAAGCATGTGATCAAATGCCTTGTTGATGTCAGCAAAAGAAACCTTGTCTGTAACAAATTTATCCAGTTCAAGCTCTTGCAAGTTAAAACCGTAATTATAACTCTAATTAGATATGATAAGCATAGATTGCTCCCGTCATGGTACGGACCAAAAAAAAACAACTGGGAAATATGACCACACAGTATAATCTACAATTATGGTTTGAATAAGCTGTTACAACTATGTTATGAAGTCTTACCCCATTCAAATACATCTCTACAAGGCCTGGCAAATCAGTACGAGGCTTATAATTTCCAAAGAAGGTTCCTTTCAACGTTTTCTCGCTCAGAAAGTTTACAGGATTCGTTTTAAAGACTGCGTCTGAACAAGGGACCCCTGTTAAAACGGCTACACCCCAACCCTGCAAAAACAGAACTCTGATATCAAACATATGCATTGCCTGCATTTTCTTAATTAAATCGAAGCAATCAGTTTAAACTTTAAAGCTACAACTTAGAATTGAAATGATTGATGTATCTTAAACCAAAGGAAACCAAGAGCTAGTACATCATGGCAGCATTCCAAAGCTTGAACCATGGCCTCAATACTCCCTGTGCATTCGACGCTGCAGTCCACCCCTCCATCAGTTTTTTCCGCAATTACCTGTAAACATTTTTTATAAGTGTTTGGAAATTAAGAGTCTACACTGCTTTGAATGGATGGTGAATGAGTGCACTCCATGCGAAAATCTGGGAGAGAGTTTGATGATCATTTTGGGCAGCTCAACGTACCTGCTGAATAGGTTTTTCGTACTCTTTAGGGTTTATAAATTCCGTTACTCCAAATTGTTTTGCTGAGAAAGGAAAGATTACAAGAAAGGGTTAAAAAGGCAATTCTACAAGTCAACATATCAACATATGTACACAGATTTTCCAATAATGGGAGTGGGAAATATACAATTACCTCGTTCATATCTCTCATTATTGAAATCGATTCCAATTATTCGAGCAGCTCCTGCAATTCTTGCACCTTCACAAGCCTGCGTAGTTAAACTCGGGTCAGAAGGCTAACATATAATTAAACTCTACCCTCATCATATTAGTCCCAATGAAAATGCAGGTAGGGGAAGTGAACAGAATAGTCCCTAGAAAAAGGTTTGAGGACTTTAAAACTGCAACATATACTAATATGCATACAGTGGAACATAAAGAGGGCACTTGTTATTAGTACTTACAGCAAGCCCAACAGCCCCCAGGCCAAATACTGCTACTATCGAACCCGTCTTGGGTTTGCCTGCATTCAAAGTAGCACCCATCCCTGATTCCACAACAGAGAAGAATTTTACACAACAATTCCAGTCAAAGAAACCATTATGAATGATTTTATAATTATTAACAGTACAGCGAGCAAAAGTCCTCGCAATTGACATGCCCACTTTGTAAAACACTATAGATTTTATAATTATTAACAGTACAGCGAGCAAAAGTCCTCGCAATTGACATGCCCACTTTGTAAAACACTATACATTGTCAACGAGGTCAATTATTTCATTTCTTCAGTCAAACTTAATATATTATCATCTCAAAATTACTTATAAAATCTTCTACAATTCAGGAAAGTAGTTTTTGCATAAATGGCAGGCTACATCCAGACTTGGAGTCGCTCTGCATTGAGTAAATTCTGTTTTGATAGGAGATCCAAGGGCAATATAGGCCTTGCGGGGCAGGGGGTGTTTAGAGATGAGCATGGTAACATTCCAGGGAGGTTAGACAAGTTTAAAATAATCAAAATTTAATTTAGTTCATATTGTGGGATCAGGGTAGAAGAAAAGTGACGAGACTTCTTGGGCTTCAAAGGTCTGATATATTCAAAGAAAAGCCTAAAAAGTTGTTGAAGGATACCAAAATAATTAACAATAATACCCTCGAAAATCCTATTGTTACATACATTCCATATGTCCAATGACAAGAAAATAGGCAGAGCCATCATTAAATACTTACCTCAAATACCATGGGCAAAACCATGGGCTCCTGAAATATCGACCCTTAAACCACCAACAATAAACTCATTAATTAAATGAACACTCATGTGAAGCCCTATTCATCACAACCATTACTTTAGGTGCTATCTTGTAAACCGTAAACTAAGAAAATCAATTTTTAATTGATCTATTACTTTTGGCCAAAAAGAATATTTTTTTTTGTAAGTAAAGGTAGTATCGCCTTTTTTCTTTTCAATTATATCAAACAGGGCAACCATATACATTGTTCTGGTGGCCTCACCTTGCCCCTAAGGGAAACCAGGTCTGTTGGCCACCTTAGATTGTTATAGGCATTCCAAAAACAAAATTTTGCTAATTTGTCCATATTGGCTACATACACCAAACAGCTGAAACTGCTTATCGGACTACTTATACGCATGCAAATAACATAGAAAGAAAAACAAAACAGCAACAATGAGCTTCAGACGCATGCAAATAACATAGAAAGAAAAACAAAACAGTTAACAACGAGCCATCTGAAGCTCATTCTCCCCTGGTTCCTGTTTGCTGGTCCATCTCCATGGGCATATGCACTTGATCAGCTTGGCTGGGGCCACGTCCAACCATCCTGGACAGGATTTGTGACATCTCCTCAATCTTGTTATTCTGGTTTATCATGATAACTTGAAAATTCTTCATTTCTTTCTTAATATTAGGCACCCCACTGGCAAGTTCAGTTATTTCCTTAGCCACATGTTCAAGGGTTTTAGCCAACATACGCTTAAGGACCCAGTAGATATGCAGGGATTATCTGTACAGGGTCATCCTGCCCCTAGTATTGCCTAGGTCAGTCACCTCTTCTGCTAATTCCTCTGTCTCAGAACCCGACTGCTCTTCTAGTATGCTGGATTCCATGTTCTGAATAATGCGCCTGATATCTTCATCGGTCCTTTCCTGATAGGCATGAGCAGCCTCTTGAACCGCAGTCAGGGTCGTTCTCCTTCCCCTGTGTTGTCCACCACTCCATTTCACTTTGAAATAAAGTATCACCAACAAAGCCAGCACTATTGATGCTGCGGCATATTCTAGGCTCACATCCATTGTTTCTTCTGGCAAGACAGATATGACTGTGATGAAATGAAATGGGTGTAAGGAATTGTCTGGATTATGTTATTTTAGGAAAAACTAAGGACCTTGGTTCCATTTAAATAACCTTCTGCATGCAACACTGACTTCGAAGAGTTACGGGTCGTGGGGAAGAACTTCCACGCACTGATCTCAGCCCAAAATTATAGGTCACTGCCAAATCACATGTTACAGATTATGTGATTCTGATGAGTGGTCAAGGAAGCTCGAAATTGACTTGCCTCGTTAGACAGTGCGTTTGATGTAAAAAGATGGTGGCATATATATGTCTATGTCATGGTTTAAATTTATCATTTTGTGGGAGTGGTGGAGGGTTGAAGTTATTTCGATAAAACAAGTCACCTGACATATTTTATACTATTATATTTATTTATTAGTGGGAAAATTATTATAATTTAGTTGTCATATTAGGAGTGTTGATAATTATCTTTCATTGTCTGAGAGTGCAAGTTGATTCATCACCATTATTGTTGAAGGAAAACCACACCACTTCCAATGACTTTGTAAGGTGGCAAACTTTCACCCCTCCTAGATGCCTTTGGGTTTTGGACATTAACATGTTCCTTACATATGAGAAAAAAGAGCCCTTAGCCAAGTATAAATAGTTTTAGAGCATACCCCATGCCTATGTATATATATATATATATAATTAATTTTATTTTAAATTAATATATAAGTGAAACATATGTACTTTTAAATAAACATATAACAAAACAACATAAAGTAACAATAAGTAAGAGTGTCCATGTAACTCAAATTGCATGAAAAATTATAACCTATATTCGCCAATGCTAAATTAATAGTGTTCAATAGGCAAATCAAATTCTATAGCCGTGCTTTGGTGAAGTAATAATAGAGATGTGTAGTAGATAAATCAATTACTTGCTCAAGCAGAAGGACTTTCACAAATTTTGGTGGCTAGTGACCACTTGTAAGTCTACATATTTACAGTTTTACTCCTACATAAGTGTTAACGGAAACATAAATAATGGCCAGAAGTAATTCTTCATAAGTATATTAATTTACATCTTATTCCTATCGATTTCTAATGAAAACACTTCTTTTTTCATTAAATAAAAAAGAGTACGAGTGTGAAGAAACCTAGTATGTCAAGGAGTCACAAAAAAGCACAAGACTTCTATATTTACAGAAACAGACGAAGAAACTATTTATCAACAAACAACCTAAGCAGCAACTTAGTACATTATCTATTGAAAATATCATCATGTAACATAACCAACCAAGAAAGAAACATAAATGTTCAAAACCCAATGACCGACTACATATTTGGCATCGCATAATAATACCAAAAAACTGCAAAATGAGAAAAAAAAGTGAAAAGTGCACTCAAACTCCTCTCAAGGAGATTGAATTTGTTGCAGTTTATTACCATAGGGGATAAGCAGTCTCCCGCTACTTAGAAGTTGGATGCCCCGTCTCTCTTCAAAAAATATATAGCCCTTCTCCTCATGAAGAGATTTCTTAGATAGAGAGTTTGTCAGATGATTCCATTCACTATAGATGCGCTGAAAAAAGAGAATATGGAAATGGTCCTTTATTATATTAATTCTCTCCATCCATGATTGAAGAATGAGGGTTTGTAAGTGATTTCTCCCATTTAACCATTCAATGACACATTTTGTGACTTTAATTCTCTCCATCCATGATTGAAGAATGAGGGTTTGTAAGTGATCTCTCCCATTTAACCATTCAATGACACATTTTGAATCGCAATAGACTTGCAAAGAAGCAAGATTAATGGAAGCAACTGAATGAAGAAAGGCCCAACAGATTTATACTTTCGTGTTGATACCAGTGCCAATATTCAGCAAGTGATTCCTTGAGAGAAGCAAGAGAGCCCCAGTTCCACAAATACCATCTTGTTGAGCACCATAAAAAAAACCAGCATTTTCATATTGTGGGATCAGGGTAGAAGAAAAGTGACGAGACTTCTTGGGCTTCAAAGGTCTGATATATTCAAAGAAAAGCCTAAAAAGTTGTTGAAGGATACCAGAATAATTAACAATAATACCCTCGAAAATCCTATTGTTACATACATTCCATATGTCCAATGACAAGAAAATAGGCAGAGCTCTGAAATTCCCGATAGGTTGATCCCACCAATTGATACAAGATTCAAGAAAACAAATTGGTCCACCATACATCAAATTGAGAGCAGAAAAAACAGTGTGGCACAAGGCTTTTGAGAAATTACATTGAAAAAAGAGATGATCAATCGATTTAGGGCCATTCAAACAAAGTGCACATATGTTGGGTCCATGAAAGCCACCACGGAGCAGGTTATCCCATGCCAAGATTTTGTTTTTAAGAGCCAACCAAATTAATCACCTGATTTATCCATGTCATTATCTTTTCAGCATGTCTGCAAGGGATAAATATGAAGGCTGATATATTGTTCAAGTAAGCACTAAGGATGCAGAACAGATGGATGGAGATGATTGAATACCCCATCTGGACCTTCTCATTCAATCTATTTCTAATCAAGCTATTATAGTAATGACCTTTTGGATGGCTGTTTTGGAAGCAGTGTCAAAACTTAAACATCATACTTACCCTAAAATTATTATAACTGTTTACATGCTTTCCAGGACTTTAATTGCATACCATAGTTACACATAAAAGCCACGACATTAATCACATAACAGTTTGAAATAGTTCAGCATGCCTTCATAACATTGGAGATATTCCAACTGTGTTCATATTTGTCACTAATCTTGGATGACTTTAATTACAGTTCTCAGACCCTCTCCTTTAAGCATGTGATCAAATGCCTTGTTGATGTCAGCAAAAGAAACCTTGTCTGTAACAAATTTATCCAGTTCAAGCTCCTGCAAGTTAAAACCGTAATTATAACTCTAATTAGATATGATAAGCATAGATTGCTCCCGTCATGGTACGGACCAAAAAAAAACAACTGGGAAATATGACCACACAGTATAATCTACAATTATGGTTTGAATAAGCTGTTACAACTATGTTATGAAGTCTTACCCCATTCAAATACATCTCTACAAGGCCTGGCAAATCAGTACGAGGCTTATAATTTCCAAAGAAGGTTCCTTTCAACGTTTTCTTGCTCAGAAAGTTTACAGGATTCATTTTAAAGACTGCGTCTGAACGAGGGACCCCTGTTAAAACGGCTACACCCCAAACCTGCAAAAACAGAACTCTGATATCAAACATATGCATTGCCTGCATTTTCTTAATTAAATCGAAGCAATCAGTTTAAACTTTAAAGCTACAGCTTAGAATTGAAATGATTGATGTACCTTAAACCAAAGGAAACCAAGAGCTAGTACATCATGGCAGCATTCCAAAGCTTGAACCATGGCCTCAATACTCCCTGTGCATTCGACGCTGCAGTCCACCCCTCCATCAGTTTTTTCCGCAATTACCTGTAAACATTTTTTATAAGTGTTTGGAAATTAAGAGTCTACACTGCTTTGAATGGATGGTGAATGAGTGCACTCCATGCGAAAATCTGGGAGAGAGTTTGATGATCATTTTGGGCAGCTCAACGTACCTGCTGAATAGGTTTTTCGTACTCTTTAGGGTTTATAAATTCCGTTACTCCAAATTGTTTTGCTGAGAAAGGAAAGATTACAAGAAAGGGTTAAAAAGGCAATTCTACAAGTCAACATATCAACATATGTACACAGATTTTCCAATAATGGGAGTGGGAAATATACAATTACCTCGTTCATATCTCTCATTATTGAAATCGATTCCAATTATTCGAGCAGCTCCTGCAATTCTTGCACCTTCACAAGCCTGCGTAGTTAAACTCGGGTTAGAAGGCTAACATATAATTAAACTCTACCCTCATCATATTGGTCCCAATGAAAATGCAGGTAGGGGAAGTGAACAGAATAGTCCCTAGAAAAAGGTTTGAGGACTTTAAAACTGCAACATATACTAATATGCATACAGTGGAACATAAAGAGGGCACTTGTTATTAGTACTTACAGCAAGCCCAACAGCCCCCAGGCCAAATACTGCTACTATCGAACCCTTCTTGGGTTTGCCTGCGTTCAAAGTAGCACCCATCCCTGATTCCACAACAGAGAAGAATTTTACACAACAATTCCAGTCAAAGAAACCATTATGAATGATTTTATAATTATTAACAGTACAGCGAGCAAAAGTCCTCGCAATTGACATGCCCACTTTGTAAAACACTATAGATTTTATAATTATTAACAGTACAGCGAGCAAAAGTCCTCACAATTGACATGCCCACTTTGTAAAACACTATACATTGTCAACGAGGTCAATTATTTCATTTCTTCAGTCAAACTTAATATATTGTCATCTCAAAATTACTTATAAAATCTTCTACAATTCAGGAAAGTAGTTTTTGCATAAATGGCAGGCTACATCCAGACTTGGAGTCGCTCTGCATTGAGTAAATTCTGTTTTGATAGGAGATCCAAGGGCAATATAGGCCTTGCGGGGCAGGGGGTGTTTAGAGATGAGCATGGTAACATTCCAGGGAGGTTAGACAAGTTTAAAATAATCAAAATTTAATTTAGAAAACACTTGAAAGTAAGTTGAAACCTTTAAAACTTAATGCATTTAACTCACAGTTTAGTTAGTGTATCTGATGCAACAATAACCCTTTACTAACCCTCCAGTTCAATTGATTTACAATTAATTTTGCAGAACCACAGTGTTAAGCTTACTAATCTCTTTCGCTAACAATTAAACATTAGATTACAGAAGTGCACTTCAGCATAGCAGATCCAGTTTAGTGAGAAAAAGAAAAAGGAAATGAAATAACCGCCACATTTAGCGGATTAGTAAAATCGCCCAATCATATTAAACAAGAATGGAGCAAAAGCAGTCCATATTTTAGTGTAATAAAAGAAATTACAATACATTCCATATTTTAGTGTAATAAAAGAAATTACAATACTTGAGACACTGCACACAAGAAGCTGGTAACTTGAAACTCCAAGATAATGTAAAATTTATCCATCTATGGGCTGGTTCATCATCATGGATAACATGAGAATGAGGAACTTGTCCATTTATGGCACCTCAGTCTAACACAAGCTGGGTTTCTCATCTAATACTGTAGGATGAAGAATAATAGAAAATTTTTTTTAGTATTAATGCCCATTGTGTTTAACAAATTCTTCTTAGTCAAAGCTTTGAACGCCTAAATTACAATTATATTCACGCATATACCACCCTAGTCAATCCCCTCTTTTCTCTCATCTGTTTGGCATAATTTTCTGAGGCACTTCTCATCTGGGTTTTGGCAAGCAAGGGAGACTTTCTTGGGTTTTTGGCTTGAAGAAACAATCCTTGATCTTCATGACTAATTTCTTGGGCAGCGAGGCAGTTTTGGAGGCTATTTGGAATAACATACCTCCATCTAAGTTAGTGGAGTCCTTCTAGAGCTGTGTCTGAAGCAGTGGCCCCCTTTAGAAGCAATTTTGGGAGAAGTGAGGCACTTCTAGGTCACCTCCTGTGACAGGGGCACTCTCTAGGGCTTGGCTGTGATAATGCAGAGCATTGAAGACAGTAAACAACCTGTAATAGCAGGGACCCTGAGGGCCAATTAGGGCTGCGGCCAATCACATGGAGCAGTAAAACACCCCCTCATGTCTACATGTATGACAGCAGCACCCTTCCATCCAGTGATCTAAGACATCGTAAGAATTTGAGGGTAGAGTTTGGACAGCAGATCTGTGGCAGCAAGGATTACAAGCTTCCAACTATAGCTGTGGACAGATTTAGGGCATTGAAGGTAGCCACCGACTATATCCTAAGGTCCTGTTGGATAGCGGCTTACTCTTGTGGCAACAAAGAAGGTCTACAAAAAGATTCCTCTTGGTAGTGGGATACTGTGGTGAGGGATTGGAGGTAGCAGAAACCCAGATTGGTACAGCAAAGGCTTCAAACAATCTCAGGCAGTTGGAACAGTGCAGATACGCAGCAGTAGGTGGTACAAAGGACTGGAGATAGAGGGAAGGTCAGAGTTAGGGTATTAAAGCAGTAGGGTTTGGTTGATGTGATAGCACATGTTGTGTAATTCAATTTCATTTGAAAGGATTGTGGATCTAAACTATTTACTGTACTGTTGAATTGATTTCAGGAGTATGAATTCTTGAATATAATTATATGCTTATCCATCTTCATTGCTTTTCAATATTGTATCTGATTGTCAAACTGAAGTACATTGTTGGCATACAAACTTGTTTAGCGGCTCTTTCCTAACCCTAAGGGCAAAAATTCCCTAGGGATATTACACAGATATCAGGTGCTAGAGGAAGCTAGGGAGTTGGAGGAGGGATCTGAGCAACGTAAAGAGTTATAGAAGAAAATATGAATAGTCAGTTAGTCTAAAATAAAATACGATGGCAACCACCGGGTTCAAGTTCACCAATTATTAGAAAGTCAGTAGTGTTGTTTGTATTCAATTGTAGAGCCTACAGTAGAGCACTGAGGCGTAAGAATGAATCCTATGCATGTATTCTGTTTAGTGAAGCGCTGAGGTGGAGACTGAAGTCTACTCATGTAATATGTTTATTAAGAAAACAAATGAATATACATATCCCCCCTTGCATCTGTAATCTGGTTCTCACGCTGTCTGAATGTTCGATAAACATCTAAGGTAGGGTACAACATTTATTTTCTAACAAGTATACTGCATACGGCTGTGCATAGTCTGGGAGAGAGAGTTGGTAGATTGGGCCCATTACACCCCTTACTGCACCATTTCCTCAAATTCACCAACTGCCATATCCATCCTCTCCACCTGCCACTTCTAAATTGCACAAAAAAGACCCCTTGACGGAGAATTTTGCAACTTCACACCTACAGAATAGGAGGGTCTTCAGTTATAAGTCCCCAACCCACAGGCGACCCAGATCTCTCACAGAGCATGGCTGTCGAGATGGGAACCAAATGAAACAGCCAAAACTGCTTTGATTTTGATTTGATTTTAACTCTTCCCAGGCTTTAGTAATCATCTGCAATGAGAAAAGAATTATGGCCTCCGCCGTTGGATCGAGGAATTAAAAAACCCAGCAATATAATAGAAGGAGTGGGAATTGAACCAGCGACCTGCGCTACAGAATAAACTGACTGAAACCCACAGGACAAAACATAACATCATCGCACTGCATTTACTCACTATTAAATCGCTCGGTTGGGCGGTGCAGTTGAGTTAAAATTCAAACCCCCTTCTCTAAATATTTACAGAGATTATTCATCAAGTGACTGAATCATCCCTGGTGAATCCTGAACGGATCTATAACCTAAAAAAGTAGGATCCAAATTCTTGGGCAACGGCGAATTGAAATAAATAGAAATAGCCAAAAAATGTATACATGGGGAATTTGTACTAACCTTGATGATTCTGCGAAGGTACTGAGGAAAGAGGGGACTGTGCCGAAATGTCGAGGGCGGGCGGCCCCTGGAGACCGTTGGTAGCATGGCTCAATGAATGAATGAATATCAACAGATGCGCGAACAGCAATGGCAGGGGTCGAATCCCAGTGGCCTCACTTCGACTTGGCTTCGCTCATCAGTCCATTTCAATTTTCAGTCCTTTCCTCGTGGCAATAGCAACTCTCACAATTTTGAATAGAGCCTCCAGCTTCGAAGGTGTTCGTACAGAAAATAGCAAATTCTAAATGTAATGATTTTGCTGTGACTTAAATAGAAAATGTCAGCTAACCTCCCCAGGCTGCTCTCTACTTCCTCCAGTGATATGTAAAAGTCCTTCCCCAGTAAGAGGTGTTTCTTCTGATCCGCCTGCCCCTCATCAAGAAGACCCTCAACCCTCTATGATGTCTTTCTCAGAGGAACTTCACAGCTGAACCATCTGCGAACCCACCCTTCCCTGTGCCGGAGCAAGTCCCAGATTTGAAAGGTTACTCGTCGTTCTGTTGCCTTGAAAACAACTTCTGATGTGTCCCGCACACCTTGCAAAACAGCGTCAGAGTCCGAGAATCCAAACACGCCTATATCAAAGGGTTATTTCTCCCCTGTAACACCAAGGGTTACTCGTTGTTCTGTTGCTTTGAAAACAGTTTCTGATGTGTCCTCTGTTGTCAAAACACCAATTGTTAAATCCATATTGAAAACTAATATAAAGAGCCCTATCAGGTAAGAAATCTCTGCGATTTGCGGGATTTTCTGCTGCACCTATTACATCCCCTCCTGTTTTGTCTCCCGGACGCCAGGAGCTGCGGCAACGAACCTCAGAGAAAGCAGGAAGTTCTCGGCGCGAATAAACAGAAACCCGCCGAATAAACGGAAACCCGGAAGTTCTCGGCACGGAGAATAAACAGAAGCCCGCCGAATATGTATGGATGACAGGTGTCACCCTGAGATTGAAAAGGATGACGAAAGTCTCTTTCAAAGGGAAGGCCTATAGGCCTAATTAATAATTGATTTTTTTTAATAATAATTAAAATATCAAAATATATATATTTTGATATTAATTATATGTATATATATATATTAAAAATAATTAAAATTAAAATTTAATATGGAATTGATATCTAATATTTAAAAATAATATTAATAATAACAAAATTTTAATATTTAAAATAAAAGCTTGTCATTACTTCTTAAGTGATTTTCTCATCCAAATATGAGAGATGTCTAAAAGAATGCATACTATATGTATATACAAAATATAAATTCAAATACATTAGTTTGATGTCAACCTTTTATATATATACACTCATGGGAATCGTTATAATTCATATATATATATATATATATATATATATATATATATATATAAAGCGAACAATATCTTATAGTGCACATTTCAATTTAATCAACATGGAATTGACATGTGGAATATATTTATATTTAAATGAATTAATACATATACTACATCATAAGGATCATCATCTTGGTAATAACTAGGTCTACCTTAATATAAATAGTTAAATTACTAATTTATGTTTTTTCTAAACTCAATGAAATATGTGTGTGTGTGTATTCCATCATGAGGATCACCATTTTGGTAATCTCTCGGTCTACTTAAAAGTGACCATAAAAAAGTTTCTGGAGGCAAAAAAATTTAGGAAAAAACATTATTTAGTGATTCTTTACTAACTTTTATAACATGAATGTGATAGAGTAATGTTGGAATGTGATAATTACTTCCAATTAGGTCATAGTTTTAAGGATTTTAGGTACAATATAAATTTACAGACGATGAGTCACATATATTGTGTTATTGTGTAGTTTGCTCCTCTATCCTGTGAGAGTGGTATTAGACCTTGAGAATCTAAGAGTACATAAAGTACTAGAGCCATAAAAACATAAAATATATTTTTTTGAACAAAAGTAAGAAAAATAACATATTTTACTATAGTCGAGAACAACCTACATCCAAATGCAAGAGTAAAACAAATTTTTTAATTGTTCTCAAGTATTATAAGTCTAGTTGAGACTTAGACTAGTAGGAAGTAGTTATGGTAAATAAGGGGGAGTATTGGAATGTGTTAATTACTCCCAGTTAGCTCATAGTTTGTAGTGTTGTAATGTGTTAATTACTCCCAATTACTCAGAGTTAGCTCATAGTTTGTAGTGTTGGAATGTTTTAATTACTCCCAATTACTTTGAGTTAGCTCATATTTTGTAGTAGTTTACATAGAGTCTAAATTTAGCCACAGATAGTCATGCATATGAGAATTAAGATTATCATATATGTTTTTAGCATTTTTAGATCTATTTAATCATCTACCCTCAAGAAAATTAATTTAATCAATTTGAGTTGTAGAGTAGGATTTTTAGATCTATTTAATCATCTACCCTCAAGAAAATTAATTTAATCAATTTGAGTTGTAAAGTAGGATTTTTATTGTTCTATTGTGTGGTTTTCCCTCAAGTAAGAAAGCAAAGCGAGAGATGAACTAGAAGGATGGGTGGTTTGAGTCTTACAAGAAGGAAACGTAAAGTGGATTCAATGTAGCCCTAGAGAGGTATTGATTTTTTATAAATGAAACCAAATAATGACTTCATTGTTTCAATTCTTCTAACCAAAGGAATGTTATTATACTTGGAAATGTCACTCTATTGTTATAACAATGTTGTTATAATTGGAAATTCCACTCTGTTTTTATAATTGGGATTTAGCTAAAGAATTCTAAATGGAGTGTTTGATTGTAAGAAAATTTATAAAAAATAATGAATTTTGAAATTGAACTTTTGTTTGTTTGTTTGTTTTCTTTTATTTTATATAAAATTTCAAATTTCAAGTTCAAAGTAGTAAACTTTGGTTTTTTCAAACTTGTTGTAAAATATATTTATGCCTCCTATATTTCTAACAACATAAAGAAACATCGTGTTATTTATATCCAGATTTTTTAAAACCTATAAACTTACAACCAAGAGTGATGTTTATTCATTTGACATCTGTTGGTTGAGATGATAGCTAGAAAGTGGCTAAGAAAACATAAAAGGAGCTCAAATAGATAACTAAAAAGTGGGTAAGAAAACATAAAATGAGCTCAAATATGGGATGGTTGTGGAATAGGTAAATCAAAACTCTTCCTCAAGAAAAGTTTACTTAATTTTTGTAGAATTAGTGATTAAATTTGAGATTTTTTTGTAGAATTTGTGATTAAATTTGTGATTTTTGTTAGTATATAGAGCGAATTGAAGCAGGGGGTCATTGTGAGATAGGTAATTCAAAATAATTTGTGAAGAATAGTGTACCTAATTTTTGTAAAACTATAAGAAAGGACAAAAGAAAGAATTATTTAATAACACCCAAAAAGAAGAAACAATATGAATAAACGCCAAAAATAACAAGAAAAGAAGCATAACTCTAATAGTTTTTTATACACAAATGAGGTTTTCATTGTAACAAATATTCAACAAATTGATAAGACAATGATAAAGATATTACATTATCTTAATCTTCCAAAGGATTTGATAAGGTTTGTGGGACTTGTGTGTCATGTAAATTACGTCAAATTTAAGGAGGGGGATTGTTAGGGTAGTTATTGTAATCTTAACTTAGTCATAAATGATACAGAGATGAAGAAAATTATTGACGGGTTTGTAAAATAGAAAGAAAATATTCCACCATTACAACAAAATGGAAAACCAATTAAAAGACATGATGGACAACATTGTCTCAACTACAATCAAAATGAATATAAACTTAACATATATAAAACTTATTAACATTACTTAAACATGTCATATAGATATCCCATTCATATCACCTAGGTGCAAATCCCAACCAAGTCACTCTGCAGGGTGTAGATGAAAATAATGAAATACATGAAATGATGGATGTAAAGAAGGGAATCTATAGGTATGGACACCATGATAAGGAAATTGAATGGGAGGGATGAACAATTAAATATTCTCACCCATACATGCACATTAGAATGTGTATTTTAACATGTGGTGTAGTCACCTCACCCATACATGTCCATTAGAATGAGGCTTTTAATAGGTAATGAAGTCATAATCATGATAAAAAATATATGCAAGGATCTATTAAATGAGGGAGTTTAACTATTTTCTGTTTTTTTTTTTTTGGTTTAAGGAAATCAGTGAGACAAATTTTCAAAAAATTAAATTTTTTTATTTAAATTTCATTTGTGATTAAATTTTACATACTAAATAACTCAAACCTACCCTTCTAATAAATCCTTACAAAATATGAAATAAAATTTATTAGTAATTATATAAGTTTCAAATAAAATTGATTGGAAATTATAACGAAAAAACTAGTGCAACAAAAATAAACACCTCGATACGTGGCCAAATAAGATGTCACAACATAAATATGCTCAAGCATAAAGTAAAATAGAATCGCTCCCTAAACTGGTTAGAGTTTGTAAAAGAATTAGGTTAGAGTGTGTTGAAATTCGTGAATTTTTGAAAGGCTACCAAGGCCATTACTATAATACTAAGCCTAAAGGTTCATAAACGTAAAAGTAGAGACTAATAAACCGATTAGATTTGTTGATATATGAGAGTAAAATATCTACTCTTGATTAGGTTTGTTGATATATGAGCGTTAACGTTTTTCTTGTGTGAATTTGTGCTTCTTTGTGTGCGGGATCCATAGCACATGTATAACGTCCACGACCTTTAGGCGACACAGTGAGGGCAGGGGAGTAGTAGTGCGATGGAGGAAAAATGTGAAAATGTCTAAGTATTTGGTCATCTAGTTTATAGGCCGATATGCGGTCTTAGTGGGCTGAGAGGAAGGCGAAGCCAACCAAACAAACAATCACGATGGTTGAGCGGTGGGTCAGTCAAAGGGTGAGCCGACGTGCTAAAAGGATGAATTATCGGTCGGCCTATGAAGACATGGTGGTTCATAAGGGGGGCAATTCATATGAATAGGAGGATCTTGGCATTTGGCTAAGGCATAGAACAATCAACACACAAAGTATCAAAGCGTGGAGAAAGATGAAGTGCGAAGGTTGAAGTCTAAAACGAAGGCGTAGTGCATGAAAACAAGGGCCAAAGAACTCACACCGAAATAGAGAAGTGCGAGCCAAGGCACAGGACAAGGGAATGGTTAGACAAGTGAGAACGCAGGTCGGGCGGTGTGGGTGGATGCACAAGGGCACACAAGTTTGCTGAACGAGTTTGGTGGAATGAGGGTGTGGCAGGGCGTCCGATCGAATGTTGGGCGAGGGCACGGCAGGGCGTTTGGGTGAACGATGGGTGGTTAAATTCCAGGCAAGGGTGCGATAGGGTGTCTAGGTCAACAGCGAGTTGGCTACCCAACCGGCATGTGAGTGGGTGAAGGCGAACGAAGGTGCAGGTGGTTGTTCAGGCGGCGAGTTGAACGGCCCATGCATGAGTTCGTGCGAACGGTCGTGCGACGGTGGGTGATAACATTCAAGCAGAACATGTGACGAGTGAAATGGTAGGGAGTGCGAGGGTGCAAAGGCACCAGGTGAATGAGACATGTGAACACTAGTTGGTGAACAGTTGAATGCGTTAAGGTGAATGTGCAGGAAAACAACGAGTTGGTCGACGAGTTGTTCAGGTGGCTAGGTGGACGCGCCCGACTCAACGAGCTAAGTTGAACGAGGTGCCGGTTGGGAGAAATATTCTAAGTGTAAATTATGGGGTTTATCCAGAGATTGTAACTTGATATATTATATTAGGCAAGCTCATTGTAGGGAGTTGCCCCTCCCTTTATATTGTTGTGCATTTCATGTTAAAGTTGATTCATGGTTATGAATGTTTAAAGAAAGTTTCTGTTGTGTTATAATGAATGAATGTACTTGGTGAAATTGGAAAAGAGACTAAGTATCGAAAGTAGGTGTAGTCCACGATCGTTAGTATTGTTAAAAAAAGGGTCGGTGGTGCCGCACCTCATATAGTGCGGTTGAAAGAGTACCGCAAGTGTAGGGGTGTGACAGGTGGTATCAGAGCTCTCTGCATTCTGCAGAACTCTTGTGACACGGGTGGTTTAGTGGAATCAGATTTGCAGAAAGAGCTGATCCCATTGTCACTCCATGACAGGTGGTATCAAAGCTTGGTTCAGAAGACGGATTGAAGCACAAATTGCACTTCATGACAGGTGTATCGAGAGCTTGATTCAGGTGAACCAGGTTTACTGAAGGAAGCTTGTGCGGGCTGCACTAACATGACAGTTCGTACCAAGGCTTTGAATTGAAGAAGCTAATCCCACTATACTTATGAAAGGTAGTTTCAGGCCGAGGTCGAATCTGAAGTGTGATTCAGATTTATAGTTTATGGTCTACATAAGATCGCAAAGAAAGTAGATAGCAAAGATGGCAGAGGAACCTCGGATCATGATAGGTGAATCTAGTCATAATGTGGGAGAAGCTTTCCTGAACAGGGTATTGGAATGAATGGAGGAATTGGGTTCTAATTGGACTTCGATGAAGGCCGAGAACATGCAGGTTCGTGAAGGCTATGTGAAGATGAAAGAGGAACTTGAAGAACTCAAGGACCGATACGAGTATACAGAATGGAAGTATACACAAACAGAAGAAGAGGTCAAGAAGATTGGTGAAGCAAGAGATCAAGGTTTGGCTGAAATCTTGAAATTGCAACAAGCTCTTGACGAAGCTCGAAATGAGATCATGGTTTTGAAGAAGGCCGTGAGGCACAACTCAGGTGGAGGAGTGACTCATGTCAAAGTCAAAGAGCCGAATTCTTATGATGGAACTAGGAGTGTGAAGACTCTTGGAAAATTTCTATGGGATATGGAACAGTACTTGCAACGCTTGAGATTATCTGATGAGGAAAACAAGGTGAAGGTAGCTGCTTAATTCTTGACGAAGGATGCTAAGATGTGGTGGCGAATGAGAATGGACCAAACTACCAATGGCAATGCTGTGGACATAACTTTGTGGGATGAAATGAGGAAGGTTTTGCAAATCCACTTTAGTCCACAAGACAAAACGTGGGATGCAAGGATGAAGATAAAGTATTTAAAGCAAACGGGAAGTGTGCAGGCATATCAGCAAGAGTTTGCAAGTGTAATTTTGGAACTCCCAAACATGACGGAAAGGGACAAAGTGTTCAAATTTCTTATAGGGCTAAAACCTTGGGCGTAGAATGAAGTGAAGAGACAAAAGATTAAGACACTTGAAGAGGCTTTTGCTGCTATGGATCATTTAGCAGAACACTTTGATGAGGGTTCTGATGAAAAGAAGAAGAAGTATGACAAACCAAAAGAGAAGACTACGAAAGAGGAGACTTTGAAATCGAATGACAAGTCAAAGACGAAGAAACCGCTAAAGTGTTGGATATGTGTGGAACCACACATGGTGAAAAATTGTCCTTCCAGACCAAAGATGGATGCCTTGGCATAGTCCAATGTGAATAAAGAAGAAACTTCTGTAGGATTTATGTAGATATTAGGAGCTGCATTATCTATGGAAGCTATCTCTAGGAGAGATCGTGAGAGAAGCATATTGGAGTATGTTGAAATGAAAGTTGGGAATGTTGATGTGCTTACTATGGTGGATAGTGGAGCAACTCACAACTTTATGAGTGAGGATACTACAAGAAGGATTGGGCTGAAGTTTGTACTGGTGCAGGAAAAAATGAAGACAGTCAATTATCCTCCAGACTCTATGATTGGTGTAGCTGAAAAAGTGGATGTGACAATAGGTGAATGGATAGGGAAAGTCAATTTCACTGTGGTGTGGATAGATGACTATGAATTTGTACTGGGTGTAGAATTCATGAAGGAATTCGATGCGATGATTGTTCCCCATATGAGGAAACTGTACATTTACGATGGATGAGAGGATGTACCCATTGGTGTACCAACTGTGGGAGTAACTAAGGCTGAACGTAAGTTGACAGCGATGAGTATGGAGAAGGGGAAGAAAGATGAAGAGATTTGTAAGCGATTTTCTGTTGCAGAGGCAAAGCTTATGGAGTAGTCACAAGTTATCAAGGCATTGTCAGATAGCATCTTGGATCTATATAAGAGGCTAAAAGCAGTGGAAGTTGACGATGACGAAGAGTATGTGAGGCCGAATGTTCATATGGAGGATCGGGAGTCATACTTGTAGAGAATGGAAGTGGAGGATCTGGATAGGTGGATTGAGTTGATAAGTGAGGGACAGACTTTAGGCTCTGCTCCCTCCTCATCATCTTAGACTATCATGGACCATGAGGCTCATTTTTAGCTGCTTATGGTAGTGAGTCTCCAAACACTTTGAGCAGGCATTTAGGAGTGAGATCACACAGGTTGACAGGTAGCATGCAGTGGATAGTCATGACAATGTATGCGACATGAGTTCTTGTGGAGGCAATGCGTGGTTGGATTAGCTACCCAACTAATCACTGAGATGAGGGGTACCAACACATGATTCCTTGCATAATAGTGGTATATCTATGGCGTGATGCAGGTTGAGTAGTGGACATCTAGACTACCCATATACACAGTTGTGTGGATGATATTTTGGTGATAGATGGTTGCTGGGATGAGATATTGTCAAGGACGACAATGACTTCAGGTGGAGATGAATGTAACGTCCATGAGCTGCAGGTGACAATGCGAGGGTGCGCGAGGGCGACGAGCCAAGGGAGTAGCAGTGCGGTGGAGGAAAAACATGAAAATGACTATGTGTTTGGTCGTTTGGTTTATAGGCTGATATGCGGTCCTAGTGGGCCGAAGGGCAGGCGAAGCCAACCAAATGAACAAGCATGATGGTTGAGCGTTGGGTCGGCTGAAGGGTGAGCCGACGTGCTAAAAAGGTAAATTATGGGTTGGCCTGGCATGAAGACATGCCGGTTCATGAGGAGGGTGATTCGTATGAATAGGAGGAGCTTGGCATTTGGCTAAGGCATAGAACAATCAACACACAAAGTATCCAAGCATGGAGAAAGGTGAAGTGCGAAGGTTGAAGTCTGAAATGAAGGCATAGTGCAGGCGGACAAGGGCCGAAGCTATCACGCTGAAACAGAGAAGTGCGAGCCAAGGCACAGGATGAGGGTGTGGTTGAACAAGTCAGAATGCAGGTTGAGTGATGCGGGTGGATGCACATGGGCACACAAGTTTGTTGAACAAGTTTGGCAAAACGAGGGCATAGCAGGGCATTCGGTCGAACGTCGGGCGAGGGCGCGACAGGGCATTTGGGTGAACAACGGGTCAAATGGAGGGCACGGCAGGGCGTTCGGTTGAACGGGTGGTTGAACGTTGGGTGAGGGCGCGGTAGGGTGTCCGGTTGAATGGCGAGTTAGCTACCTGATTGACGTGTGAGTGGGTGAAGGCGAGCAAAGGCGTGGGTGGTTGTTCAGGTGGTGAGCTGAATGACCCGTGCATGAGTTGTGCAAACGGTCGTGCGGCAATGGGTGATAGTGTTCAGGAAGAACGTTCGGTGGAAACGTGGAAGTTGCCTGAGGGCGTGCAAAGGCGTTGGGTGAACGAGACATGAGAATGTCAGTTGGTGAATGGTTGAACGCGTTCAAGTGAACGTGTGGGCAAACGACGAGCTGGTCGACGGGTCATGCGAGCGGTCGAGTGGACGCGCCGGACTCAACAAGCTAAGCTTCACGAGGTGCCGATTGGGATAAATATTCTAAGTGTAAATTCTAGTGTTTATCCAGAGATTTTAACTTGATATATTATAATGGGCAAGCTCATTGCAGGGAGTTGCCCCTCCTTTTATACTGTTGTGCATTTCATGTTAATGTTGATTCATGATTGTGAATGTTTAATGAAATGTTTCCGCTGTGTTATGATGAACAAACGTACTTGGTGAAATTGGAAAATAAACTAAGTATCGAAAGTAGGCGTAATCCACGATTGTTAGTATTGTTAAAAATAAAAGGGCTGGTGGTGTCGCACCTCCTATAGAGCGGTTGGAAGAGTACCACAAATGTAGGGGCGTGACAACATGGATGTCTAAAATGATCGAGATTCATTATTGGAATGTCAATCTTTTCCTTTTTGGTGAATGATTTTATTTACATAATTATCTCATAAGATTTTCATATTTTTTTTATCGCTCTGTGCTTTTTATAGTTATATATTTACACTGTTTTACTTATTAATTAGGTTCATATTTATTTTTATAGGTATATATGTCTATTTATATATAGTTTAAATAAAAATAAATATTTTCCAAACAAAATTGTTGTCGTCTCATGAATTAAAGTGTCTATCTTTTCATCATACTTTTTCAGCTCAAGTGCTTTTTTATATGGTTTTATCTCAACAAAGTTTGATATGGTTTCCGTTTATGTTGGTTTTGGACTTTATTTTTGCATCTCTTTATTAAAAGGACATTTCATGTTAGCTAGCCATGCACTGGATATGCATTGCTCTTGGCCCCTTCACGACTTGACCAAACACTACACTTCTTTCATCATCAAATAATAACTCATTTCTAGCTCTTGGTTTTTCTTCGATACCATTGTTACCAGGGAACGTTTAGGGCTAATATTCGCAGGAGAGCTATTTTTTCATGTTTTTTCCAAAAATAAGATTAACCAATTTCATTTTTTTCTAAAAATGATTCGCCACATTTTATAGTATAAAATTATTTTACCTTAAAAATCACCAAAATGTTATATAGACTAATATAAAATCATTAGAAGTATATATATTTTTACAAAAGTATTGTCAAACATTTTACAATTTGCATATTAGGGACTAGTAATATTCACCAAGGTTTCAAAATTTTAAAATAAACTTCCATCCTTAAAATTTTCCTTGATTGTTACCAAAAGAAAGATAAACAAAAACACACTCACAAACACATAAATAAAACAACATATGGACACCATAAATCATCTTGAAAACCCTTTCTAGAAAACCAACTACTAATAATAGATATATTATTGTTCTGCCCAAAAACATCTTAAAATGGAGTCATCATGCAGTTAAATAGACTACATTACATGGAAATACTATGGATAAATCTACGAGTTATCAAAACTTCAATAAACTCATTCCTTACTATATCAAATTCATTACGTAATCAAATTTACCCAAACTACCTTCACATTTTTTAAAACAAAATATTTAAGAAAACCATTATTTACAAAATAACTCAATAACAACTTAAAACCAACTTTACAACCCACATTACCCTTATTTTTTTATATCAATTCAAAACATTATACGCTAGATTCAAATTCTGCAATGGTTTTCGTATATAAAAAATGGAAGTGTGGAAGTAGGGAATCAGTAATGCTAGAAATAGTAATTACTTCTCCATGTGGAGTTAGCTAAACATAGAGAGTCAGTTCACTGAGTGATTGAGTGGTTGAATGTTTTAGTCAAGATATTTTAGGCAAGTCAGTAGTTGAAAAAGCTTATATACCATTCATCGGATTCATTGTAAGCTTCATGTTTTGTGTGATCAATAAAAAGTAGCTACTTGTGTTTTATGTGTGAATTCATACTTTGACTCCTCTACCTTTCCAACAAGTAAATGTTAATAATTTATTATTATTTCTGTACGAAAGGCATTATCATCACTATTTCATTCCTTTCAAATTGACTTGATTGAAAAGCATTTAATTGTGTGAATTGACATAGTGTTTCACCATAGTCGGTTACCTGTGTTTCTATATAAATAATCCTTTCACGGGTGTGACTGAATGAGAAATATGTATGTATACGAACTTTCTTTCTTTTCCATGCGAGTTATTCCTCCTCTTTATCTTGTTTTGACCACTCAGCTCTTAACATGACCATGTCAATTTTATACAAGAATTGCCAACGATGAGTCAACTTAATCAAATTAAATGCGTTGCCTACGCGACACTAAATAACAGGGAAATCACTGAACTACTGCCGACGAATAACCGACAAACGTCGACTTCACATTAAAAATTTCCACCCCTTTCCATGTCAATTTTATACAAGAATTGCCAACGATGAGTCACCTTAATCAAATTAAATGCGTTGCCTACGCGACGCTAAATAACAGGGAAATCAATGAACTACCGCTGACGAATAACCGACAAACGTCGACTTCACATTAAAAATTTCCACTCCTTTCCATTTTCACACGTAGATAACTCTATCCAAACTATTCTTATGGTGATTTCAGAGTTCTAGAACATCTTTACTTAATTTTACCATAATTGTAAATCATAAAAATATTTTTTCTAAATATCGAATATTTTGCAGCTATTAGGCTTTACTAGCGTCATGGGATATTGAGGAAGCGATCGAACCAATAATTTTGTATTTAGTCTGTTTAAACTATAGTTATCAAGTTTGAATTCGAATTCGATTCACTACGAAAAAAATTGGTTACTTAAAATTTAATATGGGAAAAATCCGAATACAGTACACTTCTTATTCCAATATTCTAAATAATTTAAATATACAATTATAACGTTGAAAACAACAAAAACTCTTTTAAAATTGTTTCAACTATAAATATTGCAGATAAAATTATATATTGAACTAGTGAGCTTAGTTTTATATTTAAAATAGCAAGTAAAATAGTAAGTTTTAAGAATTTTTGTATTGATTCATTCACCCACTTGCACCACAAATTATGACATTTAATATAGAGTGAATTTTCAAGAAATAATATATTACAATGAACCACATAAATTCCACATTATTAAGTATTTTATGTTCATAATGAAATGGTATATTAAGTGTGTGCAAACAGTGTTTAAAAATATACGCTTATATTATCAAATCCTAATTATTTATTTTTCAAATCAAACTCACCTCTAATTTATAAAGTATAGTAACAACGTTTATTATTTAGTATAATACAAAATGTTAATCTGTATAATTTAATACTTAATACTTACTCAAAATAATAAAAAATGTTAATATCTATACTTTAATATTTACTCAAAATCTAAGAAAATCCACTTTAAAAGAAAATCCATTTACTAATATAATTCAGGCAGTATTTCTGCTTTTTACTAATATAATTCATGCAATATTTCTATTTTTAAAATATATTTATTTAAATTTAATAAATTTACAAATTTACAAATTATATATATCATATATATTTTTTGCTTTACTCTATAAACACATAATTATTGTAAAAATAATAGATTTTTACATATTTCATTAAAAACTTGCTAAATTTACTGTAAATTTCTTATTACAAAAACTTGCTAAATTTACTGTAAATTTCATATTGCATAAATTGACAAAGTAACATTATCATTTATTAACCATATTCTCATGTTATTTCCTAAATCTGAAAAAGGTTTTGAACTGTAAATTTAAAACTAGAATCTCTATTAAAAATGTACGATAACATTAATTCATTAAACCACTCATTGATTGGATGTAAAAAAGTTCTTTGGACGAGGCCTTTCATGAAATTATGAAGTGTGGTCTAAGAATCAGTCTAAGAGTACAATGTTCTCTTTTCTCAAAAGCAATGTCAGCTGTAATTCCGGCTTTCCCATTCTCGTCAGAGGCGTGGATTCTTAATCCGTGCACGTAATATTCAGTGCACAGAATCGAACCCGAATTTTCGAATTAATTTGCAAATCGAATCGAACCAGAATTTTTTTGGCAGTACGGCCGAATTTGATAACTATGGTTTAAACCATTTATTAAATAATAGTTTTACCCCCTGTAATATTAATAACCAATTCTGCGAAAAAAAATTCTATTTCTCGTAAAAAAAACAATTCAATTTTTCCCAAATTATGATAACGCTATGGTCGAGTCAATATTTCCGAGAACATCCAGATGCGTGAAAATAGGTGTCGCCTCCGCAAAAGGAAAGTTGTTTGAATATATTTTGATTCTTTCAAACTGTATACAGAGTACGCAATTAGAGTCACAAAAAATCTATTTCTCGTGAAAAAAACAATTCAATTTTTCCCAAATTATGATAACGCTATGGTCCAGTCAATATTTTCGAGAACATCCAAATGCGTGAAAATAGGTGTCGCCTCCGCAAAAGGAAAGTTGTTTGAATATATTTTGATTCTTTCAAACTGTATACAGTGTACGCAATTAGAGTCACAAATCGTCTCTTTTATGGGTTGAAAGGTGTTTTTGCAACTTAAGACCACGGAAAAGTGGCATTCTTTCGACGTTCAAGATAGAGTTAGGTTTACAATTTAGAATATATATTAATAATTAAAAAATATTTTTTATATTAATAATATATATATATTTTGAAAATAATAAAAATTATTTTTTTATTAAATAATATGTGTTTTTTATATTTGATATTTTGTTGCTATTTAATATTTAAAAAAAATATTAATAACAAAAAAAATTTAAATCATAAATAAAGTATTTCAAGTCAAAACTTGTCATTACCTCATAAGTGATTTTCTCATCCAAATATATATATATTAAAAGTGAAAAATATTTTATAGTGCACATTTCAATTTACTCTACATGGAATTGACATGTGGAATATATATTTATATTGAAATGAATTAATATATACTACATCATGAGGATCATCATCTTGGTAATAATTAGGTCTACCTTAATATAAATATTTAAATTTCTAAGTTATGTTTTTTCTAAACTCAGTGAAATGGAATTTATATACATATTCCATCGTGAGGATAACCATTAATCACTAGGTCTACTTAAAATTGAAAATATTGAATTCCATACAAAAGTTTCTGGAGGATACCAATTTAGGAAAAAACACTATTTAGTGATTCTTTACTTTTATAACATGAATGTGGTACAGTAATGTTGGAATGTGATAATTAATTCCAATTAGGTCATAGTTTTAAGTAGTTTAGGTACAATATAAATTTAGAGACAGTGAGTCAAAATATTGTGCTATTGTGTAGTTTCTTCCTCTATCTTGTGAGAGTGGTATTAGAGCTTGAGAAACTAAGAGTACATAAAGTATTAGAGGCATAAAAAAATAAAATATAAAGTTTTTAAAAAAAGTAAGAAAAATATTGTACTACAACGGAGAACAACCTACATCCAAATGCAAGAGTAAAACCAATTTTTGTATTGTTCTCAAGTATGTTAAGTCTAGTTGAGACTTAGACTAGTAGGAAGTAGTTATCCTAAATAAGGGGGGGTGTTGGGATGTGTTAATTACTCCCTATTACTCCAAGTTAGATCATAGTTTGTAGTGTTGGAATGTGTTAATTACTCCCAATTACTCTGAGTTAGCTCATAGTTTGTAGTGTTGGAATGTTTTAATACTCCCAATTACTCCGAGTTAGCTCATAGTTTGTAGTAGTTTACATAGAGTCTAAATTTAGCAACAGATAGTCATGCATGTGAGAATTAAGATTACCATATATGTTTCTAGCATTTTTAGCTCTATTTAATCATCTACGCTCAAGAAAATTAATTTAATCAATTTGAGTTGTAGAGTAGCATTTTTATTGTTCTATTTTGTGGTGTTTTGTAAGTAAGAAAGAAAAGCATGAGATGAGCTAGAAGTATGGGTGGTTTCAGTCTCACAAGCAGTAAAATTAAAGTGCATTTAATGTAGCCTTAACAAGGTATTGGTTTTTTATATGGGAAACCAAGAAAGGACATCATTGTTTCAGTTCTTCTAACCAAAGGAATGTTTTTATACTTGGAAATGTCACTCTATTGTTATAGAAATGTTGTTACAATTAGAAATGCCACACTAGTTTTATAGTTGGGAGTTACCTAAAGAATTCTAAATGAAGTGTTTGATTGGAAGAAAATTTATAAAAAAGAATGAATTTTGAAATTAAACTTTTTTTTCTTTATTTTATGAAAATTTCAAATTTCAAGTTCAAAGTAGAAAATATTGGGTTTTCCAAACTTGCTTTAAAAGATATTTATGCATCCCACATTTCTAACAACATAAAGAAACATCATCCCATTTTGAGATCATCACTGTAAATTGGCTAACAAAGCATAAAAGGAGCTCAAATATATAAATGGAAAGTGGCTAACAAAACATAAAATGAGCTCAAATAGGGGATGGTTGTGGAATAGTTAAGTAAAAAATGTTCCTCAAGAAAAGTTTACTTAATTTTTGTAGAATTAGTCATTAAAATTGACATTTTTGTTAGAATATAGAGGGAACTGAAGGAGGGGGTCATTATGAGATAGGTAAGTCAAAATAATTCCTCATTTTTGTAAAACTATAAGAAAGGAAAAAAAGAAAGAATTATTTAATAAAAAAAGAAAGAGTTATTTAATAACACCTCGAAAGAAGAAAAAAAATGAATAAATGCCAAAAATAAAAAAAGAAGAACAACTCTAATAGTTTTTGATACACAACAAATATTCAACAAATTGATAAGACAATGATAAACATATTACATTATCGTAATCTTCCAAAGGATTTGATAAGGTTCATGGGACATGTGTGTCATGTAAATTAAGTCAAATTTAAGGAGGGGGATTGTTAGGGTAGTTAGGGTAATCTTGAATTAGTCATAATTGATATGGAGATCATGAAAACTATTGACAGGTTTGTAAAATAGCAAGAAAATATTTGACCATTACAAGAAAATGGGGAACCAATTCAAAAACATGATGGACCACATTGCCTCAACTACAATAAAAATGAATGTAAACTTAACATATATAAAACTTATTAACATTGCTTAAACATGTCATATAGATATCCCATTGATATCACCTAGGTGCAAATCCCAATCAAGTCACTCTGCATGGTCTATATGAAAATAATGAAACACACCAACTGATGAATGGAAAGAAAGGAATTGATAGAGACACCATCATAAGGGAATGGGAGGGATGAACTATCAAATATTCTCACCCATACATGCTCATTAAAATGTGTATTTTAACATTTGGTGTAGTCATCTCACCCATACATGCCCATTAGAATGAGGCTTTCAATAGGTAGTGAAATTTTCATCATGATAAAGAATCTATGTAAACCCTAGCTGATAGAAAAAATTTAAAAGGGAATAAAACCCTAGGTGAAAGATAAACCCAGAAGCAAGAAGATTAAAAAAAAAAAGGTGAATGATTCTTTTTTTTGGAACCTTTGAAAGAACCCAAATAAGGAATGTTGAAAGAGCCTATGTATTAAGAAAATGGCTAAAATGACTAATGCTAAGTTTGAGGTGGAGAAGCTTATTGGTAAGAACAATTTTTCATTACGAAATATGAAGTTACAGGTTTTGTTGATGCTACAAGGGTTGCACAAAGCATTATATCTGGTTTGAAAGAAACCTATTGGCATGATATATTTGGATTGGAAGGACTTGGATGCTCGAGCTCTTAGTACCATCGGGTTGTGTCTGGCAGATGAAGTTCTCTTCAACATTGTTGAAGAAACCTCAGTATCAGGTTTGTGGGGTAAATTGGAAACATTGTACATGACTAAGTATTCAACCAACAAAATCTATTTGAAGAGGTAGTTTTATAGCCTTCAAATGAAGGAGGGAATTAAAATTGTAGAACATTTAAATATATTTAATAGAATTATTTTTCAGTTGATAGTTGTGGATGTTAAATTTGAAGAAGAATATAAAACTATTACGTTGTTATGCTCCTTTCCTGGGTCTTGGTATCACTTTGTGACTTCTATCAGTTTGAGCACAACAAAATATTTAGAATTTTATTCTGCTATGGCAGCTCTATCATTTGAATAAGTACGAAGGAAGTCTAGCATTGAAATTTCTGCACCAAAAGCTATGGTAGGTAGAGGTAGGTCCAAGGAAAGAGGAGAGAAAAAAATAATCTCTTCTAGATCAAAGTCAAGAGGCTAGAAGTGTAAAGTCAAATGTTGGTACTCGAACAAAATAAGGCATATCAAGAAACACTGTTGGAAAAGAAAAGAGTTTGTTCAAATTGTAAAGAAGGAAGCAAATAAAGTTGAGTCAGATATGATTGATGAAGTTTTATCTATTGAATCACATTTGATAAATGAAGATTTTCCTATTTGCAATGCTTCTTAGCATTAAGAATATTGGTTGTTAGATTATGGTGCTTTTCATCACATGAGTCTTCACAGAAATTGATTCACTTCATATCAAGTTGTAAATGGTAGTTCTGCGTTTACAGGTAATAATATATCTTGTCAAACTATTGGGTTGGGAAATGTCATAATTAAAATGCATGATGATATGATTAGAACACTGACTGACGTTAGACATGTACATGAGCTGAATAGATTTGATTTCTTTGGGAGTATTAGACTTATAGGGTTATAAATTTACAAGTCAAGGTGGAGCCCTAAAAGTTTCAATAGACACTCTTGTTGTTACAAAGGAAGAGAATATAAAAAACCTTTACAAACTTAAAGGAAGTACTCAAATAAATGAGGCAACAAATGTATCTGAGAAGACATGAGACAATACTTGCCTATGACAATGGTGACTGATTCACATGAGTGAGAAGGTCCTTCAGGTACTGATGAATTAAAATTTACTTCCTAATTTGAAATCATTGAGTATGGATTCTTCCAAACAATGTGTGTATGGAAAACAATGCACTTAAAAATTTAAAGCTAGTAGCGATAATACTAAAGGACTTTTGGAATATATTCATTATGATCTTTGGGGACGATCTTTTATAGTATCTTATGGAGGTGCATCTTACTTCGTAACATTTATTGATGATTACTCCAGGGAAGTATGGGTCTTGTTAATGGTGTTGGATACTGCCAACATACAAGGGATCTCCCTGATATAAGGTCCCAACTAGACCTCACATAGTTTAGTGTAGGAGTCCCATCCGGAATACAGCTAGGATGTCATTTAATTAAATATATACCTTGGATTTATCTATCAACATGAGAGAGAAGTGCAATTGTCCTTTCGAATGAGAAAGCTAGTATGCCTTGTTGTTGGGTTGTGTTATATTCTTTCCACATAGTTAATAGGGGTTTGGACCATATGTTAGGTTGGGCAGACCCACCTATGGTTTTGTGCATGATTTTCGCGCATGTTTTTTGGACGCGATGGTTTTCGGTCCATGGTATTGGACGCGATGGTTTTCGGTCCATGGTATTGGATGCTGCGGCATGTATAAATATGTATTATAACATTGAAAGGAACATAATGAAAAATCAAGCTAGTAGTCCTGGTTTTGGGATCCAGGGAAAAATCTCTGTGTATATGTGTTTTATGGGTTATGCTCTCGCATTGTTTATTTTCTTTGTTTAAGAATTTGTATGCAGGTAATTTCTATACAGGGTTAAAACCTACACTTGTGAATGTTCAATTATCGATGTGTCAATGTTCTTCTATTACAGGGGGGGGAATTATGTGAGCCTCTAAGGGATAAGTAATAGTAATACCCTAATGGAGACGCACGTGAAACATAAATGTTCTTCTAACATCAAGAAAAATAGTTCACAAGGATGCGATAATCATTATAAACATAAGAACACATTACCAACAAGGAGTATCAGAGTTACTGAAATAGTTCAACTAATCCAGTAATAATGAGAGAAAACATGAACCATAAACATTCAAAGAATAATATTAGAAACATTCACAATCCATGTGTGAAAATGCATTGGCCTGGAAGGCTTCAATATCAAGAAAAAGTCCCAAGATACATAAATGCAATGAATACCACTAGCTCTAATAGTGGAGAATTGAGCCACTACTTGCTCCCTAAAAGTACTAACCCTATCTCTCTAATTCCTTGTGGAAGAAGCCAAAGTTAAAATTTGTTTACTTGAGAAATGAGGATATATTTATAACTTGAGGAATGACATTTCACATCCTCATGACTCTTGAAGTTCTAACTTCTTGTGACCTTTGGACTTCTACAACCTTTGGAGTTCCAAATGACTTTTCGAATTACATGTAACTTTTGATATTAAATGTCTGTTGGACTTCCATGAATCTTTAGTTCATACATAATTCTTGGAATTCCACTTATTTTTATTTTACAATGATTACAATAATACATCATGAATTCTACAACATGATGTGATGAGACTTGACATGTCACTATTTTTATGACTGCGACTAATAGTGTCGAATGACATGGACTTTCTTCGATGGTGACATGGTTTCTAGATGTGTCTTCATTATTTATTATTCTTCTGATCATGACGCTTTCACCATCCAAAGGGACTTTAATCTTGGGGTCTTTAGAGCACTTTTATCATCAAGATTAGTGTGTTCTTCATTATTTTTGCACTTCCTTTTCTTGTTCTCCCTACCTGATATTCCTCATGTGTGCTTGTCGTGGTGTTTTTGGAATATCTATTTCTACAACCACCCATGATGACAAACTATCAACCTGAAAATCTCCTATTCTACCATGATCCATGCATATTTTTTGTTCAGTCCTTTTAGGTGTGCTCAAAGAGGGTCACAGGGGCTACAGGGCTCAAGGGAAAACTTTGAAAGGTTTAAGGGCTAAATATGAGAGGCTTCAGGGCTTCGGCATGCACTCATGCAACCAAAAGAAGAGAACATTCAAGGCAGGTTGCAAGGCGCAAGTCCGAAGGGGGAAGGGGAAGGCTTCACGCTTCCTAAGTGTGTTGTGCACTCAAGGGAGAGAGGGATGGAATAGGGCTCACTCCCGAAGGTTTAAGGCTAATGATTTGTGCCTTTAGGGTGTACTCATGTTCTCAAGAGGCCTCAGGAAGGGCACAAGGTGCATTCTTGGAGGCTGAAGGTTCGGGCTTTGGGCCTTTGTAGTGCGCTAGTGTGCTCAAGAAGTTTAGGACGGTGCATGGCACATTGGGAAAGGTTTAAGGATTAAAGTTTGGTTCTTGAGGGTGTGCCAATGCGCTTAGAGAGGGCGCACTTCATCGAGTCGAAGGAGTGTGCTCAAGGAAGACTTAGTCATTTTGGAGGGCGTAGTTTATAACAAGAAGGGGAATCGAGCGTGAGGAGTTCACTTTGCACTCTTGGAGGGCATAAGGCACACTTATGAACAACGAAGGATCCCCCATCAAAGCTTTAGAGTGCAATCACGTGATTTTGGCCTTAATAGGTTCACTTCGAAACCAAAATTTGCCTATGTATGGATGATAGCACAAGGGATGAACATGATGAGTTATAAACATAAAACCATGTGCAACACATACCAACTCATCGAGAAAACTTAGACAAGCTTGATAACCAATGAATATACATAAAAATGTCAGTTTATACACATTCCCCAAGTATTACGAGTCAAGTCTGTGCAACTACGACCCAAAAGTGTTGTTTTATGACAACAAAGATGTTATGACCATGAGATGCATTGAAATATGTTCTGATCATTGCGATGACACTTAAGACCATTGAAGAACACTTAAAAATTTAGAGCAACATGAAATGATACTTGACGACTGAGGTGACACTTGATACGATAATGAAGTAGGCTCAACCTATGACATTTCCCAAATAAATAAGCGGAAAAACATAATGGCAAGCATTGTAGCTGTTACACTTCTCTTTAATTGCACCACAAATCCTTTTGAGCTTTGAATTTTTACACAACGACCTTATTTATGTACACTAACCAACTAAAAAGACACAAAAAGACATGAGTACATAACATAGAAACCACTGACACAAACAAAAGGAAATAAAAGAAAAGAAAAGACTCAAAACAATATGTACAGGAAGTGCAACTTGTAGCTTCTACTAAAAATAATGTTTCATGCCTTGACCGTTTACGAGAAGGGGGTCAATCCTCCTATCTAACGCCTTTAACTTAAAAGAATTATGTCCAAGCTTCTCTTCAATAACTGATGTTCCAATCCATAAAGGCTGGAACTTTTGGTGTTTACCTTTGTCTTCATGGGGTTTATCCCATTTTAGAACTAGGTTGCCCACATAAAATCTATTTTCCCTTGTATATATTATGTTTAGCCTACACTTTACATGGTTTTGATGTACTACAAATCGTTCTTTAGCCTTGATTATTTCTTCCTAGAGTTTAAGTAATGTGTCTATCCTGCTCTTAACCATGATTCAAGGTATGATTTGTGATTCTTGAGAGAGTTCCAAGGCTAGAAGATATAAGTTCTGAGGCAAGATAACTTATTTAATCTAAACCAAGAAGTTGGGCGAGGTTTTCAGGGAAGTTTTTGAGGTAACACGACCAATCGAAAGAGAATTGGTCAAAGAATTATGCCAGTTTCTTTGTTAAGAGAAAATGGACTTCTTGATTATACATATAAGATTCTTATTTGTTGATTCAGCTAGACCATCTCCCTCAAGGTAATAATTAGATCCATCCTCTAAAACAATTCCATTCTCTAATGAAAATTCATAATTTTTTAGCGATGAAAAATGCGTTTCATTATCAAAGACAACTGACGTAGGAACACCAAACCTGGTTATGATGTTTTGCTGTAGAAGTGAATTTCTACCTGATCATTTACTTGTTGGAGAGGAACTTCCTCTTACTACCGAGTGAAGTAATTTTTTTTTTTCTCTGAAGCAAGAGTCGTGCCTTCTTATCATTAAATCAAACAAAAATTACAATATGTACAAAATCCATCACACTGTGTGGCCATAGGCAAAAAAGAAAATGCCCATCTGAAGCCTAACCCTCAGTTTCCCAAAAATTACCCACCCAACCCTTTTAGATTACAAACACATAAAATCATCGGGCATCTTAGGTCCTATGAGCCCTCCCCACATGTAACCACGCGCAAAAACCCTTCCTATCTTTCTATCGCTGCCGTTCAATCTTCTCTTTTGATCTGACGACCGAGGTATACATCGCACCATGAAGAGGTAAGAAGATTAACCCCCGGGCCCCACCAAACTACTCGCTCGATCCAGAGCATTGATCTGCCTTGCTCCATTGGACGGTTGAGCCGAATATCGCGTGACTGAAGCTGTCGAACTTTAGTGTGCGATGAGGGTGGTTTTTAGACCGGGTCCTCATCCATGTGTCATGCTCTCTATGGCATCACTGCCAAATTTTCGAAGCCACCTTTGTCATGGAAGTGGTGCGACCACACCAAAACCACTCCGGTAGCGGTTTTGACTTCTGCCACTAAAAAATTGGGTAAAACGTTTTCTTAAACTGATGCCTTCGCTTGTTACCTTTAAGATTCCTTCAGTTTGAGAAAACCTTTCACCCTATGCTGCGAATATTCCAGATTATGGTCACCATGGCTGCTAAGGCCAACCTTGGCCCACCTTCCGTCGTAAACCTCTCTGTCCAAAATTGTGAAACCTTCTAACCTCTATCCATTACGATTTGGATTCTTTAGTTTTACTCCTGTACACTTTTTTGTCCTCTTCCGCCTGGTTATGGCAGAGTTTTCTCAGGTTGCTCTGCGACATTGCATTTCACTCCATTAAAATTGCGCTATCCCTACAACTAACACCTTGGTTTGCTAGAATGTCTACCAATTTGTTGGCCTTTCTCCGCACATGTATGAATCTGAGAGTGTGTAGTTCTTGTATATGTACCTAAATTTTATGGAGAACCCGAGTTAACCTCCAGTGTTTTGTAACCTTTTCCGGCCCTGTTCGATTATTGATTCTCTTGGATGCGTTGATTACTAACTCTGAATCAGCTTCTATTGTGACATTTTTGCAGTTGTCCTGTATCAGAAGTTCTAAGCATTGTTTCAAAGCCATTAGTTCTGCCATGTTGTTGGTGGCTTTTCCTAAGTGTCCATGGAAGAGGGATATTATGCTACTGGAATCATCCCTGAGAACTCCCCCAAAGCCAGCCTTCCCCAGGTTGTCTTTAGAAGCTCCATCGATGTTATACTTTAAAAAACCTTCCGGGGGAGGATACCAGAACTATTCATACTTTTCTCTCATGATTATTTTTCTGTCTAGGCCTTGTGGAATAAGCCCCTACATGCCTAACTGCCTGAGAATTCCTAACTCTTCTTCTGAGGGAGGACTTTTGGGGAGGTCCCTAACTATGGTACCAATTGTCTCCTTAAGCTGTTTTAAGATTAGCTCTACCAAGCGAAGAGAGGAATTCTTTTCCTCTTTGAATATTCTTTTGTTTATTTCTTTCCACACATTCCATATAATGAAACTTGGCAAGAGAGCCCAGGCAGAGTTGAGAACTTCATAATCCGAAAAGTTGTTCCTCTAGTTGTTTAGAGTGTTAGTGATACTTTCTTTGTCTCTATCAGACTGATTGAAGATGTTGGTAAAAAAAATCCGATAACCTAGCGGTGAAAATGCAGCGGTTGAGAAGATGTTCCATAGTCTCATCTTGGGCTTCACAAAGCTGGCAGCTGGAGGGTCCCAGCATACCCCTTTTTTCAATGTTGTCCCATGTTAATATTTTCCTGTGGTGAACCAACCATATAAGGAGTTTGATTTTCATCCAGCCTTTGTGCGTCCATAGCTTCTACCAAGTTTTATTTGGATCTTGGGAATCCAGATCAAGGAGAATACCTTTTGCTTCCTTGATATTAATGTTTCCCTCTTTGTTGTTACCCCATATTAGTTGGTCCTACCCTCTAGTTACTAAAATCATCCTCTGATCTAGCATCCTATTAAGGGACTCTACTTTACTGTTGAGTGTTCTATCCTCTCTGCCCTCTATTTTTTTCCATGTTCTCAATTTTCCTGTATTATGTGAATGCTCCCAAAAGTCTTTCACCTTTACTAATCCTTGTTTTTTTGTCTCATGCTGGAGGCCCAAAAATTCCTCCTTCAGTAGATTGGGTTCTTGTTGCCATTTGTCGTCCCAAAAAAGTTCCAGATCACCCTCTCTGATTTCCCAGAAACTGTTTTTTTGAACCACTCCTCTCTTCTCCTAGGCCTTGTTCCATATGGGAGAGCCTTTCACAATTCTAGACATTCTTATGATATCATAAGCAAGCCAGGCATTGGAATATTTTTCCTTCCAGATGCTTGCCCATTAAGCTTTAGGATCCTTAACCCACCCCAACCAAAGTTTGGCCCCTAGAGCCTTGCTAAGAATCTCTAGATTATCTAACCCTAGGCCTCCTTGGTTATTTCGTTTACAGATCTTATCCCATGAGACTAAAGCTCATTTTTTCCTTTATTCCTCTTTGCCCCAAAGAAAATCTCTTTTAATATTTCTAAATTGTTGTAGGACTCCTATTGGAGCTGGGAGGGCTGATAGCATAAAGATTGGGATAGCTTGGGGTACTGCCTTTGTAAGAACTAGTCTACCAGCTAGATTTAAAGATCTGATTGTCCATTTCCTGACCTTGTCTTGCATTTTAATTATTAACGGATCCCATATGCTCTTCTGTCAGGGTTTATCTATTAGAGGTACTCCCAAATACTTAGAGGGAAGGGATTCTCTTTGAAAGCCTAGACTTTTGGAGACATTTCTTTGGATAGCAATCTGGGTGTTAAAGAAAAATATTTTTTGATATGGAAAGATTGACTTCCATACCTGTTGCCATAGCAAAGTCATTCAAAATTTGTTTGTAAGCAAGCGCTTCCTTAATTGTGGGAATTCCTTGTAACATGGTATCATCTACAAACTATTGATGAGTCAGAACTTGACCATTCTCTGAAAGTTGGAGTCCTTGAATTCTTCCCATTACTCTAGCATGCTTAATGGACTGCCCCAGCCCTTCCATCATGAGGATGAAGAGAAAAGGAGAGAGCAGATCTCCCTGTCTAAGTCCCATAGAAGGAATAAAAAGTTCAGATGGAGAGCCATTAACTAAAATTGAAAAGCTGGATGAAGTCACTAGGGCCATGACCCATCTGACCCAATTATGATCAAAACCAAACGTTGTGAGCACTTTCTTGATGTATATCCAATTCATTTTGTCATATGCTTTGGCTATGTCAAGTTACATGATCATACCTGCTCTCTTTTTACTTGTTAATGAGTGAACCACCTCTTGAGCTTGAATTATATTATCCGGAATTTGTCTGCCTTCCACATAAGTAGTTTGTTCCCCCGAGACTAGCGAGGGCAGTAATGGTTTGAGTCTATTAGCCACAACCTTGGAAATTATCTTGTAAACTACATTGCATAAAGCGATGGGCCTATATCTCTCTGGCGTTTGAGCATTATCATGTTTTGGAATAAGGGCGATAAAGGAGGTATTGAGAGCTTTCAAAATGGTTTTGTTTAGCCTGGAATCTTCGACTACCTCTAAAATATCCTTTTTTACAATATTCCAGCAGGCTTTGAAGAAATCCACATTGAACCCATCCAGACCTGAGCCTTGCCATTTTTCATTTCCTTGAGGACCTTACTGACCTCCTTTTCCGTTAGTGGTATGTTGAGATTATAATTATCCTCTCTGGATACCAGTTTAGGGATATGTTTAATTAAGTCCTTGATGAAAGGTACTCTTACTAAAAGGTTCTCCTTGGCATTGTCACGTAAGTGCTTTACTAATGCTGCTTCAATCTCCTCATGGGATTGATGAATCTGGCCATCCTTGTCCTTGATCGAAGAGATTCTGTTGTGAGTTCTATTTGCAATGGTGGATCTATGGAAACATTTGGTGTTTCGTTCTCCTTCTTTTCGCCATAGAACCCTAGATTTTTGTTTCCAAAAAATTTCCTCTTGTTTACACAACATTTCCCATTCTTGATGATGTTTCTCTGCTAGATCATTTTTGTCTTTATCAAAGCCATCCTTGATCAAAGCTTGATTGAGTTCTAGGATTTTGTTTACCACAATTTTCTTACTCGTAAAAATGTTGCCAAATTCTTTCATGTTCCAATCCTTTAGCTTCAGCTTGATGTGTTTTAATCTTTTATGTAGCATGAACATAGTTGATCTCTAAATCTGCAAGTCCTCCACCCACCATTTTTCAATGTTGCTGATGAATTCTGGGTGTGAAAGCCAAATATTTTCAAACCTAAACAATTTGTTTCTTGGGGTGCCAATTCCCTTGATCTCCATTTGAATCAGCCAGTGATATGAGCCTCCAAAAGGAAGAATTCCTGCTATTATGTCCTTGTCTACAAGCATGAGATCCTCAATGATCATGAATCTGTCGAGCTTGGAAGCTACCTAGGAATCCCCTCCTATTTTGTTGTTCCATGTACATATACCATTGTTTGTCTCAATGTCAACAAGCTTCATGTTTTCCGAAAAGATTTGGAAGGCCGAGGAATCTTCATTTAGTGCTCGTGTACCCCCTTTTTGCTCTGAGAGAGATCTAATCATATTGAAGTCTCCTCCTATAACCCATGGCAGCCCTGCATGTCTGGTTCGAAGATCCACCAAGGAATCAATAAACCTAATTTTTTCATCTACCCTTTGAGGGCCATAAACATTCGTTACTAGATAAGTGTCCCTGTCTCCTACAGGCTGTATAAAAACTGATAAATAACTCCTTGATGCCTCCGCATCAATTATTCCTATTTTTTGGGTATTCTAGAGGGTGAGGATACCCCCTGCTGTATTTTCTGCTTTGACTTCTAGAAACTCAAATCTATTGAGCCACTTATTATGGATTTGCCTTAACTTTTGAATGGAGAATTTTGTTTCTTGGACAAAAATTATGTCCAGAGCTGCCTGTTTCATTCTGTTATTCAATATTCTCTATTTTCTCTTGCTGCCTAGACCTCTGATATTCCAAGTTATGAACTTCATAATTACAAATTGGTAAAGGAGTAACTAGTTAGATCTTTCATCTTAACTGAGTGTACCATGAGCTTGCCACATTCCATCAGTAGCTCATTCTACTTTTTTCTACCTCTTTTCTTCCTGGGTTTCTCGGTGGTAACCCTCGAGTTGTTTTTACTGCTTTCACTTCTTGGTTACCATGTCTTTCAATGTTGTTTACTTCTTCCAAGCTCTTTTCCTTCGTTTTCCATAAGAATAACTGCTTTATTCGATTGCATTCTTCTTGTGGTAGATATTCTACCCCACCCGTTGTTCCCTTACTCAAGAACCCTTCTAGATCTAGGTTTTCTCTGTCAAGAATCTCCTGTAACTCATTGTCCTCCATTTCCATCTCACTCTGGGTCATTTCCTGATCCATTTCCGTTTCTGATTCACTCATCATGATCCCTTACTATTTTTCGTTTACCTGTTCCTGATCATGTTCTTCTTCCTTCTCCTGCTTATCATAACCATCCTTCATTACTTGATCTTCAACTGTTGTTTCTTCCTCCTCTTCTAGAACTTGGAACTGATTCAGCCTAACCTTTTTTCCTTCACTTTGGTGTTGCTTTGGTCCTTTTTTTCCGCTTTTTCCTTAGTGAACTACTTTGTGAAAGTTATCTGTATCTTTCATTGTGTTAGGTTTGCTTTTGTTCTCTGCTCTGCTGAGAGGGCGGTCTCTTAGAAGGTGCCCGTGTTCATGACATTTATGACATCTAAATGGAATATGCTCGTAGTTAATTGTCTGTAGCCATTCCTCATCAAAAACCTCCGAGATGACCGCAACCGGAAGAGCTCCAGATAGATCCATATCTACACAAATCCTAGAAAAGGAGGTATATTTTCCCCTCCTTGTGGCTTCAGAAGTTTTGACATACCTTCCTAATTTATTGCCTATGGCAGTTAGCGATTCTATTTTCCAATAATCCAGAGGTAGAGAATAGAGTCTTACCCAAACCGGGACTGAAGTAAAAGTTTCTCGCCCCGGTACGGAGTTCATCATCCACGACTGCATATAGAGCCCTGTTGTTGCATAGAAGTAGGGCCCGCCTTTAAAAACTCTGTCTTTATCTTCAATATTTGAAAACACCACAGTGAAGAATCCCTTGGATCCTAGATGAAGATCAATGCTCCCTTTAGGCTTCCAGTGGTATCTGATCCATGTTTGTAAAGCCTTTTCAGTGGGCCATAGTCCCATGAATTTGCATATGATTGCATAAGTCTGCATGTGCTCCCTGTGCGCCTGCAGCGCTGGGTCATTTAAAACTACTCTAGGAGTAATTTCAGCTCTGGGTTTGCATGGTCCCTTTTGTTTCATGTCTTTTGTTCTCTGTTTTTTGTCATCTTCATCCTTGTGTTTTGTGCCATCATTCTCATTCGCTTTGATACTTTTTGTTTCCTCTTCCCTATTTTTTCTTCCTTCCTTAGTGTTACTTCTACCTAATTATGGAGGTGTCTTGCCCTTCTTGGCCACTGCCTCCTTGTAGGAGGGAGTGGAGCTCCCTCCTCTGCATCCATCCATGGAAAAAATCCCCTTCAGAAAACTGCAACCCTAGTCGTCCGCTCTTCTGTTCTCCCGCTGCCCCCGGTACTCGAAAACCAAACATAATAATCCTGGAGTGAAGTAATTTGCTACTGTGAGAATATATTGGTGTTCCTTTGGAGAATGACGAAAATCTCTCTGATAACATCAAGGCCGCACTGTTGGAACGACTCTTAAGCTACTACTGGTAGGAGTGGGACCATTGACTTTTGATCATGGTTGGCACATCTCTGAAATTCTCGGCACTTACGGAAATAAGCGTGGGCATATTTAAATAGTGTGGGTCAATAATAACCAGTTCACATAACCAACGTGACATGAATCGATTGATATGTTCCCATATTTGTTCAAACCTCTTGTATAAACACTAGTGTGTGTGCGCAGTAATAAGTATTTGTGTGACATGTCAATCGAACGCCTCACTTATATCATGACGTGTGCGTGGTTGATAGTGCATAGTATGGGGATTTTTAGGATGATACATGATAGGGGTTACATGTTGATTGTATTTATGAACATGTTTGTTATATGCACATGTTTATTGGTTAGATACAAAACATACATATATACCAAAAAACAAAAGTAGTAACATTACCACCACATAACTCTTATTAACATCTTTATATCTTTAAATATATGTTTTCACATTGAAGAAACTGACATACTCCCTTCATCTCAGCTCCAATAAGTAAATTTTTCACAAATAATTTCCTTATATCCTTAAATATATATTTATATTTTTCATCAAATTGTTAATCACCACATATTCCATAACTATACGTTTAAAAATAAAACTCATTTTTTATAAGTGATGTTTAATTACAGTCACAATGTCTTTGATTTGGTATCATGTCCATTATTCGATTTGGTTTCCATGGTTTCAATTTAACAAGGTGTTATGATTAGATTATCATGTGTGAGGATTAATGCCCAAGTGACTAGACTAGCAGGTTTCAATTTAATGCATGTTGCGTGGATTATCCAGTTTCACATTACTATCAAAGTGTGTGGATTATTAGATTTAGATTTTAGGTTCTCATTACCAGTTTCAAGTTCCGTTGAATACTTAATTCATTTTAGGTTTAATTCGAATTCATAATTCGATTTTAGGTTTTATGCACTGGAGAAAATGCCAAGTTTCGATTTTGATTGAGGAAGGTTAGCATGTTTATTTAATGTTCAGGTGCATTGATAATTAGGATTGGACTTTTAATTACCAACTAATTGATTTTATGTTTCAATTTCAACTAATTGATATATATATATATATATTAGCTTCATGCTTGGAAACTTGGGATTCTGACCTTCTAGGGTTGAATGGGAAGCATTTAGGGAAAATATCTATCAATCTAGTATAACACTCTCTTATGGTGTGGAGCAATTGGTTTTTTGGGGTCACATAATGGATGGTAGGATTATGACTTCCGAAGTTAAGAATATATCACTTTTGGTGTCAATTCACTCCCTTATGATGACCTCTCAGCTCATATGTTGACTTGGCATGGCCCCCACAAAGTCTTATGTTTCACTTGGCTTATAATATACAACCACATTTTAACTTGTGGTTCCCCTAAGAAGAAAGGAATGGTGGGGCTTGAATTGGAGAATTGTTTAGACTTATTCATTCTCTTTCGTTTTGCTCGGGATATGTGTAATGAGGTTTGCTCTCTCTTGGTAATTTAGGTTGGTGGACACCACTCCTCAATCACAACATGGATTAGCTCTTGGGAATGCCATTCTAAAGCATACAGGGCTCTCCCTCTATGCGTTTTTTGGGGCATCTAACATTCCATGAATGAATATATTTTTGAAGGAATTCCCCTTGAGGTCAAACTTTCTTCTCTTTGTATTGTTGACTACTTTAAAGATATTGGTCCTTGGAGCCCCAAGGAATCCTCTTGAACAATTTATTTTATTGATCTGTCCAACCCTTTTTTGATTTTCTTCTTCAATGGGGCCTCAGATGGAGCTCATTGTGGTTGTGGAGTCTCTCTCCATATTAATCCAAGGAGTTCTTATTGTTTCAGGTGGTTTTCTTGCTTTGGGGACAACTGTAGGGAAGAAATTCTTTCATTATGGGGTGTCTTACAGGTTGTACAATGAGTCAATGTTGATAACCTCTTTGTTTTTGGGGATTCTTTGTCTACAAGAACATGGATAGAAGATCAAAATTCCCTTCAAGTTCCTTCCCTTTTCAACTGGATGTAGAGGTTTCGGGGACTAAAGTCTCTCTTCACATCGATATCCTTCCAGTATGTTTTTAAAGAACAAAATTATGAGGCTGACTTTTTATCTGAGCATGCTTTTTCTCTGTTGTGAGGGCAGATAAATTTTGATCTCTTTTCGGAGGGGGCTGTCCAAACTCATAGTTTTTTCGTGATTTGGTAATACTTCTTCCTGTATTTGTTTTCATAGGTACCTGTGTGCAATTGTCTCTCTATTGGGTTTATCCATTTTTCCATTTTTGTAACTCTCTCTTTTCTTGTATCTAAATGGAAATTCTAAGTGCAAAGCTCCTTTGAGATCAAATGAATATTGTCTTAGAAGTCTCAAGGACGTTCTTTTTGTTTATCTAACATTGGAGGGGGTCAGTTCCCTTATGTATGATCACTGCCAATTCCTAAATTATGATGTATGTAAACAATATTCTATAATAAAGTGTTCTTTTTTTCTCTTGAATATATATATATATATATATATATATATATATATATATATATATATATATATATATATATATATATATATATAATGAATTAATTTGATAAGAACTTTTTAAACATTTGGTCATGTTTCAAATACATTAGTTTAACCTTTAAATGAACTTTGTTCAATAACTTTAATATTAAAGACATAATGACATAGGTTTAGCTAATTAATCCAACTTTAATAGGGGAGAACATTCACCTTATAATTTTGTATCTTCAAATTTTGTAAATGGCATGCATTCCTTTTTTTTGTTTTTTTGAATAATGATCCATTCTTTTGTGAAATGATAGTAATCATATGATCTTTTTCAAATAATAGTTAACTTTTTCCTAATTTGAAATCTATGTATACATCAAGTCTACATATACATCAATAGAACCATTCATATTCATCTAATCAATTAATTCGTCTTAATAAAATGATTAAGATATATAAAAATTTGTTAATTTTGTTAACTTTTCTTTTTTTCTAGTTACATTTCTCGAATAATGTTCATCTTAATAAAATGATCAAAATACATGAAGAACTATTGATTTGTTAACCTTTCTCTTTTCTATTTACATTTCTCAACTAGTGTTCATGATTTTACTCTATTAACATGTATTTTAATCTTAAACATAAATATTTAAATTGCCCATGAAGTCATGTCTTCCTGAATGGAATGAAATGAATTAATGTATATACCATTGTAAGGATCATCGTCTTTACTATTTAAATTAATGTATGTGAATTAATGAATATTTAATTTGCTAATGAAGTTATGTGTTTTTTAACTTAATGCAATGAATTAATATATATACTTCATTGTGAGATCATCATCTCGGTAATTACTAGGTATATTTTAATATAAATATTTAAATTGAAGTTATGTTTTTTCTAAACTCAAAGAAATGAATTATTATATATACTTTATTGTGATGATCACCATTTTGGTAATAACTATGTCTATCTAAAATGATAATATTGAAATCTATATAAAAGTTTTTTGGATGCAAGAAATTTTATTTAGTGATTTTTTACTTATTTTTATTAGATAAATGAGATAGAGTAATGTTGAAATATGTTAACTACTCCTAATTAGCTTATAGTTTTTAGTACTTTTAGTAGAGTCTAAATTTAGAAACAGCGAGTCATACATGCATGAGCTAATATTAGAATATTTATTAATAATATTTTTGGGTTTATTTAATCATATACTTTCAAGCAATTTAATTCAATCAATTCAAGTTAGAAATTATCTTATTGTGTGGCTTCCTCATCTATCTCATGAGAGTGGTATTAGAGCTCAAGAAACTAAGAGTAAAAAAGGTATTAAAGGGATAAAAACATAAAACATAAGTTTTTAATAAAACTAAAAAAAATCTTGTACTACAGTCGAGAACCACCTATATCCACATGCAAAAGTAAAACCAATTTTTGAATTGTTCTCGTAAGTCTAGCTGAGATTTAGACTAGCAAGAACTAGTTATCTTAAACAAGGGGGAATGTTTTAATGTGTTAATCAATCCCAATTACTACTAGTTAGCTCATAGTTAGTTAGCTCATTGTTTGTAGTAGTTTACCTAGAGTCTAAATTTAGCAATAGATAATCATGTAGGTGTGAATTAAGGTTACCATAAATATCATTAGCATTTTTAGCTCTATTTAATCATGTATCCTCAAGAAATTTAATTTAATCAATTTGAGTTCTAGAGTAGCATTTATATTGTGCTATTGTGTGGTTTTCGGTCAAGTAGGAAAGCAAAACAAAGCAAGAGATGAATGTGTTAATTAAACAAGGGGGAGTGGTTTAAAGTGTTAATTAATCCCAATTACTGCAAGTTAGCTCATAGTTAGTTAGTTAGCTCATTATTTGTAGTAGTTTACCTAGAGTCTAAATTTAGCAATAGATAATCATGTATGTGTGAATTAAGATTACCATATATATCATTATCATCTTTACATCTATTTAATCATGTATCCTCAAGAAATTTAATTTAATCAATTTGAGTTATAAAGTAGCATTTATATTGTGCTATTGTGTGGTTTTCGCTCAAGTAGGAAAGAAAAACAAAGCAAGAGATGAACTAGAAGGATTGATAGCAGGAAAAGTAAAGTGCATTCAATGTGGCCGTAGCGAGGTATTTATTTTTTACAAACGAAACCAAGCAAGGACATCATTGTTTCACTTCTTCTAACCAAAGGAATGTTGTTATACTTGGAAATGCAACTCTATTGTTATAGAAACATTGTTATAATTGGAAATGTCACTCTATTGTTATAGTTGGAATTTAGCTAAAGTGTATAATTGAGCTATTTGAGTTGCAAAGATATTTCAATATTCTTATGGAATTCTAAATGGAGTGGTTGACTGTAAGAAAATTTATAGCAAAGAATGAATTTTGAAATTGATATTTTGTTTTCTCTTTATTTTAATCTTAGAAAATTTCAAATTTCAAGTTCAAAGTAGCAAACATTGGTTTTTCCAAACTTGTTCTAAAAGATATTTGTGCATCCCATATTTTTACACAACATAAAGCAACATCAGGTTATTTATATCCAAAATTTATAAAAACCTCTAAACTTATGACCAAGAGTGATATTTATTCATTTGACATGTGTTGGTTGATATGATATCTGGAAAGTGGGTAAAAAAAAGTAAAATGAGCTCAAATAGGGGATTGTAGTGGAATAGGTAAGTCAAAAAGGTCCATGAATAAAATTTTACTTAATTTTTGTTGAATTATTCATTAAAATTGACATTTTTGTTAGCATATAAAGGGAACTAAAAGAGGGGGTCATTGTGAGATAGGTAAGTCAAAATAATTAGTGAAAAATGGTTTGCCTAATTTTTGTAAAACTATAGAAAGAGAAAAATGAAGAATTATTTAATGACACCTCAAAAGAAGAAAAAAATGAATAAAGGTGAAAAAAAATGAAGCACAACTCTAATATTTTTTGTGGGTGAATCACAACAGATACAGAAATGAAGTTTTCATTGTAACAAATATTTAACAAATTGATAAGAAAATGATAAAGAGATTACATTCGCATAATCTTCGAAAGGTTTGGTAAGTTTCATAGGACTTGTGTGTCACGTAAATCAAGTAAAATTTAAGGAGAGGGATTGCTATTGTAATTATGATAATCTTGACTCAGGTTTGTAAAATAGTAAGAAAATATCCCACCATTAAAAGAAAATGGGCAACCAATTCAATAACATGATGGAAAACATTGCGTTAACTACATCAAAGTCAATAAAAACTTAGCATATATAAAATATGTCATGTAGATCTCCCATTGATATCATGTATGTGCAAATCCCAACCAAGTCACTCTACATGGTCACTATGAAAAAACAAACACACCAAATAATGGATGGAAAGAAAGGAATTGATAAGCCATGACATCATCATAAGGGAATGGGAAAGATGAACTATCAAATATTGTCACTCATACTTTCTCAGTAGAATGAATGTTTTAAAAAGTGATAAAGTCACCTCATCCATACATCCCATTAAAATAAGGCTTTCAATAAGTATACTTATTCATTAAAATGAGTATTTTAACAAGTAATATAGTCACATCACTCATACATACCCATTAAAATAGAGCTTTTAATAAGTAGTGAAAAAGTCATCCTAATAAAGAATTTATACATTCTCATTAAAATAAAGCTTTTAATAAATAGTGAAAAATCATCATAATCAAGAATCTATGGATAAAATTATTAAATAATAGTGTTTAACTATTTTTTTCTTAGAAATCAGTAGTACCATTGTTGAAAAAATTTATAACTTTTCATTGTTTAAATACATTTATAAAATAATACACTAAGTAACTCAAATCTGCCTTTCTAATAAATACTTTGAAAATTTCAAATAAAATTTGTATTAGAAATTATAACCCAAAAACCACCCTCACAAAAATAAACATCTCGATACGTGGCCAAATAAGACGTCACCGCTCAAATATGTTCAAACATAAAGTACAATAGAAACGCTCCTTAAATTGGTTAGTGTTTGTAAAAAATTCGGCTAAAAATGCGTTGAAATTCGTGAGTTTTTGAAAGGCCGACCAAAGCTATTTTCCTAAACCTAAAAGTGAAGACTAATAAATTCGAAACATGTACTCTTCGATTAGATTCGTTGATATGTTAGCGTAAAATATCTACTTTTGATTCGGTTTGTTGATATATTAGCGTCAACGTTTAGCGAGTGTAAATTTGTGTTTCTGTGTTAAACAAGGAATTTTCTAGATAGAATATTGCCTGGCCTCATAATAAGGCACACATCCGAGTGGGCCGGGTCTAGAGCACATGGAAGTCTAAAATGATCGAGATTCATTATTGGAATGTCAATCCTGTCCTTTTGGTGAATGCTTTTATCTACATGATTATTTGATAGGGCTTTCATATCTTGTTTATTATTGGTTTATGTTTTTTATAATTGGATATGTACGGAGGGCATTATTATCGCTATCAAGTAAACCCTGTTTCTTTCAATTGAAATTGGCTTGAATTTATAAACTGTTCCACCATAGTTGGTTCACTAGGATTCTATATAAATAATCCTTTAGCGAGTGTGACTGAATGAGAAATATGTATGTATCTATACCAACTTTTCTTCTTTTCCATGGGAGTTATTCCTCCTCTTTATCTTGTTTTGACCGCTCAGCGCTTAAGGAATCGCCAACCAGGAGTCAAGTTAATCGAATTAAATGCGTAGCCTACGCGCCACTAATTAACAGGGAAATCACTGAACTACTGCCCACGAATAATCGGCAAACGTAGATTTCACGTTAAAAATTTCCATCCCTTTCGATTTTCACAAGTGATAACTCTATCCAAACTACTCTTGGGGTGATTTTAGGGTTCTAGAATATTTGGGATATTTTTTTTATTTTATTTCCATTGGATAATTATAAATTATAAAATGTTTGTTTAGGGTATTTTAATTAGGGATGACTATGAAAATGAAGTTTTACTGAATGTTTTTTTGTTTTAAATTTTATGTTATTTCTAGAAATTAAATAGGATAAAAATATAATTGCATCAAACTTAAAAAAAACATAAAATATTTTTAAACATAAAATCTTTTGTACTATTAAAATTTTCTATATTTTTTACTTTATGTGTATGATAATTATAAATTATTAAATATTTTTAAATATCAAATATTTTGTACCTATCAGATTTTTCTATATTTTTTTACTTTATTTTTATGATAATTATAAAAATAGAATAAAAATAAAGTAAAAGATTCCAATCATTTCATTAATGAGATCAAACATATAAAACTAGACCAAAATGACATCTTAGTGAGCTTTGATGTAAAAGCTCTCTATACCAACATTCCTATAGATGAGGCAATGGATGTTGTTCACAAAATCATTGACCCTAACACAACTAAATTGGTGGAAATCTGTCTAAAATCAACCTTTTTTAGCTTCAAGGATGAGATATATGAACAAACTTGTGGTGTGGCCATGGGATCACCCTTGTCTCCCATCATTGCTAATTTGTTCATGGAACATTTTGAAACCAAGGCCATTGAGTCTTACCCCTTAAAACCTAAACTGTGGAAAAGATTTGTTGATGACACTTATGTCATTTGGCCTCATGGAAAAGAAAAATTAAACAAATTCCTAGAACACCTTAACAGCCTATCAAATTCCATCAAATTTACGATGGAAATGGAAGAAAACGGTTGTCTTCCCTTTCTTGATATCCTTATCAAAAGAAACCAGGATGGCACAATATCTCACCAAGTCTATCGTAAGAAAACACACACTGAACATTACCTACATGCTAACTCTCACCATCATCCGGCCCAGAAACTTGGGGTGCTCAACACTCTAGCCACAAGAGCGATTCGTATTTCAGATCATGATAATTTTGAGCAGGAAAAGAACCACCTCTTGGATGTTTTCAAAAAGAATGGATACAAGAGACACCAAGGAATCAATGCTTTCAAAAAAGTTGAGAATCCCAGAAACAAACAACACAGGGATGATTATGATGGTAAAGTTCACCTTCCCTACATTCTAGGCACCACAGATAAGATTTCACACATCTTAAGAAAGAACAACATAAAAACCACTTTCAAACCTATGAAAACAATTAACAGATGTCTTAAATCAGTAAAAGATCCTATTGACCCTAAACACCACAAAGGGGTCTATTTGGTCCCTTGTTCATGTGGCAAGACATACATTGGTGAAACCGGCCGGTCTATATTAACTAGGATTCAAGAACATGCTGCTGACATCAACCATAACCGCTCCAAAACCTCAGCTTTGGCTGAACACTCTAGTAAAACCAATCATCACATTTGCATCGAAAACTCCTGTGTTGTGGCCAAAATAGAGCATTACCACCATAGGAAATTTAGAGAAGCTATCGAAATAAGAAAACACCCCAATAACCTAAATCGTGATGACGGTTGGAAAATAAGTGATAATTGGATTCCCACGCTAACAGGGGATTCCACCACATCCTAGACAAATCCCGACCCCTTAAAAACTTTAGTAAGATTAATCTAAATTAAACTAAATTAAATTAAATTAAACTAAATTAAATTAAATTAAATTAAATTAAAATTATAACTAAATTAATTAAATAAAACAAAATAAATTTAAATTAAAAACTTAATTCAATTCCATTTAATCTAAAATAAATCATATTAAAGATATAATTAAAATTAAATTAAAACAAATTAGTTTAAATTAATATTAAAATTAAAATAAATCAAATTATCTATTCCATTTAAAAAAATAAAAATAAATAAATAAAAATAAAAATAAAATAAAATAAATAAATAAATAAATAAAAATTAATTAATTAATTAATTAATTAATCAATTAAAATTAAAATTAAATTAAATTAAATTAATCGAATTAATAATAATAATAATAATAATTAATCAATTAATCAAATTAAAATTAAATTAAATTAATCAAATTAAAATAAAATAGAATAAAAAGAATAGAATGTAAAATTAAATCAAACTAAAATTAATTAAATTAAATTAAATCAAATTAAATTATATCACATTATATTAAAATTAAATTAAATTAAAACAAAATAAATTAAACGAAATTAAATCATAATTAAATTTTGTCAAATTAAAAATTAAATTAAATTAAATTATTAAAATATAGTAAATCAAAATTAAATTACATGAAAACATATCAAATTAAAACAAGAATCATAATTAAATTTAAAATAAAAATTTAAATTAAATTAATTATATATTAATTAAAAACCTCACCTGCATCAAAACCTGTGGGCTCTTTACAATATTTACCATAACCTTTATTTATTTATCTTCATCTTTCTCTGACTTCTTCACAAATCTAAATCTTGATGATAAACCACAGAGGATGGTTCAAAACGTCGATGCATAAAACAACAAAATGCGATGGATCCGAAAGATATAACCACACATAATGCAGATCACAGAAGTCTCAAATCCATTAATTATAAATTATTAAATATTTTTAAGTATCAAATATTTTGTACCTATTAGATTTTTCTATGGTCATGGAACTTTGAGGCAGTGATCGCATTTATTTATTTCAGCAGCTGTTTACTTTAATGCTCTCTCACATGGAATTTGTAAGAAGTATTCAGCACAGTATGGATCTGTTGTGCTGCATTTGAATGACGAATACCTATTAGGTGGTGTCTAAGCATTTAGCTATTGAAGATTAAATACACCCAATAATGATAAATTGTTAAACTGTAGAGTGGAGGATTTTGCGAAACTCCAGCTCCAGTACTCTCTAGACAGCTTATTTGGAGGATTTGGGAAACTCTAGATCCAGTACTCTCTAGACAGCTTATTAGGGAATATCTTCTATAAGCGGAAATCTAGAATACCCCAAATTCAATATCCTCTAGGGAATATCTTCTAGAAACAGAAATGTAGAATACCCCAGATTCAGTAGCCTCTGTGCACTCTTGCCACTACCAGTTCGAGCATTCAATGTTGCAGCGGCTTGCTTTTATAGGTCTCAGTGTCGACCCCCACAGGAAGCGGCAAACATGACGACAACCGCCTGACAATCTTTAGAAACGCGAAATGAAGAAATAAAGTTTTTGGCATAAAGTTTAATTCAGTGGAGAATGTTTCCAAAACTCTATGCCGATGTTATATTTAATGGGACCTTCACATAAAACTGGTCTTAATAATTAAAATATCTCATAATTATGTCTCTTTGACGGTGTCATTTTTATGGTTATGGTTTGAGTTCGAATTGATTGATATAATCCTGATAAAATGTCGAAAGTGGTTCGAGAGAAAATGTGAAAAAGAGATTTTAAATTTTGATGTAATGTCTACGAAAATTTACATAATTATATGATTAAAAATTTTAAATATAAAAATTTACATAATTATATAATTAAAAATTTTAAATATAAAAAAATTAATATAATTATATAATTAAAAAGTTTAAATTTTTTATATTTTAATAACAACAATATTAACTTACATTGATTGAAGTAGGCACAACACAATTGCCCATTTACTTCACTGTTAACGAACCAAGGTCAAGTAATATAGATAGATATTTTCAGTTGTAACCGGAATATCCACCATGTTTCTCATTTTTAATTTTTTTTTTTCGGATCCATAGCAGGATCTTTATGACAGAGAGTCAGATAAGGAAGGGAAGCTGATTTCGTGTTGTTATTTGTATTTTGATTTTAAGCATTTGAACAACAGATTTTTTTTATTTATTTCTTTTTTATATAGAAAATCAAAAAGAAAATCATTTGCATATGTAATGTTGAGTAAGTTTAAATTTAAAGGAAAGGATTATATTTTAGTTTGAATAAATGATTAATTTTATTTTAGTTTTTCAATATGGATAATTAAAATACTATCAATATCAATTAATTTTTTATATGAACTAGAAAAATAATTTAAAATTTCATATATATTTTATAGATTATATGTTAATTTAGGAAAATTTGTGTAGAATTAAAAAAAAGAAGCTAGAACTATATATATGCTTGAATTAGTATACATACTTGATACTTGTTCACTAGTATTGCAGTGTATTTAGGAATGATAAGGAGGGAATTTAATAGGGGCTATTTACTTAGATTGCATATAGGAATCATATGGAGGGAATTCTATTGGACTATTTACTTATAGCCTTGAAATACAATCATATTGTTTTTCTTTCTTATATCATATCAGGTCCAATCATTCAAACATTTCCAATCATTTTTACTAAAAGCAAATGCAATATAGTATTATTTTATTCAGATATCTCTAATGTCCAATAAAAGAAAATAAAAACTAGAACCACCAACAACACAGTTTTCCCTAAAGGAAATATTACTTCTTAAAATATTTTATAGGCCTAATGCCTACTGCACATGTGCATTATGCTATAGAATAACATATGCAAAAGAACAGTAATAATGAATCAAATCTACACTGAACAATTTGACTTGTCTTCATATTCAGTAGGCATAAAGAAGATATGCCAATACCATTCATAACTGAGAGCAAACATGACAATGCACTCAAGTGAAGCAAGCAATAAATATGAGCAAGTACAGTAGATAGAAGGAAGATCCACACGTGGAGCAAGAATGGTAGGTACCATTTGCAGATCCAAGTAGCAAGAGGATGTGGAAATGATTTGAATTGGAAATATTTCCATTTGCATATTCAAGTAGCAAGAGGATGTGGAAATGATTTGAATTGGAAATATTTTTCCTATGTCAGCAACAAAAAATTCACCACAACCCATACTTTTGATGTTCAATGCCAATTATTAAGGTGTAATTTAATAAATAGGTAAATAGATGATACACTCATAAACGACCTCTATGACAATAGGATTCTATTGTATAAAAATGATTACATTTCTTTTTTTGAACTAAATAATATGGAGAAAATTCGCTGACATTCTCTTAAGTACCATAATATTCTATAAGAACTCGAATAAAATAAAATTATAAAAATAATAACAAATGATATAATAAATAATAATTTAATCAAACCATTCTTTTTTTAAGCAAATTTAATTTGAAACGTGATTTTAGGTTTAGAAAATTTTAAATTATAATTTATTTTTCAAAACATTAATTTTTTTTTATAATTAAAACAACAAACTAAATAATAAACTAATACAACATCAGTAATAATTATATCACTAAAACACAAATCATCTATATATCAAGTACACAATATAATAATAATTTATTGCAATTTGTTGAATTATGATATTTAATTCATAATACTTTTCATGTAGTTTATGTATTAATTTAAGTACAAGCATATACTTGAATAGGCATTTCTTCATTGAATATAGTGTTTCAAAGATGTTAATATATTTTGGTCATCTATATCAATAATTTTTTTGTCATCATTATTATGTCACTACACGCAATGATATATAGGACCGGTGTCGTGGTAATATTTTACATTGTATAACAAAATTTACAAAAAAAAAATTGTTGTTTGCAATGTGAAATTTAGATTTTGAGTTTTTATAAGTGATGACAACAATAGTGCTGCATCAAGGCTACAAAGGCTGAGTGAAGACACATATAATTTAGTTTTTAAATGACCTGTACGCAAGAGGATACGAATTGTGATGTTTTGAAATCAAGGTTATCTAGGCTTGTCTAGGCTAGCGTAATCTTCCAAATACATATGCTAATTTTATTTATGTTTAATAATTTTTTTTATTAAGGATAATTAGATCATTTTATGTTTAACTGGGCTTTATAGCATGGTATAATTCACTCACAAATATAAAGTTCTTAAGAAGCTCAACTTATTACTAAAAGGCACATTCGAGTAATGAGATAATAAACATACGTTGGGCACTATTGGTTCTAACAAACTTAACGAGACTATGATTTGGCCCTATAAACTTGTCATATAAATGAACAAGGGTTAATTCATAAATCATAGTCGCTTGTGTGCCATCACCCTCGCCCAAGATCGATCGACAAACACCATACATGGCAATAAGAATTCAACATTTAGGGCCTTCAATAATTGATTTTATATCTTCTGAATGATGGCCAAGTTACCATAACCGATCTTTATCCCGTGATGAAAATCATATTGGGTTTCTATCAGCAAGGGACCCAATGTGGCCACCCCTCATGTAACATAGTTGGGGAAAGGTTTCCCAATCTTGGAGGCTTGGTCCTTGAAACTTTGTATGCTATGTAAATGTGTCAAATACTCTAACTAGCATGGTGTAGTCTAGGTATGTTTCACCCCTCTGTAGGTCTACGAGTGTTGGGTTGTACTCCCACATGTTGAACCATGTTGTGACCATTGTCCCAGAACCAACGTGACATGAACTAGGTATACCCCATTGATTGATATGTTGTCATATTTGTTCAAACCTCTTGGATAAACACTAGTGTGTGCATAGTACCAAGTATTTATGTGACATGTCAATTGAACACCCCACTTATATCATGATATGTGTGCAGTTGATAGTGCACAGTTTGGGGAGTTTTGGGATGATACATGATAAGGTTTGCATGTTGATTGTACTTGTGAACATGTTTGTTATATAGACATGTTTATTGGCTAGATACATAAAATACATATACACCAGAGAGCAAAATTAGTAACAATACCACCACATAGCTCTTATTAACTTCTTTATATCTTTAAATCTATGTTCTCACGTTAAAAAGGGTTACATAGTCCCTTCAATTCATCTACAATAAGCAAATTTTTCACAAATATTTTCTTTATATCCTTAAATATATATTTATATTTTTGCATCAACTTGTTAATCACCACATATTACATAACTATACAATTTAAAAAATAAATAAAAATCATTTTCTATATGTGATGTCCAATTACAATAACCATTTCTTCTATTTGGTATCATGTCCATTATTCGATTTGGTTTCCATGGTTTGGATTTAACAAGATGTTATGATTAGGTTACTAGGTGTGAGGATTAATGCCTAAGTTCTCAGACTAACAGGTTTCAATTTAATGCCCATTGCATGGATTATCTAGTTTCACATTAGTGTCTAAGTGTGTAGATTATTAGATTTAGATTTTAGGTTTTCATTACCAGTTTCAAGTTTTATTGAATAGTTAATTCTTTTTAGGTTTAATTCGAATTCATCATTCGATTTCAGGTTTTAATGAGTGTAGAATATGCCAGGTTTCGATTTTGATTGAGGAAGGTTAGCTAGTTTATTTAATGTTCATGTGCGTGGATAATCAGGTTTGAATTCTTATTTTTAATTACCATTAATTGATTTTAGGTTTCAATTTCAGATTTTGATTAATATTATACCCCAACGTGTTCTTTGGAAATGAATGCAGATATATATATATATATATATATATATATATATATATATATATATATATATATATATATATATATATATATATATATATATATATATATATGTATATATATATATATATAGATATATATATTAGCCTCATGCTTGGAAAATTGGGATTCCGACCCATTTGGGGGCTGAATGGGAAGCATTTAGGGTAAATCTCTATCAATCTAGTATAACACTCTCTTATGGTGCAGATAGATTGGTTTGGGGGGTCACATAATGGATGGTAGGATTGCGGCTTCCAAAGTTTATGAATATATCACTTTTGTTGTCAATTATCTCCCCTATGCTAACCTCTCACCTCATATGTGGACTTGGGATGACCCCCACAAACTCTTATGTTTCAGTTGGCTTATAATCTACAACTACATTTTAACTTGGTATTCCCTTATGAAAAAAGGTATGGTGGGGCCTCAATGTTGTGTTCTCTGCAAATATGACATGGAGGATTGTTTACACTTATTCATTATTTGCCCTTTTTCTCGGGACATCTGTAACCAATTTTTCTCTCTCTTTGGGATTTAGGTTGGTGGAGACCACTCCTCAATCACAACATGGATTAGCTCTTGGGAACGCAATTCTAAAGCATATAGGGCTCTCCCTCTATACATTTCTTGGGGCATCTCACATTCGAGAAATGAATATATTTTGGAAGGAATTCCGCCTAAGGTCAAACTTTTTTCTCCTTGTATTGTTTCCTACTTTCAAGAAATTGGTCCTTGGAGCCTTGAGGAATCCTCCATGACAATTTATTTTATTGATCTTTCCAACTCTTTTCTGATTTTCTTCTTCGATGGGGCCTCATCTGGAGGTTGTTGTGGTTGAGGAGTTTCTCTCCACATTAGTCCAGAGATCTCTTATCATTTCAGGCGGTTTGATGGCTTTGGGGACAAATGTAGGGAAGAAATGTTTGCATTATGGGGTGTCTTATAGGTTTCATAATGGATCAGCAATGATAACCTCTTTGTTGTTGTGGATTCTCTCTCTACAATCAAATGGATACAAGATTAGAATTCCCTTCAGGTTCCTTCCCTCTTCAACTGGATGTAGAGGATCCAGGGATTAAATTCTCTCTCCATGTCGATATCCTTCCAGCATGTTTTTAGAGAACACAATTATGAGGCTAATTTTTTATCTAATATTGCTTTGTCTCTCTAGCCAGGGAATATTCATTTTGAACTCTATTCGAAGGGGGTTATCCAAAGTCATGGTTCTTTTGTGATTTAGTACGACTTCCTTTTGTCTCTGTTTTCATAGGTACCTGCGTGTAACTGTCTCTCTACTGGGTTTATCAATTTTTTCTTTTTCTTTTTTAACTCTCTTTGTTCTTGTTTGAAGTGCAGAGTTCCTTTGAGATCAAATGAATATTTTCTTAAACGTTTTAGGGAGGTTTTTTTTGTCTATCGAACATTGGAGCAGCTCAATTCCCTTATGTATAATAACTGCCAATTCCTGAATTATGATGTATGTAAAGCATTTTGTATAATAAAATGTTCTGTCTTTTTCCTATATATATATATATATATAATTTGATAAAAACTTTTTAAACATTTGGTCATCTTTCAAATACGTCGATTTAACCTTTAAAGGAGCTTTGTTCAGTAAATTTAATATTAAGGACATCATCACATACATTTAGTTAATTCATTGAAGTTTAACAAGGGACAACATACGACTTATGCTTTTGTGTCGTCGAATTCTCCAAATGGTATGCATTAATTTTCTTTTTTAATAATGATGTATAATTTTTTGAAATGATAGTAATCACACATTCTTTTTCAAATAATGGTTAATGTTTTCCTACTTTGGGTCTACATGTACATCAATGGAACCATTCATATTCATCTTAACCAATTAATTAAAAGGATTAATAAAATATATGAAAATATAAATGTTTTTTTATAATTGATTTGTTCGTAAAACTATTCATATTCATCTAATCAATTAATTAATCTTAACCAATTAATTGATAGAATTATCAAAATATATGAAAAACTTCTCAATTTTGTTAACGTTTCCTTTTTCTATTTACATTTCTCAAATTGTGTTCATGATTATATTATGTTAAAATGTATTTCAATCTTAAATATAATTATTTAAATTTCTAATGAAGTTATGTCTTCCTAAACTCAATGAAGTGAATTAATATATATACTCCATCGTGAAGATCATCATCTCACTAATCACTAGTTTTACATTAATATAAATATTTAAATTGATTTTTTTTTTTCCTAAACTCAATTAAATGAATATATATATATATCTATATATATATATATATATATATATATATATATATTTATATTTTGACGATCATCATCTTGGTAATCACTAGGTATATTTAAATTGAAAATATTGAACTCCATATAAAAGTTTTTTTTGGAGGAAATGTTTTTAGGAAGAAACATTATTTAGTGATTCTTAGCTTATTCTTATTAGATGAATGAGATAGAGTAATGTTGGAATATGTTAACTGATCCCAATTAGCTCATAGTTTTTAGTATTAGAGTCTAAATTTAGGGAGAGTGAGTCATGCATGTGTGAGCTAAGATTAGCATATTTATTATTAATATTTTTGGCTCTATTTAATGATGTATCTTCAAAAAATTTAATTCAATCAATTCAACTCACAAATTATGCTATTGTGTTATTGTGTGGTTTCCTCCTCTATCCTATCATAGTGGTATTAGAGCTCAAGAAACTAAGAGAACAAAAAGTATTAAATCCAGTGGTATTAGAGCTCAAGAAACTAAGAGTAAAAAAAATATTAAAGCCATTAAAGTCATAAAAACACATAATATAAATTTTTGAACCAAAGTAAGAAAAATATTGTACTACATTAGAGAACAACCTACATCCCCATGCAAAATTAAAACCAAAATTTGAATTGTTCTCAAGTATTGTAAGTCTAGGTGAGACTTATACTAGCACAAAGTAGTTATATTAAATAAGTGGGAGTGTTGGAACGCGTTAATTATTCCCAATTACTACCAGTTAGCTCATCGTTTGTAGTAGTTTACCTAGAGTCTAAACTTAGCAATAACTAGTCATTCATGTGTGAATTAAGATTACCATATATATCATTAGCATTTTTAGCTCTATTTGATCATGTGCCCTCAAGAAATTTAATTTAATCAATTCAAGTTATAGAGTAGAATTTCTATTGTGCTATCGTGTGTTTTTCGGTCAAGTAGGAAAGCAAAGAAAAACAAGAGACGAACAAGAAGTATTGGTTGTTTCAGTGTTAAAAGGAATATTAAAGTGCATTCTATGTAGCCCTAGCAAGGTATTGATCTTTTACAAACAAAAACAAGCAAGGACATCATTGTTTCAGTTCTTCTAATCAAAGGAATGTTGTTATACCTGGAAATGCCACTATATTGTTATAGCAATGTTGTTATAATTGGAAATGACGGTCTATTGTTGTATCTAGAATTTAGCTAAAGTGCTTAATTGAGCTATTTCAGTTTCAAGGAAATTTGAGTTTTCCTCTAGAATTCTAAATAGAGTGGTTGATTGTAAGAAAATTTATAGCAAATAATCAATTTTGAAATTGATATTTCATTTTTTCTTTATTTTATTCTTAGAAAAATTCAAATTTCAAGTTCAAACTAGCAAACTTTGGCTTTTCCAAACTTGTTCTAGAAGATATTTGTGCATCCCATATCTCTACAAAACATAAAGCAACATCATGTTATTTATATCCAAAGTTTATAAAAACCTATAAACTTATGATCAAGAGTGATGTTTATTCATTTGACATATGTTGGTTTTGATGATAACTGGAAAGTGGCTAAACAAACATAAAAGGAGTTCAAATATGGGATCATTGTGGAATATGCAAGTAAACAAGGTTCTTGAATAAAAGTTTACTTAATTTTTGTAGAATTATTCATTAAAATTGACTTTTTTGTTAAGCATATAGAGAGGACTGAAAGAGTGGGTCATTCTGAGGTAGGTATGTCAAAATAATTCCTAAAGAACGGTTTACCTAATTTTTGTAAAACTATAGGAAAAGAGAAAAAAGAAAAATGATTTAATAACACCTCTAACCAAGAAAAAAATGAATAAAGGACAAAAATAAAAAATGAAGCACAAGTCTAAAAGTGTTTGTGAGTGAATCACAACATATACACAAATGAAGTTTGCATTGTAACACATATTTAACAAATTGATAAGACAATGATAAAGATATTACATTGTCATAATATTCCAAAGTTTTGATAAGTTTCATGGGACTTTTGTGTCATGTAATACAAGTCAAATTTAAGGAGGGAGATTTCCAGTGTAGTTAGGGTAATCTTGACTCAGGTCAAGAAAACTATTGACAAGTTTGTAAAATACCAAGAAAATATCCCACCATTAAAAGAAAATGGGCAGCCAATTCAATAACATGACGAACAACATTGCCTCAACTACAATCAAAATGAATAGAATCATAGCATATACACAACTTATTAACATTGCTTGAAAATGTCATGTAGATATCCCATTGATATCACCTATGTGCAAATCCCAACCAAGTCACTCTTGCCATTATGAAAAAGAAAACACACCAAATTATGGATGGAAAGAAAGGAAAAGAAGGAAACACACAAAATGATGGATGGAAAGAAAGTAATAGATAGAACTTACACCATGATAAGGGAATGGGAGGGATGAACTATCAAATATTATCACTCATTGCTCATTAGAATCAATATTTTAACATGTGGTTTGCTCATTAGAATCAATATTTTAACATGTAGTTTAGTCACCTCACCCATACATGCACATTAGAATGAGTATTTTAATATGTGATGTAGTCACCTCACCCATACATGCCTATTAAAATGAGGCTTATAATAAGTAGTGAACTCATCATCATGATAAAGAATTTATGCATAGAACTATTAAATAATAGTGTTTAACTATTTTTATTTATTTTTTTTAATTTTTATTTTCTTAAAAATTAGTGATACAATTCCTCACTCAATTATAACTTTTTATTATTTAAATATATTTGTGATTAAATTTTTATATGCAACTCAAACCTGCAATTTTAATAAATCCTTACAAAATTTCAAATAAAATTTATTAGAAATTATAACCCAAAAACCTCAACGTTTCGCGAGTGTAAATTTGTGTTTCTCTGTAAACAAGGAAAAGGGAGGAAGAAGTTAAACAAGGAAAAGGCATTAAGAAGTTAAAGTTTTCTGGATAAAATATTGCCTGATATGTCTAAAATGGGCGGGCTCCAGAGCACATGGAAGTCTAAGGTCAATCCTTATTGGAATGTCAATCCTTTGCTTTTATCTGCATAATTATCTGATAGGAATTTCATACTTTTTTCTTCTTTTCCATGCGAGTTATTCCTCATCTTTATCTTGTTTTGACCCTGAAATATTTTATACAAGAATTGCCAATGATGAATCAACTTAATCAAATTAAATGCGTAGCCTACGTGCCACTAATTAACAGGGAAATTACTGAACTACAGCCAACGAATAATCGGCAAACGTCGACTTCACATTAAAAATTTCCATCCCTTCCATTTTCACACGTAGATAACACTATCAAAACTACTCTCATGGTGATTTTAGGGTTCTAGAATATTTTGGATATTTTTTTACTTTATTTTTATGATAATTATAAATCATAAAATATTTTTAAGTATCGAATATTTTGTACCTGTTAGGATTTTCTACAGTCATGGGACTTTGAGGCAGTGATCGAACCAGTAATTGTGTGTTTGGTCCGTCTACGCCCTTTATTAAATAATAGTTGTATACCGTCTAATGTTAACAACTAATTTGCAAAATAACTAATTCTGCAAAAATTCTTATAGTCGGCCAAAGCTTTTAAATTGTTAAATTATGTTTTTTTCTAAACTCAATTATATATATATATATATTCACGGTAATATATTGGACATGATGAAGATGTAGTCTTACCAAGCTCACAAAAAAAACTCAATGAAATATATATATATACTTTCTTAGTAAGCACTAGGTCTACTTAAAACTGAAAATATTGAATTCCATACAAAGTTTTTGGAAGCAAAAAATTTAGGAAGAAACATTATTTAGTGATTCTTTACTTACTCTTGTAATGTGAATGTGATAGAGTAACTTTGCAATGTGATAATTACTTCAAATTAGCTTATAATTTTAAGTAGTTTAGGTACAATATAAATTTAGAGACACCTAGTCATGCATTTTGTGCTATTTTGTTATTGTGTAGTTTCCTCCTCCTATCTTGTGAGAGTGGTATTAGAGCTTGTGAAACTAAGAGTTAGGTCATAGTTTGTAATGTTGTAATGTGTTAATTACTCCCAATTTACTCTGAGTTGGCTCATAGTTTGTAGTAGTCTACATAGAGTCTAAATTTAGCAATAGATATTCATGCATATGAGAATTAAGATTACTATATATGTTTTTAGCATTTTTATCTCTATTTAATCATCTACCCTCAGGAAAATTAATTTAATCAATTTGAGTTGTATAGTAGCATTTTTATTGTTCTATTGTGTGGTTTTCCCAGGAAAGCAAAGCCAAGAATTCTAAAGTGTTTTCAATGTAGCCCTAGAATGGTATTGATTTTTTATAAGGGAAACCAAGCAAGGACATCATTGTTTCAGTTCTTCTAACCAAAGGAATGCTGTAATAATTGGAAATGTCACTCTAATGTTATAGCAATGTTGTTATAATTGGAAATGGCAGTCTATTTTTATAGCTGGGATTTAGCTAAAGAATTCTAAATGGTAGCTAAAGAATTCTATATGGAGTGTTTGGTTGTAAGAAAATTTATAGAAAATAATGAATTTTGAAATTGAACTTTAGTTTTTTCTTTATTTTATTTTTATAAAATTTCAAATTTCAAGTTCAAAGTAACAAACTTTGGTTTTCCTAAACTTGCTCTAAAGCATATTTATGTATCCCATATTTCTAACAGGATAAAGAAACATCATGTTATTTATATCGAGATTTTATAAAAATCTATAAACTTACAACCAAGAGTGATGTTTATTCATTTGGCATCTACTAGTTGAGATGAAAGTGGCTAACAGAACATAAAAGGATCTCAAATAAAGTGGCTAACAAAACATAAAAGGATGTGAAATAGATAACTGGAAAGTGGCTAACAAAACATAAAATGAGATCAAATAGGGGATTTTTGTGGAATAGGTAAGTCAAAAATGTTTCTCAAGAAAAGTTTACTTAATTTTTGTAGAATTGGACATTAAAATTGACATTTTTGTTAGCATATAGAGGGAACTAAAGGAGGGGGTCACTGTGACATAGGTAAGTCAAAATAATTCACGAAGAATATTTAACCTAATTTTTGTAAAACAATAAGAAAGGAAAAAAAGAAAGAATTATTTAATAACACCCAAAAAAAGAAAATAAATAAATAAAGGCCAAAAAAAAAAAAACATAACTCAAATAGTTTTTAATAGACAAATGAGGTTTGCATTGTAACAAATATTCAACAAATTGATAAGAAAATTATAAAGATATTACATTATTATAATCTTCCAACTGATTTGATAAGTTTCATGGGACTTGTGTGGGGCTTAAATTAAGTCAAATTTAAAGAGGGGGAATGTTAGGGTAATCTTAACTTAGTCATAAATGATATGGAGATGAAGAAAACTATTGACGGGTTTGTAAAATAGCAAGAAAATATTCCACCATTAGAAGAAAATGGAAAACCAATTCAAAAATATGATGGACAATATTGCCTCAACGACAATCAAAATGAATATAAACTTAACATATATAAAACTTATTAACATTACTTAAACATGTCGTATAGATATCCCATTCATATCACTAGGTGCAAATCCCAACCAAGTCACTCTTCACGGTCTATATCAAAATAATGAAATACAAGAAATGATGGATGTAAAGAAGGGAATCGATAGGTCTGGACACAATGATAAGGGAATCAGATGGGAGGGATGAACGGTTAAATATTCTCACACATACATGGGCATTACTATGTGTATTTTAACATGTGGTGTAGTCACCTCACACATACATGCCCATAAGAATGAGGCTTTTAATAGGTAGTGAAGTGGTTATCATGATGAAGAATCTATGCAAGGAACTATTAAATGATGGAGTTTAACTATTTTTTGTTTTGTTTTTTTTTTAAAGAAATCAGTGAAACATTTTTTCAAAAAATTGCATTTGTGATTAAATTTTACATATCACATAACTCAAACCTACCATTCTAATAAATCCTTACAAAATTTCAAGTAAATTTTTATTGAAAATTATAAAAATTTCAAATAACATTTATTGGAAAGTATAACAAAATAACACTGCACTTCTTTCTTTTTTCATCATCAAATAACAACTCATTTGTAGCTCTTGGTTTTGCTTCGATACCATTGTTACAAAAATAAAGATAAACAAGAACACAATAACAAACACATAAAGAAAACAACATATAAACACCCTAAATCATCTTGAAAACGTTTTCAAGAAAACCAACTACTAATGATAGATCTATTAATGTTCTGCCTGAAAACATTTTACAATGGAATCATCATGGAGTTAAATAAAATACGTTACATAAAAATACTAAAAATACTATCGATATATCTGCTAGTTATCAAAACCTCAATAAACTCATTCATTACTCTATGAAATTCATTCTATAACCTAGTCAAATTTACCCTAATTACCATAACATTTTTAAACACAAAATATTTGAAAAAACCATTATTCAGAAAAGTAACTCAATAAAAACTTAAAACCAACTTTAAAACTGACATTACCCTTATTTTTTTTATATCAATTGAAAGCATTATGCGCTAGATTCAAATTCTGCCATGGTTTTCGTGCATAAAAAGTGGAAGTGTGGAAGTCTACTATCAGTAAATGTTAATGATTTCTTATTATCATCAATATCAAGTAAACCCTGTTTCTTTCCTTTCAAATTGGCTTGATTGGAAAGCATTTAATTGTGTGAATTGATATACTGTTTAACCATAGTCGGTTCCCTGGGTTTCTATATAAATAATCCTTTCACGGGTGTGACTGACAGAAATATCTATGTATATCAATTACTATGAGGGATATGTGCAATTCCTTCCGTGATCAACATGGATTTCACACTTCGTGTGTGTGTGTGTATAAACTCTGAAGTTATCATGAGTTATCTACACTTCAAGATATTCAATCCCACTCTGAGCATGACCAATTGAGAGTTTATTGTGTATGCAAAATGATATGGCGATAACCATATTTTATGATACATTAAACTTGATTGGGTGAAAGAGTCAAAGTTTGTAGGCACATGTTTTTGATGACCCTTGGTATAAGAGACTAGGGACTACATCTGATGAAGCCTTTAAAAGGTTTCAAGACTCTTCATTGTAATGTTCCTATTGAGTAGAGGGATCACTTGACCAAGATATAATGCTAGAATGTTGGTCAATTTGCCTACTTTTAAGTCAAAACATGACTATTTTTAAGCCATAAGTAATAATAGATATATTATTAGGTGGCTTGGGGAATATTCATTGTAATGTTCCTAAGTTGAAGGGAGGGCTCACTTGGCCGAGCCAAGATGTTTGTCGGTTTTGCTACTTTTAAGTTAAGACATGGTTATGTTTAATCCATAAAATAATAACAAATATATTACCGAGTTGTTCTCAATTTTGGGTCTTCCAGAATAAAATTTGTGATTTATTTATTGTTATTAATATGATTATTTTCTCCCACACTGTCTTTATTTCTAGTAGTGGTATCATAGTTAAGGGATCATGGTCTATAGAAGGAGGTGATGATTGCAAATGCTAATACATTCTATGTTAAAGTGGAAGCTAACATAGAGAACCCATACTCATATTTGACCAACATACATGAAGATTTCTTGAGAGGAAATACAGATCCAGTAGGATAAGATGTAGCGACATAAGTGAGATCTAGCGAGGAGAGCACCTAGTGTGACAATGTTTATAAAAGTCATAGAATGGTGGCATAAGTGTGGGACAACAAAAATAAAAAGAAAAAACTTATAGATGGATTTTTTTTTAATTACATGTATATAGACATATGGTTACAAGACTTGGTCAGACATGTATACCCTTATTGGTAAAGTCTTGGGGTAGGCCTAGGTGATAGGGAAGAGGAACATACATATTTCCCTAGTAAAGTTTAGAGGGGGAAATATTAGGGTAAGCTTGAATCTGTGAAAGATTCAAAGTTGTTAGGTCCAAAGTAATTGTTTTGGTGGCTTGTGGTATTAGAGTTCATGGATTACGCATGTCAAAGTCTTTAAGAGGATTGGGGACTCTTCCTCGTAATGTGCCTGATTCGAGCCTAAGATTCACTTCGTTGGGCCAAGGTGTTAATTGACACGGATTCTTTTAAGTCATAAAAGAGATTTTTTAAGCGATAAGATAATAACATAGTTATTAATAACTAATTTTTCCAAAGTTTGTGTTTTCTAGGATAAAATTTATGTTTTTTGATGTGTTGTTGCTATGATTATTTTCTCTCGCATTGTTTTTTATCCCTATCATTTTATGACAAAAATAATAAGGTATGATTTATTTTTTCCCAAAGTAAACAATAATGTAAAAATTATGTGGGATAAATTAATTACCAACTTACTTCCATTCTAAGCTTGGATTTATCAAGTGTCTAGAGGGATCAAATCTCTTATATTGCAAACCTTATTTTAGAGATCAAAAAGTAAAGACAAGTTTTGTGCATCAAAAATGCATTCCCTCTTAACACTTGATAGATCCGGGTTAAGATATATATATTCTTAAGAATGACAACAATTAAATTCTTGTTAAAAATGTAATTATCTTAGTAAATCTGGTTTTACCATTCAGAGAGCTGTATAACCATAGGGAATTATGTAATGGACCCTTCATATTAAAAATGATGGTTCCTAAGAGGCTCGATGTAATGTTGGAGAGTCACTCTTAACTTCGGTGTAATAATAATTCCAATCCCTTGCCCCGTGGAGGTTTCCTTGACACATTGTCAGGGTTTTACCATGTAAAATTCCCCCTGTTTTCTTGTGTGATTCAATTTCTTGTTATGTGCATTTTATTTCTTACTCGTGCAACTAACAGGATCAAAACACCAAGAAGTATTAAAGGGATATGGTCATGAGGAATGTGATGATTGTAGGATTTTCATTATGAAAGGATATTTGTAAAGACCACTGCGTGGAGCCATTTTTATTTTTATTTTTGAAGTCGCCACGTGTTGAAGGAAACTTGCACAATGGTATTGTACGCAAAGACTGAAGCCTACCAGTTCAACAGAAGCAACCCAATAGACATTGTTAGCCGAGAGGAGAAAAAGAGAACTATGGTTGAGGGAAGCGGGGGAGCAGTTTGGCTGAGAGGAGCAGACAAGCAATCAAGCAAGTAGTCTACGAGCAATAGAAGACGACCATGTTTATTAAGTGGTTATGCCCATTAAGAAGTTTGAATCCAGCATTATGAATCCGTGTATGTAGAACCTATTTATCAAGTGAGAGAAAAAATAAATTAAAATTATGTCAATGCTTTACTTGGGTTTGACAGACGCCAAGGAAGACTTTATATAATTAAAATCTTAGTGGAAGTTTTTTCCAGTACAACCACAACACAATTAAAACCTCATAAGATTAAAATTTCAGTGGAAAAAGAGCGCATAGATGCATGTAAGCACTGAAGGAAGTGGGCTAAAGTAGTCATGAAACAAATTTTGAAACCCTAGCCATGACTTCCATAAAGAACAAGTATTTTTTAATATTGTTTGTAGAAATTTCTTTCGAAGAATTATTTTTTAGTGAATAAACAATGAGATTGAAGTAAGGCTTCTAATGGAAAAAATTCTGTAAAAAGGAATGGAATGTATTTTTTTAAAGAAAAATTATTTGGAAATTCTAAAAAAAAAGAAGCAGCTGAAAACCTTGAATGAGAGAAGAAATTTAAAGGGTAAGAAAACCCTAGGTGAAGGATAAACCCAAAAGCAAGAAGATACACAAATTAAAAAACCATAGGCAAAGGATTCTTTTTTCAAAACCTTTGAAAGAACCCAAATAAGGAATCTTGAAAGAGCCCGTGTAGGAAGAAAATGGCTAAAATGAATAATGTTAAGTTTGAGGTGGAGAATTTCGCTGGTAAGAACAATTTTGCATTATGAAAACTCGAGGTACAAGAGTTTCTAGTGTAACAAGGGTTGCACAAAGAATTAGATGGGGTTATATAGAAAATTGTTGGCATCATAGATTTGGATTAGGAGGTCTTGGATGACCGAGCTCATAGTACCATCAGGTTGTGCCTGGTAGATGAAGTTATCTTCAACATTGTTGAAGAAACTTTAGCAACCGGTTTGTGGGGTAAATTGGATATGTTGTACAAGACCAAGTCTTCAGCCGACAAAATCTATTTGAAGAAGCAGTTGTATAGTCTTCTGATGAAGGAGGGCAATAGAATTGCATAAAAGTTAAATGTATTTAATACACTTATTTTCCAGTTGACATATATGGACGTTAAATTTGAAGAAGAAGATAAAGCCATTACCTTGTTACGCTCCTTGCCCAGGCCTTAGGATCACTTTGTAACTTCTATTATTTTGATCACAATAAAATCTTTAGAATTTGATTCTGTTGTGGGAGCTCTATTATTTTAAGAAGTACAAAGCAAGTCTAGCATTGAAAATTTCGTGCAAGAAGATATGGTAGCCATAAGTCGATCTAGCAAAAGAGGAGAGAAAGCAAGAAGTTCTTCGAGATGAAAGACAAGAGGCTAGAAGTGTAAAGTCAAATGCTAATACTCAAACAAAATAAGGCATCTCAAGAAATATTGTTGGAAAAGAAAGGGGTTTGTTGAAATCCAAAAGAAGGAAGCAAATCAAGTTGAGTCAGGTATGAGTGATGAAGTTTTATCTATTGAATCAGGTTTGATAAATGAAGTTTTTCCTATTTTCAATGTTTCTTAGCATTATGACGATTTTTTGGTATATTCTGGCACTTGTCATCACATGAGTCTGCACAAAAATTGGTTCACTTCATATCAAGCTATGAATGGTAGTTCTGTGCTTATGGGTAATAACATATCTTGTCAAACTATTGGGTTGGGAAATGTCAGAATTAAAATGTATGATGATATGATTAGAACCTTGAACGATGTTAGAAATGTACCTAAGTTAAAAAGATATATTTCTTTGGGAGTATTGGACTTAGAGGGTTATAAATTTACAGGTCAAGGTGGAGCCCTGAAATTTTCAAAGGGTGCTATGGTTGTTACGAAGGCAGAAAATATTGGAAACCTTTAGAGACTTAAAGGAAGTACACAAATCAATCAGGCAACATCTGTATATGAGAAGGTAGGAGAAGATACTTGCCTATGGAATCAACAAATGATTCACATGAGTGAGAATGGCCTTCCAGTACTGATGAATCAAAAATTACTTCCTAATTTGAAATAAATGAGTTTGTATTTTTGAAAACATTGTGTACATGGAAAATAATATATACATAAATTTAAAGTTGGTAGTCATAATAGTAAAGGAATTTTTTAATATATTCATTATGATATTTGGGAACCATCTCCTACAGTGTCTTATGGAGGTGCATCTTACTTCGTAACTTTTATTGATGATTGCTCCAAGAAAGTTTGGGTGTTATTGACGGTGTTGGATACCTCCAACATGCACTAGATCTCCATGATATAAGGTCTGAACTAGACCTCACACTGTTTAGTGTAGGAGTCTTATTCATAATATGACCTGCATGTTGTTTACTTAAAGATATTCCTTGGCTTTAACTATCAGCACGAGGGAGAAGCACAATCGTCCTTTTAGATGAGAAAGCTAGTATGCCTTATGAATGTTCAATTATAGATGTATCAAGGTTCTTCTACTGTGGGGGGGCAATTAAGTGAGAATCTAAGAGAGAAGTAATAGTACTACCCTGATGGAGACACATGTGGAAGAGAAAGGTTATTCTAACATCAAGCGAAATAATTCACAAGGATGTGATGATCATTAAAAACATAAAAACACATTTCCATCAAGGAGTACTAGAGTAACCAAAATAGTTCAACTAATCCCATACTAATGAAAGAAAACATGAACCATAAACATTCAAAGAATAGTCTTAGAAACATTCGCAATCCATATGTGAAACCATGCTAGCCTGGAAGGCTTCAATATTAAGAAAAATTTCAAAGATACATAAATGCAATGAATACTATCTCTAATAGTGGAGCATCAGAGCCACTACTTGCTCACCAAAAGTACTAACTCTGTCTCTCTAATGCCTTGTGAGAGAAGCCAAGTTTAAAAGTCCTTTACAAGAGGAATGAGGATTTATTTAGAACTTGAGGAATCACATTTCACATCCTAATGCCTCTTGACTTTCTAACTTCTTATGACCTTTGGACTTCTACAACCTTTGGAGTGCCAAATGAGTTTTGGAATTACATATAAATTTTGATATTACATGTCTTTTCGACTTCCATGACTTTTTAGTTCAAACATAATTCTTGGAAATCCATTTATTTTTCTTTTACAATGATTACAATAATACATCATCATGCAATGATACTTGAAATGTTACTATTTTTATGATTGGGACTAATAGTGACTGATTGCATGGACTTTCTTCGATAGTGACATGCCTTCTAGCTGTGTATTCATTGTTTATTCTTCTTCGGGTCATGGGGATTTCATGCTCCAAAGGGTCTTTAATTGTGGAGTCTTTAGAGTACTTTGATCATAAAGATTTAATTTTCTTCTTAGTTCTTTCCACAATTCCTTTTCTTTTTCTCGTTGCATGATATTCCTCATGTGTGCTTGCCATGGTGTTTTTGGAATACCTATTTCTGCAACCACTCATGATGAGAAACTGTTAGCTTGAAAATATCCTATTCTACAATGACCCATGCACATTTTTTGTTTAGCCCTTTTGGATGCATTATGAAAAGGTCAAAGGGGCTACAGGGTGAAAGGGCGCACTTTTAAATGTTCAAGGAATGAATAGGAGAGGATTTAGGGCTTCGGCATGCACTCATGTGCCCAAAAGAAGAGAATAATCAAGGGAGGGCATAAGGTGCAAGTCCGAAGGGTGAAGGGGAATGCTTCAGGCTTCCCGAGTGAATTTTGAACTCAAGGGAGAGAGGGAGAATGTAGGGCACACTATCGAAGGCCAAAGGATAAGGATTTGTGCCTTCAGAGTTCACTTATGCACTTAGGAGGCCTTAGAAAGGGCGCAGGGTACAATTTTGAATGTTGAAGGCTGGGGTTTCATGATTTTAGAGTGTGCTAGTGCGCTCAAGAAGTTCATGAGGGCACATGGTGTGTTAGGGAAGTTTGAAGGATTGAGCTTCAGGTCTTCAAGGTGTGCTAATGTAGTTAATGAGGGAATACTTCTTTGATTTGAAAGAGTGTGCTCAAGGAAGACTTAGTCATTTTGGAGGGTGTTGTTCAGACCAAAGAAGGAGAATTAGGCTTGAGGAGTGAAATATTCACTCTTTGAAGGTGCAAGATGCACTTCCAAAAAATGAAGCATCCCCCATAAAGGATTTAGAGTGCACTCATGCACTTTTGGCCTTAATAGGTTCACTTTGAAATATAAATTTGTTTAAGTATAGATGATAGCTCAAGGGGTGAACTAGATTAATTCTATATATAAAACCATGTGTGACACATACGAGCTCATCGAGAAAATTTAGATAAGCTTGATCAACAATGAATATACATCGAAATTTCTGTTTATACACATTCCCCAAGTATTACAAATGAAGTGTGTGTGAATGTGACCCAAAAGTCACGTTTTATGATAACAAAGATATTAAGACCATGATATGCACCAAAATATGTTCTCATCATTGCAATGACACTTAATACCATTCAAGAACACTTCAACATTTAGAGCAACATGAAAAGACACTTGAAAATCAAGGTGATGCTTGATATGATAATGAAGTAGGCTTCAAAATTTGAATGTAGCGAAAGTTTGGAGGGCGTTGTAACAATGACAACACTTGGTGACACACTGGGAAGATTTCAACTTATTTGGTTGTGACTATATTTCGGTTGAGATTCAAACCTTCAAGAAGAATTGACTTCCCCTAATTCACCATTTCGACCTATTGTTATACATACCATCTTACTTTTCTCTACTTAGTCAAAACATAAATAGAAGATAGATTATCTTGCAATTGTTTTGATACTGGAAAGGGTAATGTGGAAGACCAGTTTATGTTTTTAAGAGTATTTAGTTTTGATATTTGGTGTTTCTCCACTACCAACGGGCCTATATAGTACCCTGACAAAGTCACTTGCTTCACATCCCTGTACAGGAAGCCTTTCTCTTCTTTCACCCTTTATTTCATTATTTTAATAGAATTGTGCATTGACACTTATTATTTTCAACGGGCAGAATATGGATCCCCACTGATTGAGAGCATAAGAGGTTATCCCTTTAGAGAATTAATTTTAGACCTTTGATATTGGTTTGGTCGCTTTAGTTTTCCCCCTTATCCCTTCTCTACTAGATTGGACAAGCATTAGCACACAAGTAGATTAGCACCAAGTTAAGCAGTTTAAATACTAGCATAGGTGAAGATCTTATGGGTTCCCTCAATTTTGTCCTATTGAATGAATTGAATTTTCCATTTGGACTTAGTTCAACCTATAAAAATTACAAAACAAAGAAGGGGAACAAAATAGCTCTAAGCATTGTGGTTATCACACCTCTCTTTTGCACCACAAATCCTTTTGAGCCATGCATTTTTACACAAGGGTCTTATTTATGTACACTAACTTACTAACACAACACAACAAGACATGAATACATTATAGACAAACCATCGAACAAAACGAAAGAAAATAAAATAAAAGAAAATACTCAGAACAATATGTACAGGAAGTGTAACTTGTAGCTACTACTAAAAATAATGTTTCAAGTATCGGCCATTTACAAGAAGGGCATCAATCCTCATGTCTAAAGGCTTTAACTTAAAGGAATTATTGTTGGTATTCTCTTTAATAATTGATGGTCCAATCCACAAAGGTTGTAACTTTGTGTGTCTACCTTTGCCTTCATGGGGTATATCCCATTTTAGAACTAGGTCTCTTGCATCAAAACTATTTTCCCTTGCACATTTTTTGTTAAACCAACACTTTACACAATATTGATGTACATCGAAACATTGTTTGGCCTTGATTCTTTCTTCTTGGAGTTTAAGTAATGTGTCCATCCTACTCTGAACCATGAGGAAGGGTCTTCTTTGTGAATATTGAGAGAGTTACAGGGTCAGAAGATATACGTTCAAAGTCAATATAACCTCATTATTGTACACTAGGAGGTAGGGTCAGGTTTTCAAGTAAGGCTTCGAGGTAACACGGTCATTCCAAAGAGCATTGGTCAAAGCCTTATGCCAGTTCCTTTGTTTAGAGAAAATGGTCTTCTTTATTATACAGATAAGATTCTTATTTATTTATTCAGCTAGACCATTTTCCCAGGTATAATAATTAGATGCATGCTTTAAAACAATCTCATTCTCTAATGCAAATTCATAAAGTTTTAACAATAAAAAATATGTTACATTATAAAATACAAGTGACGTATGAATGCAAAAGCTGGTTATGATGCTCCCTTGTAAAAAGTGGATGACTACGTGATCATTTACTTGTTTGAGAGGAACTGCGTCTAACCACCGATTCAAGTAATTTATTATTGTGAGAATATATCAGTATTGTTTTGACGAATGAGAAAACAATTCTCCGATAACATCAAGGCCCCACTCTTGGAACAACTCTTCAACTACTACTAGTACTAGTGGGGCGATTGAACTTTGATTGCGTTAATGCATCTCTAACATGCTTGGCACTTGTGGAAATAAGTGTGAGTGTGTTTAAATACTGTGGGCCAATAATAACCAGCCCGCATAACCTTATGTGTCGTAGTGTTTCCCGCATAGTGGCCACCTTCCGATCCATTGTGTAAATATTTTAATACCTTATCTATATCTTGTGGCTCAAGGCATCTCAGTATGACACCATTGTGGTGCTTCCAAAAAATCACTCCATGTACCAATTGGTATGATATATATTTTAAGTGAACTACCCTTTTTTCTTGTTAGGTAAGTGCAAGGACAAGGTGCCATGCTAAAAAAATTGTCATAGATCACCATACCAAAATGTTGTATATGTGGACTAAGGAACATATCCAATATTATACATTTCGATATCATTCTCTAACCCTCGAAGATCTTGTCCTGGAGCATCTCATGCTTTGGAAACTAGCTTACATAAGCCATGACCCTTTATGGTATGAACTAGTTTAAATTCTAGGTCATATTCTTGAAGACGAGGCATCGAGTTAGCCCTCTTCTCACCGAACTCTTCTTGCATGACCAATTTTCTCACTACTGGATGTGGTGCAAATATGATTGTATGATCTTTCAATATGTAGGGCATGAAATACTTAACAACCTTGTATAATGCAATTTAATTCGATGGCAAGATAATTCAATTTGGGACCTTGTTACATAGTGCTCATAAAAGAGATAGGATGCTCATTTCCTTCGTTATGTTTCTAAGTGAACATTCTCATGATTGAAAAATCTGAAGAAAACATATAGAGTAGGAAATCCTTACCATAATATGAACTGAAAAGTGTGGGTGCATTAGTGATAGTATGCTTGATTTGAGTGAAAGCATATTTCTCCCGTTTGTCCCATTTTTATACTGCATCGTTTTTAGTAATATCTTGTATAGGTTCAACTATCTGAGCATAATAATATATGGATTTTCTCTAAGAAGTACTACATGGATTTATTATTCACTAGAAATAGGATCTGTGTGATATGATTGACACTCTCAGGATCTATTTTAATTCAACTACTTGTTATGATGTGCCCCAATAAAATCCCTTTGGACACACCAAAGACACTCTTCTTGGGATTGAGAGAAATCCTATACTTTTGGCACCGCTCGAATATTTACCTCAAATGACGTACATTATCTAATCGTTTCTTAGAAAATATTAGTCACTTTTACCTATAAGGACATAAAAGGTGATGTCCATTGCTCTTTGTAAAGTTGCACCAACTTTTATTAGTATTGACTACATCCTCTTGAAAGTGAACGTTTCCCATTTAGTCCAAAAGGTCATATATAATCAGTCAGGTTCCACTACTAGAACTTGATTATAACCTAAAACTCCATCTAGTAGTGAAAACATTTCAGACCCAGATACTATTTGGAGTATCTTCTCCATGGGTGGCACTGGATAGTTATCTTTAACAGAAGACCAGTTGAGATTCTAAAGATTAACACATAGACGTATTTAACGAGAATTCCGAACTAGACCTCACACCATTTAGTGTAGGAGTCCCATCTGAAATATGGACTGATTCTCATTTACTTAAAGATAAGCCTTGTCTTTAGCTATCAACATGAGAGAGAAGTGCAATTGTCCTTTTGAATGTGAAAGTTAGTATGCCTTGTGAATGTTCAATTGCCGATGTATCAAGATTCTTCTACTGCAGGGGGGGGCAGGGGGGGAATTAGGTGAGACTCTAAGACAAAAGTAACAACACTACCCTAATGGAGACACGCGTGAAAGAGAAAGGTTCGTCTAACATCAAGTGAAATAGTTCACAAGGATGTGACGATCATTATAAACATAACAACACATTTTCAACAAGGAGTATTAGAGTAACCAAAATAGTTCAACTAATATGGTACTAATGAAAGCAAACACAAACCATAAACATTCAAGGAATTGTATTAGAAGCATTCACAATCCATGTCTGAAAATGTGCAGGTCTGCAAGGCTTCAATATTAAGAAAAATTCCTAAGATACATAAATGCAATGACACCACTAGCTCTAATAGTGGAGTGTTAGAGCCGCTACTTACTCCCCAAAAGCACTAACTATGTCTCTCTGATGCCTTGTGGGAGAAGCCAAGGTTAAAATTCATTTACATGAGAAATGAGAATCTACTTATAACTTGAGGAATGAACTTTGACATCCTCATGACTCTTGACTTTATAACTTCTTGTGACCTTTGGACTTCTACAAGCTTTTGAGTTCCCACTGAATTTTCGAATTACATATAACTTTTGATATCACTGTCTTTTTTACTTCCATGATACTTTAGTTCATACAGGACCCTTGGAATCCCACTTATTTTTCTTTTACAATGATTACAATAATTCATCATGACCTCCACATCATCATGTGATGAGACTTGACATGTCACTAGCTTAATGAATGGGACTAATAATGATTGATGACATGGAATTTCTTCGAGGGTGACATGGCTGAAAGTTGTGTCTTCATTATTTATTGTTCTTTTGATCATGGCACTTTCACCCTCCAAAGGGTATTTAATCTTGGAGTCTATAGAGTAATTTGATCATCAAGATTTAAGTGCATTCTTTTTTCTTTCCATGCTTCCTTTTCTTGTTCTCCTTTCCTGATCTTCCTCGTGTTTTCTTTCCATTGTGTTTTTGGAATACTTGTTTCTGCAACCACTCATGATGAGAAACTATCCATCTAAAAATCTCCTATTCTACCATGATCGATGCATATTTTTTGTTCATTCCTTCCAGGTGTGCTAAAATAGGGTCAAAGGGGCTACAGGGAGCAAGGGTGCACTTTGAAAGGCTGAAAGGCTAAAGAGGAGAGGCTTCAAGGCTTCAGCGTGGGCTCATGTTCCCAAAACAAGAGAAAAGTCAAGGTATGGTGCAAGGTGCAAGTCCAAAGGATGAAGGGGAAGGCTTATAGCTTCCCAAGTGCATTGAGTGCTTAAGGGAGGGAGGGATGGAGTAGGGCGCATTCCCGAAGGCTAAAGGTTGAGGATTCATGCTGTCAGAGTGCGCTTGCGTGCTCAAGAGGCCTCAGGAAGGGTGCATGGTGCATTATTGAAGGATGACTGATGATATGGACTTTCTTCAAGGGTGACATGGCTGATAGTTGTGTCCTAATTCTTTATTTTTCATCTGATCATGGTGCTTTCACCCTCCAAAATGTATTTAATATTATATTCTTTAGAGTAATTATATCATTAAAATTTAATTGTGTTCTTCATTCTTTGCACAATTCATTTTCTTTTTATCCTTTCTTGATCTTCCTCATGTGTGCTTTCCTTGGTGTTTTTGGAATAGCTATTTCTACAACCACTCATGACAAGAAACTATCAGTATGAAAATGTCATAATCTACCATGATCCATGCATATTTTATGTTCAATCCTTTCAGATGCACTCAAAGAGGGTCAAAGAGGCTATAGGGAGTAAGGGCGCCCTTTGAAAGACTGAAGGGTTGAAGAGGATAGACTTCAGGGCTTTGACATGGGCTCATGTTCCCAAAATAAGAGAACAATCAAGGTAGGGCGCAAGGCACAAGTCCAAAGGGTGAAAGGGAAGGCTTCTGGCTTCCCAAGTGCATTGTGTGCTCAAGGGAGAGAGTGATGGCATAGGGCACACTCCTAAAGGATAAAGGGTAAGGCTTCATGTTGTCAGAGTGTGCTCATGCACTCAAGAGGCCTCAGGAAGTGTGCAGGGTGCATTCTTGAAGGATGAATCATGACATGATATTTCTTCAAGGGTGACATGGTTGCTAGATGTGTCTTCATTCTTTATTGTTCTTTTGATCATGGTGCTATCACCGTCCAAAGGTTATTTAATATTGGAGTCTTTAGATTAATTCAATCATCAAGATTTAAATGTGTTCTTCATTATTTCCATGCTTCCTTTCCTTGTTCTCCTTACCCTATCTTCCTTGTGTGTGATTTTCATGGTGTTTTTGGCATACATCTTTCTGCAACCACTCACGATGAGAAACTATCATTCTGCAAATATTCTACTCTACCATGATTCATGCACTTTGAAAGGCTAAAGGTTTGAAGAGGAGAGGCTTCAAGGCTTTGGCATGGGCTCATGTTCCCAAAATAAGAGAACAATCAAGGTAGTGCACAAGTCGCAAGTCCAAAGGGTGAACGATAAGGCTTCTAGCTTCCCAAGAGCATTGTGTGCTCAAGGGGGAGAGGGATGGCACAGGGCACACTCCCAAAGGCTAAAGGGTAAGGCTTCATGTTATCAGACTGTGCCCATGCACTCAAGATGCCTTAGGAAAGGCACAAAATGCATTATTAAAGTATGAATGATGACATGGACTTTCTTTGAGGGTGACATGGCTGCTAGTTGTGTCTTATTTCTTTATTGTTCTTCTGATCATGGAGGTTTCACACTCCAAATGGTATTTAATCTTGGAATCCCTAGAGTACTTTTATCATCAATATCTAAGTGTGTTCTTTGTTCATTCCACACTTCCTTTTCTTTTTCTCCTTGCCCGATATTCCTCATGTGTGACTTCCATGGTGTTTTTTGGAATACCTATTTTTGCAACCACTCATGACGAGAAATTATCGGTTTGAAAATAGCTTATTCTATCATCATCAATGCATATTTTATGTTCAATTATTTTGGGTGTGCTCAAAGAGGGTCAAAGGGGCTACAGGGAGCAAGGGCATACTTTGAAAGGCTAAAGGGCTGAAGAGGAGAGGTTCATGTTCCCAAAATAAGAGAACATTCAAGGTAGGGTGGAAGGCGCAATTCCAAAGGGTGAAGGGGAAGGCTTCTAGCTTCCCAAGTGCATTGTATGCTCAAGGGAGAGAGCGATGGTGTAGGGCACACTCCCGAAGGCTAAAGGATGAGGCTTTGTGTCATCAGAGAGTGCGCTCATGTGCTCAAGAGGCCTCAGGAAGGGCGCAGGGTGCATTGTTGAAGGATGAATGATGACGTGGACTTTCATGAGGGGTGACATGCCTGCTATCTATGTCTTCATTCTTTATTTCTCTTGTCATCATGGTGCTTTCACCCTCCAAAGGGTCTTTAATCTTGGAATATTTAGAGTACTTACATCATCAAGATTTAAGTGTGTTATTCTTTCTTTAAACACTTCCTTTACTTTTATCCTTACTTGATCTTCCCCGCGTGTGATTTCTGTGGTGTTTTTGGAATACCTGTTTTTTGTAACCACTGGTGATGAGCAACTATTAGTTTAAAAATCTCCTATTACACCATGATCCATGCATATTTATTGTTCAATCCTTTCAGGTGCACTCAAATAGGGTCAAAGGGACTATAGGGTGCAAGGGCACACTTTGAAATTCTAAAGGGGTAAAGAGGATAGGATTTAGGGCTTTAGCATGGGCTCATGTTCATAAAATAAGAGAACAATCAAGGTACAATGCAAGCCCAAAGGGAAAAGAGGGAGGATTCTGGATTCTCAAGGGCGTTGTGTGCTCAAGGGAGAGAGGGATGGCACATGGCACACTCTTGAAGACTAAAGGTTGAGGCTTTGTGTCGTCAGAGTGAACTCATGCATTCAAGAGGCCACATGAAGGGTGCAGGGTGCGTTCTTGAAGGTTGAAGGTTAGGGCTTCATGTCTTCAAAGTGCAGTATTGTGGTAAAGAACTCTAGGAGGGAACATGGCATATTAGGGAAGGCTGAATGATTGAGCTTTAGGTCTTGAGGTTGTGCAAATGTGCTCAAGGATGGCTCACTTATTCAAGTCAATGAAGTTTGCTCAAGGAAGAGTTAGTCATTTTGGAGGGCGTAGCTCAGAGCAAGGAAGCAAAATCAGTCTGGAGGAGTGCACCATGTTCTCTTGAAGGGTGTAGGGTGCACTTATAAATAATGAAGGATCCCCATCAAGGCTTAAGAGTGAGCTCATGCTCTTTTGGCCTTCATGGATTCACTTTGAAATTGAAATTTTTCTAAGTCTGAATGATAGGGCAAGAGTTCAACAAATTGAGTTCTAGATGTAAATCCATGTGTGACACATACCATATCATCGATAAAACTTATACAAGCTTGATAAAAAATGAATATACATCAAAACACCACTTTATACACATTCCCCAAGTAATATGAGTGATGTGTGTGCGACTACGACCCAAAAGTGTCGTTTTATGACAACAAAGATGTCACTACCATGAGATGCACCAAAGATGTTATGATCACTAGGACAACACTTAAGACCATGCAATAACACTTAAAAATATATCGCAACATGAAACGACACTTGATGACTGAGGTGATATTAGATGCGATAATGAAGTGGGATCCAAAATTCGAATGTATTGAAATTTTGGAGGGTGTTGTAGCAATGATATCATGTCTATATGTTAAAAATTAAGGCTAATGTATTTAATGTTTTTAAACAGTGTAAAGCTATAGTGGAGAATAAAATAAGCAAAAAAACTAAATATTTAAGAATTGACAATGGAGGTGAATTTACTTACTTAGAATTTGAACAATATTGCAAGGATGAAGGTATTGCTAGGCATAAAACTTCCATCCATACTCGTTAGCAAAATGGCATTTTTGAATGTATGAATCATAATCTTATGGAGAGAGCCAAAAGCATGATTAGCAATGCTAACATGTAGAAGGAGTTTTGGGTAGAAGTAGTATCCACAACTTTTTATTTGTAAACATATTAACTTTAGTTGCTATTAATTGTAAAATATTAGAAGAAGCTTGATTGGGTTGCTCTTGTGATTATTCATATTTAAGAATTTTTCATCGTAATTCATATGCTCTTATTCCAAAAAATCAATGCTCTAAGTTAGACCCCGAAGAAAAATGTTATTTCTTTGTTGCATATGATGATTTTGTGAAAGGATATACATTGTGTGATCCTTCCTTACATAAGATAGTCATTAGTACTCATCTAACATTTGATGAATCTTCTCTTCTGAAATCAGATGTTGAAAAAATTGAACAACAACAAGTATCATTGTAGTTACCAATCCAGGGGTCTATATTAGACTAAATTTAATGTGAACCAAGGTAAGTAAACTTAGAGGCACGTGTCTAAAATTTATAGACCTAAAAGGATCTCATCTACCTAGATAAGTGTCTACTGTGACAGGCTACAACACTCTTTTACAAGAGATTGGAATATGTTTCCTTTCACAATTTAAACACCTATATCCTCTAATTTAATTAGCTGTTCTAAAACAGAGTGTTACTAGTCTGAGTCTTCAATCCTCTTACAAGGATATAGTTCACAAAAACTCTTTCCAGCTAACACACTAAGCATTCATGAAAACCAAAAACTCTTTTAAGCATACTAAAACTCAAATTCATGAAAACAGAGTCCATAGAGATACTTTGAAATTCAATGTTCAATTAAACCTTTTACAAGATCTTGTTCAATAATTTAGCAATTGAATTTTCAAGCTATCACCATGAATCATACAATAGCACTTTCCAGAACTTCTAATTGAATTAATAAACTCACAAGCAAGGAAATAACATCAAACACTATTAAGATCTAAAGGCTAAATCCTATGAAAATGAAACGATAGTGTACCAATCTTCACGTAGGGCCCTTCCACACTTCGATGGCACACTTATAAAACTTCAGGTGATAAAAACGTTAACACATAAACACTGCAATTGATGAAACGTTGTTTGTGATTAAGTTCTAGAAAATTAATTACATACTAGAACAGAGTTCTGGAATACGCAATCTTAAGCTTGCTCTTGTCTAACCTAGTTATTACCATTTACATCCAAACGTACGTGCATTATCGCTTCAGATGTTTCCGCTTTTACAATAAAAAGGGCTAGGTTTGTTTTTTCCTAATCCTAACTGATTTCTAAAACAAAACAAAATCAGTTTGGGTAACTTCAGATTTTTTTTGCTGCTTTTACAACCAAAAAGGCTGGGTTTGACCAGCATTGACCATGTATTCAGGAGCTCCAGGTTCGATGTTGAATAGGTCTTTCACCATATATGTACATCTTAGATCACGTCCTTATCCTATGTTTTGATTTTCCTGCCATGCCATGTGTCACAACATAAACCAATTACAGGAAGTCATGACATCCCGTAATTTTGTTGAAAATTTCCAATTTTTAACATAAAAATCCACAAATTAAATTTAATGTAAAATAACAATTATAATGCTTCATTAATCAATTTCAATGGACTATGAGGGCTTTATGGGAGGAAAACGATAGATAAATGATGGATTTTTAGAAGAAAAGAATGGCAATAAAATAGTACCAACATCTCCCCCAAGCTCAATGATTTAGCATGTCCTCATGCTAATCCTGATGTGCTCCCTTTATATTCTATTCCTGCTTGTGCCTATGCCGCTTGTAGCAAGACATCTATACTCTTCTGAACTTGGGCATTCTTCTGAACTTGGAACTCATGTTTCAGATTCTTATATTTTTCTTCGAGAGCTTTTTTCTGAGTGTACCATTTTGTCGCCCATTTGCATGTTTCAGTTTGATCAGTCCTAAGTTCTTTGATTTTCTTCTTTAGCTTCTCATTTTTCTGCTGAATCTTCTTGGTTTGAGCTCTCAACATTTCATTTTCCTTCTTTATGACCTTCTCCAACATGTTTGCTTCCATCAATTCCTCTTTTAGCTCTTCAATTTGTTTCTCTAGCCTTCTCTGTTTCTCATTTGTAGGTACCGGCTTTTTCCTTTCTTCCTTGTTACTCTCAATTTCCATTTCTGCTTCCTGTTCTGGCTGTGAATTAGTATTGCTTTCAATGTCCATTGGTGCATTTGCATTCAGCTCTGGTTGATCATCTTGTGTTTGATTCCTTTTTATTCTCCTTGATCTTCGCTTATAAGTAGTGAAGATTTTATCTTTTTCAATTTTCTTGGCAGTTTCTTGCCTCATCCTTCTTGTCCTCACACCACCGCTGGGTTGAGGAACATTGCTTGACTTACGCTATGGGATTTCCTCATCAATATCAAGCATAAACTTTGTGCGTTCTTGCTGCTGTTCCTGTTCATCTTACTTAATTTGATTGGCAATTAAAAATTCTTTCCATGTTTTTCCTCTCCTCTGCAACTCAAATTCAATTAGAATTTTGATCAACCTTTTTGTTTCTGAATGGTCTTTGACATTTTAGTCAAACTCTGTAAGAGGAAGTAGGGCAAACTGATAGTGCATTAACCTTTTAAGTGCAACAAAAGTTTGATGTGATATAGGTATACTATACTGTAACGTCCTTCACATGTAACAAATTTCTAAATAATGTATACCATTTCGTCCCACGGGTGAATTAGCCAACTTTTGGGAACACCCTTTTTCCAATTGACAGAGGAAACCCTTGACCTAGACATAAACTAAGTCCATGATTTTTCCCTAAATTGTTTGGTTTTGAAATACTTTTCCCCTTCTGGATTGATTCCCAATGTTTGTGCTATGGTATCCTCTGAAATTCTAAAAGAGAAGTTTCCTATTAAAGCTCTCTCCATTGAAGGAAAATGAAAATTGCTTTGTAACTTCTTTATTGTTTCCATTGAATTTCTCTAGAAAAGACAACCATTGTTTTTCCCTTAAAATCGTGACACAATATTCATGATATTGTGAGCTATCAAATTTTTCGGGCTCTGCTCTATTGGTCATTTAAAAAATCTCTGTTCTAACCCTTTTGTTTATGCTCAAAAATTTAATCAGGGTTTTTCAATTTGTTACCTCTTTCCCTGCGTTCCACTGAGCTGACCTGGTAACGTCTTTGATTCTCTGAGTTTACTTCTTCAATTGCTTGAGTGAGCGACCTGGTTAATGTGCTCGATTTATGGGCAGAAGTAAAAAGTCGGGGTAAGCCTGTCTGCTATTCTCTCCCTTTGTAGCACCTACTATCTCAACCCTCTTTGAGAAACTCAGAGTTTGAACACTAACACGGTAACACACTTTATGAACTTAGAGTTTTATAAAATGAAAACTCAACAGCTGACCTTCATCCAATTGCTATGATGACAATGCAGAGTTGGAAGGCGCATTCACATCATGAAGACAGAGGAGCAATACTAATTTGCAGAGGTATAATCATGAGAACACCATATAAAAATTGTATGATGGTAACGGATATATATATTTCATGAGCAAACTTGGGTCAAAAGATTGTTTTATAACTCCAGCAGTCGAAATGAATGAACTCATTTGAGGATAGACGGTTTAACACTTGTCTTTCCATTGCACGGACTTGTACATTGGGTATCCCAATTGTTGGTACTTGATTTCTAGAAGGTTGATTTAAAAATGATGAGTTGATGACAAGGTTTGAAGATCAGTGTAGGAAAAGGTTTGAAAATTTTAGTAGGAATATGGCAATAGGCTAAGGTGTGATAGGAAATGATAGCAGAGTGATAATGAGATGAGTAGTTAGGAATATTACAAGGGTGATGGGTATAGGGGTTTTTGAAATTGATAACAAGCAATAATAATCATCATTTTTAACACTAAAATAATTTAAGAATTTTAAATGTTAAAAATAAAAATTTCAATCAATACATTACACTTGTTGGTTGACAAAATGCTGATTTGGCATGCACAGGTATGACTGATCTTCATTGTACAGGTATGACCGATCTTCATTGTCTAAAACAGGTCCCTTTGAAATGAAATTGAATATAACACGTCCCTTTAAAATCCGAAGAACTTTGAAGAACTCTGAAGAACCATGTTTGTGAAGCTTCTTTTATCCTTGGTGTTGATGTAGCCTTGATTATAATTCTGATGATAAACAACCTTTGAAAACTTTGTTAAAGTAGCCTGATGTATCTTGAATGCAATCTTTAACAGGTCCCTCTGATATTTGTGATGTTGATAGCCTTTTGAACAGGTCCCTTTGATATTGATAATGTTAACATAGTCTTCTGAACAGGTCCCTCTGATTAGAACAAAAACAACTCTTTTATTGAAATACTAAATTACTGAAACAAATTCCTTGAAGATATAAAAATGAGGAGATGAGATAGGGAAAACAAAATGCTGATTCTTGCTGATTCTTCTCCCCCACTAAAGCTTTGACTTGTCCTCAAGTCATTATTGAATGGATGAAAAACAAGAAACAAGTAGAACAAGGAATTCTTACCAGCCAAATGATTGGTTTTCTAGTAAGAATTCTGGGTTAGAGTGTGCCAGAGTCTGGTTTTCACATCTAAACCATTATTATTGTTTTTGTTTTTGTGGTTTTTTTTTTTTTAAATGAAATTGAATGAACTAAGGTAGAGATATCACAGCTGAAGGCTGCAATATCTCAACCTCCCTTTGCTGAGATACAGTGTGAATAAAATCCTCCTTGCTGATGGGCTTATGATAGAGTTTCAACCGATGGCCATTGACAAGAAAGGTGTTGCCTTCTCCATCAATGGTAGTAAGCTTGATTGATCCATTTTCATATACTTGAACTATTTCATATGGGCCCATCCAATGTGTGGTAAATTTGGCTTTATGATCTCTGAATTTAGAGTCAAAGAGTAAAGCCCAGTCTCCTTCTTTGAACTGTTTCCTTTTAATGTGTGCATCATGCCACTGCTTCCTTTGTTTCTGCATTAGGATTGTTGTCTCCTCTGCTTGCTGCCTCATTTCATCTAACTGGTTCAATTGCCGAATTCTCTCTTGTTGGGCTTCATTGAGATCAATTCCTAAATCTGCAGCCATCTTATAAGTATGTATTTGAAATTCAATAGGAAGCATTACCTCTTTTCCATACACCAACTGATATGGTGTAAATCCTGTAGTGTTTTTCCACGTGATTCTGTAAGCCCAGAGTGCATCTTTGAGCTTCTCTTCCCAATTCTTTCTGTTCATTGCTACTATCTTAGTGATAATTCCTTCCAATGTTTTATTTGTAGATTCCACATAGCCATTAGCCTGTGGATGGTAAGGTGTACTTTTCCTGTGCTTGATTTTATATTTTTCTGTGATGTCTTTGACCAGCTTTGAGGTAAGCTGAGTACCTTGATCCGTCACTATCTCCCTTGGTACTCCATACCTTACAAAAATTTCTTTAAAAAGGAAGTTTACCACTGTTTGTTAAGTTGCCCGGACTAGTGCTCTGGCTTCAGCCCATTTTGTCACATAATCAGTACATACTAGGATGTACTTTTTACCTTTTGAAGTTGGATTGATGGGTCCTATAAAATCTAGAGCCCATTTTTCAAATGGCTCTAAATGTACTTGAGGCTGAAGTGGAATTTCATCTGTAGTTGGTGGTCTGCCCATTCTTTGACAACTATCACAACTTTTCACATACTTCTTGGAATACTTAAAAATAGATGGCCAATAATATCCAAGACTGAGAATCTTGAATGCTGTTCTTTTAGCTGCAAAATGCCCACCACATGGTTCATCATGGCAAGATTTTAAAATATCAATTATTTCATCATTTCTTACACATCGTCTAATAATCATATCATAACCGGTGTAAAATAAATCTCCATTAAGCCATGAATATCTAGCACTTTGTTTGATCAACCTCTTCTTTTCCTTCGGAGTAAAATATGGAGGTGTTTTTCCTGTGGACAAATAGTTGGCTAAGTCAGCATACCGAGGACTCACTATTGAAATTGCAAATAAATTTTCATCTGGAAAAGAATCTTCAACCGGAACAATCTCACCTGAATTTTGCAGTCTAGAAAGAAAATCTACCACCTGATTCTCCTTACCTGGTCTATCTAACACTGTAATATTAAATTCTTGTAATAATAACAGCCATCTGGTAACTCTGCCATTAGTGATTGGTTTATTCATTAAATACTTGATGGCAGAGTGGTCAGTATGTACAAAAACCTCATAACCAGTTATATAATGTCAGAATTTATTCACAGCATGTATGATTGCAAGCATTTCTTTTTCAGTGACTATGTAGTTTAATTCTGCGGGTGTTACATTTTTACTGATGAAATAGATGGCATAATTGAAGGACTCTTCTTTTTGGCCTAATGAGGCACCTACTGCAGTATCAGATGCATCTGTAAAGATATGAAATGGTAGGGTCCAGTTAGGTCCTTTTAAGACTGGTGTGGTTGATAACTTTTCTTTGAGTGTTTCAAAAGCTTGCTGACAATTCTCATTCTAGTTGAAAGGTGTATCTTTTTCTAGAAGCTTAAACAGAGGTGAAGCTATTTAACTAAAATGTTCAATAAACCTTTTGTAATATCTTGCATACCCAAGGAAACTTCTTACCTCTTTTCGAGTCTTCAGAATTGGCAAATTGACAGAGATCTGGATTTTTGATGGATCAACTTTAATGCCTTGAGAAGAAATATAGTGACCCAATACTATCCCTTCATTTAACATCATAAAACACATTTCATTTCTCAGGGATAGATTAGCTTCAATACATCTCTTCAAAACTTTTTCAAGATTTTCTAATGAATGCTCAAATGAATTACCATACACTGAAAAATCATCCATGTAAACTTCAACACAGTCATGAACTAAATCAGCAAAAACAGATAATACAGCTCTCTGAAATGTAGCTGGAGCATTGCAAAGTCCAAATGGTAAAACATTATAGGCATAAGTTCCCCAGGGACAAGTAAAAGTGGTTTTGTCTTGGTCCTCTAAGGCTATCCTGATCTGGTTATAGCCACTGAAACCATCAAGAAAAGAGAATGATGATTTCCCAGCTAATGTGTCTAGCACTTGGTCAATAAATGGTAGTGGGAAATAATCTTTGAGTGTTGCTTTGTTCAATTGTCTGTAATCAACACAAATCCTCCACTTGCCATTTTTCTTGGGCACTACTACCAATGGGGATACCCACTGACTGTCAGAGATAGGATAAATAAAATTGACTTTCAATAGTTTTTGTAATTCATCTCTAACAATATCCTGAAGCATAGGATTCATTCTTCTCTGCGGTTGCCTCACTGGTTTGATATTACTATCCATATAAATATGGTGAGTTCATGTCTCAGGGTGAACTTCGTGCATATCGGTGTAATCCCAAGCAAATGATTTATGATATTTTCTTAATAATTGAATCAATTTTTCCTCCTAAGATGAGCCTAGGTGATGATAATATTCAAATTTTTTCCTGGACTAATCTCTATGGTCTTGCTCTATGTGTTTGTGATAGATTGAATGGGAAAAATGTTCTGAAATGTTGTTTGCAAAGAATGAATGGTGCATGTTTCCTAAAAATTCTGTGCCAAAAGTTCATCGGCAGCATGGTATTGTTCATTTCTTAATTCTTCAAAAATATCAGGATGAGAAAGGAACAATTCTACCAAATCATCATTATTATGTTCTTGAAAATCATAGATTTGATTGATGCTGAAAACAGATTGGACTTCTTCCTTATCATTGTATTTATCATCAAGCCATAAATTGTGTGCTACTGCTGGTGATTGTGCTGATGGGTAAAGAGCGAGTTGTTTTCTTTCAGTTCCTTGTGAAATAATCATATTACCTTATCTACATCCTATGAATGCATCAACAGTTGCTAACCATGGTATACCAAGGATGATAGGGTGTCCTCCTAAATTAGATTTTGGCTGAAGAACTAAAAATTCCACTGGATACTCCCAAGAGTCCAGTGAAACAATTATGTCCTCCAAAATCCCTTCAGGAATCACTTTAGACCTATCAACTAGTTCTAGAACAATTGTTGTGTGCTGCAGTGTTTTCATTGTTTCAAGAGTCATCACATTTATTGCGGCCCCAAGGTCAATTAAGGTGTTTGGAATATGTATGTTGTTAATGATTGTAGTGACTCTGGGAATACCAGGATCAACATACTTTTCCATTGAAATGGTGTTTGTCATAAGGCCAGCTAAATGTCCAATAACATGAATAGTTTGTGGATCAATTCTTTTCCTAGTAGGCTTCATGAGGCACAGTTCTTTGATTGCTTTAGTATATATGGGAATGTATTTTATGGCTTGCAATAGTGGAATCTTTATATAGACATTCTTTAGCTCATCTAAAACATCAAACTGTGGTATAGATATGGGAATTTTTGCGTGGACCAATCGTTCTGGAAAAGGTGGTGGATGAAACGGTTGCATTTGTTTATTTTTGATGTCATCATTTTGTTTCCTTTGAGTTGAAGTTTCATTTTCATTTTCTTCGTTTTCTTCTTGTTTTTCAGCTATTGGAGGTTCTTTTTGAAGTACCTTACCATACCTCAGCGTGATATTTTGTAAAGGTAATGTGGGATATGATGGTCCCTCATATACATTATAAGCTGGTCTCTCTGCTCTATTATTTGTATTTGGTACAGGTTGAGCAGGAATCTGACTGGGTCTAAGAGGTTGTTGGTTAGATGGAAGTTGTAAGTGAGGTGGATTTATTGGTGGAGGAGCAGGCAATGCTTGTTGAGTGTTTTGGGGTTGATAAACAACTTGCTGCTGAGGATATTACTGATATGTTTGAGGATATTGCGGATATGGCTGACGATACTGTTGATATGGATGAGAATATGGTTGGTATGGTTGAGGATATGGTTGATATTGTTGAGAGTATTGCTGAGATGTTCTCCATTGTTGTTGTGGGTAATTTTGGTGTTGCCATGGCATGGGCACATTCCAAGAATTCTGAGCATACATCTGATCTTGTGCAGGAAATTGCAAATTTTGGTTTGGAAACATACTTGGAGATGGAGGTCTTGGTTTCCACGGTCTCTTAGCGCCCATAAAATACACATTATCCATATCTGTGTTAGCTTCCACATTACAATTCTACAAAATCTTGACTTTAGAGCAATGAAATATATCATGATTTTCAATACAAAAGGCACAAACTTGAATGTTTTCTAATGGGCAGTCTTTCAAGGCATGTTTCGTCCGGCATTTTGGACAAAATACAGCCATTATTTGATCTTCCTCTTCTTGTCTTTGCTTGGCTTTCAGAGTGTCAATTTGAGTTCCTAAGGTACTTAATAGATCTGTTTTGAATTCTTCTAACAAATTTCCTATTTCATCCCGTGTGACACTTGCTGAAGTAGATTTTGTGGCTTTGGATGATATAGGTCTTTTTCCATATCTGGCTCTGCTCCTTGAATACTTTTCACATAAATCAGCAATTTCTTCGAAAGGTAAAGTGGAAATATCACCTTTTCCCATCAAATTAAGATCATCTAAGTATTCCTCTCGAATGTCCTTCAAAAATATTGTTCGAATCAGATCAAGAGACATGGTTCTATGTTTTGATTTTTGTAAATTGTAAACAAATTGTTCTAGGTACTCCTCTAAACTTTCATCCTCCTGTTGATTCATTCTAAAGATATCATCTTTAGAATCTTTCGATCTACAATAAGGTTGGTATTTCTTTAGGAATATTCTTCTCATGCCATCCCAATCAGTTATTACATGTTCACCAAGTCCCATGAACCATTTTAATGATGATGCTTTCAATGTTGCTGGGAAGAGTCTAAGCCTATGGGCATCATCTGTGTAACCATATGTTTGACCTACTATGTCAAATTCAAACAAGAATGAATCTGGATCTTCTGAAGCCATGCCATAAAAGTTGGGTAACACAGATGGAGGTATGTTTTTCATTTTTACTTCCTCATGTTCTGCTAGTTCTTCAATAGGAAATTTAAAGGTTGACTCTTCCTCCTCTCTTCGATCTTGATTTTGTGGTCCTCTTGCTGATCCTCCTCCTTCCTCAACCACTTTGATAGGTTCCTCTATTGATTTAATTTCTTGTTCAATGTCACTTGTTTCAAAGAGAAGTTGTTCTAATGATTTTTCTCCTTCTTGAGATTTTTCAAAATTAGCAGGTTCAAGGAGAGATTGTTGAGTTATTGTACTACTTTCTCTTTTTATAGAGGATTCAGCGAGATGTTTCTTCTATGATTCATGTGCCAATAGAATTTTCCTCTCAATGAGTGTGAGTCTTTACCCTGATTTTAGTTTATCCTCTAATTTTTGTATGGTGACTTTCCCAGCTGGTGTTGTGTGTTCAAATTTTCCTAAAGGTTCTGCTCCTAGTGGTGAACAAGTTTTTGGATGGGGGTTTTTATAAATCTACCTTTATCATCTCTAGATCTAGACATAAGTAAACATGACTTCTAAAATGATGAATCAAAATTAAATCTATGTTTTTGTTTATTTTTATTTTTTTAATTTTAATTTTTTTTTAAATCCTCTAGTTGCGCCTCCCCGGCAACGGCACCAAAATGTAGTTACCAATCCAGGGGTCTAGATTAGACTAAATTTAATGTCAACCAAGGTAAGTAAACTTAGAGGCACATGTCTAAAATTTATAGACCTAAAAGGATCTCATCTACCCAGATAAGTGTCTACTGTGAAAGGCTACAACACTCTTTTACAAGAGATTGGAATATGTTTCCTTTCACAATTTAAACACCTATATCCTCTGATTTAATTAGCTGTTCTAAAACAGAGTGTTACTAGTCTGAGTCTTCAATCCTCTTACAAAGATATAGTTCACAAAAACTCTTTCCAGCTAACACACTAAGCATTCCTGAAAACCAAAAACTCTTTTAAGCATACTAAAACTCAAATTCATGAAAACAGAGTCCATAGAGATACTTTGGAATTCAATGTTCAATTAAACCTTTTACAAGATCTTTTTCAATAATTTAGCAATTGAATTTTCAAGCTATCACCATGAATCATACAATAGAACTTTCCAGAACTTCTAATTGAATTAATAAACTCACAAGCAAGAAAATAACATCAAATGCTATTCAGATTTGAAGGCTAAATCCTATGAAAATGAAATGACAATGTACCAATATTAATATAGGGCCCTTCCACGCTTCGATGGCACACTTAGAAAACTTCAGGTGATAAAAACATTAACACATAAACACTGCAATTGATGAAACACTGCCTGTGATTAAGTTCTGGAAAATTAATTACATACTAGAACAGAGTTCTGGAATACGCAGTCTTAAGCTTGCTCTTGTCTAACCTAGTTATTACCATTTACATCCAAACGTACATGCATTATCGCTTCAGATGTTTCTGCTTTTACAATAAAAAAGGCTAGGTTCGTTTTTTCCTAATCCTAACTGATTTCTAAAACAAAACGAAATCAGTTTAGGTAACTTCAAATTTTTTTGCTGCTTTTACAACCAAAAAGGCTGGGTTTGACCAGCATTGACCATGTATTCAGGAGCTTCAGGTTTGATGCTGAATAGGTCTTTCACCATATATGTACATCCTAAATCACGTCCTTATCCTCTGTTTCAATTTTCCTGCCATGCCACGTGTCACAACATAAACCAATTATAGGAAGTCATGACATCCCGTAATTTTGTTGAAAATTTCCAATTTTTAACATAAAAATCCACAAATTAAATTTAATGTAAAATAACAATTATAATGCTTCATTAATCAATTTCAATGGACTATGAGGGTTTATGGGAGGAAAATGATAGATAAATGATGGATTTTTAGAAGAAAAGAATGGCAATAAAATAGTACCAACAATCATCAAATAAAAAAATTCAGTTGGAGACTCAACCTTTTTTGGAGATTCAGAGGGAAGAAAAAAATTCTGAAGAACAAGGTGAAGAAGATGTAAAGGAAACTATAGAAGTTCAGGAACCAATTTAAAAGCCACTTGCTCTAAGGAGGCCTGCAAGGGACAGAAGAACATCCAAGAGGTATGAATATTTTTGTTCATTTATTGCATTGAATACTGAAGATGGGGAACCTTCTTGTTATCATTAGGCAATGGATGATGTGAATATTGAAAAGTGGAAGAGTTTTATGGATGAAGAAATGGAATTTTTATCTAAAAATAAAAATTTGGATCTTGTAGAACTTCCTTAAGGGAAAATTGTTATCAGATGTAAATGTGTCTTCAAATTGAAGGGAAATTTTGATGGAAGTATTGAAAGATATAAGGCAAGGTTGGTAGAAAAAGTCTATTCTCAGGTATAAGGTATTGAATTTCATGAAATTTTTTCACAAGTCGTGAAAATTGTTTCTATTCATACCGTGTTAGCACTAACTACATTACCTGATCTTGAGTTATAAAAGAGAGATGTTAAACCAACTTTTCTTCACGGATATTTGGATGAAGAGATCTATAAGGAACAATCCTAAGGTTTTGTACAAGGTCACAACGGAATATTAGTTTGCAAGCTTGGGAAATCATTATATGGCATGAGGTAGTCTCTCGGGGAGTGGTACAAGAAGTTTGTCTTTTTCATGGTGTTGGGTAATTTAATTGTTAGCTAAATTACTTTTCATTAAATTTTCAATCCCAGAGTTTTTGAACTTGCGATGATTCTTGCACAATATATGCTAGGAATCAACTTCAAATTTAAGACTAAATTAACCTATTGAAATCACGACTAACATACTCATGAAAAATGTCTGAGATGAGTGTGCACACACTTTCCTTTTCAAAAGTCTTAATTTTAGAACTTGGAAAGAAATATTTTAATATATAAAATTGAAATGACAATTGCCATGAAAGTAAAATTACTCTATTGGCATGAAAACAAATCTATTCTGGTGACATGAAATTAAATCTGTTTCACCAACAAGAAATTAAATCTAATATTATGACTTGAAAGTAAATTTAGTCTAGAAAGAAACAAATCCTATACTAAGAAAGCTTTGAATTCTTAAAATATAAAATTTAAGGACAACCTATTTTGAAAGAAGTGAGAGATCAATTGAAATTACTAATGTGCGCATTTTTAAATTAAAATCATTCATGAGTATCTATAAAACAAATTGAAAACCAATGAATCTATGAAATGAGATCAATATTGCTTAAACTGCAAAATAACATAAATGGAATGAGCATGACAGAATATAAGCAATGCATCTAATCAAAAGACATAAAATGAACATAAAGAAACTAAAAAAATAAACCATTAGAATACATCCCATACTCATTAAGTAGCCATCCCAAAGTGGATGAGAGGTGGAAAGTTGAGAAAAGACTTGATCAAACACGAAATGAAGGCACACGGATATCAAAGTAAACTAGAATGGTGTTCACTACATCAATAATAAGTATAGTGTCAATCCCTAACATCCAAAAGTCTACATTGAAGCATGAACATAGCTCGCAAATGTTTAACACCTTTTGAGAGGAGTAGGAACTCCTATTTATAAAAAAATTAAGACGACTAACTCATAAATGTAGATCCAAAAATCTTTCCTAGATCCACAAATACTTCATGTGGTTACAATCATGTGTTGACATATAGCAATTAACATCTCTCCATATCCTCTCACAAATATCTCCTAGCTTTGATAGGAGACACTTATGTAAAGTTCCTGTTATCACCCAAAGAAACTCTCCTAGGTTGTATCTCAGAGATGCTCGGGAACATTACAAACTCAAAAAAATGTTGGAAATGGATGAATGGAAGAAATGATGCATATTCAAGCTAGATAACCACTCCTACTATGCTTAACTCAAGACATGGGTGAACACCCCCAGACTACAAGGCTTTAGACCACCAATTACTCACAGTTTGAGGATTAGACGAACATGGAGAATACTGACTACACCAGTAGAAGCACAAGACCGTGTGATGGCTGGCTGCACCCAGTAAAGAGGTCTGCAAATCTATTTCCTAATGCACAGACAGGATGACAGCTCTCTGGCACTACGTAAACAGAAACCTGCATAACACATTCAATGATACATACTAGATTCTAACACAGAGGTGGGATGACAACCCCTCTAATGCTAAACATCAAGAGCACATGAAAAATTCATAACAGGCACAACCGGGAATAGAGTAGAAATGGAAAGTGAGTAATTAACAGCAAAAGAAGCTTGTATTAGCTGAAAATGAAGACCAGACACAGCAAGTATCACAGTAGTTACAGTCTCCAGAAGTTGAACCTTACATCAAAACTACAGCCATCAACCCTCATCACATCTGTGTTCTGCGTATATATAGAGTTTGATTACAAAAATGCTCTGCTATGCTATGCGTGGAGGGTCATAATTGGCCACCAACCACTTTAACTGTCTAAAATGGGCCTCTGCTACGACCTGCTACTTCAATGAATGAATTTCACATTCTCTGGTACTCTGTTGTTCTCCTCGAGCAGGTTGAGTGTCGTATAAATAAATTTCCATAACTGCTGAAGGCGTTTAACTCCTCGAAGATTGTCCTTTATCTCTTCGCCATGCTACTCTTGAAGGCAATTGTTGAGGAGTAATGGCGCAGGGTACTGGATTCTGGCCTCCTTCTTCCTTCGGGAACATGGTACAGGTCGGGGACACTAAGACTGCATGGCGGATGCATGGGCGGGATGGGAATAAACATCAGCCATTAGATCCAACAAACGAATGACGAAGATCTCTAGGCGGGAGGTATCAGACAGGAACGGGGAGGGGGGGGAGGGACAGTCGTGAGCCATCGGATCTCGGGCGGATAGATTCGATGGTGATTAGGAAAGAAAGTTGTGTGGGGATTAATGGCCAGGGAAAGTGGTTTGTGCAGCGGGGCGGTATTGATGACACCGCTTATAGGGGATGGGTGGTATTCGTACACGGGGGAGTGATGCGAGTCAATGGGTGACGCATGGCGGACATGACTGGAGGGAAACCACTTTCCCTGCGAGTTAAAGCATGGGCATGTTTCGGCGGTAGGGGAAGCGTATGCCATTGGATCTCATGGTAAACAATCAGACGATGGGGTGTTAAAAGCACGTGTTTTCGTCGAAGTGCTGTGAAAAAGGGCTTGCGAAAGTGCTTGGTTATGGGATCACGGCTACATGGCAGTATAAACTCGGCACCCGGGAGCTAAAGAAAATGGGTTTATGTCGAGCTTTGGAAGAAAACAGAGATGGCGGGGGGTTAAGAAAGTAGAAGGAGAATGGAGGAGTAGGAGAAGACCGACTAATGCGGGTCCCTTGTAAGCATAACCAGCACTGCCACACCTGTTTTCGATCCATCAAATGTCACAGAATGTAGCAGAGCTAACACTGGCTCCTTCTGGGGATGAGATCCTCCCTGTGAGGTCTCAAGAACCTGTAGATCAATGTCTTCCTGATGAAAACAAATTAGAAAAATTTCCTATTGTTCCATTGGGCATGGAGTCTGACTAAACCTACACTAAGACTGATAAAATCAAATATTTACAATTTTAAGGCCAAAAGGCCTTAAACAACATAAACTTTCAAAAAACGCCCATTAACTGGGCCATCAATAACTACCTCTCCTCCCATACTTTTCAGTATGAAGGTGTTGTTCCCTTGAATCTGAGAAATGATAAAAGGCTCTGTCCAGAAAGCATCAAACTTCCCATGGTTGCCTTTCTTCTCTTTCAGTGCATCCCATTTCAGAACCAATTATCCAACCTGAAAACTATCTGCTTTTGTCCTTTTGTCAAAAGCTTCCTTGATCCTTTTCTGATGTGCTGCAGCCTCTTCAACCAGCTATTCCCTGATTTGATGTACCTCTGCTAAATCAGTGATCCTTTGTGCCATATCCTCTTCCTCATTCTGTTTTGCTTGCAGGAACTTCACCACAGGGAGAGTTAGCTAAATTGGGAATACAGCCTCAGTGCCATACACCAGCTTGAATGGAGAATTCCTTATGGATTTCTTAATGGTTACTCTGTCAGCCCACAGTGCATACTTGAGCTTAGAATCCCAATTCTTTTTGTTGTCCTCTAACAACTTTTTGATTATCGTTATCATGCTTTTGTTAGAGGATTCTGCTAGACCATTGCCTTGAGGATAGTATGAGGTGGAATGAACCAGTTTAATACCCATTGAATTGCACATATCCACCAATTCTTTTGCTCTGAAGGCTGTTGCATTGTCTGTGACTAATTTATGTGGACAACCAAATCTGGTGAAGATATTCTCTGTCAAAAACTTCATGAACACATTATGATCAACGTTTCTGGTAGGGATTGCTTCAATCCACTTAGTGAAATAATTAGTGGCTACTAATATCCATCTGTGCTGGCCACTGAAATGTGGATTGATTTCTCCAATGAAATCCAAGCCCCACTACTGAAAAGGTCCTTTTGCATGTATTGGTTTTAAGGGCAGGGACTTCAACTGCTGTTTCCCTTCAAATCTTTGACACCTATCACAAGATTTAACAAATGAGAAGACATTAGAAAACAAGGTGGGCCAATAATACCCATCTCTGAGGATCTTATGGGCAGTGTTTTTCCAATAATGATGTCCTCCACACATGCTGGAATGAAACTACTGCATAACCTCCATTGATTGTTCTTTGTCCAAACACCTTAAAAGCACTCTAGATGGATCCCTCCAGTAGAGCAGATTTTCATGGATACAATATTTTTTTGCCCTAAGTTTTATAGTTCTGGCTTGACTTGTGCTTAAGCCTGGAGAAATTTCTAGCTTTAGCAAGAATTTAATTATCACTAAATACCAATCATAGGAAGCTAGATTTCCTTCTACTAGATGTTTTCTCTCTGGTTCAGCTGCTTCCTCTTCTTCATCTATCTGACCAATTTCTTCCATTGTGCATAGGAAATCAATATCCAATGATCTGCAATTTTCTTCAGCTAACAATTTGGCAAGACCCTGACCTCTGACAAGTTTGGTGGGCTTCAATTCTATATTAAATTCAATTAACTATGCAATCCATTTAGCCCTTCTTCCATCAGCATCAGGTTGTTTTAAGACATCTTTTATTGCAGTAGAGGGTACATATGCAATTATCTTGGAATGTAGAATGTAAACTCTGAAAGCTTTCAAAGATTTGATAAGAGCATATGCTTGTTTCTCAATAATGTCATACCTCAGTTCAGCATGTCTTAATGTTTTGCTGAAAAATGCCACCGGATGCTCTGAACCTTCTTCATCTGCTTGCACTAAAACTGTTGTAATGGTGTCTTCAGAGGAGAATACATGGAACTCCTTGCTGTAATCTGGACTTATTAAAGTGGGAGCCTCCATAATAGCTTTCTTAATGTACTCAAAAGATCTTCTTGCTAAATCAATGCATTTGATCTCTGACCCCTTCTTCAACATGGAGGTAACATGCTTCACCAATTCTGCAAAATTTGGGATAAACATCCTCACAAAATTTATTTTTCCTAGAAAGGACTGGATGTCCTTCTTTGATCTTGGGACAGACAGGGTCTGTATTGCTTTTACCCTCTTTGGGTCAATTCAGACACCTGTAGCAGAAACAACATGTCCTAACAGCTTGCCTTCTTCTAAAGCAAATTGTGATTTTTTAGGGTTGACTGAAATCCCAAACCTCCTGCACTTCAGGAACACCTTTCTCAAATGCTGAAAATGGTTTTGATGGCTGCTCGAGTATACTGTTATGTCATCAAGGTAGATCGGGACAAATTTATCCTTATCTCCCACAAATGCTATATCCATAGCTCTCTGAAAGGTGGCTCCAACATTCATCAACCCAAAAGGCATCTTGGCATACATAAAAGTGCCCCAAGGAGTGGTGAATGCAGTCTTCTCTCGGTCATCTGGATGTATAGCAATTTAGTTATAGCCTGAAAATCCATCCAAGAAAGACATTACTTTGGCTCCTGAGACCTTCTACAGCAAATTCTCCATCTTGGGTAGGGGATAATTGTCTTTCTTAGAGCATTTGTTCAAGTTCCTGAAATCGACAGAGAGTCTGATTTCTCCACTTTTCTTCCTCACCACCACCATGTTGGCTACCCATTTTGAACATCTGAGAGGGACTATGATTTTCGCATCCAGCAACTTTTTAATTTCTTTTTCAATCAAAGGAAGGAGCAAAGGATTTATTGGTCTCAGCTTTTTCTTGAATGGAATGGTATCTTTCTCCAAAGGGATTTTATGCTGAATAATATTTTTATCATAGGTTTTCAGGTCACTATATTCCCAGGCAAACACATCAGCAAATTGCTTCATTAAATTGCAGTATTCAGAACATTGATCAGCAGACAGATGGGAAGACAGATTTATGTATCTAGGCTGACCTGGACTCCCTATGTCATGCTTACAGACTGCAGATTGATCTTCTTTTTGGGCAGCCTTGTAAGGCACATCATTCTGGTCAAATAGTCTTTCTAGAGGAATTAAACCCTTAGGAATATGATTGCCGAGAAGTTGGACAATGCTATCTTTGCCAATTTTATTTCTAAGCTAGGATTGAGGGCTTTCTTCCAAGGCTTCATTTTCTTGGTCAATTTGCATTTCAGAAAACTCATCAATGACTTGCAGAAACCTATTTATTTCATCATCATCTTCAAAAACTTTCCAATGCTGGACATTTTCCGGCAAGGATGGCCTATATTTCATTTGGACTTCATAAACTAGTTTGGGAGGCATAGGATGGATAAACATGCTAGCAGACATAACAAGGGAATCAACAAGCTGAATTTTGGCTCTAGGGATATATGAAATACAGAAATCATCAAAAGAATCTTTGAGTCTCCATACCTCATCTTTGTACGCTTTCAGCCTTGGATGCTTTGCTGGAAATGTTTTGTTTACTTGCTGAATGATAAGATCAGCATCTCCAAACACCTTTATGTTCCTGATTCCTCTGTCTTTTGTTGCGTTAATGCCCAATATCAGAGCCTCACACACTGTTATATTGTTTGTGACTTGAAAAGCCAACTTGAAAGACAGATGTGTGCTTTCTTGTTCTGGAGATACCAACACCACCCCTACTCCTACAGTCTCCCTGGAACATGCTCCATCAAAGAACATCTCCCAAACCTGACTTCCTTACTCTTTCTCGGCCTGAACAATTGGTTTCTTGAGCTGCAATGAGGCCTTCTAGGATTCTTCTATTTGGAGGATACATGCTCCAAAATCAGTGTCCACAGCATATATGGGATGATTAGTAGGATTCTTCTCATCATTGATGATGTATGCCAGTTGTGCTTCTCTGTACAATCTCCTACTTTCTCCTCCAAAAACTGGGACAGTGGCATAAGATAGATCATTCTGTAAGGTCCCACCTAGTCTCTTAATCCATCCTCTAGACAGTAGCATGCCAAACTTAGGAGGGACATCTGCTACCACAATATCCATCATCATACTCTTCATGGGCAGCTGAGTTATGGTAATGGCCAGGTCATTGATTAATCCTAGGCATTTCACTTTCCTTAAATCAAAAGAGAATAAATCATGGTATGGTCTAGTGATATCAAGGCCTAACTCTTCCATGATAGCTTTAGGCATCAGATTGTGGCTGGCCCCTATGTCTAGTAGGCAATTGTGGAGGATTTTTTCATGAATGGTCAAGGAGACATAAAAATATGGAGAATTATTATCAACAGGTTCAATCATGGGGATAAGCACAACAATAGGCTTATCATCTTGCAAATTGACAGAGTCAGTGGAGGTTTGTGTGGTTTCTAGCTCAAGAGCCTCAAGGATAGGCTTTCTAAACACTTCACTCTTTACCAACTCTACCAGAGGCACAAATATTTTTAACTTCTGGACTTCTAACTCAAAGCTAAAAGAGGAAGGTAACTTGTCAAAACCTCTTACCTCTTGAACTGGAGCTTTGAGGATGATTGGATCAGTGGTTGATCTTCTTTGTCTAATATTCTATGACTCTGTTTGGACAATGGCTCTTTGGGCAGGATTCTCTTTGAAATTTTTTTCATTTGACCTCAGATTATATCTTTGCTGCTCACCAGTCTATAGAACAGCTTCTCTGTCCCACTCTTAACTATCTTGTTCCTGCAGTAGTGATTCTTCATATGCAGCCAATGTCAAAAAGGCCGCACTGCCTTTATCTTCCCTGCAGTGAATTTCATCCTCTTCTTCAAATTGTTCCTCCTCCATGACTACATTTTGGAAAGGAGCTTTAACTTTCTGTTCTTCATTGGTCTGAATTATTCGTAACTATTCATTTGCTCTTCTGAATGGATTTGGGTTTCTTGGAGCAAATGTGCCCTGAGTTCTTGCTTTTCCTGAGTTTTGCTCAACCTTCAGCTTAGATATCTCTGCAACCAATGACTCTATCATTCTAGTCATTTTATCTAATTTAGGCTCTAAAGGTGAATCAGAGGAAGAAAAAGCCTCACTTCTCTGCCTCCTTCTATCAGCATGACTCTTTAGTTTTTCTACAACCATAATATTGGATTCCACCTCTAGTGCTACATCCTGCATGTCAGCTAGAGTGGCGCATCTTCTTTCTCTCACTAATAGGCGGAAATCAGAGTCAAAAGCATTGGCATAAGTGATTTTGGCAGAGGTGGGGGTAGGCTTTACCTCAGCTAGTATCTTACTATACCTATGATTGAATCTTTTATTAAAATCAGGCAATGATTCCCCATTTTCCCTCTTCAGGTTACCAAACTCAGTATGGTAATATAGCAAGTCCTTTTTATATCCTCAGTGCTTCAAAAATGCTTCATCTAAGGCTTCAATATCAGCAATAGATCCAAGGGGCAATTCTCTGAACCACTTTCTAGCCTCTCCATCAAGGCTCTGTACAAAAACTCTCATCCACACATCATTTTCACTTCTATCTAAGTTATCAGCATAACTATAAAAATACTCAAGGTGCTCTTTAACTGTTACTCCCTCTGTACTAGTGAACTTGGGCATATATTTTTGATATTCTCCTGCAGGCATAACGTTCAAAGGAATGGGCAAGACCAGAGGTCCATACCTGGTAGCTACGATTCTTTCTATCTTCGTGGGTGCTTGCTAGCCTACCATAACTGGGGTGTGTGGAAGGACACTGGCAGAATGAGCAGTATGAAACATGAAATGGATGATAGAGACAAAGGGATGTTATGGACTGTATGGGAAGCTTTCTTTGGACTGAGATTCAAATGGGAACTAAATGGACAAGGAGCTTTACGAATCTTGGCAGGTGTTTTTTCACTAGCAACACTAGGCTCTAAGTCTTCAAATTGTATATTCTCAGCTATAACCTTATCTTTCAGAGATGCATAAGTTTTCTTAGGCTTACCTGATCCTGATGCTCCTTTCTGTGATGTTTTCTTCAACTTGACAATCTTCTCAGGTTCAGGCACTAGATTAGCTGGTGATTTCTAAGGATTTCTTCGAGTACGCCTCACAAACTGAGCCAGGACTATAATGTGGAGTCGCCAAAGGTTGGTATTCCTCCAGTGGAGTCGCCAGATAGATGATTACAACTAGAAATGTGCCTAGAACTTGTCTATCATCAAAATCTAGAACTGTGTCGTTTTCCTAGGGAAGCTGAGCTTCAATTTCCTTTCCCCAGCAACGGCACCAATTAACGTTATCACCCCAAGAAACTCTCCTACGTTGTATCTCAGAGATGCTCGGGAACATTACAAAGTCAAAGAAATGTTGGAAATGGATGAATGGAAGGAATGATGCATATTCAAGCCAGATAACCACTCCTACTATGCTTAACTCTAGATATGGGTGAACAACCCCAGACTACAAGGCTTTAGACCATCAATTACTCACAGTTTGAGGATTAGATGAACATGGAGAATACTGACCACTCCAGCAGAAGCACAAGACCATGTGATGGCCGGCTGCAACTAGTAAAGAGGTCTGCAAATCTATTTCCTAATGCACAGACAGGATGACAGATCTATGGCACTATGTAAACAGAAACCTGCATAACACATTCAATGATACATACTAGATTCTAACACAGAGGTGGGATGAAAGCCCCTCTAATGCTAAACATCAAGAGCACATGAAAAATGCATAATAGGAACATCCTAGAATAGAGCAGAAATGGAAAGTGAGCAATTAACAGCAAAAGAAGCTTGTATTAGCTAAAAATGAAGACCAGACGCCGCAAGTATCACAGTAGTTACAATCTCGAGAAGTTGAACCTTACATCAAAACTACAACCATCAACCCTCATCACATCTATGTTCTGGGTATATATAGAGTTTGATTACAAAAATGCTCTGCTATGCTATGCGTGGAGGGTCATAATTGGCCACCAACCACTTTAACTATCTAAAATGGGCCTCTGCTATGACTTGCTACTTTAATGAATGAATTTGACATTCTCTGTTACTGTGTTGTACTCCTTGAGCAGGTTGAGTGTTGTATAAATAAATTTCCATAACTGTTGAAGGCGTTTAACTGCTCGAGGATTGTCCTTTCTCTCTTGGCCATGCTGCTTTTGAACACAGTTGTTGAGGAGTAATGGCGCAGGGTATTGGATTCTGGCCTCCTTCTTCCTTTGGGAACATGGTACAGGTCGGGGACACAAAGACTGCATGGTGGATGCATGGGCAGGACAAGAATAAACATCAGCTGTTAGATCAAACAAATGAACGGCAAAGATCTCCCAGCGGGAGATATCGGACGGGAACGGGGGACAGACAGTCATGAGCCGTTGGATCTCGGGCAAACAGATCCGACAGTGATCGGGAAGGAAAGATGCGCGGGGATTAACGGTCGGGGAAAGTGGTTTGCGTGGCGGGGTGGTATTGATCACACCGCTTATGGTGGATTGGTGGTATTCGTATGTGGGGGAGCGATGCGAGTTAGCAGGCGACGCCTGGCGGACGTGATAGGAGTGAAACTGCTTTCCCCATGGGTTAAAGCACGAGCATGTTTCGGCGACGGGGGAAGCATATGTCGTTGGATCTCATGGTAAACGATCGGACGGCGGGGTGTTAAAAGCACGTGTTTTCGTCGGATGTGCCGTGAAAAAGGGCTTGCGAAAGCACTCAGTTATGGGATCATGGCTACATGGCAGTATAAACTCCTCGCCTGGAAGCTAATGAAAATGGGTTTATGCTAGGCTTTGGAAGAAAACAGAGATGGTGGGGGGTTAAGAAAGTAGAAGGAGAATGGAGGAGTAGGAGAAGACCGACTAATGCGGATCCCTTGTAAGCATAACCAGCACTGCCACACCTGTTTTAGATCCATCAAACGTCACAAAATGTAGCAGAGCTAACACTTCCATGATTCTACTCCATGAATTTTGTTTGACCAATGATCTCAAATCTTCCTCAAATCTTCAAGTGTTTGAAGAGGAAATTCGAATTTGAGTTTTCGAGGCCAAATAAATCTATCTTGGAATCTTCAACTATGCCTACACATGTCACAAAACTCATCCAAATTTTATATATAAGTGAGTACATGTTATTTTTCCAATATTTAACCATAAATTCACTTAAAATAACAAAATAAATGTATTGGAAAGTCATATTTCTAAACCCTTATTTCATCATGAAGATGGTCTTAGTGCAAGGTTATGGAGCTATGAAATATGTTAAATTCTGACGCAAAGTGAAAGAAAAGAGGGTTAAGTGAATGATATTTTAGAGATTCAACATAGGGTGAGCCAGAAAATCACTAGAACTGAGTATGATAATTGTTTGTTGTTTGTACTTTAAAAGTTTCAATGGCATATTCATTATCTTGGCTTTGTATGTTGACGATATGCTTATTGCAAGAAAAAGTATAGAAGAGATCAACAGGTTAAAAGCTTATATTTATAGGAAATTTGATATGAAGGATGTTGGAGATACAAAACATGTCTTCAGCATAGAGATACAAAGAGACATGAAAAATGGAAAGATTTGGTTATCACAATATAAGCATGTGGAGAAAATACTTGCAAAGTTTGATATGGACAATGTGAAACCTGTTATTGTTCCTTTAGCTTCCCATTTTAAGATTTATTTGGGTTTGAATCCTAGAATTGATGAAGAAGATAAGTATATGTATCATGTACCATATGCAAATGCAATAGGAAATACAATGTTTGTGATGGTATGTGCAAGGCTTGACATTTCACTTGGAGTTGGAGTTTTCAACAAGTTCATGGAAAATCTAGGAGAAGAACATTGGTGAGTAGTGAAATGGGTGCTTAGGTATTTGAGGTGCACAAATGACCATTGTATCATCGTTAATGGTAGCAGAGATTCAATCTATTGATATGTGGATGCTGAATATGCAGGTGACTTGGAAAAAATGATATCTACTACAGGATATCTATTTACTCTTGTAGGTGGGGAAATTAGTTGGATGTCAAAACTTGAGGAAACAATTTGTTTGTCCACTACTAAATAAGGGTATATAACTTCTTCATATGCCTTTAAAGAGGAAATCTAGTTGAAAGGTCTACTTGATGAACTTGGAAGGATGCAAGAGAAAGTGAATTTATTCTTTTATAGTAAGAGTGTTATTCATTTGGCTACAAATCTAGCATATCATAGAAATACTAAGCACATTGATGTTAGATACAATTTTGTAATACATCTGATTGATGGCGGCAAAGTAGCTCTCAAGAAGGTCCACACACAGGAGAATTGTGCAAACATGTTCACGAAACTAGTATTGGTAGAGAAGTTGTGATGGTGTTTGGGTTCTCTTAGCTTGTAGAAAATATGATGAATGGGAATAGGCAAGGGATTAGGAAATTTCTTTCAAGGTGGAGATTTTTAAGAATCCAAAAACTCAAATGATTGTCAAAAATGTAATTATCTTAGTAAATTTGGTAATATTGTTCAAACAATTGTGTAACCATAGAGAGTTATGTAACACATTCTTTGCATTAAAAAAGGTGTTTCCCGAGAGGCTTGATGCATTGTTGGAGAGTCATTCTTGACTTTGGTGTAATAATAATTCCAATCCCTTGCCCCATGGTGGTTTCCTTGACGCACTGTTTGTTGAGATTGCAACAAGATGATGCAGCTTAGTGAAAAGAGTCGCCTTCACTAAGTGGGCCCGCAGGCAAATTATGGTGCAAGTTCTATTTTTGGAGCACAGCAGGGATGATCACAGCAGGAGTGACCACAGCAGGGATGATCACAGTATGAGTGATCACAGTAGGAGTGATCACAGCAGGAGTGATCAAAGTCTATTTTTAGACTGGCTGCCCAAAATAGAAAAGTCAAATATTATTGTCTCATAATAATATTTGGACTATAAACTTGATCTTATTCTCTTGGAGCACTTCAGTTTGAGCTACAGATGTGGCACATGCAGCTGTCAGAAGGAAGTACACTTTCTTGGTGGGTCAGTTGAGTTGTTGCATGCATGACTTCAGTTAGAACTCAATCAGTTGAGTTTGGTGGAGTTGATTGTGGAGTTGATGGAGTTGTGTTCAGTTTGACTTTGTTAAACTAGTTGTAATTAGTCTAACTGCAAATAGACTAATGATGAGTTGTATAATTAATTATTAACTCATAATGCAACTATAGAATACATCAGTTAACTCAGTTGCATGTCAGTGCATGTTCAGTTCAACAGGGACAGGTGTTAGAGGATCAGATTGCTATCAGTTGTGACTATAGTTGTGCATGAGGATTTGCACAATCAAAGGGATTGAGTATGCCAATGAATTGGCCAATACCAAGTGATTGTAGCCTGTGCTCACGTCTTTCATAGTGTGAGTGATTCTTTGCAGGTGAAATACGAGTTTGGTAAACCATTCTCATCAATCCTTGAGCAGGTATTGAGCTGTGGAGGCAGTCAAGCAGTGGAATAGATTTGGAGATCAGATCTGAGCTGTATTGTGTGTAACAGGTGGAGCTAGTACTGGATTGCTTGTGATAAGCATTGTACTTTGTAATGTTACATGGTCTCAATCATTAATATACAGATAGTTGGGGTTTTTAGCGAGATGCTTTCCCCGGGTTACATGCTGTGTTAATGTGTGAATGCTCTTGATGTTTTATTGTTATTGATGCTGCTATATTGATGATCAACGTAGAGGAGCTTATGTATTGTGTATGTATTCCACAATAGTACATGATCAGGATAATCTCCATTGGATATGTGTTAAATTATTCAAAATTTCTACATGGTATCGGAGTTGTTGATCATCAGATCTACTATTCAGGAAGTGTTTACATTCTATTTCTCTAGGTAGAGCCTGTAATCGGGCCAGGTAGCCTCTGGATTCATCCTTCCTTTCGAAGGTGAAATATCCGGTAAAAGCCCATACAGTCAATCTCTGTACGAGAAATATTTTGTTCTCACGAATCTTAGATCCGAGGTAGTTGAGTTGGTTGCTGGTGGAATTCGAATTTGCAGCAGTGTTTTCTTGGTGGCAACGCAGCAATGTCTTTCACAGGATTGCGATTGGAGTATGCCCTTGAGGGTAGTACAAATTATATTGCATGGAAGGACATGATGGAGGCAGTGTTGGATGATAACGGGCTGAAGGAGTTCATAGATACGGATATCCCAAAGCCTACTGATGCTACTCAAGCTGATGCTTGGCAAAAGAAGACCGCAAAATGTCGAAGGATTTTGTTGGAGGGTGTGAAGGATCACATTGTGTCTAGCCTCCATGGAAAGGGTACTCCATATTTGATGTGGAAATCATTAACAGAATTATTCCAAAGCAAGAGCGATCAGAGGAAGCTGGTGCTCAAAGATAAACTCAGAAACATCAAATGCGAGAAGGGTGACAGTATGCCCAAGTATCTCATGAAGTTCACTCAGTGTCGAGATGAGCTGGGAAGTGTGGGGGTTACTGCCGATGAGGAGGACTTGGTGAGATTGGCTCTCCTTGGTCTTCCGAAGAGTTGGCATTCCTATCAGGACTCTGTCAATGGTCGGAAGAAATTTCTGGGATGGGAAAGACTGTGGTCAGATCTTGTGCAGGAGGAGATCATGCAGAGTACCAGGGACGGATCTTCATCAAAGGGAGCTGATGAAGAAAATTGCACTTTGGCTACCAAAGCAAAGAAGGGGGAGAGCAAGAAAGCTTCTCAGTCTGGTGCAAAAGGCAAGAAGCAGGATATGTCCAAGGTGAAGTGTTTTCACTGTCACCAGCACAGACACTATGCCACTAATTGTCCGCAGAAGAAGAAGAACAAGCAGGCTGCTGGATCTTCAGCAGGAGAGGCTCTAGCCTCGCAGTTTGAGCTTGATTTTTCATTGATCGCATGCTTTGTTTCAAGTGTGATGGGATCGGTGTGGTTCTTGGATAGTGGTGCATCTTTTCACATGACGGGAGATAAAGATTTGTTCTCTGATCTGGAGGACAAAGATCTTGGAGTGCACATTGAGATGGGCGATGATGGTAGATACAGTGCGACTGGTATCGATACCATTTCCTTTTAGAGGGAGTCTGGTAAACCCTTTGTATTGAAGGAAGTCATGCATTTTCCAGGATTGAAGAAGAATCTTATCTCAGTGGCGTTGTTAGAAGACAAGGGGTATGATGTTGTTTTCAGCAAGGGAAAAGCTTTCCTGCGCAGCAAGACAACTGGTGAGACCCGGAAGATGGGGGTTCAAGTGAGGAACCTTTATCAGTTGCATGTAGATAGATGCGCAACAATGGCATGCAATGCAGAAGGATTGGTGAGCGGGGATGATGGCGAGTTGTGGCACAGGAGATTGGGTCACCTTCACCATGGAGCCTTGAAGATACTGCAGCAGATCACTACAGGGCTTCCTAAAGGCACTCTTGCGCAGTCAGATCAGTGCAAGGGGTGTACTTTGGGGAAGTTTGCGAAAGCCACCTTTCACGAGAAGGATAGTAGCGCCACGACGATCCTTGAGAGAATTCACACAGACGTGTGTGGACCTTTCTCAATTTCTTCGACATCAAAACAGAGGTATTATGTGATTTTTGTTGATGATTTCTCTCGTAAGTGCTGGATCTTCTTCATGCAGAAGAAGAGCGAGACATATTCAAAGTTCTGTGAATTCAAAGCACTGGTCGAGAAGGAGTCGGGGAAGAAGGTGAAGGCTCTTAGGAGCGATAATGGTGGTGAATACATCTTGGATGAGTTCAAGGATTTTTGCAAGGTAGAAGGGATTCGTAGAGAGCTCATAGCTCCCCATAACCCACAGCAGAACGGGGTAGCTGAGTGGAGGAACAGAATGATTGTGGGTGCTGCACAGGCAATGTTGCATGATCAGGGCCTACCCCTTCACTTGTGGGTGGAAGCATGCAATACAACAGTTTATGTGCAGAACCGTTGTCCTCATAGGATACTTGGCATGAGTACACCCGAGGAGGCTTATTCTGGTAAGAAGCCTGATCTTTCTCATTTGAGGATTTTTGGTGCTAACGTTTACTTGCATGTGACGAAGGATGCCAGGAAGAAGTTGGAGCCGATCGCTGAGGTTGGGATATTTGTGGGGTACACTGATACACCCCACAACTATCGTGTGTATTTGCCAGACAGTGGTAAAACTGTTGTGCGACGGGATATAAAATTTCAGGAGGAGAAAGCCATGAAGTGTTCGCTTGAGAGGGAGCTACACTTGCATGCAGATGAGGAGCTATTAGTTCCTAAAGATGAGCTTCAGGACGTGGATCAGCCACAGGACGAGGTTCATGGAGTGGAAGAGACCACTCATGCAGTGCCAACCATCAGAGGGCGAAAGCGCTTGACAGAAGCTGAGCGACTGGCTCAAGATGCAGAGAAAGTTGTAGGACCACCTACAGCCCAACGCAGGCAGAGACAGTCACCTGATCGGTACACTGGATACATGGCTCTTATGAGCAAGTGTGTTGTGATTGAGCCATCCTATTTCGAGGAAGCTGTGGAGGAACCGGCATGGGTAGATGCCATGGTGGAAGAGTATGATTCTGTTGTCAGAAACACTGCATGGGAGATTGTCCCAAGATCGGAAGGGAAATCAGTGGTGGGTTCGAGATGGATCTACAAAGTGATGCAGATGGGGGGGGCACGTTCATCAGTTGGATGTGAAGACTGCGTTCCTTCCTAGAGGTTGGAGGAAGGAGGATGCTACTTCAACAGAGGTAGTGGATGCCACTGGTTACCAGCAATTGGTGGAGTCGCATGTGTGCAGACTCAAGAGAGGCACATCGGGATATGGATTGGATGAGGTGAAGCTATGTGGCTTCATGGATGCAGATTGGGCAGGGAGCTCAAGAGGCTGAGTATATGGTAGCAAGGGCATCAGGTACCATCATATCAGAGATTGTGTGTAGCGGAGGATCATGTTACTTTCGTACATTCCAACGGAGGATCAGGATGCTGATATTCTAACGAAGGCTCTCACCAGGAGCAAATTCGACTACCACAGAGGTAGGATAGGGGTTGCTGATAATCCATATCTTGTCAAGAGGGAGTGTTGAGATTGCAACAAGATGATGGAGCTTAGTCAAAAGAGTCACCTTCACTAAGTGGGCCCGCAGGCAAATTATGGCGCAAGTTCTATTCTTGGAGCACAACAGGGATGATCACAGCAGGAGTGACCATAGCAGGGATGATCATAGTATGAGTGATCACAGCAGGATTGATCACAACAGGAGTGATCAAAGTCTATTTTTAGACTGGCTGCCCAAAATAGAAAAGTCAAATATTATTGTCTCATAATAATATTTGGACTATAAACTTGATCTTATTCTTTTGGAGCACTTCAGTTTGAGCTACAGATGTGGCACATGCAGCTGTCAGAAGGAAGTATGCTTTCTTGGTGGGTCAGTTGAGTTGTTGCATGCATGGCTTCAGTTAGAAATCAATCAGTTGAGTTTGGTGGAGTTGATTGTGGAGTTGATGGAGTTGTGTTCAGTTTGACTTTGTTAAACTAGTTGTAATTAGTCTAACTGCAAACAGACTAATGATGAGTTGTATAATTAATTATTAACTCATAATGCAACTATAGAATACATCAGTTAACTCAGTTTCATGTCAGTGCATGTTTAGTTCAACAGGGACAGGTGTTAGAGGATCAGATTGCTATCAGTTGTGACTATAGTTGTGCATGAGGATTTGCACAATCAAAGGGATTGAGTATGCCAATGAATTGGCCAATACCAAGTGATTGTAGCCTGTGCTCACGTCTTTCATAGTGTGAGTGATTCTTTGCAGGTGAAATACGAGTTTGGTAAACCATTCTCATCAATCCTTGAGCAGGTATTGAGCTGTGGAGGCAGGCAAGCAGTGGAATAGATTTGGAGATCAGATCTGAGCTGTATTGTGTGTAACAGGTGGAGCTGGTACTGGATTGCTTGTGATAAGCATTGTACTTTGTAATGTTACATGGTCTCAATCATTAATATACAGATAGTTGGGGTTTTTAGCGAGATGCTTTCCCCGGGTTACATACTGTGTTAATGTGTGAATGCTCTTGATGTTTTATTGTTATTGATGCTGCTATATTGATGATCAACGTAGAGGAGCTTATGTATTGTGTATGTATTCCGCAATAGTACATGATCAGGATAATCTCCATTGAATATGTGTTAAATTATTCAAAATTTCTACACTATTAGGGTTTTACCATGTAAAATTCCTTGTGTTTTCTTGTGTGATTTAGTTTCTTGTTATGTGCATTTTATTTCATACTTATGCAATTAACAGGCTCAAAACACCAACACACACACACACACACACACACATGTATATATACATTGACTCCATGTTGAGCATGGAGGGATATAGATATATTTGAAGTTGCTATTAAAATACATTTTTTTTTACTTAGTTTCCGGAGAATCCACAGTAAGAACCATTTTCTACCAACGTTTCAAATACCAACCGAGATCCATCATCATGACATATTTGAATGAATTCCGGTTGGGATTTGAAACGTTGGCAGAAAATGGTTCTTACTGTGGATTCTCCGGAAACTAAGTCAAAAGATATTAACCACAGAGGTCTTAAATCTAGGATTAAAATACATTATTTAACATTGATCTTCAAAGATTTTATTTAATGTTTACATTGACATATTTTTAAAAAATAAAAGAATTAAATAGCTTCCCTACGCTACTTTATCTCTCACTATATAAACTTGAAATAAAATCATGTTATTTGTCCCTCCCAAGGCAGGACTCTAGATTTTCCCATTGATCGTTATTAGTTTATCATTGACCAATGCAAGTTATAATGTATAAATTTGAAAAAAAAAAACTAGTTTTCAAACATTTGAATGTACCATAACTTTCACAGTCTTATTGTAACCTTTGTGCGATGTGAATAAGTGCCTCATAATTTTTTTCAATGATTCTTGGATGTAGTTGCAATATTTATGCCATGATTTTTAAATATTTGTGCAATGATTTTTCATGGTTAAGCTTTATTTGAAAACCACCTAAAATTAAAATTATTTAAACAACCCATACTTACTTAAATAGCCTCTTTACCACGGTAATTTAAGCAAGTATTTGCGTAAAAGATGAATAGGAATAAGATAAGAATAAATATACCTACCATGAGTTACTACAGATAATTATATATGTTTTCTTCAATGCCTTAACATATAGGAGTAAACATGAAAATGTGCAACCTTATTAGTTCTTAATACCCACCATAAATTTATGCAAATCCTTATCTGTTAGCAGGCAATTAAAGCATTAATATTTTCATGTTTAAACATAAATAAAAAAAAATAAAAAAAAATAAAAAATAAAATAAAATAAAATAAAATAAAATAAAATTGTTTATTTTATATAATGTTTTTAAAGATATAAAAATAATAATATTTTGTTCATATATTTAAAACAACATGACAAACAAAAGAATTTTCCCCTAAACAAATAAATTCAACACATATACTACATTGCTCATGGAGGCAGTTATGTCCAATGGCCCTTGCATTACAATCTTGGAGTCTAAATTGTTGACCTAACTGTTTGGATGGAAAAAATTCTTTTGGGTTTTCCCTTTTGTTTCCAACTATTAAATTTCAGTTAATCCCATTATCACTACAAAACATAGGATTCTCCATTGATAGTAAGAATTGATATGAGTATGCCATTATGGGTTTTGAGATTTCTTCTAAAAAAATATTATAAACATTTTCGGTTCTTTCATTCATTATGAAACATATGTACAAAGTGTTTTATAGCTTTTCTTGTGTTATTAATTTGTCAACATTTGTCTGTATCACAAGAAGTTTTCAAATTTTATATTTATTCATATATGGTTTAGGGGTTTCTTTGTTCTGTAATCCGCTTGATATTTTTAGAAGAAAGTAACATTTTATCACAATTTTGATTTCTATAAGCATATGGGTAATTTTTGAATTTTTGTCCTATGGTGTTTGTGACTTCAAGAGATCTAGAATATTGCAACAACTATAAATATTGTAATTGTATGATGATCTATAGAAGATTTTTGATAGTCAGTTATCCTATTGAATAGATGTTTTAACTACCCTTGTATAAGATTTAATAATTTAGGGTTTAGGCTTTGATGTTTCCCTGTATCCATATATCAATGTGCTCCTATGGACAATATGAAGATAACTTTTACTAGAAGGAAAATTTTATTCATTTTCTTGGGCTGTAATCTCTATGCAAAGAGTAGTGTTATGTCGGTGAATTGGTACCCAAACTTAATTTGTTACATTTGTGACATCTATGATAGATTTAAAAATAAAATTATCAATTGTTTTAACCAAAATTGAACACAGCCATTAAATATTAGGTTCCAAATAATTTGATCTAATGGCTATTTACAAGCATTGTCTCCATCTCAATATATTCCATTCCAAATTAATTTATGTGATGTATACCTGAGCTTTTGCAAGAGTAAATATTGTTACAATATGATTACAAAGGGTTTGAATCTTTATTTTTACGTAGTGTTGATTAAAATTTGAATATTTTTGTTTATGCAGTGCAAAGTCAAATACAAATGAGTGTAGCTATTGAGTTATTTCATATACACTGTTATTACACTTCACCTGTCTTAGTGTTGGTTCAAACCCAATGTAAAAAGCTTTGTAGAGAATAATACAAGACCAAATTGAAATCCCTAGTTGAAACAACTTTTCTTTTTAAAATAGAGAACTACCAAGGCTAATAATATTTGAGCATGAAAGAAATTTATTTTGCATGAAAGCTCAAGTTGCTCAATCATGGAGTCAATCTAAGAATCCCCGGGAGATATTTATCATTGAAAAAAATAGAGAAATTGAATTTAAGGAAAATAACCATTGAGTTAAAAAAACATGATATATTCCTTAATCAAAATAAAAAAATAAATCATAAATTAGTAAAGACCATGACTATATTCATTTTGGTATGGAAATTCTAAAAAATCTACAATAAAGCAAGGGAAAAATTTTACCCTAAATCTTTTTCTTCCTGTTTTTGTGTCCACAAATACATTCACTTCTATCTCACAACATTTTTATCCAATCATGGGAAATAATAGGGAAGACATGGTTCACATCTTTTGTCAAATGTTGGGATGGAGATGGCTTGTAATATTGAGCAGAATGATCTTCGCTTTATTCTCCTAAGATAAGGCTTAGCTAGATTACACTTTCTCATATTTATATTTAGCTTGTTATCTCCAGGCCCTCATTGAAATCATCCTTCTACTACCATGATTTTTGAATATTTGTGCAATAATTTTTCATTGTAAGTTTCATAATAAAATCACCTAAGATCAAAATATTTGAAAATAGTTCATACTTAGGTAAATAATCTGTTTACCATCAGTTACTTCTAACCATAATTTAAGTAAGTATTTGTGTAAAATTGAATAGTAACGAGATGGAAATAAATATACCTAATGGGAGTTACTACATAATATTATTTATGTTAACATTTAGGAGTAAAAGTGTAAATGTACAAACTTAGTAGTGGTTACTACCCACCAAAAAATTATGCAAGTCCTTATCCCTTAGAAGGAATTTAACTTTTCCACTTCATATCTCAATTTTCAGTTTTTATAAAAACATAACATCCACTTAGTTGAAGGGACTATGACGCCCTGCAACACTTGTTTAATATTGGTATTGAAATATTTTTTTATGTTTAAGAGTTAAATATATATTTTTGTTAATAATTTTTAGTTTAGAAAGGACATGTGTCAATTTGGTTGAGCATGAATTGAAATGCACATCTCCATCACATTGGGATGTACAATTCACATCTCAATGCAATAATCACATTTTAAAAAACCTAATGTTGATAACATATTTTTTAGAGGATTAATTTATTACCTTATTATACTAGGGAATTTCCTATCAATTTATTACTGTTTAAGTTTTAAAATTATTGAAAGTTTGAGTAATATATCACTTAGTAATATGGTGCCAAATGGGTTTGATCTAATGGTGGAAAGCGAGGAGTTTCACCATCGAGCAAGGTTCAATTCCCATGAGGGCTTCCCTGGAGCCATGGGGACACATTAAGGTAGGCATCAAACTTGTAGTTGTGCTTTGAGAGACTATATTAAATGGTTTTGCGACTCGTTCACATATAAGTGGAACAAATCCCACCCACATATCCTCTATTTATTAGGTCAAAGGATCTTAGCTTGAGTGGTTTGGTGAATGATTTATTTCCCCAACTATGTGGATTCAAGTCTCTAGAGGCATGTTGCAATTAGATTATATGTGACATTTATGAAATAATTGTATTTGGTGTAATAGTGGAAACCAATATTTTGAAGTTAAAAATTTTCCATAAATTCTCGTTTCAGTTAAAAGAAATAAAATAAGATAAAGGGGTAAGACATGTATTTTAATAGACTTAGTGGATGCATAAAGTTTCTTACCTTTTTCTTTTGCAATGTGAATGCAATTTCATTGTTTTTAAACAAACACAAACACATGCTCATTTGAGGATGTGCACACAATACTATTTAAATAGTTTTGTTCCTTAGTGAAGATCCACTCAAGTCATTGCCACGTGGAGAATAATTTGCTGTGTCTATTTTCTTAATTAAAACCATCCTAGATCCATCTTAACCCTGAACTTATCAAGTGTCAAGACGGATCAAATCCCTCGAGGTGAAAATCTTTCCTCAAGTTTTACACTCAAAACGTAGTTTTTAACCTTAAGAGATTAAATCCCTCTGGACACTTGATAGATTCAGGGTTAATATTGATATATTCTAGTTTTTATATACACACATACCATATCTAGGTTGGATCCATCTCTCCCTCTCTCCTTCCTCTTTCACTATTTTCCTTCTTTCTCTACTCTCTCCCTAACTCTCTCTTCATCTCTCCCTTCCACCCTATATCTCTCTCCACCTTTCTCTCCTTATGTATCTCTTCTTCCTTCTCTCTCTTCCCTGCTCAAAATCCATCTCTCTCTCTGTCCCTAGCTCCTTCTCGTTCTCAAGTCCTCTCTCTCTCACATTCCTTTATCTATATCTTTCTCTCTCTCTCTCTCTCTTCCCTCCTCTCCTCTCACTGTCACTCTCTCTCTCTATCTCTCCCTATCACTCTCTCTCTATCTCTCACTTGTCACTCCCTCTCTCTCTCCACCTCTATCTATCTCTGTCATTGTTCTTCTCTCTGTCTCCCACTCCCTGTCACCTTCTCTCTCTCATGTCCTCCCTCTCTTCATCCCTCTCTCTCCCTTTCTCTCCCACCTCCCTCTGTCTCTCCCCCCTCCTCTCTCTCTCTCTCTTTCTCTCTCTTTCCACTATCTCCATCCCTCTCTCCCCCCTCCATATCTATGTCTCCATCTCTCTCTTCCCTTTCTCTCTCTCTCTCTCCTATTTCTCCTCCATGTATTCCTTCCTCTCCTATCACCCTTACCTTCTCTCCATCTCTCCCTTATCACTCCCTCTCTCTCTACCTTGATCTATCCATGTCTTTGTTGTTCCATCCTACTATCCCCCCTCCAAATCCATCTCTCTCTCCCTCCCTCCTCCTCTAAGTCCCCTCCTCTCTCTCTTAATTTCTCTCCCCCTCTCTCTCATGCCTCTCTCTCTCTCTCTCTCTCTCTCTCTCTCTCTCTCTCTCCAACTCTGTCACTCCCTCCCTCCCTCTATCCTTCTCCCTACCCCCCTCTCTCCTTGATCCATCTCCCTCTCTATCTATCTCTTTCTCTGTCTCCCCATATGATCAACATTTGACACTCAATGTAATCAATGATATATGTAATGTTTAAGATATTTGACATTTTAATTTTTTATTGTGAAATGAATTATAGTTTTAGGGCATGAGGTATTGATAAGAAATGGTATTGGCACATGGTATTGTAAAAAAATCTATTTACAAGTTAATAATATACATGGTAATGTGGGGGTGGATATCTAGGGTTAACAAATTTTGTTGTATTGTAGGTTTATTGTAAGTGTTAAGTTTTTATGTGTTTATTAATTAAATTTAAATATGGTTATGCCATAATTATTAGTCTTTTCCAAGGCAATACTCTAATCATTTTAGCATTGTCCAATGCAAATTATAATGTTTAACTTTGAAAAAAAATATTTATTTTTCAATATTATTAAAAAAAATATTTTCAAACATTTGCTTGGACTATAACTAGAAGTTCTTATTGCATCCTTTGCACAATATAATGCCATGTGGATATTCACCTTACATATTCATGCCATAATTTATGGATATGGTTGCAATATTATTTGTGTAGTGATTTTTTAGTCTTAAGCTTTGGAGGAAAACCATCCAGAAATTAAATATTTGAAAATAATTTATACTCAAGTAAATAACGTATTTACCATCAATTACTTTCCCACCATAATTTAAAAAAGTCTTTGAATAAAAAATGAATATGAAGAAGATGTAAAAAATATTCTTACAAGGGATACTACCCACAATTATTTATGTCATCTACAACACTTATGTAGGAGTAAAAATGTGAATGTGTAGACTTACCAGTGGTTACTAGCCACCAAAATTTATCCAAGTTCATAATTTCTAACTTGATTTGGAAGGTCTAAACTATAGTGTAAAACAAAATTAGATATAACAAATTATATTTTATTGTTTTTATTACCTTTAACTTTTTATTAGTAATTGAGCATGGATTTAAATATTTACACTCGTTTACAAATGCTACAACATCTCCCCTATACTAGGTTCTATATTAATTATAACTTATTATTTTTTAATTGAACAAATATATAAATATTAAATGTTTATATTAAATTTGCTTCCACCTCTACTTTATACTACACAATTATTGTACATATATATATATAATAAGAATATATGTGATTTATTTATTTATTGTGCATATATATACTAAAAATGTATGTGATTTTTTTTTGTGCAAAACCAATTAAAAATAATGTGACTAAGAAGTATTTGCTTCCTCATTTTTGTTATTTATATTTTATTAATTTACTTAACAAAAATTAAAAAATATAAACATAAAAGATTACTACATAATATAATTAATTAACCAACCAAAGTAATAAAAGGAAAAAAAATTGACTGTGCATTCCAAGGAATATGAATCTCAAGGGACTATTTGACTTTCACATGAATTAAAAATATTCGCTGGAAGTTATAAATTGGATGAGGATTTTTAATTCAATTAATATTTGACTTTCACATGAATTAAAAATGTTTGGTGGAAGTTATAAATTGATTGAGGATTTTTAATTCAACTAATATTTAAGTAAAAAAAATAAGCAGAAATAAGTAGATTTCACTCATGAGAGGTAGATTAATTGTTTGAGTGGAATTTAATTTCGAATTTAAATGTTATTAGTAAGAGTCGAAGATAAAAATCACTTTTAAAAAATCAATAATTTTAATAATTTTTCAAAATCAATTTAAAATTATTTTAATAATTTTCCAAAACCAATTTTAAATTATGCAAATAACCGAGAAAATCAAACCCCCATATATTGTATAATTCACAAGATGAAGTTGTTTATACCATGAATTTGATTCGATTTTATTTAAGATAATTGATATTGTTGATTTTGTCCATATTCACTTATTTGACATCTGCAATTTACGAATTTGTGAATGTGTGTGTAATGTTTTCCCGATTGGAAAAAGCTAGGTATGGGGTAAAGTTGAGATTGGGCATTAAGTAAAATTGTCCAAAACCTAGCTAGACAGTTGCTGCAGTTGGTATAGAGGCCGTTGGATTTGACTGTAAAATTTAATACAAAATTGGAATGTTATTAGACGTCTGATTTTATGGTTATACGTCTGATTTTAATAGAGAAAACTTGTCCCCTTAGGAACCCTAGCCGCTCATTCTAGATAGCATGTTTAGTGATGAATTATCTTGCATTCTCTTATAATATATTTAATAACAATGAATTTGATATTTGATTTATGACCACCCTATATTTATATTAACTTTGAATGTACCAAGCGTCAATGGATCAAATCTCTTTTCAATCTAAAAGAAGTTTACATCTAAAGAGATTTGATCTCTCTCGAAGCTTGATAGATTTAGAGATAAAATGTATCTAGTTTGGTTTAATTATTAATTATAATTAATTAAAATTATAAATATAACTATAATTATAATTATAATTATCAATTTTTTATTTTTTATTTGATTTTTATTTGTACTTTTAATTTCACCAAGTCAAAATGTTAAATAAGACATTACATTACAACATCTCTATCATATTCAGCTACAAACACTTTCAAACACAATTAATTTTCCCAATATATAAAAAGAAATTAATAAAAAATTCTATATATTTAAAAAAAATGTTGTAATATAGTATATATAAAAAATATCATCACTTAATTTACATTTTCTTTCATATATTCATTTTTATATTATATAAATTATGAATTACATGATTAGATTTATTGTGATTTGTCATTATTAATGTATTTATAGATATTTGTATAATTATTTTTAAAATTTATTATTATGATTGTTATATTATTATTATTATTATTTTATAGATATATTACATAAATATTAATTTTATGTTTTCAAAATAGATATTTATTTATATATTTTTATTTATCCTACCTACATTATATTTTAATGCAAATTGGTCTTTTTAATATTAAAATTTATATATTGATGTGAAGTGGTTTATATATATATATAGAGAGAGAGAGAGAGTTAATCATTAAATAATGTAGGTTATAGATGATAGAAGTTGTATAGATTTTATAAAGGTTTATATTTTTAGGAATAATAAATAATACTATATTCTTTATTTGTTGAATTAGAGATTCATCTAAAACCATGCTTTCTAGGAAATCACAAAAGATTACAAGGCGTTATTCTGGAAAGATTCATGGTACCAATTTCCTCATCTAGGAGACCCAGAGGAGTTCCAAGAGTTAGAAGCTTTTACAACAACACAACAATGTCACACAATAGTCGAATTTTGGAAACCATTCCCTATATCTACTATATTGAGAAAGGGGAAGACCATTGCATGTTGGCCCAAACAACAAGTTATAAGAGCCTAGCCAATAGTAGCTCAGGAGTTGCAAAATCATTCAATCGAACAAGGTCAGGATAAATTCCACTAGAGATATCAAACCAAAGTAATCATTTCACCTTAAAGGAAGATTATACTTTGCTGGCCACCTTAAAGGAATATTACACTCTGTTGGATAGTCATAAAGACCTTATGAAAGAGCCTCTTTGGTGTGAAATTTAGATGCAATGACATTCACCCAAAGTTTCCCAATTCTTATGGTTAGTTGGAAGAATGAATATACTCTCATGGGATGAAATTCAAAAAAAATGTGTTTGGGAGTGGACCTCAATCTACCCTCTATGTAGGAACCAAGAGGATAATATGGACCATCTACTTTATGTATTCCCTTTTAGAAATCGACTATGGGCCCATATATTAATTTTATTTAGGCACTCAGATTGGAACTACAATGACATTATAGAAACAATTGAGAAATGTAGACAAGGAATTCTTAATAATTCCGTCCTAGGTCCATTGGGGGTATTGATTATGGGCTTCCTAATGTGTTTTATTTGGAAAGAAAGAAACAAGAGGGTATTCAAGAAAATGGAAACCGAAGAAGGAAATCTATGACATCTCATCAAGAAAAATATCAAGGAAACCATCCTAGTCGATGACGGGACATAGGAAGGTTGGGAATCCAATTAGCATGAGACATGGATTATGAACAAGTTGAAACTTTCACCATCTATGGTCACTTTGATCAAGGCCATACCTCTAAGTAAAATAAATCACTCTCCTTTAATATATACTCCTCCTCTAATGGCCTTTGTAAAGTTGAATTTTGATGGCTCCTATAAAGGGAACCCTGGTCAATCTGGATATTGTGAGAAATTCTATGATTGTGAGGGAATACCACTAGTCCTTTGCATAGGAAATTGTGCGATCAAAAATAACAATGCAGTTGATTTCCTCACTCTGGAGACAGGTCTATGTCTTGCCAGGAATGACAGATATTCAAAATTATAGGTATATGGTAATTCTCAACTGGTAACCACAATAATTAGGAGAATCTTACATGGGACTCCACTAGAGAATATACATAAAAACTGGTGATTATAAATCTTTGTCTCTCGAATCTGAATCATGATCTGAATATTTATTCTATCATCATTTCCCATTCTTGACTTTTTGGAAACAAGGTAGCTGATATTTTGGCTAACGTGGGTTGCTGGGAACAAAACATCTATCTGTAAGTTTCATGGTCTGATGAGGAATGGTAAAAATGGAATGATTAGTTTCAAGTCATCCTCAACCAAGAAAAAATCATCCTTGATTGAGATGGAAAAATATTTTTTGATGGAGTAGAAGTGGGAGCCCACTACCCTACCACCTTCCATCACATTTAAGAGGGGGGGAAGACATGGCTATCCCTCCCCAATGCAAGAAAATATTTTAACCATCATACATCCCTTCATATTAACATGGAAACCTGTATTTTCTATGGAAGCTATCGACCTGCTAGTTATGGCTTTATGTTCTTCTGCAAACACCACAACATTCCCTTGCCATAAGTAGGATATTTCTCCCATGACATTGGCTTTGTGGAGACCTTATATTTTTTTCATGGCCCTATGTTCCTTTTTAATCCTCATGGGTCAACCCCAATATAGGAGGAATATATATCTCATGGTGCTAGCTCTATGAGAATTCAGTTGCATGACAATTCTGGCTCCTGGGAATTTGATCTTTAATACATGCACCTTGTGCTTACACTTCATGCGTGGAGCAAGGAAATAGTTGTTCAAGAGGTGATCTTTGGGATTTTGGCATCAGTGATAGTAGTGGACATAACTAGTGCAAGAGGCAGCTAGTAAGGATTTTTCCTTTGGCTAAATCATTTCCAAGCCTAGTGGGTCAGTAATTATTGGGTAATCTATTCTATGTCCAATCTCTACGGCTCTTTGACTATATTAGTTTTTTCATGATGGAGTTTGGTCCATGGTTTGTAGAGTGCCTTGGTGGTGTGTACTATCATTGGTGTTCCTGGCCTTCTATTATTGTCTGACCCTCCTCCGTCACAACTTGCTAGCTATGCTTTAGACCTTTTTGGAAGTTGAATGCTAAATTTATGTTAATGCTATTAGGGATCCTATCAACGTGTTTCATTAGTTTTTTTTGTCTATTGAGGTTATTCCCTAATATGTCCTCTCTTATTTCTAAATACCATACCCTACCATCAGACACACTGTCACTAGGGGTTTAGAGGTAGAGGCCCTTAGGGTTGACCTGGGGCTCAATCCTAGGTTCAAAATGATGTGCACATATTCCATTCTTGAGATAATTTCTTTGGGATAACTAATTTGGTGATAAATATCAACCTTTGATTTTTATATACCACTAAAAATATTATAAAATATTTGATGACGGTTAAGTCCCTACCACTCACTTCATAATTATTAGTAATTTAAATTTTGGAAGCCCTTTTCAAAAATAGACACTGGCATAATTATCAATAATTATTAGGTGGATTATATGGATTTAACCTCCATATAATATTCTAAAATATTCTTATTAGTTTTCACATATCAAAGATTAATATTGACCTCAAAAGTAATTATTCCTTTTCATACATCTAAGTAAATTGATTTATGAATGAGTTATGATTTATTAGGCATGTGGTAATTATGATAATCCATGGTATTCTAACAAAGTTTTTTTACAAGATAAGAATCTCCACAATTAATTGGAGGTGAATCCTTCATGTAGAAAATATTGTTATATGTTTTTTATAAATGCATATATTTTAATTGATATATTAATCGTTTTTTATAATTATAAATAATAATAATAATTATAAATAAAATTATAATTTAGTTAAATTTTAAGAAATATTTTTAATGCTTCCCATAAATACATTGATTCCTATAAACATTTACCAACTATAACTATGCTAATTTAAATAATTTCAACTATCTTAATAATGAATCTTATAATTATTTGATATAATATAAAAACTGTGATAAAAACCAACAAATAATTTAATATAATACATTAAAAAACTTAAATTGTAATAAAAACCTACTCAAAATAATTAAAAGTCCATTCATTATAATAAATTTAAAAATCTAAATTATAATAATTTTATGAAATTTAAAAAATAATTACGTCGATAGACGTTCCTTTGCAGGGCTGGGATGGGTATTTTCGGTCAAAAAAATTAGAAGCTTATTTTTTTTTGCCTCTTTCCAATGAAAAATTAACATGTGGATTTGTTTTTTCACTCCTACAGACGGTATGAGGGTTATTTTTTCCTACGGCCTGGCTCACAGTCCCCTTAGTGAAACCAAGGTCGAGAGGTCAAAACTAGGGGACATACTCAAGATGACCAAGATCGCCGCACTCACCCATCAATGTTTCATCCCACACAAAACCCTCAATGTTAACCGCAACACCAACGAGATCCTTTAGCTATTCCGAATTCATCGTTTCCAAGGCAGACTTTCACCCATAATGGACTCTTCCCCTTCTACCATTGTATTGCATTCCTCTTTGGGTTACGAGAAATTCAACTCCACCCTGAATGATAGCCTATTGAACCCTTTCTTCTCTCCACCTATAGAGAATATTAGATCGTTACCAACAATTTTTGAGATTATGGCTCACAAGCAAGAAATTTTTCTCAATCGTTCCATTAACTCCGATGGCATTGCACAAATTTAGTACTCTAACGCCAATAAGAAAACCTCCTCTTTAACCTCTGTGCAAGCTAGAAAGATATTGCTGATGCAGGAAAAGGTTTCTGCTATTTTGTGAAGTTCTTATTTAAGCATTGTATTTCCTTTAATATTTTTGATAGTTAGATTAGAAATTAACCATGAGCGAAGTCTTATATGATGTTAGTTAAATTTCCCTTTATCCATATAACCAAGTCAAGTCAAAATAGAATTATAACTTTCTATTTAGTGCAATAAATCATTACATTACATATAAATGATCATAGGAAGAAACATAACACATCTTCCATAAATGAGAATTTGTGAAAACAAGAAAAAAGTATAGTTAAGAATATAATTATACTTCCCTTAAGTGCAACAAATCACCACCTTGGAGATATCTCATTATGAAATCATAAAAGAAGATAAATGCACATTGTGAATCTTTCATGCATTGAAATTTGTAAAAGAAATGAAAATTATAATGGAGGAAAACCTCTTCTCTCAAGGGAGTGCAGGGAAGAAAAATAATCTAAAGGAAATAAATGCTTCATATGTGATTTTTTTAGAGAATGGCAAATTATTTTATTCAGTATATGATTTAATAAAAGAAGTTTAACTCTATCCTTGACCTTCTTGCATGTATTAACCATAAAATCTTAGCAAGGAAAACTAGATTTGATAATCTAAACATGACATGGTTTTCCTTATTCCAAAACTGCTACACTTTCCCATTTCTTGAGGACAATGGCAATGGTGAACTGGTTTTGTTTCAAGCCCCTGTATTGCATCACGGAAAATAGTTTAAGGTTTCCTCACCATGCTCATACTATGCATATCCTACAACCACTACGGTTTATGGAATTGCTTTTTGTCTAGCGATTGTGTTAAACAAAATAGGTGCATCCTCCATTAATGCGTAATTACAATGTAGTCACGTAGGCATTGAGGCTATGGTCCCAAATTTTCCAGTATGGGAAACCAAAAGATTCTCCTTTCAAATCTAGTAATTTTATTATTAAGTCTGGTAGCAAACAAGTTTAGAGGATGCGAAAAAATAGGGTGTAACATTGTAGTATGTTTGATTACTAAAAAGTGAATTTCTCTAACATTAAAATTAGTTTAAAAACTATAAAATTTACAATTTAACAGAATAAAGACTACTCCCGTAAGGGGAGGAAATTTCTACATAGGAACCTATATAACATGTCTCACAAAGGAAGTTTTTGTTGTTGTTGTTGATGGAAAGGCTTAGAAAAATAACATAATCAACTTAACAACCATTATATATTAATTAAACATAATGTCCCAACAACAAATCAATTAAATAAATTATTGTGTTAGGAGATACCACTCCCTTGTGGCAATCTCCATGACAACACATACATACATTTTGTAGATAAATCATCCATTTATCATTTGTAGCTCCAAGAAAGATATCAAATCAGGAAGATAAGTTAGTTTATCCTCACCTTTCAACAAACTCATTAACTATTCTATCCACGAGTTACTATGAAATATTAAATAAAATAAGAATAAAGCACATCTCCATCAATATTGCACACAAAAAAAATGTTAACTGCGGAAAAAAACTCTTTTTGGTTAAAAAAATATAAGGGTGACTGAGGGGATTTCCAAATAGATTGTGCAATAAGTTTTTTGGAAAGGATTTGATATACTCTATTCTCATATTTGTTTCTTTGGTCTCTTACTTTTGCAATCGACTCCTTACCATTTGGGCTACATCCTCTTGATTATAACCTCCCTTTTCCCATATATTTCTTCACTTTGAACCTGGCTACCTCTTGTCTCAGAAACTAATTCTATTTACGATCTAGTTGGATATTGATGGCCACCTGTGAATTCCACTTTGACCTCCAACATTGTTTCCTTTCAGTTTCCTTAATCCTAGCACAAATTTCTATTTTTGGCAGTTTTTTGGGTCCTGAACTTCTAGAGTTGTTTTGAGGCCCTAAACGAAATTTTTTTAGAAAATGCATTAAGCATGCAGCTTATAAAGGTGGGGATTTCTGATAAATTTTGTTTTTCATAGATATATTTTTCTAACGAGATATCATGTGTGCCAAATGGAGATAGCTTACGACCCTGGGAAGTTGGTGTTTCAACTAATCCCAATGGGGCACACAAACGTTTGGAACTTTATCTCCTAGGGTTAAGTTTTTTTATTTTTTATGTTTACCATTGTTTGTCAATAGTAAAAGATCCTCTAAGCCTCATTCTAACACATTTCATAAAGAATGTAGCCGTCATATTGCTTCTCAGAGATAAGTTACCATCACTCGAGCTAGTTTGTTTCTCTTGTGCATGTAAACAATTTTCAATAGTGGTTATTTATTAATGGAATTTTTGTGGCTATTAGTGGCTATTTTAGTTTGAACTTTTATTTCATTTGATTCCTTCATAAATCCAGATAAGTGGTATCAGAGCAGTCTACTCTTTTTCTGTTTTTTTGTACAAGTCCCTAATGTTGTTGGTGTATAACAAGTTGGGACTTAAACTGGTTGAACCTTTGCAAGACTAGCCTAGTTGACCCTGATAGCCTCCCATGGTGGAAGAAAATAAAAATGAGGGAGTAGGAGATCCTTTCAAAAAATTTCTCGAAGAAGCCCCAAATTGACAAAGGAATGAAATGTTGGACACTTTTCCCTTGATGCTTCTGTGGGTATTAGTGGGAAATCATCTTCATCCAACAGTCACTTAAAAGGAGTCTCCCCCTTCAAGGTACAAGTTAGCTTTGACATTATTATACTTAAAGGACAAATAGACATAAATGCACTTGATAAATGGATAAATCTGCTAGAAGGATATTTTTTCGGTCCTTAATTTTTTCTATAGGGAAGAGATTACTTTTGCACTCATCAAATATTCCTCCCTTGTCAAAGATTAGTGGGAAGCTTACTGTGAGTAGAGGGACAAGGAGGAACCCTCACTATTTTTAGTCATGTCTGCTTGGAACTCTTTTTGAGATTTATTAAGGAACATTATTGCCTTATCAAAAGCTATGAAGATATGTACAAAATGTGGACCACACTACGATAGGGAAGGGACCAAGATGTGCTGGAGTTCATACACATTTTCCATACCCTATGCATGAAGTTGGATATCAAGGATTCTGAGTGGCGTTTGATACTCAAGTACCACAACTATCTGCAAAAATACATCCAGGAAGAAATGGAGTTCATAGACATCTCCTCACTTTGTGTAATGTACTCATATGTTGTGGATCAAGCGTAAATTTAAACAAAAGAAGTTGGAATTTGGACCTGTATATCCAAAGCAGGGAAAGGTCACTTCCAAACCGCAGAACAAAGGACAGGGCCAAGGTGGAGCGACCTAGGACAATCCATTGAGGCCACAAACAAATAATAACACCACGAATATGAAGAAGACTACCGAAAAGTGGTGTAAGTTCTACAACAGCCCCACCCAAAACACAAATGAGTGTTGTGCTAATAAATAATTGGTGGCGAAAATCAACATGTGGAATGACAAGGGGAAGAAAATTATTGATTTAGAATCTAGTGCCACTGTCGCCACCACCAAGGTCTAAAAGATTGAGCCTGAATATCCAAAGGAGGGTGAATGCCTCTTCCACTCATAGATGTGGGTTAAGGGTTCTCCATTGAATTTTGTTATCGACAATGGGAGGGAAAATAACCTCATGTTAGCAGAGTTTGTTAAGCTATTCCGCTTTCATACCACACCACACCCGCATCCATACATCATCGAGTGGCTTCACCAAGGACTAAATCATTGTGTCAACTATAAGTGTCGCCTTGATTACAAAATCAATCCCTTAATAGATGAGGTATTTTTTTATGTTTATCCTCTTGAAGTTTGTGATGTATTATTAGGAAAACCATATTTTTGGAAGTATCATGTTGTGTATGAGTCTACATCTCACACTATCATTTTTAATTTGGGAAGTAAGCTTTATAGGATACTGGAGGTAGCGCTGCCTACTGCAGTTTCTTTGATCTCTACAAAGAAACGTAGTAAGAACATCTCCTAGACTGGGGAACTCATTTTATTTCCCATTCTCTCTCAAAGTTAGGGGAAGATCATGCCCACATCCATCACCCCTGGGAACAATTCCTCCATACAAAAAAAGAAGGTGGGTAAGGTAATGGAATAATACATGAACATCTCCTAACTGAGAGTGGTACCTTTGCATTGTCAGGTCAAGCATTTGATTGATCTATCTCCCAGAGTGACTCTACCTAATGGGCTAATATAAAGTCACTCTCTTCTAGAAAGTGAAGAAATCAAGCGGCAAATCCAAGAGTTGCTACAAAAAGGAAACATCTAACTAATTTCCTCACCTTATGCAAGCCCAATTGTACTCACGCAAAAGAAGGGTGGGACCTCAAGCCTCTGCATTAATTATTGGGAACTATATAAAATCTCTATCAAGAATGGTATTTGATCCCATGGATTAATGAACTTCTTGACTAGATGAAGGGGACCAAGTAATTCAAAAATATTTATTTGAAGTCTAATTAACACTAGGTTCTGATAGAACCCATATATGTATGGAAGACCACCTTCAAATCTAAGGAGGGCCTTTTTGAGTGCGTGTTCATGTATTTCGGGTTAACAAATGCCCCTGCAACTTTTATGATATGGATGGATGACATATTACAACCCTTCACCAACTCGTTCATGGTTGTATATCCAGATGACATCCTCATACTCAAAAAAAGTTTGGAAGAGCACTTACAACACATTTAGCAGGTCCTTCAAACCCTGTGGAAACACAAACTATGTGCCAACCTGGAGAAATGTGCTTTTGGAATGAACCAGGTCCAGTATATTGGCTACATCATTGAAAAACAAGGCATCTATTGAAATATGGTGATAAGAATATTCCAATTTAATTTGTCCTTGAATTAAATTGTGAATTAAAATCGAATTTAGTCTTAACAGTTACTTGGAAATAATTAATTAATTCACAAGGAATTAATTAGTTGGAGAAATTCAAGTTAGAAGTCTTTCTGAAGTCATGCAAGAGTTATCCCTTAAATTAAAGAGATAAGATATAGCTATATTTCACTTGTAATTAGTTAACTTAGTCTACTGAGTTAAGTGCAGTTAAATTAGTTCGAAATTGTTTGAGGAACTAATAGTGAGTTAATAGTCAGTTGATGCATGCATGGACTCAACTAGTGCTACTCTAGTTAAATGAAGATTCCCTTATCAGAAACTCATGCATGTCTATTATGAGAAAGACCCAGTTGATATTAAAGTCAAGGATAGTGTACTATCAGTTTCATGTGTTTACTTATAATGAAAACTCATGCATGCAGTCAAGGAATCATTCCTTGAGGATTGCATAGTTTTAAAGTGTGTGAGAGCAGTGTTCCACTTCGGAACAGGAGAGTCATCCACAAGGAACATCTCAAGGAAATAGGAGCTTCGAGGGAAGACAGGAAGGCTAGAGAGAAGCCAAGATTGCCTGTGAGCATCTGTGAGGATTGTACTGAGAGCTGGCTAGCTGTGAGGGCTAAGGCTTTGTATAATTCCTATGTATTTCCACCTTGTATGATAATACAGATAGTGGGGTTTTTAGCTGAGGCTTTCCCCAAAGTATTTTCATGTTTATTGTGCCATTGATTCTTCTTCTTTTGGTTATGTTGTTCAGCTCAATCTTTAAGCTTCCACAAATTGATATTAGAAGTAGGTTATAGTATTTTGCTTTGATTTATATTGCATTATTAGGTTAACCTACTATCAGATTTTCTACATGGTATCATAACTCGATTTGTAAAAATTTTCTACATGTTATCAGAGCTGTGAACAATATTCTCAGAAGAGAATTCAAAGTATGAAGTTCTGGGTTTCAGGTGAAAATCAAATTCGTATCATACTTCAAGGTTGGCCAATGACATTCTATGGCTTGAGACTCGAGCATGCCTTGGAATCTAGCTCGAATTACATAGCATGGAAAGATAGAATGGAGGCTATATTAGAAGACAATGGCTTGAAGGAATTCAATGATAAATAAATCCCAAAGCTAGCTTCAAATAATGCACAAGAGTTGGCTGAGTGGAAGAAATGTGTGGTGAAGGCGAGACAGATCATCCTAGAGGGATTTCGAGACCATATTATCTCAAGTCTCGATGGGAAGGATACTCCATTTTCAATGTGGAAGATGTTAGCCTCCTGTTGCAATAGGTGTTCATATTTCATGATTGACAGTGGAAGTGCCAAAAATGTTCATCTTTTCCATACTGCAAAAGTTCCATTTTTGAAAGATTCCTCGATTAAGGGAAGGCCAAATAGCTTAATCTTGGCTTCCTTAGGTTTAAATTGCTTGTTTTAGACTAGAGAAAGAATACCTGTCTAAACAGTTCAAGCTTGGCAGAAGAGTAGATAGGCAGAGAAATGAAGGAGCCCAACTGCTTAATCTGGGCCCTTGGAAGAAATAAGTGTAGATTTAGATAGGACGACAGCAAAAAGAAAAAAGGATAATCAGGGTCTGCAAGTCCAAGTGCACCCATGCAAAGAGAAGAAAAAATGTCAGGTAAGTAGGTTGGGTAAGTAGTTTTGTGGTTGCAGAATCAAGTTGTGTGATCCATTTCATGTTTTCAAGTGTTATATCTATTCAGATCACAAGTACAAGGCAATTTCCCTTTGGAGCAGCTCAAGCGAGGCATGTCTAACTCCCCCTTCTTCTCATTCCCCAAATCACTCACTAACATCCCCTTGAGGACCTTGGGATCTGCCCAACCAGTCCTATTATCACTTCATTTTTTGTAAAGCACCAAGTCAAGCTTTGACTTTCTTCAGTGAAAAGAAGCCACATTTCTTGTGTAAAATCATGTCTCTACAGTCCATTCACTTCCTATGTCTAAGTTTCAGCTCACAAACTTAGCCTCTCCCCTACACTTCACCTCACAAATTCATATTAACTCTTAACTCTACTATCTAGCTCCCTAGATCATTTCCTTATCCCCTATTATACAAAAAACTATATAAAATCCCAAAAATATTACATATCCCACCCTATAGCACTATGGCTATGTACATACAGTTCTGGGAAATGATAGTCCACCTGGGACTATTATGAACCCATCCGTGTCATAACTCTGGGATTGGTCTAAACCTCTGGTTAGGCAAATAACCTATATCCACCCCTTCACCCTTAAAACCTCATATTTCTACCCCTTCGCAGTCATTTTCCCAAAGTTAATGTTTAAATGTTTTATTAAACATTAAATTATCGTTTCCGCCCCGCTTAAACCTAAACCGCATAACACATAAAACCCCCATTTTCTAAAGTTTTGAACCCCCGCAGCATAATATTATTTTAAAATTCGTGCAGGCCCCGCTCCAAAGTTGCGCGCTACCCCAATCAGCCCGCCAGCCATCCGATGCCCAGCGCTTCAGATCCAATGGTGGGCGGGTGTTTTCATATGCCGATCCGCCGGAGGTTAACGTCTGGGGGATGGGCGGTTTCCCTACCATACCCCTGCCACGTGTCAGCCTCCCGGGTGTTTGGAGGCCCCTCCTCCAATACCGCCTATGCTCAAAAGCGGTGCGGGAGAAAACCGGATACCGCCTCTGCCGAATGACGTCACTGCCACCGTACTGCCAAGTCATCAATGCCACGTCACTACCACCGTGTCACCGCCACATCACCCTGCCATACTGCTGACGTCACCTTGCCACGTCACTGCCATACTAGGACCCACCGCTGACGTCATGCTGACGTCATCACCGAAAAGGGCCCAAAGCGCAAAATTTGAAGCAAGGGATGCCTGGAATGAAAAACCGAGGCAGTTTTTGATGCGCGATTAGTGCTAATCGGGCATCGCTAAGGAAAATAGGCCAAAATGGAAGCCCTCTCATGGCTCGGCTACCAGCAAGGCCCAAAAGTCGCAAAATGACAAGAATTTCTTCACGCAGGATTCAGAATAGGGGCCAAACAGTTCTTAAAGCAACAGACGACCGAACAGCAGCCATAAAATGTCGATGGGACAGTTTAAAGCATTCAGAAGACATTAAAGAGCCCAGGTTCAGTGAAAGTGTATCAGAGGAAGCGGCAAAGAGTATTAGTTAAATGTTTTTAATGGAAATATTTATTTCCCAAAGCAGGTGAACATTGAATAGCCTCCAACAAAGTCAAAGAAAGTGGTGAAAGCCCATCAAGGCTCTCCGATCACAGTTAAAGCATTTAAAGCCAATGAACAGAAATGGATCAGATACCAATGCGTAGTTATGACTAAATGAATAGCTCAGAGCCACCAGGACAGATTTCAGCTCATTTTTGAGGCGGTTTCCCCCAGCGCATTAGATAGATATTTGTTGCATTTATTCAAATAGATGTTAGGTTAATCGTAGTTATTTCCTCAGATCTTTTATGATCTGTTTTGTAGATATTTTGCTTATAAATACCACCCTCAGCTATGTATTAAGGGTTGGTTGGTTAATGCACTCCAAGAGAGACTCGCTCTGTATATCTGATATGTTTTCTTTAATTAAAGACTGCTGAAGTCTTGGAGAATGGACTGTGTGTTGTGTATTAATGTTTTGAAGAAATGAATGTGGAATTCTTGTGCTGTAACATGACAGAATAAGTGCCTCTTACCTCTGTTTTCATTGATATATGCTCATATTATACATGTATCACCATCTAAATAGCAGAAAGAAAGATTAGCTTAGAACTTGCTTGGCTACACTCTATGCTCAATTTCTGTTGTTTCTTTATGTTTTCATCCGAATTGGTAATGAATATGAATTCTCTTTGGCTCATATTTCCCCCTAATTCACTCATGTTTGACAGTTATCTAGGGATTCTTTACTGCTCCTAGATAGAGCTCATTCACCTTCCCTCTGTTAAGCTGAATGAGAAATTCTTAGTTGCTTCTCATTCCTTAGCCCTCATTCCATCCTTTTAGCTTGAATCATTATTTCATGTGCAGCTAGCTTGCTCCATATCTCTCTCTTGTGACCAAGAAAACGCACCAGCAATCCTACTCCTTGACTCCATGCCCAATGGTTTGAGCTTAAACAAAACTTCCCACCAAAACTTAAACAAAACCCATTGAACCCAATAACTAGCCTAAAATCATCATCAACAAAGCTAAATCATAAAGAGAGAGCCCTCTCTGATTGCAGGTGGGTTACCACCTACAGTCCAAAGATTGGTTTGTGGTTACCTCGACCGTATCCCTTTTAGGAGCTTTAGGGACAACCTAAGTGATAACATAATGGCGACTCCGTTGGGGAAAATCCTCAGTTAATTTCACAAATCAAGTTGGAAAGCTCCACTGGGGAAATTCTCAGAAAAATCCAAGAAACAATTTGGAAGCTGGCTCCAAAGAGGAAATCTTGTTTTCTGGAGAAATAACCCACCTGCAGTCCAAAGATTGGTTTGTGGTTACCTCGGCCGTATCCCTTTTAGGAGCTTTAGGGACAACCTAAGTGATAACATAATGGCGACTCCGCTGGGGAAAATCCTCAGTTAATTTCACAAATCAAGTTGGAAAGCTCCACTGGGGAAATTCTCAGAAAAATCCAAGAAACAATTTGGAAGGTGGCTCCAAAGAGGAAATCTTGTTTTCTGGAGAAAGTCATCCTTCTCTTCAGAACCATTTTACAAGTTCAGTTCTGATCTGTGATGGTGGACAGGGATCAGACACACCAAAGTTAAAATTATCCACCTAGCGACTCCACTTCATTTTCAATCAAGACTCCACTGGAGGAGCGAGCCTGAAAGAGAAATATGATCCAGAGCTTCAAGTTTTTTGATCAATTCTACAACTAAATAGTTCATATTCCAAAGAATTCATACTCAAGACAGGATGACCAACTGTGTGGAAAATCTTACAATAGATCGAGCTTTAGATGAGTTCAGGAAGCTGTTATATGAATATAAGCTTGATGAATTTTTTTTTAGATTGGTGTTGTTAAAGGTCAAAGCAATACAATAGCCTCAAATCAAAATGTATTTTCTTGATTTAGTTGTGGAAGAACATGAAAATAAAATTCAATTTGTGCATTCTCAAATTCAGTCATCTGATTTTCGTGACCCTAAAGAATTCCTCCAAAATCTTCCTTCTCCAGGTCATGAGGAAATGGTACTACCTTCTGACTTACAGATTGAGGATAATCTTGCTTTCAAGACAAAGACTGAAGTATTGGTTGCAGGGTTTGTTACTGAGGATGCAGTTGTTCCATCAGACAAAGAAAGCCTAGAAGAAACTCTCGCACATGATGCTTTTCTTGATCCTGTAGCAGATTACATGGAAGGTCTTCTCAACTCAAAATCTTTAATATGTTTTCTCTATGAGGGCCAAGTATATCAACAGTGGCCTTTATATGTCACAATTTTGATTATGGGGGCACATGACCGAATAATGTTTTTGATTTCACCGACTGTCAGTTAGGCAGTTCATTTCTTTCTACAATTGCTTAAATGGTTGCACTGGCTGTTTCATTTTACCTAACCAGCAAAAATAAGGCTGATTAGCGTAAGTAGGTAGGATTTTGGTCTTTTGTTTGGATGGCAAACTTGCTGCAGTTAAAGCCTGAAGTGAAGGCCCTAAGCTCTTCAAGTCTGCTGTCATATACATAAATAAAGCAGCCAACAAAGGGAAGTTTTCAGAGTACAGCAGCAATTGAAGGTCAAGGCAATCTGACCTGCTGTTTTTGACTTTTCACAAGGAAAATCCATCCCCAAGTGGAGCCACTGTTAGCCTCCTGTTGCAACAGGTGTTCATATTTCATGATTGACAATGGAAGTGCCAAAAATGTTCATCTTTTCCATATTGCAAAAGTTCCATTTTTGAAAGATTCCTTGATTAAGGGAAGGCCAAACAACTTAATCTTGTCTTCCTTAGGTTTAAATTGCTTGTTTTAGACTAGAGAAAGAATACCTGTCCAAACAGTTCAATCTTGGCAGAAGAGTAGATAGGCAGAGAAATGAAGGAGCCCAACTGCTTAATCTGGGCCCTTGGAAGAAATTAGTGTAGATTTAGATAGGAGGACAACAAAAATAAAAAAGGATAATCAGGGTCTGTAAGTCCAAGTGCACCCATGCAAAGAGAAGAAAAAATGTTAGGTAAGTAGGTTGGGTAAGTAGTTTTGTGGTTGCAGAATCAAGCTGTGTGATCCATTTCATGTTTTCAAGTGTTATATCTATTCAGATCACAAGTACAAGTCAATTTCCCTTTGGAGCAGCTCAAGCGAGGCATGTCTAACTCCCCCTTCTTCTCATTCCCCAAATCACTCACTAACATCCCCTTGAGGACCTTGGGATCTGCCCAACTAGTCCTATTATCACTTCATTTTTTGTAAAGCACCAAGTCAAGCTTTGACTTTCTTCAGTGAAAAGAAGCCACATTTCTTGTGTAAAATCATGTCTCTACAGTCCATTCACTTCCTATGTCTAAGTTTCAGCTCACAAACTTAGCCTCTCCCCTACACTTCACCTCACAAATTCATATTAACTCTTAACTCTACTATCTAGCTCCCTAGATCATTTCCTTATCCCCTATTATACAAAAAACTATATAAAATCCCAAAAATATTACATATCCCACCCTATAGCACTATAGCTATGTACATACAGTTCTGGGAAATGATAGTCCACCTAGGACTATTATGAACCCATCCGTGTCATAACTCTGGGATTGGTCTAAACCTCTGGTTAGGCCAATAACCTATATCCACCCCTTCACCCTTAAAACCTCATATTTCTACCCCTCCGCAGTCATTTTCCCAAAGTTAATGTTTAAATGTTTTATTAAACATTAAATTATCGTTTCCCCCCCGCTTAAACCTAACCCGCATAACACATAAAACCCCCATTTTCTAAATTTTTGAACCCCCGCGGCATAATATTATTTTAAAATTCGCGCGGGCCCCGCTCCAAAGTTGCGCGCTACCCCAATCAGCCCGCCAGCCGTCCGATGCCCAGCGCTTCAGATCCAACAGTGGGCGGGTGTTTTCATATGCTGATTCGCCGGAGGTTAACGTCTGGGGGATGGGCGGTTTCCCTACCATACCCCCTCCAATACCGCCTATGCTCAAAAGTGGTGCGGGAGAAAACCGAATACTGCCTCCGTCGAATGACATCACTGCCACCATACTGCCAAGTCATCACTGCCACGTCGCTACCACCGTGTCACCGCCACGTCACCCTGCCGTATTGCTGATGTCACCCTACCACATCACCGCTGTACTGGGACCCACCGCTGACGTCATGCTGACGTCATCGCCGAAAAGGGCGCGAAGCGCGAAATTTGCAGCAAGGGATGCCCGGAATGAAACGCTGAGGCAGTTTTTGATGCGCGATTAACGCTTAGTGCTAATCTCGCATCGCTAAGGAAAATAGGCCAAAATGGAAGCCCTCTCATGGCTCGGCTACCAGTAGGGCCCGAAAGTCGCAAAATGACAAGAATTTCTTCACGTAGGATTCAGAAAAGGGGCAAAACAGTTCTTAAAGCAACAGAGGGCCGAACAACAACCATACAAGGTCGATGGGACAGTTTAAAGCATTCAAAAGACATTAAAGAGCCCAGGTTCAGTGAAAGTGTATCAGAGGAAGCGGCAAAGAGTATCAGTTAATTTTTTTTAATGGAAATCTTTATTTCCCAAAGCAGGTGAACATTGAATGGCCTCCAACAAAGTCAAAGAAAGCGGTGAAAGCCCATCAAGGCTCTCTAATCACAGTTAAAGCATTTAAAGCCAACGAACAACAATGGATCAGAGACCAATGTGCAGTTATGACTAAATGAACAGCTCAAAGCCACAAGGATAGATTTCAGCTCATTTTTGAGGCGGTTGCCCCCAGCGCATTAGATAGATATTTGTTGCATTTATTCCAATAGATGTTAGGTTAATCGCAGTTATTTCCTTAGATCTTTTATGATATGTTTTGTTGATATTTTGCTTATAAATACCACCCTCAGCTATGTATTAAGGGTTGGTTGGTTAATGCACTCCAAGAGAGACTCGCTCTGTATATTTGATATTTTCTTTAATCAAAGACTATTGAAAGCTTGGAGAATGGATTATGTGCTGTGTATTAATGTTTTGAAGAAATGAATGTGGAATTCTTGTGCTGTAACATGACTCAATAAGTGCCTCTTACCTCTGTCTTCATTGATATATGCTCATATTATACATGTATCACCATCTAAATAGCAGAAAGAAAGATTAGCTTAGAACTTGCTTAGCTGCACTCTATGCTCAATTTCTGTTGTTTCTTTATGTTTTCATACGAATTGGTAATGAATATGAATTCCCTTTGGCTCATATTTCCCCCTAATTCACTCATGTTTGACAGTTATCTAGGGATTCTTTACTGCTCCTAAATAGAGCTCATTCACCTTCCCTCTGTTAAGCTAAATGAGAAATTATTAATTGCTTCTCATTCCTTAGCCCTCATTCCATCCTTTTAGCTTGAATCATTGTTTCATGTGCAGCTAGCTTGCTCCATATCTCTCTCTTGTGACCAAGAAAATGCACCAGCAGTCCTACTCCTTGACTCCATGCCCAATGGTTTGAACTTATCATACTATGCATTACCTCTCTACTTGAAAGCTTCATCCTTCCCACCAAAACTTAAACAAAACCCCTTGAACCCAATAACTAGCCTAAAATCATCATCAACAAAGCTAAATCATAAAGAGAGAGCCCTCTCTGATTGTAGGTGGGCTAGCACCTGCAGTCCAAATATTGGTTTGTGGTTACCTCGGCCGTATCCCTTTTAGGAGCTTTAGGGACAACCTGAGTGATAATAGAAGACATTGAAGGTCCTCTACCAGAATAGTAGCGACTAGAGAAAATTGGCGCTCAAGGATAAGCTTTGAAGAATCAAGATGGAAAAGGGTGATACTATTTCCACATATCTGAACAAGCTCACCACCTGCAGAGATGAGCTTGGTAGTGTGGGAATAACTATTGCCAATGATGGTATGGTGAGCCTCTCTCTCCTTGGCCTTCCAAAGAGTTGGAATAGCTACCAGGACTCTGTGAATGGAAGGGAGAAACTGCTGGATTGGGAATGACTATGATCGGATCTTATGCAAGAGAAGATCAGGAGGAGCACATGAGATGGTTCCTCATCCAAGAATAATGATGTAGGAAATCTGGCCTTAGAAAGTAAGGCAAGGATAGGGAAGGGGAAGGCTTCCCATTTCAAATCAAATTCTTCTCATGGAGGGAAGAAGGGTGACATGTCTAAAGTAAGATTCTTTAATTGCCACAAGATGGGACATTATGCGACTAATCTCCCATCGAAGAAGTCAAAGAAGGGATCCTTAGTAGGATTGGAAGGTGAGGCATTAGCCTCTTAGTTCAAAATGTACTTTACCCTCATTGCATGCATGGATTCATCGATGATGGGTTGTGTCTGGTATCTTGATAGTGGAGCCTCATTCCACATGACTGGTGATAAAAATTTATTCAGTGCCTTGGAGCAGAAAGAGCTCAAGATGCACATAGAGATGGGTGATGGCAGAAGGTATAGTGTTTCAGGAGTGTGCATGATTTCTTTTTAGAGGGAGCATGGAGCTCCTCTCACCTTGACAGATGTGAAGTATGTGCCTGGAATGAAGAAGAACTTGGTATTGGTCGTGATGTTGGAGGACAAAGGCTACGATGTTATCTTTAGTAAAGGAAAGGCATTCCTAAGACACATAGCCACGGGTCAAACCAAGAGGATAGGGATTTAGGTGAAGAATCTCTATACACTAGAGGTAGATGATTGTGCAGCATTGAGTACGAAAGAAAAATTCATGCAGAGCCAAGAAATTTGGCAAGTTGTGGCACAGGCAGTTGGGCCATCATGGGGCTTTGAAGAAAATGTAGCAGATATCTACAGGACTTCACAAAGGTAAACTTGAGCAAGTTGACACATGCAAAGGTTGTACCTTGGGAAAGTACACCAAGTCTTCCATTCATGATCGAGACAGTCGAGCAGAGGCTATTTTAGAGCAAGTTCATACTGATTTGTGTGGACCATTCTCGAAGGCATCCACAATGAAGCAAAGGTATTATGTGATTTTCATTGATGACTATTCTCGTAAATGCTGGATTTATTTCATGCAGAAGAAGGACCAAACCTTCACAAAGTTTTGTGAGTTCAAAGCTTTGGTCGAGAAAGAGTTATGGAAGAATATCAAGGCCTTGAGAAGTGACAATGGTGGAGAATATGTCTCTCAAGAGTTTAAGGACATCTGTGTCGTGGAAGGAATTAAAAGAGAGTTGACGGTGTTAGTGTCAGTCTTTCCAGCCTTCCTACAGTGATCAAATGTGCTCTTACAAAGTGATTTTGAAGTGTCAAGGTCAAATTTTGTCATTTCAGTGAGTCTTCAAGCAAAATTTGGTCACTAGGCATTAGGTCTATCCTACGCCCGATTCCGAAACTGGGAAGGCCCTCAAACAAGGCTGTGAATGTGCGCGACCAGTCAAGTGGTGCGCGACCAGTCAGAGGCTCTCCTGCAGTGTTAAATTACAACGTGCGCGACCTGTTGGGAGGTGCGCGACCAGTTGAGCTGTAAGTGCCAAAATCACCTCCAACTCACTCAAATCTCCTTCAAACTTGCAAATTGGGTTGAGGTAGGCTCTCTACAAATTGTTTTGTTGGTTGATGGTGGTTGTGGATCCTCATGCTTGTGATTATACCTCCAAGAATGCAAGGAAAGAAGACATTGGTAGCTGTTTGTAAATGTAGGCAGAATGCTAGGGTTTGATGTTTGTTTCAAGGTTTTCATGGTCCCATTTGATGCCCTCCCTTGTTCCCCTTTTTCTTCACAAAAGTCATGCTATGTCTCTACTTTTATTATTTGCAAAGAAATCTAAATTTCCCCATCCCCTAATATCTAAACCCTACCCCTCCCTCAAACATATTACAAAACCCTAATACCCCCATTGTGATATAAAAATACACACAACAAAAATAAACAAAATGTGGTTGTGTATATAAACAAAAGCGAAGAAAATATTGCTACGTATATGTGATAAAAGGAATGTTGCTGTGTGTCCCAAAAAAACAATCAACTCTGTTTTCCCTTTTCCCTTCTATCCCCTAATTCCCTTGTTGAAATAAAATCCTTTTTTCCTTTTGACAAAATGTAAATGAATCCCTTGTTCCCCTTAGCATAAAGTGTACATGAATCCCTTGAAAAACAGAGGACTGCCTTATGATGTACATTGAAAGGCAAAATCAAATGAGCAAGTGACCTATGCTGTCCCATACCCCTGTTGAACATGTATGTCCTTTCCCTTAATTATTATCATTTATGTTTCCCTAATAAAAATATCTCTTTGCAAATGTTTTCCCGGTGACTAAGATGAGATTATATGTTTGGCACTTTGTGAATTGTCCCTTGAAAATTCCCTGTTTTCATATGTTTCCCTTTCCTTATTGAAAAAGCCCCCCCCTAACATTTCCCTCGTGTCTTTTCCCCTTGAAACAACATAGAGTTCAGCATTTTTGCAGGCAGAGACAGCAGTTCACTTTGTCCACTTTGCTCCTAAACCATGTCAGACACCGAAACCTGTGAGCAAAGTGATGACCATTCATCTTCTACAGAGGTTGAGGTACAGAAGAGGAGAAAGAACTTGATGAGCTGTGGAGAATTCGTAGCAACCGAGGCTTGAACCGCAGGAGGCCCGGGGACCCATTGCCCGCTGATAGGGAGTCATTGCTCATCCAAGCAAATCTTCGCTTGGAGAGATTGTTGGAGAAGGAAAATCATGACAAAGAGTTGCTACGTAACATGAAAACACACTATTGGGCACGGTTGCATGTTTGCAAAGCCAAAATGAAAATTCTCCAAAGGAAGCTGTCAGAGGCCCAGAAGAAGAAGAAGAGGACAAACCCACTCTGTATCTTGGCTGAGGCATCCCTCACTCACCATGGTACTCATTAGCCTTCATCCAGCAGCAAAATCAAAAAATTTTGAGAGTTTTGGAGCATTTTGGAATTTTTTTTTGGAAATTTACAGGTTTTTGCCTGTGGAGTGGTTGCGCCCCCCGCGCGACCACTCGGGAGGACTGCTCAGAATCACAAAAAGTTGACATTTTTGGAAAGGGCATGCAAAAAAATAGAATTACCTATACTTGGGGTCAACTTGATTTTGAGATTTGGGCCTCCAAAAGCTCAAAATACATCAAAATTTTGACTTTCTGCCCACTTTTTGAGTTGCAGAAAGTGACCTTGGGAGAATTGACGTTTGAGGGGTCAAATCAACTCCAAATCTAGAAATTCCACTTGGGATGGAAAGTCGACACATAGAGCTTTCCAATGAGCCATCTTGCACTTGATTTGGACAACTAGAACCCACTCAAAAAGTGCTGCAAAGGGGCGCGACCACTCGAGCAGGGGGCGCGACCACTCGAGCTAAAATTGCCAGTTTTGACTTTTCAGGCCTGCAAACTCTGTTTTTACCTTGGTTGATCATTTGTACTTGTAAATGATGGATGTATGGATAATTTTCATGGCACATGGATACATTTACTCTCCTTTAACCCTTCTAGAAGTTTCCTTGATGTAAATAGTGAATATTAAATGCATGGATGAGTTAGCTAAGTTTTAGAGGCAAGTTGTTTTGACTGCCTATTATCTAGTGCTTAGTTTAGAATTAGTTCAAACTGCTCCTAGGAAGCTGAGCTGGACCCCTAGAGGTGGGGAAAGGAGTTAGATGGTCTATATTATGCCTTCTCTTGCTCATTTTCATGGTTGGACTCTTGTGGGAGAAGCATTATTGTATATTGTACATCTATTACTGCAATTTAAGGAAAAGGAAGGCCAGGGTTTTGCAGACATCATTGTGGATTCTTGTGGATTGTTGTGTTGATGGTGTGTTCTCTACATGTTATTGTAAGTGTGTTTATGTGTTCCATCTCTTTCTTTTGCTGCTAATTGAACAGATGAAGTGATAAAGTTTGAATTCATGCTTGCCATGCTCAGCTTTTAATTTTGTTCAATATCTATGTTTTCCACTGTCTAAAGAGGATTCAAAGTTGTTGTTTGCCCTCTTTAGCTCCTCCTCTATCATTCTTGATCATCCATCTCAGATTAAGGCATCAGCATGCACTCCTACCTTGCCCCAAAGATCCCCCTGCAAAAACTGAGCTCAATCCCCGCACCCTGAATTGCACTCCCACCAAATTACCACCAAAAACCCCAAAAATCTTTAAATCAACCCCCCTTATCAATTTACTAGCCTAAAATCTTTATTCCTAATCGGTCAGCTTATCATATTGAAGGATCTACCTAATCTGACCCGAGAGAGCCTTCTCATACCTCGTAGGGCTAGCTACGAGGTGAAATGGTTTGATGTAGCCTTGAGAGTTTGTCTATCTCAGCCTAGGTGAATTCCAAGTGCTAACATATTGGCGACCATACTGGGGAGAACAAACTTGTTTGTGTGTTGATGTGTTTGTTTCATAAGTCTTAGACGGAGCCTGAAGTTACGCCAGGAGCCTTCGAAAACGCTCTTGTTTTACATCAGCGCAAGTAGATAAACGCTGCTTCAGTCAATCTCCGTGAGCTTGTGAATACAGTACTTCATTTGTATTTTACCCCAGTACATGAATCAAGTTCAGATCTAATTGTTGATAGTGAACAATGATCAGACACTTGAAAGGCTGAAATCATTCACTTGGCGACTCTAAATCAGTTTTGAAGATCAGATCCAAAGACTCCACTGGAGGATGATCCCGACTAGCAGAAACATGAAAGGAGAATATGGCAAAATCAGGTATTCAAGTTGGAATTTCATCCAAGACATTTTGTTCTTTGTCATAAATTATTTCTTCTCTTTTCCCACGAATGTCAAGAAGGCTTTGCAAAGTATATTGTACTTGAGAAGAGATCCCAGGCCTGCAGTTGATTCTTTCCCTTTGAAGATTGTGAATACCAATGATTTGCATGCCTTTGAGCTTGATCGAGACCTTTCTTCCGAATTTTGTGATGACCATCTTCAAGTTGATGAACCTCAAGTGACCAAAACTAATTTTATACCTGCTGTACATATCCCTATACCTTGTAAAATTCCAGATCGGTATAAACCTCTTGTTTTACCTTCTGTTCTTCATGCTTTCCCCAAAAATTATGATCTATACTTGCCGATGTTTGATGGTGAATGTAAGAATGTCAACGCTGAGCAACATGTCCAGAATTTTGAGAATTTTCTAGATCTTTTTGAAGTTGATGAAGAAGATGTCAGTATTAGGCTTTTTGCTCTTTCTTTGCAAGCTGAAGTGAAGAGTTGGTTCAAAGCCCTGCCTGATGCGAGCATCTCAGATTTCCAGCAGTTTGTCAAAGTTTTTCTCGACAGGTGGATGATCGGTCAAAACCTTTTCTTGATTGTAGAAGAGTATAACCATCTGAAAAGATTGCCATGGGAGACTGTACAACAATTTTCAGCCAGATTTAACCAAGTTTATTATTCGATGCCAGTTGATATAAGGCCTACTCCTAGATCTGCTCTCTTACACTATCCGGGTGCCTTTGATCCGGAAATGGAGTTTCAGCTGAGAGAAAGGAATATTGCAACACTTCACGAGATGCAAAACAGTGCAGTAAATGTAGAGGCACATCTGCTGATCCGAAGGGCAAGGTTGAAGGAAGAAGAGATGAAAAACATAGATCCGAAAAAATCAACATCTCTAGAGGTGAAACTTGATATTTTGGTAAGTGCAGTGGAAAAGATGATGGAGAAGGTCACCTCAAGAAATGCTTATGATGTTCAAGGCTCGCTGATTGAAGAAGAACAAGTTGCTGATCCAAAACATTTTGTTTCTTACCCTAGTTGTCATAGTGATTGTTTTATAGATCATTGTGAAGAAGAGAGAGCTGTTGATATGATGTGTATGTTTGATGATGATTTGCCTCGGTTTGATGAGTATGATGACGATTATGTTCTCCAAACAGAAGCTAATCTTACAGAAGAAGTTCATTTTCAGCAGCTCGAATACAATGTTCAGCCATCACATATCAGCTATGACAGTGACGAGGAAAGTGCAGCAAGCTTTGAAGTAAGTGAAGGATCTTTACCTTTTTGTTTTGATTCATGTCAGTTCATTAAAGACAACTTCCATGAAATTAGAAATCAACTATCAACAAGTCTTGATCTAGACCATCTTGGAGGCAATAAAAACCTTGTTCAAGACTTTTCATATTCATATTTGCAGTCCCCAAATGCCTTTGATTGTCAAGTTGCAGATGAAAGCATGGAAGTTGACATATTTGATCAAATGATACAAGAAGGTTCCCTACCTTTTTGTTTCGAATCATTTCAGTTTTTGAAGGGTAGGTTGTATAGTAAATCTTTAAATGGACAACCTATAACAAATCAGCGATCTATCAGTGTTAATGTTGAGGACAAGACAAATAACAAAATTCTTGAGCAGCCTGTAGCATCAGATTTGCAGCCACCAAATGAAATTGAAGGTCAGATTACAGATGAAGGTATGGTAGATGAAATACATGATTTGATGATGCAGGAAGATTCTATACCCTTTTGTTTCGAAGCATTTCAGTTTATAAGGCAAAATTCTCATAAAATCTCTCAAGAAAAAGATGAACAGCTAGAAGGATGTCATACATTTTCAATGGATACATTACAGCAGTCTTTTCACGTTTTTCATGATCCAATAGCTGATGTTTTGGATGAGGTTTGCAGTCAAAGTCTTTCTCCATTGACCACATGTGAGCTTGAAACATGTGCTGATATGAATTTGATCTGGCAACCGGTTTCTTTGTCATTTTCAGCAGAGGTCTCGTCACAAGGTTCAAATCAAAGTTTGCATTTATGGTATAAGGGAAAGAGAAGTAATCTATTGGATGAGCTAAGTTCCAGTGTGCTTGAATTTCAAGATCCTTATGCAGTGTTTTTGGAGGTGGATAGAGAATTCATATCATTCTACGGATCTGTTTCTAAGTCGTCATGGGAGTTGCATTTTATTAGTTCTCTCTTGTTGGTCATAAGTGAGCACTTGTGGAGAATTCGAACAGCAGATGGGACACTTACTTGGTTACATTGGTTGTTTCATTTCACTTGACCAGGTGATGAATGAAACTGTTAGAGTAGGTTTTGATGAATAAGCTCCACTTTGAGCATCATTTTCAGTTGGTCGAGTGTGTTTAAGTATCGAGTCAGTTTTTAGTTGAGTCATGAGTCCTTTATGAGTCAATTTTTAGCCTTGTGGTTAAGTTAGTTTGTGTCAGTTTTCAGTCTTGCATTTCAGCTTGAGTTTATGACTCCATTGCCCAATGATTGTAAGGCACTGGTCTGCTCTCCCAGAGGTCTAAGGTTCTTGGCACCTCCAAGGAGCTACCATCCCCATTGGAGCCAATGTTAGTGTCAGTCTTTCCAGCCTTCCTACAGTGATCAAATGTGCTCTTACAAAGTGATTTTGAAGTGTCAAGGTCAAATTTTGTCATTTCAGTGAGTCTTCAAGCAAAATTTGGTCACTAGGCATTAGGTCTAGGGTTTGCCCAAATGTCAGTCTATGTCACTATTCAGCTGAGTCTATCATCATTCATAGGGTTGTCATTATCATGTCAGTGTCTAAAGGGTCATTTGATACCTTGTTCATGCTTCAGTTGTGCCCAGGCAAGGTCATTTCCCTCTCCTAGGGTTTTGAAGGCAATTTCTCTTGGATGGTCAAATCACCGGCAAAACTTGTATCCAGATGTTCATACACCTTCCCCTATCCTTAAAGTACCTTATCAAACACTTCCCATCCCTCAGATCCGCCAAATTCCTCATTTTTGCACAAACCCTAGTTTCTAGCTACAACTTGGCAATTTTCTAGGTTTGGCCTGTGTTTTGCCCTTTTGGACCCCTTCCTCTCACTCAATCTCTGAGATCCACTTTCCCCTGCTTCCTAACATCCCTCCCTACTCCCAAAAATTTCCCCAAGAATTTAGAAGCCCCCTATCTCGTTCATCTCGCTCCATTTCGACAAAATCCCTTGTTTCACACATCGGGGCAAGTTTCACTAAAATGATGGTTCTGAGCAATCAAAGATGAATTTTGCAAAACTGAGAGAGGTTTTTGTCCAAAACATGCCAAGGAAGAGAGACCTCCTTCACTTTGTGCACAGGTGACATGGTTTGAGAGAAATGTCAAGAACACTGTTGCCTCAGGAGAATCAAAGGCACCTCTGAAGTGACCTTGGGAAAATCAAGTTTTCTCCTAGCTTGGTTGACCAAATTACTTGCTTGATGGGTAAAATGATAACTAGACACAAAGATCTTTCCAATGAGCTATCATGAGCTCAATTTGGGGTTGAGGAAGGTATTCAAAAGTTGACTGCAACAACACTCTTCCTTGAGGCAGCCTCATTGGGTACTTTTTGACCAGTCTTGGGAGATTTGATTTTTGACAGGTCAAATCAACTCCAAATTGAAAAATTCCACTTGGTTTGGAAAGTAGACTCAAATTCATTTCCAACGAGCTATCCTGAACCCGATTCCAACACCGGGAAGGCCCTCAAACAAGGCTGTGAATGTGCGCGACCACTCAGGAGGTGCGCGACCACTCAGAGGCTCTCCTGCAGTGTTAAATTACAACGTGCGCGACCACTCAGGAGGTGCGCGACCACTCAAGCTGTAAGTGAAAAAATCACCTCCAACTCACTAAAATCTCCTTCAAACTTGCAAATTGGGTTGAGGTAGGCTCTCTACAAATTGTTTTGTTGGTTGATGGTGGTTGTGGATCCTCATGCTTGTGATTATACCTCCAAGAATGCAAGGAAAGAAGACATTGGTAGCTGTTTGTAAATGTAGGCAGAATGCTAGGGTTTGATGTTTGTTTCAAGGTTTTCATGGTCCCATTTGATGCCCTCCCTTGTTCCCCTTTTTCTTCACAAAAGTCATGCTATGTCTCTACTTTTATTATTTGCAAAGAAATCTAAATTTCCCCATCCCCTAATATCTAAACCCTACCCCTCCCTCAAACATATTACAAAACCCTAATACCCCCATTGTGATATAAAAATACACACAACAAAAATAAACAAAATGTGGCTGTGTATATAAACAAAAGCAAAGAAAATATTGCTATGTATATGTGATAAAAGGAATGTTGCTGTGTGTCCCAAAAAAACAACCAACTCTGTTTTCCCTTTTCCCTTCTATCCCCTAATTCCCTTGTTGAAATAAAATCCTTTTTTCCTTTTGACAAAATGTAAATGAATCCCTTGTTCCCCTTAGCATAAAGTGTACATGAATCCCTTGAAAAACAGAGGACTGCCTTATGATGTACATTGAAAGGCAAAATCAAATGAGCAAGTGACCTATGCTGTCCCATACCCCTGTTGAACATGTATGTCCTTTCCCTTAATTATTATCATTTATGTTTCCCTAATAAAAATATCTCTTTGCAAATGATTTCCCGGTGACTAAGATGAGATTATATGTTTGGCACTTTGTGAATTGTCCCTTGAAAATTCCCTGTTTTCATATGTTTCCCTTTCCTTATTGAAAAATCCCTCCCCTAACATTTCCCTCGTGTCTTTTTCCCCTTGAAACAACATAGAGTTCAGCATTTTTGCAGGCAGAGACAGCAGTTCACTTTGTCCACTTTGCTCCTAAACCATGTCAGACACCGAAACCTGTGAGCAAAGTGATGACCATTCATCTTCTATAGAGGTTGAGGTACAGAAGAGGAGAAAGAACTTGATGAGCTGTGGAGAATTCGTAGCAACCGAGGCTTGAACCGCAGGAGGCCCGGGGACCCATTGCCCGCTGATAGGGAGTCATTGCTCATCCAAGCAAATCTTCACTTGGAGAGATTGTTGGAGAAGGAAAATCATGACAAAGAGCTGCTACGCAACATGAAAACACACTATTGGGCACGGTTGCATGTTTGCAAAGCCAAAATGAAAATTCTCCAAAGGAAGCTGTCAGAGGCCCAGAAGAAGAAGAAGAGGACAAACCCACTCCGTATCTTGGCTGAGGCATCCCTCACTCACCATGGTACTCATTAGCCTTCATCCAGCAGCAAAATCAAAAAAATTTGAGAGTTTTGGAGCATTTTGGAAATTTTTTTGGAAATTTACAGGTTTTTGCCTGTGGAGTGGTCGCGCCCCCCGCACGACCACTCGGGAGGACTGCTCAGAATCACAAAAAGTTGACATTTTTGGAAAGGGCATGCAAAAACTAGAATTACCTATACTTGGGGTCAACTTGATTTTGAGATTTGGGCCTCCAAAAGCTCAAAATACATCAAAATTTTGACTTTCTGCCCACTTTTTGAGTTGCAGAAAGTGACCTTGGGAGAATTGACTTTTGAGGGGTCAAATCAACTCCAAATCCAGAAATTCCACTTGGGATGGAAATTAGACACATAGAGCTTTCCAATGAGTCATCTTGCACTTGATTTGGACAAGTGGAACGCACTCAAAAAGTGCTGCAAATGGGCGCGACCACTCGAGCAGGGGGCGCGACCACTCGAGCTAAAATTGCCAGTTTTGACTTTTCAGGCCTGCAAACTCTGTTTTTACCTTGGTTGATCATTTGTACTTGTAAATGATGGATGTATGGATAATTTTCATGGCACATGGATACATTTACTCTCCTTTAACCCTTCTAGAAGTTTCCTTGATGTAAATAGTGAATATTAAATGCATGGATGAGTTAGCTAAGTTTTAGAGGCAAGTTGTTTTGACTGCCTATTATCTAGTGCTTAGTTTAGAATTAGTTCAAACTGCTCCTAGGAAGCTGAGCTCGACCCCTAGAGGTGGGGAAAGGAGTTAGATGGTCTATATTATGCCTTCTCTTGCTCATTTTCATGGTTGGACTCTTGTGGGAGAAGCATTATTGTATATTGTACATCTATTACTGCAATTTAAGGAAAAGGAAGGCCAGGGTTTTGCAGACATCATTGTGGATTCTTGTGGATTTTTGTGTTGATGGTGTGTTCTCTACATGTTATTGTAAGTGTGTTTATGTGTTCCATCTCTTTCTTTTGCTGCTAATTGAACAGATGAAGTGATAAAGTTTGAATTCATGCTTGCCATGCTCAGCTTTTAATTTTGTTCAATATCTATGTTTTCCACTGTCTAAAGAGGATTCAAAGTTGTTGTTTGCCCTCTTTAGCTCCTCCTCTATCATTCTTGATCATCCATCTCAGATTAAGGCATCAACACGCAATCCTACCTTGCCCCAAAGATCCCCCTGCAAAAACTGAGCTCAATCCCCGCACCCTGAATTGCACTCCCACCAAATTACCACCAAAAACCCCAAAAATCTTTAAATCAACCCCCCTTATCAATTTACTAGCCTAAAATCTTTATTCCTAATCGGTTAGCTTATCATATTGAAGGATCTACCTAATCTGACCCGAGAGAGCCTTCTCATACCTCGTAGGGCTAGCTACGAGGTGAAATGGTTTGATGTAGCCTTGAGAGTTTGTCTATCTCAGCCTAGGTGAATTCCAAGCGCTAACAGACGGTACCTCCTAACCCACAACAGAATGGGGTGGCTGAGAGGAAGAATAGAACTATTGTAGGGGCAACATGAGAAATGCTGCATGACCAAGGCCTACCACTTCACTTGTCAGCTGAGGACCACTTCACTTGTCGGCTGAGGCATGCAACACAATGGTCTATTTGCAAAATAGAAGCCCGCATCGCATACTTGGGATGAAGACACGAGAGGAAGCTTTCTCTGGTAAGAGACCAGATGTGGTTCACTTCAGGATATTTGGCTCATCAGTATCTTGCCATGTGACAAAGGATGCATGGAAGAAGCTTGAGCCAGCAGCAGAGTTGGGGATATTTTTGGGGTACACTGATACACCTCACAAATATCAGGTGTACTTGCCTACCAGTTGGAGGAAAGTGGTTCGTAGAGATGTCAATTTTGATGAGAAAAAGGCCATGCGAGCTTCGCTTGAGAGGGAGCTCGAACTATAGGCTATGGAGGAACTATTGGTTCGTAAGGAGGAGGAGTCGCACACTGATGTAGAGTAGCTGCATGTAGAGGTTCCAAGAGTGGAGACATCCACTAAAGCAGAGTCTTCTAGAGATGGACGAAATAGCACAAGAGAAGCAGACAGATTTTTGGAGGATGCGAGAGAGAATGTGGGAGCACCATCTTCTTAGCGCAAACTGAGGAGGTCACTTGAGAGGTACACTGGATACATGGCCCTTACTGGGGAATGTGTTGAGACTGAGTCATATTCCTTTAAGGAAGCAATGCAGTAGCCAATTTGGGTTGATGATATGGTGGAGGAGTGTGACTCCATAGTTCATAACAGTGTTTGGGACGTGGCTCTGAGACCGGAGAATAAGTCACTTGTGAGTTCCCGTTGGATTTACAAGGTAAAGCAAGCTATTGATGGTAGTGTGGAGAAGCATAAGGTAATATTTGTTGCCCATGGCCTTTCACAGGTCGAGAGGCTCATGTTGCTGCAGTATATTTCGACAGAGGAGCAAGATACTGACATTTTGATGAAGGCATTGTCAAAGTGTAAATTCGAGCTCCATAGAGACAGGATCGGGGTGGCAGATAATCCCTTTCTTGTTGAGAGGGAGTGTTGAAATATGGCAACAAGAATATTCCAATTTAATTTGTCGTTGAATTAAATTGTGAATTAAAATCAAATTTAGTCTTAACAACTACTTGGAAATAATTAATTAATTCACAAGTAATTAATTAGTTGGAGAAATTCAAGTTAGAATTTTTTCTAAAGTCATGCAAGAGTTATCCCTTACATTAAGGAGATAAGATTGAGTTATATTTGAGTTATAATTAGTGAACTCAGTTTACTGATAAGTCCAGTTAAATTAGTTTGAAAATGTTTGAGGAACTAATAGTGAGTTAACAGTCAGCTGATGCATGCATGGACTCAACTAATGCTACTCCAGTTAACTAAAGATTCCCTCTTCAAAAGCTCATGCATGCAATCAACGAATCATTCCTTGAGGATTGCACAGTTTTAAAGTGTGTGAGAGCAGTGTTCCACTTGGTAATAGGAGAATCATCCACAAGGAATAGCGCAAGGAAATAGGAGCTCGGAGGGCAGAGAGGAAGTGTGGAGAGAAGCCAAGATTGCCTATGGGAATTTATAAGGATTGTACAAAGAGCTGGCTAGCTATGAGAGGTAAGGCTTTGTATAATTCCTATGTATTTCCACCTTGTACGATAATACAGATAGTGGGTTTTTTAGCTTAGGCTTTCCCCAAAGTATTTTCATGTGTATTGTGCCATTGATTCTTCTTCTTCTGGTTATGTTGTTTTGCTCGATCTTTAAGCTTCCACAAATTGATAGTAGAAGTAGGTTATAGTATTCTGCTTTGATTTATATTGCATTATCGGGTTAACCTACCATCAGATTTTCTACATGGTATTGGAGCTATGAATAATATACTCAGAAGATAATTTGAAGTTTGAAGTTCGGGGTTGCAGGTGAAAATCGAATTCATATCATACTTCAAGGTTTGCCAATGGCGTTCTATGGCTTGAGACTCGAGTATGCCTTGGAAGCTAGCTCGAATTACATAGCTTGGAAAGATAGAATGGAGGTTGTATTAGAAGACAATGGCGTGAAGGAATTCATTGATCAAGAAATCCCAAAGCCAGCTTCAACTAATTCACAAGAGATGGCTGAGTGGAAGAAGTGTGTGGCGAAGGTTTGAGACCATTTTGTCTCGAGTCTCCATTTGAAGGATACTCCATTTTCAATGTGGAAGACATTGAAGGACCTATACCAGAACAATAGTGACCAGAGGAAATTGGCACTCAAGGATAAGCTTCGAAGAGTCAAGATGGAGAAGGGTGATACTATTTCCACATATCTGAACAAGATCACTACCTACAAAGATGGTCTTGGCAGTGTGTGAATAACTACTGCTGATGATGGTATGGTGAGCCTCGCTCTCCTTGTCTTTCCAAAGAGTTGGAATAGCTACGAGGACTCTGTGAATGGAAGGGAGAATCTGCCAAATTGGGAGTGACTGTGGTTAGATCTTATTCAGGAGGAGATCAGGAGGAGCACACGAGACAGTTCTTCATCCAAGAATAATGATGAAGAAAATCTGGCCTTCACAAGTAAGGCAAGGAAAGGGAAAGGGAAGGCTTCCCATTTCAAATCAAATTCTTCTCATGGAGGGAAGAAGGGTGACATGTCTAAAGTAAGATGCTTTAATTGTCACAAGATGGGACATTATGCAAATAATTGCCCATTGAAGAAGTTCAAGAAGGGATCCTCGGTAGGATAGGAAGGTGAGGAATTAGCCTCTTAGTTAGAAATGGACTTTACCCTCATCGCATGCATGGTGTCATCGATGATGGGTTGTGTCTGGTATCTTGATAGTGGAGCCTCATTCCACATGACTGGTGATAAAAAATTATTCAGTGCCTTGGAGGAGAAAGACCTCAAGATGCACATAGAGATGGGTGATGACGGAAGGTATAGTGTTTCAGGAGTGGGCACGATTACTTTTCAGAGGAAGCATGGAGCTCCTCTCACCTTGATAGATGTGAAGTATGTGCCTGGACTGAAGAAGAACTTGGTATCGGTCGCGATGTTGGAGGACAAAGGTTACGATGTTGTCTTTAGTAAAGGAAAGGCATTCCTGAGACACATAGCCACAGGTCAGACCACGAGGATAGGGATTCGGGTGAAGAATCTCTATAAACTAAAGGTATATGATTGTGCAAAATTGAGTAAGAAAGAAGAGTTGGTGCAAAGCCAAGACATTGGGGAGTTGTGGCATAGTTGGTTGGGTCATTTGCATCATGAGGCTTTGAAGATAATGCATCAGATATCTACAGGACTTCACAAAGGTAAACATGAGCAAGTTGACACATGCAAAGGTTTTTCCTTGGGAAAGTACACCAAGTCTTCCTTTCATAATCGAGACAGTCAAGCAAAGACTATCTTAGAGTGAGTTCATACTGATTTGTGTGGACCATTCTCAATGGCATCCACAATGAAGCAAAGGTATTATGTTATTTTCATTGATGACTATTCTCGTAAATGATGGATTTATTTCATGCAGAAGAAGGACCAAACCTTCACAAAGTTTTGTGAGTTCAAAGATTTGGTCGAGAAAGAGTCAGGGAAGAATATCAAGGCCTTGAGAAGCGAATACGGTGGAGAATATGTCTCTCAAGAGTTTAAGGAATTCTGTGCAGTGGAAGGAATGAAATGAGAGTTGATGGAACCTCATAACCCATAGCATAATGGGGTGGCTGAGAGGAAGAATAGAACTATTGTAGGGGTAGCACGGGCAATGCTGCATGACCATGGCCTAACACTTCACTTGTGGGATGAGGCATGCAACGCGGCGGTCTATTTACAAAATAGAAGCCCACATTGCATACTTGGGATGAAGACATGAGAGGAAGCTTTCTCTAGTAAGAGACCAAATGTGGGTCACTTCAGGATCTTTGGCTCATTGGTATATTTCCATGTGACAAAGGATGCATGGAAGAAGCTTGAGCCGACAACAGAGTTGGGGATATTTGTGGGGTACATTGATACACCTCACAACTATTGAGTGTATTTGCCTACCAGTCAGAGGACAATGGTTCACAGAGATCCCGAGTTTGATGAGCAGAAGGCCATGCGAGTTTCCCTTGAGAGGGAGCTCCAACTATAGGTTGTGAAGGAACTGATGGTTCCTAAGGAGGAGGATCCTCAAACTGATGTGGAGCAGCCACATGCAGTGGTTCCAAAAGTGGAGACGTCCACTCAAGCAGAGTCTTCCATAGATGGACAAAAACACACAAGAGAAGATGACAAATTGTTGGAGGATGTGAGAGAGAATGTGGGAGCACCATCTTCTCAGTGCAGACTGAGGAGGTCACTTAAGAGGTACACTAGATACATGGCCCTTTCTAGGGAATGTGTTGAGACCGAGCCATATTCCTTTGAGGAAGCAGTGAAACAACTAATTTGGGTTAATGCTATGGTGGAGGAGTATGACTCCATAGTTCATAACAGTGTTTGGGACGTGGTTTTGAGACCAGAGAACAAGTCACTTGTGAGTTCCTGTTGGCTTTACAAGGTAAAGCAAGATGCTTATGGTAGTGTGGAGAAGCATAAGGCAAGATTTATTTCCCTTGGCTTTCCACAGGTCGAGAGGATCATATTGTTGCAGTATATTTTGACAAAGGAGCAAGATGTTGACATTTTGACAAAGGCATTGTCAAAGTGTAAATTCGAGGGATGTTGTAATTTAATGTATGTTAAACATTTTAACTTGGTTAAAATAAAAAATAAAATAAAAATCAATTATTAATTTTATTAATTTTTATAAATTACTAATAGTAATTTTTAAGCTCCAGGTTTATGATAACCCATGGTAATACCGTGGTATTCATGTGAGCATAGACTATTTAAAGGGGAAATTCTATCATCTTAGATTGATCTTAATTCTGGGTCTACCAAGTGCGCAGAGGGATAAATAGATTTCATCCCCCTAAGAGTGGTAGATGTGGAGTTAAGATGGATATACGTTGGTTTTTATGATAATGAAGATATTAAATAGACTTAGGAAATTATATTGTAAAAACAACTTAAGGTGAATGGTTAAAGCTACATTTAGTCACTTTACAAAATTTAGTAAAAAATACCAATATATCCATTAATATTGGTTTTTAATGTTTTCTGATTTAACAAAAAAAAATTCAAAACAATGAAACCTTATCACTCTTTCTGCATCACCCTCACAGAAGATTTCTCACCATTTTTCAAACATTCTCAACATGATGTCTTCATGAAAAAGTTAAGGTACTGATGTTTGATTAGTTGTTTGAAAAATACGTTGGTTTGTACAACCTTTCATCTTCTGTGCTATTCTTAGTTTGTCCTAATGATCTGTAGGGGTTGGAGCCATTGCACCATATTTTCCTAAAAGGTGGAGATTGTTCACCAAAAAGGAAATTAATCTACATGTTACAACATTGTTAAAAAATGCAAGACCTATGAGGGTAGTGAATTATGCCAATAAGCAATTTAGATTGGGAGAGACGTAATTAAATTTTATTATTTAATTGAAGATTTCCAATTAAAATAATAATAAATCTACAGTTATATATTCATATATTGATTGGAAGGATTCTCACAATGGTTACTTCTTTCAATTAGATCCCCTTCAAGCCTTTGGGATACCTAATACTTTCTTATATAATATAGTTGTGGCTTGCTACTTGTTGGCGTGTTGTGGTAAAAAAACTTGATGTGTTTTTTTTTATCTCGCAGTTGGGAGTGAGTGTTGAAATATGGCAACAAGAATATTCCAATTTAATTTGTCCTTGAACTAAATTGTGAGTTAAAATCGAAGTTAGTCTTAACAACTACTTGGAAATAATTAATTAATTCACAAGGAATTAATTAGTTGGAGAAATTCAAGTTAGAAATCTTTCTGAAGTCATGCAAGAGTTATCTCTTAAATTAAGGAGATAAGATTGAGTTATATTTGATTTGTAATTAGTTAACTCAGTTTACTGAGTTAATTCTACTTAAATTAGTTCAAACTATTTGAGGAACTAATAATGAGTTAACAATCAGTTGATGCATGCGTGCACTCAACTAGTGCTACTCCAGTTAACTGAATATTCCCTCATCAGAAACTCATGCATGTATATTCTGAGAAAGACCTAGTTAAGATTAAAGTCAAGGATAGTGTACTATCAGTTGCATGTGTTTTCTTATAAAGAAAACTCATGCATTCAGTCAAGGAACTATTCCTTGAGGATTGCGCAGTTTTAAAGTGTGTGAGAGTAGTGTTCCACTTGGTAATAGGAGAATCCTCCACAAGGAACAGCGCAAGGAAATAGGAGCTTGGAGCACATAGAGGAAGGCTGGAGAGAAGCCAAGATTGCCTATGAGAATCTGTGAGGATTATATTGAGAGCTGGCTAGTTGTGAGCACTGAGGCTTTGTATAATTCCTATGTATTTCCACCTTGTATGATAATACAGATAATGGGGATTTTAGCTGAGGCTTTCCCCAAAGTATTTTCATGTGTATTTTGCCATTGATTCTTCTTCTTCTAGTTATGTTGTTCAACTCAATCTTTAAGCTTCCGCAAATTGATAGTAGAAGTAGGTTATAGTATTCTGCTTTGATTTATATTGCATTATCAGGTTAACCTACCATCAAATTTTCTACAGCAGCCATGCAGATCTGGCTAAGATCTAAGCAATTTAGGATTTCCCAGCCCTCACCACTCTAGCAGAGCTTTGCATATTTTTGGGCCTTGCAAATTTCTATTGAAGATTATTGTTGGGATTCTGTCATATCACTTGGCCTTTGAGTCAAGTTACGAAGGATGGAGTGAAAGAAAAGTTTTTCTGGTCCAAGTCCCAACAGAAGATGTTCATTGAGCTAAAGCACTGCCTTTTCTCTCCTCCAATACTCACATTCCTAGACTTGCAACAACCATTTAAAATTCATACGAATGCCTCTGATTATGCTATTGGTGCAATTCTCAGCTAGAAAGGGCATCTAGTGGCCTATCATACCGAGACACACTCCGATACAATTCATAAATGCCCCACCTATGATAAAGAGATGTATTCCATTGTGCATGCTTACTAGTAATTGGAATATTACATTATGGTATAAGAGATGATCATCCACACAGATCAAAGACTTATTCAATTTATATAGACACATGGGAAGTTTCAGAATGACCACCATCATAAATGGTCCACATATTTCCATCAATTTCATCTAAAAATTAAGTACAAGAAGGTTGACACCAATAATGTTGCATATTTCCTCAGTCAGCTTACCAGTTGTGGCATTAACCATTATTCTCGACTCTTATGGGCACGAGACTTTTGGATGGTTGCAACTTTACAAAAATGATCCATAATTTTCCACCACATACCACATGTTGATGGATCGTAAGAAAGTTCTAGACTTCCACCTCTAGGACGCACTATTATGCCACTTGGGACACATTTTTCTTCCTTCAAGCTAACATGCCAAGTTGACTTGGGAGGCACAATACAGCTGGGTCACAAAATGCTTTGGTGTAGATAAGATAGTGGTAGTATTGGAGAAGTATTTGTATTGCCCAATTCTCTGATAGGATGTTGGAAAATATATTAGATCCCACACTCCCTGTCCCATCATAAAACCAACCGTTAAGAAGAAAGGCTTGTATACTCCTATGCCTACTCCTAGTCAACATTCAGAATCCATCTCGATGGATTATATGTCTAGCCTTCCTTCTACTAAGCATGGAAATTATTGTTTGTTTGTGGTCTTCAACAAATTTTCTAAGATGGCCATATTAGTGTCATGCAAGGTGAGTATCACAAGAGAATCCACTGCCAAACTCTTCTTTGAACAAGTTCGAGTACATTTCGGGACCCCACAAACCATAATATCAGACTGGGATAGCAAGTTCCCAAGAATATTCTTGTCAAGCCTCTAGCTACTCTTGGACACCAAGCTCACCACATTGACTTCATTCAACCCCCAAACTAATGGCCAGACAGAGGTCCTTAACATGATGATTGTGCACATACTATGCATGTACAACTCTAAGTATCCAAAATAGTGGGATGAGAGTCTTCCCTATGTGCAACATAGTTATATCCAAGCTCTCTATAGCTCGACTAGCCACAACCCCTTTCAAGTGGACTTCGGATTTCAACCATTATATTTCATTGATGTTGCACTACCTCTTGCAAAGTTGCATAGGAAGAATATGTCCATATTTTTTCTAAAGTGGATAAGGCCACCAGGTTTAATGAATTCATTCCACACATCCTCCAACAATTTCACGGACTCTTGGATCAAGCCAATACCAATTACAAACAATGACATGATTATCATTGGGTGCCACATACGTTTCAGGTGGGTGACAAAGTTTAGCTGCATTTGTATAAAGCATGACTTTTTGGAGCCCATTAAAATCTTAAACTGCTCTAATACAATCCTTACACCATCATCAAGGCTATGGGAGACAAAAATTTTGAGCTTAGTATCTCCCCATTCCTTTACTTGCACCCCGTATTCAATGTGGCCCACCTTCGGCCATACTTTCCACCATTGATGGACACATCAGACATTGTTGAGAAACTCACACCAATAGAGTTCAATGAAAAGTGTATTAAAGAGGTCACAATAGATCATATCATTAAAACAAATATCAAAAACACTCTCAAAAAAATGATCCAACTCTATTGAGTTGTCAAAGATGGCCAACATCTACACCAAGGAAAGTGGCTCACCAAGGAAAAAATTCAGCAGAAGTTTCCCCATCTCATGGAGGGACTCAATGTAATGGGGACCATTTCTTCCTAATGGGGGAGGACTGATCCAGGTGGATATTGGTGGCCACACACATATTCCTCTTGGACCACCAACATTGTTTCCTGGATTCCTTAATTCTAGCACAACATTCTATTTTTGGCATTTTTTCAAGTCTTGAACTTTTAGATTTATTTTCAACCCCTAAACAACATTTGTTTGGAAAATTCTGTAAGCCCATAAACCATATGATAGGGGCTTGTTAGGATTTCTTTTTTCCTCTGAAAAATATTTCTAACGAGGTATCATGCACACCAAATGGAGATCATATACCTAAATTATGACCCCAAAAAGTTGGCATTCCAACTAATCACAATGGGGCCCACCAACATTTGGTTCTTCATCTCCTAGGGTTAGGATTTTGGAGGTTTAGGGTTTTCCATTGTTTCTCAATAATAAAAATTCCTCTAAGGATCATTGTAACATAATTGATAAGGCACATAGCTTTCACATATCTTCTCAAATATAAGCTACCATCGCCCAAGCTAGCTTGCTTTTCTTATGTATGTAAACAATTTTTAACAGTTGTTATTTGTTAATGGAAGTTATATTTCGCTGTATCTTTGTGTTTTGATTTGAATCTGTATTTCATTTCATTCCTTGATAATCTAGATCAATTTCTCCATTCTCTGCCCTTCTCCTTCTAGCCACTGGCTCCAAAAAATCTTCTAAAAGAGAAACTTCCCAACCGTTTCTCCATATTTTGGGTAACTCATTTTTTTATTTGGGACATTATATTTAGAACTTCTTCTTTTGGGTTAATAGACTCGATCAACACTTTCAAAGGAGGGATAAGCTTGAAAACCCTCTTCATCGACTTCCTACTTCCACCCTCAATTAGTGTTGTACAAGAGTTGTTATTAAGTTGTAGTCATGTACAATTTCGTATACACTTTGCACTAAGAGCGTGATAGAAACCCAAAAAAAAGTAGTCCCAATTGAAAATTTTCTATAAAACTTTTGTATTTAAACACTTAATTATATATCATTACATCCTACTAATATAAGAACAAAAGAACCTTGAAAATTGAGAAGTGTCATTGGGAATTTTTTAATAAAACTTTCACATTTAAAAACTTTATCATGTATCACTACAAACAACACTGGTAGGTAGACTACTAAGATGAGGTAACTATGAGGTGGCAGGTCAAAGAATGATTTCTAGTGAGTTGTCCTTATTTAACATTCTCTACATAGTTGGGAGCTCAAAAAAGGATTTCTAGTGAGTCACCCTTATTTAACACTGGACAAAGAATTTGATATAGTTGCACTATGTGCATGAGGTAAATACGATATCTTATTTTGCCAGGGTAGATAGTCTATATGATATTCATACTTAGGCGATCTCTCCAGCAAGGTGGTTATGGTAGATTGATATTTTCAACAGATTTTAGTTCATTTTCAAATAAAAATATATCATTAATAGAGACCCGGGAATATAAAAATGCATCTCTGAGAGTAAAGGCTTTACTCCATTTGGGAATTTTATCTATCTAACTCATATATTCCATTTGTTTTTTGTTGGTTCAGTGACATTAGTCATTTTCTGCATTCTTTTTTAACCTTGCATACCGAATACTACTTTTTTTGGAATGGACTACTTCTTTTTGGGAACAATTCATCCACACAACTTTTGACATAAATATTATTTTACTATACATATGTAGTAATAAATCAGAGTTTCGTAAGTATTATGCTCGTAGATTTGAAGTACAATGCTTACAATTGTATCTAGTGTGTCTAATGGTTAAGAACATGTCTTTCTTTATAAAGGTTATAGGTTCAAAGTTTCTTTACAAGAGGTTATACGCTCAAATTTATAGAAGTAGAGTATCTATAGATTCATAAAATTCAAATTCCTACATGGTGGTCCCTTATCTCATAAATAAAATCATAAGCTAATTTGGAGTTTGGCTTGACCGTGACCTTTAAACTATTAAATGAATACTTTTCTCAATTTCCTCACAAATGAGTATCCTTCCATTTTTTTAAAAATTAATTGTAGTCCTCACTACTGATATACAATGTATGGGTGGGTAACCTGCTCAATTCAATCTTGTTACTTCTTGATAGTGCCAAAGCTCCATACTCTTAGTCATTTGATGTTGTCATCATTAATTGAATCCATGAAATATTTCTCACAATTGCTTCAGAGTCCAACTCAACCTTGGAAATACATGCTACAATTGTTTTGTATTTACCATGGTTAAGGATTCTATTAGAGGGGTAGGGTGAACCAATTTACCTTCATTAGTGGATTGTTAATAACAACTTCCAGGAGGGATTTTACTTCTAGATTAGAATGTATGCATTAAGGCTTGTGTTGATATAGTTTGCATGGTCGTTGATGTGCAAGAGATATTTATTATATTAATGTAGATGCTCAATTCATGTTGGTTTTAGTGTTGATTTATTTCGTTTTATTGCAGTAGCAAAGTATATTTGAATAATCATGCGTAACACATATTTTCATGTTGCATTTCTTGGCATCTTCTTAGAACTAATTTCTACTAGACTTTGTAATAAACTTGTTGAAGTTGCAAGGATACTCTTTTAGTTTCCTAGGTTGATCATCCATACTCCCATATTTTCTAGACATCTGAATAGATATCACTTCCCACCAACAAATACAGATTTTCATATAAATTTGACCAAATGGTCAAGAACATAGTTGTCATGTTGTTGATCTTCCAGGTTAGCATGGTCCCTAAGGTTATTGAAGTACCCTAGCTAGGATCCATGCCTACCCATTGCATTTTTAAAATAAGTTGTAGATATTGAATCTTCCTCATCACATTCATTTTGAATCTTACCTGCAATCATGACATTTCAAAGAGGCTCATTTTCATGTACTTGATTGGCACGTTCCACATCATATATGATAGCACATTCGATCTCTAAGTTGCATAACATAATTTTGTAACACAACTATTTGCCCTTAGGGGATTTGAACCCGAAGTGCGACATGGAAATTCAAATGACGATTTGGTTTACAGTATGCCTGACAAAATTAAATATGAAACTTTGCTTAACGTAGTTAAGAGAAAAAAAGATAAACAAAATGTTAATATCATTACAAATATTATTACTATTAAATTTAAAAGGAATTTTGATTAAAAGAAAATATATAATTAAAATTTTTAATATATTGTTAATATAATTATAAAAAAAATGAGAATCTCTTTCGTAGTTAATTTAAAAAAGGAAAATCAAGGGAATTGTGATTAATCAAAAATATATAATTAAAAAATATAATGCATTATTAATATAATTTTTGGAAAATTTTCGAAATGATAAGTCTACATATAGTTGATGAGTTGTATCCTTGTAGTTAATGTTCGAGTTTATCTGTCATGAGTTGTGTCTTTGTAGCTTGTGTTGAGAGTTAGTGATATGAATTATTTGTATCTATATTTTCCTAGAGGGTGTCTATGTGTGCCTATATAATGTATTGGTTTTCTTAACAGTTTGATCAATGAGAAATGGTTTATTCATGTGCATCTCTCTCTCTCTCTCATTCTCTAATTTGGTATTAGAGCAAGTGTTATTCTACAAGAGGAAGAGAGGATGAAGAACTTCAATTTGTGGTCTAGTACCTCAGATCTAGCATTGGTAGCCAAGGTTAAACAACCATACAAAGGTAATCCATGGGACAAGAAAAAAGGAGGCAAGTTTCAAGAAAAACAGAAAGGAATGGCATCATCTAAATTTCGACCTCGTCATAATATAAATAATGATTGTTATTATTGTGGCCAACCTGGGCATCACTCTATAGACTGTTATAAAATAAAATATAATGATTCTAAATACAGAAACATAATGCATAATGGGAATTTTGTTGACAAAGACACCTCAATAAATGGTGGATTTAAAATCTTAGATTTTTTGTTTGTGATGTTGCATTGTCTATTGAGACTGATGATGTGAAAGCCTGGTTCATTGATTCTAGTGCTTCACTCCATATATCTTGTAATAAGGATTGGTTTGGTGAATATCATCATAACATTAATGAAAAATGTGTTTATATAAGAGATAGAATATTCCTTAAAATTCAAGGTTATGGAATAATAGGTCTGAAGTTGCCTAATGGATAGGAGAAACAAATACATGATGTGATGTATGTTCCTGGTATCGAAAATAATTTAGTTTATGTTTCTACTATTGTTGATAAAGATCTAAAGGTGGAATTTTTCAAATCAGAATGTGTTGCTAAAGACATCCAAGATCGCTACAAGGTTATTCCCATAGGTACCAAAGTTGAAGGATTGTATAAGTTGTATTTGACTAAGACAAGTCATCAAGAATTGACATCTTAAACAATGTCAATAGAAGAGTTATGGTATCAAAGGTATGGGCATTTGAGTCTCAATGATTTATTGTTACTTCAAAAGAAAACATTAGTTGGAGGTCTTCTTATTGTGAAGAATATTCGTGTTGAATGTGAAGCATGTGCACTTAGAAAGAAACATAGGGAGGAATTTCCTATACATGAAGAAAAAATACAATGACAAATGTTTGAATTGATTCAAACTGATGTATGTGGACCTACGGAAAATAAATCTATTGGTGGAGAATTTCATTTTCTTATTTTTGTTGATGATAGATCTAGATATACTTGGGTCTATTTCATAACAAAGAAGAGTGATGTTTTCAAGTACTTTAAAGAATTAAAAAATATGGTGGAAAAACAACTAGGAAATACATCAAAATTATTAGATCTAATTAGTGGGGAGAATACAAATCGGGAGCATTTAATCAATATTGTAAAAGTTGTGGGATTCTAAAATAATTTGCAGTGCGTCATACTCCTCAGCAAAATGGAGTTGCTGTAAGGAAAAACTGAACACTAGTGGAATGTCCACAAAGCATGCTTCAAGGTAAAAATATGTCTAATGGTTCTTGGGTTGAATCAATTAATACGATTTTTTATTTGAAAAATAGGAGTCCAATCAAAATTTTAGATATTAAAACTCCTTTTGAAGCATTTTAAGGATATAAACAAATTTAAATCATTTAAAAGTTTTTGGATGCAAGGCATTTGTTCATATTCAAAAACATGAAAGAAGAAAACTTGATGAAAAATCAATTAAGTGCACATTCATTGGTCATTGTGATGATAAAAAAGCATACAAGTTATTTAATCCCAGTTCACATAAATTACTTGCAAGTAGGGATGTGGTGTTTCATGAGAATGTAGATGAAGGCAATAATATTAGTGCATGGTAAACTGATGATTATTTCAAAATAGAAGCAAGTGTTGAACATGAATAGGAATAGGTAAAACAACAGGTACATGAACAGGTGTACGTTCAAGAGCAAGAAGCATCTAAAAAATTTGACACTCCAAGAAGAGGACAAGAGACTCCACAAAGAAGAAAGAAGGATGGAAGAAGTAAAACTCCAGGGAGGACATCACATCAAATTTAGCCACCTATAAGGTATAAATTTTATGCATTGATGTCTCATGTAGTGAATGTTGTAGAACCTTCAAGTTATGAAGAATCTAAATAATATAACGAATGTAGAGATAATATAGATGGATAGTATAAATCTATAATGAAGAATGAAACATGAGAACTAACTAAATTGCCTAAAGCTAAAGTTCCCATAAGATGCAAATGATTGTTCAAACTAAAGTTTAATGCTAATGGCAGTATTGATAAGTATACAACTACACTAGTTGAAAAAGGTTGTTCACAAAAAGAATGCATTGATTATGAAGATACTTCTGCCCCTATAGCTAAACTGAATACAAGTAAAATCATGATTGTGTTAGCTACAATTTTTTTTTAATGCATCAGTTACATGTCAAATATACCTTCTTAAATAGTGAATTAAAAGAAGAAGTTTATTTGGTTCATCCTGAAGGGTTTGAAAAGAAGTGACAGGAGCATATTGTTTTCTAGTTAAAGAAATATTTATATGGTTTTAAACAAGCACCAAGCTCTTGGTATGAGAAAATTAATTCATTCTTTCATGAAAAAGGCTTTGTGAGAAGCAAAAGTGATCCTAACCTGTACAATAAGAATGGTGAAGATGGGAATATTTCCTTGATATCTTTATATATTGATGATATTATCATAACAAGTAGTGCATTCAAGTTGGTTGAAGAAATTAAAATTTAGTTGTAACAAGTATATGAAATGAAGGATCTTAGCACATTTCATTATTGTATGGGTCATGAAATTTGGAGGGAATCTGGTAAGGCAATTATCACACAAAGAAAATATGCAATGAAAATTCTTTGAAAGATTCTCTATGTTTAAATGGAAGGGGGTGTCTACTCCTTTGGAACAGAATGTTAAATTGTATAGTGATGATGGATCTAAATAGGTGAATGGAACTTCGTATCGTCAACTGGTGGATTTTGAACTACCTCACCACTACCAAGACAGATATAGCATATTATGTCATCATCCTTAGTTAGTTTATGTCTAAGCCGTGTGAAATCCACTGGAAAGCAGCAAAGAAAGTCCCTTCAATATCTGAAGGGAACACTTTATTTTGGTATTATGTATATTGATGAATCTGATGTTGAGTTGGAAACTTTTTTTTGATTCATATTGGGTTGGAAATCCTCATGACAGAAGATCAATCTTTGGATATGCACTCAATTTAGGATCAAGGATCATATCATGGAGAAACAAAAAACAACCAATCGTTTCTTTGTAATCCACAAAATTCGATCAAAAAGCCTTGACCAATACAACATGTGAAGCTGTTTGGTTAAGGAGGATTCTTGAATATATTAGAGAAAACTAAAGAAGTTCCACAACCATTAAATGTGACAACCAGAGTACCATTAAGCTAGAAAATAATCTAGTTTATCATGCCAGAACTAAAAATATTGACGTCCAACATCATTTTGTAAGGGAAAAGATACAATGAAATGAGATTCATTTAGTCTATTGTAATACAAGTGAGAATGTAGCTGACATCTTTATGAGGCCTCTTGGATAGATGAACTTTGAAATATGTAGACAACAACTAGGTATTTTTGAAAATCCATTTCTCCATTAAGGGGGGATGGTTGAATAATGACGAAATGATGAGTCTAGAGAGAGTTGATGACTTGTGTCATCGTAGTTAGTGTTTTAGCTTATCTGTCCTGAGTTGTGTCTTTATAGTTTGTGTTGTTAGTTGGTTATCTAAATTATTTGGATCTAGATTGTCCTAGAGGTTGTCTCTATGTACCTATATAATGTATTGGTTTTCCAAGTAGTGTGATAAATGAGAAATGATTTATTCCTATGCATCTCTCTCTCTCTGATTCTCTAATTATATATTTTTTTAAATTCGGAATTTCTCTCATATTACAGTTAGTTTGAAAGGAAAAAATCAATATTACCTAATAAAAATGAACTTTCTACACTTTTCTATGAATTTGGAAATTGAATTAATATTAAAGGGTTATTATTTTTACAATTTTAAGGAAAAAATTGCCTAGTGAAAGAAACTTTCAAGTGGTTTATGATTATCCTTGAAATAGTCCTTCCACTTGCTAAATTCTCTCCATGATGCAAATTTTTCTTCAGAAATTTGGAAGAATCAAAACTATTAGTTGAATTTAAGAAAAATGGAATGAAATTGCTCCAAATCTTTGATTTTTTTACAGTTGACTGATTGTCATCTCTGTCGAAAATGTGAATCTTAGTCATTTCTATATATTTCAAACAACTGCTTTGAATGATGGATAGAAACGTCCATACAATATTGAACACCTTTTGAATAATGCTTCTCTAAATCTTGAACAAACTTCTTCATTGGGCCAAAAGGATCATTCTCTGTAAGGAATTCTGCAAGTAGACATTATATGAATTATCATTTATAAATTAGAAATTCATGGATGACTAAAAAAAATTCACCTAAATAATAAACATAGATTATTGAAACACTAGTCTACAATAAAAACCTAACAAGATATAAAATGCAGACATGTTTCTTTTGCTAATAGCCAGCATACCTTCTTAAAAACAAATATTTATAGAGGTAACCACATTATTATTTCAACGAAATCATTATAATCAATCCAACACTAGAAATTGCAACCATTGAAAATAAAGTTTACTATATATCTTGAATGTTGCAAAGAAAATATTCCAAAAGTTCAAATTTGACAAGTCATTTGTCAAGACTCCCAATTAACATTAATGAATGAAGCAATATCATGAAAAAATGGCTCATGGGACTTCCTGAACTAGGAGGTCTCTTTTTTTTCTTGCAGGAATTGACCATGTGTTGACCTGCAATTCAAACATGCCATAACAACAATACGATAAACTAAATCAATTTCCCCAAGCACATTGTGAGTTGGAGTGGATTCCAAAATTGTACAACATTCAAATTGAGTACCAATCCATTCAAAGCACCTACTTAATTATTGTTACCACATAACCAACAATGAAAATTCATGTTAACCTTATTCAAATTCATATTATAATTCATGTGTATTCTATAGAAATTAGAGTTCATGCATGCATAACAAGGAAATAACTTCATGTATTCAAAGCTATATAGACAAATTAGAACATCTCTTGCACCTTCCACTGACAACCACATAGTTAATTTTAGCAAGTATTTTCTTTAAAAGTTCTTTCCTTTTAATCAAGAAATTAGACTAGAGTTTTTGATGAAAAAACCAGAAAAAACAACCAATATTACTTTTCAACATAAAACATGGTGTTTTTCACTCTGAATTCTAACCTCCAACAATTATATTTATATATAAACACTAAAATTTAAAATTTAGTATATTAATAACATTTACATAATTATAAAACCAAATTACAACTTTTTCCAATTTATCAATATAATTTTACCTTTTTAAAGACAATTGCAAATAATAATTGAAACAATCTCAACGACACTAAAACATTATATTCACACGTAACATAAAACATAACGAATTGCAAATGATAATTGAAAGAATCTCAACAACACTAGAACATTATAGTCGCACGTAACATAAAACATAATGTAAAATTTGGCTCAACATGAAATGTTATAGTAGTTTTGTCATAATCATTGATAAACAAAATCGACCCAAACATGATCGCTCGAGAATTGGAAATTGATAAAACTTTAATCATCAAACAAAATCGACCCAAACATGATCGCTCGAGAATTGGAAATTGATAAAACTTTAATCATGCACTCACGCATTTGTACATCATCAAAATATAGCAGCTCGGTCAATACTTTTATTGCAACACATAAGAAGCAAATTCATTATGAAAAACATAAAGGGCACATAAATTCAAAACAATTGACGCTCGACGTTGAGGAGTGTCATGTTGTTAAGGAGTGAAGTGGGTTAACCTATAACCTTATTTTGGAGTACAATCAAGTAGATGATTAGACAGAAGGCATAATCAATTACTTGTTGGGGAATTCTATTTTCTTTAGGTTAAAACTATCGCATAAGGTTCGGTCACGCCGACCTCTGCAAATCTAAGATTTTGCAAGGAAAAATTCAGCAGAACATTGTACTCTGACGTGGTCATGATAGTTTTTAAACCACGGTCAGGTAAACATGATATCAATGTGGTGTTCAAATAAGGCATATCCATTAGGAAGTGCAATAATTATCGGGTTTTATTATGGAGCAATATCATACTGTGTGCATTCATATTATGAGATATATATTGAAGAAAAAATGATATAATATATTGAACATATAATAGGGGGTATACAATTTTTATATTGTTAAGTATATAAAATGGAGCTTAAAGTTAATTAGAAATATAAAAGGGTATAAAAATGTTAATGAAAAAATCGATACCTACATTATTTAGTAAAAGTAAAGCTTTTTAAAATTGGGGAGTCACATTGGGTTTGTATTGGTGGGGTTAGATAATGAGTTTTTAAAAATATTTTCTAATATATAGTCAAATTAGAAGTATTGTTTAATATTCCATGAACACGTGATATCTCAGAAATTCATTGAGTGAATCCACCATAAAAATAACATACATAAAATAATAATAAAAAATCTATGCCACAGTTAGCCAAGTTAATTGATGCAATCACACACTGAATCTATTCACATCACATACTGAATCTATTCACAGATAAAATGGGATGGTTGCAATTCATTGCAACTTATACACCTAACATCTCACTTGGGGGCAAAGTTGAACGTCCTAACATAAACCTAAATGTAACTCATCCTCCTTAAGTTGGGACACAGTTAGATTGACAAAATGAAAACCCTTTTGCTAACCAAGGATTTTTTAATTTCGTGACGTTGGATGCTAGGACAAGTTCATATTTGACTAATCATTTTTAATTTGGTGACGTTGGAATGTAGGACAAGTTCCAAATTGCCTGAATCATTTTGAAAAACTTTCGGTGACGAGGGGTTGTGGCAGCTTTTCGGAATACGACTTTGTTAATCTAGATACTAGTTCAATAAAGTTGGTAGGCTTAAAGAAGAATCTATTTCGATTAATAAATTTAACTTGGAAAACATTAATCAATTCTATTTGAAACAAACAGAGAATTAACGACATATTATATAAAAATCATCAGTGTTTGATAAGTATATATTATTATAAATATTTAAAATATCAATTATTTAAATTATTTTTTATTTATATAAATTATTAAAATAAAACAAATTTTGGTTTTTCAGACCGGATATTGTTGAAGGGAGAAGTAGGGAGGCGCGAAGACAAGCAAGGTTTCAGTGAGTTGCACGAGGTGTTTCGCATGGAGGGTCGCAGAGGAGGGAGTGCCACTCCCTCCTACAAGGAGGCCATTGCTAGGAGAGGGAAGAAACCTCTAGAAAATGCTAAAGAAACTTCAGAGGAAGAGAAACGAAATAGGGAAGATGAGACAGTAGGAGCCAAAATACAGGAAAATAATGGCACATAGAACAAGGAGGAAGAAGACAAAAAACAAGGGACTAAAGACAAAAAGCAAAAGGGACCCTGCAAACCCAAAGCTGAGATCACACCCAGAGTTATTTTAAATGATCCTGCCCTGCAAGCACATAGGGATCACATGCGGACATATGCTATTATCTGTAAGTTCATGGGACTATGGCCCACTGAAAAAGCATTACAGACTTGGATCAAATATCACTGGAAACCTAAAGGGAGCATTGACCTACATCTTGGGTCAAAGGGATTTTTCACTGTGGTGTTCACGAACATTGAAGACAAGGACAGAGTATTTGAAGGAGGACCCTACTTCTATGCAGCAGCTGGACTCTACATGAGACCATGGATGATGAATTTTGTCCCGGAACGGGAGACTTTCACTTCGGTACTGGTGTGGGTAAGACTCTATTCTTTACCTCTGGACTACTGGAAAAATGAATCATTAATAGCCATAGGCAATAAATTAGGTCATTTTTTCAAAGCTTCTGAAGCCACCAGAAGAGGGAAATACACTTCCTTTGCTAGGATATGTGTGGAAATGGATCTATCAGGAGCTCTCCTAGATGAAGTGATCTTAGAGGTTTTTGATGAAGAATGGGTGCAAACAGTAGACTATGAGCATATTCCATTCAGATGTCGCAGATGTCATGAACATGGACATCTATTTAGAGACTGTCCACTCGGTAAAGTGGTAAATAACAACAAAATAAACACAATGAAGGAAACAGACAGCTTCCAGAAAGTGGGAAAGCGAGGAAAAGGCGGCAAAGTAGGACCAAAGAATCATCAAGATGAAGGGCTACAAGTCAGCCAAAATAAATTCCGAGTTCTTGAGGAAAACGAAGAGACTCCTAAAGAAGATCAAGCCATGGAAGAAAATTCTGAGGAAAAGAGAAAAGAAAAAGACAGTGAACAAACACAGAAAACTGATTATCAGAAAGAAACTATAATGAGTGACACAGAGCTTGAGATGGATCAGGAAATGACCCAAAGTGAAATGGACCTTGAGGAAAATGAGCTACAGGAGATTCTGGACAAAGAAAACCTAGATCTGGAAGGGTTCTTGATTCAGGGAAATACAGAAGGAGTAGATTCTGTGCCTCAAGAAGAGCTCAACAGAATACAACAACTGTTCTTATGGAAAACACAGGCAAATAAGTTGGAGAAAGGAAAAAACATAAATAAGCAGGACATCAAAGGGGTGAAGACGATGAAAACAACTCCGGGACTAGCCACAAGAAACCTAGGCAAGAAAAGAGGCAGGAAAAAGTAGAATGAACTCTTGATGGAGTGTGGAAAGCTAATGATAGATTCAGGTAAGATGAAAGATCTAGCCAGCTACTCCTTCACAAATCTTTAATTATGAAGTTTACATCTTGGAATATCAGAGGTCTAGGGAGTAGGAGAAAGCAGAGAATGCTTAGTAATAGGATGAAACAAGAAATTCCGGATATAATATTTATTCAAGAAACGAAATGTTCCATTCAAAAATTAAGACAAATTCATAGCAAATGGCTCAGTACATATGATTTTCTAGAAGTCAAAGCAGAGAATACAGCAGGGGGAATTCTTACTCTTTGGAACCCTCAAATAATTAGCATAATATATGCTAAGGCAAACAGGAACTATTTATCAGTAATGGTCCGACCTGTAGGAGATAGGTTCACCTATCTGGTCACAAAGGTATACAGCCCTCAAAGAATAGACGACAAACATAGGTATCTAGATTCCCTGGTGGAGCTTAGAAACAGACAGGCAGGAATACTTTGGATCTTAGGTGGGGACTTCAACATGATTAAATCCCTTTCAGAGAAAAAAGGAGGAATCAAAACTCTTACTAAAGACTCTTTAGAATTTCTATCTTTCATAGATGAGATGAACCTAATAGATACTGAAACGAACTTTGGTCTCTTTACTTGGAATAATAAAAGAAGAGGCGAGTTTCAGGTAGCCTCAAAGCTAGATAGATTCATTATCTCAGAGGATCGTATGCTGACAAATAAGGAAGTAACAGCATGAGTTCTCCCCTTTCGTGCCTCAAATCACTGGCTGGTTCAACTGGAGATCAAAGGAATAGGTACTTTTAGAAACAGACTTTTCAGATTTGAAAATATATGGCTTTCCCATCCAGATTTTGTCAACAATATTAAGAAATGTTGGTCAGAAGATCTTCAGATTCAGGGAACAAGAATGTTTCTTCTCCAGAAAAGATTAAAGCATATCAAACTCAGACTAAAGGATTGGAACAGAAATGAGTTTGGCAATATTTTTGTGGAAAAAAAATTTGTTGAAAACAAAATGAAAGTTCTTAACCAAGCTTTGATAAGGAATGGATTTGATAAGGATAAAAGTAACCAAGTGGATAAATATCATCAAGAATGGGATAATTTGTGCAAACAAGAGGAAATTTTTTGGAGACAAAAGTCTCGAGTTCAATGGCTAAAAGAGGGAGAGAGAAACACAATTTCTTTTCACAGATCCACTATGGCAAACAGAACTCAAAATAGAATATCTTCAATCAAAAACAAATATGGGATTCTTCTCACCACTGTTACAGGGAAAAGTGTCTATATAGAACTGCTCTATCCCACTAAGGTGTGACAGCTGCCTTAGAAACAAATAGAGAAAAGCTACTTTCGTTTTTCCTTTATGAATTATAGATAGAGAGGAACAAAAAGACCAACCTCTGTCTTGCGCTAATCTCTTGATTTGATTCCTCTCCTCTTTGATAGTCTTTAGCCACCTGCTCCCTTGCACGCCCAACTTCACAAAGTACCTGTAAGATCACAGTAGCATAGCACTATACAAAGACATGGATCTATAATCATAAACAATCTAGGATCATATGTAAATTGACCATACAAATGTAGCAAACATCAATGACACAAGAGCATGGAGGAAAACTTGAATAGCTTTTATTGATAAACAAGAAAGAGCCAAGAGGAGTTACAACTAGTTGTTCTGACCCAGCATCAACCTCTCAGCAAGGAAGCCCCTCTTCACCTCATACAAAGCTTAAATCACCCAACAATCTGATGTTTGTCTCAAGAAACCGACAACAATTCCTTACAATATGCAAAATTCCAGCCTCCAAATCTCTGGGATGAGGGATCCATATATAGATATCTGTAATGGAGATGAGTCAGCTTATGATTTGATTAGTGTCTTCCCTCTGATAGTTCTTGCTTCCACTTGGAGATTGATGATCTCTTACTCATCCTTGGTCGAATTCAGAGAGGCAAGTGTCACAGGAGAAGTTTCTGGAAGCTTCCATTGCCTCTCCACCTCACGGAATGACACTGCCATTTGTCATTTCTCGCCCATCGCACCCCATAGAAGGGCTTTTTGAAATGAAATGCACCCACATAGTGTATTTAGGTAAGATGCAATGCACTTGGCCAGTGGAGCAACTGAAATGATCCTGTTTTGACCAATTCTGAGCAGTTTTTCATGGAGAACTTCTGGGAGAAGTTGTAATCTGTTGACCTTGTTCCTTTAGGGGTTAGAACAACACTTTTAGGGACTTAGGAGCCCTTGGTTTATGGACATTTCATGCTTGGGGTTGTATTGCCCAAAAATGTCTATAACAGTTGCCCCCTAAAGCATGGGTCGTTAATCTTTTGATGTCGGGTGAAATGCTTTATTATGGGGATTCAATGTTCTTTCAAGCTGCGAGGAGACCTGTAATAAGATACAATACAATACATTATCTTCATAATATTTTCATGATCTAGCTGAGGCGGGCATTCCCATGCTCAGCTCTATAAATTCATTTTCATGTACATAGGACAAACAATTGTCTGAGTGTAGACTGATGATTCTGATAGAGCCATCATCCTTTTGATTGGATGATTATCTGTGCAGCAATGATGTACATTTGATGTCTTTATTTCCCTGAATATATATCGCAGCCCAGATGAATGAAACTAGATCTGAGGTCTTCAATCTTGTTCGATCTTCACTCGAAGTACAAGTTGATCCATGTGAAAGCTGTTCTGGAGTCGAACATGGAAAGACATCGCCTGATTACCAGCCAATGATGTAAGTTGTTAACAGGCATGAGAGGAATCACCGATAATGATAATGACCCTCAAGGTATTGCAGTACAATTCGCGTGGTGTGAATAAAGGACTTGGCGTCGAACACCACGCAAAATTTTTCGGTCGAAGGCCATTGATGTAAACCTATCACCGGATGTGAGAAACTTGCCATTGGGGCATGCAAGCTTCAAAGTACTGAATGGGTATTCCTAGATCAACTTCTTGGATAATGAGCTGATGTCGACAAGAAGCGATCCGTCACAGGTGGGCCTTAATGAATCCCACATCAATGACACGGAACGGAGCAAATGATTTTAATGGAGGTGAAAACGATCTGGTGATATAAGGTTCAGGGTGGCGGTCATGAAAGAATGGAGTATAAATGTATGGTAGTGGGTGAGACACAGGTGAATTCTCTGAATGACTTCTCTTGAACATATCGGCGACACTGATGTTATGGATTGGTAGCATTAACCCCAAATGTGGATGGTATGATGGGACCATGGTGATGTGACCGGTGAATGAAACAACCCAACCCGACTCGGACGCAGAGTGGAAGTGTCATGTTCAAGAGCGACTTGCTACCAACAAAGTTTCTTCAAGTTTTCTTCCCAATTTTCCCCATTCATTGCTGACTAGTACCTCTTTATTTTTGTTAAGCTTGAGGAGGATAACATATGCTTGTTCTATAATTTGCCCTTCGGGCAAACCCATCGCTATATTTTAACGAGCCTAGCGATAGTGAAACTCGTTCTCGTCTATAGACAAGTTTGTCGCTATTAATCTTTTAACGAGTTTAACGACAAAGATAACTCGGTCCTTTTCAATTTTAGAGAGTCTGAAAAGGAATGTAAAGGCAACTCGAAAATTCCTTTTTCGTCATCTAATCCCTTAAGTCAGAAAAAGTATAAAACAATACAGAAGGGATGAATTTTCGATACTTTTAACGAGCCGAACAAAACAAGCGCTCGATCTTTTTGTGTAATAATCTCTCAGGTCCAAAAAGATTAAAATTTAGAGGAGAGATAGCACTTCCGGTCCCTTTAACGAGCTAGAGAGGCCAATGGCTCGGCAATCTTTTCATATTTTACGAGTCAGTTGAAAAGAGCTTAAAGGAGACTCGTCTTTTGAGGAATGAGTGATAAAATGGATAGCAACTGATTCCAGGTAAGGTTTGGAATTTTCCAATCACGATAGTGTTACAAGGATGGCTAGTGAAATCACTCTTTGCAGCTGTTCCTCAAAATGGGTAAACAATCAAATGGAGGTGAATGATCGGCCAATGCAAAAGTGGAGGTGATGGTGCAAACACGACCAAGGCTTTAATGGCTGAAGTACCACATTCACAATGGTTATTTTCCGGTGAATAGTTCATTTTTTAATGAGCTTAAACGTGGGATGAAACATTTGCTCATGTCTTATGTTTATTTTTTAACGAGCTTGAACTATGTGCTAAAACTGCTCGATTAATCCAGTCGTGTGATAAGAATGTCTCATATAAAAACGACAACTTTTAGAGTTTTGCCCCACACCCTTTCTTTATGCAAGTTAGGAAACGACCAATCCAAAAAACAGATAAATAATCGCTCTTTGCTTTCACTCCAAAAGGTTTGCATGCCCCCAGGTATAAAACAGAATTTCAAGGTTACCCCTTCTTCTTTCCATTAAAACATTTGTTTTACCGGGAGAGGCCTACCTCTTACAGGTTACCCAAAGATTGTTCTATTCACAGCGCAAACAAAACACTTCTTCGGCAATGTTTACCGAAATAGACAAAGGTGAGTGAAGGAGGCTACTCCACTCATGTAACTTTGACAAGAGAATCTTGTTCCAGAATAACCCCCTCTTCCAATCACGGACGGGAGTATAGACTAGTCATATTCTCTTGCGGAAACCTACCCTATACCCGAAGTTTTCCTGCCGAAGCAGACCAGGGTGCATGCCCCCTGGGTTTCAGTCATTTCCCCTGAATCACATGCGCTCATCAGGCGGGCGGACTGGAGATTGAGACATTTCTTGCGTGAAAAGACCATTCAGGGATGGTATATGACTATTTGCTCTGTATGATCCGGGAAATGAAAGCTGGTCTACGAGCTTGACCACTCTTCCTTCGTGCGGAAAACACATTACTCTAAAGAGTGAGGAGACAATTTCTCCCATGCAATAAATATAGTCTCGTCCAAGGAGTAGATTATAATCTAGGGGTCCTTGAACTACCATTACGTTCATGTGAACGGTTTTCCCCCTCAATGTTATGGGCACATTGGGAAGGATCCCTAATGGTCGACTGGTTCCTTTATCAAAGCCTGTTAGATTTCTCATCTCAGGAAAAAGCGATGGCGAACCAAGCGCTTTCCAAGCAGTCGAGGAAAGGATACTCACAGAAGCCCCCCCATCTATGATGGTACCAGCCATAACCATTCTATATATTTTAACAATGATTCGCAATGGTACACTAGCTGGTAAACGGGGTCTGCCTAGTTGATTCCAGTCGAAGGAGACAACTAGGTTGCTTGGAGGTGGGACCGAATAGACGGCCGGGTATGACTCTGACGAACTTCCTTCCTGCGGTAAAGGAACAAGTAAATTACCCCCATGTTCATTGGAGTCTGTGCTTATGAAAAGAATTTGGACGGTGTCATCCTTGTTCTCTTTGGTGACTGTATCATCTGAAGATGGAACCTCTGAAGGCAAGACCGGGTCAACTGCCGCCTCGAACTTTTGACTTTCATTTGGTATGGGTTCAGATGGTTTGTCTTCAATGATAGATGCTTCAGCCGACCACCTGAGCGGGCCAGCTGGATTTTCAACTAGTGACGGACTCGACAAGAGTTTTTTATATCCAGGAGGGAGTCGTAACGGTGAAACCGGACGATCATCCAAAACTCTTTTAGCCTCATCTAAGAAGGGACAACGGTGGACGACATGATCGCCTTCGCACAGTTTACAAGGAAATCTATATTTTCCTTTTTGTCCTGGGGCTTCACTTTCACTAGTCGACGGTGTGTTTTCAACATGATCATCAGAGGTTGACGACACCGGGTTATGCAAACTAGGAGACCAGTCCCTTAAGATCCGAGGGATGCAAGGACAATCTCTATGATAGTGATCTCCTTTGAAAATGACACATGGCGATTTAGGCATGGTCGGTGCAGTGTGTGGATTTTCGCTAGACGATGCTCGTTTGCCCCCATTTGCTTTTGGCTCCTTCTTCTTCTTCTCTTTCTTCTTCTTTTCTTTCTTCTTCTCGGGTACTTGACTTTTGGCTTTACCAGCCCCATCAAGCGAAGAGGAAGGAGGAGAGGAAGAATTAGAGGAAGTAGAAGGTTGGTGGGTAACTCTGGACTTGTCTAGTTGCTGATTCGATTGTTCAGGAATTGCGGTGTTCTGAACGACAGAGGTTGAGAAGAGCCATACAGGCAAGCCGATTGTCAGTCCTGGAAGCGACAATGTGGCCATATGGGGTGCACCAACATCTCCCCAAGAGGAGAAGGGACTAGGATTTCCTCCAAGGGGAATTCCTTGGTTGGTGGACTCCATTTTCTCAACCCAAGATCAACGTAGGAAAGGGTAATGAGTATTCCGTTTAAAATAAATTTTAGATGCTTTGACACAACTTGTTTTTTCAATTTTTAAGAGTCGAGAAAAAACAAAAGATGACTCTAGTCTCCTTCGATTTTTAATGAGCCTGAAGTGACAAGTGCTCAGATGGACCTTTTCTGTTAAGGAGTCTGAAAAGGAACGAAAGGGACTGCTCTGGAAATCTAGGTAGAGGGATTACCAAACCAATCGCAAAACTACAGAATACTTTTTACGGTACGGCAGTCAATCTTCCCGAATGCTGTGTTCAGTGCATTGCAATCGATAGGGCGACAGACATGGCTTCCTATGGATAAAGGATTAAGCCTATTGGGGTCTCCCAAAATATACTCGACGGTACGTGGGAGCACAAGTCCATACTGGCACTTATCGTCTCAAAGTGGAGGAATCACCCAACCATCAGCGAGAACAACAGTTATCAGGCTTTACGATGCCGGAATATGTCTCTAGCCTAGACTTCTAAATGTTGTGCGTTAGGTTCCAAACCGTTGTTAGGTTCATTGAATTTATTTTATAGTTGATCTTATTTATAAAGTTTTCCTTTCAGGTTCACCGCGAGATGTAGATGTAATTCCTAAAATGCAATCTAAGATGATAAACAAACTTTTTATCTTCTTTGTGCAATGAAAATCCTAGCTACTAAGGAAAGAAAGACAGAATATTTTCACAAAGAGCAAAGAGCACACTCTAAATGCACTTTCCTAAATCAAACCAATCAGACTGTCTATATGCACATGCACATGCATGTATTTGTTTTCGACTTTCTTAGTATATGAATGCTAAAAATAAAGTTGATGCACAAATCTGAATTTCTTTTCAAGCGACAAATATCAACAAGTTTCTTTTCGAAATCAAAAATGGAGACGATCACAACACCTTACGATTTTGAAATGAATACTTGTTCTTGACACTAGAAAATTACAACTTCAGAACAAAAACAATAGTAACAGGATAATCGACCATCAACAGCAATCAAACTCTTTCCTACAATTGAAATCGACACTTGCGACAGTTTCAAATCAAAGGACGACAGTACGATTATGCTACTTTTGCAAAGGAGAACTGAAAATGACTCAACAAACACACAAAAACATCTATAGTTCTTTTGTACAAAGGAGGCAGAATAACAGCAAGGAAAAGGGGTTTCAAACAGACATATATTGATCATAGGCAGCAAAATTCAGGAATAGAACTGGAAAGAATGAATCACAGAAACCAAAACTGCACAGAGCCTAGTCTGATCAGCGCACCTATAACATAGAGAATTTGAAATGCAGCGCACCTTGTCCACTCGGGAAGTGCGCTGAAGTTTAGATTCTCTGAACAGTACCTGTGCTGGGCTAGAAACAAGATTTTGTTTGGGTTCCTGGTCACAGTTTGCAGTTCAGTTCTTGGGTTTTGGCCGAGCAAAAAGCAATCAGTAATGCAACAATTAGGGGTAGATCTAAGGAGGACCTAAGAGCTATCACAAGGGAAATCAGATAGTTTGTGAATCAGTTGTTTAAATCATAAACAAATCCAGTAGATGGATTGAAGTAGCATTTATCTACTTTGCATTTTTTATGACAAATGCAGTTCGAATACTACCTGTAAGTTTATGAAACAGACAACAAAGAATGATAAACAAACAAACTAATTCGTCCCCAGCGGAGTCGCCATTTTGTTACAGGGAAAAGTGTCTATATAGAACTGCTCTATCCCACTAAGGTGTGAGAGCTGCCTTAGAAACAAATAGAGAAAAGCTACTTTCGTTTTTCCTTCATGAATTATAGACAGAGAGGAATAGAAAGACTAACCTCTGTCTTGCGCTAATCTCCTGATTTGATTCCTCTCCTCTTTGATAGTCTTTAGCCACCTGCTCCCTTGCATGCCCAGCTTCACAAAGTACCTGTAAGATCACAGTAGCATAGCACTATACAAAGACATGGATCTATAATCATAAACAATCTAGGATCAGATGTAAATTGACCATACAAATGTAGCAAACATCAATGACACAAGAGCATGGAGGAAACTTGAATAGCTTTTATTGATAAACAAGAAAGAGCCAAGAGGAGTTACAACCAGTTGTTCTGACCCAGCATCAACCTCTCAGCAAGGAAGCCCCTCTTCACCTCATACAAAGCTTAAATCACCCAACAATCTGATGTTTGTCTCAAGAAACCAACAGCAATTCCTTACAATATGCAAAATTCCAACCTCCGGATCTCTGGGATGAGGGATCCATATATAGATGTCTGTAATGGAGATGAGTCAGCTTATGATTTGATTAGTGTCTTCCCTCTGATAGTTCTTGCTTCCACTTGGAGATTGATGATCTCTTACTCATCCTTGGTCGAATTCAGAGAGGCAAGTGTCATAGGAGAAGTTTCTGGAAGCTTCCATTGCCTCTCCACCTCGCGGAATGACACTGCCATTTGTCATTTCTCACCCATCGCACCCCATAGAAGGGCTTTTTGAAATGCAATGCACCCACACAGTGTATTTAGGTGAGATGCAACGCACTTGGCCAGTGGAGCAGCTGAAATGATCCTGTTTTGACCAATTCTGAGCAGTTTTTCATGGAGAACTTCTGGGAGAAGCTGTAATCTGTTGACCTTGTTCCTTTAGGGGTTAGAACAACACTTTTAGGGACTTAAGAGCCCTTGGTTTATGGACATTTCATGCTTGGGGTTGTAGTGCCCAAAAATGTCTATAACAACCACCCATGAGAATATTGAAGCTGAGTTTGTTCAGCATTTCCGAAGAATCACTCAGGAAAATATTGCAGATAGGGAGCAGTCTATCAGTGAGGTAACTAGAAACATACCAAAGCTGGTAACCAAAGAGGACAATTTCAATCTAAACAGACCAGTTTCTGAAGAGGAGGTAGGGGATGTCCTCAAAGAAATGAAGAATGGAAAAGCACCAGGCCCAGATGGTTTCAATGTGGATTTTTTTAAAGCATGCTAGAACATTGTCAAACAGGATGTTTTGAATGTAGTGGAGGATTCCAGGCTGAACAGAACTATTTTGAAAGTACTCAATACCTCCTTCATCTCCCTTATCCCTAAGCAGGATATTGTGCAAACTCTGGATAAATTCAGACCCATAGCTCTCTGCAATGTGGTCTACAAGATAATATCCAAAGTAGTGGCTAATAGACTTAAACCTCTGCTTCCTACCCTAGTCTCAGGGGAACAATCAGGTTATGTGGAAGGGAGACAAATTTTAGACAATATCATTCAAGCCCAAGAGGTGGTGCACTCGTTAAGTAGCAAAAGGCAGGCTAGAATGATCATGTAATTAGATATAGCCAAAGCTTATGATAAGGTCAACTAGACCTATATAAAGAGGGTCTTTATTGCTTTTGGATTTGATCATAATTGGGTCAGGTGGGTTAAAGGCATAGTGGCCTCCTCCAACTTTTCAATCTTGGTGAATGTCTCTCCCTCAGAGATCTTTTGTCCTTCCAGAGGTCTCAAACAGGGAGACCCACTATCTCCTTTCCTTTTCATTTTCATGATGGAAGGACTTGGTAGATCTATCAAGCATGCTAAAGTTACAAGTAAGATTAAAGGTCTTCAACTAACTGAGAATGGGTAGGCTCTGAGTCATCAACAATTTGTAGATGATACCATGCTACAAGGAATCCCTACAGTCAAAGAAGCTACTGCCTATAAACAGTTACTAAACGTCTTTGCCAAGGCCACAGGTATGGAAGTCAATCTATCCAAATCAAAAATCTTTTTCTTTAATACCAATATTGTGATTCAGAGAAATATTTCCAGAATCCTAGGCTTTCAAAGGGACTCCCTCCCCTCAAAATATTTAGGAATCCCTCTTACTGCTAAACCATTGCTCAAAAGCATCTAGGAACCATTAATCAATAAGCTACAGGATAAAGTTAAAAAATGGACCATCAGATCTTTGAACCTAGCTGGTAGGCTGGTTCTCACTAAGGCAGTTCTGCAAGCTATTCTGGTTTTCATGCTATCAGCCCTCCCAGCTCCCAAAGGGGTCCTACAGCAGTTTAGAAACATACAAAGAGATTTCATGTGGGGTAAGGAGGAAACAAGGAAAAAGTGGGCCTTAGTTTCTTGGGATAAAATCTGCAGGCCCAAGAACTATGGAGGCCTAGGCTTGGATGACCAAGAAATTCTTAACAATGTTCTAGGGGCCAAACTCTGGTGGCATTGGGTACAAAATCCAAAGGCCCAATGGGCAAATATCTGGAAGGAAAAATATGCCAGCTCATGGCACACTAGTGATCTCATAAGAATGTCTAGAAACATAAAAGGCTCACACATCTGGAACAAAGCCTGGGAGAACAAGAGCCTCGTACAAGAAAATAGTTTCTAGGAGATCAGAGAGGGAAACTTAGCTCTTTTCTGGGAGGACAAGTGGGAGCAAGAACCAATACTACTTAATGAGGAATTTTTAGACCTTAAGCACGAGACAGATACACAAGGACTAATTAAGGTAAAGGACTTCTGGGAGCACACTCAGCATACAGAAAAGTGGAGAATCTGGAAGAACATCATTGACAGAGAGGGGAGCCCCTTGAATAGAAAAGTAGAGATACTAAGAAAAATGCTAGAGAAAACGAAAATCTTAGTAACAGGAGGGCAAGATCAGCTAAGATGGGGCAATAATAATGAGGGCACCTTCAATCTAAAGGAAGCAAAAGGAATTCTACTTAAGCTGAATTCTCTTATACCAGACAAGACTTGGCCAAACCTATGGAGGCACCATGGGTGGACGAAGATCAAACTCTTCATGTGGTTAGTTCATAACAAAAAAATCTTGACGTGGGATAATATTAGGAGGAGGGGGGTTCTGGGGTCTTTTAGATGCCAGCTCTATGAGGCTCAAGAGGAAATAATGGAACATTTACTAAATAGCTGCAGCTTTACCTCCTGGCTATGGGATTCTTTTGCTATCATTTTTCATCAATCAGATAGAGACAAAGGGAGTATAATCAACACCCTCAATAATTGGAGAACAAAATTTTCTGATAATGATTGGCTTAACTCAGCCTGGGACCTTATACCAAGTTTTATTATATGGAATGTTTGGAAAGAAAGGAACAAGAGAATATTTAAAGAAGAAAAGAAAACCCTCTCTTCTCTTGCTTGATTTGATTTTAAAACAGCTGAAGGAAACAATAGGATCCACAATAAAGAAATATCATAATAATCCTCCTTTAGAGGCAGATTTGAAAATTCTTAGGCAATTGGGTCTTCAGGGAATCATTCCTCTAAACCTAGACAGGCAAGTGATTTCTTCAGATACGAAGAAAAAAGATTGGTATACCCCCCCAGCAGGGTATTTGAAATACAATATTGACGAAGCGTCTAAAGGAAACCCAGGAACAGCTAGCTATGGTCGGGTTTTAAGGGATGAAAGAGGAAGTATCATCTCCATCTTCCATGGTCATTTAGGTAAAGCTACCAATAACATGGCGGAACTGATGGCTATGGAGCAATGCTTAGAGTGTCTAAAGCAGGACAACCGCTCGAATGTGATCATAGAAGCAGACTCAGAGTTAATTATTAACTCGGTTAAAAGAATTAGTTTTGGAATAGAGACGGAGAAAGTTTCAAATCACTGGAGGCTTATCCGGGTTTTCCAGAGAATTCAGGGTCATCTCCAAGGTCTTCGTACTGTTAGTTTCAACCATGTTCGCAGAACGGCCAACAAGTTGGCGGATCTACTGGCCAACCAAGGGGTGAATTGTCCTGATAGCAGGGTTACAATGAATTGGTAGGAGTGGCCTCAATGCAGAGTGAAAACTTGGTGTCATGAGCAAGTGGAAGAGGACAGGGACTTAGCAGCTAAGTCCTAACCACGGTGTTTTGCATGAGTAGCCTTTTTCTGTATGGCTCGTCTGGGTATGGGTGGCAGACCTTTTTCGACCCTCGCAGACAAGTAAAGAATTGGTTCAGAGAGCCCAGGGGGAAACAAAAGGGGAGTGCCAGTTTATCAGCAGTAAGGTTGAATGGTGGTGACAGTTTCAGATACGAGTTTAGGTACAGACAAGGAGGGAAAGTGAAAATGCATCCGTCTCAGGTTCCGATTTTGGGTGGTAATACCCCCTGTTTTATGCCGGAGATCGTCTTTCCATCTTGGGGGAGGTTTTCTGGCAATCGCATGCGGTGTAAGCGGGAAGCGGTTTTACAATTTTGGAAGCGATCCCACTCAACGGATAACACGTGGCAGTGGGGCCTGAGGCATTACTGCCCTTCTCGCACAATAATATTCAGTAGGGTTGCACCGCGCGAAATGATCTGTAGCCATCGGATCAGAGATAGCGGATCGACGGTCAGCATGGAGCGTGCAAGTCAGTGGGACCTACGGGTTAACAGTCGGGCTTCTTCACATTGCGAAATCCTCTACAATCATTGGATTGACCAGGGGGATCCAATGGTGGAGATTAAGGAAGTGAGTAGGGCGATGCAAGGTAAAGAACTATTCACGGCTTTCTGGGTCTCGGGGTATTTACGGCTTCCGATGCTCTTTGCTTTGAAGGATTCCTTGATGCCTGGAAAGATAGTGATTTATGATTTAGTAGTTTGGAGGCTAAGTATTCCTTTTAAGAGGTAGCAGTGTGATATGTAAGGGGTGGGACTTCGGCCTTGGGCTGGGTAATTGGGAGTCTGGGGTTTTTTCCACTTTTTTCTTAAGTTCCTGGTGAACAATTGTACATTATGTAATGGATTTTTCACTTTAATGAAATAGAAGGTTAGACTCTTTCTTAAGCAAAAAAATAAAATAAAACTAATTTTTTATTATTTATTTAATAATTAAATTATAATTATTACACTTTTATTCCAAAATAAATACATCTTATTCAATCCAAAGAAATAAAACTTTATAAAATATTGTATGTCATTAATAATTTTATGATTAGTTGACGAAATTGACCATTCACCTACGTTTTATGGTTAATACAAATCTCAGATATATTAAACGAAGTCATTATGTATAAATCTACATTTTCTTACAAATATGATAGTAAGAGCCGCTAATCTCTTCCCTTCAATATTTTGGTTATCTATTTTATAAGAGTATGTTAATGAACTATTTGATTGGTGAATTATTTTGTTGACTTGTTAATCAAAGAAGGAAGCATAGACGTATAAATCTATATTTTCTTACGAATAGGATAGTAATTGTCGCTAATCTCTTCCTTTTAATATTTTGTTTATCTATTTTATAAGAGTATGTTAACCAATTATTTAATTGGTAAATTATTTTGTTGATTTGTTAATCAAATAAAGTGATATAATTAGTGTTTTTCACTACTTAGTTTAATTATTGAATTTTGAAAAGTATAATCTAATTTTCATACTTAAACAAAGGTTATAGGGTAGCTACTCTTATTTAGTTTAAATATAGTTAAATTTTAGTAAAAGCAATAAAAGCATACAACTTTGTATTAATAAAAATTACAATTAAAATAGCAAGATAATTCATGATTAAATTATTTTTGGTTAGAGAAAGATAATATGAACACTATTTTTGGATGGCTTGTTTTATAAAATTAAATGTCATATTTGTTTGTTTTAATTTATTATTTGTATGGATTTGTATGGAAAAATTATATTTTCTCTACAAAAGGTATAATTGCCTTCTAGAAGCACTCCCATGGGAAATGACGATCTATGATGTTAGATTAAAATATTTAAGTTAACTTAATTTAAATATAGTTAAATTAAAATATGTTTTATTGTTAACTATGTTATTTTTACTATTGATTATTGATTTGCACTATATAGCTGATTAAAGTTAAAGACAATAAAAGAAAAGATTGCAATTAATATATGAGTTATAGAACTCAAGGTTTTCGTCACCAATCTTATCCATGCATGTGAACAGAAGATTATCCATAGATAGAGAGACTTTTAGAACAATTATACTAGGATATTAACGTTGAATAGTGATAATTAATTATTAATTTAATTTTATCTCTTCATCATCATTTAATTTTAATGACTTTTTTAATATACTATAAATTTACAAAAAATAATCCATCAATAAAATAATGAAAATTATCCAGACTTCTCATTATCCTCTACATGCATTTAATAGAACTACTTAAACTAAAAATAAGGAAAAAAAACTTTAAAGCTTTATTACTTGTGCGTTTACTATCCATGTGGAATTCTCTATAAATTAAAAGATAATATTTAAACTTGAATTGTGCATCAATATAATAAAATAAACCTAACAATATAGTGAAATTAACGAGACAACATCCTTTTAATATAGTATGTTTATTTTAGAAAACACTTATATATATAGTGTATGTTTATTTAAAAAAACACTTCTATGTTTAATATATGGGCATGAGTTCAAAACATAATATAATACTAGTTAAAATTAATACATTCACATTTTAGTTGATATAACTATGAGTTAATCATTGTTTACAATCTTTTGTAGTATATTTAAATCTGGATTTACTTAGTATTGAAAAAAGATTAAATATGTAGTAATAAAATTAAAAATTATTATTATTTAATTTTATGTTATTTATTTTATTGGTATTAAAATGTTACATATTAGTAAATTTGATTTTACTTAATGTTTATAAATTTAAATTTAAAATACATTTAGTTAATTAATTCCAGAAGCATTTTATAACTTATAACCTCAAAATAAAAGTAATAGACTCTATCTTATTTTCTTTATAGAAGCAGGTCTTTCCCCTATTGAGAGCCTAGCTATGATTAGGTTTCTGTTGTACAAGCACAAACTCAATAACATAGACGATCATAGACTTCCTAAGCTAGCTTTAAATTCCAACCAAAACTACCTAAGGCTCAATGGGGGGTGGCATAAAGACACAAGGGCCTGGTTAAACTATTTGGAGATCAACGAGAATGATGCATTGCAAAACATAAATAACATTAAAGATATTGTTACTTCTAAGTTCAAAGGAAAAATGTCGTCTGAGAAAGATTTAGTGGCTAAAAGAAAATTAAGTTATTATAAGAAGGTCATCAACCCCACCCTAGAAGATCAAAAGTATCTCTCTATTTTAACTAGCTCAAAGAAGAAAATTAATATAGCAATGAATAGAACAAATTATCATGAGCTCCATAGTGAAACAGGTCGTTGGGCAGTTCTTAAAACGCCATGGATGGAAAGGATCTGCCATATATGTGAGAATAGGAACATCGAGGATGAAAACCACTTCCTCTTAGAGTGCCCCACATACAACCACATTAGATCTCAGTTTCACAATCTTTGTTACAATACTGACCTTCCTAGCCTTTTACAATGTCAAAATCATAGTGAGCTCGGGAGGCTTCTCTCCAAGCTTTTTGAGTATAGGAATAAAATCTTAAATCAAAATAAATAATTTGTTTCTTTAGGTTCGATAAACCAATGTTTGGTCTCAACGGACATTAACCACCATCATCATCATCATATATAAATAATTAAATTATCAAATTTTTTTAATTATAATATAATATTATAATTTCTTATAATAATATAAAATTTCAAATAAAATAATATTTTAATTTATTATTAATAAAAATAATTTTAATTTTAAATATAGTTTTTATTCAAATTCATTATATTAAATAAATATATTTTGAATTTTTTTCTAATAAAATAATATTTCAATTTATTATTAATAAAAATAATTTTAATTTTAAATATAGTTTTTATTCAAATTCATTATATTAAATAAATATATTTTAAAAAAATTTCCATTAATCTGTAAAATAACATAATAATAATATTAACATAGTTATTTATTTATAAATATTTTTTATATTATATATAAATTTCATTAATTTAAAAAACATTTTTTATTATTATTATAGAAAATAAATAAATAAAATCCACTTAAATGTTTCAATATATTTTTAATTCTATTTATATTTTATATAATTATTTTATTTGAATGCATTTTCTTGAGAAATCCATATGAATCTTGTTAACACCCCAAGAAACTCACGTAGGTTGTATATCAGTGATGCTCGGGAACATTACAAACTCAACAAAATGTTGGATAAAATGATGGATGAATGTAACAAATGCTGCTTATTCAAGCCAGATAACCACTCCTACTATGATTGACCTCAGACATGGGTGAACACCCCCAAACTACAAGGCTTTAAACCACCAATTACTCACATTTTAAACAAAATGTGATGATGGAGAAGACTGACTGCACCAGCAGATACACAGGACCCTGTGATGGCCAGCTACAACCAGAAAGGAGGTCTGTAAAACTATTATCTAATACACAGATAGGATGACAGCTCTCTATGCATTAAAATAACAGAAACCTGCAAGCAATTTCAATGAACAGCTAAATTCTAAAACAGAGGCGGGATGACAGCCCCTCTGATGCTAAACATTCGTAGCGCATGAAATAGTGCAAAACAGGCATAGCCTAGGACATAGAAGAAGTGAAAAGTGAGCAAATGATGACAAAAGAAGCTTGTATTAGTTAGAAATGAAGACCAGAAGTTGCAGGTCTCAAAGTACTTACAGTCTCCAGAAGTTGAAGCTTACAACACACTAACACTCACCCCACACTCATCAAACTGATTACATCATTTTTCTGGCTATATATAGAATCTGTTTACAAAAAATGTCTACTAGGGTATGCGTGGAGGTGTTTTAATTAATCACCAACCACATTTACAAAATGTTATGGGTCTTCTGCTACAATCTGAATGTTTTTAATGAACAAAATGGCTCTTTTGGTACTTTAATGTACTCCTCGAACAGGTGGAATGTTGACTGAATAATCTTCCATAACTGCTGCATAGTTGAACTGCTCGAGGGTGTCCTTTCTGTCCTTGACTGTGTTGTTCCTTAACTGCGGTTGGTGGAGCCTTAACGTGCAGAGAGCGGGTAGATCATTCCCTTCCTTCTTCGGGTGAATAACACAGGCTACAAGTGAGATCAGGATGGCGGGAGCACGATCAGAAGGTGAAAACAAATTCTGGCCGTCGGATCATAGAGCTCAATGGCCACGATTGCACATGAGAAACTATTGGGAGCAGGGGGGAACGACAGCCATTGGATCTGCCCATAGCAAACCCAATGGTTATCGTGTGGCAGAGAAATGCACACGTTAACGGGCGGAAGAAATGATACGATGGCAGGAAGTGGTTTTCCCGCACCACTTTTGACTGTAGGCGGTAATCGTACAGGGCAGTGCGATACAATAAACTGAAGACGCGTGGCAGGTGGAATACCACCTCCCCGAGGATTAAATAACACGCAGGTTGACGGAGCGGGATTTGCGTACATCGTTGGATCAATGGGCAGAGGATCGAATGGTGGAGAAATAAAGCACGGGTTCATAGTTGACATGACGGGTGATGTGACAGGTCAGGGGATGGCCCGAGCTTATTAAAACTTAGGGTTATGGGTTTTAATAATGTTTAAAATGCAAGAATGCCCGGGGTAAATAAAATAAGGGATTTAGGCAGGGTTATGGACAGATTATGAGGGTTTTGATGCAAAACAGGGGTAAAAGGGGTTTAAGGGAAACAATGGAGATTTACGAGGTATGAGGAAACGAAAGTAATGGAGTAAGGGGAACAAGGCACATGAAGAGGAATGATAAAATAACAACTGCCAACCCTTTGCAACACAAACCAGCACTGTTTATTCCTGATCTTGACCCTCAAACACCGAATCTGTAGCAGAGCTAACCAATCTCATAAGGTGATTTATACTCCACAGCAACCTCCCTACCACTAAAAAAAATGTAAATGCTAAAAAGAATGAGAGTAAATAGGATATATTACTTTTGAATGTCTCAATATTAATTTTTATTAGACTCTATTTATATTTTATAGATTTGTTTTATTCAAATGCATTTTCTAATAATGAATATAGATCTTCAAAGTTAATTTATCTCATTGGCTTTACAAAAATCTTAGTATCATTATCATGGAGCAACGCACACTCAAATGTTGGTTATTTTTTATCTTGACAAATTCAATAAACTTGATTTCTATGAACCTTTCTTTTTAATAAGCTAAGATATTAAGATAATGAGATATGATAATAGGTCCATATTTATATTTTTATGGCAGAGTAATATTTCAATATTTTAAAAATTGGATGAATTTATATTTACATTTTTGACCCAGTAATAATTTGATTATTTTGGCAAATACATTTTTGCTAAACTTCTCCACTAACTTTCTATTTTTATCTTTAATTACTTCATAAACTTCATGTATATATCTATATCTATGTATCTATATATATATATATATATATATATATATATATATATATATATATATATATATATATATATATAGATATATATATATATATATATATATATATATATATATATATATAATTATAAATCTCATTTAGTTTTCTCTTTCATCCTTACCTATCTCATAAAATCTATGACCATATAATATTTTTTATTTTTTCGTAAGCTTGGTAGGACCATTCTTTTCATTATCATAAAAAGTAGGTAGATTACATCCATATGCTGAAAGGTTAGGTGGCGTCAACCTGCCCAGTAGGAAACAAGGTCTGTTGGCCACCTAATGGCATGATAAGCCATCCAAAAACAAAATCGAATAAGTCTATCCATCCATGCCAAAAATGTTTGATTGTCCTTAAACTACCTAACATCTAAATATCTCTATACATACTGAAGGTACTGAAAAGACAAAAAGTTTCTCCATATACTAATAAGTAAAATAGAAGTGATATGCTAGACTACTCATCCTCTACTAAGTCAACCGACGCCGAATCCTTCACACCTGACCCAGGAAGTTCAGATTGTAGAATGCATCGAATATGCCTTTCGATAAAACTAAGGTAGCCACTTTGCTGTTGTAACTAAAATTTGATTTGCTGAAAATATTTTCTATAGTCTGGTAAAGCCTGAGCAATCATGGGTAATCCTGGGGGGATGTGCTCTAGGGCTTTAACAAAGAGGCCCTTTAACAACCAATACAAGTGCACAGTCTACTTATACTAGGAAACCTCACCCCGAGAATGCTTTGTATCAGGCACCAAGGTCTGCCAATCATATAAGTCAAGACCTAGCCAACCCATTGTCTCATTTAATTTTTTTTCCCATTTAGCTATGAGTTGACGACCCAGGGTCAAGCATGCATGATATTTTATAGCTTCTTCTTCAATAATCTTAGAGGTGGACTTCCGTCCATGCGATTTACCAGAAGATGTGTTGGGATTGATGAAGGTACTGGTCAAATTGAGATTCTTTCCACACCCACGAGAGCCTTGAATGGTTCGTGATCTTCCAAAAGCTATTCAGACCATGATGCAATGTTGATGACACAGATAAAACAAATTGAAAACCTTAAACAAACCACAACCGAGGAGTAGAGTGTTGTCGGGGTCTTACCTTAGAGGACCTATCAAGGTAATCGTTGGTGAGAACCACATCCCATACAGAACCCAATGGTGGCCACAATTACGGCCCTGAAGCCTTACAAAGAAGGCATCCCAATGTTTGGAACGATGAGTCGAGCAACGACTAAAATGGTCGAGGATAGAATGACCAACCAAACCATCGTTTTGCAGAAACCTGAAAATATACGGGCCATAGCCACATAATGTTAGAGGAGAACCACAAGAGAACCATGGTTGGGGAATTTGTGATAGAACAAGAGAGAACATAGGCGGCCCATCAGCCTAATCAATAGAACACCCACATGATCCAGCAAAACTCCATAGAGAAAAAACACATCAATAAATAAAATGAGACAACCTTCAAGAAATTTAGAGATGACCATACCCCTTTCCAAAGAATACATTTCCAAACCCATTTTATACAAAACATATCCCTTCTCCCATGAAACCCGTAGACAAGAAGAGTGTGTCATGACAGAGAAATAAGTTAGAATACTGAGCACATACCCGAGACTGTTTCACCTGAACCCACAGTGAATGAACTAGAACCCCACAAATTTCCATGACAAAATTATGCCGCAGGTTGCGGAGATGCTCAATTCCAAACTTATGTCGAGCAAATACACAAAATGAAAACTTACCAGTTTGAACACTAAAAAGGCTAGGAGCATGTCGCATTAAACCAAACTTGCCACCTTCATAAGTTGCATTGATTTCTTTCAGACGTGCTGCCACTGCTCCATGTGATACAAGCATGTGGAGGGTGGTGAAGGATCACCTTGGGATCTAGGAGATGTCCATCATATGATACTGTGACCGCTATTAAACTGCTCACACCCTGATTGGTTATATGGGTATTGATCATGGTGGGACTACTAACTTTCCATATTATCTTGCTCCAAGATTGCATAAAGGGGTTGCAAATCAACTTCTAGTGTAGTAGGATCCCAAGCCAGCTCAAAAGATCTTCCCTCATGAGCACAACCCCAATTTTCTAGGAAATCCACAACTTTATTTCCTTCTCACCACACATGAGAAGTGAGGATATAATCGAGGTTGGAGAGGAGATACCAACTTCTTGGACTAGTTAAGTGATGTGCCAACTGTGACTAATTTTTTCCCATTATGCTCCTTGATTCAACTTTTTAATGATTTATATCACCAGCTTTGAGTCTCCTTTGATCACAAGTTTCAGTAACCCATTCTAATAGCAGTGCGGAGACCTTGTTTAACAACATTAAATTCTATTTCATTATTGGTTGCAAAACCACAATCTATTGGATAAATCAATCTTGTCCTCTTCCTTGAATCCCGGAAGAACCCTCCATAACCTGCTATACCCGAATTTCCCTTGGATGCACCATCAAAACTTATTTTAATAAAATCATTTAGAGGAGAAGAGATATATTGGGGAGACATTACAGTGGCAATTAACATTTTCCATGAGCTTGGGGAAATCATAGAAGGGGATAGATTTAGCATATGAATAATTATAGCTTCATGAGGAGCTACTAACCAGTCATCCAGATGCCATTTCTCCTCTAATATTATTTCTGGAATGTTTTGGATTATGCCTTTCCAAACAAACTCCAGGGATTTATGTCGGTATTTAAAGATATTGTTGTTTCTTTCCTTCTAGACAGCCCAAAGGAGGAATCCTAGAGCCAATGTCCAAGATTGTTTGAGTGCCAGGCTTGCAAATATACATTTTCGCCATAAGAGAAGGGTTTCCTTAATGCTTTGGAGGTATCTATCCATATGTGCAAACATGGTGCCAAGTTGGCTCCATTGATGATTAGCAAAAGAAGAAGAATTTAGGAGATGTTCTAGGTCTTCATTATGTTTCCCACATAAAAATAAAAATGATGGGCCATGAATACCATGTTTTTGAAGTTAATCCCAAGTGAGGATTATCCCTTTACAAACTAGCCATAACAAGTAAGCTATTTTTGGCCAGAGTCGACCAAACCATATCTTCTTCCATAGTTGGTTGTGTTGATTTTGATGATTCTCCAATCAAAGTTTGTATGCTTCCTTAATATTGAAGCTACCCCAGGTAGAATAACCCATCTGAGAATGTTTGGGCCATCTAAGGAGGTGATTTTTCGAGATTGTAATTATTTGTCCAATGCTTTCCATTGATCATATATATATATATATATATATATATATATATATATATATATATATATATATATGCATTGGGCCAATACTAATAATTATTCCATTGTCTCCATCCTGTGGGCTCTCTCGAGGGTTTCTAGAATTGATCCACTTGCTGATAATTCTGACCAGTTGTGTAAAGAAATATCTCCCGAAGGTTTGGACGACTAAATAGCTTCTCTCTTTATTTCCATTAATCTTTCCAAAATAATGTCGTTTTTCCATTTCTAATTTCCCCAAAAAAGTGTTGAGTGATGAGGTCTTTATTACCTACTGCAAGTTCCATATTGAGGACCCCTTGGGTGGATCTTGGTATCAGAGAATGTCCTCTGCCTAAATCGTCATGCCATAGTTTTTGGTCCATATTTTTTTCCAAAGTTCTTGTCCTCCCTTGATCCATTGCCACCATAATTTATCACCCATTACTTGATTCAAGATGAATGGATCCCTGAGTCCCAAACCCCCAACCATCTTGGATCTTGTGAGATGTGGCCACGAAACCAATGCCCATTTCTTCAATTGTTGCACTCCAGCCCATAAGAATTTTTTAAAAATATCTACCATAGGAGTACAAGAATTTCTAGCAGAAGCCATCCTAGATAGTTAATAAATAGGAATCGATTGGAAAATTTATTTAAGAAGTACAGTCCTACCTGCTATATTGAGTGCTCTGAATCCCATCTACTCATCTTCGATTGGATCTTTTGGAGCAGGCCTTGCCAACATGAGTTTCTAGGGAGTTAGAAACTAGCAACATTCCCAGATATTTGATAGGTAATGAACCAATCACAAAGCCCAACATTCGAGAAAGGGATGTTTGGATACACATAGGGGTATTAAAGAAAAATATATTTGACTTTTCATTATTGATTCGGGTACCCGAGGTGAACATAAATTCCTACAGAATATCTTTGACCCTTCTTACTTCCCTAAATGATACTTGGCATAATAACATAATGTCATCCACAAATTTCGGGTGGGTAATCGGGAGATCATTTCCCTAGGGGCACAGGCCCTTGATTTGGGATGATTGAGCCATTGATTTGAGTTATCTTCTAAGACCCTCGGCTGCTAGAATAAAAATAAAAGGGGAGATCAAGTTTCCTTGTCTCAGGTCGCAGGAAGGGTTAAAGGTTTGGGAGGGGGAGTCATTTAGAAAGATTGAAAAAACAAGAGCTGAAATGAGAGACATGATCCAATTTAGTCAGCACTGCTCCAAGCCAAAAGACTTGAGAATACTAATAAGGTATGTTCAACTTATTTGATCATAGGCTCTTGAAAGGTCCAACATGATTATCATGCCAGGGATTTTATGTTGCTTCATATAATGGAAAAGTTCTTGGGAATTAATAATACCATCCAGAATTTAATGGCTTTCCACAAAACGGTTTTCTTAGGGGAGATAAGACCAGGATGGAGAGGCTTGAGGTGTTTAACAATAACCATGGAAATGTCTTGTAAATGACATTACATAAGGTGATAGGTCTAAAGCCTTGAGGGTCTTCAGCTTTGGTAGATTTACGAATTAAAGAAATAAATGTTGAATTGAGACACAGACATACCTTCTGACTGCGACAAGATTTCTCCTCCACCTCTAGAATATCATTATTGATGAAGATCCAAGCAACCTGATAGAATTATGCAGTGAATCCATCTGGACCTGGTGTTTTTTTTTAGCCATTCCTTTGACAACATCCTCTATCTCCTCATGTGTAACCACTCACATGATTTCCAGGTTCCGATCTTGTTAGATGAGCTGAGGAATGTGCCTAGTTATTATGCAAATAACTTTCGATCTATCTTATGGAGGTTTCATTAGAAGAGACTAGAAATGGTTTACAACGAGTCTTTCCATCTCTTCATGATGCATGGATATATTCCTTGAATCATTCTTAAGGGAGAGAATTCTATTATGTTTTCGGTGTTGGATCATAACTTTGTGGAAAAATTGAGTATTCGTCTCCCCTTCTTGAAGGCATTATATATGATATTTCTACTTCCACATAATTTCTTCTTGTTTCCTTCTTTCTTCCAACTTGTTTACTAGCCTTCCTTCAAAGAGGTGCTCTTAGATCTGCCTTTTCTAATGATGTTTTGTTGAATTTCTTGCATTTGGTTCTAAAGTTGGTGCTAATCTTTCATAATGTGGCCAAACTCTTCCTGATATGGGTTTCCAAATACTTTAATTTCAGCTTGAAAGTGTTCATGTGTTTCCTCCCTTGGGATGATCTCCCTTTCCACCAACTTTCCACTTTGTGCATGAACATGGGGTCCCTGATCCAGGAAGATTCAAATCTAAAGGGTCAATTTTTTGGAGCCGTTTACATGTCAATCTTTGGCCTGATCAGCCAGTGATCTGAACCCATGCACGGGAGAATGGATGTTTCAAGAAAAATGTCTCGATTAATTACTTGCTCTGATACAAGAAAATGATCAAGTTGTGAAGCTATCTGATGTGTTCCTCCACACTAATTTTTCGATGTATACACCCCATTATTTATTGGTAGATCTTCTAGATGTGTACCCTATATTGTGTCATGGAACACTCCTATTTCAGAATCCATGCAATGCAGGCCTCCCCTCTTTTATTCTAGCAACATGATTAGGTCGAATTCACCTCTAACAATCGACATCTCCTTTGGTTAAAGTGTTCTGAGTTTTTTGAGATATTGAAGGAAAAACCCTTTTTTTCCTGGAATGTGAGGCTTGTATACCCCTGATACTAGAGCCCAATCACGAGTATCAATGTGTCAGAAATTTCCTAAGAGAATTCGAGGCATACTAACTCAGTCTTCAAATGTACTTTCAACAGGATTCCATAAGATAGCAATCCCTACTGTACTCCCTTTGGAATCTTGAGCTACTACCTCATAGTGGGGTTTTAAATTTCAGATTAGGTCTTTTAGCCTAATCTCTCGGATTTTAGTTTCTTGGAGAATCATAATGTTTGGCTTGTCTTTTTTAGGATGATATTTAAATTATTGTTTCTTGCCTCTACTGTTGAGGCCTCACACATTCCAAGATGTGATAATAATTGGGAAGGCTTATTAATTTGGTGGAAGGCTGCAAAAAGAAGTACCACCCTACTCAATTTTACCAACAAATTGTCCACCATCTGTGTGGATTTGTGAAAATTATTTTTGCCTCCTTTTTTAACTCCTTCGCTAGAAACACTTGGCTCTTCTCGTTGGCTTGGCTGAGAACCCAGGTGATCTGGTTGATCCAAAGAAGCCAATCCTTTTTTAGCTTGATATTGTTGAAAAGTTTCCTTGTATAGTTGCTTGTGGTCCTCAGGATTGAACCTTTTATCCAGGTGCCTCCGTTCATTTAGTAGTCATTTCATCATATTTTCTTCTGCACTGAGATCCTCCTTTATTCCATCTGTTGCCATATTGACTTGATATTTATTTTTCCCCAGTCATTCCTTTTCCTACGGCTCCTCCTCAACATTCCTCTTAGCTTTCTCGCTAGCCTTTAGAGGAGAATTAGGGTTTCCTTTACTAACTGGATCTTGCACCTCACTAGCAGTTTCATCTTCCTGTATCAATATCTCGTAGCAGTTCTGGTTGTTGGAAGCCTTGTGAGGCCGTTTTTGGCTTGCACTTGAGTATTTTGCATGTTGCGCTTCTTTTTATGGACTTCCTAAAATCCATCTGAGTCATCCTGAGATTTTGTTGCAAACTTATCAGTATGATACACCATGGGTTTAGATTGATTAAGGGGGCATTCTTTGTACATGTCATTGTATTCATGACATGTTCTGTAGCGAAATGGGATATGATCATAGTCAAATGGTTGTTTCCATACCTCATCCTAGTACTCCAACTCGATAAATTCCGGGAGGGACTCTGTTATATTCATGTACACACAGATATGGGCATATGAGGTATACCTTCCTTGTCTTGTTGAGTCAAAAATCTTAACAAAACTGTCAATGGAGTTTCCAATTCCTTCCAATATTTTAGGATCCCGGAAATCAACATAAAGACTGAATAATCTGACCCATACTAGAGCTGCCATGGATTTCTCTTGATCTGGGTTATAACATTCCTCCCAAAGTTGCATGAAAGGGCCAACATTGTAGTAGAATTATGGACCATTTTCAAAAACCATCTCCTTATCTTCAAGACTAGTAAAGATCATTGTAAGGAAACCTCGAGCCCCCAACTTCAGATCTATGTGCCCTTTTGGTTTCCATTTCAATTGGATCCATTTAACCATATCTCTTTCAAAGGGAAAAATGCCTATAAACTTGTAGATCACCACATCATATTTCATAAATTTCTGATAATGCTCCAATTATTACTGTGAATCACAAATCGGGGTTTCTTCACTGCACTTGGAAGGCATTGTCCCCAGATTCTTTCCTACCACTTTGCTCCCAAGAATAGGCTACTTTTTCTTCTTCCTTCAGCTCCATTTGTAGTCATGGCTCCTCCCTGGATGCTTGATTCGACAATGGTTATGCTTTACAAGAGGGGATCTCTCCCCTCCATCCTGGCACGCTCATACCCCAATCAGAGATGCAATGTAACACATCGTCCTTGGATTGGCAAGGAGACACTTTGAACTAAAAGAATCACATATTTACTATTTTATATTTTAATTGATGATAAAAAATAATATTTCAATCTATAAAAAAATTCATATATAGATATCAAAACTTTTCTTGTATGTTAGCTTGGTGTAGGAACAGATTTATATTTGTGGTTGTTTAGTATTCCAATAAAAGAAGTAATAACATCTAACAATCATAACTGTAATGTAAGTTCAGCATTGTGTATAGATAGCCTGTAGTTATTCACAGGCATGGAGATAAAGTCACAATTTTTTTTGTTTAAAACCTCGCAGGACATCACACACCTTTGTATATCTCTCTATTTGCGCAGGAACGTCATAATTTGTAGAAAACTATTCATGATTTTGAGGTTTTGGAAATTGTAAGGCCACTTAAACATTCTGGGCATGGGAAAGGAATGACTTGGACGACATTTTTTCAATGGATATATTGGAGGCAGAGGTGGTTGCATTGCATTATAAAGTAATTGAATGCCTCATAAATAGAGTTATTTTAATGGATGGCCAAATAAAATAAACTCTTAAACATTTCAAGGATTTTACTTTTAATTGGTGATTGAATAATTTAATAAAGAAGAAATCCATTCTATGTAGTAAGTTTCATTCCAATCATGGTTAGAAGTTGACCTTCCAAACCGCATAGAGTCCACAACCATCTGTCTGTGGCCTACCTTGACTTACTCAAGGATGGGGAGACGTAATATCCCTATAACGCTTGGCATGGGTAAAAAGTAATAACATTTATTCTAATTATAACAACTGATTATAATCCAAGAATGATTTATGGAATGACATGTAGAACTCATCAATAGAGAAGACTATTAAATCAAGATAGGCGGGGTCTCGGGAGAAGAAAAATGATCGGTGAATGGTTTCTTTTTTATTTAGTTTTCCTATATCCCTTTGTGGAGATGGATTTGGCATTAGACGTATTGATATCCATCAATGAACTTTGTGATTTTCTTAAATGCAATGCCTTACAGTGAATATAATGCCTTACCATACAATGAAAGCATTGTGTCTCCAACACACCAGGTCAAGTACTCACACTGTGTTGTTCCGTGTTCAGTTCTTTTTCAAATTCCATGTTTTGCGACTTCCAAATCCAAAGAACCCTTGCGCTCAATTGTTATCCATGTGATGGTTGAGTGCATCGATGGTGATTTATTGTTGATGGATTTAAGAACTACACCAAGCTTCAGAGCGCTGGTGTTGAATTACTTCTTTTGTTTGAGTACAAGTATGCTACCTGAGACTCACCTCAAATTGAGTAACAATGTATCGTAAATGTGAAATGCCGTACAATTGTGATGACCTAATGGTGGAGTGCAAAGAATGAAAATATTGTTAAGAGTCAAGGATTGATCGTAGCACCATGCAAGGCAAGGCCAGACCATAACAAAAATATAAGTAGCTATGACTCTGTGGTTACATAGAATGGGAAATTTTGTGGTGCTCTTGAAAAAGGTCACGTTGTTCAAAGTGCTTAGTTATGGTTATGCTTGAATACAAGTATGGTAAAAGTAAAAATTGATTATACTATGGGAAATGATTGTACATGAATATCAAGTGCACAAAATATTAACCATTTTATTTTTCTTAGAAAACACTACATGGTAAAGATAAATTAGCGGTGCTAATATGTTGGAAAGAAAAAAGCATATGAATTTTGGTGCATGAAAACTTGCTTATGAATCATGTGTTTATAGATATAAGAGCCCATGTTTGTTTTTATTATGTGTTTGCATGCATGAAAGTAATGGAGATTATGTTAGAAAGGACACATATTGTATGCAAAAAAGAATAGCAATTGAATTAGATAAATATGTAATTGCATGCACCATACTAATAATTATTGTATTAGTTCTTTTTGGAAAAATAATAGTTGTTTAGGCATATAGATAATTAGGATCTTGATAATTTTCTTGGAAAGAATAATTATTTATATGGATATAAGCAATGGTTGTTATTCTATATTTATTTGGGAAAAAAATATGCATATGGATAGACGAGATTATTAAGTATTTATTGTAAAAGAATATACGTTGAGGTGCATAAAACTATAGCCACGATGTTAACTTTCTTGAAGGGAATATGGGTTATTCTGTTAGTATGATTTGGAAATGAATTTGTATTGTATGAAAGAATGTGTTAGTTCTCTTGTGGAAAATATTATGCATTTGAATGCAAGATTTAGTTAGCCTATTCTAGGAAAGAGAGATGTGTATGTATGCAAGAAGAGTAGTTATCATATTAATGAACAAGTGGTTTCATGCAAGAAATAATAACTAGTGTGTTAACTTTATTTTGAAATAGGGCATGTATTTTCATGTACTATAGTTATTGTATATAGTTCTCCTTCGGAAGACAAATGTTGTTGGAAATAACATGTAGTTGTATGCATGAGCATGCTATTTATTACATTATTTTTTGTTAAGTCCCTATAATACTAGTGATTACCCCATTACTATTGTAGTTGTATCCCTTATTAGCATTGTTGTGCCCATATTGTCCCCATATTGTTATTACTATGCCCCATAGAATCCCTCTATTGTTATTTTTGTGCCTTTATATTATTATTGTTAGGTCGGCTGGGTTATGTTGTGACTCCTTAGACTCCTATATATAGAAAAGAGGTTTTGTCATTTGAATCATCAAACAATCATTCATTTGTGTAATGTAAAGGAAGTTGCCTGCTCGAAGAGGCTGAATTCCAACGCGTTGATCTATCTTTTCTATCTTTTTGTGAGCTGGTTTCGTAACGTTTGGTATCAGAGCTTTGGATTCTAGGGTTTCACTACTCCAAATAGGTCATCGTGGCATTTTCGCTATAACGTTTTTCTGCGATGTTTCAGAAGAAAACAAAAAACCCATTTGAGACGAAATTGCACTGAACCTGCGGTCCGAATTTCAGAACTTTTCGCGCTACATTTGCGGAGATATGATCTAAGGAATTTGGTCTTTTTGCAAACTCCTGAATTACATTCCAAACAAGTGACCTAGGGAAAATCGTCATAAATTTTTCTCTGAGCATCAGATTGAAATTTCGTAAGAAGGTACAGAAAGAGGATGGAGTATAGTTTCTCGTATATATTTTTCAGAGCCAAAGGTCGAAACTGGGACACGTGGCACGTCTTACAATTTCGCTCTTCTGAATTAGTCTATAATCAGGTCACTGTGGGAGATTTGGCATAACTCTTCTTGGGAGAATCCAATTGGGATTAGACTAGTGGCATTGGAAAGAGGACACAGAGGGCTACTTCAAGTCACAATTTTAGAACTGGATGATCCTAAATTATAGAGATACATCAGAGGCAATATCGAGCTCCTACAAAGTGAAAAATGGTGTGTAGATTTTTTTTAAATTTTTGCTTAGGCTTGGTTTGAAAAATTATTTTGAAGGAATTCAAAGGGCACAATAGAGCATTATTATTGGTAACTGATGTCTCGAGGAAGGAAAATGCAAACACCTAGTAAGCAACCTGAAAGCTCTAGCATGACTCATTAAGAAGAGGAAGAAATGCTACATGATATATCAAAATTATAAGACCAAGTGCAAAAAATTTCACTCTCACAAAAGCTAACAGAAGCTAAGATAAATGGTGTGGAATCTAAGATAAAGGGCGTGATAGCTAAGCTCGACAATTTGAAGACAGATTTGACAAATTTTCTACAAGAAATACTTAATAATGGTGAAAGGGTAGTAAAGGAAACTCATGATGCGAACAAAAGAAATGTTAGTCATGATTTCATAGACTCTAATGTTGGATCGAAGACCCACCATATTCTAAAAATCGATATGAGGAAATTTGATGGCAAGGATCCTGCAACATGGATATTACAGATGGAGCAATTTTTCGATCTCAATAATGTGCAAAACACACAAAAGTTATGTATTGCAACTTTATTTTTAGAACCAAATCAGTTTGTATGGTATCAATGGCTTTGCTCTCGTAAAAAAATTATCAATTGGGCAATTTTTACGGTAGAATTGACAGCACATTATGAGGATACAAAAAGAAACACTTCTTTTAGCCAATTGATAAGTCTCAAACAAAAGGGTTCAATAATGGAGCACATTGAGGAGTCCCAAAAATTGAATGTAAGGGTAAAAAATATTCCGAAGGACCATAGGATTGATGTGTTCATAGGGATTTTAAAGGATAATATCCACCATGATGTTTGCCTTTGGAAACCTGATTTATTAGAGAAGGCATTCAGGTTAGCAAGAAAAATGGAAAACAAAATTATGGCAACTAGGAAGCATACCACTCACAACTATAAAGATGGAAGTGTTGTTGCCCCTAGTCTTCCACAACCTATAAGGTTGACACCACAACAATTGGAAGAAAAAAGAGCAAAAGGGCTTTGTTATAGTTGTAATAGCAAATACACTAAAAGTCATAAGTTTGCTGAGAAGAAATTATTCTACATAGATTGTGAAGAGGAAGAAGAAAAGGAGCAAGAAAGGTCAAAAGAAGAGGATATACTCCAGGAACAAAGCCTAGATAAAAAAAAAATGAATCCGACCATATCTTGTAATACATTGGCTGGAATTACCACTCCTAAAACCATCGAGATAGAAGGAAGAATCAAGAAGAAAAAGGTAATAGTGTTGATTGATTTAGGAAGTACTCACAATTTTATTCATTGTAAGGTAGCAAAAGAATTGAATTGCTTCCTATATCCAGCACCAGAGTGTCAAGTGATGGTTACAAATGGAGGAAAAATAAATTGCTTTGGAAACTGTCATAATATCAAGCTATCCATGGGAGAATATGTATTGACTAGCCCAATGCTTCCCATTCCAATGGGAGCTGCTGATGTTGTACTAGGAATCCAATGGCTACAATCCTTAGGTACAATAGCTTTTAATTTTATAGAACTTTTCATGAAATTTTCTGCGGAAGGAAAGGAAGTTGAATTAAGGGGTATTGTAGAGAAACTGAGAAAGATAATCAGCTCTAACAGTATGACAAAGCTTCTTAAAAAGGAACAAAGAGGTGTAATTGCACAATTATGTTCACTAGATGTTTCCACATCGAAATCATCTATTTCTCTAGATCTCAAAAAAGTCTTGGACAATCATTCCAAGGTATTTGAGACTCCCACAGGTCTCCCACCTATTCGTGATCATGATCATGCTATTAATTTGATTCCAGGAAGTGTTCCTCCAAACACCAGGCCGTATAGATATCCCTATGCCCAAAAGAGTGAAATTGAACATATGGTTGTAGAAATGCTAAAGGCTGGTATAATTCAACCTAGTCAAAGTTCTTTCTCTACTCCAGTAGTATTGGTGCACAAGAATGATGGATCATGGCACATGTGTCTAGATTATAGGGAGCTCAACAAGCTCACTATTAAAGATAAGTTTCCCATTACTTTCATTGATGAATTACTGGATGAATTGCATGGATCAATTTAATTCACCAAGTTGGATATTCGTTCAGGATATCATCAAATTAGAATGAAGACTCAAGACATTCCAAAAACAGCATTTAGAACTCATGACGGTCATTATGAATTTTTGGTCATGCCTTTTGGCCTCACCAATGCACCTTCTACATTTCAAAGTTTGATGAATTCCATTTTCAAACCCTTCCTTAGAAAATTTTTGTTAGTATTTTTTGATAATATACTAATCTACAGTAAGTCTTGGAAGGATCATGTTGAACATGTTGACAGGGTGCTACAACTATTGGAGGAGAAACAATCAAGGGAAAGTTTTTACACAAAGCTATTTATGAGAAGGAAATGTTGGCAATACTACATGCACTTAAGAAATTCCGACCCTACCTAATGGGAAGACATTTCAAGGTAAAAACAGATCATGATAGCCTTAAATAATTTTTAGAATAAAGATTACCCTCTGAAGAGCAACAAAAGTGGGTCACAAAGATGTTGGGTTATGACTTTGAAATCATCTACAAAAAATGGAAGCAAAATGTGGTGGCAGATGCACTCTCAAGAAAGGATAAGGATGTGGAAGCATTGTTGTTTGCCATTTCTATTATCCAACCAGATTGGATAAACGAAGCAAGGAAGGAATGGAAGAATGATGAAGAAGTGTGGGAACTTATTTGAAAGTTACAACAATATTCCAGTACATCTGATACATTTAGCTAGAAAAATGATTCGTTATAGTACAAAGATCGCATATACCTCTGTAAGAATTCCCAACTCAAACAAAAGATTCTTATGGAATTGCACACTTCTCCCTTAGGAGGGCACTCAGGATTTTGTGGTGGAATGTTTGGTTTGCCAACAAAATAAAGTTGAAACAGTTAAGACCCCAGGTCTATTACAACCTTTATCCATTCCAAGACGACATTGGGACGAGGTTTCAATGGATTTTATCACAGGTTTACCCAAGTCTGAGGGAAAGAGTGTCATCATGGTGGTAGTTGACAGAGTTACCAAGTATGCACACTTTTGTGCATTATCACATCCATTTAAAGCCAGTACAGTTTCTACTGCATTTATGGAAACAATTCAAAAGCTACATGGAAACCCAAAGATTATTGTAAGTGACAGAGATCCTATTTTCACTGGAAATTTTTGGACAAAATTATTTTCTTGTCTCGGTACTCAGTTAGCTCATAACTCATCTTATCATCCTCAATCTGATGGGCAAACTGAGATAGTAAACAAATGTTTGGAAGGATATCTTTGTTGCTTTGTATCTGATAAATAGACACAATGGGTCAAATGGTTACCTCTAGCTGAATGGTGGTATAACACTTCTTTCCATAAGGCAACAAAAATGACCCCATTTATGGAACTTTATGGATATCAGCCACCATCCATCACATCATATTTAAGAGAAAATTTTAAGGTTCAAGTAGTGGAACATCACATCGAGCATCAACAATAAGTCCTCCAACTCTTAAAGGATAACCTCGTATTGGCGCAAAATAGAATGAAACAACAGGCAGATCAACATCGCAGCAAAAGAAGTTTTGATGTAGGTGATTGGGTATTCCTATGGCTACAACCATATAAACAAATGTCCCTCAAGCAAGCTAAGAAGGATACTAAATTATCACCGAAGTATTATGGTTCGTACAAGGTGTTGCAAAAGATTGGTACTATGGCATACAAATTGGAGCTTTCTGCAGCTTCATAACATTTTTCATAACATTTTTTGCTTACAAAAGAACGCCCAATTGCATGGATAAGAATAATAACTAGCATATTAGTTCTTTTGGAAAAGAGCACATAAATACATATCTAAGAGGCTAGCTTCTCTTAAGCTATATAATTACATGCACAAAGACAAAATCTAAGATGCTAGTAAAGAATGTGTGTAGATTTTAACACTATACAGAAATTACTTGTAGACAAATTCTAAAAAATAGAAAATAAACAATGATGAGAATATAAAATAAATACACAGAGATTTCCCCTGGATCCCAAAACCAGGACTACCAGATTGATTTTCTGTTATGTTCCTTTCAATGTTATAGTACATATATATACATGTCAAAGCATTCATAAACCCCAATCCATTAACTGTGGATTAGAACACAATTGTAGTTCCCTTGACCGGATCTACAAAATACCATGGGTAGAAAGCCATCATGCCCAAAAGCATGTGCAAAACCCATGCACAAAAACATAGGTAGGTCTGCCCACCTAATATACTCATGGAAAGAATATAACACACACCCAACATTCTCCCACTTGTTGTTGTATTTTCCACACAGGGGTTCACTGCAGAGCTTAGTCATTGTTCTAGCCCTACAACACTGATTGTTTCTCTACACTAAAAACAGTTCTCAATACTCACAAAATTTGTCAATGCATCTACAACATTATTCAAAGTGTCCACCTTTACCAGCAACACCATTTTTTCTTCAACCATATTCCTCACAAAGTGATAGTGAACATCAATGTGCTCTGTCTTTGAATGATAAGAAGGGTTCTTTGCCAAGAAAATTTCACTTTGGCTATCACAATCTATCCTTATAATTCGTTGTACTAACCCCATACTTGAACACAATCTATGCATCCAAACTACTTGGTTGATGAATGGCCACCATGTATTCTACCTCTGTAGTTGAAAGTGCCACTGCAGACTCTCTCTTGCTCACCCAACTCACTGCACCTCCAAATAGGTTAAACACATACCCACTTGTAGATTTTCTCTAATCCTGATCTCCATCCTAGTCCACATCAACCAAGCCATGGATGTCCAAAACTCTATCCAATCCTGGTCTTCCTTGGTAGCAAAAACCATAATCACTAGTGGCAGAGAAATCCCTAAAAACCCACTTCATTGTTGTCGAATGATCCTTCCCTCGTTTTGACATAAACCTTCTCAATACTCCCATTTCATGAGCAATGTATGGTCTAGTATAGACCATTGCATACATCAAGCTACCGAATTCACTTGAATATGTAACATGGGACATGTCCTCTTCCTCTTCTTGTGTCTTGGGACATTTTTAAATAGATAACTTTATCCCTACGGGAATAGGAACCTTAACCAATTTATTATCATGCATATTAAAACTAAATAGTAGTGTCTTGACATACTTCCTCTGGTTTAACCAAAGATTCCTCTTTTCTCGATCACATTTAATTTCCATGCCCAAAATATACTTTGCAACACCAATATCCTTCATGTCGAATTGGGAGGACAATTGGGTCTTCAAATCTTGGATAATTTCCAATGAAAAACATATCATCCACATACAAGACAAGATAAATAACATGGTCACCAATTTATTTAAAATACACATAGTGATATGCTTTGCTTCCGGTGAAGCCAAGCCCCCATATATATGTATCAAATTTCCGATACCACATCCTTGGTGATTGTTTTAACCCATACAAAGAATTGTTTAACTTGCATACCAATTCTTTATTTTCCTCCACCACAAAGACTTTAGGTTGCTTCATATAGATCTCTTCTTCCACATCCCTGTGAAGAAATGTTGTATTCACATCCATCTATTCTACCTCAAAATCAAAATCATCAACAATAGATAAAAGTAACCTACTAGAAGCTACCTTTCCAACAGGATAAAAGATATCAACAAAGTGAATTCTCAATACCTAGGAATAACCTTTTTCGACCAACCAAGATTTTTATTTCTCTAACTTTCCTTTTGAATTATCTTTTTTCTTAATCTCCCATTTGCTTCCAATGGGTTTCCTTCCAGCTGACAACTCCACCAGATCCCAAGCCTCATTTTTTTTCAAAGATGCCATGTCATCAACCATGGTCCCTTCCATATTTTTCCATCCTCTAAATCTACTGCCTCCCTACGATTTCTAGGATCTTCTTTAGTAATAGATAAATAAAAATTTGAACCAAATCAGATGGACTATATGTTTCTAACTACCTTCTTTGTCGAACTGAACTTCTTACAGCTAGATTTTATGGTTCTTCATCTTCTGATTCTTGTTCTTTTGTAGAGTTTGATTCTTCCTCCTTTATCTCAAACTATATCTTCTTAGTTTCCTTTGGTAGGGCTTTATGTTTAATAACATCTTTCTCCTCTCTAAACACAACATATCTATTGTACACAACCTTCATTGTTTCTAGGTTCCAAATCTTATAGCCTTTTAAACCATCCTTATACCCAATAAGGATGCATCTTTCAGATTTACTATCCAACATGGTTCTTTTCTCCTTTGGAACATGTACATCTGCATCACATCCAAATACCCTTAGATGTGAAAGAGAGGGTTTCTTACCAGTCCATAACTCATGTGGAGTCTTATCCTCTAACATTGATGAAGGTGATGTATTAACGAAGTAACATGCAGTCTCCACCTCCTCTGCCCATAATTCTTGTCCTAACCCGATAACACTTAGCATGCTTCTTGTATTTTCCATCACATTCCTTTTCATTCTTTCTACAACTCCATTTGGATCAAGTGTGTATGGAGTAGTATTATTTTTTGTTATACCACACTTCTTACATAACTCTTCATGTTCCTTCATTCTGAACTCTATACCATTATCTATCCTCTGCACCTTTATCTTCTTCTTTGTCTAGTTTTCCACCAGAGGCTTAAATTCTTTAAACTTGTAAAAGACTTCAGATTTATTCCTGAGGAAATATATCCATGTATTCCTTGATAATTCATCTAGTTCATTAATAGTTCGACGTGCACAGGATGTGTGTTCATGCCAGGTTCTATGTGAGTGATCTATACGATGTACCCAATAGCTAGCAAACGATTGGATAATGCTTACTCGAACCATCTCTGGTATAACAACACCAGGATACATAACCCTTCAAACATTGAAAAACATTTCTTCGACTCCTTGTCTATATGAAAGAAATTGATTCATCCTGCTCCTTCTCCGAAGTAGAAATCGTCGTTGAGCCAGTCAGATAACTACCTACTTGCATAGGCGTTCATGAAATCAAGGAGAAAGGAATTAGCCATCGCGAGATGGACAAGCTGGACGAGTAAGAAAGTTATGAATCCCATTCCTTACACCCATCTTATCTGTTGCTAAATGATACATAATACACAGTATTACTCAGTGATGGAACCGACACAGGTCCAAACACATCACTGTGCACTAACTCTAACATCACTTTCACCCTATTAGCACTAGAGGGTAAACTCATCCGATTCTGCTTCCCATATACACAATGTTCACAAAAATTGAAATCTTGAGAGACATTCGACATACCTTCTACCATACCATTACCATGAAGTATTCAAAGGCCCTTCTCTCCAATATTTCCAAGCCTTTGATTCCACACCATGGTCTTTTCTCTAGACACCACTAGATTTTATGCTCCACTTTCAAGAACCACAGAACTGTTGCACCCATCAATAAAAGTCCAACCCATAAGCTCGTACATATTTCCAATATAAACTCCCCACATCAATATTAGTGCTCTATAAACCATCTTGCAAGTATCTTTATCAAACACTATTTTTACACCTCCATCATCCATCTTTATTGCAAAAATCATATTTTTGGCCAATGCAAGAATATGCAGAACACCCGAAGGTGTCCTAATTCTTCCACCTTGCAGGAATATGCAGAACACCCAGAGGTGTCCTAATTCTTCCACCTTGAAATTTCAGCTTGAATTTTCTGCATCCGACGATTCTAACCTTCTTGTAATCCCCTGAGAAGACATCACCACCATCATATTTCTCATACTCGAAGAACCACTCCCTTTGGAGAGTAAAGTGAAGTGATGCACTTGAGTGAATCAACCATACCTCATGATCTACATGTGTACTTGAAGAAGAAGCCAATTACACATCCCCACCTTGATCTGAGGTGGTTTTCACCTCTCTATAAGGAGCATCATCAGATCCATTTCCTATCTTAGAAGCATTAGATCTACAATCCTTTTTTAAGTGTTGTTCCTTTCTGCATTTCCAGCACACCTTTATAGGTTTTCATGGAGATTTAGATCTCCAACTTGAGGTCTTATTTTATTTGTGTTATCAGACCATCCTCATATAAACAAGGAAACTCCATTCTGGCCTTCCATATTTTTTCGTCTCATCTCCTATGACAACAAGGATGAGACTATTTCATCAAACTTTAAGGTAGTTGTATTGCTACCTATTGCAATAGCTAGACTATCCCACAAATTTGGTTGAGAACACAACAAACTGATGCACTTATCTTCATATGAAATTTTAATATCAACAGATAGAAACAAGATTACCACAGTATTAAAGGCATTCATATGCTCTATCACCGAATCTCCATCCTTCATCCTTAGGTTATACAACATTTTCCATACGAACAGTTTGTTCACTAGAGACTCAGATTGGCAAAAAGTCCCTATCTCGTCCCACAAAAACTTTGTCATAGCTTCCCCTAATACATTCAACAATACTAAATCTTAAATACGAAAATGAATTGTGCTCTTTGCCTTCTGATCCAAATTTTCCAAGTCTTCATCTAACATTGTCGTTAGTTTAGTACTCAGATCTATCATGATCCATTGATATTTATCCAGCTACAGATCCTCCATCTTGAGCTTCCACAACTCAAAACTCAGACCATTAAATTTCTCGATATTTATCTTTCCACTACTCTCCATCTTCTTTCATCGCAAGAATCAATCCCACTGATCTCCCACTGAACAAGGTCTACCAAAGGCCTGAGAAAAACCCCTCAGAAGCAAAGTTGTCCCCTTGAAGTGGAAAAGACTCTGATAACAGATGTAGGTTTTAACCCTATATAGAAATTACCTACAAGCTAATTCTAAAAAATATAAAATAAACAAAGATGAGAATATAAATCAAATACACAAAGATTTCCCCTGGATCCCAAAACAGGGACTACCATATTAATTTTTCATTATGTTGCTTTCAATGCTACAATCTATATATATATATATATATATATATATATATATAGATATATATATATATATATATATATATATAGATATATATAGATATATATAGATATATATATATATATATATATATATATATAGATATATATATATCGAAGAATTCATAAACCCCAATTCATTAACCCTAGATTAGAACATAACCATATTTCCCTTCACCATATCTACAAAATATCATGGGAAAAAAGTCATCATGCTTAAAACCATGTGCAAAACCCATGCAAAAAACCAAGCTAATATAGGGTACAAAAAAGCTTTCCTGGGGTGCTGCGTCAAACCCCGTATAGGGGGCTACTGCCCCCTTGTTGTGCCTGACACAATGAACAGGGGGGGCTATTTCCCCACATCCCCCCTATGACCTCCTCGCATGTGCGACTAGTCACAGAAATAATATAACACACACTCAATAATGTGAACAATGTAGTGGTTTTCTTTTGGAAAAGAAAAATAATGTGTCCTTCTGTGAGGGGAATAATGGTTAATTTGCTGTTTATTTATATACATGTTATGTGCTTTTATTAATGCATGTGAAGAAGGAATGTCCTAATATTTTTTTATGTTTTATGTATGCACACAAATAGATGGTGAAGCGTCACTAATAAAGAGTAATTATTGTCTGATTAATACTTTAACTAATCATGATATCGAAGTTTGCTGACAACAACAATGACAAGGATGTATGATGACATACGTAAAGGATAAATTATGGTTAACATTTTGACTGATAAACGATCAATTTAGATTGACGAATGTGACTTGTAGAATGATTCGTTGATGAGTACAACTAGGCCACAAAGATATAGAATTGAGGATTTGTGTGTAAATGATATAATTATGATTGTTATAGCTTCTAGCTAGATATGTTGTATTTAAATGATATTTATTTGTAATATATGACAATGGTTAGGGGATGGAATCCCTTACAATCCATTGAGTGAGGAGTGAAAACCCTTACAAGTGTTTAATAATAAAATTAAACGTTTGTTGGTTTTCACCCTACAGGGTTTCTAGGGTATATCAGTGTCTTATGTTGTGGTTTCCTCTCATGTCATTTTTATGATGTGGATTGATTTCATGAGATGATATTTATAATATAAAGTATGTGATTAACTAACTGGTTAAAAGAATGATGGAGATGATGTAGGTTACATCAAAAATTTTATGATGTTATGCTATAACAATGGTTGTAAATGTTAATATAACTTACTATTCTTTTACTAAATTTATTTTACATAATGATTAAGATTTCTATGTAATGGTTAACGAGGAATCTAAAATAGTAATTTAGATATTTACCCGTGGGTAAATTGTGTAAAATATTTATAACTCTACGCTTTTTCATGTGAGGTTATTGGGGGACGTTACAAGTGGAATCATAGTTCAAGGTTACAACACTGGCACCCTTTGGTAATTGGCAAGAGGAAAAGAAGTAAAGGTATGATACTAATGGGTATCAACTAATGTATGATTCTAACAAACTACATAATGATATATGTAGTAAACTACTTTTGACATGAGATGCATGATGCAAGTTTATAACTGCATTAAAGAGTAATAAGTAATAAAGTTTGTTATAAATTGCTCTCATGATATTTGAACCTTGATAAGGGTAAAATAAAACAAAACCTATGTTGCACCTATCAATAATCCTAAGCACTCACCATGGTAAATTTTAGGGGCGAATTTTAGCCCAAGGGAAAAATTTAAGGGGTTTTTCATTTTAGAGGGGCGCAATTTTTATAAAACACCCATTTCATATATTTAGCCCAACTTTTATTTAAAAAATAATTAATTTTTCATTTTAGCCCAAAAAAAAGGGACGGATAAACTATGAAAAGACTCATTTGACCCGATTCACCTAGTTTGGGAGGTTATATTCCATTACAATCGCTCAATTTTTTGCTTTGCAATGTTAAATTCATTTCCAATCACCCATTTTCTGGTTTGGGAGGTTGTATTTGGTCCCAATAAATAAAAATATAAATAAAGTGGAGGTATGATAAATAAATAAAAACTCTTTTTATACTTACTCCAAAGGTATGGTAAATAAATAAAACCTCTTTTTATATTTAGTCCATAACCCTCTTTCTATTTAAGAAGGCTAAAAAAATAGGTTTTATTTAAGTGAATCCTATGGGCCAAATACCATATTTATAAAAGAGGTATGGTAAATTAATAAAAATATAAATAAACGAGAGGTATGGTAAATATATATATATATATATATATATATTCACTCCATAAGTCACCTTATATTTACGAACACACAAGGGTATAAATAAATAAAACTATAAATAATCTAGAGGTATGGTAGATAAATAAAACCTCTATTTATATTTAGTCCATAACCCTTTTTCTATCTAAGAAGGCTCAAAAAATAGATTTTATTTAAGTGAATCCTATGGGTCAAATACCATATTTATAAAAGAGCTATGGTAAATTAATAAAAATATAAATAAACGAGAGGTATGGTAAATAAATAAAACATGTTTTTATATTTACTCCATAAGTCACCTTATATTTAAGAACACTCAAAAAATGCATTATATTTAGGTGAAGCCTATGGGCCAAATTGTTATTAATACCATGCAAAAAAATATTATTAACCCTAATATTAGTATTAATATAAATAAAGATAGCACATGGTATTCACATGGAATGTAGCCTATTTAAAGGGAGGAACTAAACCAACATAGATTCATCTTTACTCTAGATCTACTAACCACTTAGAGGGATCAAATATCGTGATATCCAAACTAGCATAGAGTGAAAAAATATTTGATCCCTCTCGGGGCTTGGTAGATCAAGAGTAAAAATGGATCTTGTAATTTAATGTCACTTAAACATTTTAACTTGGTTAAAATAAAATAAAAATCAATTATTAATTTTTATAAATTACTAATAGTAGTTTTTAAGCTCCAGGTTTATGATAACCCATGGTATTGACCCATGGTAATACCATGGTATTCATGTGAGAATAGACTATTTAAAGGAGAAATTATATCAGCTTAATTCTAGGTCTACCAAGTGCTGAGAGGGATAAATATATTTCATCCCTCTAAGAGTGGTAGATGTGGAGTTAAGATGGATATAGGTTGGTTTTTATGATAATGAAGATATTAAATAGACTTAGGAAATTATATTGTAAAAAACATCTTAAGGTGAATGATTAAAGCTACATTTAGTCACTTCACAAAATTTAGTAAAAAAATACCAATATCTCCATTAATATTGGTTTTTCTGATTTAACAAAAAAAAAATCAAAACAGTGAAATCTTATCCTTGTTCCCTATCACCCTCCCAGAAGAGAGATAGTCGTTGCCCATATTTCCCACCATTTTTCAAACGTTCTCGATATGATATCTTCATGAAAAAGTTAAGGTACTGATGTTGGATTAGTTGTTTGAAAAACATGTTGGTTTGTACAACCTTTCATCTTCACTGCACCCTATTGTCCTAAAAGGACAATATTGTGCACCAAAAAGGAAATTAATTCCCATGTTACAACACTGTTAAAAAATGAAAGACGTATGAAGGTAGTGAATTATGCTAATAAGCAATTTAGATTGGGAGAGACGTAATTAAATTTTATTATTCAATTGAAGATTTCCAATTAAAATAATAATAAATATACATTTATATATTTATATATTGATTGGAAGGCTTCGGACAATGGTCATGTCTTTCCATTAGATCCCCTTTAGGCCTTTGGGATACCTACTACTTTCTTATATTATATAGTTGGGGCTTGCTACTTGTTGGCATGTTGGGGTAAATAAACTTGATGTGTTTCTTTTGATCTCGTAGTTGGAGTCTATGGAATAAGAAAGAAATTTGATAGCTTGACAAAAGTGGTAGCTTGAGAAAAGTGGTAGAGAAAAGATTAATCTCTTACCTTGACAGAACTGTTTGTCAAGATGAAAACCTACAAGAACTTTGTTGTGAAATATTATCAAAACTAATCGAAGGATATGAAAGAGTGTACAATAAGAACCTTGACAAACACGACCACTGAAACTTGCAACATTGTTTGCAGGAAGATAAAATTATGTTTCTTTTACCCAAATATGTATGTTAGTATATTACAAATTAATGAATATGTCTTCCTATTATCATATATGGTTTCATATTTTAACAAAACATTCAGCAAGACTTCACAATGTTTTATTATTCAGTGAAAGATTTGCCAATATCTTACAAGATTTTATAATTCAACGAAAGATTCACCATGACTTTACAATATAATATAATCTGGTTAGAGATTCACCAAAAAAATTATATATACATATTATATTATTGATAAAATCGCCTCCCATTTTTCCTATGTATCATGGGGATTCACCCATTTATTACACATATAAATTTAGGGTGGTTCTTAAAATTTTCCATGGCACTCACTAGTTAAAGTGAGAATTGACTACCAATCTTTGTAAATATGAAAATATTAATGATATATTTAATGAACATTTCTAAACATTACGATGCACTATTTATAATGAATGAATTCATGAATGTATAAGATGGGTAATTTCCTTGAAGAGGACAATAGGATGTTTAAAAAAAAAAACCCTTTAGATGTTAAAGATAGATAATAATTCAAGGAGTAAGTCTTGACTATAATGGCTAAAAGATGATTGAGTCCTGTCATGGTAAAATTTAATATGGTTGGTAGCATTGATTAGTTAGTTTTCCATGACTAACTACTAATATTTATATGCATGAATAATTTTGATTAAAGCTTACTTCAAGTTGTAAACAAGTGATTATGGTAGTCACTTCATGCATTGGTCAGTTGGTAATAGTACACTATGGAAATTGGGAATGTTTGGATTATTAACCTAATAGTTATTGAGACTTACACATTGATGATAAATAAATGTCTTTGAATGAATAGAGTTATGTTTAATATTTTATGAAGATTTTGTTGGAAATAATACTGAGAAGGGGGGATGAATCAATATTATCAGATCAATAATTTTTCATTTCCCAAATAGATTTATATATGCTACTTTTGTGAAGTGAACTAGCGTCTACACGTTAGTGTGATTAGAGAAACCGACATATACCCAGATAACTTGTGATTTGGTCAATTTATCATGTGTTGATCTTTAACCAATGCATCAATAACTTATTAAACAATGTAGTAAAAATAGAATAAACCATCACACATAAGCAACACACATGAACACCATGATTTAAGTTGGAAACCCAATGCAGGAGAAAACCACCTGCTGTCGTCATCTCTGTCTTCTTTTAATAATAAGAAAATAAGTTTACAATCTTGTATTGGTGCAGACTCACACTAGTATGCAGGCACCCACCTGCAGAAGGCTACAACCTTCTCTCATTTTCTAGCTTCTACTGGAAGGGAGCTGCAACCCCCTAGCTCTTGTACTAGCCAATGTGTTTACTAGTATGTAGGCACTGGCCTACAGAAGGCTACGACCTTCTCTCTTCTTCCAGGGACCACATTTCATAAATTTTCAGACTAGATGCTCCTGGCACACAACAATACACATGAAGGCCTCGTTTCATCAAATTTTCATACTGGACCCATCAGAACTTTCAAACTACATCAACCAATAATCAATTAATCTGAACAGTCAGATCACTGTCACTGGAACACTATGTTGAACCTAGAAATCTGCATCATCACTCAAAAGCAGCTGTAACCTCAAAAATCATGCATCAGAATGTATACGTTACTTTAACGAACACAACCTGCATGTATACACTACTTCATTTAATCAAACCTGTGTATACCTTCAAAATTACTGAAACATAAAACTTCTGAATCAAGTTTGTACCAACCAGAAATATACTGAACATCTACTGTCAATTACAGAGCTTTACACAGGCAGTAACAGAGATCACCCTTCTCACTTATACAATCAATCAATGAGATACCAAACTCCTTATCATTTAGCTTTACATTTAGATATGAGAAGACTCCATTGACACACAATAGTAAAACAACAGAACTATTTAGATAGATTGGTCATATCTGAAGAAAATGATTTTCCTTTGTATACGCTATTTGGAGGAATAAAACCTACGTGTACACGCGCTTTTACCGAGACAAACCAACGTATAGTTCTGCAAATATTAACTCATAACTTTTCTGCGATTCTGGACTTCAGACAAACCCAGATCATTAAATCTAAAGAATAAAACAAGTGTACATAATCAAATCTATCCCAACGAATATCAGATCATTCAATGATAAGTTATTTCAGGTCTCATGATCTTGATCCAACATTGAATTCAAGGTGCAAAAATATTTTCAGATCAAATTACAAACATAGCCCCTGCAACATAAAATATACTTCATATAGAAGTATTCCTTAGAAACCCTTTCACTTGCACACCCTGGCCTTATGATCTTCTCCTCCTTATATAGTTTTAGGCCTTTCTCAATACCTCTGACCAAAACAACTTAGAACTCATGGTATTCTTGGATGGGATCAAATAGTGGTTACTCCGCTCAATATTGTGGGCTAATACCATGGTATTTATCCCTGGTATTGTCTCCTCTTGAATTTCATTGATTTTTCAACATATACACACTTTTCTTCTTGTGAAAGTGCATGTATATGTATATGCTCTTTTTGTTCTGTGAACCAGTGTGTATATGCTTTTTTGAGTAAGTGGACCTACATATACATCTTAAACTGATTTTCACCATCCTTTACCTTCAACTTCTTCATTCTGATTAGTAGACTTTAGTTCCATCTTCCTGTTCTTCTGTACCAATGTCGCCTTGCATCTAAATGGACCTATTACACTGTGGGTTACCTTTCATCAAAACTGAACTGACCTGTGAGTAATTTTCCATCAAGGACAACACCTATATCACAATGCCAACAATCTCCCCCCTTGGACTTGATGGCAACCATGCTGGTGTTGATTATTGTAAGTTGTAGAAACTATTAGAGATAACAAGCAACACCAAAATACTCTTGCCCTTTGACATCAAGGGAAAAGGGAAGACCAAGCTATTCTCCCCCTTTGATATCCATTATGTTGTACATGATCCCCCTTAGTACATGTCGAGTTTGCAGAGATATGTTTCAAAATAACAACATGACTCTATAACTCAACTAAGTGAGTATGACCTCCCTATGACCAATGAATCATACATACATCAATCACCCAACCAAGTGGGGATACACCATATTTGACTCATCCACCCAACCAAGTGGGGATATACCAATTGTTTATACATGATAGAAATACAACAATTATTACATCATCCATCCCATGCAAAGTGGGGATACAAATTACATCATATGTCCAATAGGACTCATTCAAATATAGACCATGACAGAAGAAGTCATATCACACCCTAGATCTTTACATGACTTATGCAACAAATGATATAAGTATCTGAAGCCATAGCTGAACTCAAAAACCATGATGCCAACAATGCAGAATGTGTGTGAAGGCTAATTCTCCCCCTGAACCTGTGCTACATGTGCATTGTCAACAAGTCATTCATCAAGGCATCTTTGTCAGTCAGATAAAAATCAATGAGTAAAGAATATCGTCATACTGTAATCATCAATATCAGATAGAGCACCCATATCAAAGTCTGACCCACTATTTCTTCTGTCAAAAAAACACATACGCTCCTTCAACCACAGAAACCCGCATATATATGCGACTATAATTCATGAAACCCATTGATAATAACCTTCCTCTGAAAACTGGATTTAACAACAGGATGATGAAACAACTACTCCCAACTTTTCTTTGAGATATTCAAATGTTTCTCTGGGAAGTGGTTTAGTGAATATATCAACAACCTATTCTTTGGAGGGAACATACTCCAATTTAACCTTTTATTCAAGCACTTGTTCTCGTAGAAAATGGTACTTAATGGGTATGTGCTTGGTCTTGGAGTGCATGACTGGATTTTTTGAAATACTGATAGCACTTGTATTATTACATAGAGTGGAGATGGATGGAGTACATGTGATTCGAATGTCTTACAATGTTTGCATCATCCAAAGCAGTTGTGTGCAGCAAGATGCAGAAGCCACATATTCTGCTTCAGCTATAGATAAGGCAATCAAACTTTGTTTCTTGCTAAACCAAGACACCAATCATGAACCCATATAGAATGCTCCTCCACTAGTACTCTTTCGATCATCCACATTTCTTGCCCAATCTCCATCTGTATAAGCATGAAGAGTAAGATCTATATCTTTAGGATACCATAGACCAAAGCTCGAGTTCCTTGAAGATATTTAAACATTCTTTTTACTACCTAGAGATGTGATTCCTTGGGATTTTCTTGGGACCTTCCAACAATTCATACTGGATGCATGATATCAGGTCTGGTACCTGTTAGATAGAGCAGATTTCTGATCATAGATCTGTATCTTGGTTAGTTTACCACTGGTGATTCATCATTAGAACTGAGACTGCATCCTATTACCATTGGAGTACATACTGGTTTAGAATCTTCCATTCCCTACTTCTTCAAGATCTTCTTGGGATATTTAGTTTGTGAAAGAAAGATACCATATTTTGTTTGTTGTACTTGTAGACCAAGAAAATAAGTTCACCAAGTAAGGACATTTCAGATTCTTGCTACATTACTGAAACAAAATTTTGAATCATGGATTCTTCATTGCTACCAAAAATGATATCATCAACATACACAACAATAATTAGAAGTTTATTTTCAATCTTTGTGTATAAATTTTTATCTGCAGAAACTTTTGTGAAACCTTGTTGTTGTAGATATTTGTTAAGGGAGTAATATGAAGCCCTTAGAGCCTATTTCAGGCAATAGAGAGCCTTTTTGAGCTTGCATATGAGTTTTGCATCATTTCCAAGAATGAATCCTTCTGGTTGTTTGAAATAAACTTCTTCTTCTAAATCTCCATTAAGAAAAGATGATTTTAAATCCATTTGATATACTTTGGATTTTCGAAAACTAGAGAGAGAAAGAAACATCCTTATGGCTTCAAGTCTAGCAACAGGTGCAAAATTTTCTTCAAAATCTATACCTTCTTGTTGAGAATACCCTTTAAAAACAATTCTTGCCTTGTTTCTAATAACTTCTCCATTTTTGTTCAGATTATTTTTAAATATCCATTTTGTTCCTATAACATTTTTATCATGAAGTCTAGGAACTAATTCCCAAGTATCATTCTTTTCAATTTGGTCTAGTTCTTCTGTTGGGTCCCTATAATACTAGTGATTACCCCATTACTATTGTAGTTATACCCCTTATTTATATTGTTGTGCCCCTATTACCCCCATATTGTTATTTATGTGCCCCATAGAATCCCTCTATTGTTATTTTTGTGGCTTTATATTATTATTGTTAGGTCGGCTGGATTATATTGTGACTCCTTAGACTCCTATATATAGAAAGGAGGTTTTGTCATTTGAATCATCCAAGAATTGTTCATTTATGTAATGTAAAGGAGGTTGCCCCCTCGAAGAGGCTGAATTCTAAGGCGTTGATCTATCTTTTCTATCTTTTCTTGAGCTGGTTTCATAACATTTGGTATCAGAGCTTTGGATTCTAGGGTTTCGCTGCTCCAAACAGGTCATCGTGGCATTTTCGCTATAACTTTTTTTCTGTGATGTTTCAGAAGTCGCAAAAAAAACCCATTTGAGAAGAAATTGCACTGAACCTTGGGTCCGAATTTCAGAGCTTTTCGCGTGATATTTTCGGAGATATGATCTGAGGAAGTTGGTCTTTTTGCAGACTCCTGAATTACATTCAAAACAGGTGACCTGGGGAAAATCGTCATAACTTTCTCTCTGGGAATCAGATTGAAATTTCGTAAGAAGGTACAGAAAGAGACGGACTGTAGTTTCTTGTATATCTTTTTCAGAACCAAAGGTCGAAAATTGTACTCGTGGCACTTCATACAAGTTCGCTCTACTGAAAGTCTATAATCAGGTCACTTGGGAGATTTGCATAACTCTTTCTTGGAGAATCCAATTTGGATCAGACTGGTGGCATTGGAAAGAGGACATAGGGAGCTACTACAGGTCACAAATTCAGAACTAGATGATTGGAAAGTACAGAGATACATCAGAGGCAATATCGAGCTCCTACAAAGTGAAAAAAGGTGTGTAGATTTTTTTAAATTTTTGCTTAAGCTTGGTTTGAAAATTTATTTTGAAGGAATTCAAAGGGCATAGTAGAGCATTATTATCGGTAACTGATGCCCCGAGGAAAGAAAATGCAAACACCTAGTAAGGAACCTGAAAGCTCTAGCATGACTCATGAAGAAGAGGAAGAAATGCTACATGATATATCAAAATTACAAGAACAAGTGCAACAAATGTCACGCTCACAAAAGTTAACAGATGCTAAGATAAATGGCGTGGAAGCTAAGATAAATGGTGTGGAAGCTAAGATGAATGGCATGGAAGCTAAGATGGACAATTTGAAGATAGATTTGAACACAAATTTGAAGACAGGCATGGCAGATTTGAAGATAGATTTGACAAATTTTCTACAAGAAATACTTACTAATGGTGAAAAGGTAGTAAAGGAAACTCATGATGAGAACAAAAGAAATGTTAATCATGATTCCATAGACGCTAATGTTGGATCGAAGAATCACCATATTCCAAAAATCGATATGAGGAAGTTTGATGGCAAGGATCCCGCCACATGGATATTACAGATGGAGCAATTCTTCGATCTCAATAATGTGCAAAACACACAAAAGGTACGTATGGCAACTGTATATTTGGAACCAAATCAGTTTGTATGGTATCAATGGCTTTGTTCTCGTAAACAATTTATCACTTGGGCAATTTTTACGGAAGAATTGATAGCACATTATGAGGATACAAAAAGCAACACTTTTTTTAGCCAATTGATAAGTCTCAAACAAAAGGGTTCAATAATGGAGCACATTGAGGAGTTCCAAAAATTGAACATAAGGGTAAAAGATATTCCAGAGGAGCATAGGATTGATGTGTTCATAGGGTCTTTAAAGGATAATATCCAACATGATGTTCGCCTTTGGGAACCTGATTCATTAGAGAAGGCATTCAGGTTAGCAAGAAAAATGGAAAGCAAAATTATGGCAACTAGGAAGCATACCACTCACAACTATAAAGACGGAAGTGTTGTTGCCCCTAGTCTTCCACAACCTACAAGGTTGACACCACAACAATTGGAAGAAAAAAGAGCAAAAGGGCTTTGTTACAATTGTGATAGCAAATACACAAAAGGTCATAAGTGTGCTGAGAAGAAATTATTCTACATAGATTGTGAAGAGGAAGAAGAAAAGGAGCAAGAAAGGTCAAAAGAAGAGGATATATTCCAGGAACAAAGCCTAGATGAAGAACAAATAAATCCGACCATATCTTGTAATGCATTGGCGGGAATTACCACTCCTCAAACCATCAAGATAGAAGGACAAATCAAGAAGAAAAAGGTAATAGTGTTGATTGATTCAGGAAGCACCCACAATTTTATTCATTGTAGGGTAGCAAAAGAATTGAATTGCTTCCTATATCCAGCACCAGAGTGTCAAGTGATGATTGCAAATGGAGGAACAATAAATTGCTCTGGAAAGTGCCATAATATCAAGCTATCCATGGGAGAATATGTATTGACTAGCCCAATGCTTTCCATTCCAATGGGAGGTGCTGATGTTGTACTAGGAGTCCAATGGCTACAATCCTTGGGTACAATAGCTTTTAATTTTCAAGAACTTTTCATCAAATTTTCTACGGAAGGAAAGGAAGTTGAATTAAGGGGTATTGCAGGGAAACCAGGAAAGATAATCAGCTCTAATGGCATGACAAAGCTTCTAAAAAAGGAGCAAAGAGGTGTAATTGCACAATTATGTTCGCTAGATGTTTCCACATTGGAATCATCTATTTCTCCAGATCTCCAAAAAGTCCTGGACAATCATTCCAAGGTATTTGAGACTCCCAAAGGTCTCCCACCTATGCGTGATCATGATCATGCTATTCATCTGATTCCAGGAAGTGTTCCTCCAAACATCAGGCCGTACAGATATCCCTATGTCCAAAAAAGTGAAATTGAACGTATGGTTGCAGAAATGCTAGAGGCTGGTATAATTCAACCGAGTCAAAGTTCTTTCTCAGCTCCAGTAGTATTGGTGCACAAGAAGGATGGATCATGGCGCATGTGTCCAGATTATAGGGAGCTCAACAAGCTCACTATTAAAGATAAGTTCCCCATTCCTGTCATTGATGAATTACTGGATGAATTGCATGGATCAATTTACTTCACCAAGTTGGATCTTCGTTCGGGATATCATCAAATCAGAATGAAGATTGAAGACATTCCGAAAACGGCATTTAGAACTCATGAGGGTCATTATGAATTTTTGGTCATGCCTTTTGGCCTTACCAATGCACCTTCAACATTTCAAGGTTTGATGAATTCAATTTTCAAACCATTCCTTAGAAAATTTGTGTTAGTATTTTTTGATGATATACTAATCTACAGCAAGTCTTGGAAGGATCATGTTGAACATGTTGACAGGGTGCTACAACTATTGGAGGAGAAACAATTATATGCAAAAAGATCCAAATGTTTCTTTGGAGTCCAGGAGGTGGAATATTTGGGTCATATTGTATCTCATGAAGGAGTTAAGGTAGACCCTAGCAAAATTAAAGCCATTAAGGAATGGAAAATCCCCACATCCATAAAGCATCTGCGAGGATTTCTTGGGTTGACAGGGTATTATCGCAAGTTTGTTAAGAATTATGGGAGAATAGCAGCACCTCTAACAACATTATTGAAGAAAGATTCATTTTCATGGACTCCGGAAGCAACAAAGGCCTTTGAACATCTTAAAGAGGCAATGTGCCAAGCACCGGTCTTAGCTACACCGGACTTCACAAAAACCTTTATTGTGGAATGTGATGCTTCAGGAAATGGAATTGGTGTTGTTCTAATGCAAGATGAAAGACCCATTGCTTTTGAAAGTCGTCCAATCAAGGGAAAGTTTTTAAGCAAAGCTATTTATGAGAAGGAAATGTTGGCAATACTCCATGCACTTAAGAAATGGCGACCCTACCTAATGGGAAGACACTTCAAGGTAAAAACGGATCATGATAGCCTTAAATACTTTTTAGAACAAAGATTATCCTCTGAAGAGCAACAAAAGTGGGTCACAAAGATGTTGGGTTATGACTTTGAAATCATCTACAAAAAAGGGAAGCAAAATGTGGTGGCAGATGCACTCTCAAGAAAGGATGAGGATGTGGAAGCATTGTTGTGTGCCATTTCTATTATCCAACCAGATTGGATAAACGAAGCAAGGGAGGAATGGAAGAATGACGAAGAAGTGTGGGCACTTATTCGAAAGCTACAACAAGATTCCAGTACTTCTGATACATTTAGCTGGCAAAATGATTCGTTATGGTACAAAGATCGCTTATACCTCTGTAAGAATTCCCAGCTAAAACAAAAGATTCTTATGGAATTGCACACTTCTCCCTTAGGAGGGCACTCAGGATTTTTAAAAACTTACCACAGGGTTAAGAAGGAATTTTTTTGGGATGGCCTTAAATCAGATATTCAAAAGTTTGTGGCGGAATGTTTGGTTTGCCAACAAAATAAAGTTGAAACAATTAAGACACCGGGTCTATTACAACCTTTATCCATTCCAAGCCAACGTTGGGAGGAGGTTTCAATGGATTTTATCACAGGTTTACCCAAGTCTGAGGGAAAGAGTGTCATCATGGTGGTAGTTGACAGACTTACCAAGTATGCACACTTTTGTGCATTATCACATCCATTTAAAGCCAGTACAGTTTCTACTGCATTTATGGAAACAATTCAAAAGCTACATGGAAACCCAAAGATTATTGTAAGTGACAGAGATCCCATTTTCACTGGAAATTTTTGGACAGAATTATTTTCTTGTCTTGGTACTCAGTTAGCTCATAGCTCATCTTATCATCCTCAATCTGATGGGCAAACTGAGATAGTAAACAAATGTTTGGAAGGATATCTTCGTTGCTTTGTATCTGATAAACAGACACAATGGGTCAAATGGTTGCCTCTGGCTGAATGGTGGTATAACACTTCCTTCCATACAGCAACAAAAATGACCCCATTTATGGCACTTTATGGGTATCAACCACCATCCATCACATCATATTTAAGAGAAAATTCTAAGGTTCAGGCAGTGGAACATCACATCGAACATCAACAACAAGTCCTCCAACTCTTAAAGGATAACCTCGTGTTGGCACAAAATAGAATGAAACAACAGGCAGATCAACATCGCAGTGAAAGAAGTTTTGATGTAGGTGATTGGGTATTCCTACGGCTACAACCATATAAGCAAATGTCCCTAAAGCAAGCTAAGAAGGATAATAAATTATCACCAAAGTATTATGGTCCGTACAAGGTGTTGCAAAAGATTGGTACTATGGCATACAAATTGGAGCTTCCTGCAGCTTCTCGATTGCACCCAGTTTTCCATGTTTCATGTTTAAAGAAGGTTATAGGCGACAAGCTCCCAATTCAAACAATATTGCCAGAACTTGACGAGGAAGGAAAAATTATATTGGAACCGGAAGCAGTCACAGAAACAAGAACTCGACAGCTACGAAATCGATCAATTTCAGAGTATCTTATCAAGTGGAAGAACTTATCCGCTGAAGATTCCACATGGGAGGATGAGAATTTTATGCAGAAGTATCCAGAACTACTCAAGCGTTGAGGACAACACTTTTTTGAAGGAGAGGGGCATGTTGGGTCCCTATAATACTAGTGATTACCCCATTACTATTGTAGTTATACCCCTTATTTATATTGTTGTGCCCCTATTACCCCCATATTGTTATTTCTGTGCCCCATAGAATCCCTCTATTGTTATTTTTGTGGCTTTATATTATTATTGTTAGGTCGGCTGGATTATATTGTGACTCCTTAGACTCCTATATATAGAAAGGAGGTTTTGTCATTTGAATCATCCAAGAATTGTTCATTTATGTAATGTAAAGGAGGTTGCCCCCTCGAAGAGGCTGAATTCTAAGGCGTTGATCTATCTTTTCTATCTTTTCTTGAGCTGGTTTCATAACATCTTCATCCATGGCCTTGACCCAACATTCATCTTTGCTGGCTTCATTTAAATTTTGAGGTTATGTGGAGGATAGTAATGCTAGATAACTTGAGGTCCCTGTAAGAGTTCTTCTTGTCTGTACTCCAGACCCTTTTTTTCCTAGAATTTGAGATTCTAGATGATTCTTTTGAACATACCTGGATGGAGTCTTTTCCCTATTTGTTGTATATTCTTCTAGTGATTCATTGGTTCATTCTTCTATATCATTTTGATTTGATGTGGGAAAGCATTCCCCATCTTCCTCATTGTCATATTCCTCTGTTGATTTCATTTGTTCCAGATTTTTGCATGCTTCATCAATTACAACATCAATGCTTTCAACAATTTTCCAAATGCTTTTATTATAACATTTGTATCCTTTACTTCTAGATTAATAAACAAGAAGAATTCCTTCGTCTGCTCTCGTTTCAAACTTACCAAGTTTTTCATTAGTCCTTTTGATGAAACATTTTCTTCCAAAAACTCTAAAGTGTTTTGAGTAGGAGGCTTATCATACCAAAGTTCATATGGAGTTTGATTGCTATTTACCTGAACATTCGCTTTGTTGAGAATAGTTATGGCAGCAAATGTAGCTTCACCCTAGAAGGCCGTAGGAGATCCAGATTCATCAATCATAGCTTGAGCCATTTGGTGAATTTTTCTGTTCATTCTTTCCACCATGCCATTTTTTTGAGGAGTTCTTGCGATGAAGAATTTCCTTTTTATTCCATGTTGTTCACAAAAATCAAAGAATTCATCTGATATGAATTCTCCCCCTCGATCAAATCTGAGACATTTGATTTTTCAATTTGATTCATTTTCAACTAAAGCTTGGAAGGATTTAAACTTTTTAAATGCTTCATCTTTATGCTTTAGTAGACCTATCCAACACACCATGGAAAAATCATCAACAAATAAAATAAAGTATTCTTCTCCACAAGGTGACTTTTTCCTTGTTGGTCCACATAAATCAGTATGGATGAGCTCAAGAGGCTTACTTGTTGATCCTTCTTTTTCATTGAAGTGAAATTTGGTTTCCTTACCAACTTAACATGGTTTGCATATGGTATTTTCTAGGATGCTGATATCTGGAGGATCACAAACTACCTTGATACTGCATTCTTTTCTTATTTGAGAAAAGTTTAGATGTCCCAATCTTCTATGCCATAGCCAGTTTTCATCTGTTTTTCTTAGATAGCATTGTTGTTGTCCTCCTTTGAGTACGTATAAGTTGTTTTGATTTCTTGTTCCTTTAATCATGGTATTTCCTGTATCAAGCTCACGAACCACACATCCATTTGATCGAAACACAACTTCATTTCATGGATCACACATTTGACTGACACTCAATAGGTTATGTTTTAAGCCATCTACATCATGACATTTCTAGCTTTAACCTTTTCTTTCAAGAAGAAAGAACCTTTACCTTTAGTGACATCTGGAGTGTCATTTCCAAATGAGACATTTTTTTCCTTTTCTAAGGCATTATATGAATGAAGTTTCTCTTTATCACCTATCATGTGTTTGGAGCATCCACTGTCGATGTACCACTGATTTTCTTGTCCTTCTGCATATAGAGTTGTGCCACATCTTTCTGATTGAGATTCCTTCTTTCTCCATATCTTGGGATTTAACGATGTTTGCTCCTTTTGAAGTGATGGTTGAAACTTTCTCCTCCATTCAGATTCTTCATGACCAAAGTTGTTACAAATCGAACATTCTACTTCATTTTCAAGAGGAGAAAAGTTATTATAGGAATTTTTCTTGATTCCTGTTACACTCCTTTGATTGCATGCTTCTCTAATCATGATGGTTTTGTAAGAAACACATTGAGAAGCTTGATGCCCAAAGTTATGACATGAAAAACATTGCCCATTAAAGATGTTTCTGCAATCATAGAATCTTTTTACATTGTTTACCTGTTGGTTGAAGCTTCTACTGATATTCATCCTTGGAGTAAATTGAGTATGATTTACTTGATGAGAGATTTTGGTCCTTTTCTGATGATTAACATACTGCTCATTGGTACTTGCTGCACCAAGATAGCTTCTGGTGGACGTTGACAACTTCTGTGATTGAGATGATTATTCAATATATCCAAGACTTGTCTTTATCAGAGGAAAACGCTAAACTTTGATGATTTCATTTAAAATTTCAGATCCTTTAGCAAATCTAAGGTTAAGTTATTTTGTCTTCTCAAGTTCTTTTCTTAGAGCCACAATTTCACATTCTAGACTTTCATTGTGTTTGTCTCTTTCAGTGAGTTGGTGTGTCAACGTATCTGTGATCATATTCTTTTCTTCTAAATAGATTTTTAGTTTAGTTATTTCTTCAAGAAAGTCTTCCTCTTCTAAGGCATCCAAAAAATAATCATTGTCATAAGCCATGAGTAGTCTATAATCTTGTTCAATTTCATCTTCATCACTATTGGATAAGCCATCACTATATTCAAGCATATAGTAACTCCTATTCACAACTTGTTTTCTATTTCCTTTTGCATATTCCTTTCCTTTTTCATAATTATGTTTATGAGGACCTTTCGCAGCATAATGGCTGACTCTACCACAATCAAATCATTTGATGGGTAGCTTACCTCTAAATCTTCTAGAACCCCATTGAAGCTTCTTGACAAAATTTACCTCATCTTCTTCTTCTGAAATGTGTTCTAATACATTATTCTCTTCCTTTTCTTTTCCCTTTGTTGACGCTTTAAAAGTGGCTTCTTTCATATCTGATGGACCTCCTTTTCTCATTTCAGAGGCAGTTAGGATTCCATGGAGTTGAGTCACAGTAATAGTTTGAAGATCCTATTTTTCTTCTATGGCAGACACTTTTGACTCAAATTTAGAAGACAAAGATCTCAAAATTTCCTCAACTAAAGTAGCTTCCTTTATCTCTTCACCCATATTCTTCATACAATTAACAATCTCATCTATACATAAAAAGTTACTAGCAGCACTATCATCACTATGCATCTTAAGAGTTTCATACTAAATTCTGAGAGTTTGAAGCTTACCACGTTTTACCTGAGAGTCTCCTTTGTAGCTCTGAATGATTTTGTCCCATATCTCTTGGGTTGTCTTGAGCTGCATGAGTCTAACAAATTCTGATTCTGATAGACTTCCCAATAACGTATTCATAGCTTTGGCATTGGTTTCGTATAACTTCTTACTTGCAGAGTCTGTAGGAATTGCTGTTGGAAATTGATATCCTCCTTCCACATTTTCCCAAACATCAGCTCCAAGCGATTATAGATAGGCTTTGGTTCTTATTTTCCAATATACTAAGTTGCTCCCATTCAAGATTGGTGGTCTGATGGATCCCATGCCTTGGTGATTATTCATCTTGAAAGATTTTCCTTCAAGTGATCAAGCTTCTTCTGAAGGACCAGCTCTGATACCAATTGTTGGAAAAAGTACTGAGGGGGGGTGAATCAGTATTAGAAGATCAGTAATTTTTCATTTCCCAAATAGATTTATATACGCTACTTCTGTGAAGTGAACTAGCATGTACACGCTACTGTGATTAGAGAAACCAACGTATACCCAAAGAACTTGTGATTTAGTCAATTTATCATTTGTTGATCTTTAACCAGTGCATCAATAACTTATTAAATAGTGTAGTAAAAACAGAATAATCCATCACACATAAGCAACACACTTAAACAACAAGATTTAAGGTGGAAACAAAATACGGGAGAAAAGCACCCGTTGTTGTCATCTTTGTCTTCTTTTAATAATAAGAAAATTTGTTTACAATCTTGTACTAGTGCAGACTCATACCAGTATGTAGGCACCCACCTGCAAAAGGCTACAACCTTCTCTCATTTTCCAGCTTCTACTGGAAGGGAGCTACAACCCCTAGCTCTTTTACTAGGCCAATTTGTTTACTAGTATGTAGGTGACAGCCTAGAGAAGGCTACGACCTTATCTCTTCTTCCAGGGGCCATGTTTCATAAATTTTCAGAATGGATGCTCCTGGCACACAACAATACACATGAAGGCCTTATTTCATCAAATTCTCATACTAGACCCTTCAAAACTTTCAAACTGCATCAACCAATAATCATTTAATCTGAATAGTTAGATCACTCTCACTAGAACATTGTGATGAACCCAAAAACCTGCATCATCATTTAGAACCAACTGCAACCTCAAAAATCACGCATCAGAATGTATATGCTACATTACTGAACCCAACCTGCGTGTATACACTACTTCTTTAATCAAACCTACGTATACCTTCAAAACTACTGAAACATAAGAACTATGAATCAAGTTTGTACCAAACAATAATATACTAAACATCTACTATCAATTACATATCTTTACACAGGCAGTAGTAGAGATCACCGTTCTCATTTATACAATCAATCAATCAGATACCAAACTCCTTATCATTAATTTTTACATTCAGATATGAGAAGACTTCATTGACAAACAACAATAAAACAATAGAACTGATCAGATAGATTAGTCAGATCTGAAGAAAAGGATTTTCCTTTGTATACACTACTTGGAAGAGTAGAACCTACGTGCACATGTGCTTTTACCGAGATGGACCCAAATATTAACTCATAACTTCGCTGCAATTCCGGACTTTAGACAAACCCAAATCATGACATTTAAAGAATAAAGTAGGTGTACATAATCATATCTAGCCCAACGAATATCAGATCATTCAATGATAAGTCATTTTAGGTCTCATGATCCTGATCCAACATTGAATTGAAGGTGCACAAAATATTTAAGATCAAATCACAAACATAGCCCCTGAAACATAAAATATACTTCAAATAGAAGTATTACTTAGAAACCCTTTCACTTGCACACGTTGGCCTTATGATCCTCTCCTCCTTATATAGTTTTATCCCTTTCTCAATACCTTAGGCCAAAACCTCTTTGGACCCATGGTATTCTTGGACGGGATCAAGTATTCATTACTCTTATCAATATTGTGGGTTAATACCATGGTATTGATCCCTGGTATTGCCTCCTCTTGAATTTCTTTGATTTTCCAACATATACGCGCTTTTCTTCTTGTGAAAGTGTGTGTATACATATACACTCTTTTTGTTCTGTGAACTAGCGTGTATACATTGTTTTCACTAAGTGGACCTGCATATACATCTTAAACTTCTTTTCACCATCCTTTACCTTCAACTTCTTCATTCTAATTAGTAGAATTTACTTCTATCTACTTGTTCTTCTGTACCAATGCCCTATTACATCGGAATGGACCTATTACACTGTGTCTTGCCTTTCATCAAAACTGAACTGACCTGTGAGTGAGTTTCCATCAAGGACAACACTTGTATCATAATGCCAACAAATGCAAGAAAATTACAATGATTGCAAAAGTGAATACTAGTCTAACCATGCATACCTATGACTACGTGTTCTTGAAGGTGACAAGACCTTGGATCGTGATACAATAGTGTCATTAAAGTGGTTGATTATATGGTTCTATAACCTTAATGATAGTAGTAATCAAATTGGATGTTTATTACCCCCTTGTTTGAGCCTCACAAATATATGAATTGATGATTCGAGGGTGATATTAGTTGGTATGCATTAATAATTGTTGATTAGATGCATGTGCATAAATGAAATGACATGTTGCATGATTTAGAAACTATGGGAATGTTAATGATTAAAATATTCTCTTCTTAATTGTTGTTATGCAAAAAAAAAAATACAACTTTATGGAAAACTTCGATTTAAATTTTCATAGGTGTAACATTAGAAAGATGTATCCTTACTTGTTACGCATGCTATAATGCATGAAAGTGGTTTATGAAAATTAACAAGATCAATACGTTTCTACATGTTGAATTATTTAGAACATTGATTCATGCAAAATGCATTCTAAATGTATTGATAAAATATCTTATGCATAGCAATATTTTTTAGAAGGTATGGTTTTATTAAAAAAAATATATGATTAATGTTGTTAATGGGATTAAGCAGGGGTAGATTAATGACAACATGAGGACCTTCGAAGATAAAACGTTGCAATGTGAATTACAACTGTAAATGAGAAACTATAATGTTATGATATGCATGATTGTGTTATTTGGAAAATCATAATGTATAGAACCTGTATGTCAGTTATGTTTCCTGTAAATCTAGATATTGTGGGCCCATGTTGAGGGTCATGTATGAATACATGATGTATGTAAATGTTCCTATTTCTTTAATTTTAATGTGCATATGGAAAATCATGAATATCATAGTGGGATGATGCACTAAAATAATTTCACTTTCCAGATAGTTGTGGATAGTTTTCAAAGGCCAAGAGGTCTTGGGTTGATGGTGGTAGCCTGCCTGGATGAGTTCATGGTGGTTGACTGCCGAGATTCCCTCTCCCTAGAGATAGATGATCTCAATAAGGGAAAATAGTTGGAAAAAATGGTAAATAGGTGAAAAATCCTTAGCAAACTCTATAGATTTTGGAGCCTGTTGGAGGAGGCCCAAAATTCCTCATAGCAAGACGTTGCTAGAGGAATAGGCAGGACATTGTTAATAATAATATTTTATTAGACCCTATGTAGTCATTTGAATTCTTGAGCTAGTTGGCTAGTAGAATTCAATAAAGGACCTGGTATGGTATGTATCATAGAACTATCTGGATGTTAAAATGGATCAATCTAGTTGTAGAAACTAGTTCCCATTAATTGGGAGGACTATTATTTTGCCCATTTTGGTTCTCATAGTGGAAAAAATTAACTAATAAATTATGTGTTGTGTTAAAAATTAAATTTATTATAATTGTGTAAATATTTTATGTACATCTTGATAGGAAAGGATCCTAGTGATCGAAAATGAATTACTGAAAGAGTAAGTTTCTTTATTGTACTACTGATATGGTGAATGTATTTAGCAGGGGCTAAGAAAATTTGCACTTGATGCAATTAATGATCATTTTGATGATTAGAGAGTTGAGTGTCCTTTGAGTACTTTTAGAAGTAGTGTGTGGATTTCTTTAGCAAGAGCTAATATGATATGCACTTGGTGTAGTGATTGATCGTATGATTATTTCAGAGATAGTTTCTCTCTATGAACTTGTGGAAGTACTATGATTAAAATATCACCTGGCATTGCATGAATGTAAATAATAGAGAGTGCGAATAGGGCCCCATATGAGTGGGAAATGACTCAATTTAAGTGAGATTTAAAAGTATTTCATTTAATTAAAATTGTTATGACTAATGTGATTATGTTAGATTTGTTGATCATACATTACAGGGTTCTTGTTGTTCGGCTGTCAAACCATTCTTAGAGTGCTTACATAAAAGTGACCATGATTTCCAAGAGTGATTAGTGAGTAACTTTTAGTTGTTATATATATTATGTTTTGTTTCAATGAATTTGAATAATGTGTAATGGATGGAAAGTAAAACTTGCATATTTTTGCAGTTGTAAATTCTTGTGACTTTTGATAAAATGTTATTGTTTTTCTTATTGGTATTTCTTGGAAATGAAATCCTTAATTTTAAAGGGAAAGGATCCCCTTTTAGGTTTTTTAGATTGATATATCATGAGTAGAAGTGAAATTTCCAATGAGAAATGAACACCGAGGACATTGTTCTCTTCAGAGGGGAAGTATGTAATATTCCTCCAATGCTTGGCATGGGTAAAAAGTAATAAAATTTATTTTATTTATCTAAACGGATTATAAATCAAGAATAAATTTTGCAATGACTTGTAGAAATCTTAATTACAGAAGGAATATGAAATAAGAGTGGCAGGGGGTCAGATAGGTGAATGGTCTCTTTTTGTTTTAGTTTTCCTATATCCCTTTATGGATATGGCTTTGACAATGGACATGGTGACAACCACCAATGAATTTGGTGATGCTATTCAATGAAATGCCTTACAATGAATGTAATTCCTTACCATACAATGAAATCTTTATGTCTCCAACACACCAGTTCAAGTACTTACTATGTATTACTTTGTAGGGTGGTTTATGTTGGATTATATCAATACTTTTTGACATTTTGTGTTTTTCCACTGTCAGATCCGAAGGACCCTTACACTCAGTTGTTAGTCATGCAATGGATGAGTGCATTGAGGGTGATGTATTATTTACGACTTCAAGAAGTACACCAAGATTGAGAGTGTTGGTGTTGATGATTACTTTTGCTAATTTGAGTACAAGTCTGCTACTGGTGATTCACCTCAAACAGAGTGATAGTGTATGGTAAATGCTATATGCCCTACAATCCTGACGACCTAATGGTGGAGTGAAAAGAATGCAAATATTTTTAAGAGTCAAGGACTGACAACATCACCATTCAAGGCAAGGAGTGAGCACAACAAAAACATAAGTAGCTATGATCCTATGGTTTAATACAATGGGAAATTTTATGGTTTTCTTGAAAAAGGTCACGTTGTTCAAAGTTCTTAGTTGTGGTTATGCTTGCATAGATGTATGGTAGAAGTAAAAATTGATTATACTAATTTTGGGGAATGATTGCACATGAATATCATGTACATAAAATATTATCCACTTTAGTTTTCTTAGAAAAAATTACATGGTAAAGATAAATTAGTGGTGCTAATATGTTGGAAAGAAAAATCATACGAACTCTGGTGCATGAAATTATCAGAATCAGAATTATTTTCTTGAAAAATTACTTATGAATCATGTGATGATAGATATAAGAGCACATGTTTTTTTTATTATGTGTTTGTATGCATGAAAGTAATGGTGATTTTGTTAGAAAGGACACATACTGCATGCACAAAAGAATAGCAATTGTGTTAGAAAAAGATGAAATTGCATGTACCATAATAACAATTACCGTATTAGTTATTTTTGGAAAAAGAAAATTTGTTTAGGCATATAGATAATTATGATAATCCTAAGTTTCTTGGAAAGAATAAGTGTTTATATGCATAGAAGTCATGGTTGTTATGCTAGATTTCTTTGGAAAAAAGAATATATATCCATATGCATGCACCAGATTATTAACTATTTCTTTTAAAAGAATATGCATTGAGGTGCTTAAATTTTTTTCCATGATTTTAACTTTCTTGAAGGGAATATGAGATATTATGTTTGTATGATTTGGTAAATAATTTGTATTGTATGAAATAATGTGTTAGCTCTCTTGTGGAAAAGATTATGCATTTGCATGTAAGCTTTAGTTAGATTCTTTTGGGAAAGAGATATGTGTGGGCATGCAAGAAGAATAGCTACCATATTAATGAACAAGTGGTTTCATGAAATAAATAATAACTAGTTTGCTAACTTTATTTTGAAATAGGGCACATATTTTCTTGTAGTATAGTTATTGTAAATAATGGATGAAAAATGTTGTTGGAAAGAACATATAGCTGCATGCACAAGCATACTATCTCTTATGTTAGCTTTCTTTTAGAAAAAAACATGTAATTGCATGGATAAGAATAATATCTATTATATTAGTTCTTTTGGAAAAGAACACATACCTGCATAATCGAGAGGCTAGTTTCTCTTAATATATAATTACATGCACAAATACCAAAGCTAAGAGGCTAGTAAAGAATGTGAATAGTTTAGTGGCTTTCCTTTGGAAAACAAAAAGAATGTGTGCTTGTGTGACGATAATAATGGTTAGTGGGGCACTTTCTAATGGTTGGAGGGGGGAACAGAGCTTGGACTAGGGTTTGAAACAGGGGACGACAGAAGCGAGTTGGTAACCATGGAGGGACAAGAAGGACGGAGCTCCACTCCCTCCTACAGTAACGTGGTTTCAAACAAAGGCAGAGGGACGAGTCGGAACAAGCAAAAAATTACAAAGGAGAAAGAGACAAGAAGCTCTAATACCGAACAGCCGGAAGGCAGCAAACCCCATGAGGAGGAAGGGACCCATGAGGAGATTCGAGAGGAAAAGAAAGCAGGAGACAATGGTCAGAGGTTGGAGAGAAGAACTACAACGGGACCCTACAAGCCCAAGTCTAATATTAAACCACGGGTGGTCCTAAACGATCCTGCTCTGCAGGAGCACAAAGATCACATGGCCACCTATGCAGTCATATGCAAGTTTATGTGTATTTGGCCCATGGAGAAAGCACTATACACTTGGATATGAAACACTTGGAAACCAAATGGAGAAATAAATATACATCTGGGATCCAAGGGTTTTTTTACCATAGTTTTCACGAACCTGGAGGATAAAGAGAGAATATTCGAAGGAGGACCTTACTTCTTTGCTGTTGTAGGCCTCTATATGCGACCCTGGATGATGAACTTTGTTCCAAAGTGAGAAATGTTCACATCGGTTTCGGTATGGATTAGATTATATTCCTTACCTTTAGATTATTGGCTACCAGAATCATTAAAAGCTATTGGTAATAAATTAGGACATTCTTTAAAGATATCAGAGGCGACTCTGCAAGGTAAATATACATCTTTCGCCCGTATATGTGTAGAAATGGACTTATCGGGAGCACTCCCAGATGAATTCATCCTGGAAGTATATGAAGAGGAATGGGTACAGGCGGTCGACTATGAACACATCCCATTCAAATTCCACAAATGTCATGAACATGGGCATCTCTTCAAAGAATGCCCATTCAACAAAAGAGAGGATGATCTAAAAAGAAACATTGGTAAAGACCCTGAAGGCTACACCAAAGTGAGCGGCAAGGGGAAAGGAGGAGGAAAAAATCACCATAAGAAACCCACTGAGAACAAGCTACCAAGTCACAATAGGTATGAGATTTTAGAAGAGGAGGGGGAAGAAAACGGAAAGAGTAAGGAACAGGGGAACATTCCAATAGAGAGGGAAAGAGAGGACAACATGGACATCACACAGGTAGACAATGAAATGAAGGAAGACCCACTAAACACTACAGGATGTGGAGGAGACCAGGACATGACCCCAAGCGAAGGAGGAACGAAGGACCAAGACCTACAGGAGATTCTTGATAGGGAGAACCTTGAACTAGAATAGTTCCTAGAATAGGGAACCAACAAAGGGATTGACTCTCTACCACAAGAGAAGTTTGATAGAGTGCAACAACTTTACCTCAGAAGGTCCTGAACAAAGGCAACGGTCCAAGTCAAACGAAACTATGATAGCCAGGAGAATAAAGGGGTCAAACAAATGGAGACTACACCAGAATACTCCGCCAAAAACCGAGGCAAGAAAAGAGGAAGAAGGAGACAGAATGAACTCCTATAAGAATATGGGAAACTCCTAATTAATTCAGGTAAGATGAAAGATCTTACCAGTTACTCTTTCAAAAATACTTCATTATGAAGCTCACAACCTGGAACATTAGGGGGCTAGGCAGCAAAAGAAAGCAAAGAAATCTCAGTAATAGAATAAAAGAAGAAAAACCAGACATGGTGTTAATACGGGAAACCAAATGTTTAGTAGAAAAGATCAGGAAACTTCACTACAAATGGCTTAATAACTATGAGTACCTTGAGGTCAAAGCAAACAATAGAGCGGGGGGAATTCTTACCCTATGGAATCTGCAGAAATTTGAGATCATTGATGTAGAAGCATCCAGAAATCACCTTTTAATGGTAATACAACCTTTGGGGGACAAAGAGTGCTACTTCATCACTAATATCTATGGTCCTAAACTACTAGAAGACAAACTAAAACTCCTCACCTCTCTGGAGGAGCTAAGAGAGAGACACTCACTTATACCCTAGATTTTGGGGGGAGAATTCAATATGATCAGATCCCTATCAGAGAAAAAAGGGGGAAGCAGAAGGCTGGGACAAGCCTCACTTACATATCAGAACTTCTTAGACACCATGAGACTAGTGAGTATGGAAACATTAAATGACACCTTCACATGGAATAATAGGAGAGGGGGTACTACCCAAGTTGCCTCGAAATTAGACAGATTCATAATCTCGGAGGATCTCCTTCTCTCAGGTCACTCTATGACCGCCTGGATTCTTCCTTTCGGTGGCTCAGACCACTGGCCTGTCCAGTTGGAAGCTTATTTTATTGGAACCCCAAGAAATAGACCTTTCAGGTTCGAAAATGCATGGCTCACTCACCCCAACTTCATCAATAATATTAGAAATTGGTGGGTGGAAGACATGCCCACCCAGGGCACAAAAATGTTCCTCTTGCATCAGAGACTCAAACATATCAAACAAAGGCTCAAAGAATGGAACATAAATGAGTTTGGAAACATTTTTGAAGCCAAGAGAGAAGTGGAAAGAAAATTACAAGAAACTAATCAAATTCTCATCAAGGAAGGATTCACAGAGGAAAGGAAGATACTGGCGGACTCTCTATAGCAAGATTGGGACAATAGATGTCAGCAGGAGGAAATCTTCTAGAAACATAAATCTAGAGTAAAATGGATTAAAGAAGGGGAGAGGAATACCAGATTCTTCCACAAATCTACAATGAAACACAGGGCTCATAATAGGATTACAAAAATCATAGATCAGCAAGGGGAAGAGTTAAATACTCACAAGGAAATGGAATCTGTTCTGGTCCAACATTTCAAAAGAATTGCATAGGAAACCATTGCTGACAGATCTCAATTCATTAAGAGCTTCACAAAGAATATTCCAAAATTGGTGACCAGGGAAGATAACTATAATCTCAACAGGCCAGTAACAGAGGAAGAGGTCAATGAAGTGATCAAAGAGATGCACAATGGGAAAGCTCCAGGCCTAGATGGTTTCAATGTAGACTTCTTCAAAACATGTTGGGAAATAGTCAAATATGACATTCTTGATGTGGTGGAGGACTCGATAAAATCAATAAAAGTTCTCATAGGAATTAATGAACCTTTCATAGCACTAATCCCTAAATAGGAAAAAGCCATGACACCAGAAAGATTTAGACCCATAACTTTATGCAATGTGGTGTACAAAATCATTTCCAAAGTTATTGCTAACGGATTCAAACCTCTACTTCCATCACTTGTGTTAGAGGAATAGACTGGATATGTCGAAGGCAGACAAATTCTCAATAACATCATCCAAGCTCATGAAGTGGTTCATTCCCTCAAGACCAATAAGCAAGCAGGTATGATAATACAGCTGGACATAGTGAAAGCCTATGATAAACTAAGCTGGCACTATATAAAGGAAATCCTTAAAGCCTATGGCTTTGACTACAACTCGATCAAGTGGGTCATGGCCTTGGTAACCACAAAAATTTGCTCCATCCTTGTCAACGGCTCACCTTCTAGAACCTTTAGGCCCTCAAGAGGCCTTAGGAAAGGCAACCCACTTTCCCGATTCCTCTTCATTCTCATGATGGAAGGATTAGGCAGAATGATCAAATCAGCCAAAGAGGAAGGCAGAATCAAGGGGCTAAAACTCACTCAGTATGGGGAAACATTGACTTATCAATAATTTGTGGATGACGCTATCAAGGAAGCCAAAGCCTTCAAACAAATCCTGCATGATTTTGCAAAAGCTACTGGCACAGAGGTAAGCCTCACAAAATCAAAAGTTTTCTTTTTCAATACAGATATTTCCATCCAAAGACATCTCTCTAGAATTCTTGGTTTTCAAAGAGAGAATCTTCCCTCTAAATATCTGGGTATGCCTCTCACTGACAAACCTCTGAATAAGGAAGTATGGGAGTCAGTTACAAATAAGCTTAAGGACAAAGTCAACAACTAGACTAACAAATCTTTGAATTTAGCAGGAAGACTAGTTCTTACAAAGGTTGTCCTTCAAACCATTCCAGTTTTCATGTTCTCAGCCCTTCCAGTCCCTAAAGGAGTTTTGCAGTAGATCAAGAACATTCAAAGAAACTTTTTTTGCAGTAAAGGGGAAGAGAAAAATAAATGGGCCCTGGTGGCATGGGATAAGCTCTACAAACCCAAAACCCATGGTGGTTTAGGTCTCCATGACCTGGATACCCTAAGCAAGGTCTTGGGGGCAAAACTTTGGTGGAGATGGCTAAAGGAAACCAATAATCCATGGACCAAGCTATGGAAACAAAAGTACGCAATGAACTGGCAGGAAAAGGACCACATCTGGATGTCAGGGCGCATCAGGGGTTCTCATATTTGGAACAAGGCTTCGGAGAATAGAACCTTAGTTTAGAATCACAGTTTCTAGGAGATAAGAATGGGAATCTAGCCTTGTTCTAGGAGGACAACTAGTAGAAGGAACAAAATCTATGCAGAGTAAGTCTAGAAATCATCAAAAATGACACCCTTAACAAAGGCCTAAAAAGGGTAAGTGACTTTTGGGATCAGTCAGAAGAGGAAGGGAAATGGAGATTCTGGAAGGTACCAAATTACAACACTTGCTGAGACCCCTTTGAGAGCCGAAGCTAAAGTTCTTGAAGAGATCTTGGAAAAGAGACAAATTTTAACATCAACCTTGGATGATCTACTAAGATGGGGCAGAAATAATGAGGGCAACTTCAACCTCAAAGAAGCCAAAAGAATAATTATTGAATTTGACCATCCAAATCCTAACAAGACTTGGAAAAACCTTTGGAACAACACTCACTCGATGAAAATCAAACTATTCATGTGGCTAGTTCATCATAAAACGATTCTGACCTGGGAAAATCTTAGAAAAATAGGTTTTTCAGGACCTTCTAAATGCCAATTATAGGGTCTACCGGAGGAGACCATGGATCACCTTCTCATCCATTGCGAGTTCACCTCCTCCATATGGAATTGGGTAGCCTCTATCTTGAACCAAATAGACAGAAAGGAAAATGACATTACTATAACTTTGAAGAATTGGAGGAAATACTTCTCGGATAATGAGATAGTCAATGCAGCCTGGACTCTGATCCCAAGTTTTTTGATATGGGATGTGTGGAAAGAATGCAACAACAGGATCTTGAAAAATAAATCAGGCTCAACTCAAGGAATCATGGCTCAGATTCTAAAACAGCTCAAAGAAACAATAAATGTCTTTCTGAAGCAACCTCCTGAGAAAACCCCTAGTCCAAGAGACATTCACATCCTTGAACAGTTGGGACTTTAGTCTTATGGTCCTCTAGGCACCAAGAAGAAAGCAAAGCACAGATCAAATAGAAAAGCCTTTTGGCAACAAGCTCCCCCCCCCCCATGGCTTCCTGAAACTCAACATAGATGGAGCCTCAGAAGGGAACCTAGGGGATGCTGGTTATGAAGGAGCCATAAGAGATGCAAAGGGCAATATCAAGGTAATTGTTCATAGTTATTTGGGGAGGGCTACCAACAACATGGCAGAACTCATGGCCATTGAGCAAGGTTTAGAAATCCTGATAGACCACAATTTACACAATACAATCATAGAGGCAGACTCAGAGCTAATGATTAATTCGGTCAAAAGAATAAGCACTGGCTCAGCACCAGAAAAAGTTTCAAGGCACTGGCGACTTTTGCAGGTGTTTCATCGAGTTCAATCTCACCTCAGAAAACTGAGAACTCTGAGCTTTGTTCACGTGTGCAAAGATGCCAACAGAGTGGTGGACAGGCTAGCCAATGAAGGAGTGATCTACACAAGAGAAAACAAGTGCCTCTTGTGGGAGTTTATTCAGACAAGACAGCTACGTGAGGACTGCAACACTCTGGAACGCAAAGAAAAGGAGCATTACCAACACTCCAAGGGGAAACAGCCAGCAGAAATCTAAGATGCCGGAAGTTAAGGGCTCAACTAACAAGAAGCCTAAGTTTAGGATCTTGCAAAGGAATGGTAGGCAGAGGAATGGAAGGTAGAGGAGTAAGAGTGTGAAACCAGAAAGTGGCTCTAAAGCTTCACTCCAAAAAAGGGTGGTTTTACAGCAGTTACCAGAGTTATCGGACGCCCGATGGTACCAGAAGTGGTTTTACCAGAAAGCCTCCGATGCCACAAATGGAGATACGCGTGGCTTTTGGAAGGAAGAGAATATCGCCTTCATAGTGTGGGCTTCTCCTGCTCTTCTCTTCAGCCAAATATCCTTTACAGTCGTCAGATCTGGTGGCAGAAGATCTAGGGCTGAAGTTGATCGGGCTTGTTGGTGGTGGGATAGTGACAGTTTTACTACAGATTCCTGGGTTATCGAGTGTCCGCATTACCATAAGCGGATTTTCGAGAAAGCCTCTGATGCCATTGAACATGTAACACGTGGCTCCAGACAAAGTGTGAATATCGCCTTCATCGGGTAATTCTAGTGCATTTAGTACGCCCGATATCCCTCACTGCCGTCAGATTTGGTGGCAGTAGATCTAGGGCTGAGGTTGGTCGGGCCTGTTGGTGGTGGGACTGGGACAATTTGGCTATAGTTTCCCAGCTTATCGGGCATCTTCATAACCATGAGAAGATTTTTAGAAAAGCTTCCGATGCCATTGACCATGTAACATGTGGCTCTAGGCAAAAAGTGAATACCACCTTCATTGGGTGGGTAATCCCAGTGCATTTAAGCCTCTTGATATCCCTCATAGTCGTTGATTTCTGCGGAGGCCAATCGACAGATCAGATTTGTGGTGCTTGTTTTCCACCAACGGGGCGACTCTTTATCCTTATTTCCATTGATCCATTCTTTAGCTTTGTCGATTGTAAGGTGTGGTGGGCTTGTGCGTGAGCATGTGGCTCAGTTCCCTAACTTAGGGCATATGTCAAATCTATGACATCATGTATATTATGTATCCTTTTTGTTGCATCATTTGAATAGAAGGTCTATTTCTTGCTTGAGCGAAAAAAGAGAATAATGGTTAGTGTGGTATATCTTTATAGACATGTTATGAATTTTTATTAATATGTGTGAAGAAGGCATGTTCTAATATTTATGTTTTATGTATGCACACAAATAGATGGTGAAGCATCATTGATAAAAAGTAATTATTGGTCAATTAATATTTTAACTAATCGTGATACTGAAACTTGTTGATGATAATAATGACAAGGAAGGATGGTGACATATGCAAAGGATAGACTATGTTTAACATTGTGATTGATAAAAGATCCATAAAGATTGAGGAATGTCAGCTATATGATGATTCATTGATGAGTACAACCAGACCACAAAGATATAAAACTAGGGATTTGTGGGTAAATGATACCATGATGCTTATTATAGTTTCTAGCTAGATATGTTATATTTAAATGATATTTCTTTGTTAGAATTTATGACAATGGTTAGGGGGATGGACTCCCTTACTAGCCATTGAGTGAGGGGTTAAAACTCTCACAAGCATTCAATAATAAAATTAAATGTTCGTTGGTTTTCACCCTACAGGGTTCCCAAGGTATATTGGTGTCTAATGATGTCGTTGTTTCTTGTGCCATTTTTATGATGTAGATTCCCTGCATGAGATGATATTTATAATATCAAATATGTAGTTAATTAACTAGTTAAGAGAGTCATGGAGATGATGCAAGGTTACATCAAAAATTTTATGATGGTATGCTACAATAATGGTTGTTAATGTTAATGAAAATTACTATTCCTTTACTAAAGTTACTCTATGTAATGATGAAGATTCTATCTAATGGTTAATGAGGAATCTCGAATAGTAATTTGGATAGTTACTCATAGGTAAATTGTGTAGAAAAATTTTAAGCTCATGTTTTTTCATGCGAGGTTACTCGGGGACATTACAGTAGATTTTAGTTTGTTGTGGCCTAAATTCGTCAAGTGAATAAAGTTGGAAGAGTCTGAATTGTTCTTAGCACCAACTCGGTAGTCAAACTTGTAAGCTAACGTCTAATACTCAGAGTTATGTTGGCATAAACATGTAACAGTGAAGAATAACCCCAACTTGAGTTAAATTCAATCATAGTAAAAAATAACACCATTTTGGCAGAGCGGAATGAAGACCGACTCATGATTTTCCAACTCAAGACTTGTCATAGGAGCTGGGCACATTTTATTTGTATCAAATTGTAAAATATAATAAAAGTTACAAGTAAATATATAATCAATACAAATATTGTTTTTATTTAAATTATTTTATTCACGTATGTCACATCACCGTTAAATTACAATGCATATGTCAGGTACGAGCAGCTACAAAATGTACTTATCTTCTCTTACTAGAATTAATTAAATGAAATGTAATTATCAAAAAATATAGTATAATATATTTCTTTAGATAATTTTAGAAAGCTGATTAAGTAATTTTCCAAATTATAAAATTTATCTGATCACATGTTATTTTATCATTAATAATTAAATCTCAAGTGGATAACTTTCTAATAATAAAGGCTTAAGTTCTATGGTACAATAAACATTTCTTAAAGTAATATTCATATATGATAAAGATTAATGATGGGTGTATATTCAATAATGATTGAGTTCACTTTTCAAATTAATAATTAAATAAATTTATGTGGATGAAAGGTCTTGAATGTTGTGACCAATTTAAAAAATAAAAACTACAATATAAACCTTATAAACGAGTTACCTCATGAATTATCCATGACTATATATATATATAACAACAACAAAGTATGGAAGTGGAAAAATAACTCGGATTTAAGTTAAGTTATTTTAACAACCGACCAACACCGGAGATTTTCACTGGGCGACTAATACCATACCATGTAGGTTCATATTGAGAGATATATATTGAAGAAAGTTTGACTTAATATATTGAGGGATATATAGGGGGTAAAGGGTTTCTATATTGATGGAATAAAAAATGGAGTCCAAAGTTAATGAAAAAATATAAAGGGGTATAAAAAATGTTAATGAAAAAATTGATACCTACAATATCTAGTTAAAGTAAGGGTTTTTTAAATTGGGGAGGTGTATTGGGTTCATATTGGTAGGGGGTTAAATAATGTGATTTTTGCAGGTATTTTCCAATATGTAGTCAAATTAGGGGTATTGTTTAGTATGCCATGAATGTAGGCGATATGTCAAAGGTTCATTCACTGAAGCCCTTGTGCCACCAATGCAAATAATCTCTTAGACATTTCAAGGGTTTTACTTTCAATTGATAACATAAGAAAGAAAAATGTGAATTCGCACAAGAAAATAAGATCAAATCTTGCTAAAACTAAAAAAGGAAAACTAAATGGTGCTTGCAAAAATCATGGCTTGAAGTTGTGCCTTGAAATTGAAAGCAAATTCTCACATGAAAATAATATGAGTGCCTATGGAAACTAGAGCTTGCAAATGCAAAAATCGTATCAATTGTGGGAATACGTGCATACTTAAGCATCGACAAATCTTAGGGTATTTAAATCAAAAGGAAATTTCCACATGAAAAAACAAGTCCGCATAGTTAGCATTTCCCTGTAGCTTGGTTCAATTATTGAATATTGAAATGTATGAACTAACTATTGTATTTGAACAAGGGCTACTTTGTAGATATTCTTTCTTATTTTAAGTATCCTTAAATTAGAGGCCCATGTCACAAATGTTATCAAATGTATTATTATAATGAACATACATAAACACATGTTATAAACATTGATTAGGGCCAACTTAATTTTAAATATTAATTTAGTTTGTTTATACATAGAGCCCTAATAACGTGAAAGTGTTTATAAATAACGCTATAATATCAAATAATAGATATTATATAATTTAACGTGAATTTTAGTAAATTAACCATTAGTTATACATGGTTTATGATAATATGTACTTTGGCTGATTTGTAAATAAACATAATAATATCATTAGATAGTGATATCATAGGCTTACGTGAAAGTGTTTATAAATAACGTTATAATATCGAATAATAAAAAAAATTATAACCTTTCCATTTTTTTGAAATTTTAAACATTAAAATATAACTTTTAAAGAAAAAGTGAATAGTTTCCAAGGCATCTTAATGATATAGATTTCTGATAGTGTTGGCCTTTTCCACGAGGAATCTATATTTTTATCAACAAAAGATCCACGCTATGTCTGGAGAAGGAGGCCAAATAAATTAATAATGATGGTACTTGGGAGGTATTTTGTTAGCTTGAATTTCTAGAAAAGGGGCCCAAAATAATGATGGTGATTGCTCTAGGTCAATTATTTAATATATAGTTTTTAGATATTCATGTGGCTGAGAATGAAACACATACACATCGAGCTTGACGATTGTGTAAGAGGGGACCCAAAAAGTTGGTATGTAGTGTTGTACTTAATGCATAATCCAACAGGGATAACAACTTTACTAAATGAATTCATTATGTGTACATTTGAATGAATTAACATTTTATTTTATTTTTTAGTATGGAGTACATCTGTCATTTTATAGTGGAAGTTGTACATTAAATTGTACAATATTAATTAATAGTGAAGTACATCTGTCATCATTACATAATAAGAGGTGAAAGAATTGAACCCATAATATTTTAGATAAATGAATTTAAATATGGTTAAAAAATAATAAATTTTAATTTATAATGTTAAAATTTGGAAAAATTTAATAAATTTTTTAACAACTTAGATTTAATGTCAACATCTTTTTTTTTTAATACGTTATTACTCTACTGCTGCAGGGAATAACAAGAAAAGATCTTTGATCAATCGAACAGATTTGCCAATGGTATTTTATGTAATATGATATATATATTAAAAACTAGCCTAAATTTCTGTAACTCCTCAACTATCAAAAAAAGAGATCAAATCTTTCAAAGTGCAAACTTTTTTAAAGTGGAAAAAGATTTAATGACTCCTAATAATTAACAAATCTGAAATTTCTAGAATTTTTGATAAAACATACTCTCACATTGAAATTAAAACTAAAAATAATTATTCATATATATATGTTTATGTTTTAAATTTTACAATTAATTTATGCCATATAATTATTAATATAAAATAAAATTAAAAGATGGTTTAGTTGAATTTTACAACTACACTTTTCTTAAAGTTTTCTTAGCTCATTTTCAAATAATATTTATTAAATATTAACAAAAAATTAAAATCAGTAGTTAACATAAATTATAAGGATATTGGGAACGTTCTTGCGGGAAAATTTGCTTGCTAATTTGTTAGTAGCAAAAAAAATATTCCTGCTCTGAGTTTAAAAAAAAAATATTTTTTTATAATTATTTCTATGAATTTTCATCAGACAAATGTGTAAATAGTAACTAATGCTCTAAATTTTGAACAATCAAATGTGTTATTTTACAGTAGCTGTACTCAAAAAGTAGCTTTTCCATGCATAGTGCATTAAATTTCAGTGAAACCAAGTTTGGTGAGCTCTCTTCGGTTGTCGTTTTTCATTACTGCAATTTCTAGAAATACTTTGTTTTTCAATTAGATCTGCGTATGCCGGTTCCATACTTGACTAGACCTTCCGCATCCTTCGTGTTCATGCCTTCTCGGGGTGCAGCTGCTGACTGCCAGGTGCCTGTCCTTCCAGAATTTTGGAATCCCAACCCTCTTTGTATTGAAATGTTACATAGGAAGATCGTCTTTTATCGAAGTGAAATGTTACATAGGAAGATCGTCTTTTATCGAAGTGAAATGTTACATAGGAAGATCGTCTTTTAGACCTTCCGCATCCTTCGTGTTCATGCCTTCTCGGGGTGCAGCTGCTGACTGCCAGGTGCCTGTCCTTCCAGAATTTTGGAATCCCAACCCTCTTTGTATTGAAATGTTACATAGGGAGATCGTCTTTTATCGAAGTGAAATGTTACATAGGAAGATCGTCTTTTATCGAAGTGAAATGTTACATAGGAAGATCGTCTTTTATCGAAGTGACACTTGTTCAATGAGCCTGAGAGAGGCGATTCCTATTTCCAATTTTATAGAAAAGTTATTGTGTCTTGACATGCATTCTCGATAGCCAGATATAACACGCGCGGGGTGACTACTAGAGCAAAAAAGAAAAACAACATGTCATATAGAACTATCAAGGCGACGCAATAACTTTTTTATGAGGTTGGAAATAGAAATCGCCAGAGATGATATCTGTTCGGGTCCAAAGTTTACTCTCCAGTTATGTGGATGACGGTGATGTGACCTTTGAAGTGTCACTTCGCAGTGACATGTAAGACCAATCCCAAGGCATTAAAGTAATAATTCATCACATGGGAAAATTTCGAGGGCAGTAGCAAATCGATGCCGATTCTCGAGGAATCAAATCTTTTGTGATTGTCTCGACTTCATACTTCATTAATAATGAATTGTTCTCCTCCTTCCTTTAGTGTACTTTACTAATATTAAAATAGATCCTTACTTTATTTTAATAAAATGAATCCTTTGTTTAGTTTCATTGGGTATTCACTTCAAGTGGCCCCTACGAATTATGCATCTATTTTAATATTAGTAATGTAGACCGAAGGAAGGAGGAGAACAATTCATTATTATTCAGGTACATCTGTCATCATTACATAATGAAAGTGAATAGAATCACGTATTAAAAGGATAAATCGTCTGACACTAAAACTGACACTAAAATTAACTAACTAAAATGATAACTAAAATAAAACGTAATGGTTCAACAATTTTCCATAAACAATCGCCTTCCCATCAAAAAAAATGGTTACATTAAGACAATGGCCTCATTGTTATAAAAACTTAGTCACAATTAAACACCCCGAGCTGTCACCATTATAAAAACTTAGTAACAATTAAACACCCCGAGCTGTCACCATTATAAAACTTCAGTCACAATTAAACACCCCAACCTATTAATTACGCAAGCTCTGGTTCTGAACCTGAGAGTGATCTCATCATTCGAAAGTCAGGCTCCATATATTAATGATCAATGTGCAAGAAAGGAGGCTCGACCTCCGACTCTAAGTCGGCGCTGGCCTATTAGGTTTGGTCTAGGCTAGGTTTGGTCTAGGCGGAGCCGACTATAGTCAGGTGTGAAAATTAGTTAGGGCGTGATCAATGTGCAACAAGGAGGCTCGACCTCAAAATTTGTGTAAAGATTCATAAATGATAATAAAAATCAAAATGACAATGAAAATTAGGGCGTGATCAATGTGCAACAAGGAGGCTCGACCTCAAAATTTGTGTAAAGATTCATAAATGATAATAAAAATCAAAATGACAATAAAAGTTAGGGCGTGATCAATGTGCAACAAGGAGGCTCGACCTCAAAATTTGTGTAAAGATTCATAAATGATAATAAAAATCAAAATGACAATAAAAATCAAAATGACAGATTAATGATCATTTATGAAGTGAGAATTGTGATCTTAATCTGTAAATGAATTTATGAAGTGAGAATTGTGATCTTAATCTGTAAATGAATATCTGACGGCCAAAACATCATTGCAAAATAAGACACCAGTCATAATCTAAAAGAATATAATTAAAAAATTAAAAATTAAAACAAATTAATTTTGATCATGATGTCCACATTAGACAAATTCATTTAATTTTAGGTCAAATTAAAAATAGTTTGAAAATCAAAACAATATCATATGCATTGAATCACACTTGCTAGTTCGAAATGAGTCAACCAAAATCTTCAATGTGACTTTTCCGAAAAATATTTTATACATTAAGAATATATATTTACTCTAGTGAATATTATTCCCATTACATGCTACTCCTTCTCACGTTACTCCTAGATCCTGAAGATGAACCACACTCAAGACACTATTCAAAACATTTCTCATTGAGTCCTAAAGATGAACCACACTAGCTGGTTCTCAAAACGCGTTGACCAAAATCTTCAATGTGCCTTTTCTGAAAAATATTTTATACATTATGATATGGATCATAGAAACTTAAATTCGAATATATATGAAACTTAAATTCGAATATATATATTTTTATTAAAAACTCTTGACATTTGATTGAGAAGGAGTAACCCGAGAAGGAGTAACCCAGAGTAACCCAATATTAGGCTACACATCTATTAGAGACTTGCTTGTGCAACAACTTCCTTAGCTAGAGCACCTTCAGAGTCATTTTTTGTATTTTTGTACAAGTCAAATCTACCAGAGAGTCGGTTGTGCATTAGTCTCCACCGTAACACATTGACCGAACAAAGACTCTCATCTGGCCTTCCAATTTTCATTCAAATCTCAGTGGCATAATTTGCATTCAGATTTCATTGGCAAAACAGAGAATCTCATCTGGCATGCAAATTTGCATTCTGGCCTTCCAATTTTCATTCAAATCTCAGTGGCATAATTTGCATTCAGATTTCATTGTTTCAAATCTTAATGGCATAATTTGCATTCAGATTTCATTGGAAAAACAGAGAATCTCATCTGGCATGAAAATTTGCATTCAAATCTCAGTGGAAGAATTTACATTCACTAAGACAATCCAATATATCGACCATTTGAGAACAACATTGAATCAATCCATGACGAGCATATAACAATTAGTTAATGTTAAAGTCAATAAATACTTCATCCTTGTATAGTTATGATAGAAGTTCAAGAAGACATCACACAACTTTTAATGGCATTGAATTCATCAGTTCTGAGCTAAATATTAGTTAGAGTGAGCAATTCCTTCTTGTACTTTGTGAATGCTCATGAGGAAAATGTGCTCATAGATAGGACACATGTTTCGTTGGCATATCAAAGTGAAACCTACTATTGATAAAAGACATTTGGTTGTCACTATAAATGGTTTAGCATGTCATTGTTGTATGTCAGTTTCCATAAATTACGAGTTCTAAATTTAAAGGTTTATATTCTTTATTCTTTTATGTAGAGTCTCTGACTAATTGAGCATTAGATTCATATGATTATTAACTCGAACCTCATTTGGTCTACATAGGTGGATTTGTTGTCCTCATATCTGAGCTCGAACCCCTAATACATTGTGCGTGTTTGGAATGTCGTAAATTACAATAGCTACAAGGATAGAAGACCATGTATGCCTTTGTTTACATGGTCAACTGCAATTGAATACCAACAAAAATTAATATTGAAAATGATACATTTAAAATTGTTCATGTGGAATGACAAACTATCTTAAAGGAGGATAATTTCATGTAACTTTAAACTCGAAGAAAGTACAACAAAGCATTGCTCAACTATGACTAATATTTAGCTTGGAAATGGTGAATTCAATGCCATTAAAAGTTGTGTGATGCCTTGTTGTACATGTGTGTGTTGTAACTATACAGGTATTAAGTATTTATTGACTTTAACAATAGCACAACCAAGCCTCCAGTAGATGTGTGGCCTAATCCTGGGTAACTTTTTCTCAATGAAATTCCAAGCTTTTTAAATAAGAATATAGATTTAGTCACTCAAGAATTTCCAAGCTTTTTTAATAAAAATGTGTGAGAGAACCTACCCAAGTTTCAATCCCCATAGAGGACGAAAATAAGAAACTGAGTCCGGTACAAATACTGGGCTATTTTGACATAAGTTTACGACACCAGAGCAGCTTACCCAAAAAAATCCTTTGTAGCTTCTAGTTCAATTTACGGGAAAGATAGGGTCACTTTTTAAGGCAAAACATGTTTAGGAAACTTGTAATACTTTTGGTATCTTAAGGAAACCATTACAAAATTCAACAAGAAATCATTCAGGCTTTCACCGGAAATATCCACGGGGAAGTGTTGATCCACTTTGTACACTGTATCCTTTTCCAAAAGTGCATTTTAATCTTTTAAATCCATGAATAAATATATTTTTGTTGATGTGTTGCGACAATGGCTAGATACCTAGTGAATGACACAAGTATGATTCAAAAATACATTTGCTTCAAGTTATGATTCACATATGCTACATAAGTAATATGTCCAAAGTCTCCTACACAAAATGGGAACACATAACACATGTTTCAGAACACATTATTTTATAGCCAAGTTTGAACATTCCCAGCCTAGCAGTAAGGAGGGCATTCAACAGCTTTGTGAATCTATTGGGAATGCTTCTATGAATGAAAAAAGAAAAGGAAGGGTAGTTTACAACAGAGACAAATAAGATCAAGTGTCATGCTTTATCATAATTCTTCCTAGAAGGTCCTTAGCTGACTCAACAGCTCATTAAGTCAGTGATAATCCAGCCAACCAACTACTATTCAGTGAATTAATAACCCATTCGGTTACAATCTCGGTTAGCAATCTCGGTAAGAAAACTCTATAGGTAAGAAAGCTCGATAGCAATCTAAGGCTTATTAGGGTTATACGTATTATGAAGAAGTTGTGGAGGATTTATAGAGGGAAATAGTTCAAAAGTCTTACAGACTTCTTCTTTCCCTCTATATTGGGAGGGAAAGTCTTGGAAAATGGACGGGGCACATAAATTGATGTTGATCCATAGCCCAGAGAAAACCAAGTGTCTCTAAACAATTTCTTTCCCAATAATCGAAAACCTTGACTAAAGTGAATTGAACCAGTTCCCACCCAAGTTTCAATCCCACCAATATTCACTCAAATAATTGTTATAATAAATAATTAAGTTTTTTTTTACTAATCACACATAGTAAATGCCAAACCATATTATCCTATCACAATAGTTAGGACATATACTTATAATATAGTCCACGTTAAGCAAGCGTAGTGATTTCAAATACCAAATTAAGATATATGATTTCATCACATGTAGCATTTTCATTAGGCAAAGAACAATTGCATGAATTCCTGGCTAACTTCATTAATGATCCGATGGTGTAAAGTGATGTAGTAGGGTAGGGTAAAGGGATGCGTTATCGAGAGAAGCAAAATGAATTCATCATAGAAAAGAAATATCCAGTTAACCAAAGCGACCTTTTGGTCATCCCAATCAAACTTGAAAATTGCAAAAAAAAAATTAACATTCAGAAAGTCTGATGGATGCCAGGGAGTTTTATAAACTTCGCTACAGAGCACGATCTTATAGTAATCAAGAAATTGCATCTTCTGGCTCCAAAATTGAAAATGCTTCTCCTCCCTCCAACAGTGAAAACATTTATCTTATTTCTTCAACCCTATGGATAACATAGAATGCAGTCAAATGATCAGAACCCCACCCAACCTAGATAGCGAACATGAACATTAATCAAAGTGGCCATTGAGGGAAATGGATGTAGAATGAAAACTGAAATGTTTCTTGTAGCCATATTATAGATTCAAAAAGACGTAAGAAATATCAACATTGGACCACAGGCTGAAGAAATGAAAAGGGACAGATATTTGGATTTTTGAAACAGTCAATTAGATTTTAAAATCTCAAATGGTAATCTCAAACCTACATCTATGATAAAAACGAAGAATATGTCCTCCTCACCTGAATGTCACCTGTAGACCTAATGTGTTTACTTTAAAGGTACATTGTGAAACGCCCATTCCAAAATAGGTAGGTCTCTAGGTGGATTAATGATTAATAATAAATCTTAAAATTTAAAGATTGAGAGAAAAACAAAATCAAAAACCCCTTATTGCTAACCAGGAAGAACAAAGATTTGAAGTGTGGTATTCATTATTCACCCAAAAATATGTGACACACCAACGTGAGTTCTTTTTACAGACAGTCAAGCTAAAACCATGAATTGAAAATGCATGCCTTCCACCATTGTCATAGAAAAATAAATGTAGTGCACAAAGTTTCCCCTCACCGATGACAAAAGAAGGATAAGCTAAAACGGGAGCTGGAGGGACATGGTAGTCATAGATTAAAGAAGGATAAGCTAAAATGGGAGCTGGAGGACAGGGTAGTCATAGATTAGGACAAGAAATGTGAAATAAAAACTCTATTGCTGACTCCAAAGAAAAAAGCCACCTTGAAACCGAGCTCTGGATACAATGTACTCAAAATTACCAGAATTTCAGCATCTGTCAGAGTTTAAACACCTACGAGACGATGAACATGATACTTAACGAATTCAAGCTCAAAAACATTTATACGAAGAGCGAGACATACCTGTATACTCAATGTTGGTTAAGAAGCACAAAGCAGATGGAAGAACTTCATTCAAAGAAAAACAAAGGAAAAAACTTCAACATTGTATTATATAATAAGAGCAGAGCAAATTAGAAGTAAAATTTGTTCACAAGAATAATACAAAGAAACACGTATTTAGTAAATATTATTAAATATTAATGTATGATCTTATCTGTCTTTATGTCTTTACCTGTGTTTCAATCATCTCAACAAATGTCATTTGTCTGCAGAACCTTGCAGTTCGTGGCCAGGTGTTTTATGCATGCGCCCTAGATGTAGTCAATTTCCTTGAAAGTTGATTGAACGAAAATACTTGAACTGGGTCGTTAGGTCTGCATCGAGAGCCACGACTCCCAAATCGCATAACCATGGTCATGTTGGAATTTTCTGATAAATTCCATAACAGACAGACAAAAAAAAAATGCTCTGTTTTTATACAGAAAAACAGAAAAATTCGTTCTCTGAAAATGGTGTTGCAGCAACGCAGTTTTTTTTCAGTTGCTGTAACTTGTGTTGCAGCAACGCTATTCGTGGTGTTGCAGCAACGTAAATTTTTTTCAGTTGCTGTAACTTGTGTTGCAGCAACGTAAATTTTTCGGTGTTGCAGCGACGTAACCTTTTGACGTCAAGTATTTTTTTGAGTTACGGTGTAACAGCAACGGTGACGGTGTAATAGCAACAGAAAAAATTAACTTGTATTCATCAAAATAAACTACTGTTACAGATTTGTCTTCCTCATACAGAGGGAATTTCACAACTTCTATTACAAAACAGATTTACCAAGGAACGCTTATGTTCCACACAAATAACATCTACCCTTTCTATCAGCAAACAACCAGAAAGCAAATTACATTCAAATCTGCACTGCTGTGCATTTTTCCCTTTCCGCTCTCTGTTACGCTGTTGCGTTTACTCTGCTGTGCACTGCTGTGCGTTTCACTGTTCTGAAATTATTCTTCTTCTTCACGCTGCTGCGTGCTCTCCTCTACTCTGTGTGATTCTTCAGCTGCTGCCAACCTCAAAACAGAACTGCTGTGTGGTATTTATATGCTAAAACATATCTGATTAAAACAATAAAATATTACAAAATATCTTCTAATGTTTATCTCTGTATTTAATGCAGCAAGGCGGTGATGCTTCTATAAAAAAAAACAAGTCGGCTGTCTGCAGGGGAATTCAATTGAAACTTTAATGCATATTAATGTGAAAAAATATCGGGCTTGACTTTGATGCACCGATCACCCTGGAGTATTTACTGCAGATCAGATTCTTGTCCAGCTGTTCATTGTTGCAGTTGGAATTAAATTCCAACACTCCCCCTTAATTTCAACTGCTGCATACCCAAACATTTTCTGAAATGATCAAAACCTTTCTTTGCTAATGGTTTTGTCAAGATGTCAGCAAGTTGATCTTCTGTTCTGCAGTGCTGCAAAACAATCTCACCATTGTTAACCAATTCACGTATGAAGTGAAATTTGGTGTCTATGTGCTTTGTTCTTTTATGAAAAACAGAGTTTTTAGACAATGCTATTGCTGAGCTATTGTCACAGTAAATGGTTGTGCCCTTTTCTTGTTCATGACACAAGTCTTTGAGAACTCTTCTCAGCCATACTGCTTGGCATGCTACTGCTGTTGCTGCCACATACTCTGCTTCTGCTGTTGACAAAGCCACAACTAGTTGCTTCTTGGAAGCCCATGAGATGGCTCCTGATCCCATATGAAACACATATCCCGATGTGCTTTTCCTATCATCAACACTTCCAGCCCAATCATTGTCAGTGTAACCTGTCAACATGAAACTTTCAGAAGAGGAGTATAAAATACCAAACCCCTTCGTTCCATTCACATACCTTAGAATTCTCTTGGCTGCCTGCCAATGAGTCTCTTTCGGTCTTTCCATAAATCTGGAAATTAAACTCACAGCATGCATAATGTCCGGCCTAGTTGCAGTCAAGTACATAAGGCTGCCAACTATGTTCTTGTACAATTTTGGATCAAAATATTTGCTGCTGTCTTCTTTGGTCAATTTCAACCCCACTAAAGTTGGAGTCACAGCTGCTTTGCTGTTCTGCATGTTAAATCTCTTCAACACAGCTTCTACATATTTATCTTGAGAAATGAAAACACCATTTTCACTTTGGTCTACTTCAATTCCAAGAAAATATCTTAAGAAGCCCAAGTCAGTCATTTCAAATTCACTCTTCATGACTGCTTTAAAATCAGCAATGAGAGAAGCATCATTGCCAGTAAAAATCAGATCATCTACATATAAAACAACAATAATAATCTTACCGTCATTCTGTTTTATGTAGAGTGTGGGTTCACCATCACACTTATCAAACCCATTCTCAATCAGATAAGCATCAATTCTACTGTACCATGCTCTTGGAGCTTGCTTCAGCCCATAAAGAGCCTTCTTCAGTTTACAAACTTTATGCTCTTGGCCTTCAACTTCATAGCCCGGAGGTTGATCAACATAAACCTCTTTTTTTAACACTCCATTCAGGAATGCAGATTTAACATCCATCTGATAAATCTTCCATTTGTGTTGCGCTGCAATAGACAACACTGTTCTCACTGTTTCCATCCTTGCTACTGGTGCAAAGGTTTCATCATAGTCTCTGCCTTGTTGCTGCTTGTAGCCTTTCACAACAAGTCTTGCTTTGTGCCTGTCAATCTTACCTTCAGCATTGCTTTTGGTCTTATAGACCCACTTAACTCCAATGGCATCCTTGCCTTCAGGGAGGTCCACTAACTCCCATGTTTTACTCTTCTCAATTGCACCAATTTCTTCATTCATTGCTTCAATCCATTTATCTTCATTTACAGCATCTTCAAAATGGATTGGGTCATCAATATGAAAATACAAAGCGAATAATGAATTCAGACCGGTATTGTTACTTACCTCTCCTTGTTCATAAATCTCATTCAGATTTCTGAATCTTGGTCTTCTTGGTGTGCTTGGAGTTCCATCCGAACTTGAGGGTATATCTGATCCCTGTGGTGTTTCAGCAACAACTGTTTGTGGTGTAACAGCATCTGTTCTTCCTTGACTTCTCAAGGCTGTTCGGATTCCAGCTTGTGGTGTGGTTTGTTGTACTTGCTGTGGTGTAGGAGGAGCCACCAAGGAAGGATTATTTGCTGCTGTCCCTTCCTCTTGTTCTTCATGAGACACAATTGTCTTCACATTTACTGTTTTTTCCAAGCTTCCATCCCAAGCTTCATCTTCAATGAACTGCACGTCTCTACTTACTATTAACTTCTTGGTGGATGGATTATAGAGTTTGTATGCTTTTGACTCATCACAATAGCCAATAAAAACACACTTCTCCCCCTTACTATCAAGCTTTTTCCTTAGCTGATCCGGTACATGTGCATATGCTACATAACCGAATACTCTCATGTGAGTGACAGTTTGCTTTTGACAACTCCATGCCTCTTCTGGTATTCTGTTCATGACAGCTTTAGTTGGGCATCTATTCAAGATGTAAACTGCGCAAGTAACAGCTTCTGCCCAATACTCATGCGGCAAGTGTTTTGCCTTCAGCATACTTCTGACCATGTCAAGAATGGTCCTATTCTTTCTTTCAGCAACACCGTTTTGCTGAGGTGTATACCTTGTGGTGAACTGCTTTTGTATGCCATTCTCTCTGCAAAAACGCAGAAAGTCTTGGGAGATGTACTCTCCTCCTCTATCTGTTCTGAGCACTTTGATATATTGCCCACACTGCTTTTCAACAAGAGTTTTGAAGTGGCGGAATTTCTCAAACACTTCACTCTTCTGTTTCAGCATATACACCCATGTCTTTCTGGTGTAATCATCAATAAAAGTTAAAACATATTTATTTCTAGCAAATGATGGTATTTGCATCGGTCCACACACATCAGAGTGAACAATTTCCAAGGGTGCTTTTGCCCTTATACTCTTTCCTGCTGGAAAGCTTTCTTTGTGTTGCTTGCCCAAGATGCAGCCTTCACAAAGGCTGTCCGGTTTCTCAATCAATGGCAATCCCTTTACCATTCCCTTTCTGTGCAACAGATTCAGGCCTCCGAAATTGAGATGTCCAAATCTCAAATGCCACAACCAATTCACATCTTTCACCTGTTCCTGAAAGACTTCTTGTGTTACAGCTGCAATAGTTCTGCCTTCCTTCAAATTTGCCCTGAGTTTGAGAGGAAACATTCTATTGCTGGTCATCCGCACCTGTGCAATGATCTTCTTACTTGGAGGTATGTCTCTGATAGTACACAAATCATCTTTGAAGAACACGTTGTAACCTTTGTTTATGAGCTGTCCAATGCTCAAAAGATTACATTTCAGACCAGGTACATAGTATACCTCTGGCACAATCATCTGTTCTCCATTTTTTGCTCGAATACTGACTCTGCCCTTACCCTTGACAGATATATTATCATCAGTCCCTATTGTTACCTCAGATTTCACATTTTCATCCAGATTAGCAAACATTTCAATATTTCCAGTCATGTGATTACTACAACCTGAGTCTAAGAACCAAAAATCTTCTTGTTTGTCTTGTGCTATGTTACATGTTAACAGTACATTCTTTGGATTCTTATCTTCTTCATTTGCAAAATTAGCATTCTGCCTATTATTCATGTCATTTTGTTTTTTCTTACATTCATTGGCATAGTGCCCAAATTTCTTACAATAATGACATTGGACTTGGGATTTGTCATACCTTTGTCCATGAGCTTGCTGTTTGCTTGAACCTTCAGCTTGGTTCTGATTGCAGCTCCTTCCGCTTGTGCTAGCAGGATAATTTATGCCTCTGTTTTGGCTTCTTCCATGACCTCTGTTATTTGCTCTGCCTCGACCTCTTCTTTGGCCAAAAGACATCTGAGTCTTGAATGCTTGCTCAAAAGAGGAATCTGTTCCTCTACTCAGTCTGTGTTCATGAGACAACAGAGAAGCACTCAGCTCATCTACCGTGAACTGTGAGAGATCTTTTGTTTCTTCTATTGCTACCACAATAGATTCAAACCTTGAGGGTAAACATCTCAAGATTTTCTCTACAATCCTTCTATCTTCAAGAATCTCACCATGAGATCTTATCTGGGTTATCAAGCCAATAACCTGAGTGAAGAATGAATCTATTGTATCAGATTCCTTCATGCTGAGATTTTCAAAGTCTTTCCTCAACATCTGCAACTTTGCAGTCTTCACCTTCTCCATGCCTTGATAGGCAGTTTTGAGAATATCCCATGCCTCCTTAGATTTTGTTGCTGCTGCAATCCGCGGAAAAACACTTTCATGTACTGATTGGAAGAGGAAAAAGAGGGCTTTGGCATCCTTCTTTCTGTCACCCTTCAACTGGTCTCTTTCTGCTACTGTCAAAGCAGCCAGTGCTATTGCATCTGCAGGTTCAGCATAGCCAGTTTCAACCAGCTCCCATATTCCTTGAGAAGCAAACAATGCTTTCATTGTTATGGACCAATAACTATAATTTTTCCCATTAAACTGTGGCAGTTGGGGATTTGTCAAACCTGTTTCAGCATCTGCCATCTTAACCTGTATTGGTAAAGAAAAGATACCGACTGTATTTTGAAAACAAGCAAAAACTTTCTCTGCTGGAAAGAATCTACTCAACAAACTTCTTACAGCTCCTACAGTGAAAAAAACAATCTCTGTTTTTGACTCACTGAGTGCCTAGACCAGCTCTGATACCATGTTGGAATTTTCTGATAAATTCCATAACAGACAGACAAAAAAAAATGCTCTGTTTTTATACTTTGTTTTTGACACAGAAAAACAGAAAAATTCGTTCTCTGGAAATGGTGTTGCAGCAACGCAGTTTTTTTTCAGTCGCTGTAACTTGCGTTGTAGCAACGCTGTTCGTGGTGTTGCAGCAACGTAAATTTTTTTCAGTTGCTGTAACTTGTTTTGCAGCAACGTAAATTTTTCGGTGTTGCAGCAACGTAACCTTTTGATGTCAAGTATTTTTTTGAGTTACAGTGTAACAACAACGGTGACGGTGTAACAGCAACAGAAAAAATTAACTTGTATTCATCAAAATAAACTAACTGTTACAGATTTGTCTTCCTCATACAGAGGGAATTTCACAACTTCTATTACAAAACAGATTTACCAAGGAACGCTTCTGTTCCACACAAATAACATCTACCCTTTCTATCAGCAAACAACCAGAAAGCAAATTACATTCAAATCTGCACTGTTGTGCATTTTTCCCTTTCCGCTCTCTGTTGCGTTTACTCTGCTGTGCACTGCTGTGCGTTTCACTGTTCTGAAATTATTCTTCTTCTTCACGCTGCTGCGTGCTCTCCTCTACTCTGTGTGATTCTTCAGCGGCTGCTAACCTCAAAACAGAACTGCTGTGTGGTATTTATATGCTAAAACATATCTGATTAAAACAATAAAATATTACAAAATATCTTCTAATGTTTATCTCTGTATTTAATGCAGCAAGGCGGTGATGCTTCTATAAAAAAAAAACAAGTCGGCTGTCTGCAGGGGAATTCAATTGAAACTTTAATGCATATTAATGTGCAAAAATATCGGGCTTGACTTTGATGCACCGATCACCCTGGAGTATTTACTGCAGATCAGATTCTTGTCCAGCTGTTCATTGTTGCAGTTGGAATTAAATTCCAACAGGTCAGTGTATGCATGAATATGTTTAAGAGTATGGGATTCCATTGCAATCCCTGATAGAATTTGAAGGATAGAATGAAGGAAGTGGTACATATTAGTTAAAGTTCCATTATCTCCCCCCCATGCAAAATTGAAGCAAATTTGAGCTGATACGAAGTGGACAAGTAGTCAGGGTATCAGTTGTCACCGATGTTGTTCAAAATCTCATTTTAGGTCGATAGGAATAGACTGTTTAAGAGTCATCATTCCTTGGTGATCGAAATCCATCAATAGAGACAAAACTAGAGCACTGGAAATTATAATTGTACCTACTACAAGTCCTCAGCTAAAACACCAACAATCTGGGGTTACTTCTAAGATCAAGGTAATGTGGGGTGTCCACTGTCCAGGTAATTATCTTTCCATTGTGCCAGGGTGAAGGTAGTAACAAGGTCAAACACCCCAATGACCAGTCACCCATTGGAATTCCCATATTTCCAATTTTTGAGTTAGTTTCAAGCTGCCTTTAATGTCGGAAGCTAACTAACACTGATGTTACATTCATCAGGTCATTCCGTTGCAAAAGAAAGCGCATACTTCCTCTCCCTCATCTAGCTAGCGTCCAGTTAAGGTAGCAATATGCAACAATCAAAACCACATCCAGAAGTAGCAGTCGGTAGGGGAACCTAAAGGGTGACATTCTCACGCCAACAACGATGGTAAAGTCCATTTTGTGGAGCCCAACCACCAAAACAATGCATGGCATTGAGAGAACATTCACAACAACCTTCTTTTTGGATCTCTCTTGGAAAAACACGGATGCTCCCTTAGTTTCTCTCTTCTACCCGTTGGAAATACTAATCCCAACCACTCTCTTAAATACACTCACAAACACCATGTTTGTCCAATCAACTACTGCATGGTTGTGATTTTGTTTGCAGGGCAAAGGACTAAAGTCAGAGAAGAAGTACATCACTGACCATTTCACAACACAGCAGAGAAGTTAAGGCACTTAATGAAATTGGTAAATAAATATGGGCAAGCATTCACCCCACAACTGCGAAAGGACTGAATTTAGAGCGAACAAGTACAACTCTCACCATTCCACAACACAACAGAGAAGTTAAGGCACTTAATGAAGTTGGTAAATAAATATGGGCAAACATTCACTCTGCAACTATTTCCCACACTCCACAATACCTGCAAGTTCAGGAAACCATTTACTATGTAAAATTGCCCATGTTGTGTATTAATTCTTTGCTTTGTCATGTATTAATGTCAAACTTGTATGTTGAGATAAATATGGATGTAAAAGTCATTAGTAATGTTGGGCAAGTTAGAGAGAGTGAGAGATGTTGAAAGTCTGTGAGGTAGTGAGGAGAAAATCGTGGAGGAAGTGTTGGTTGGCGCGTGAAAAACATTTACTGCCCAACCGAGTGATGTGTAAATCACAGTAAGTCTTTTGTGTTTTTTTTTCACTTGGAGCTGCAGCTTCCATTTACCACGTGAATGTATTTATTTATGTTTTAACATGTAGTATAAAGTGTGGCTTGTTGTGTTATGGTATTAATCTCTCACAAGTAGATTTATCGCAACATCAATTAAAATTGTTTTGAGGGAAGATTGTTTTTTAGCATATTTACAAGCAGGTAGAATTTTCTTTTACACTCAGAAATGGAAACATTAAGCATGAGCTTCACTAATCCTCAGCTACCTCAGTTTAATGGAAAAAATATGATTATTGGGGTATTACAATCAAGACCTTGTTTTCTTCTCAAGACATTTGGGATTTGGTGGATAATGGTTTTCAAGAACCAACAGATACAACAACATACAATGCTTTGTCTCAAGCAGAAAGAGATTTGTTGAGGGGCAACAGGAAATGTTGGGTGTGGAGCCTGATTATCTTCTATATTCAAAGGTATTGCCACATAGGACCCCAGTTCGAAATGGGGGCGGCAACGCCACCCGTAAAATATTCATTGCAGGGGGGGTCCCGGGGGGGGCGGATGCGACCTTTGGGAGCCCCCCCTGGCGGGGGGTTTCAGGGGCAGCTCCCCCGAAGCTAAAAACACCTGTAAAATTGCCTTGTAAAAGTATAGTAATTTCTAGTCAATCTGGGCCGTTCATTAGGCGGATGATCTGACGGTAGAACTTATGTTTAGTTTAGGGTTTTTTGCCCTAGAAGGAAACCCCTCTCTTTGTATGAGGGTATTGTATTTGAGGCTGTGTGATAGATGTGTATTCTGTGAGCGAGAAACAGAGAGGTGAGACTGTGAGAGAAAACAGAGGATATTACACCGGATTTGCTGTAGGTTGTGTCTCTTCATTTTTCTGGATAATAGAAAGGAAGGACTGGTTGTTCGAGGTGGACGTAGTCCAAACTAGGTGAACCACGTATATCTGTGTCTCTCTTGTTTTGTGCATTTTCTGTGTTTATATTTCTGCAATATTTTATGTGTTCCAGTACTCCGTAATATATAATTTTCTAACAACTGGTATCAGAGCCGAAGGTCTATTTGGCTGATAAACTCGCAGGAAAAAAGAGTTCCTGGTTCGAGTGGGAGCAATGGCGGAAGATGGTAAGTTTAGGGTCGAGAAATTTAACGGCCAAAACTTCTCGCTGTGGAAGATGTAGATGGAAGATTATCTGTATCAGAAAGATCTATACCTACCATTGGGTGGAAAAACAAAGATGCCGACGGGTATGAAAGACGAAGAATGGAACCTTCTCGATAGAAAGGCACTCAGAACAATACGGTTGTGCCTTGCTGCGTCAGTCGCCTTCAACATTTCGAAGGAAACCACGACAGAGGGTTTGATGCAGATGTTGTCGAAACTATATGAAAAACCCTCGGCCTCAAACAAGGTATTTCTTATGAAACGGTTATTTAATATGAATATGTCGGAAGGTGCATCTGTTGCAAACCATTTAAATGATTTTAATACAGTTACAAGTCAGTTAAGTTCTGTAGGGGTAAACTTTGATGATGAAGTTAGAGCTCTGTTATTCTTGTGCTCATTACTAGAAAGTTGGAATGGTTTGGTAATGGCCATTAGTAACTCCATTTCTGGATCTAGTACTTTAAAGTTTGATGATGTTGTCAGTGCTATCCTTAGCGAGAAAATGCGACGAAAAAACTCCAGTGAGACATCGGGAAATGCTTTGAGTGCAGAGTCTAGAGGAAGAAAAATGGAAAGAGGAAAGAGCTCAGGATATCGCAGTAAATCAAGGAAAGGCAGATCCAAGTCCAGATCGGGGATAGTGTGCTGGAAATGTGGAAAGAAAGGACACCTAAAGAAAGACTGTAGATCTCATAAGGGAAAAGAAGGAGATGCACAACAAGAAAACAATCATGAAGCAAATGTGACAGGTGAGGTGTTACAAGATGATTTGATTCTTTCTTTCGAAAATATTACTGATTCCTGGGTGGTAGATTCAAGGGCTTCATTCCATGCCACACCTGATAAGAAATACTTTCATGACTATGTTCAAGAAGATTTTGGACAAGTTCGTCTGGGTGATGATAAACCCTGTAAAATCGTTGGAATGGGTAAGGTTCTTGTAAAACAGCAGAATGGAAACCAATGGCTATTAAAGGAGGTAAGGCATGTTCCAGATCTAAAGAAAAATCTTATTTCAACAGGGCAGTTAGGCGGTGAAGGTTGTGTGACAACTTTCACAGATAAAGCTTGGAAGGTCACTAAAGGAGCCCTGGTAATAGCAAAAGGCGAAAAGGTTGGTACATTGTATTTATGCAATGGTATTTCTAACTCTGTTAATGTTTTAACTTCCAAAGAAGCAGATGCAGCATTATGGCATCATAGGCTCGGACACATGAGTGAAAAGGGGATGAAGATTATTCACTCAAGGAATTTGTTGCTGGGTTTGAAGAATGTTGATTTGGACTTATGTGAGAATTGCATTTATGGAAAACAGAAGAGAGTCAGATTTCTCAGAGTTGGGAAAGAAAAGAAGAACGAAAAATTAGAGCTTGTGCATACAGACATATGGGGACCTGCTCAGGTATCATCTCTCGATGGCTCTCATTATTATGTTACTTTTATTGATGATGCAACTAGAAAAACTTGGATTTATTGTATTAAGAATAAATCTGATGTATTTGATACTTTCAAGAAATGGAAAGCTTTGGTTGAGATTGAGACAGGAAAGAAATTGAAGTGTCTTAGATCAGACAATGGAGGTGAATATTGCAGCAAAGAGTTTGATAGGTACTGTTCAGAGCATGGAATTCGCAGAGAGAAGACAGTTCCAAGAACACCACAAGAAAATGGTGTGTCAGAAAGGATGAACAGAACAATCATGGAGCGTGCAAGGTGCATGAGATTGCATGCAGGATTGCCTTTACAGTTTTGGGCAGATGCTGTAGATACTGCTGTTTATCTGATAAACAGAGGGCCTTCAAGTTCCTTGGATGGTGGTGTTCCAGAGGAAGCATGGACAGGTAAAAAGGTAAACTACTCTATTTTAAAGCCTTTTGGTTGTGAGGCCTTTGTCCATATTGATAAAGAAAATAGAACAAAGCTTGAGGCAAAGTCAAAGAAATGTACCTTTATTGGATATGGTGTTAATGATTTTGGTTATCGCTTATATGATTACGAAAATCACAAAATCATTAGGAGCAGAGATGTAATATTCAATGAAAAGGTCTTGTATAAGAATCAGTTGCAGGAAAAGAAACAGGAAAAGGAAAACAAGGAATACGCAGTTCTTGATGAAATCACTGGAAAAGTAAAGGTGCCTGAAAATAATAATAATCAACAACCACAACAACAGCAACCACCACAACAACAATAGGCAACCCAAACACCTAAAAGTGGTGTTAGAAGATCTACCAGGATAAGTAGACCCCCTGAATGATACTCTCCTTCATTATATTATTTATTGTTGACTGATTCCGGTGAACCCGAATGTTATGAAGAAACAATGCAGGTTGAAAGCAGGAAGAAGTGGGAGGTAGCCATGGAAGAAGAGATGGACTCCTTAATGCATAACCAGACTTGGGATTTAGTCAGGTTGCCTGTAGGAAAAACCACATTGAAGAATAAATGGGTTTACAAGCTGAAGGAAGAAGATGGAGGAAAACAGAGGTATAAAGCTAGACTTGTGGTGAAGGGGTTTGCACAGAAGAAAGGTATTGATTTTGATGAAATATTTTCTCCTGTTGTTAAAATGGCTTCAATCAGAACTATTTTAAGTCTTGTAGCAGCTGAAGATTTGCATCTTGAGCAGTTAGATGTAAAGACAACCTTTCTCCATGGGGATTTGGAGGAAGAGATATATATGCAGCAACCACAAGGATATGAGGTGAAAGGGAAGGATAAACTATTGTGCAGGTTGAAGAAGAGCTTGTATGGCTTAAAACAGGCTCCAAGGCAGTGGTATCTAAAATTTGACAAGTTTATGTCTGAACAAGGTTATACTAGATGTCACTCTGATCATTGTGTTTATTTGAAAAAGCAAAATGATGGCAGCTATATTATATTGTTATTGTATGTAGATGACATGCTTGTTGTAGGATCTAACATGCAGGAAATAAATGTGCTCAAAAGAAAATTGGCAAATTCATTTGCAATGAAGGATTTGGGAGCTGCAAAATAAATCCTTGGTATGAGAATAACTAGAGATAGAAAAAATCGTAAATTAACATTGTCTTAGAATGAGTACATACAAAATGTGTTGAAAAGATTTAACATGCACAATGCAAAACCAGTTAGTACACCTTTTGCTAGCCATTTCAAACTTAGCAAGGAAATGTGCCCAAAGACCCAAGAAGACATGGATTATATGTCTAAAGTTCCATATGCATTAGCAGTTGGAAGCTTAATGTATGCAATGGTCTGCACAAGGCCTGATATTGCACATGCAGTGGGAGTTGTAAGCAGGTACATGAACAATCCAGGAAAGGAACATTGGATGGCAGTGAAATGGATTCTCAGATATTTGAAAGGTACCACAAATCAAGCATTATGCTTTGGTGGTTCAAACATCTGCCTACAAGGATATGCTGATGCAGATATGGCAGGTGACAGAGATAATAGGAGGAGCACTACAGGATATGTATTTACTGTTGGAGGAACAGCTGTCAGTTGGGTTTCAAAAATCCAAAGTGTTGTTGCACTTTCAACAACAGAAGTAGAGTATGTTGCTGCTACAGAGGATAGTAAAGAAATGATTTGGTTACAAAGGTTTATGGGTGAATTGGGTAAGGAGCATGATATGGGCACGTTATACAGTGATAGCCAAAGTGCCATTCATCTTGCAAAGAACTCAGCATTTCATTCCAGGACTAAACACATACAGCTCAAGTACCATTTCATACGATCAGTGTTGGAAGATGGAGAGTTGAAGCTGGAAAATATACACACTAGCCAGAATCCTGCAGATATGCTAACAAAAGTTGTAACCAGGGAGAAACTGAGAATATGCTCAGTTTCAATTGGTCTTCAAGGATGACGATGAAGATGAGAAACAGCCAGGTCCAAAGAGGAGTCATTGTCCAGCAAATGGAGTAGCGGTGGAGTTAATACAATCAGTTTCCAAGTGGGAGATTGTTGGGTGTGGAGCCTGATTATCTTCTATATTCAAAGGTATCGCCACATAGGACCCCAGTTCGAAATGGGGCCGGCAACGCCGCCCGTAAAATATTCACTACAGGGGGGTCCAGTGGGGGCGGATGCGGCCTTTGGGAGCCCCCCCTGGCGGGGGGTTTCGGGGGCAGCGCCCCTGAAGCTAAAAACACCTGTAAAATTGCCTTGTAAAAGTATAGTAATTTCTAGTCAATCTGGGTCGTTCATTAGGCGAATGATCTGACGGTAGAACTTATGTTTAGTTTAGGGTTTTTTTCCCTAGAAGGCAACCCCTCTCTTTGTATGAGGGTATTGTATTTGAGGCTGTGTGATAGATGTGTATTATGTGAGCGAGAAATAGAGAGGTGAGACTGTGAGAGAAAACAGAGGATATTACAGTGGATTTGCTGTAGGTTGTGTCTCTTCATTTTGCTGGATAATAGAAAGGAAGGACTGGCTGTTCGGGGTGGACGTAGCCCAAACTGGGTGAACCATGTATATCTGTGTCTCTCTTGTTTTGTGCGTTTTCTGTGTTTATATTTCTGCAATATTTTATGTGTTCCATTGCTCCGTAATATATAATTTTCTAACAGGAAAAAGGATGCAAAATCCTCTTCTACATTTTTCAAGTAGTTCATGAAAGTATTTTCCCAAGGGTTGTAGCAACAACGAAGTCCAAGCAAGCATGGGACACCCTCCAGACAACCTACCAAGGCATGGCAAAAGTCAAGACAACAAAACTGCAAATGTTGAGAAGAGATTTTGAAACACTTTGTATGAAAGAGTCTGAGAATGTAGACTCATTTTTTACAAATGTAATTTTTTTAGTTACTCAAATCAGGTCTCATGGTGAGACACTTGAAGAAAGGAGAATAGTTGAGAAAGTTTTGAGAAGTTTGCCAGCAAGGTTTGATGCCATTGTTATGGCCATAGAAGAGACAAAGGATCTCTCATAGTTCTTAGTGGATGAGCTTCATGTATCACTGATTTCTCATGAACATAGACTAAATAGAGCAACAAGCTCCTCATTGGAGCATGCCTTCAAGACACAAGTTTCCTTTGGTCAAGGTCGAGGCAGAGCAAGATCACATACTAGAGGAAGAGGAAGAAGCCCACACAGAGTTGGAAGAAGCAGTGCTTCAAGCTCAAGTGGAAGATGTAGCAATCAAATTCGAAGTCAAGGCCCAAGCGAAAATCAAGCACAAGGTCAGAGGTATGATAAATCTCAAGTTCAATGTTATTACTGTAAGAAGTATGGTCATTATGCAAATGAATGTAGAAAGAAGCAATATGACATTAGTAACAAACCAAGTGTAAATTTCACAAAATAAATTAAGAACCACGATAGCATGTTTTTAGCTTGTAATATAGCACAAGAAAAACAAAGTTCTATATGCTATCTAGATTCAGGGTCTAGAAGCCACACGTTAGGGAACATAGAAATGTTTTCCAATCTTGATGAAAGTTTGAAATTTGAAGTGACATTAGGGTCTGATAGAAAAGTCTCTATCATGGGAAAATGAAGAGTTAATATCCTAACAAAGATGGGGGAGAAGAAGTACATCTCAGATGTTTACCTTGTCCCCAGTCTGAAGCATAACCTCATAAGCATTGGAAAACTCACGCAAAAGGGCTACAATGTCTTCTTCAAAAATGATGTGCGCACAATTTTGCATAGGCCTCCAAGCAGCCAGCTGATTGCAAAGGTTCAGATGACAAACAATAGAATGTTTCCCCTAAAGATAAGATCATATTTGAAAGAAGAAGGTGCACAAGCACAACTATCAATGAACTCACAAGAGGATGAAAGAAATGTCGCAGCTGTCACACAAGTGAACTATCAAACAGAGGTCAAAGATGAAAATTGGTTATGGCATTTGATATTTGGTCATCTAAACTTTGGAGGTTTGAATTTGCTGCATAGAAAAGGCATGGCGAAGGGATTACCACTCATAGGAAAACCAAACAGCCTATGTGAAGGATGCATCTTGGGCAAACAACATAGAGAGACATTTCCAGTAGGAAAGTCAGTAAGGGAAAAGGCACCTTTGGATATTGTCCACTCAGATTTATGTGGACCAATGCAGACACCATCAATTGGTGGCAGCCACTATTTATTGACCTTCATAGATGACTACACAAGGAAGACATGGGTATATCTCCTAAAACATAAAAGTGAAGTGTTTGAGAACTTTCACCAATACAAAGCTCTTGTTGAGAAGCAACATGGACACTACATCAAAGTCCTCAGGACTAACAGAGGTGGTGAATACATCTCAAATGATTTCCTAAGATTTTTTAGGGAACATGGAATTCACAAGAAATTTACAACAAGATATATACTTGAGCAAAATGGTGTGGCGGAAAGGAAGAATAGGACCATTATGGAAATGGAAAGGAGTATGTTGAAGGAAAATCATTTGCCAAATGATTATTGGGCTGAAGTTGTAGCATGTGCAACATATATCTTGAATAGATGTCCAACCAAAAATTTCCAGAACGTAGTTCTTGAAGAGGCATGGAGTGGAAGAAAGCATAGTGTCACTCACATGAGAATATTTGGTTCTGTGGCATATGCACATGTCTCGGATGAGTTGAGGAAGAAGTTTGACAACAAGGGGGAGAAATTCATATTTGTTGGATATAGTGATGAATCCAAAGCATACAAACTCTACAATCCATTAACCAAGAAGGTCATATTCAGAAGAGATGTGCAGTTGATAGAAGAGGAACCATGGGATGGAAGTTTAGAGAAGACAGTCAATGTCAAAGCATATATACCACATGAGGACAAAGAATAATTGACAGCATTAAGTAATTCCTCAACATTGACTCCCTCTACACCTATTCAAGTGCAACAAAGCAGGCAGCAAGTAACACCATCAACAAATAATAGGACATTTTCACGCAACCAAGAAGTGCTTATCCAAGCATGCCACAAAGCACAACACCAAGTGACATGTCAAGCCCATCTTTAGCAAGCACAAGAAGACCAAAATTCAGAAATTTAAATGAAATTTATGAGCAAGATGAAGTTGATAACAATGTTGGTTTGAATTCCTTATTCACATTGTTTTGTCATTTAGATTGCCCAATCCATTTTGAAGATGTAGTCAAAGATGAAAAATGGGTTGCAACAATGGAGGAAGAAATAGAAGCAATAGAAAAGAATGAAACATGGGAGTTAGTGAACCTCCCGCAAGGAAAACATGTCATTGGAGTGAAGTGGGCCTATAAGACCAAGAGGAATGTTGACGGAAAGATTGAAAGGCATAAAGCAAGGCTAGTTGTCAAAGGATACAAGCAGCAACATGGAAGAGATTATTCGGAGATGTTTGCACCAGTTGCAAGGATGGAGACAGTGCGTACAGTTGTGGCGATTGCCATGTAACATAAATGGAAAGTGTATCAAATGGACATAAAATCAACGTTCTTGAATGGAGTACTGATAGAGGAAGTGTATGTTGCGCAACCACCTAGTTATGAGGTAGAAGGCCAAGAAGACAAATCGTATCGGTTGAGGAAAGATCTTTATGGGTTAACGAAAGCATCGCGTGCATGGTACAACAGGATAGATGCCTACTTGTTGGACAATGGTTTCAACAAATGTGACGATGAGCCTACTCTCTACATCAAAGAGAGAGATTGTAAGATTTTTATTGTCATCCTATATGTAGATGATTTGATTTTTAGAGGCAGTGATGATTTCCTCATTGCTGATTTCAAAGAAGTCATGAAGAGTGAATTTGAAATGACTGACTTGGGGTTGTTAAGATATTTTTTGGGCATAGAAGTGAAGAAAACAGAAAATGGCATTTTTATTTCTCAAGCAAAGTATGTAGTTGACATTTTGGAGAGGTTTAAGATGTAGAATAACAAGCCTGCACCAACTCCAACTGTCATGGGGTTGAAGTTGAGCAAAGAAGATTACAGCAAAAATGTCAATCTGACCTTATTCAAAAGTATGATAGGAAACTTGCTATATTTGATCGCCATAGGCCAAATATAATGTATGCAGTAAGTTTGGTGTCGAGGTTCATGGAGACACCAAAGGAGACACATTGAAAAGTAGCGAAAAGAATCCTAAGGTATGTCAATGGGACAAAACACTATGGTATTCAGTATGCCACAACAGATGATTTCAGGCTAGTTGGCTACATTAGCAGTGATTGGGAAAGAAGTGTCGATGACAGAAATAGCACATCAGGATATGTTTTTCATTTGGGTTCTAGAGCCATTTCATCGGCCTCCAAGAAGGAGCCGATAGTTTCATTGTCAACAGCAGAAGTTGAATATGTCGCTGCAATAGCAGCAGTGTGTCAGGCAGTTTGGATGAGAAGGATGTTGAGGGATTTTCGTCACAACCAAGAGGGAGCATCAATTATTTTCTGCGACAACACGTCCGCAATTGAATTTTCAAAGTATTATGTATTTCACAAGAGGACCAAGCATATTTATGCTAAATACATTTTATTATAGCATTGATTAACAATCATGAAATTGTGTTGTAGCACTGCAGGTCACATGAACAATTTGCTGATATTTTCACAAAGCCACTCGCACGTGAAAGTTTTGTTTATCTCAGAGATTGTTTGGGAATTGTCAATGGCTGTAATTGTGATTAAGGGGGAGTGTTGCAAATATTAATCCCAACCATCACCTTAAACACACTCACAAACACCATGCTTGCCCAGTCAACTACTGCACGGTTGCGATTTTGTTTGCAGGCGAAAGGACTGAAGTCAGAGCAGAAGTACAACACTAACCATTCTGCAAAACAACAGAGAAGTTAAGGCACTTAATGAAGTTGGTAAATAAATATGGGAAAGCATTCACTCCACAACTGTTGCCCACACTCCACAACACCTGCAAGTTTAGGAAACCATTTACTATGTAAAATCGCCCATGTTGCGTATTAATTATTTTCTCTATCATCTATTAATGTCAAACTTGTATGTTGAGATAAATGTGGATGTAAAATTCATTTGTTATGTTGGGATAGTTAGAGAGAGTGAGAAAGTTGAAAGTATGTGAGATAGTGAGGAGAACATTGTGGAGGAAATATTGGTGGGTGCGTGAAAACTGTTTTATGGAGTTTTACATACATTTACTGCGCAACCCCAGTGATGCGTAAATCGCAGTAAATATTTTGTGTTTCTTTTTCACTTGAAGTTGACGCCTCCATTTACCACGTGAATGTATTTCTTCATATTTTAACATATAATATAAAGTGTGTCTTGTTGCGTTATGGTATTAATATTTCACAAGTAGATTTACCACAACATTTTTTGTTTTACCCTATTTTACCGTGAATGAATTTTGTGTTTTATTAAGCCCCTGTGTAGTTTTGATTTCCTTGCCGTGACTTCGCCGCAACCGAATTTTGAGCTAGACTCCTCTCCTCTGCCCCCTAATTTTTTTTCTAACACTACCTTGGTTTTCCTCCACTAGGCACCTGAAGAAACACAATTATGAAGACACTATAGCAACATGCATTGACAGGTGGCAACTTCAACGACTAATAAAATAACCTTAGTGACTAATAAATTACTTTTTCTTCCCTAACACTTCCAAACTATGCTAGCACTTAATACCTATAGACTAATGCTAACATTATCTTACAGTTCCGAAATAAGAACGACACAAAGACAAGAGAATATAAGCTTACATCCTCTCTCTCTCAACCTCAGGAAGAGGTCAAATAAGAAAAAATAGAATATAATTATGAGGCCAAATAAGAAAAAATTAGAATATAACCAAACGACCACATAGTACAAGGTGAGATAAAAAAATGATAAAAACTGATTAAATTCTAACACAAATTAATGCTATACCACTCATTCCGATTACTATAGTCCCATGCTAGATGCTAGATGATAGGGATGAATAGGAAACATGATCATTTTTGTAATCCATAATACCCATTTATAGTAAACATTATTAGATTGTTTTAAGAGAATATTAATGTCCCGCAACTTAAATCTTGGCCATGGTTTTAATCTATCTGCAAGGTTTTAAAATTCATTAAATTTTATTACAGTTCAAAAATGAAAATGACATCTTGCACGATTTAATTTTATAATTGCTGGTCATGTTAGGTTTTGTCCAACAAATGAATTCTACGAGGGAAACTAAGATAATATGAATAAAACACTTACGCAATTGTAATATGAACTGTTAACTGAAAGGTCGATGATGGGTGGGTAGAGACCAAGCAGGATTAAAGATGTATTGTCAAAATTTATCTTCATGTAACAATTTGGTTTCTTCTCAGGTCGTCTAATACATGATGAGGTGGCCAACGACACAAAAATGCCTCCACTCTATTCAAACCAACAAGAAAGAGGCTAGTATTATGAAATTATACTTACACAAGGCATATTATTGTGTTGACTGGACATATCTACAGCTGATGCTCTCAAAAATTGGGCTCTCTATTCATAATATTGAATGGATAATGGCTTGTGTGCAACTCACAAATTTTCCAATATTAAGAAATGGTTATTGGTCGAATTTTTCTCTAGAGAAATTTGTGGGGGTGCTCCTTGTCTCCTTTATTATTCATATTAGTTATGGATAAGTTAACTCTGAAGTTAAAGGAGGCACATTTGTAGGGATTATTCTAGGGGTTTCATGTATCTTAATCTGTCTTAGTTACACACCCTTTTTTGTTGATGATGCATTAACTTTTGGACATGTATATTGGAGCAGTGGTTGGATATTCATCACATACTTTTTAGATATTGAGTTGCTTCAGGTTTTATCATGAACAAAAATAAATTTGTATTGCTTCATTGCTCTGATGATCTAGAGGTTATTCACTGCATTCCTATGTTTTTCAATGTTGATGTCTCAAATATTAAGGTAAGTATTTTTTCTTGGGCTTTAGATTGAAAACCAATAAATTCAGGATCTCGAACTAGGGATGGCTAGTGGAAAAATTTCAAAATCGAATTTCTCTTTAGACACATCATTGGCTATCTCTTGGAGGTTGGTAAATATTAATTAAATTTGTTCTACTATAGTTGTTTGTTTACTAGATGCATCTCTTTTGGCTTCCCTCTTATGTTATTAACAAAATTAAAGCCATCATGGCACACTTTTCTTTGGTCTAGGAATAAGGGGCACAAGAAATTTCACCTGGTTAATTTTGAATCCATATCTAAGGGGAAGGATGCTGGAGGATTGGGTATCCTATATTTGAAGAAGTTTGGTTAGGCATTACTAAAAAAATCACTATGGAGGGCTATTTTTGGCAATAGTATTTGGCAAGAAATTATTGCAAAAAAATATCTAAAAGGAAGAGCCTTCTTCGATTGGTACAAGGGCAGTGATTGGGGTTAAAAAAGGTTCCTATATCTAGATGAACTTATTTAAGGTCAAACAATGGTTTCTAGGTAAGATGCAGTCGTCCTTTGTTAGGGGTGATAAAATTTTGATTGGTTTGGACTTTATTCTCAATGTTGGTCCAACTTTTAATTTTAACCTTGACCTCATTACTAATCTTCATACAAGATTCATATTATTCGTAGACCAAGAAATAGAGCATTGGTAGTTGGATATTTTGTACCCGATCTGGAAGAGTGCAAAAGAGAGCGGATTATTCGGTGGGCTTGCAAAATCTTGGCATCACATCATACATGAGTTTCAGTTAGTTGGGTTCATGAAGAAGGCTTTGTGTGATACATTAGTTTGGAATGGTGTTAGGAAAAAGAGTTCAATGATGGTTTTTGATATTTACAACATTATTTCATATAAAGTCAACCCTTTAACAGACTCATGCTGGTATAGGAAAGCTTGTGGGTGGCATGTACCCTTGAAGGTGATCATGTTTTGCTGGTTGGTATGGGAAAACAAAATCCTTACCTCAGGAAACAACTGTAAAAGGGTGTATCTGGGCCTAGGTTGGTGTGTTTTCTACCGCATGGAACAGAGAAGTGTCACACATTTTTTTATCAATTTACCCTTGTTAGTTGAGGTTTAGGCATGTATATTAAATTATGTTCATATTCCTCAGATGGGTTCCTTTGACTCTATGGAATCTTTCCATTAGTTGTGGTTTAGTAGGAGAGGGATATATAATTTTCTTCATTTTCATATATCCTTAGAGATTTGGCAAGCAATAAACTTCACGATCTTTGAAGACACGCATCCCAATATCTACAGAATTTTCTCTAATACTTTGGCTTGGCTGTCAACAGGGGGGCATTCTAAATAGGTTTATAACATCTCTAAAACATTGTCTCCTCCATTTTAGTTGGTGTTCCCTGCAATTTTCTTCAATGGCGCAGCCCAGGATTGTAGGTGTGGATGTGGGGAATGCTTGGGGATCAATCCTCTAATATATTTCCTACTTTTCTCGCATGGGGTTAGAGCTCAAACTCCAAAGCTGAGATATTAGCTCTTCGGGTTTTGTTGGCTTTTGTCAAGTGCTTACCGTTGCAAAATATTTCAGTGTATGGGGATTCAAGTTCTACAATTGATGTTGTAGTTCCTACTTTTCTCGCATGCGGTTAGAGCCCAAACTCTAAAGATAAGATATTATCTCTTTGGGGTGTGTTGGCTTTCTCCAAGTGCTTATCGTTGCAGAAGATTTCAATGTATGGGGATTCAAGTTCTACAATTGATGTTGTAGTTGGGAGGTCCTACCTCTCGGCCCCTTCCTTGGCTGGTTGTATGGAGCACATAGAGCTCCTTAAGTGGTATTTTGTGCTCACTTTTTTACATGTGTACAGGGAGCTCAATATGATGGTGGATTAACTATCAAAGTGTGGTTTGGTTACTACTATAAGTTCAATACATTACATATTTTTTTGTTTATGGAAAGGAGTTGGCTGAGGGAAATATAGGATGGTGTTCTTTTTACATCATTATAGTCGTTTGAATTGACTCTTGCGTCTTGCATGTGGTAGATCCAGTAGATCTCGATTGAGTTTTGGATCATAGTTTTTAACAATAGGGCAAGCTTAACACAGTAGTTAGTCTACATTTTTTCGAAGGAAAATATGAAACCAAATAAGTTAACGTATAAACTTAATAGGAATATTACAAAGCTCATTTCTTTTTAAGTTCATATTCAACCGTGATTTTTATTCTTGTTTTGAAAATTGGTGCTTCTAAAACCTTTTTATTTTTATTTTTTTTAATCTTTTTGACATTTTAACTTTTTTTACTTATAAAACATTCATATTGTTTTACTAATTTTTTGATTTTGTTTTTAGCATATTCTAAATTATCTACTTTGTATTTTATTTTATTTTATGTTTTTTATTAAAATTGTGAATTAATTGACATTATGATATTGATGTCTATCCTCTTAAAAAATTAGCAAAACATAAAGTCCACTTTAAAACCAAAAGTGGTATTACTTGATTTTCATTTATTACTTGATTTTTTTAATACTTAAAACATAATTAATTAAATAAAAAATTTGTAAATGTTTTCTTTCAAAAACATTAACATAAATTGAGAAAAAAAACATACTTTGCCCAAAAAAAATCTAAAAAATAGCTTTTATTATAATTTTTTTTCATGAAAAGAAATAAAACAAATATAATAGTACCTATCTCTTATGCAAAAAGTAATTAATAATCTTAAATAAAAATGTTTAATTAAATATCCACTAAAACCTTAAACTATATAAAAATCAGAAAAATAAAAATGCATATAAATTAAAAACTAATAAATTTGTTGCAATCCCTATAACTTAATAGTAAATAAAATATATAATTTAATATATTCCAAATTAGTTCAGTGCATCAAAATTATATCTATCTATCTATCTTGTTGTGGGGAAAAGTATCCGACTCGGAATGACCCTATCCCTACTCTAAGGGTGATAGTTCCTTAGCAACAACTGAAAGTAAAGCTTTGATATTTTTCCTTTATGAAAGTACAGAGAAGGAAGAAAAGATTGACCAACCGATGTCTTTCGCTTTTGTCGATCCTGTCTTCTCTCTTTGCCTCTTGTTCCCAGCTCCTTGCTCCCTTTGCCGGCCCAGCTACACAAAGATCCTGCAAAAACAAGAGAGGGAAACTACAAGAAACATGTACTCATAACTGATGCATGGATTAGAATGGATCAAATATACCGATAAAAACAATACATCATTGCAATACAAGTATATAGGAGAACATCAAAGCTTTATTGATAGAAGAAAAAGGTTCTGAGAAGGTTACAACCATAAATGGCTCCAATCCAGCAGCACCTCCCCAGCAGCAAGAAATCTCCTCTTCTCCTCTATAAAAGCAATCACCCAATAGCTCTAACTGTAAACCAACAGCACTTCCTTACTTTGCACAAAATTCCAGCCTCCCTAGACCTCATAGAAGAGCTCTATATATAGGGTAGAAGGAGAAAGGATGAGTCAGCTTGAGACTGACATAAAGCTGCCTTGTGTCCTTTCCCTCTTCAGTTAAACTTCAGTTCTTGAGTCCACTTGGAGATCCTTGCTTCTACATGGAGATCAAGTACCTCTTACTCATCACAGGGCGAATTCCTCGAACCAAGTGTCAGTTTGGAAGCTTCCTGGGCAATTGACACCTTGCAGAATGACTGTGCCACTTGGCCAATCTCGCCCAGTGCAGGTAGCCTTCATTAAAGTTGACTTTCAGCGCAGGTACAAGGAGGAGCAGTTGACATTCAGCGCAGATGCTCAGTGGAGCAGCTGACATGATCCAAAAATAGCCTGTTTTTAAGTGTTTTCAGGTGGAGAACTGATAGGAAGTGCTGTGGTTTGCTGACCTTGTTCCTCTAGGGGTAAGAACAACATGTTTAGGGACTGAGGATCCCTGTAATTATTGACATTTCATGCTCCATGCTGCGAGGCACAAAAATGTCTATAACAGTTGCCCCCTAAAGTATGAGGCCGTTTATCGGGTGAAATGCTTTATCCAGAGGGTCCGAAGTTCATTCAAGTGCTGAGAGGTGCCCTGTAATACAATACAATACAATACATTATTTTTCATTTTGTTTTCATGATCTAGCTGAGGCGGGCATTCCCATGCTCAGCTTTATAAATACATTTTGGTACATAGAACAGACGATTGTCTGATGGTAGACTGATAATTCTCTGCTGAAATTATCATCCTTTGAGTAGGATGATCATCTGCTGCAATGATGTACATGACAAATGCTTTTATATTTCCTGAATACGTATCGCAGCCCGGATGGATGAAACTAGATCCGGGGTCTTCAAACTCGTTCGATCTTCACTCTAAGTACAAGTCGATCCATGTGAGAATTTTGCTGAAGTCGAACATGGAAAGACATCGCTTGATTACCGGTCCATGATGAAAATTTTTAACAAGCGCGAGAGGAATCACCGATAATGATAATGACCCTCAAGGTACTGCAGTACAATTCACGTGGCATGAATAAAGGACTTGGCGTCGAACGCCACGCAAAATCTTCTGGTCGAAGGTCATTGATGTATACCTGTCGCCGGAAGTGAGAAACTTGCCATTGAGGCATGCAAGCTTCAAAGTACTGATGGGGTTGTTCCTAGATCAACTTCTTGGATAATGAGCTGAAGTCGACAAGAAGCGATCCGTCAAAGGAGGGCCTTAATGAATCCCACATCAATGACACGGAACGGAGCTAATGATTTTAGTGTAGGTGAAAACAAACTGTGACATATGATTCAGGGTGGCGATCATGAATGGATGAAGGATAATGTATGGCAGTGGATGGGACACGGTTGACACTTTCAGAATGACCTCTCTTGAACATATAACGACACTGATGCGATGGATCGGTAGCATTACCCCAAAATGTGGATGGTTTGGCGAAGACCATGGTGAAGAGACCGGTGAATGAAACAACCCAACCCGATGTGGTACGGAAGAAAAGTGTCATGTTCAAGAGCGACTTGCTACCATTAAGCTTTGATGTTCTCCCAATTTTTCCCCAGTCATTTCTGACCAGTACCTCTTTATTTTTGTCAAGCTTGAGGAGGATAACATATGCTTGTTCTATAACCTGCCCTTCGGGCAAGCCCATCGCTATGATTTGACGAGCTTAGCGATAGGGAAACTCGTTCTCGTCTAAAGACAAGTTTGTCGCTATTTAATCATTTTAACGAGTCTAACGACAAGGAAAACTCGGTCCTTTTCATTTTTAGAGAGTCTGAAAAGGTACAGAAAGTTAACTCCATAATTCCTTTTTCGTCATCTAATCCCTTAAGTCCGAAAAAGTATAAAACAATACAGAAGGGATGAATTTTCGATTGCTTTAACGAGCCGAACAAAACAAGCGCTCGATCTTTTTGTGCAATAATCCCTCAGGTCCAAAAAGATTAAAATCTAGAGGAGGGATAGCTCTTCCGGTCGCTTTAACGAGCTGGAAGGCCAAAACTCGGCAAACTTTTCATATTTTACGAGTCAGTGAAAAGAGCTCAAAGAAGACTCGTCTTTTGAGGAACGAGTGATAAACAGGGATAGCAGCAGATTCCAGGTAAAAGTTGGAATATTCCAATCACGGCAGTGTCACAAGGATGGCTAAGTGAAATCACTCTTCGCAGCTGTTCCTCAAAATGGGTAAACAAACATATGGAGATGAACGATCGGCCAAATGAAAAGTGGAGGTGACGGTGCACAAACACGACCAAGGCTTTTATGGCTGATGGATTCACGATCTCAAAAGGTTATTTACCGGGATAGGTTCTTTTTTTAGATAAAAATGAGCTTAAACTCTGGAGGGAACATTGCTCACTGCTTTTATTTATTTTTTAACGAGCATGAAGACCGCGTTAAAACTGCTCGGATCTTGCGTTTATTTTTTAACGAGCATGAACTATGTGCTAAAACTGCTCGAAATACCAGTCATAAAATAAGAATGCCTCCTCTAAGGTTCCATTTTTTATAGAGCTTGCGCCTTACCAAAGCTATGCTCCAACTCATCCTTTCTTTATGTAAGTTCGGAAAACGGTTAATCTTAACACCAGATAAATAACCGCCCCTAGCTTACACTCCAAAAGGTTTGCATGCCCCCAGGTATAGGATAGAATTTCGAGGCTGCCCCTCTTCTCCCCCACTTCTGCTCTTCTTTGGGTGTTCCCAGCTACTTGTCACCTTGCTAATCTAATGTTTAACGATACTAGTCTTCTCGTTATTTTAAGGGGTTTACGCGGTACTTGTCTTCCCGTCGGCCCAACTTTTAACGAACAGCTGTTTGTGACAAGAGAAGAACACTTCTCAAAGACAAAACATTGGTGTTATTGAAGGAGGCTTGCCTCTTTCTTATTATCCAAAGACGGTTCTATTCGCTGCCACAAATCAATCTCTTTCTTTGGTGATGTCTATCATTAGGTTACTCAAATATGGTTACCCTATGTCACAACAATAGAATCTCTTTCTTTGGAGGCTGCCCCTACTTATCCGTCAAAACATTTGTTTTAATGGGTGAGGCTTGCTTTTCCCCAAAGATGGTTACTGCTTGTCGCAATAAGGGAATTCCTACTTGGGCATTGCCCACTTCTTTAGACAAAGGTGAATGACTCTTTTGCCAAACACATAACTTTAACAAAAGAATACTATTCCAGAACAACCCCTCTTCCATCCACGGACGGGGTACGGACTAGTCATATTCTTCTGCGGAAATTCTACCTTATACCCAGGGTTTCTTCTGCCCGAAGCAGACCAGGGTGCATGCCCCCTGGGTTCCAGTCTTTCTTTCCGAATCACTCGCACTCATCGGGAAGGAGGACTGGGGGTGGAGGCATATCTTGAGTGAACAGACCATTTAGGATTGGTATTTGACTATTTGCGATGCGAGATCCCGGAAATGAAAGTTGGTCTACGAGCTTGACCATCCTTCCTTCGTGTGGAAAACACATTACTCTAAAGAGTGAGGAGACTATCGCTCCCATGCAATAAATATAGTCACGTCCAAGGAGTAGGTTATAATCCAAGGGTCCTTGGACGACCATCACGTTCAAATTAACGGTCTTCCCCTTCAATGTAACAGGCACATTGGGGAGGATTCCTAATGGTCGACTGGGTCCTTTATCAAAACCTGAGAGATTTCTTAACTCAGGTAAAAGCGCCGGGGAACCCAGTGCTTTCCAAGCAACAGAGGAAAGGATACTCACAGACGCCCCTTCATCAATGATAGTACCAGCCATAATCATTCTATAGATCTGGACAATGATTCTGAATGGTATACTGGCTGGTAACCGGGGTCTGCCTAGTTGATTCCAATCAAAGGATACAACCAGGTTGCTTGGTGGTGGGACCGAATATACGGCCGGGTATGACTCTGATGATGTTCCTTCCTGCGATAAAGGAATGGGCGCATTGCCCTGACGCTCATTAGAGTCGGTGCTGATGAAAAGAACCTGGATGGTGTCATCCTTATTCTCTTCGGTGAGGGTGTCGCATGAAGATGACTCTTCGGCGACGGTGTCATTTGAAGATGAAACTTCTGAAGGTAGAACCGGGTCAACTGCCGTATCGACCTTTGGACTTTCGTCCGGTCTGGATTCAGTAGGTTCATTTTCAGTGACTGACGCTTCAGCCGACCACTTGAGCGGGCCAGCTGTATTTTCAACCAACGAAGGACTTGGCACGAGTTTTTTGTATCGAGGAGGAAGTTTTACCGGTGAAACCGGACGATCTTCCAAAACTCTCTTCGCTTCGTCTAAGAAGGGACAACGGTGGATGGCATGACTGCCTTCACACAACATACAGGGGAATCTTACTCCCCCTTTTTGTCTTGATCCTTCACTTTCGCTGGTTGACGGAAAGCAATCAACTTGATTATCAGAGGTTGATGCCCCCGAATTGTGCAGACGAGGGGACCAGTCCCTTAGTATCCGGGGAATACAGGGACAATCTCTGTGGAAATGGTCTCCTCTACATATGACACATGGCGATTTAGGCCCGGTCGGTGCAGTGTGTGAGTTTTTGTCAGCTGTCTTCTGCTTGCCCCCAGTCGCCTTCGCCATAGGCTCCTTCTGCTTCTTTTCTCTCTTCTTCTTTTCCTTCTTCTCTTTGGGAGGTTGACTTTTGCCAGCTCTACCTTGCGAAGATGAAGGATCGGAGGAAGTATTGTAAGAAGTGGAAGGCTGGTGGGTAGTTCTAGACTGTTCTGATTGTTGATTCGACTGTTCAGGATTAGTGGTGATCTGGACTACATTAGTTGAAAAGAGCCATACAGGTAGGCCAATTGTCAATCCTGGAAGTGACAATGTCGCCATATGAGGCGCACCAACATCTCCCCAAGAGGAGAAGGGATTTGGACTTCCGCCAAGGTTGCCTCCTTGGTTGGTGGGCTCCATACTTTTCAACTGAAAGATCAACGTGGGAATAACAGGTGATTTTGTTCCGCTTAAAATAAATTTTATTAACGACGCTTTTAGATACAAACTTGCTTTTTCATGTTTTAAGAGTCGAGAAAAAGCTAAAGATGACTCTAGTCGCCTTCGATGTATTAACGAGCCCGAAGTGACAAATGCTCGGTTGGACTTTTTCAGTTATAGAGTTTGAAAAAGGCCAAAAGAAACTGCTCTGGAGTTCTAGGCAGAGGGTGTGCCAAACTTTTCGCGAAACCACAGAATACGTTTTACGGTACGGGTGGTCGATCTTCGTGAATGCTGTGTTCACTGCATCGCGATCAGTAGGGCGGCCGACACGGCTTCCTAAGGATAAAGGATAAATGCCTATAGGGGTCTCCCAATATATACGCGACGGTACGTGGGAGCACAAGTCCGTGTTAGTGCTACCGACTCTCAGGAGGAATCACCCACCTTCGTAGAGATCGACAGTCACTATGTTTAACGACGCCGGAACACGTCTCTACCTAGACCTCTAGATGTTTGTGTTATGTTACAAAGCGTTGTTATGTAAATTGGATTTATTTTAATGTTGATCTTGCTTAGCAGTTCGCCTTTAAGGATCACCACGAGATGTATGTATACAACTTCCTAAATGCAATCTAAGATGAGAAGCAAAACTTTTCAATCTTTCAACTTTGAAAACCTTAATCTACTGAGGGAAAAGAAAGACATCAACTTTTCTCACAGATCATAGAACACACACTAAATGCATTTTTCCTAAATCACATGCAAACTGTCAATAATGCACATGCACAATGCAGATATTTCTTTTCTTTTTCCTTAATGTTGATGTAAGACAAAAAGGAAACTGTTGTATAACTTTGAATCTAATTTCAAGCGAAAGTAAACAAGCTTGTCCAAAATCAAAAGACACCTTAAGATCGACTTGTTTAGACACTGGAAATGTATAGATTCAAACCACAAAATGAAAAACAAACAAACTCAAACGGCCATGAACAGTAACGAAACTAGCTCTTAAGATCACAAAGACACTTTTACAGTTCAGGATCTAAGAGGCCACAGCTATACTGGTTTGCTTTTCACAATGGGAAACTGTAACTGAAATAAGAAATACTGAAAGAACAATCACAGTTTCATCACACAACTAAGGCGGAATAATGTCAAGGAAAGTTGGTTTACAGCAAGTACTAATGACAAGCAATCAGCAACAAAAATAACAGTGAAAACAGGGCCAAGACTCAGTGGGAAACCTCAGGAAGACATAGCCTAACTGGTTAAGCGCAGGCTCTGGTCTGTCAAACTGACTCTTAGCGCAGTTCCCGAAGGGAGTACCTGCGCTGAAATGCAGACTGCCTTTGGACAGCCTGCACTAATACACGAAAGTTGCGTTTACAAGGGTTTCCGGGTCATAAAAAGCTCAAAAATTCACTGTTTTTGCTGAAATAAAAAGCTATAGGTCAAGTACAAGCTAAGGGATGATCAAGAGGATGAAAAGCTATCACAAAGAGCACAAGAGTCTTTCGTAGATCAGCTCTCCAAATCATGAATCTGCTCAGAGAATGAGCAAGAGTAGCAACCCCTCTACTTCGCTTTTGATATAGTCAAAAGCTTTTCGATTTGGTACTCTTTTGTTCAGGAAATGAATAGCAAAGATACTACAAACACCAACAAGATACTAGGGTCCCCAGTGGAGTCGCCAGTTTGTTGTGGGGAAAAGTATCCGACTCGGAATGACCCTATCCCTACTCTAAGGGTGATAGTTCCTTAGCAACAACTGAAAGTAAAGCTTTGATATTTTTCCTTTATGAAAGTACAGAGAAGGAAGAAAAGATTGACCAACCGATGTCTTTCGCTTTTGTCGATCCTGTCTTCTCTCTTTGCCTCTTGTTCCCAGCTCCTTGCTCCCTTTGCCGGCCCAGCTACACAAAGATCCTGCAAAAACAAGAGAGGGAAACTACAAGAAACATGTACTCATAACTGATGCATGGATTAGAATGGATCAAATATACCGATAAAAACAATACATCATTGCAATACAAGTATATAGGAGAACATCAAAGCTTTATTGATAGAAGAAAAAGGTTCTGAGAAGGTTACAACCATAAATGGCTCCAATCCAGCAGCACCTCCCCAGCAGCAAGAAATCTCCTCTTCTCCTCTATAAAAGCAATCACCCAATAGCTCTAACTGTAAACCAACAGCACTTCCTTACTTTGCACAAAATTCCAGCCTCCCTAGACCTCATAGAAGAGCTCTATATATAGGGTAGAAGGAGAAAGGATGAGTCAGCTTGAGACTGACATAAAGCTGCCTTGTGTCCTTTCCCTCTTCAGTTAAACTTCAGTTCTTGAGTCCACTTGGAGATCCTTGCTTCTACATGGAGATCAAGTACCTCTTACTCATCACAGGGCGAATTCCTCGAACCAAGTGTCAGTTTGGAAGCTTCCTGGGCAATTGACACCTTGCAGAATGACTGTGCCACTTGGCCAATCTCGCCTAGCGCAGGTAGCCTTCATTAAAGTTGACTTTCAGCGCAGGTACAAGGAGGAGCAGTTGACATTCAGCGCAGATGCTCAGTGGAGCAGCTGACATGATCCAAAAATAGCCTGTTTTTAAGTGTTTTCAGGTGGAGAACTGATAGGAAGTGTTGTGGTTTGCTGACCTTGTTCCTCTAGGGGTAAGAACAACATGTTTAGGGACTGAGGATCCCTGTAATTATTGACATTTCATGCTCCATGCTGCGAGGCACAAAAATGTCTATAACATATATATATATATATATATATATATATATATATATATAAATATATATATATATATAAATAAATATATATATATAACACTAATAGAAATGAGAAGTTAGTTGTAGATCATAGATCTTGATGAGATAATTATAGATTATGAAGATGTGGAAAACATACTTTTATAAATCTAATTATTTCAATAATACAATGTGTAAATAATAAATTTTTTTAAGTTATATAAAATATTAATTAAAAAGAAAGCCTTTAGATTCTTAAAAAAGACATAAAACCTGTTTATAATCATTTTGTAAAATATATTTAATAAACATCACAAACATAAAGTCCAAATTTTATATATATATATAACACAATCCGCAGGTTTTCCTCAATCTTGAATTGCATTAAATTAGAAACTAATCTTAAGAAATGCAATGCAATACTATATATAATTGCAAAAGTTATTATACATTTTATTGTTGCCTAAGTAATAACTACAATCCCATAAAATATTTCGCAATAAAGTTTATGAGATTGCAAGCGATTCCGGTGTTTCTTTTTGGTAGGTTACTTATAAAAATCATTAAAAAAAAATCTATTTATATTAAAAGTTGGTATTATTGGCAATAAAATTTCCAAGTAATTTTAAAGATTTAAAATAATCTCGGATAAAAAAATTTAAATTATAAACAATGAAAAAAATAAAATAATAATAATAATATAATTTTATATAAAAAACAACTTTACTATATAAATTAATATTAAATAATACTTTTATTATTTATTTAATAATATTTTATAAAATTTAAATATATCAACCAAAATAACTCCATAAATATATCATATCTCAACATCAATCCTTTAGACATATTTTGCCGCAATTAAAAAAGGAAAAACGTAAGAAAAATAAAGTCTATTCATAATACTTCAGTTTACGCCAGATTAGTTGTTCATTGAAAACGAATTTAAGATATGGCGACGGCGTTCACGAAGGGCTTGTGCAACTATGCCCATGCCCATGAGTCGTATGCTACCTCCACCATAAATCAATTCAATGCCTTTTAAAACCTGAGGGAGAAAACTAAGGAAAAACAGGCATTTTGAGAAAAAATGAATAAACTTTAGGGGAATAAAGATTAATTATGCCCTTATCTATCGCTTGTTCTCCTCTCCCGTAGCTTCTGCATCCGTTGTAAGATTCTTCAAAAATCTACCGATGGTCTAATGATATACATATAAATAAAAAAAATAAAAAAGGGTGAGAGAAATATGATTATCGACTCTGTTGGTAATGAAAGAATCCAGAGAAAAAAAATGCATGGATAGCCCTCAAACCCTAATTCGTTGTTGGTAATGAGTGTCTCGAATTTCTCTCCTCTACCTTAACCTATCGTTATTAAAGCAATGGCTCTCTAGCTGCGTCACGATTCATATGCAGAAGTTGAGCAACGCATAAAACAAAGGAACTAGAAACAACATAATCTCACTTCTAAAATTCCTGAAATACAAACGCCAGGGTGGCTTGTATCCTGTTAGTCAAATTTGGCCCAACTTCCATGTCCTTGGCCACCGCTATTGCAAGTAAACAGTCAAAAGCAAGTACTCCGTAGGAAAGCAGGAGTAGCGCGTAATGGCCGCGTGGAAAAGGTGACTAAAGAAGCAAATTTAATAGACAAGCAGTACTGTCCACAAAGAATTAAGGGCCAAAAAAAAAATACATTGCCATTTAAGCAAAAAAAGATGGAATGAAAAATTAAAACAAAGGGATTTAAGAGAGATTCCCGCCGAACCAAATATTCAATGCACACACACAACTCTCGCCAGAGAATTAAAGGGAAAAAATATACGACATCGCCATTTAAGGAAGAAAATACAGAATTAAAATAAAAGTTGAAGGATTTAACGGAGACGGAGAATAGAAAAGAGAGCAATTCGATTAAGTAAAGAAGAGAAAACACAAACGCATATACAGATAAAGATAAAATAAAAATAAAAATAATTAAAGGCCAAACAATAAGATTTACCAGCTCCTTCCCAGTTCAATGGCCCACATTTTGATTACTGTTTTTTAAAGGGAAGAAGCTTAATTTGATTTAATAGGTGTACATATACGAAAAGTATGTATTCAAACATGAGAATCTATTATGGCCCCATTTTGATTACTGATTATTTTTTAAGGGAAGGAGCTTAATTTTATTTAATATAAAAGATTACATTGTGCGCATATATGAAAAGTATGTATTCAAAAATCAGAATCTATTAGGATCTATTCAAGAAATAAAGGCCATATAAAAATGGATACAAATAGTGTTCTCCAATATACTTACACCATCATTAGTATAAAATCAACATATTCTATATACATATAAGTGTTATATGAGATAAGTATGAATGCATGGAGAATAAAAAAGTCCTGCAAAATGTTGATGAAGCATGTGAACCATATAAGTGTTATAAGAGATAAGTATGAATGCATGGAGATATAAAAAAGTCTTGTAAAATGTTGATGAAGCATGTGAACCAATCAAGAATTGTAAAATCTCATGAGCTTCGTGAATGAATGCTCTATCATAAAATTTATAGAGTTGATTACTTTGTTATTTTTTGTTCAACTAGCGCCCAAAATCCATGAAAGAAGATCTAGTGAGCCAATCAATCAATCATCATATCTGCAATTGAGATTGTCTTGTTAGCATATTTGCATGATATTGAAATTGATGACGAATATAAGACAACAATGTTTAGGAAAATATTGTCTTGTTAGCATATTTGCATGATATTAAAATTGATGACGAATATAAGACAACAATGTTTAGGAAAATAGTACTTACATGAATGTTTTTATGTATTAAAATTTGTGTGTATGTCCATAATAACATCATCATGATTGAGTATAAATATTCCTTCAACAAAGTCTCCAACATGTAGATAGCAACAATTTTGTCTTTTAGATAGTATTCATACGACAAAGTTGTTACATTTAGTAATAATTTGCTTAAAGAAATATCTCGAAGAGTACATTGTACTTTTCCAAATTTTACATTTAATCAATGTTGGTAGGTAAAAGCAGTATGTGCCTCACATTTGGTATAATGCAACATCTTTCTTTTTATAGAACCAAAGTTTTCTACTGCCAAGTTGCATTGTGAGCAAACAGGCTAAAAGGGGTTGGAATATATATTTGTTATGAATAGTGTACTGTCAACCTATTTAACAAACAACAATGTATTTACTAATCAATAGACATATATTTGGCGAAAATATATACAATACCACATAAAATGTCCTAGTTATGATGTTTCACCTTTTTTGTAGTTTTGATCAACAATTGAAGATCTTCCAAATAGTTTTGTGTCTTCAATCATGTGATGATAGTTGATTGGCTAGGGCGCAGTAAGCCATGTGCTTATTTTCGTTTGACAAGATTTCTAAATAACATGATGGGAAATTCTTTCTTCAGGAGTTGCTTTTGGATGAAATCAAATTCTGCTACAAATGATGGGAATAGGTATAACTGCATTACAATAAAATATATGCATTATTTTTTTTTGTGAATTAAAATGCAATCATGTTTGATTACAAATGATGAGAAAATTTACAAATGCATAACATGAAGAGATACAATTGTAGAAAAGTGATGATTTCTTTCTTTATTTTTCTTTTATGAAATTTATTGGTTGGGAGGGGTACACTTACAATGGATTTTTCATTTTCTGCATTTCCATCCTTGATTTCCAAAGTATATTGCATTCCTGATTTCTTTGCACTCATGACAATTGCACCTATTGTCCCATGTGCATAGTCTTCAGTTGTTGCTAGAAGCCTTTTGATTGTTGAGTTTAGGATGAATTTGTACTCTTGGAAAACAAGAGTAATATTTTCTATGCTTGTATCTTTGTTTTCTAGTAGTATATAGTTAGACTCACCGTGATCGTAGGTTGTTTTTGCTCCAATTATGAAATTTGTTATACAAATACCTTTCCCTACAAGAGGTTTTTCCTCATGTTTATGAATAAGATTTCCACAAACATTCAAGGTGATTGGCAATTCACCTTTGGCATCTGTCAAATTTTCTCGAAGATTTTTATGACTTTTTCATTTTATCTAGTGTTAATATGTGACAATAATGTCGTCAAAGTCTTGGAAATTTTGCATCTAGTTAACTCTTCAATGGTTACAGGTATACATGGTACTAGTTTGTGTCTATGAATCAAAGAACTTTATCTAAGTGAAAGGGAAAGTCAAAGAATATATAAAACGAAAACAGGAGACAAGTTACTTGAATTGTAATTGACAATAATTACCTTTTTGTTCTGTTTCCAATATGTGTTTTTTGGTTTCACTTTCATGTGGTATTTTCATGATGTTTTTATAAGATTTATCATGTTAGCAATAGCATGAAGTGTGCAAAGATAAAATATAAAAAAGGTTGTATGTTAGAAGCACATATATAAAGTCAATAATAAAAATAGAATTTTCTCCTACTGTTGTAAAATGAAAAAATTGCAAGGTGAGAATTTTACCTCTAAATTGTTGCAGAAAGAAAAGTATTGAAATATCGATATACTATTGTCAAGAAATTGGTTATCTAGAAATTATTGTGAAATAATGAAGTGTTTACTTTAGATAAAGTCTAATATAAGATGAGCTATGTTGTGTTCAGTCCAATATGCATGAGAATATTGGTTTAAATAATTAAATATGGGTGTATTTTGCAATGTTGTGCCCATTTGGGCAATTGGTTGGGTCGTTGGTTTGGAGGGCATATAAATTTTGTGTAGGAGGTCTCGGTTCCAACCCCGTGACCTCCCTAGTCGGCGATTTTTTTTTGCATGGATTGATTTGGAGTGGTGTGTCATATGTTAGAGGGTTGCCCATTGGCAATCCGGTCAGTTTGGTTGGGCGGGTTCGAATCTCGCTGACCCTATATAGTGGTCTTGGCAGGTCTTGTGTTAGAGCCGCGAGCCCCGTCCCATGATTTTATTTTAATATATAAAATGGTGGGGTGGCAAGGTTTGGGCCCACCACGCTATTTTAACATTTTTTTTTTAACTTTTATGAATAATTTGGTCAAAATATTATCATTAGATTTCAAGGGTCATGGAAAAAGCTAGAGAGGAGACAATTTCACCCTTTCCGACCACTGAAATTTGTCACCGTGAAGTGTCAATTTGTTTCCTCGTTAGTGGCCATAGAATTTAGTGGCTCTGCCAGATTTATCCATCTTCCAAATTTAGTTTGTTCTCTGCTAAGTTTAGCCAATGGGTCAAGTTGACCAAAATGTTTACTAACTATAACTTTCACATACAATGTTAGATTGAGGTGTCATTTGCGTCGTTGGAAATCTTGTGATAATATATTTGATCTAATCCTAGATTAATGGAAATCAAAGGACTTTTATTTTTGAGCCTTTCTTGAGCCCTCTTTGATCACTGAGTGTTTCTGGAGCCACCTAGATCACCCTGCCTAAAAACCCTCACACGTTTATCTCCAAATTTGACCCTGATTCTAAGAAGCCAATTGAGGACCATATTAAATACTTTATGCTGGCTATTAAATAATTTTTTTTTTACATGAAGACGTAGTTTTCATATTGTTCCTTTATATATTTAAGGGGAAGGCTACTACTTGGTACTTTTCTTAGCCCCCACAAAGTATTATTTCATGGGCACAATTTGAAATTGTGTTTCTAGATAAATTTGGAGATGATAAATACCTAGATGTCTTAGTTACATAACGGTCAAGCATGAGAATGAAAAGCAAATAAAATGTAAATTATTTCAACATAAGGTTCCTTTCATTAAAAAATAGAATCTATGTTGAATCTATGGTTGCTCATAATTTCATTGTTGCCTAATATGTAAAAGCCTTGCCTACTGAAATTCCCATGTGGGTTAAGAGATCCTATAAATTTACTTTACACGTAGGTTTTGAGGAAGCTTTACTGTAGAAAAGGATATCCTTATCTTAACACTCAATTTTGATAAACAGAGTGACATACCTTCTTTTTCTAATAAAAAATACGAAGCATCAAAACAACCCTCCAAAAACAAAGAAACATCTTATTTTGATATGGAAAGAGTTCATAAGGCTCTCAACAAACTATCAAGTCTCGAAAAAGGTTCAAAATAAAGTATTTCAAACATAACAATTTTTTAAAAATGCTTATAGGAAATCATTTCAAAACATGCCTTTGCCTCAAAATGAAGGCCTTAGTATTGAATGTCAGCTAGATACTATACAAGAAATCATTGTTAATTATACGTCTAAAGAAAATAATGCAGAGGAGGATGAAATCAATATTGAAAAACATAATAGTCAGCCACCACCTGCGCTACATCTTTTTTAAGACATATTGTTTGAAGAAGATCCTAATCCATCTAGAGCCAATACAACACACATAGAAAAATCTTGGCTAAAAGAATGATTCTCCACTTGTTGATAAAGAAAAGAACACCCAAAAACAATTAGCAAATGTTCATAAAATTGTTGTTATGAACTTAGAAAATGATCCTATATGTTATCATATGAAAGTCGTACACTCATTTGTTTGCATCAGAAGACACTCAAAATTCAGTGATCAAGACATACATAGCTTACATTATCAGCCGGAAGCACCATGATGACCAAAAATTAAAAGCTTTCCTAAGGTTCAAGTTAAAAAATTGAACCGCATGGGTGCACCATTAATGGAAATTAACAGTCGTGTGTTTCTTTCTTTAATAGTCGTAGGGTCACGAAAAATCCAGTCAGCACCTCGTGCCCGAACTTGCTTGAGAAACACTCTATATATTGACATTATCGGTTGCCAAATTAAAGCCTTGAGCCCCAAGAATTTTTAAAGGAAAGGACATGGTATTTCTCATCTCATTAATGAGGTGAACCACCACATTAATGATCCAAAGGAGAGGAGTGTCCAAATCTATAAATACAAGTTCATGGATAGCTAAAAATAAGAAGAAGTAGAACATGTTATGATACCAAAATTGATCCCTAGCAATCAAGCATTCCATTGAGAATAATATTCCACCATTGAGAGTGTCTTCTATACTTCTTTGAGAGAGAGAAAGCTTGCAAAGAGATTGGGAAAGGAACTTCCTTGTTGATGATTTTTTAGCACCGTTATGCAAACAATTCTTTCCAAGCGTTTTGAATTCATCTATTGTAACATTTCTACTTTCAGCAGTCAACAAAGAGGATCATTTTCCTAACTTTTTCTGATTTGGTTTTCTTCGTTAAGCTTTCTTATTTCTTATTTAATATAGTTGTATTTTATGTTTGTTAATGGATTGTTTCCACTGTTTTCAATGCTTTGTTTATCCATGTTTGTCAAATAACAACAACAAACTTCTTGTTTGCTCCTAATAGTAACAACCAACTCCAAGGAAGGTGTATTTGGTACTCTATCGAACCAAACACACCATAATAAGATGTTGAATCCACTTGTTGCTTTTATTTTATCTAATGGTTGTCTTGCAAGACCTTTCACTTTGCATTTTCACTTCATTAAAACTTTGCTAGTTCTCTGAAACTTTTGTAGGCCCCATAGGACCTTTTTCTGACCAGGAAATACCTCTTCTTATTTTATTTGCCAATCTGTTGTAGTACTCAACAACTCCCCATTTATTTTTTATGGTGGTTTAACTAATAAATAACGGGGATGCTTTTGAACTTTTATAAAGTTCCTTGGTTATAATAAAATAAGGTAATTTCTAATTTTTCTCCCTAAATAACCTTTGAATAAGAAAATATCCCTTATCAGAACTTTCATATCGGAGATTGGCCTCATAAGCATAAAATTCACAAATAACCAAATAGGCTTTTGTCTAAAATGTATTATCTAAAGAGTTCTATCAGAACATTTAAATATCGCAACATTACTTATAGTAAACTCACAACAAAACTTTCCCTCGATTAAAACTTTTTGATACTTTAAGTCTAAAGTTATATAAACACGACTTTATGGATATAATAGAGAAAACCATGACCCCATGGATATAACATCTTGAACCACTTAAAAACCTCCGATATGTAATACCTTTGATGTCCCAATCCTCCGATATTCTGGTATCCCTTATCCTCTGAACCTCTGATATCCCTCATTCTCTGATATTTTGATATCCCTCATCCTCCAATTTTCTCTCTCGATCCATATCAAAACCTTTAAATCGGGAGGCACTCTTTTAAAATCTGCTATATTGCATCCCTGACATAGAACCTTCAATGCCTCTTCCGTCTTACAACTCATAATTGTTATATATTTGAAAAACACCTATCGAAAGGTAAGGATATCACAAGTTTTAAAGTTGTTTCCCTAATATTTCCCTGACAAAATATGCCAATATTCTGAGATGTACAGAGCCCATGTGAATGCATGTTTATCATTTAATAGCTAAAATCAAGAAATTTATCGTTATTCGAAATTTTAAATGATTTAATCATTGTAGCCTAATGTCTCTAGGTTTTCCCATAAACAAATAGATTGTTATGGACAATAGTTATTTTCCCTAAAGAAATCACTAGTTAAGGAATTTCTTCTTATTACTATGTTTTCCATTATAGGTCAGTCCCGAGAAGAAAAATTCGTTACAGACATCTATGGTAGCTAAAGCAAGGAAGAAGCCCATTTTTCAACAACAAGAAGTCGCTCCTCCACCTGAAGCTACCAAAATGTGTGCATTATTCTAAGATATGACCTATTCTCCAAATATTGAAAACTCCTCTTGGGAAGCTATTTATAAGAGTTTTGAGGATGAAGGACCCAGGGTAATGGAGAAAACAACTACGACAGATGATTCCACCCCAGTCTTTGAAACTACCTACATCGATGTTGCCAATTCATTCTTTCATAGGATTGCAACTTGGACCAACATTATTCCTTATACAAATATGGTTAAATGAGTTATTGATCATATGAATATTGCACAAAGGAACTTTATGACTCAGAAAAAAATAGTCATTGGGTCATTTACCAGCAGCGATTTGAGAAAAATGTGTCATCTGCCACACCGTCAACAAAAATATGACAAGCCTTTATACAAAATTTCATGAAGGAGAATGACCATCAATCATAGCCCATAAAAAACAAGAGAAGATATCCTAACAAACATAAGTGAGAAGATAAGGGTATGTATTATATTGCCTCCCTTGTTGGTCCATATTGTCAAATAGCTACTTTGTTACGTAGGATCTATGATTACCCTATTACACAACATTTCTCCAATCAATGGGTACCACTGATTGATGTTGCCTCTGATGGACATATTATGGATTGGGGTAACATACTGTTTGGTAGTATAGCCACTCAAATCATGAATTATAGGAGCAAATGTATTTTTTCACAGAACGTATTTACCCATTTTTATATGAGCGCCTATATAGTGGATGTCAATTGTTTCAACTCCAATTTTACTTCTATTGAATGGATATGAACTATAGAAGACCCTACTCCTATCCATATTTATCATGACATACTCTGGAAATAAGAATTTCACCCTCATTTTTATAAAATTTTCCATGGAGTAACGTTGCCCATCCACCAAAGAGTGTTTGATAAGAAGTCCCCTAGGGTTTCCCCTTAAGCTAGCAATGATTTTCTATCAAGTGGGAACTAGTTTGAAGAAGAATCATTCACTTATTTCTGGATCTTTGGTAGTCTTGCACATCCCCATGTATTTGCCCTATACATCCCTCATAAAATTCTTTCCCGATAAATAGCTTACTAGACTGTAGGAAATGGTCTTTCAAAGGACTTGAGTCATGCTAAAAGGAAAATGTCACCTACTTTTCCTATTCAATGTTGTGTGTATGCTCTAGATAATTATAAACATTATGGTCTTGAGATTAAATAGATTCAAAGTTTAAACTTCCCAACTATTCTGAATATGCAATATAATCCTAAGGGAAATTCCAATAATGTCATTGCATGATCAAGTATCAGGGAATTTATGCATGAGCCAAATAAATTTGATGACTTATTTGACTCAACCTCTACCTATTCAATGGTTGTGAAACTAACAACAACACATTTAAATCCAGAGGATATAAATCAATTTAATCAATACAAAGATAAAAGGATAACTCACTTGCTTATGGATTTATTGAAGTTCCATAAACAAAACACATAACACGATAAAGTCTTGGATATTTCAGCATAGGTTTCTCATGTATCTCAGACAAAAGAGACATGTACTTCCTCTTCTTCGAAGGTAGAAGAAACTCTAACAGATAAAAAACTAGATGTAATGTGGGAATAGTTTGATCATGTTATTCAAGAAACAAGACCTCAACATCTAAAGATTCCATTTCAAGAGAAACTTTTAGATACTTTTGAAACTATAGAAAAAATCCCACTTATTATGGGACTTCCGACAGGCCTTTGGACCTTGATGACATATATATCATCCCAGCATTCCTAACTTCCGAGGTCATTTTCAGGGTCGAATATATTCCTCCTCTTGATGTATTTTATATTCCAAAACATAAAGCTATTGTGAAAATACAAAGAAAAATAAGGAATATTTATCGAACTGAGGCCTTAGTCCTTAAAAGTCCTTCATTTCAATTATTGTGGAAAGGCTCTCAATCTACTCCTGTAGAGGATATCTAGACATTCTCACAGTTTGCAGTAGCATATGCCTCTTCCACCATAGATAAGGCCACTGAAGTAAAACAACTTCTGAAAGAAAAGGATTAAAGAATTATGTAATTGGAACAAGGTATGGAGAATGAGAAGCAAATGATTTCTCAATAGTGGCAAGCACAACTTCCTGAACTTCAAAATAATTTTGATGCCTTGAAGCTCCAACATAAATCTCATTTGAGAATTCGGGATGCTAAAATCTAAAAATTACAACAAGGTATTGAACAATTGAGGATTAATCCCAAATTGGCTGAATTAAAAAAGGAAGCAGGAGAATTAAATACTCTCCTTGTTCAATAACAGATTACTTTTTGTAAAAAATTAGCCATTATTCATGATTTATGTCAAACAACCAATACATTGGTGAATCAGTTGTCTGATATGAGGTTCTACTTTGAAGAAATTGAGGGGAAAATCTCAGATTATATAACATGACAATAAAGTGCTCAAGGGAGATTAACCAATCTCCCTACAATTGAAGAGTCACAAAAGGAGATAGTCTTCCCAGATTGGGAAATTAGACTTAAACAAGCAGAGATAGTGATATTTAGTGCTAGGGATTTTTCTAATGACCTCACTGAATATATCAGTGACTATCTATTGCAAGCCAACCATATTCTAGACTACCTCGAGGGAAGTCTACTTGATATTAAATTATTGACCAAGACATGCGATGAATTATCAAAGAATATTGTTGAAAGAATCGAAAAGCTGTCAAAGGTTAACTTAGAATGCTTTTGAAATTTCTTAGTTAAACCTCGTAGTCAATGGTTAATCCTGAGGTGTCTATCTAGCATTTCCATTTATATGTTGCCAATGCTTAGGGATGTGGTATTCACTAGTTAGATGCATATTCAACCATAGTCTCCACCTGAATTGAATCATATGACAAATATCTATGAAATACGATTGTGTATGGGAGAGAAGCCTTCTTCAAATTATTAGCTGGATTGTTGCAACAAAATATAAAATTTTCTTTTGCTTTTATTTTAAGCAGTGATTGTTAAAACCACTCCAAAGTTTTATTCTTCTTTTCTATATTTGTATTTTGTTTGAAAACTATAAATCCCCTTCATTTGAATGGAGAAAGGGTTCTGGATATTGAGAAAAAGATTTTGTTTGCACTATTTTAACTCAAGTAATCTTAAAAGAAGGCTAGATCGATACTATTTTTTCTCATGAGCAGAGTCATAATAGATCGGGTACTATTATCTATTTATTTTTCCTTCATCTTATCAGTTAAGTGGATATTCAATTTGTGTTTACTACATGCATGAATGAAGGCGATCTTAAATTTTTCACTATTTTCTTGTACGATTGAAATCATATACTGTATGTATGAGCAATGAAATCATATATATGCGATAACTTTTATCAGCAAAATTAATTAACTAATTAATTAAATTTGAGCTATCATTCGTTGTTTTAACTTCATGATCATTTGATAATCTATATTGTCTTATTTTTTATGAAATTATATTTAGATCACATATATAGAATAATCTTTCCCAGGATACATAGATTAATATCTAATTTATATATTTATTTATTCTCAAGTTTCATTAATCATAAGTTTTACAGATACATACTTCATCCATTTTTTTATCATTTATATTAAGGGAAACAGGTCCTGTAATACCCAGTCAGAGCCACCAATCCAAACAGAAAAGGATCTGATCTAAGGTCTCGACCCGGTGGTTTTCCTCGATGTTGAGGTAGATATATCAGCCTTTCAACATTTTACACTAGAAGGAGGGCCTTTAAACTATGAATGAAAAAAGGATCCACTCTAAATTAAAAGGTCATTCTAAGAGTCAGTCTCCCTCAAAATCACCACCAACTTCCAGATCACATTCCAGATCTCCTAACCAAATATCTGAAGTTATTCAAACAACCACCAAAAATTATAGCACACTTCCAAATTCAATTGGCCAAACTTCTACTCAAGTACATATAGAGCCCGATGAAGTTCAAACTTTGATTAAAAATTTGGAGGAAAATTCCATTTCTAGAGAAAAATCTATCCAAACTGATATATCAGAAGGAAGTGTTTCTTCATCCTTATAGTCTTTTGGTGTATTAACTAGATCCCAGAGTGAAAATGTTTGATTTAAACCTTTTGAATTTCCATTACCCACTCATCAAAAAAATAAAAGTACCTCAAAGACTTACTCTTCTGCTAGCGAGGTTACATCATCATCTTAACCTCATACTCCTGTTGGTCCCACTTCTTCCTCTACCCCTTTACATTCCTTTTATCATCCTCTCATCCCATCCATCCACATTCCTTAGGCACAATCAACTAGTGCTATTATAATTAGTAGCACTACATGAGTAGCATCGTCAACTGCCCAATCTCCATTAGCCTCCACACCTTCTGCAACTTCCTTTGTTCCTAATATGCCCATAATGGAAAATAGACCATGGAACATCCCTGGGGTAGTACATATGACTCCTCCATTACACCCTATTCCCAAACGTCCATAAATATTACTTCCTAAGTTTAATCCTGATGATGGTATCCCTGTAGAGGAACATCTTCACAATTTCATGTTGTCCATCAATTTGACTGGATTCATAGAAGAATATTGTGTTGCAATACTTTTCCCCTACACACTTAAAGGATATGTATGTTCTTGGTATTTTTCTCCTCGTACTGTGTCAATAACAAATTGGGATATGTTCGAAGAGATATTTTTATTAAAATTTGGTGATGAATGAACAATTGCCACTGTTATTAATGACTTATCAAATCTTAGGGCCAACTGAAATGAAAAAATTAATGATTTTAATTCTAGATTCAAATAATTTCTTAATGAAATCCCAAACACTTCCATACCAGGAAGTGATGCACAGATTGAATGGTATATGTATTCTCTTCCTTCAAATATTGATTTGTTCGTAGATAGAGCCAATAAAAGACTATTGATTGATAACATGAAAGAAGCTCTGTTTGTGGAAAAAAAAACCATGCTCTTGAGAAGAAAACTACCCTTGAGGAAATAAAACAGACTAAGAAGGTCTCTTTTAACGATGAATCCAAGAAGAAAGCCCCCAAATATCCTTCCAACTTGGAAGGATTACAATATATTTTGAAGAAAATGTCTAACGAAATGGGAGAATCAAGTTTCTCAATATTCAAAAATGTCCTATTGACCTTTTAAAAGGAATTAACCATCAAAGTCACAATGATCTACCATTATCAAATGCAAAATCTAACCAAGATGATGAAGAGGAAGAATCAACCTTATCTACTGAATAATCCCAAGAAGAAGAATTAGCGAAAGCTAGTGGTTTATGAGATTTCATCCTACCTACCTAAGAAATGAAGAAGAATAAGAAGCCTCACTAGTAAGTACTAGAAGTAAGGGACCTGCTGATAGATCCCCAACAAATTAAAAACAGAAGTCCCCTGGTCCTCCTACTAAAGGTAAAGGTAAAGTTAAGAAGTCTTCTACTCCTTCAGATTCTCTTCCGACTACTTCCAAATATCCTTCTTCATCTAAGAATTTGATAATCTCTGATACTATGGAGTATAATATCGTGGAAGACATGAAAAAGGTAAAATCCAAAATTTCCATTTATGAGTTTAGTAAATTAAAACAATATAAGAATCTTTTACTTAAATAATTGAATGGTGTTCCTGCATATCCATTGCCTATTACTATCACTGAAAAGACTGAAAAGGGAAAGGAAAACCTCCCAATGTATCTTTAGATAATTGACCCATCACATGTTATTCTAATTAGAGATATATCAAATTCCCATACTCCTCCCATTTTATTGACTTTTGAGATTTTTAACATGAATGTTCACAATTGTCTAGTAGATTTTGGTGCATCAACAAATGTCATGCTTTATGGGGTGTGTTTAAAATTAAATATTTCAACATACATAAATTTGTTGTTCATATTATTCAATTAGACCATACCAAAGTCAATGTTTAGGGGGGAATGAATTATGTTTTAATCATATTATCTTCCAATTCAAAGGTTTGTCAAATAATAGATATATTAGTTGTAGACATTCCTAAATCCTATCGTCTAATTCTAAGTAGAGATTGGTCTAAAAAACTATACGGTTACTTTGCAACTGATTGGTCACACATGTGGTTTCCTACAATGGAAAACCTAATCAAATTCGTGCTGATAAGGAGAAACATATGAAATATGCAGTGATTGATTTTGATTAGGAAAATAAACTAGTAGTATTTACAAACAACATTCTTGGAAGTTACTCGTTTGAATATTTCTTTGCCAATTTCCAAGAGCAAAAATATCCCTTTTTAGTTGATTTTGTTTCATCTAAAATTGAAAAACTTTCCTAAACAGATTCATCTAAGTGTATTAATATTGTAGAAAACCTTGTAAATAAGCATGATAGTTTATTTTGGACTCTTAATGTTGATGTATCGAAATCTAATGACGGTGCAAGGGCTGGTTGCATATTAGCAAACCCTGATGGAGAAAAAACTATGCTGGATTTCATATTGGAATTTGACTGTACCAATAAGGTTGGTGAATATGAAGCATTGGTACATGGCTTACAGAAAGTCATTAGTCTTGATACTAAATACCTTAAAGTTTTTTGTTGACTTAGTGATTGTTATCAAACAAGTTAGAAACAACATTCATTGTGTTTCTAGTCACCTTAAGCGTTACCAATCTTTTATTGAAGGCCTCATTTCTCATTTCACTTCATTCAATATAGCTCTTATCCCAAGAATACAGAATGTTAGTGTTGACCTCCTAGCAAAGGTTGCTTCCAAACTCATTCCACCTAAGGACTTAAGCCCTAATAGATTTTCAATTACATTTGTTTTTCACTTCTCCATTCCAGACAACATAAATAATTTTCATGTTCTTAATGATGATAGTGACATCCTGAGTTTTCTAGCATCATAAGAGTATTACTCTAACTAGGTCATTAATGAATATGAGCATGACAAGATGAGAAAAATGTCTTTCGAGGAAAATAATTTTCCTAAACCTGTAGTAAAATTGGAAGACTTATACGATCTAAAAGATAGATTCAAAAGGACTTCCAATTGCAAAATTTAGAGCTCTACTTTAAGGTTTGAATTAGTTAATTTAGGATCTGATCATAAGCCTCTGAACATTAATTTAGGCCTTGGACTGTCACCAGATGAGAGATCTAATTTCATTAATTTGTTTAAAAGATACAAGTGTATATTTGTGTGGAATTATGATGATCTAAAACCATATGACACATCCATCATTCAACACACCATTCCTATGCTAGAAAATGCAAGCCAATTCAACAAAATCTTAAGAATATTCACCTTAACTTGGAAGCCCAGATTAAGGCTGAATTGAATAAGCTCCTCAAAACCAAAACCATTTTTCCAGTCAGACATTTCAAGTGGGTCTCAAATCTTGTGCCAATAAGAAATAATAATGGAGATATTCATATTTGTATAGATCTTAGAAATTTTCACAAAGCTTGTGAAAAGGATAACTTTCCATTGCCTCCAATGGAACAAATTTTACAATTTTGTTGCTGGTTTTGAGATAATATCTTTCTTAGATGGTTTGTCAGGTTACAATCACATTCTTTGACATCCAGATGATAGACTGAAAACCACATTTAGAACCAAGTGGAGAATGTATTCTTATCAAAAAATTCCTTTTGGGTCGATTAATGTTGGATATACTTTCCAAAGAGCCATAGACATTGCTTTCACATGTTTGATCAATAAGACTATTGTAGTGTATTTAGACGACATTAAAATTTATTCTAAATAGATAAGTAATCATTTACATTATTTAATTTTTTTTTTTGAAAGATTTAAAAAATTTGGAATCTCCTTAAATCCCAAAAATGTCATTTTATTTTATTTATTTATTTATTTATTTTTCGTTAGCGAAGGTAATATTCTAGGAGTTATTGTGTCTAAAGAAGGAATCTTCATAGATCCAGATAGAATCAATGTGATATCTCAAATCCCCTTACCACACAACACAAAATCCATGCAATCCTTTTTTGGGTAGATTAATTTTGTTAAATGATTTGTGCTAGATTTCTCTCAAATTGTACTACCCTTACAGGCTATGATCAAGAAGAAGTCAATTTTCAAATGGATATTGATCGAAAGAAAATCATTTTAAGTCAATAAAACAATAAATCATAGATGCTCCTTCGTTATCAATTCCTAATTTTACTAAACAATTTTTTCTTTATACTTTTGCTTATGAACAATCATATGCAGCATCATTGACACAACCTAATGAACAACAAGTTGAAGCTCCAATTTATTACTTTAGTTCCAATTTACAGGCAGTTGAGCTAAATTATTCATATGTTGAGAAACAAGCCTTTGTAGTTTTTAATTCCATAAAGAATTTTAGGCCTTTCCTCTTAAATGAGCATACAAAAGTAAATGTTCATTTCCTTGCAATGAGACAATTGCTTATCTAGAAGGAAAAAGGGAAAATTGGGTTACTACCATGTAAGAATATGAGCTAGAAATTAAACCAACTAAAATAGTAAGGGGTCAACTTTTTTGCAGATTAGTTAATGGAGCTTAAGACACTTTGGCTGATGAATATTTAGCTCATAATTTTGAAATAATAGAGGTATGCCCAATCAACACCAAATATCAATATGTTGATTTGATATTTTATTTAAAAAAATGGTTATGCTCCATTGGAACTCAATTAAAAAAATAAAATATCTCTCATTCTTAAATCTAATCAATATCAACTTGTCATTGATGTCTTGTTTAGAATAAATTATGATTATCTTTTGTTAAGATGTCTAGAAAAATCTGAAGCAGAAAAAGTTTTGCAGGAACTACATGATGGACCAGTTGATGGGCACTATGGTGGGGACACCACTTCTCATAATATTTGGCATGCTCGATACTATTGGTTGACTCTATTTAAGTACACCCATGCATATGTCAGAAAATGCAAAGTTTGCTAGACTTCTTCAAGAAGACAAAGGAAACCAGCGTTACCTTTGCAGCTAGTTAACATTGAGCAACCTTTTGAGAAATGGGGACTAGACATTATAGGTGAGATTGTTCCTAACCCTTCTAAGGAGAATAAATACATATTGACTGATACAGATTATTTCAACAAATGGGTGGAATAAATACCTTTGAAGGTGGCAATTTCTGAAAACATTATTGAATTTATCAATTAATTTATTATTACCAGGTTTGGTCTTCCTGATGCCCTTATGTTTGATAATGCATCTTACTTTTTCAGAAATACCATTATTGAATTTTCTCTTGAAAGATGTTTGAAACTCAAATATTCTAGAAATTATTTCCCTCAAGGAAATGGGTTAGAAGATTCTACTAATAAAAACTTCATTAAGAGAATCAAGCGAATAGTTGACCAAAATCAAAGAAATCAATACAAAGCTCTAGTTTTTTCTTTATGGGCTGACAGAATCACTTAGAAGGTCTCTATAGGCACTTCTCATTTTCAATTAGTGTATGGAAAAGGAGTTATCCTACCTCCTAATCTAGCTCTTCATTCACTCAACCTAGTGCAATCTATAGAAGAAAGATCTTATTCTCCTCTACAATTAAGGATGTCCAAAATTCTTAATCTAGAAGAAGAAAGAGATAAAGCTAGATAAGATCATTCCCATCACCAACAATTGGTTAAATCTTTGTTTGATGAAAGTTCAGTTAATATTTTTTTTTTTGAAATCAGTGAATTAGTTCTGAAATGGGACAAAGCTCATGAAGAAAAAGGCAAACACACAAAGTTCCAAAAGTTATGGCTAGGCCCATTTCATATCATTGAGAAACTAGGCCCATCAACCTTTATCCTTCAAGATTTACAGGGAAAGAGGGATGCTCTTCCCGTTAATGGGCTAGTTTTGAAAAAAATATATTCTTAAGGACATCTATCCTCCTGTAAATATGAAAATAATCACATGTACATATAAGTGTCTTTAGCCTTAATAATGGTTTCGAAATGCACTTTTGAATTCATATTGGGGTCTCTCATCATTTACATGAAATGTGACTAATTAAAGGAGAATTGTTAGAAAGTAAATTATAACATTGAAGTTTAGTATTGCATTTGTTACATATATCTAAAATCTTTATATCCATTAAGTTGTAAATATTTCATAACTTGAAACTTTAAAAAATAGAGTTGTCCTATGATTGGTCATAAAAGTTATCTTTAAAAAGTGAATTTTATTTTGAATTTTTAGCATTTTTTGGCTTCAATTATCGTTCATGACCCATAAGGAGTGATTATACATCCCCACCCACTAATTTTAAAAAATTTTAGAGTGTAATTCAAAAACATATAAAAATTGAAAGATAACATGTTTCATCACAAGCCTACCTACCATGATCATAGGAAACCAATGATATTGACATTATCATGACTGGTCACTAAACATGGATAATGGGTTATGAATGAATAACTATAATACAAGAGGTCTCATCATGAGCTGACTTGCTCAATATCATTATAACCTCTAAATGGAATTGTCGTCATATGGTTACCAAGCCAAGATAATGGCTTTCAAGTAAGATTTAAAAAAAAAAATAAAAAAAATTAATACCTCTAAAATATTACTATAATTGGATGGGATACATGTACATTTTGGTTAAATGGTAACCCTGTCGAGGTTATGGACGCCCGCTGGCAACAATGGCTCTAGCAGTGACAAAACAGTCTTATCTTAAAAGCTAAGCTTCTATAGTTCTTAACTTTATCTTTATAACTGATTAAATGACTGACAAAGACAATAAATATTTTCATCAATAACAATTTGTGAGGTAGTTTTCAAAATAGTGAGTCCTTTCCTTTAGAGTAATCTTTACCAATCAAAACTTCAATTATTTTTACCTTTCTAAGTCTTTTTCTTTAGTAGTTAAAATTTCATTTATGTTTACAAAGATAATTGTTTTTCCCAGTATGTTGCCAATTTTTGTAGTACTCAACAACTCCCCATTTATTTTTTATGATCATTGAACTATTAAATAATGGAGACCATTTTGAATTTTGATAAAGTTCTTTGGTTCTAATAAAGCAAGGCAATTTCTATTTTTTGTCCCCAAAGGACCTTTGACTAAGAAAATCTCCCTTATTAAAACTTTCATATCAGAGATTGGCCTCATAAGTATAAAGTTCACAAATAACCCGATAGTCTCTTGTTTAAAATGTATTATTGGAATAGTTCTATCTGATCATTTGAATATTGCAACATTACTTATAGTAAAGTCACGATAAAATTCCCCCTCATTAAAACTTTCTAATACTTCAAGTCTAAAGTTAACAATGTAAACTTTGAAACGGGAACTGATACTGTTACCCGTTTCGTAGAGGTGGCAAAAAAATGACCCGATTTTCAAAAGTGGTGATGTAGAATACACATGTTTTTTTTAGAACATGGTTTTTGGAACTTTAATTTTTTTTAAATTCTTGTTATGTACATTGCGTTTTAGAATGGTAGTGATTTTCATGCCGATTTAAAAAAGTGGTTATTCTGCATCAGACCCTTTTTTTAAAAAGCCTGTTTTCTTGACTTTAACTTTTCTAATGTATGAAATGTAAACAATTATTTTGTAAATTTAATAATTTTGGAAGTGGTCTTCCTCTTCATAGTTTTTTGTTTTTTGTTTTTTGTTTTTTTTTTTTTTTGTAGTGAGGTTTTTATTGATTTGCATATTTAAAGAAGAAGGTCGATATTTTTCATTTTCAATATTTTACATATTTATACATCGTTAATTAAATTTTCAATCCAAATGAAATAATTCTCTCTAAAAAACAAATAAAAAATTATATATAAAAAAAGACAAAAATAAAAAATAAAAAATGTTAAAAAAAATATCTTATAAACCATAAAACAATTTGGAAATAAAAAACAAAATTAATATAGATATATATAAGTCAGTAAAAATTGAGAGAAAAAGAAACATGAACAAAAACTAGGGAAAAAAAATTAAAAAACAAATTAATTAAAAAAAAAAAAAATTAATGAAAAAAATTTAAAAAATAGTAAAATTAATATTTAAAAAAAAAATGTTAAAAAAATTATCTCACAAACCATAAAAGGATTTGGAAAACAAAAAAAAATACAAAATTAAAATATATATATATATATATATATATATATATATATATATATATATATATATTAAGTAAGTAAAAATAGAGAAATAAAAAAAAAAAACATTAGAAAAAACCGGGAAAAAAGTGTATTTTTTATATATAAAAAAAAAATGTAATTAATTTTTATTAAAAATAGATATTTTGTTTTAAAAAAAAAACAAAATCTAATTAAAAAAAAAAAAAAAAACGTTTTTTTATTATTAAAAACAAATTTTACTTTTATTTCTACTTTTTATTTAAAAATAAAACTATTCAAGAGATCTTTTATATTTAAAAAAAAAAAATAAACCTATATTTTATATTTAAAAAAAAAATTTACTTTAAATATTTTTTTTTAAACAATGTTTTTAAAATGGATTTTTTTTTTTTTTTTTCTACAACATTTTTTTTTAAAACATTTTTTTTTTTTTTTTTAGTTATAATTAAGAATAGTTTTTTTTTTTAAACCATTTTTTTTTTTTTTTTTTTTAAATTTTAAAAAGTATTAAAAAAAAATTAAAAATTTAAAAATGAAATCGTTTTTTTTTTAAATTAAACATTTTAAAAATTCAAAATTTTAAAATTTTAAAAATTAAATAAAATTAAATAAAATTCGGCAGGCCCTCCGCCCCGGGCCGCACCGCCGCGGGCCGCCTGGCGGCCGGGCGGCGCGACCCGGGGCGGGGACCCAAATTTTTTTTTTTTTTTAATTAATAAAAAAAAAATTAATTTCAAAAATTTTAAATTTTAAAATTTATAATATAAAAAAAAAATACGATATTTATTTTTTAAATTAATTTTTTTTTTTTATAATATAAAATAGAGCTTTATTTTTTTTTTTAAATATAAAATATCTGTTGAATAGTTTTATTTTTAAATAAAAAGTAGAAATAAAACTAAAATTTGTTTTTAATAATAAAAAACGTTTTTTTTTTTTTTTTTTTTTTTTTTTTTTTTTCTTTTAATTAGATTTTGATTTTTTTTTTAAACAAAATATCTATTTTTAATAAAAATTAATTACATTTTTTTTTTAAATAAAAAATACACTTTTTTTGGTTTTTTTTTTTATAATTTAAATTTTTTTTGGTTCTTTTTTAATATTAATTTTATTAGTTTTTAAATTTTTTTCATTAATTTCTATTTTTTTTTTTTTTTAACTAGTTTGTTTTTAATTTTTAATTTTTTTTTTTTTTTTCCGGGTTTTTTCTAATGTTTTTTTTTTTTTTTTTTTTTTATTTCTCTATTTTTACTTACTTAATATATATATTTTAATTTTGTGTTCTTTTTGTTTTCCAAATCCTTTTATGGTTTGTGAGATAATTTTTTTAACATTTTTTGTTTTTTTATTTTTGTCTTTTATATATATTTTTATATTTGTTTTTTAAGTAATTAACATTTTAATCTTAATTTTAGTAGCTTATAATTTTTTTTTTTTAATTTTCTATTTTTTTTTTGAAATTTAGTTTGTTTTTAATTTTAATTTTTAATTTTTTTGTTTTTTTGTTTTTTTTTTTGTTTTTAATTTTTTTTTATTTTCTATTTTCACCCACTAAATTTTTTGTTTCTTTTAAATGTTTTTTTTTTTTTTTTTCATATATATTTTATTTTGCCAATTTTTTTTGGTTTACAAGATTACTCATTTTTTCCCCATTTTTTTAAAATATTTTTTTACTATTTAATTGTTTATAATTTTTTTTTTATTTTTTTTATTTTTTAGTTCTTATCATTAATTTCATTCTTTTTACTTTTTATGATTGATTTTTTTTTTCATTTTTTATTTTTGTTTTATATTTTTGTTTTAATAGATATTTTAATCTATGTTTTGTTTTTTTGGTTTTTTTTATTTTTTATTTTTTTCTGTTTTTTCATTGTTTTAATTTTTTTTTTTTTTTAATTTTATGTTTTCATTATTTTTTTAAATTTAATGTTTTTTCGGGGTCATGATAATTTTTTTTTTTTTTATATTCATGCCATTATTTCGAGATGTTGAAATTTAGCTTTTGAAAAAAAAAGTCTTCTTCCAGAATCAACCCTTTTCATTTTGAGGGTGTTTTTTGGATAATTTTTGCGCAAAAAATTGGTTTTCACCGGCATTTTTAAAACAGCCGCAAAATTTACACCTAAAAAAAAAAAACATCGTTCCAGTATACACACTTTTCGTTTTGAGCACTGTTTTTGTGGTTTTTTTGGGGTTTTTGGGCCAGAGTTCCTGTTTCAAAGTTTACATTGTTAGTTATATAAGTAGGACTTTATACATATAATAAAGAAAACCCTCGCCCCAAAATACTGTGACATAGTATATCGTAGGTTCCATATATCAGAACATTGAGAACAAGTGCCACTTACAAACCTCTAATATCTAATAACCCTGATGTTCCGATCCTCTGATATTTTGATATATAATACGTCCAATATCCCTTATCCTCTGAACCTCTGATATCCCTCATTCTCCGATATTTCAATATCCCTCATCCTCCGATATTCGCCTCTGATTCGTATCATAACTTTTATATCAGGAGGAACTCTTTTAAAATCTCTTATATTACATCCCTGGTATGGAACCTTCGATGCCTCTTCCCACTTACAATTCATAATCGTTATATCTTTGAATAACACTTATCAAAAGGTAAGGATATCACAAGTTTTAAAGGTGTGTCCCTAAGATTTCCTTCATAAAATCCACTGATATGTTGACATGTACAGAGCCCATGTGAATCCACGTTTATCATTTAACGACTGAAATCAACAAATTTATGGTTTTTCAAAGTTTTAAATGATTGAATTATTGCAACTTGATGTCTCCGAGATTTTCTGATAAAGACATAGACTGCTATGGAAAATATTTATTTTCCTCGAATAATTCTTTGGTTAAGGAATTTCCTCTTATTCTAGTGTTTTCAATTATGGACCAGTCCTGATAAGAAAAATTCATCACAGATGTCTAGGGTAGCTAAAGGAAGGAAGAAACTTGTTGTTCAAAAGTATCAACTTGCTCCTCCACTTGAAGCTACCAAAATGCTTGCATTCTTATTAGATACGACATGTTCTCTAGATTCTAGAAGATCCTCTCGGGAAGCTATTTATAAGCGTTTTGAAGATGAAGGACCTAGGGTAACAATGAAAACAGCTATGACCGATGATTCTACCCCGGTCTCTGAAACTACTATAATGATTTCGCTAATTCATCCTTGCACATGATTTAATCCTGACCCAAGATCCTTCCTTATACAGATATGGTTAAATAGGTTATTGATCATATGAATATTGCACAAAGAAATTTCATGACTAAGAAGAAAATAGACATTGGGTCATTTACCAGTAGTGACTGGAGAAAAATGTATCATCTGCCACAACCTTGGAAAAAATATGAATTTTTTTTAATAAAAAAGTTTAGGAAAGAGAATGAGCATTAATGAGAGCCCATAAAAACTAGAGAAGAGATCCTAACAAACATAAGTGGGAAGATAAGGGTATGTATTCTATTTCCTCCATTTCTGGTCTATATTGCCAAATAACTACTTTATTGTGTAGGATCTATGGTTACCCTAATACAGAGAAATTCATCAACCAATGGGTACCACTCATTGATGCTTCCTTTGATGGATATATTATGGATTGGGGAAACATATTGTCTGACATTATAGCCACTCAAATCATGAATTATAGGAGAAAACATATCTTTTCATGGAATGTAGTCCCCCCTTTTTATATAAGTGCCTATAGAATGTATGGAATCTATTTCACCTTCGATTCTACTTCTATGGGATGGAGATGGACTATAGAAGACCCTACTCTATCCATATTTATCATGACATACTCTGGGAATCAAAGTTTCACCCTCGTTTCTATAAATAATTCCATGGAGTAATGTTGCCTATCCACCAAAGTGTCTTTGATAAGAAGGCCCCTAGGGTTTCAGCTAAAGCTAACAACGATTATCTATCAATTGGGAAATGGTTTTGAGAATAATCATTCACTTATGTATGGATCTTTTGTAATCTTGCACATGCCCATGCTTTTCGCCTATATGTCAATGATAAACTTCTCGCCCTAGAAATAGCTTACCAGACAGTACAACATGGTCTTTCAAAGGATTTGAGTCATTATAAAAATATAATGTGGCCTATTTTTCATATTCAATGTGGTGTGTATGATATAGATAATTATAAACATGTTGGTATTGATATTGTAGATATTCACAGCTTAAAATTCCAAAATATTCCGAATAGGCAATATGATCCTAAGGGAACTGCCAAGAATGTCACTGCACGATCAAGTATTAGGAAATTTATGCACGAGCCAGATAAATTTGATGACTTATTTGAATCAACCTCTGATTATTCAATGGTTTTGAAACTAGAAGAAACACAGTTAACTCCATAGGAGATAACTGAATTTAATCAATACATAGATAAAAGGATAACTCAGTGTCCTATGGATTTATTGAATTTCCATCAACAAAACACAAAACATGATTAATTATTGGCTATTTCAGCACAAGTTCCTGATGTATCTCAGAGAAAAGATACATGTACCTCACATTCTTTTCAAGCAGAAGAATATCTGACAGATAAAAAACTGGATGCAATATGGGAACAGTTTAATCAAGTTATTCAAGAAGCAAGCCCTCGAGATCTAAAGACTGCATTGCAGGAGAAATTTTCACATACTTTTGAAACTATAGAAAAAAACCCCGATGACTATTGGGAGTTTCGATAGCCCTTTTGACATTGATGACATAGAAATCATCCTGGAATTCCTGATCTTTGAGGTCATTTTGAGGGTCGAAGAGATTCCTCCTCTCAACATATTTTATAGCCCATAACATAAAGTTGTTGTAAAAATACAAAGAAAAATAATGAATATTGATTAATGCCAGGCCTTAGTCCCTGAAAATACTTCATTTCAAGTAGTGTGGAAAGGCTCTCAATCTAGTCTTGCAGAGGATCTCAGGAGGCTCTCAAATTTTGCAGGAGCATATGCCTCTGCCACCATAGAAAAGGCCATCAAAGTGACAATATCTTCTAAAAGAAAAGGGTGAAATAATTATGAAGTTGGAACAAGGTATGAATAATAAGAAAATTATTGCTCACCAGTGGCAAGCACAACTTGCAGAACATCAGAATAATTTTGATGCCGTGAAGCTTCAACATGAATCTGATTTGAGAATTCAGGATACTCAAATCCAAGAGTTACAACAAAGTATTGAACAATTGATGATTAATCCCAAATTGGCTGAATTTAAAAAGGAAGAAGGAGAATTAAATACTCTCCTTGTTCAACAACATATTAATTTTGGTAAAAAAATAGCCATTATTTATTATTTATGTCAAACAACCAATACATTGGTGAATCAATTCTCTGGTCTGTGGACATACTTTGAATAAATTGAGGAGAAACTATCAAATTATATAACATGGCAAGAAAGTGTTCAACATAGATCAATCAATCTCCCTACAATTGAAGACTCACAAAAGGAGATAGTCTTCCGAAATTGGGAAATCAATATTAAACATGCAGAGACAGTGATATTCAATGCCAGGTATACTTCTAATGACCTCACTGAATCTATCAGTGATAATTTACTCCAACCCAACCTTCTTCTATTCTTCCCCGAGGGAAATTTTCCTGATATTAAATTCTTGACAAAGACATGGCAAGAATTATCAAAGAATAAGGCAGAAAGCATCAAAATATTGTCAAAGGTTAACTTAGAATGTGATTGGCATTTCTTTGTTAAACCTCATAGTCAATGGATAATGTTGATGTGTCTATCCAACACGACGACTCGTATGCTGCTAGCGCTCAGGGATGCGGTATTCACTGGTCAGAGGCGCATTCAACCATGGTCTCCACCTAAATTGAAGCCCATGACAGATATCTACAAACTGTGACAACGTATGGGAGAACAATATTCTTCAAAGTCTTAGCTAGTTTTTTACAACAAAATCTAAAATCGTCTTATGCTTTTATTTTAAGTGATGTTTCTTAAAACCTATCTAGACTTTTATTCTACTTTTTTATATTTTTATTTTGTTTGAAAGCTATATATCCCCTTCATTTGAATGGAGAAAGGGTTCTGAATTTTGTAGATAAATATTTTTTTTTCACTATTGTAACTCAAGGAATATTAATAGAAGGCTAGACTGATACAATTTTTCTCATGATTAGAGTCATAATAGATTGGGTACTATTATCTACTTATTTTTCCCGTGTCTTATGAGTTTAGTGCTTATTCAATTTTTGTTTACTACATGCATGAATGAAAGTGATCTTACATTTTTCACTATTGTCATGTACGATTGAAATCATATACTGTATGTATGAACAATCACCAAAATTTATTTAACTATTTAATTAATTTTTAGCTATGATTCGTTGTTTTAACTTCATGATCATTTGATAATCTATGTTGTCTTATTATTTATGAAAGTCTATTTAGATCAGATATAAAAAATAAGTTTTCCCACAATAGATAGATTAATAGCTAATTTATATATTTATTTATTCTCAAGTTTCATTAATCATAAGTTTCACACATACATACCTGATCCATTTTTTATCATTTATATTAAGGGAATGTGGTCCATAATACCCAGTCAGAGCCACCAATCCAAATGGAAAAGGATCTTCTCTAAGGTCCTGACTGGGTGGTTTTCCCCAATGTTTAGGTAGGCATATCAGCCTTTCAACATTTTTTTGGCACTAGAAGTAGGGCCTCCACACTATGAATGGAAAAAAGATCCACTCCTAAATTAAAAGGTCATTCTAAGAGTTAGTCTCCCTTGTAATGACCACCAACTTCCAAATCAGATTCCAGATCTCCTAATGCAAGATCTAAAGTTGTTTAAACAACCATCAAAACTCATAGCACACTTACAAAGTTAGTTGGAAAAATTTCTCCTCAAGTACCTATAGAGCCCCCTGAAGTTCAGACTTTGATTAAAAAATCGGAGGAAATTTTAATTTTTGGTGAAAAATATGTCCAAACTGATATATTGGAAGGAAGTGTTTCTTCATCCTTATAGCCTTCTAGTGTATTAACTAGATCCTAGAGTGAAAAACTTGGATTTAAACCTTTTTAATTTCCATTACCCACTCATCGAACTAACAAAATTACCCTAGAGACTTACTCTTCTGCTAGAAAGGTTACACCATCATCTCCACCTCATACTCCTTTTGTTGATCCCACTTCTTCCTCTACCCATTTACATTCCTCTTATCATCCTATCATCCCATCCATCCACATTTCTCAGTGACAATCAACTTGTGCTATTATAATTAGTAGCTCTACAAGAGAGACATCTTCAATTGCCCAATCTCTATTAACCTCCACATCTTCTGCAACTTCCTTTGTTCCTAATATTCTCATAATGGAAACTAGACCATGTAACAACCCTAGGGTAGTACAGATGACTCCTCCATTAAACCCTCTTCCCAAACATCCAGAAAGATGGCTTCCTAAGTTTAATCCTGATAATGGCCTCCCTGTACAGGAACATCTTCACAATTTCATGTTATCCATCAATCTGAATGGAGTCACAAAATCATATTGTGTTGTCAGACTTTTCCCCTACACATTTGAAGGATCTGCAGGTTCCTCATATTTTTCTCTTCCTCCTCGGTCAATAACAAATTTGGCTATTTTTGAGGAGATTTTTTTGTTAAAATTAGGTGATGACCGAACAATTTCCAGTTTGATTAATGACTTATCAAACCTTAGGGAAAACTCAAATGGAAAAATTAAAGATGTTAATTCTAGATTCAACAAATTGTTGAATAAAATCGGAGACACTTCCAGACTAGGCACTAATGTATAGATTGAGTGGTATATTTTTTCTCTTCCTTCAATTATTGGTATGTTCATAGATGGAGCCAATAAAATAGTATTGATTGATGACATGAAATAAGCTCTATTTGTGGAAAAGAAATCCTTTCTGTGTTGGGTTGTGTTATATTCTTTCCACGTAGTTAATAGGGGGTTTGAAGGGCACCCGTAACCAAATTTTGGTTTTGGACCATATGTTAGGTTGGGCAGACCCACCTATGGTTTTGTGCATGATTTTCGCACATGTTTTTTGGACGCGATGGTTTTCGGTCCATGGTATTGGACGCGATGGTTTTCAGTCCATGGTATTGGATGCTTCGGAATGTATAAATATGTATTGTAACATTGAAAGGAACATAATGAAAAATCAAGCTGGTAGTCCCGGTTTTGGGATCCAGGGAAAAATCTCTGTGCATATGTGTTTTATGGGTTATTCTCTCGCATTGTTTATTTTCTTTGTTTAAGAATTCGTATGCAGCTAATTTCTGTACAGGGTTAAAACCTACATTTGTTATCGGAGCTGTTTTGGCTTCAAGGGGATGCCTTTGTTGCTGAGGGGTTTCGCTCGGGCCTGTGGTAGACCCTATTCAGTGGGAGATCTACGAGATCGATTCTGGTGGTGAAAGAAGATGGCGAGCAGTGGAAAGATAGAGATTGAGAAGTTCAATGGTCAGAATTTTGAGTTGTGGAAACTCAAGATGGAGGATCTGTTGGTGGATAAAGATCAGTGGATCGCGGTAGATCCGACTACTAAACCATCGGGAGTGACCGATGAAGAATGGAAGAAGTTGGATCGGAAGGCAAAGAGCATAATACGATTGTGTGTCTCAGATTCAGTATTGTTGAATGTATCAGGGGAAGCTACGGCAAAGGCTTTGTGGGTCAAGTTAGGGACTTTGTACCAATCTAAGTCTCTGGTGAATAAACTATTCCTGCGGAAAAAGTTGTATAACCTGAGGATGAAAGATGGAGACTCGGTGACAGAGCATCTGAATGCGTTTAATATTGTGGTAAGTAAGTTATTATCTGTTGATATTAAAATTTCAGATGAAGATAAGTGCATCAGTCTGTTGTGTTCTCTACCAGATTCGTGGGATAGTCTTGTTATTGCAATAGGTAGCAATGCAACTGCTTTGCAGTTTGATGAAATAGTCTCAGCCTTGCTGACGGAGGAGATGAGATGGAAAAATATGGACAACCAGAATGGTGATGCCTTGTCTGTACGAGGACGGTCCCAGAACATAAACAAAAATAAGTCATCGAGTGGGAGATCTAAATCTCCAGGAAAACCTACAAAGGTGGTGTGCTGGAAATGCGGAAAGGAAGGGCACTTCAGAAGGGATTGTAAATATAAAGTTCCTAATAAAGGAAAGGGATCTGATGATGCTCCTTCTGCAGAGGCAAAAACCACCTCAGATGAAGGTGGGGATGTGTACTTGGCTTCTTCAAGTACACATGTAGATCATGAGGCATGGTTGATTGACTCAGGTGCATCCTTTCACTTCACTCCCCATAGAGAGTGGTTCTGCAAGTATGAGAAATACGATGGTGGTGATGTCTTCTTAGGAGATGATAGGAAGGCTAGAATCATTGTTGGGGGAAAAGTAAAGTCGAAGTTGCAAGGTGGAAGGGTTAGAACACTTTCGGGTGTTCTACATATTCCTGCATTGGCCAGAAATCTGATTTCTGTAAGCAAGTTGGATGATGCAGGTGTAAAGACGGTGTTCGAGAAAGATACCTGCAAGATGGTTCGAGGAGCACTGATATTAATGCGGGGAGTTCGGATTGGAACTCTGTACAAGCTACAAGGTAGCACCGTTGTTGATGAGTGCAATAGTTCTATGGTTCCTGAAAATGGAGTAGAGAATCTAGTGGTCTCTGGAGAGAAGACCATGTTGTGGCATCAAAGGCTTGGGCATATTGGAGAGAAGGGCCTTCGAATGCTTCATGGTAAAGGTATGGTAGAAGGTATGAATAATAGCTCTCTGGATTTTGATTTCTGTGAAAATTGTGTATATGGGAAGCAGAATCGGGTGAGTTTCCCCTCTGGTGGTAAGAGGACGAAACATATATTAGAGCTTGTGCACAGTGATGTGTTTGGACCTGTGAAGGTTCCATCACCAGGTAAGTCTGTGTACTATGTATCATTCATAGATGACTTCTCAAGGAATACATGGATATATTTTCTTAAGAAGAAATCTGAAGTCTTTGACAGGTTTAAAGAATTTAAGGCTCTGGTGGAAAATCAGACAGAGAAGAAGATAAAGGTGCTGAGGACAGATAATGGTGGAGAATTTTGCAGCAAGGAATTTGAAGAATTTTGTAAGAAGTGTGGTATAGCACGGCAGAAGACTACTCCATATACACCTCAGCAAAATGGAGTCGTAGAAAGAATGAATAAGACGTTGATGGAAAGGGCAAGAAGCATGCTCAGTGGTGCCGGGTTAGGATAGGAATTCTGGGCAGAGGCGGTGGATACTGCATGTTACCTGATCAACAGATCACCTTCATCAGCATTGGAGGATAAGACTCCACAAGAAGTATGGACTGGTAAGAAACCCTCTCTTTCACGGGTATTTGGATGTGATGCATATGTACATGTTCCAAAGGAGAAACGAACCAAGTTGGATAGTAAATCTGAAAAGTGCATCTTTATTGGGTATAAGGATGGTTTAAAGGGTTATAAGCTTTGGAACCCAGTCACACGGAAGGTTGTGTACAGCCGAGATGTGTTGTTCAGAGAGGTAAAAGATGTTATTCAACATGAAGTCCAACCAAAGGAACCTGAGAAGATAGAGTTTGAGCCAAAGGAGGAAGAATCAGACTCTGCAGCAGAGGAGGAATTAGAAGATGAAGAGCCACAAACTCCGGCTGTGAGAAGATCAGTTCGAGAAAGAAGGCAGCCAGAAAGGTATAGTCCATCTGCTTTCAGTTCAAATTTTTCTTTGTCTGTTACTGATAATGATCCCAGAACTGTGAAGGAAGCAGTGGATTCAGAGGATGGAAAACTCTGGAAAGAGGCCATGGTCGATGAAATGGCATCTTTGCACAAAAATGAGGCTTGGGATCTGGTAGAGTTGCCGGCTGGAAGGAAACCCATTGGCAGCAAATGGGTGTTCAAGAAGAAGACAAATGCAGAAGGAAAGGTGGAGAAATACAAAGCTCGGTTGGTAGCAAAAGGTTATTCCCAGGTGCCGGGAATTGATTTTGGTGATATTTTTTCTCGTGTTGCCAAGGTAACTTCTATTAGATTACTTTTATCTGTTGCTGCTGCTTTTGATTTTGAGGTAGAACAGATGGATGTGAAGACAACATTTCTTCACGGGGATTTGGAAGAGGAAATCTACATGAAGCAACCAGAAGGCTTTGCGGTGAAGGGTAAGAAAGAACTGGTATGCAAGTTAAAGAAGTCTTTGTATGGGTTAAAACAATCACCAAGGATGTGGTATTAGAAATTTATACATTTATACGGGGACTTGGCTTCACCAGAAGCAAAGCAGATCATTGTGTGTATTTTAAATTAATTGGTGACCGTATTATTTATCTGGTCTTGTATGTGGATGATATGTTGCTGGTTGGAAATGACAAAGAAATTATCCAGGATATGAAGACCCAATTGTCCTCCAAATTTGACATGAAAGATCTTGGTGCTACAAACTATATTTTGGGCATGGAAATTAAAAGAGATCGGTCAAAGAGGAAGCTCTAGTTAAACCAGAGGAAGTATGTCGAGACAATACTCCAGAGGTTTAATATGCAGGATAGTAAACCGGTGAAGGTTCCTATTCCTGTAGGTGTGAGGTTATCTGCTGAACAGTGTCCCAAGACACAAGAAGAGGAAGAGGACATGTCTGGTGTTCCATATGCAAGTGCAGAGGGTAGCCTGATGTATGCCATGGTCTGTACTAGACCAGACATTGCACATGCAGTGGGAGTATTGAGCAGGTTTATGTCAAAACCTGGGAAGGAGCACTGGATAGCAGTGAAGTAGGTTTTCAGGTATTTGCGTGGCACTAGTGATTATGGTTTGTGCTACCAAGGAAGACCAGGATTGGACAGAGTGTTGGATATTCATGGATTTGTTGATGCAGACTGGGCTGGAGATCTGGATCAAAGAAGATCTACAAGTGGGTATGTGTTTAACCTATTTGGAGGTGCAGTCAGTTGGATGAGTAAGAAACAATCTGTAGTGGCACTATCAACTACAGAGGCAGAATACATGGCAACCACTCATGCAAGCAAGGAAGCAGTTTGGTTGCAGAGATTGTGTTCAAGTATGGGGTTAGTACAGGGAACTATAAGAATAGACTGTGACAGCCAAAGTGCAATTTTCTTGGCAAAGAACCCTGCTTATCATTCAAAGACAAAGCACATTGATGTTCAGTATCACTTTGTGAGGGATATGATAGAAGGCAGAAAGGTGTTGCTGGTAAAGGTGGACACTTTGAAGAATACTACAGATGCATTGACAAAATCTGTGAGCTCTGAGAAGTTCTCTTGGTGTAGAGAAGCAATGGGAATCTCAGGGCTGAAAAAATGACTAAGCTCTCCTATAGCCCCCTGTGGAAAGAAAACAACAAGTGGGAGATTGTTGGGTTGTGTTATATTCTTTCCATGTAGTTAATAAGGGGTTTGAAGGGCACCCGTAACCCCACTTTATGGGGTCCGGGGTAGCGTCCCGGAAAATTTTGGTTTTGGACCATATGTTAGGTTGGGCGAACCCACCTATGGTTTTGTGCATGATTTTCGCACATGTTTTTTGGACGCGATGGTTTTCGGTCCATGGTATTGGATGCTTCAGCATGTATAAATATGTATTGTAACATTGAAAGGAACATAATGAAAAATCAAGCTGGTAGTCCCGGTTTTGGGATCCACGGAAAAATCTCTGTGCATATGTGTTTTATGGGTTATGCTCTCGCATTGTTTATTTTCTTTGTTTAAGAATTTGTATGCAGCTAATTTCTGTACAGGGTTAAAACCTACATTCTGTTGAGAAGAAAAATGCCTTTGAGGAAAGAAAATAGACCAAGAAGGTCTCTTTCAAAGATGAATCCAAGAAGAAAGCCCCCAAAGGTCCTTCTGACTTCGAAGGATTAATTTTTTTTTGAGGATAATGTCTAACAAAATGGTAGACATTAAGAAGCAAGTTGTTGAATCTTCAAAAAAGTCCTTTCGGCCTTTTAAGAGGAATCATCCATCATAGTCACAACCACCTTCCATTACACCAAATGTAGAATATGACCAAGATGATGAAGAGAAAGAATCAAAATTATCTGCTGAAGAATCCCAATAAGAATAATTATTGGAAGCCCATGGTTTATGGGATTTCATCGTAACTACCTCAGAAAATGAATAAGAAAAAGAAGCCTTACTAGTAAGTACTACAAGTAAGGGACTTGCTGATACATCCCCAACAAATTGAAAACATAAGTCCCCTACTCCTCCTGCTAAAGATAAAGTAATAGTTAATAATTATTCTACTCCTTAAATCTCCCATATCTAAGGAAGTTGAGAAATGACCACATTTCTCATGGTCATAATTGGCCCCTCATGCCAACGAAGTTACCCTTGGATATAACAAAGTTCAAAGGGAAATGAGGGGAAGATCTGGGAAACCACGTAATGACCTTTCATATTTGGTGCTCATCTAACATCATCAAAAATGACTTTCTTTTCCTACAACATTTTCAACACACTCTCATTAGGCCTGCGGAACAATGGTACATAGGCGAGGCCTCTGGTTCCTATGGGACCTTTGACTCTTTAGCAAGGTCATTTATCACATTCTTCCATCTCCAAATCCATCACAATTCTGGATTGGTGGTACTCACCCATTTCCAACAAACGCTATCCATACACATCTCAGACCATGTTCACAAATAGTGGAAGTGTCGTAGCATGTGCAAGGTTCACATAGAAGAGGGCCTCCTCCTTGACTTATTTTTGAGATCCCTTATGTCAGAGATCTCAAAATATGTGCCTTTAATATTCCCACAAATAGAGGAACATGATATCTTTAAAGATCAAGAATTTGAGCATATTTATACTTAGTATGGATACCTCCATCATGTTCTACAAAATGACCCCCGCCTTTAGTTTTTCAGACCTGAGCTACCTGGAGCATCAAGTGCTGCAAATAGGTTGATTTGAACCATAGCCCAAAAGAAACCTTGAAACACTTTCCAACAACTTGTAAATGTGTACACTGGCACAACCACTTATCCCTAGATACTATCCCAATTATCTTGCACCCTCGCAGAACCCTATTATCCAGAGTAACCAATATTATAACTTAAAAAGTAGCCAATAATATCCCATGTAGGGTGGTCACTACCATCCCACAGAGGGTGGTTAGTAGCCTTGTGGCACCACAGAGGTAGTTTCTACCTCTAAAAGTACTTACGCTAACCTAGGACAAGGGAATCCTTATTGTTAGAAATTATATATTACAGAGAAATGGAACACATAAAATGTATTGCAAAAATATAAACACAGAAAACACATAAAACAAGAGAGACACAGATATACGTGGTTCAATAAATTTGGTCTACGTCCATGGGAAACATCCAGTCCTTCCTTTTATATTATCCAACAAACTAAAGAGATACAACCTACAACAGATCCTTTGTAATTCCCTTTTCACTCTCACACAATCTCCTCTCTCTTTCTCACTCAGAATACAGATCTATATAGGCACAATACAGTTCCCTCATATATAGCGAGGGGTTTCCTTCTAGGGAAAAAAACTCTAAATTAAACATAACTTCTACCGTCAGATCTCCGCCTAAGGAATGACCTAGATTGACTACAAAATTACAACGTTTTACAAGGAAATTTTACAAATATTTTTGGCTTTGGGGGCTGCATTACGAATTGGGGTCCAATGCGGTGATACCTCTAAATAAAGTAGATAATTAGGCTCCACACCCAACAATCTCCCACTTGGAGACTGATTATAGCAACTCCACCACTACTTCATTTGTTGCACAATGGCTCCACTTTGGACTTGGTTTTTTCTCATCTTCATCATCATACTTGAAGGCCAATTGAAACTGACAAAAATCTCATTTTCTCCCTGGTTACAACTTTTGTTAACATATATGCAGGATCCTGGCTAGTGTGTATCTTTTCCAAGTTCAACTATCCATCTTCCAACACTGACCGTATGAAATGGTACTTTATTTGTATATGTTTAGTCCTGGAATGAAATGCAGAGTTATTTGCAAGATGTATGGCACTCTGGCTATCACTATATAACCTACCAAACTCCTGCTTCTTACACAATTCATCCAGAAGCCTTTGTAACCAAATCATTTATTTACTAGCCTCTATAGTAGCAACATACTCAGCTTCTATTGTTGAGGGTGCAACAATAGTTTGCAATTTTGAAACCCCACTGACAGCTGTTCCACCTACAGTAAACACATACCCTGTTGTGCTCCTCCTGTTATCTCTATCAACTGCCATATATTCATCAACATATCCCTGTAGAGCAATGTTTTAACCACGAAAGCATAATACTTGATTTGTGGTACCTCTCAAATACCTGAGAATCCACTTCATCGCCATCCAATGTTCTTTTCGTGGATTGTTCATGTACCTACTTACAACTCCCACTACATGTGCAATATCAAGCCTTGTGCAGAACATTGCATACATTAAGCTTCCAACTACTGATGCATATGGAACTTTATACATAGAAGCCATTTCTGCTTGAGTCTTGGGACACACCTCCTTACTTAGTTTGAAATGGCGAGCCAAAGGTATACTAACTGGTTTTGCATTTTGCATATTAAATCTTTTCAACACCTTTTCTATGCACTCACTCTAAGACAATGTTAGTTTTCGATTCTTCCTATCTCTAGTTTTTCTCATACCAAGGATTTGTTTTGTAGCACCCAAATCCTTCATTGCAAATGAGTTCGCCAATTTTCTTTTGAGCACATTTATTTCCTTCATGTTAGAACCTGCAACAAGCATGTCATCTACATATAATAACAATATAATATAGATGCCATCATTTTTCCTTTTGAGGTAAACACAATGATCAGAGTGACATCTATTATAACCTTGTTCAAACATAAACCTGTCAAATTTTAGATACCACTACCTTGGAGCATGTTTTAAGCCATACAAGATCTTCTTCAACCTGCACACTAGTTTCTCCTTCACTTTTACCTCATATCCTTGTGGCTGCTACATATGTATCTCTTCCTCCAAATCCCCATGGAGAAAGGTTGTCTTTACATATAACTGCTCAAGATGAAAATATTTAGTTGTTACTAGACTTAAAATAGTTAAGATTGAAGTCATTTTAACAACAGGAGAAAATGTCTCATCAAAGTCTAGACCCCTTTTTCTGTGCAAACCCCTTCACCACAAGTCTAGCGTTATACCTTTTTCTACCTCCATCTTCTTCCTTCAACCTATAAACCCATTTATTCTGCAATGTTGTTTTACCTACAGGAAACCTGACTAAGTCCCAAGTTCGTTTATGTGCTAAGGAGTCCATCTCTTCTTTCATGGCTTTCTCCCACTTCTTCCTAGTTTCTACTTGCACTGCTTCTTCATAACATTCTACTTAACTAGAATCAGTCAACAATACATAATATAATGAAGGAGAGTATCATTCAGGGGGTCTACTTATCATGGTAGATCTTCTAACAACACTTTCATGTGTTTGAGGTGCATGTTGTTGTTATGGTTCTTGATCATTCTGATTTTCAGGAACCATCACTTTTTCTGTGATCTCATCAAGCACTATGTATTCTCTGTTTTCTTTTTCCTGTTTCTTTTCCTGTAGTTGATCCTTATACAAAACCTTTTCATTGAATAGGACATCTCTGCTTCTAATGATTTTGTGTTTTTCATAATCATAAAAGTGATAACCAAAAACATTAACAACATATCCAATAAAGGTACATTTCTTTGATTTTTCCTCAAAATTTGTTCTATTTTCTTTATTAATGTGGACAAAGGATTCACAACCAAAAGTATTTAAAAATGAGTAGTTTCTCTTTTTACCTTTCCATGCCTCCTCTTGAATACCATCATCCAAGGAACTTGAAGGCCCTTTGTTTATTAGATAAACAACATTCTACAACATCTGCCCAACATTGTAAAGGCCATCCTGCACGCCATCTCATGCACCTTGCACACTCCATGATTGTCCTGTTCATCCTTTCTGACATGCAATTTCCTTGTGGTGTTCCTGGAATTGTCTTCTCTCTACAAATTCCATTCTCTGAATAGTACTTATCAAACTCTTTGCTGCAATATTCACCTCCATTGTCTAATTTGAGATACTTCAACCTTTTTCATGTCTCATTTTCAACCAAAGCTTTCTATATCTTGAAAGAATAAAAACATCAAATTTATTTCAAATACAATAATTCCAGGTCTTTCTGGTTGCATCATCAATAAAAGTAACATAATAACAAGAGCCACCAAGAGATGATACCTGAGCAGGTCCCCATACATCTGTATGCACAAGCTCTAATTTTTCGTTCTTCTTTTCTTTCCCAACTCTGAGGAATCTGACTCTCTTATGTTTTCCATAAACACAATGCTCATAGAATTTTAAATCAACATGCTTCAAACCTGGCAACATATTCCTTGAGTGAAGAATCTTCATCCCATTCTCACTCATGTGCCCAAGCCTATGATGCCACAATGTTGTATCTTCTCCTGTAGAGGTTAAAGCATTAACAGAATTAGAAATACCATTACATAAATACAATGTACCAACCTTTTATCCTTTTACTATTACCAGGGATACTTTAGTGACCTTCCAGGTTTTATCCGTAAAAGTAGTCACGTAGCCTTCACCTCCCAAGTGCCATGTTGAAATTAGATTTTTCTTCAGATCTTGAACATGCCTTACCTCCTTCAATAGCCATTGATTTCCATTCTTCTATTTTATGAAAACTGTACTCATTCCAATGATTTTATAGGGTTTATCATCACCCAATCGAACCTGTCAAAAATTTCCTTGAACATAATCATGAAAGTGTTTCCTATCAGGTGTGGCATGGAATGAGGCCCCTGAATCTACCACCCAGGCATCAATAATATTTTCTAATGAAAGAATCAAATCATCTCACAACACATCACCTGTCACATTCACTTCATGATATTTTTCTTGTTGTGCATCTCCTCCTTTCCCTTCCAAGACTTGTAGTCTTTCTTCAGGTGTCCTTTCTTCCCACATATCTAGCACACTATCCCCGATCTGGACTTGGGTCTGCCTTTCCTTGAGTTACTGCGATATCCTGGGCTCTTTCCTCTTTCCATTTTTCTTCCCCTAGTCTCTGCAGTCAAAGCATTACCTGATGTCTCACCAAAGCTTTTCAGTCGCATTTCCTCGCTAAGGATTGCACTCACAACATCATCAAACTTTAAAGTACTAGATCCAGAGACAAAGTTACTAATCGCCATTAAAAAACCATTCCAACTTTCTGTCAATGAGCATAGAAATAACAGAGCCCTAACTTCATCATCAAAAGTTAACCCTATAGAACTTAGCTGACTGGTAATTGTATTAAGTTCATTTAAATGACTAGCAATGGATCCACCTTCTGACATCTTCATATTAAATAAACACTTCATAAGAAATACCTTATTTGAGGTCGAGGGTTTTTCATATAGTTTTTCCAATTCCTTCATTAAACCCTCTATTGTTGTTTCCTTTGAAATATTAAAGGCTATCGATGCTGCTAGGCACAGTCGTATTGTTCCAAGTGCCTTTCTGTCGAGAATATCCCATTATGTTTCTATCATACTCGTTGACTTCTTTGTCTTTCTGCTCAATGGTAGGTACAAATATCTCTGATGCAGATAATCTTCCATATGCATCTTCCACAACTAGTAGTTTTAGGCATTAAATGTTTCAACCCTAAACCTACCATCTTCCGCCATTACTACCACTTGAACCATGAACCTTCTCTCCTACGAGTTTATCAGCCAAATAGACCTTCGTCTCTGATACAAGTTATTATAAAATTATATATTACAGAGAAATGGAACATATAAAATATATTGCAAAAATATAAACACAGAAAACACATAAAGCAAGAGAGACACAGATATACATGGTTCACCCAATTTGGGCTACATCCACAGGAAACAGCCAGTCCTTCCTTTTATATTATCCAACAAACTGAATAGATACAGCCAACAATAGATCCGTTGTAATTCCCTCTTCACCCTCACAAAATCTCCTCTCTCTTTCTCACTCAGAATACAGATCTACATAGACGCAATAAAATTCCCTCATATATAGCAAGGGGTTGCCTTCTAGGGGAAAAAACCCTAGATTAAACATAAATTCTAATGTGAGATCTCCTCCCAAAGAACGACCCAGATTGACTACGAAATTACAACATTTTACAAGGCAATTTTACATCTATTTTTATCTTCAAGGGTGTTGCACCATATCCCCTGGCCAGGGGGGGGATCCTAAAGATTGTTTCCACCCCCTTTGCACCCCCCTTGCAGAGCAAATATTACAGGCGACGTCACTACCACATTATGAACTGGGTTCAAATGCAGTGATACCTTTGAATAAATAAGATAAACAAACTCCAAACCCAACACTTATTTCCCTTCTACAACACCTCAATAGTAAAACCCACCAAAACAGCCTAATGCTGGGTTAATTTCGTGCAACCTGCTTTCCCACAACAACAACAGTCTCTTGAATAGTTGAATATGGCCAACCCACCAAATACCAACAAAAATAAAGGAAATAAAAAGTTGAAATGGGAACCTCAGTAGGGGGGTAATAACTAGCAATAACCCCCACGAGCGCCAGTTGGGGGAAAGCCCCCTAACCGAAACAAAAATTAGGGTTAAACCAACAACAAACCACAAAAGCATAACAAGAATCCTAGCCTAAGGACTAATCATGCTTGTGTTATTTGTGGGAATATGGGCATTAGACCCAGCATTTCCCTCAACTCCCCGAGTTTAAGAGTATGAAAGATACTAGGGGCAAGGGGGACCAAACCAAAAAATTGTAGTAATGAAAAATATCTTCCCTCATTAGGGTGTAGAGAATACGTAGCAAAACAATTCCCAACATCACTATCAGAATCCTCCTATAGTAAGTTCCAAAAATTCCAACAATTATGACATTTACATCGTTGGAGAGGATATTCTCTTGCAAACATGAAACAAGGAGTACGGTACCCCTCTAGAGACCAAGCCTTACACATCAACCACAATTGTTACACCTTTAACATTACCTCAGACTCCCTTAGAAACCATCCCACATATGGCTAAAGGGCGACTATGTCTAGAGGGACTTAATTTAATGGCTTCCCATAGCTACAATATCATCGATGAACTAGCTCAATTCCCATGATTTATGTTAGTGCTAAAAGTTTTAAAAACTTTCCCAACCCAACAGAAAGCCATTCTTTCAGTGTTAGGTGCAATCGACCTAGTTGATTCTCACTTGATGGCCTTCGATTTGGATAACAACACTCCATGCCTTCCATCGATAGTTGCCTCCTAGATTTTAGTCACCATTCAGAATATCAACATCCATCCTTGCATTGTTAATGAGGAGGCATCCACCTATATCATGTCCAAATATGTTTAGTAGAAACTAGGGTTTCTTGAGCTCAAATCATTACCCATTACACTCAGAGCATATGACGGGAACCATTAAACCCCTGTATGCCTTTTTTAAGATGTTTTGGTGGAGCTTGTTGGAAAAATTGTTCTCATATATCTACAGTTTCTTGATGCTCAGTTGGATTACAATATCCTTCTAGTTCGTAGCTACATATATGCCATGAGAGCAATAGAATATTCAATATTTTGTATCATGATGTTCCCCAATGTTCGAAAAACCATTACGATTGATAAACTCACATACTACAAGAAAACGATGTCCACCACCCTGGATGGTGTATTACCTTTCATAGCATCCCACACAGAGCTAGTCACAACATTTACTGAAGTAGGTCTGAGGATTTTCAAACCATCATCACTCCTTCAAACATACCTTGGTGACCCACCTTTAATTGAGGATGCCCCTGTAGCCCCGGTGTGTATAATGAGTTCGTAAAACACACCTAAGCCTCAAGAACTAGTTCCAAACACCACCAATCCTTTGAATACTCATTCAATGTTCATACCATACCCAATCACTCATTCACCTTTATTATATCTCCGACCTGGTAGTTTCTTCAACCAATTCATGGAAACATTGACATTTCCAAATATGGATTTTGCAATACTTGTCTTGTACTTGGCCCCAAATGCCATGTCAACAAACTCAGGTATTACCTCAATAGGAATCATTCATGTAAGCAGCCCTTAGGAAGCCACCCCAAGATGAACTACACCTGCATTGACACCAGCAAGTTCCAACAAAAGGGATAAGAATAAAGGAAAGAAGGTGGAAGCCGTAGGTACTTTCTCATCCAGGGTACCATCACCCTATGCATTATGTGACTCATTAGGACACCCTACCAACTTGTGTCCAGAATTAGATGAGTTAAAAGTTCTTCTTCATGCCCCAAAGATACCAGTATCCCCACCTCCACCTTCAAGAGATAAGGCCACACCAACACGTAGTAAGGCGTTATGCAGCAACCATGCATGTGCTATATGTGTAGAGTATAGGAATTACACATATCACTATCCCAAATTCCTCATTATGAAGATGCATTGGGAGCCCTTTCTCAAGACAATGTTGTGACTCCATCACTCCCCACCATTCTAGTGGTGGATGATGTGTCAAAAACCATTTATTGTGTCTTTGAGGAAGAAAATTCACATTAACTTAACCCTTGCAACCATTGTCATTCTACCTATAGTCCATCGTTAGTATCTAGAAGGATGGAAAATCTTCCAATGATATTATTCCAAAAACCTTCCCTCTTGTTCCCTATCCAAAAAACTAGGCCATTTTATTAATCAATGCCAAGAATTGAGAAAAATAAGAGATGTTTTTCTCTTGTTGGTACACATTCCTCGACCTACTCAATCAAACCAGTCTAGATGCACATGAAATCATTGTCACATTTGTTTCCAAGTTCATCATATGCAGAAATATCGATAACTCCCACGATTTCAAGCAGTAATAGAAACCTTTCACCAAACTAATATTGAGATCACAAATCCTCCTAATGCAACTAATGATAATATTGGGAGGTGGCATGCACCGGTAAATTCTCCACCTCATGACCCAAATCATGTGTCATTGTTACACCCCACTATAAATGTTGATACACATACCATTTATTACATTGGCATAGAACCTGCATTATGTGAAGAGCACATGTGCAGTATTTGTACCAACAACTTTCATAGTTCGGAGACATGTCCTATGTTGAAATTTTTTTACAACATAACATACAATGACAACTAGTTCAAGTAATCCTTGAAAATCCTCCTCCCATCGAGGAAGATGGCTTGGATCCTAGGATTCCAAAATTATCTTGGGAACCTTCTCCAACTCACCATCAATCCCCCATCAAATAAATTCTCCCACCACCTAGTGCTAATGACATGCAACACCACATATGATTCATTTCCTCAATCGTAGGAACCCATATTTGTATTTCCTCCTCGTAATTTTTTGGTGTCAAGATAAGATTTCGTACTGTGAAGGTCGTGCCATCCCCGACTATGTAGACCCATGCAATCTACATATTTTCGACATCATTGGGTTCTATAGCAACAACTACCGAATCCTTTTCTTGTTTGTCCACTAGCACCACTGGGTCCCAATCCCATCCTCACAACCTCCCACAACCTATATCACCATTAGAAAATATTTTTCACTCAGATAAAGGTATTCTAGAGGCCATGATGAAATCAAAGTGTCCTTGGAATTCCATGCATCATTTCTCTTTCTTTTTACCCGAGAAAGAATTATCACATACTAATGCAACAAGCCACAATATTTTCACATTAGAAACAAAGGACTTCCTACCACCAGGATAGGTATATTGGTTCAAAAATACCATTCATTGTCTAGAAACATTTGAGGAAGGGAACATGTCAAATACCCCACCTATAGTCAATGTATACATTTCCACCAAGCTTGACATAGTCGAAGAAATATCGATGGGGACAACATGCTCTCGAGGCGAAGTGGTCACATAAAAACCCCTCTTTTAAAAATATAGTGACATCTTTGCATGGTCTTACTCATAAATTCTGGGGATTAGTCCCACAATTATGGAACACCACATCGACACATGACATGATTCCCAGCTAGTTAGGAAAAAGAAGTTTTCACTCCAACCCTCCAAACAAGATGCTATCAAACAGGAGATCAACAAACTTCCTAAATCCAGTTTTATCTACTTGATCGCTTACACATATTAGGTTTCCAACCCTGTACCCATCATGAAGAAACATGGCACCATTCAAGTTTGTAGTGAGTTCATAAAACTAAAAGGTGCTTATCCCAAAGATCATCACCCTACAACCTTAATCGATCAAGTAATATATGCATGCGCTGGATACGAAGCCTTATCCTTCATGGATGGATTCTCTAAGTATAAATAAATTCAATATGACATACCGATCAGTACAAAATGGCATTTAACTCCCTATCGGGCACATTTTCCTATTAGTTAATGCCCTTCGGCCTTAAAAACATTGGTGCCACCTTTCCATGAGTTATGAACTACATATTCCATGATTTGGCTAATCTTATCCTGGCCTATTTAGATGACCTTATAGTGCAATAAAAAAAGCACTCAGACCATTTGGAAAATCTTGGCCTGGTTTTTCATTGGTGTCAATAATATAATCTACGATATAACCATATCAAGCTTGTGTTTTGTGTCAATGTAGGAAGAATGTTGGGATTGATTGCTTCCTAAAAATGTATTAGAGGTTATCCTCTTTAGGTCTAGGCCATCCAAGAAATCCCACCTCCAAGAAATTTGAAGCAAGTACAAAGCCTGCACAGTAACTCCAGTTTCTTATTCCACCTTATCCCTGATTATGTCACTTATGTGTAGAGTTTCTTGCGCCTTCTTCTTCAGGACATTCCCTTCCACTCGAATGGGGAAGCCAAAAAAACATTTGAGGCCTTGAAAGATACATTATCGCACACACCACTAGTTATCCCTCATGACCATATAAAATATTATATCCTCTACTTATTAGCATCAAAAGTAGACGTTGTAGGGGTATTAGTCGAAGAAATAACAGATAATAGGGAACACAACATCTATTATATAGACAAAAAACTCTTTGGTCCTTATTTAAAGTATGAGCTCGGAGAAAAAAAAAATCCCTAACACTTGTATTCTTAGTACAAAAGCTTCAACACTACATCATCTTGTGGACCACCACCATAATAGAAAATATCAACCCCATGAGATACTTTCTGACTCGCCGTATGATGAACCACAAGTATGCTCGATGGGTAGTTATTTTTCAAGAATTTGACTTACGATTTTCTTCCCCTAATGCAATAAATCTCTTATTCTTGTAGAATTCATCGTGGATCTCCCCAAAAAATATTAAGGGTATCCTATTAATCATTATTTACTAGACAAACACTTATTTTCCATATCTATGGATTACGCATGGTATGACAATATCATTCTCTTTCTTTGAACATAGAAGTTCAACCCTTAGGTCACTTGTGATAATCATAGGTAAATATGCCACCAAGCCCTCCATTACCTCCATATGGAGGATATCCTCTATCATCGTAGGATCAAAGCCATTCGTCATCGATGCCTTAGCATTGAGCAAGCTTAGCATGTCTCAAATCACTACCACAATGGAGCTTGTAGTGGCCACCTATTCGAAATGGCCACTACCCAAAAAGTCCTCCAAGCTGGTTATTTTTGGCCCACCTTGTTTCGTGATTGTGTTCAAGTATTGAAGAAATGTGTACATTTCCAATTATATTCTCACAAAGCACTCGCTCCACAAACTCCCCTTCACCCAATCATTATCACAAACCCTTTCTGCAAATGGACCATAGACTTCATGACATGCAACCCACATTCTCAAGGCCACTATAAGTACATTATGGTCATCGTAGATTACTTTACCAAATGGGTAGAGGCAATTCCTAGTTATAATAACACCACGAAAACCGCTTTCTGTTTTTTCATTAACCATGACATCACATGGTTTGATATTCCCAAGGAGTTGGTCTCGGATCATGGCAAAAATTTCAAGAATGAGATCTTTTAAGAACTATCCCAACACCTTGGTTTCTCTCACGAGTTTTCTTCCCCATACTACCCCTAGTCTAATGGTCAGGTAGATGTTGTCAACAAACTCCTTGAAATAATATTCTAGTGTATGGTGAAAAACCACAAAACCAATTGGCATCACATGGTTTTTTAGAGATATGGAAGTACCACACAATAGTCAAGAAGTACAAAAAGTTCACACCTATTCAATTAGTATATGGGGTGGAGGTCATACTCCCCATTGAGTGTGAGATAACTACCTTACACTCAGCCATCAAACTCCTCTTAGACACCTCACCTTTTAAACAAAGGCTAGTATAGTTGGAAAACGTTGACGAAGGTTGGCGGGAATATTTCTAGCATAATGAAGCCCAAAAAAAGAGGACCAAAACCTCATTCGATCACAATGTCCTCCCTCATTCATTGATGGAGGGGAATCTAGTCCTTCACTATGATGTTTCCAAGGAATCTTTAGGACCAATTAAGTTTGAAACTTTATGGAAAGAACCATACATAGTTAAACATTGACTCCACAAAGGAGAATATATGTTAGCAGAGGCTAATGGGACTTGCCTCAAAGACCTCATGAACGGGATTTACCTAAACAAAATCTATCCATAACACTAAATTAAACCCTAGAATTTAAATGTGTGTAACATGAATTATTTTCATAATGATCACCTCATCATGGATGTACTCTAAAACAATACTCTCATCATGTGTCAGAGATGAATAATTCGCCAACCTATCATCACGGTCCATTGATGGTTCTTCTCAGTGGTCACAAAATATCGCAATAGCGACCTGGGAAATATAATCTCTTGAGTTGACAGCCTTCCACTAGAATGGGCTTTGCATTGCGTCAATCACAAATAATTAAGACGGATACGATGTTCTAATAGGCCTCTTGGTCGATGGCTCCAACCTAGGTATAAGTCACCTACATGTGTTACTTGACTCCTAGCTTGTTGCATCACAGTTGAATAGAGCCTTCAAGGTACATAACCCTTTCCTTTTTCAGAAGTATCTGCATGGACAAAGTTTATCACGTGGTTTTGATCATATCACATTTACATATATTCTAATAAATTAGAATCATGTAGTCGGCCACATAGATAGTTAGATCCTAGACTGGAATGCATCACATATATATCATCATTTAGGAACATAAAGCATAAATAACATATCCATGACACATCATTTCACATAGATGCATCATGAGATCCTCAAAAAATAAAATTATATCTATATATATATACATATATATGTATATATGTATATATATATGTATATATATATATATATATACATATATATATGTATATATATATATATGTATATATATATATATATATATATATACATATATATACATATATATATGTATATATATACATATATATACATATATATATGTATATATATATATATATATATATATATATATATATATATATATATATATATATATATATATATACATATATATATATATATAGTCATAAAAAAGGGGAGCATCCTCATAATGGGTGCTTCCACTGGTACATACAAAAAATATATCTAGGGTTGGGGCTCAACACCTCTAGCATCAGCTGTACCCCCTACACAAGGCCATCCTGCCTCACCTGGTATAGGAACTAAAATTGGTCGAGCAGTCGACACTGGCACTTCAAGATTACTAAAGACAAGGTTACTTGTCTTGTCCTAGTCCATAGTCCTCTCGATCACATCCTCCTCTAGTATCTCCCATACAACATAAAAAATTCCCTAGAGTAAGACTTCTACATGATCTCTGGCATCCTGAGCAACCTCAGGTAGTGCCCCTACTTCCTCAGCACGAGCTGATAACCTCTCCATTTAAGTGAAAAGAGATGCACCATCCCCCTCCCTAGAGTGTCCACCTATCTCTAAGAACCGATATTGTTTAGGCCTCCGAGGACCTTCCTCTACCCTGTCATCCCTTTGACATCATTGTGTAGTAGCCACACCCGCCCCTCTAGGACGCTTAGGACTATTTCCCACCAATATAGACAATGGGCATCTAGTAGGTCCAACATCTTCAATTAAACATACATGGTATGAATATGGAGATATATAATAAAGCCAAAATGCATGTAAATCATCAAAATACTGAATTCATAATTACATACCTGCTAGACCCCAAGCATCACCTGGGGGTAAGCCCATTTGTAGATCTCCTCAAAAATCCACATGAGCATAAGGGAGGTCAGGGATAACTTGAGGGTTGGAAAAAAACAAACCCTCGAATGTGAGCATCCAATACTACCCTTCCTCACCATCATCTACCAGAGTTATCACAGGTGCCCATCGTTGCATCTTCGGATGTCTCGGAAGCCCGATTGACACTTCCAACACTGGACACAACACTACGACCCTCTCATATAGAATGTTCCATATCACACTACCATAGTAGAAGCTCCTCTCTTTACCTGTGCTAACCTATGTCAAAAGAATCATCATCCTATGCTTAGTCATAAAATATGCCCTCCTAAAGTCTCTGGAGGATCACTACATATGGTCCTCAAATATGGTTCAGGGTCGAGGACCCTAGTATCTGTACAATAATATTTGACACTGCCAACTCGACCACATAAAAAATAGAGGTGATGTGGATGCACAACTCGTTAAAGGATTGTCTCTACAATTAATATCAAACCACGCTGACAGATCTACCCATCTGGGTGGGAGCTCGACCAGTGGTACATCACCTCGAGGCACCAACCTAGTCATGAAGTACGCATCAAACTCAGCAGTCAATGTCATATCATGGCCTCATATGTCGAATCCCTATTGATCCAACTCCCATCTCTCAATCACAAATTGCAGGACATCCTCTTGCAATCTTAGTAGAGGGTTCTTAATGAACTTTAGTAACTCTCATTTAGATAGTTGTGCTCAAGCTTAGTGTCACCAGCTATTTCTATGTGGATATGGTCCCATTCCCTCTCTCTCCATGTCACGACCATCCTACCCAAAGAAAGGAAAAGTTAAAAAAATAAACCTCATAGGCTTCAAAAATATTATTTCATTTTCACCACGTGCCTATTCCCAAAACAGGAGTGTGATCGTGCATCTGTTTCCTACATAGATGCGTGGTACCTTGCTACATTTATTTGGAGAGTGGAACAAATCATGTGACTATTCACCCCTAACCCATGAGGACCTTAGTAGGAGTGCCTCCCAGCAGTCATTGCTATAGTCATGCGCATCAAGTGACTATTTTTCCTACAATCACACATTTTGTAAAATTGTTTTACCGCTACTCACGTGCCCCCCATGAATTTTCTATAGTCGGCCACACAAATTTGAATTTTTTTGATATATTGGTTCGTATAGGCCATCCCTGTATGACCTATTTAGCCCAGGCTACAGAAATCACAAAGGTGGGATCATTACCTCTTACCCGACTCTTCTCGCATGTTACCTAAGTTCTCTGGCTGACTACTATAAAAGAAAATAGGTTGTTGACCCTGCTCCACATCAGCAAGTACAAATGAGGTGGCATATGGGCTCCACACTCGTATTATTGACCCTCATCCATTTTTCCACAAGCTCGTACAGGAGATCAGAAGGTACTTTTAGAAATCCATCAATGGAATTCGGATCAAAATGTCATCATCTACCTCATCATACCCTCCACTTCATTCCAGAAACATACTCATTTTCGATCATATTTCACTTTTCAGAGTACCCATCAGTTGAGCCTTTCCATGATGTGTGTTTCATATTTGTTAACACAATTTAGTTTACACATATTTTAATCAATATTTTTTTTCTTAGGGTATTGGTTATCAAATTTGGAGGTTCCTCATAGTTTCTCAGCAAAAGCAATACCCTGGTGACAATCGACAGTTAAGGTATCATTCTCCACTCAATATGATAGGATTCCTTGAAATATTTGCATATCCTGGAATCATTTCTCTGAAATAAACTATAGGGTCCATCATCTCAACCAAATTTACCACCAACTTCCACTTGCACATGGTAAACGTCCATGTCGGTCAATAACATTTTCCATACTTGGATCACCTCATTTCATATCTTACCTCATACTATTGCATGATCATTCCCCAAGGCCTAATAGCCATCTCATATGCATGTATTGAATATCAACCTCATTCTCCTATTCTTAACTCACTTCTTACTAATGAGCCTTGGAATCGTTGTTGGGCATGGAATCCCCTTGAAGGCATGTTTTGGGGCTTAAAGCCCAAGTTTTGACCGAATCTTATTATAAAGTCTACGAATTGCAGGCGCGGGGTGCGAAAGTATGATAGAGTCATAGGGTTGTCCGCCCTAGTTTGTAATGTAATGTCGGCTAGATAGACCTACCCATGGTCCACGGACCATGGGATTGTATATATAGATTGAGGCTCTAAGTGTATAAGATAATGAACTAAGGAGGAGCATGAGAAGTCTAAGGGATTGAGCCGTAGTGTGAAGTGTGTCTTTCGGTCATAGAGTAGGAGAAGGCTCTGCAACTGACTACGCAGAGGCCTAGTACTCTGCAGCTGAGTGTGTGGACCCCTGCAGCTGAGTGCGTAGGGCAAGTCGAGTCTGTAACCAAGGAAACAATTAATAAAGAGAAGTTTTATCATAATTTTGTGTATCTGTTCTTAGGTTAATGCATGTTCGATATAATTTGCAAATATATTTTTTATTTACTGCGCGCACCTGTACGAATGGTTTATGTTGTTATGTGTAACTTAAAGCATGCAAGTAGGATAAAATAATCAACTAACATTGGAATATCAGTAAGTTCTTAGGTGATAACACAAGAGCGCAATGTACAACCCCTGGGTAGGGCTGCGCAAAGGTAGTATATCAGGCTACGAGGTATGGGAAAGTGCATGAAGCCACCTGTGCACAGGGTCAAACCGCAGACTAGTTGAACTCATCAGACATATCCAGGGTGTAGAAACATGGTTCTAGCACCCTCCCATACTACTTCGGGTGAGACCTCAGTCCTTGCCAAAAGGGATAGTAGTACGGGGATTTGATTGGCTAAAATAACTTTGAACCTGGGTCAGGCCCCAATAAGCCAAAAAATGGTTCCGTTTCCCGGATCGGGATCTGCATAGAGATTTCTGATGTCATATCGCTGGAATCTAACAAAGAAAGGATTTGAAGAGTGGTTGGACAAAAATCTTCATGAGTTCGCAGCACAGGAAAACAAGAATCTGCAATTATCGTAGGAACAGTGGTTAGATTGCTACTTATATACAAAAATCCACGAAATTTTCTTTGCATCCTTCCCTACTGAGTTGTATGAGTAGATCGTGAGGTAGTAGATGGCCAAGGAAGGTGTAAACTTAACAAACCTATTATGTGGACTCTAGAGTTGGTGCGCAGACTGGAAGCATTGGAACACAAGATTGTGTGCACTAACGATCACTGGTTGGATCAGATCATCGCAGGGTTCATCACCGAATTCACGGTAGATACTTCAGTCAGCTATAGCGAGGTAGAACGACACTTCCTCAAGGGACAGTGAGGTAAGTACGTTAAATCTTTGAACACTTGAATTAAAATGCTATTGTGTGAAAAGTGGGTTATGTGAATAAATTGATGTTTGTGGCTACATGGAGTGGGAGGACCTATAGAAACGAAGATAGCACAGAACTCGAAACAAGCCTCCTGATATCACCTCCGCGAGGGGACGAAGAAGATCTTGCAAGGGTTTCACTAAGAAGTGTGATCAATCTGATAAAGCAGAGAATTTTTTGCATACCAACCCCACCCACACCACCACCAATTTCACCATCTTCACCCCCAACTTCACCCACACCACCTCCGCCACCACCGCAAAGCAGTATGGCTAGCACGATAAAGGTACCAGTGTTCAAGGGAGTAGGGAATGAAGATCCTGACCAATTTTGGTTCATGGTAAAAGCAATATGGGAAGCACAAGGTGTCACGGATGACAATATAAATAAGGAAACGTTGGTCATCACTCTACAGGATCCCGCACTGACATGGTACATTAAGCATTCCAATGACAATCTGACTGCAGGGATAGCGGATATCCAAACTATGCTAAACAAATAATTTAGTAGGCCAAAATCGGAGGCACAATCAATAATTGGATTCAAGGAAATCAAAATGCTACCAGGCGAAACCCAGTGGGAGTTGGATCAAAGACTAAAGTGCACAATTCGCTAAGTGAACATGACCTTAATAGATAGGCATCACTGCGAATGTTTTGTAGCCTCGTTAACACCGCATCTACTGAACGCGATGTTGCAACAAAGGCTAACCACTTAGGCTGAAGCTTTGGAGAACGCAATAATATTGCACCAGACTCCGATACAAGATCCAAACCTAGGAGTCCAATAGATTCATGTTCAGTTGAAGAACTTGTGCCTTGAGATGTAGAGTTTCAAACAAGAGAAGACGTTTCGTCCAGAAGTGCGCGACGAGGTATGGTGCGTAAAGTGAAAAGGCCAGGGACACGACATGGACCATTGTCCAGTCTTCGCGAACTACTACCTAGTGGGAGGAGGACCAATTCTTTCGAGACTGGAGCCACAAGTAGGACCAAGCGTTGTGCCTGCATTGTGGTGTGTGATTTGTCAGATAGGAGGGAAGCATGCTATAGATAACTGCCATCTATTACAGAAGTATACGCAGAGTTCCCAACAGTTTTTCTATAATTTCTGCATGTCAGTAGGCCATGATGAGTGCACTTGTAGAAGTTATGAATTGATGATGGAGTGGACTCCTACCTATAGAGTTTAGGCCAAAACATGGCCCCTCGATCAAAATGCAAGAATGCTGCACACTGGATTTCAGGGGCATGGATGAGGCCAAGGAGGAATGGGACCAGGAAGAGGTCGTGGCCAAGTGATATGCTATAATTACGGTGGACGAGGCATTATGCCCACAATTGTACAAATCCAACAAGACCATCATGCTTATATTGTATGTAGTTTGATCATGAGACGAAGGGCTGTCCCATGCTGATAGCGAGGTTGTGCGATAAAGGAGCACTCCAATGTCCCCTGAATTAGAACCTACAAATGATGAGGTGTGATCCGCATGAGGAAGATCTGAATGTAAATATTGTGCTTCGAAGTGGTATCACGACAGGGGATGACAAAGGCAAGCAGCCCAAAGAAAGTACCTGGGTTCGCAAGGCTCCAACAAAGGAACTTGAATTTGATTTGTAGCGCGCTAAAGAGACATTCATGGAAGCTAAGAAGAGCTTCACAGATGCCTCTACTTCAAGAAGTAAAGACAGACTAGAACGAGAAGTGGACCCATCGATGCTCACTACATTTTTGGAGACATGCATGAAGCTGCTACACAACACCAAGGCTATGAAGGGGTTGCAAGAACTCATAACTAGATGTGTTGGGACCGCACCAAAAGAACCGTGTGTAGTCCGAAAGCTCGGGAAACACATAACGTGAACAGGAAGGGAGATGAGATTGACCACACAGATCAGGGAATATGAAATGGATCAAGTGATTCTGGATCTAGGATCGTATGCGAATGTCTTGCCAAATCAGGCATAAGAGTGCATGGGCAGTCTTGCGCTGCAATTGTTTCCTATCTAATTGCGAATGAAAAACTGGCAGAAGATCCTACCTATGGGGAGATTGCAGGGAATCATAGTAGATATCAAAGGAGCGAGCATGCTGGCAGATTTCGATGTGATATATATTGTTGATGATAGCAATCCCTATCCCATGCTACATGGAATAGATTGGGCCACTGACATTAATGGAGTGATAAATCTAAAGAAGAGCAAGATGATTTTTGAGAAAAGGTCACTGCGCGTAGTGGTACCTTTGGACCTTGCAGAAGGATCGCGCTACATAGAGCCAATGTGAGACTATGATAGCCACGATGATCTAGACTATATCTACAAGATAACCACATGTGAGGAGGACTGGGTAAATCCAACAACGGATGATAGGATTTCGTGGGAGCACGAAAGCTCCTGCACCTCAGATCCAGACGAGGAAATAGAACGACGGAAGAACCGGTTAAATAAGGTAACCACAATCAACTGTAACATGATGACAAGGTTGTTGCACTACATGGCAACAGAGGTAAGAAATCTACCTATGTATGACGGGTTGAGTGAGGTGGTGGGGTATGCACCAACAGAATTTTGAGGATTGGCATGAACGCAGAAAGATGACATGCCTATGATTTGGGAAGCCTTAGATGCGGCTAACAATCAAGTATATCAGACAAGATGATCCACATGCACACCTTGTGAAATGGACCAAGGTCTATACGGAAGAGCCACAACCTGAGTGGGTGCACCTATTCTATCATACCCTAGATATCATTTTCATGAATTGGTATACTGAGACAGAGCTCCACCATGGCACAAGCGAATGGGATATCTTGCGTGAAGGATTCCTATTAACCTTCATGTTTGAGGATCATTGGTGGGATACTGTTGATGATGCACTATGAGCAATAAAAGCATATATCTTCAGAATACCCCAGGAGCCAGTGGATATGCTTCAGCTGGAATGGGTGACCCAACTGAGAAGCACGGTGGAGTTTTACAATGTAAACATTGAGGAGGATGATGAATATCCACGAAAATTTAACATTCCAGAAACTGAAGGTTATCATGAGGTTCAAGGAGGCTGAATCGAAGTATGTAACACTCGATGACTATTGGGATGATGCCACAGTGGATAAGGTCACTGAGTTACTCCACGAGTACTAAGACTTATTCCCAATGAAGATTACAAACTTAAAGGGGATCATTGGTGATTTAGGGATGATGAAGATCACCCTAAAACCCGGCGTGAAGCCGGTTCAGAAGAGGTCTTACCATTTGAATCCAAAGTACAACGAAAATATCAACGTAGAGCTAGACAAAATGCTCATAGCCGGAATTATTGAGCCAGTGGAAGAATCTGACTGGGTAAGCCCTATGGTAGTTCAGGAGAAAGAGCAGAAGGGCAGGAAAAGAATATGCATGGACCTTAGGAAGTTTAATGGCACCTATGTCCACGACCCATTCTCAACCCCGTTCACAGATGAAGTATTAGAAAATGTCGGTGGGAAAGAAGCATATTCTTTCACCAATGGGTTCTCAGCATACCACCAGATCAAAATCGCGCTGGAGGATAGGATCAAGACCACCTTTGCCATTGAATGGGGCTGCTTTCAATACACCATCATGCCATTTGGGTTAAAAAATGTGCCAACCATCTTTTCACGCATAGTTGTTGCCACCTTCAAATAATATATCCACAAATTCCTGGATGTCTATCTGGACGATTGGGCTATCTTTGGATTGGTTAAGCACCACGTAGCAAGCTTACGCTTGATGCTAGATACTTGTTGATGATATCAGATTGCGTTGAACCTCAAGAAGTGTATGTTACTCATTCCCTTTGGGAACCTACTGGGACATGTGGTCTACAAACAAGGACTAATGGTAGACCTCATGAAGATTGTAGTAATTCTGAATTTGGAAGCACCGTAAAGTGTTAAACAGTTGCGCTCTACGTTGGGACACACAGGATACTACAGGAAGGTCACCAAAAGCTATGCCTAGCTCACTGCTTTGATGGAGAAACTATTGAAAAAGGATCTCACATTCTGCTGGAATTGTTAGCCTTGTGGCCAAACAGTCCAAAAATGGATCCAAGTATGCCTTTTAAAGTCTCCATAAGCCAACATAATCACGCCAAAGGATCCAAATATTCTCTTGAAGGCTTCGACATTTGCATGAGGATCACTGAAAAATCCCAACAGTCGCATGGAGGAAAGCCCTTAAAAGGGTAGAAAAATGCTATCGGGATGCTAAAACACCTTAAAACAGTCAAAAACTAGCTATCGCAGGCTTGAGCATGTCAATGCACAATAGCCATTAGATCTAGCAGATCAATGACCCAGATCTAAGCAGCTAATCACAATCGGCCAAGCAGAAGGGACAGTTTAAAGTTGGGCGCATGACACCACCGATCAGCGATCACCAATGATCGCATCAGTAGGTCGCATCAGGGGGGAGCATATGCTATGTTATATGAAGGACTCTGGCAAGAGAAACATGCGATTATGATTTATCGCATCGCTATGTCGCATCGGCGATGACCATGGGGTGGGGTCTATGCATATGTTTACGTGTGACCTGATAAACCGGAACCGACGACATTATGAGTATGAAATACATAATATTTGAGGTCCGTGCCAAAGCCGTTTTCACTGGTTTTGTGTGTATTTTCGTTGTTTCAATGAAATATAAAGGAAACCTTTGGCCAGCAATGATTGCGATGAGTCTCGGACCTGAAAGGTCCGCGAAGGGAAATACACAATTTTTCAAGTCCGCCAAAGTCCTTTTTTAATGATTTTCAAATTATGTTTTAGGTGCATTTTAAAAGCACAAAGAAATCACGAAACATGTAGGATTTTGGGTGGGCCATGGGCAGTAAGCGGTTTAGTCTGAGTTCTGCCTGATTCCATACAACGGCTGCCACATGTCCAAGATGAGGAGAGAGAAAACCGCCCTCATCGGGCTGTTAACTCCAGTACAAAAGAGGCATCCAAAATGGATCATCACCATTGGATCTAGGACTCCTAGATCAATGGTGGAGATGTGCTATCACTGCAAGGGTGGACCCAAGAGAATAATAAGCCATATCTAAGGATTTTTGAAGTCCAAAAAGGACACAAAGTGGCAGGATGTGTCAGTATTGCTGAGTTTTCTATTTAAAATGGAAAACAGTCATGTATTAACAAAAAGGGGCCATTTAAATGGATTATAAGGGCCAAAAGACACATTCCACCATATAGCAGAGCCCGAGAAACATATTGCCATGAAATAGGGGTCGAAAAGGGAAAGCGAAAGGTGATAACGCACAACTCACTTGAAATAGAGACATCATGGGCATCAACACCACAGGCAACGCAATAGCCACACCAAAAAACATTATGGGGCATCTCTGGCACGGGAGAGTTCCCAGACATCACAATAAGCTACCCAAAATATCTGAATGCGGTTATTCTTTTGTCATAAGAAGAAACCTCCGAACCATGATGCCTATCAAGGGAATCAATTAGTTGAAGAGATAGAGGGATATATTAAGACCTCCCAAGCCTCAAAAGGCTAAGGATGATGGTAAAGAACGATAAATATCTGAAAGAAAAATGTAATATAGTTTTAACTTCTGGAGATTATTCCTCCTCTGTTCCTTCAAGCTTCTCATCTTCATTCTAGCTGTATAAGCTTCTTTTGCCATTATATGTTCAATGTCCATTCTCTTTGGTCTTCTATGCTTGCACTTGAATAGTTTGTTCATGTTTTCTTTGTGTCTAAAGCCAAATAACTGTCATCTTATCTTTTCTTTGATAAACTAGATTTGCAAACTTCTTTGCTGCCTGTAGCTAGCCATCCATATGTGGTCATATATGCATCTGCCAGTATAGTCAGTATTCTCTTTTGCTGCCTGTAGCTAGCCATTTATTTATGTTTATGCATGAAATCTACTAGTATAGTCAGTATTCTCCATCTATCCATTGAATTTATAAATTATTCAGCATTAGTGGTCTAAAGCCTTGTATTGGTGAGAGTGTTCATGCATGCCTTGAGTGAATAGAGCTGAAATGGTTATCTAACTTGATCCAAACCCTCATTTATTCCAATAGTTTAGAGAAAAATATTGAAGACTATATGTTATAAGGCATCTCTGATCTACAACCTAGGAGAGTTTCCTGGAGTGATAACATAATTTGCGTCGTTGTCAGGGAGAGGAAATTGAAGCTCAACTTCCCTACGAAACGACATACATCCAACTTTGATGATAGACAAATTCTAGGCACTTTTCTAGTTGTAATCATCTATCTGGCACCTCTACTAGAGGCCGAACCTCTTAGCAACTCCACTTCATAGTTCTGGCTCAATTTGTGAGGCATACTCAGTGAAATCCTCAGAAGCTACAAGCTGACCCAGTATCTGACCCTAAAAAAATCATCAAAGAGAGAAAGGTATTGCAGAAAGGAGCATCAGGTTCAGGTAAACCTAAACAATCTCCTATATCTCTTCAAGAAAGGCTTGTAATAGAACAAATACATGTTGAGAGTATAGCATCTAATACTAGCAGTGAAGAAAAACTCTCAGAGATTCATAAAGCTCCTTATTCTTTAGGTTCTCCTTTTTCTTTAAGCCTAAAGGAAACCTCACTTCCTACCCATCATACTCCTTTAGTCCTGTCACTCACTCCTTAGCCATCTATCATTCAGACTGCTAGTACTCTTTTAGCCACCACAGCTATGGCAAGTCCACAAGCACCTACCAAAATGGAAAGAATCATAGTTGCTAGGTATGGACCTCTAATACTGCCCACTCCTTTGAATGCCATGCCTACTAGAGAATATCAGAAATATAGGCCTAAGTTCACTAGGACTGAAGGTGTTACTGCTGAAGAACATCTTGAGTCATTCTATAGCTATGCTGATAATCTGGACATTAGTGAAGATGATGTTTGGATGAGAGTCTTTGTCCAAAGCCTAGATGGAGAGGCTAGAAAATGGTTCAGAGAACTAACCACTAGATATATAGCAGATATTGAAGCTTTAGATGATGCATTCCTAAAGCATTTGGGGGATAAGAAGGATCTCCTCTACTACCACACTGAGTTTGGGAACTTAAAGAGGGAAAATGGTGAGTTGCTGTCTGATTTTAATAAGAGGTTTAACCGTATGTACAACAAGATACCAGCTGAAGTAAAACCCACTACTACCTTTGCTAAACTCACCTATTCCAGTGCTTTTGATTCTGACTTCTGCCTACTGTTGAGAGAGAGGTGATGTGCTACTTTGGTTGACATGCAAGATGCAGCCTTGGAAGTGGAATCAAACATCATGGCTACAGAGAAGCTCAAGGGAAATGTTGATAGAAGAAGACAGAGGAGCAAGTCTTCATCATCCTCTAATCCTAAGATAGATAAAATGACCAAAATGATCGAGTCATTAGCCTCTGAAATCTCCAAATTGAAGGTTGAGCAGCACCTGGGGAATGGAAGAGTGCCTAATACCTTTGCTCCTAGAAATCCAAATCTAAATCCATATAGAAGAACAAATGAGTAGTTGTAGATTCTGTAAAGAAACAAAGATGCTAATGAAGACCAAAGTATTGGACATAATACTGAGAGAGGGGGTGAATCAGTATTATAAAGTCAATTATTTTTCATTTCACAATCAGATTTGTATACACTACTTTAGTTAGTTAAAACTGCATATATATGCAACTGTAGTTAAGGAAACTAGCGTATAACCTGTAGATTTAAAATTTAATTTATTCTTCAGATGCTGATCATTAATCTGTGCATCAGAAACATATAAACAGTAACCAGGTATAGTAAAAAAGAGTAGACAGTCACACAAAAGAACACAAGATATAAGGTGGAAACCCTATGTGGGTGAAAACCGCCTACTGCAATTCGTCTCTATATTCTTTTAATAAGAAACTTCTTCTTACAATGGTTCTATATTGGTGTAGTCTTATAGTAGTACACAGGATTCTACCTGTAGAAGGCTAGAACCTTCTCTCGTTCTCTAGACTCTCCTTGGAGGGAGCTACAACCCCCTTAGCTCTTGTACTAGCTGATGTATTAGTATGTAGGTGCTGGCCTATAGAAGGCGACAACCTTCTCTTTTCTTCGAGGGACCACATTTCATAAATTTTTAGACTGGATCCATCATCAAATACATATGCATCAAGCAATCTCCTTTGCACCAATCAAAACTAAATCAAACAATCACTTCTCTGAAAGTTGTAACCAGAATACAGTAACAGTAACCAGAAACCAATCCTAAACCCAGAACACTGTAGCAATAAACAAAAGTAGCTAAAACATATTTCATGAGACGTACACTACTTCAATATGTAGAACCTGCATGCATACGCTTCTATATTACAACAAACCTCCATATACACAGTTTTGTAATACCGAACCAGTGTGTATACATGCCTTTGCTATGTTGAACCTGCATACAGATATATAAAAGATAATCTATCATTTTCAATTATTCAGACATCGGATATACCGAGATTATCATATTTATAGATCAAGTTATGCGTCAAATATAACAGATCAAAATCACACAAAGATACTGCTCTTCAAGTCTTGAGATCTTGACCCATCAATAGAACTTATCCTTCTTCTAGCACTCAGGTTCCTCCTTGATTCAGATCTAGCTATGCACCATAACCCAATGACCAGTGTTATAGATCTTTCTCTTCATAAGATATTCAATCCTTGAGTGTCTTTGCCTAATGATCTCCATCCCCTTTTATAGTATTAGGCCTTACTCAATACCATGGTCCAAAACCATAGAGAATCAATACCTTGGACCCAACACCTGGGGTCAATACTATGGACCAAATAACATGGACCAATACCAAAATACCATGGACCAAAACCAAGTTTTCCAAACTGTACGTGCTTTATTGTGCATGAAAGTGCATGTATATGCAAACACACCTTTTGGTCTGTGATATTGCATGTATATGTGGCTTCGTCAACAGGAACTTGCGTATACCTTCTTTTTATTTATACTAAGAGTCTGAACTGTCATCTGAGTGATTTGCCAAGTGAGTTTCCATCAAGGACAATACCTGTGCCATGGTGCCAAAGCTATGTTACAATGCCAACAATCTCCCCCTTTGGACTTGATGGCAACCCCAAGATACTCAAAGTCATTCTCCCCCTTTGTCATCAAGGCCAAAGGGTTATGCTCCCCATGAGTACATGTTGAAATCTATGTTCTGTTGTGCTGTCCATGCTCCCCCCGACTGTAGCCAAGGTCTGCAAAAATATGTTCTTCAAGAAAGAACATGACTCTATACATCATAAATGACCTTCCTATCACCAAAAACTCATACATACATCCATCTCCCAACCAAGTGGGGATACACCAAAAGTTTACACATGATAAAACAAGAACATTACATCATCTATCCCAAGAATAGTGGGGAAACCAAAATAGGTCGTTACATAACCTTGATAATAAAAGAAATACATGACATGGAGACTAGATATCTAAGACAAGACTATGATAGTCATCAACAACTAACATCAACAACATCTGTCAATCCTCATCCAGACCAACAACCATGATCTCCCTCTGCACCTGTTCCACCTGAAATTGAACCAAGATATTCTAAAATAATGCCAACAATGTATTATTAGAAGTATATTCTCCCCCTGAACCTGTGTCAGACGGTCTCTGTCAGACCCATATCAGACTCTTTCCATCCTGATTCTGGCCCACTGTTTGTCTCCAAACCAACATATACATGATTGTATCCACATAAACTAGCATATGTACGTGGATACGCTTCATGAAACTCACGTACACCCAGTGTTCTCTTATCTAGATAAGTGTCAATAGCAAGATGATGCATCAACTACTCCCAACTTCTGTCTGAGGTATTCAAATGTCTCCCTGGGCAGTGGTTTGGTGAATATGTCAGCAACCTGTTCCTTGGAGGGAACATAATCCAATTTAACCTTTTTTTCAAGCACTTGTTCCTGAACAAAATTATATTTTATAGGTATGTGCTTGGTCTTTGAATGCATGACTGGATTCTTTGAAATACTAATTGCACTTATATTATCACAAAAAATGGAGATAGGTGGAGTACAAGTGATTTGAATGTCTTGCAATGTTTGCATCATCCAAAGGAGTTGTGTGCAGCAAGATGCAGTAGCCACATATTCTACTTCAGCTGTAGATAATGCAATTGAACTTTGTTTCTTGCTGAACCAAGATACTAATCTAGATCCCATAAATAATGCAGCACCACTAGTGCTTTTTCTGTCATCCACTCTTCCTTCCCAATCTGCATTTGTATATGCATGAAGTGTGAGATCTGTGTCTCTAGGATACCATAAACCATAGTTTTGTGTTCCTTGAAGATATTTGAAAATCCTCTTCACTGCCTGAAGGTGTGCTTCCTTTACATTTTCCTGGAATCTTCTGACTATTCCCACTGCATGCATGATGTCTGGTCGGGTACCTGTCAAATAGAGAAAACTACCAATCATGGATCTATAGGTTGGTTGATGTACTACTACTGATTCATCATTTGCGCTGAGGCTGCATCCTATTACCATAGGGGTACATACTGGTTTCGAATCTTCCATGCCATATTTCTTCAAGATCTGCTGGAGGTACTTGGTTTGTGATAGAAAGATACCGCCTTTATTTTTTGGACTTGTAAACCAAGAAAATATGTGAGCTCGCCAAGTAAGGACATTTCAAATTCTTTCTTCATCGCCAAAGCTAAGTTTTGACTCATGGTTTCATCATTGCTACCAAAGATGATATCATCAACATACACAACAAGTATTAGAAATTTATCATTATCAATTTTTATATATAGATTCCTATCTGTTGATCCTTGTGAAAAACCTTGTTGATGGAGGTATTTGTCCGAATGAAAATACCAAGCCCTTGGAGCTTGTTTAAGGCCATAGAGAGCCTTTTTGAGTCTGAATACAATTTTTGGATCACTTCCAAGGATAAATCCATCTGGTTGCTCAATGTACACTTCTTCTTCTTCTAAGTCTCCATTTAGAAAGGCAAATTTCACATCCATTTGATATACTTTGAACTCATGAAAGCTAGAAAGAGCAAGGAACATTCTTATGGCATCAAGTCTAGCAATTGGTGCAAAAGTTTCTTAAAAGTCTATACCTTCTTGTTGAGCATACCCTTTACAAACAAGTCTGTCCTTCTTTCTAATAACATCTCCATTTTCATTCAGCTTGTTTTTGAATATCCATTTTGTTCCTATGACATTCTTATCATTTGGTCTAGGAACCAACTCTCAAGTGTTATTCTTTTCAATCTGCTCAAGTTCTTCATTCATGGCCTTGACCTAGTATTCATCTTTGCATGCTTCACTTACATTTCGTGGTTCAATGGAGGAGAGAAATGCTAGATAGCTTGAAGCTTCTGACATAGTTCTTCTTGTTTGTATAGCTGCCTCTTTTTGCCCCAAAATTTGAGTCGCTGGATGATTCTTCTGGACGTACCTGGATGGAGTCTTTTATTCTACCATTATCTGTTCTTTTGGTGTCTCATAGTTTTCTTCTTCATCATTAGTCTGATTTGATGTTGAAGGATAGTCCTCATCATCTTCAAAATCTTCGGATTTTACCTGCCTTGGATTGTTTCCTGCTTCATCAACCACCACATCAATACTTTCAACAATTTTTCCAAGTCTTTTATTGTGACACTTATATCCTTTACTTCGGGAAGAGTAACCAAGGAGAATGCCTTCATCTGTTCTAGGTTCAAACTTGCCAATGTTTTCATCAGTCCTTTTGATGTAACATTTGATTCCAAAAGTTTTGAAGTATTTTACCATAGGAGTCTTACCATACCAAAGTTCATGAGAAGTTTGAGTGTTGTTCACCTGGAAGTTTGTTTTGGTGAGAGTAGTAATGGCAGCAAATGCAACTTCACCCCAGAAGGTTATGGGAGTTCTAGACTCATCAAGCATAGCACGAGCCATTTGTTGAACCGTTCTGTTCATCCTTTCCATTACTCCATTTTGTTGAGGAGTCCCTACAGTAGATAATTCCCTTCTTATTCCATGTTCTTCACAAAAATTGAAAAATTCATCTGAGGTAAATTCCCTTCCTCGATCAGACCTAAGGCATTTGATTCTGTGATCTGATTCATTTTCAACCAAGGCTTTGAAAGCTTCATCTTTATGCTTCAGAAGTCCTATCCAACACATCCTGGAAAAGTCATAAATGAACAATATAAAGTATTCTTCTCCACGAGGTGAATTTTTCCTTGATGAACCACATAAATCAGTATGGACAAGTTCTAGTGGCTTACTGGCTGATCCTTCCTTCTTAGAGAAATGTGTGCTGGTTTTCTTACCAAACTGACATGATTTGCATATTGTATTCTCTGGAATTCTGATGTCAGGAAGATAGCGAACAACCTGATATTTGCATGCTTTCCTTATCTAAGAGAAGCTTAGATTCCCCAATCTTCTATACCATAGCCAGTGTTCACCATTCATGCTTAGATAGCATTGTTGTTGTCCTCCCTTGAGTATGTATAAATTATTTGGAGTTCTTATGCCTTTGATCACTTTTTCTCCTGTATCAAGCTCACAAACAACACATCCATTTTATCGAAATATTACCTCATTTCCTTGATCACACATTTGGATAACACTCAATAGATTATGCTTTAAGCCATCAACATACATAACATTTCCAGCTTTGACCTTTTCTTTCAAAATAATAGAACCTTTATCTTTTATGAGTGCAGGGGTGTCATCTCCAAATGAGACCTTCCTTTCCTTTTCTAAGGCACTATATGACTGAAGTTTTTCTTTATCACCTATCATATGTTTCGAGCATCCACTGTTGATGTACCACTGATTTTCCTATCCTTCCACATATAAGGCTATACCACATCTTTCTGGTTGCAGTTCTTTGTTTCTCCATGTTTTGGGACCCAATGAAGCTTCTTCCTTCTGAGATGTTTGCCGAAACCTACTCCTGCATTCAGAATCTTCATGACCGAAGTTGTTACAAATAGAACATTCTATTTCATTTCCAAGAATAGAAAAGTTATTGTAGGTCCTTTTAAAGATCCCAGTTACACTCCTTCGATTTCGTGTTTCTCTAGTCATGATGGTCTTGTAGGAAACACATTGAGCAGCTTTGTGTCTAAAGTTATGGCAAGAGAAACATTGGCCATTGAAGAAATTCCTACGATTATTAATCCTACCGACCAGATGATTGTAGTTTCTGCTGACATTCATCTTTGAGGAAAATTGAGAATGATTTACCTGTGGTTGGTTGTAGCTTCTGTTCATTCTTGAAGTAGATTGACCTCAATTTACCTGGTGATCTTCTTTCTACCTTTGCTGACGATTGTGAATCTGTTCACTTCTCCTTGCTGCATCAAGATAACTTTTGGAGGTGGATGGCTTTTGTGCTTGAGATGCTTCTTTAGTATATCCAAGACCTGTCTTGAATAGACGAGAATGCTGCACTTTGATAATGTCATCTAAAGCTTCAGATCCTTTAGCAAATCTAATATTAAGAGCTTGTGTTTTCTCAATATATTTTCTAAGTCCCACAATTTCACATTCCAACTTTTAATTGTGTTTTTCCCTTTCAGCAAGTTGGAATGTGAGAGTATCTATGATCATACTCTTTTCTTCTAAACCAATTTTAAGTTTAGAAATTTCTTCATAGAGATCATTTTCATCTATAGCATCCAAGAAATCATCATTTTCAAAAGCCATCAAAAGTCTATAATCATTACCATGTTCATCTTCATCACTATTTGAAAGTCCATCGTTGTCTTCATGCGTATAATAGCTCTTCTTACTTACATTATGTTTTTTGCTCCATTTAATTGGTTCCTTACCTTTATCAAGCTCATCTTTATGAGGACATTTGGCTGCATAGTGACCGACTCTTCCACAAGCAAAGCATTTGAAAGGTAGCCTACCTCTGAATCTTCCAAATTCCCATTGAAGGTTCTTGACAAAGTTTGATTCCTCCTCTCCTTCTGACGCATGTCCTGACTCATTGTATTCTCCTTTTCCTAAAGCTTTGAATGCGGCTTCTCTCATGTCTGATGGACCCCCTTTTCTCATTTCGAAAGTATTTAGGATTCCGTGCAGCTGTGATATAGTAATACTCTGGATATTCTGCTTTTCTTCTATGGAAGAAACTTTTGATTCAAACTTAGAAGACAAGGATCTTAGAACCTTTTCAACTAAAGTAACTTCTTTTATTTCTTCACCCAAATTTTTAACGCGATTAACAATCTCATCTATACGTAAGAAATAATTAGCCACATTTTCATCATTTTGCACTCTGAGCGTTCCATATTGAATTCTGAGAGATTGTATTTTTGCACGTTTTACCTGGTCGTCTCCTTCGTAGCTTAGTATGATCTTGTCCCATATTTCTTTGGCGGTTTTGAGCTGCATAACCTTGACGAATTCTGATTGAGATAGACTCCCCAATAGAGTATTGACAACCTTTGCATTTTTTTCATACTGCTTTTTACCAGCCATATCTGTAGGAGTTGTTGATGGAAATGTATATCCTCCTTCCACGATATCCCAAACTTCTGTACCAAGAGATTGAAGATAGGCTATGGTTCTTACCTTCCAATAGATGAAATTGCTCCCATCAAATATTGGTGGCCTTATGGATGCCTCCTTTTCATACTTTCTCATGATGATAGATCTTCCTTCAAGCGATCAAGCCTCTTCTGAAGGACCTGCTCTGATACCAATTATTGGAAATAATACTGAGAGGGGGGGTGAATCAATATTATCAAGTCAATTATTTTTCATTTCACAATTAGATTTGTATACGCTACTTCAGTTAGTTAAAACTGCATATATATGCAACTGTAGTTAAGGAAACTAGCGTATAACCTGCAGACGTGCATCAGAACCATATAAACAGTAACCAGGTATAGTAAAACAGAGCAAACAGTGACACACAAGAACACAAGATATAAGGTGGAAACCTAATGTGGGTGAAAGCCACCTGCTGCGATTCGTCTCTATCTTCTTTTAATAAGAAACTTCTTTTTACAATGGTTTTGTACTAGTGCAGCCTTATACCAATACACAGGCTTCTACCTATAGAAGGCTACAACCTTCTCTCATTCTCTAGACTCTTCTGGAAGGGAGCTACAACCCCCTTAGCTCTTGTACTAGCTGATGTACTAGTACATAGGTGCTAGCCTATGGAAGGTGACAACCTTCTCTTTTCTTCTAGGGACCACGTTTCATAAATTTTTAGAGTGGATCCATCATCAAATACATATGCATCAACCAATCTCCTTTTCACCAATCAAAACTGAATCAAACAATCACTTCTCTGAAAGCTGTAACCAGAATACAGTAACAGTAACCAGAAACCAATCTTGAACCCAGAACACTGCAGCAATAAACAGAAGTAGCTAAAACATATTTCATGAGACGTATGCTACTTCAATATGTAGAACCTGCGTGCATACGCTTCTATATTACAGCAAACCTGCGTATACACAGTTTTGTAATACCGAACCAACGTGTATACACGCCTTTGCTATGCTGAACCTGCGTACAGATCTATAAAAGATAATCTATCCTTTTCAATTATTCAGACATCAGTTATACCCAGATTATCATATTTATAGATCAAGTTATGCGCCAAATATAACAGATCAAAATCACACAAAGATACTTCTCTTCAAGTCTTGAGATCTTGACCCATCAATAGAACTTATCCTTCTTCTAGCGCTCAGGTTCCTCCTTGATTCAGATCCAGCTATGCACCATAACCCAATGACTAGTATTTTAGATCTTGCTCTTCATAAGATATTCAATCCTTGAGTGTCTTTGCCTAATGATCTCCATCCCCTTTTATAGTCTTAGGCCTTACTCAATACCATGGTCCAAAACCATAGAGAATCAATACCTTGGACCCAATACCTGGGGTCAATACTTTGGACCAAATACCATGGACCAAATACCATGGACCAAAACCAAGTTTTCCAAACTGTACGCGCTTTTATGTGCATGAAAATGTGTGTATACATATACACGCCTTTTGGTCTATGAAATTTCGTGTATACGCAGCTTCATCAACAGGAACTTCTGTATAACTTCTTTTTCTTTATTCTAAGAGTCTGAGAGCCTGAACTATCATCTGAGTGAATTTCCAAGTGAGTTGCCATCAAGGACAATACCTGTGCCATAGTGCCAAACCTCTGTCATAATGCCAACATAAAGGGTGAATGCTCCTTCTCAAAATGCAGTCAAGGAAGAAGAGTAGGTTGAAGAAGATGATGAGATCCATTGTCTGGAAGACAAAGGCAATGCTCCCTTTTTGACCTCAACTGCCTATGAAAAGTCATTATGCAATGACCAGATTAGGTAAGAATGGGATGGTGAAGCTATTCTAAAAACTGTAGATCAGCAAAGATATAATTTGGGGTCAAAGATAACTAATGCCAAGGAAACTCTATTCAAAGAGCTATTGTCCTTGCAGTACAACAAGCTAATAAGCAAAAACAACTGGCAGTTGATCCCATCATCCTCAAAGCTCCAGCTCATGAGGTAAGAGGCCTTGACAAGTCTCATTCTCCTTTCAGTTTTCAATCACAAATTTAGAAGCTAAGAATACCTATGCCTCTAATTGAACTAGTGAATAACGAGTCCTTCGAAAGATCCATCCTCGAGGCCCTTGAGCCTAAAGCCATCCAAGCCTCCACAGACCATGTAAATCTACAAGATTACAAGCCAGCTATTATTCTCAGCCCAATGATTGAAAAGTGTGAAGACAACCCCATGATAATATGTCTCTTTGACTATTCATGAAAAAATCCTTCACAACTGCCTTTGGACATTGGAGCCAGCCATAATCTAATGCCCAAGGTTGTCATGGATGAGTTGGGTCTTGACATCACCAAGCCTTATCATGACCTGTTCTCTTTTGAATCTAGAAAAGTGAAGTGTCTAGGATTAATCAAGGACCTAGCCATCACTTTGTCTCAGCTACCTATGAAAAGCATGATGATGGATATTGTGGTAGTAGATGTACCTCCAAAGTTTGGCATGTTACTTTCCAGAGGTTGGATCAAGAGATTAGGTGGATCATTACAAAATGATCTGTCTTATGCTACTATCCCAGTTTTGAGAGGTGAGAGGAAGAGATTATACAAAGAGGCGCAGTTGGTTTATATTATCAGTGGTGAGAAGAACACTACTAATCATCCCATCTATGTTGTTGACACTGATTTTTGAGCATGTATTATTCATATTGAAGAATCCCAATTTGCCTCCACGCAGCTCAAGAAACCAGTTTGCCAGATCGCAGAGGAAGGAAACCCACAGATTTGGGATATTTTCTTTGATGGGGCTTTCTCTAAAGAAGCTGCAGGGGTAGGTGTAATCCTTGTGTCCCCAACATAGGAATACATTCATTTATCTTTCAAATTAACCTTTTAGGTCACAAACAACATAGTAGAGTATGAAGCTTTGATTCCGGGCTTAGGCACTGCTAAAGAAATGGGTATCAAAGGCATGAAAGTGTTTGGAGATGCAGACCTCAGTATTCAACAGGTAAATAAAACTTTCCAAGAAAAGCATCCAAGGCTAAAAGCATACAAGGATGAGGTATGGAGGCTCAAGGATTATTTTAATGATTTCAGGATTTCTTATATTCCAAGAATGAAGAACTAGCTTGCCGACTCCCTTACTATGTCTGCTAGCACATTTACTCCTCCTTTGCCTCCTAAATTGACATATGAAGTTAAGGTAAAATATAGACTGTCTCTGCCAGACAATGTCAAATATTGGATAGTTTTTGAAGACGATGAGGAAATTAACAGGTTTTTACAAGTTGTTGGGGAATCTGTTGAAATGCACATCAACCAAGAAAATGAAACAATGGAAGAATGCAGCTAGTCCGAGCTAAAATGCGAGATCGGCCGAGGAAGCATCATCCATCTTCCTAGTAATCACATACCAAAAGGATTGGTTCCTCTAGAGAAGATTTTCGATCATAACGACGTGCCCTATAAGCCGGCCAAAATAGAGAATGAGTCTGCTATCTGTAAACATAATATAGGGAGCCCAGCCCATCCGAAATTCATCAATCTGTCCACTCATTTGTCTTTTGCCCAGAATTCTGAGTATCGCACCCTCATGAAGCAATTCACTGATATTTTTTCCTAGGAATACAGTGATCTTAAAACCTATGATCCAAACATCATTCAGCACAAGATCCCACTGGAAAAGAACACTACCCCTTTTAAGAAGAATTAAGACCTATCAGCGCTCTCTTATTTCCTTTGATTGAGAAAGAGATTAAGAAGCTGTTGGATGCCAAAATTATAGTTCCCCTAAGGTATTCAAAATGGATAGCTAACCTTGTGGTAGTGAGAAAGTAAAATGGAGAAATCAAGCTTTGTGTTGACTTCAAAAATTTGAGCAAGTGCTCTAAAAAAGATAACTATCCCCTGCCTAAGATGGAACACTTGCTGCAAAGAGTTTTAGGGGCTAGAGTCATGTCTTTCTTAGATGGATTTTCAGGTTACAATCAAATTGTTGTACATCTCAAAGACCAAGAAAAGACTGCCTTCACTACTCTTTGGGGCACTTTCATGTACTCCAAGATGCCTTTCGAACTGATGAATGTTGGGGCTACTTTTCAGAGGGCCATGGACATTGCCGTCATGGGAGAAAATGACCAGTTTGTCCTTATTTATCTTGATAACATAATAGTGTTCTTGAGCAGCCACAAAGACCATTTACAGCATTTGAAGAAGGTATTCCTAAAGTGTAGATAGTTGGAATTTCAGTGAACCCAAAGAAGTCACAGTTTGCTCTAGAAGAAGGCAAACTTCTAGGACATATTGTTTCTGTTGAAGGTTTGAAGATTGATCCAGAAAGGGTTCAATCCATTCAAACATTGTCCATCCTAAGGTCAAAAAGGGACACTCAATCCTTCTTGGTTAAGATTAACTTCGTAAGGAGGTTCATTCCAAACTTTGTAGAACTTGTAAAGCACATCACTTCCATGTTGAAGAAAGGATCAAAAATAAAATGGACAGATGCTTCAAGAAGCTCTTTTGAAGCCATCAAGAAAGCTATCATGGAAGCTCCCACTTTAATTAGCCCATATTACAGTAAGGAAGCTCTCTTTTGCCTCTTATGATACACTGGTAGTAGTTCTGTTGTAGAAAAATGATGAAGGCATAGAGCACCTCATGGCCTCTTTTAGAAAAACTTTAAGGGATGTTGAACTAAGGTATGACCTTATTGAAAAACAAGCTTATGCTCTCGTAAAATATTTAAAGGCTTTCATAATTTGTATTCTGAATTCCAAAGTCATTGCATATGTACCTTCAGCTTCAATAAAATATGTTTTAACTTAGCTAGATATTGATGGAAAGAGAGCTAAATGGATTGCAAAATTCATATAGTTTAACATAGAGGTGAAGCCCACTAAGCTTGTCAAAGGCCAGGGCTTGGCTAAACTTATGGCTGAAGAAAACTGCAGCTTGATAGACATAAATTCCAAGGGTCTAAATTTAGATGATGAGCATACAGAGGGAGCAACAGAAGAGCAAAAGCAGAATCAGTCTTTGGCTGAAAATATAGCCACATGTGAATGATATTATAGCATATTTCATTTTTTGCAAAATCTAGAAGTCCCTCCAGGGCTTAGCTCAAGTCAAGCGCGTGCCATTAAACTCAGATCAACCAAATTCTACATTAACAAAAATCTGCTTTATTGGAAAGAACCATCAGGAATCCTCTTGAGGTGTCTAAATGAGGAGCAATATGTGGAAGTCATTCACCAGTTCCATTCTAGCATATGTGGAGGGCATCATTATTGGAAAACCACAATCACAAAATCTTGATGGTTGGATATTATTGGCCTACCCTGTTCTCTGATGTGTTTTCTTTTGTAAAAGATTGTGACAAGTGTCAGAGGTTTGCACGAATACAACAGCTAAAATCTCTGCCCTTGAAGCCAATACATGTCAATGGTCCCTTCTAGAAGTGGGGCTTGGACTTTATAGGTGAGATCAACCCACATTCCAGTGGCCAACACAAATGGATCTTAGTAGCCACTGATTATTTCACGAAGTGGATTGAGGCTATACCCACTAAGAATGTCAATAATCAAGTTCTCATAAAGTTCTTGAATGAGAAAATTTTCACTAGATTTGGTTACCCAACCAAACTAGTCGCTGATAATGCAACAACTTTCAAGGCAAAAGAATTGGTGGACATGACTGAATCCATGGACATTCAGTGGTGCATTCTACCTCATATTATCCTCAAGGAAATGGCCTAGAAGAATCATCTAACTAGAGTCTGGTAAGGGTAATCAGAAAACTATTAGAGGACAACAAAAAGAGCTGCGATTCCAAGTTGAAGTTTCCACTATGGGTTGACATAGTTACCATAAAAAATTCCATAGGGAATTCTCCATTCAAACTAGTTTATGGTGTTGATGTTGTTTTCCCTATCTAGCTGATTCTCCCTGTGGCTCAATTATTGCAAGAAGAATAAGAGGAAGAGAATGAAATGGTAAGAAGCATGAATAACCTAGTTGAACTACAACAAATCAGAGAGCAGCTGGTTGAGAAGTCAAAATCTCATCAGAAGAAAATCAAAGAAACCTTTGATAGAAAGGCAAAAATGGACAATTTCCAAGTTGGTGATTGGGTGCTTAAATGGAATGCATTTAAGGAAAATAAAGGTAATCATGGAAAGTTTGACTCCTTATGGACAAGTCCTTTTTTCATCACTCAGGTTCAATAGAACAATACATTCATTTTTCACAGTCTGGAAGGAGGAGATACTTTTGGTAACCCAGTAAATGGGTGGTTCTTGAAACTTTATTTCATTTAAGGCCTTAAAGCCTTGGTATTGTAAATATGTTTTTCTTTCAGGTTTTATCTCATGCTAAATAGACACCATGCCCAATGGAACACTAGAAGGAAGATTTTATCTTGTTTTTACAGGAAAGGCATTGTTCTATAGTTCTTGAAACCTCACAGGGAGGCTTTCATCCCCAGAAGGAGCCAGTGTTAACCTTGTGGGAAAACAGTCCAAAAATGGATCCAAGTATACCCTTTAAAGTATCCAAAAGCCAGGGTAATCATGCCAAAGGATCCAAATATTTTGTTGAAGGCTTTGAAATTTTCATGAGGATAAATAAAAAATCCTAATAGTCGCATGGATGAAAGCCCTTAAAAGGGCAGAAAAATGCTATCGGGATGCTACAACACCTTAAAACAGTGAAAAACTAGCTATCACAAGCTTGAGCATGGCAATGCACAACAGCCATTAGATCTGGCCAATTAACGACCCAGATCTAAGCGGCTAATCACATTCGGCCAAGTAGAAGGGACAGTTTAAAGTTGGGCGCATGACACTTCCAATCAGTGATCACCGATGAGCGGATTGGCGGGTCACATCAGCGGGGAGCATATGCCATGTTATATGAACGAATTTGGTAGGAGCGACATGCGATTGTGATTTATCGCATCTCTATGTCACATCAATGATCACCATGGGGCGGGGCCTATGCATATGTATACACATGACCCGATAAAGCAGATCCGACGACATTATGAGTATGAAATACATAATATTTGAGGTCCACGCCAAAGCCTTTTTCAATGGTTTTGTGTGTATTTTCATTGTTTCAACGAAATACGAAGAGAGCCTTTGGCCAACACCGATTGTGATGAGTCCTAGACTTGAAAGGTCCGGGAAGTAAAATACACAAATTTTCAAGTCCACCAAAGTCCTTTTTTTAATGATTTTCAATGTTTTAGGCGCATTTTAAAAACACAAAGAAATCGTGAAACAGGCAGGATTTCGAGCAAGCGATGGGAGGTAAGCAGTTTAGTCTGAGTTCCACTCGATGCCGTAGAGCAGCTGCCACGTGTCTAAGATGAGGAGAGAGAAAACCACACTCATCAGGCAGTTAACTCTAGTACAAAAGAGGCGCTTGAAATGGATCATCACCTTTGGATCTAGGACTCCTAGATCAACAATGGAGATGTGTTATCACTGGAAGGGAGGACCCAAGAGGAGAATAAACCATATCTAAGGACTTTTGAAGTCTGAAAAGGATACAGAGTGGTAGGATGTCTTAGTATTGTCACGTTTTCTGTTTAAAATAGAAAACAGTCATGTATTAAGAGAAAGGGGCCATTTAAAGGGATTATAAGGGCTCGAAGACACATTCCACCATATAGTAGAACCCAGGAAACATATTGCCAGGAAACAAGGGTTAGAAAGGGAAAGAGAAAGGTGACAGCATGCAGCTCGGCTGAAACAGAGACATCATGGGCATCAACAACACAGATAGTGCAACAGCCACACCAACAAACATTATGGGGCATCTCTGGAATGGTAGAGCTCCCAGACATCAAAGTAAGCTACCCAAAATATCTGAATGTGATTATTCTTCTGCCAGAAGAAGAAATCTTCGAACCATGTTGCCTATTGAGGGAATCAATCATTTGAAGAGACAGAAGGATAGATTAAGACCTCTCAAGCCTCAAAAGGTTGAGGATGATCGTAAAGAGCTATAAATATATAAAAGAAAAATGTATTGGAGGTTCAACTTCTGGAGATTATTCCTCATTTGTTCCTTTAAGCTTCTTTTGCCTTTATATGTTCAATTTCCATTCTCTTTGCTATTCTATGCTTTCACTTGAACAATTTGTTCATGTTTTCTTTGTGTCTAAAGCCAGATAACTGTCATCTTATCTCTTCTTTGATAAATTAGATTTGCAAGCTTCTTTGTTGCCTATAGCTAGCCATTCATATGTGGTCATATATGCATCTGCCAGTACAGTCAGTATTCTCTTTTACTGCCTGTAGCTAGCCATTCATTTATGTTTATCTAAGCAATCTGCTGGTATAGTTAGTATTCTCCATCTATCCATTGAATTTATAAATTATTGAGAATTAGTGGTCTAAAACCTTGTATTGGTGAGATCGTTCATGCATTCCTTGAGTTAATAGAGCTGAAATGGTTATCTAACTTGATCCAAACCCTCATTTATTCCAATAGTTCAGAGAGCAATATTCAAGACTATATGTTACTAGGCATCTCTGATCTACAATCTAGGAGAGTTTCCTAGACTGGTAACAGGAATGATGATTGCATGAAGAGCCTAGATGTACTAAAGGGGAAATTGGCCTCCGCTCCAATCCTGGTCTTCCCAAAATGGGATGTGGAGTTTCATGTCCATGTTGATGCATCATGTATCGCACTGGGAGTAGTGCTCACACAAGAGGGTGGAGAGTGCTTTGATCACCCTATCGTGTTTTCAGGTCATAGATTGTCCAAAGCTAGAAAGAACTATTCCACAACTGAGCATGAGGGATTGGCTATGGTGTACGCGCTCCAAAAATACCAACACTATTTACTAGGAGGACATTTCAAGATGTATGTAGACCATTCCACGCTAAAGTACTTCGTCAATAAGCCTATGTTGGGGGGGCACATATGTAGGTGGCTCTTGTTGTTCCAAGAATATTAATTTGAGGTCGTGGTAAAACCTAGACACCTAAATGTAGTACTGGATCATTTGTTGTGTATTGAGACGGGCGAGGAACCTACTAGTTTGGAGGAAGGATTACCTAACATAGAATTCTTTGTTGTGCGCGTCGTGGATGATCACTTCGAAGATATAATCCACTTTTTGACATCAGGGATGGTGTTGAACGAATACTCCATCCAACAGAAGAAGGAATTGGTGGTGTGCGCGGCAGATTTTTTTGTCATCGTGGGGAACCTATACAAAATGGGAAATGATGAGATATTGCAAAGGTACATACCTGAATTTGAATGAAGTCAGATCCTCACGGAAGCACATGGGGGTGTTGTAGGAGGACACTATGTAGGATGAGTAACCGCACAAAATATTCTCCGCATAGGGTTGTGGTGGCCAACCCTTCATCAGGATTCAAAAGCACACTGTAAGGCCTATGATACGTGTCACAAGACCGGTAAACCATCGCGAAGGGATGAGATGCCGTTGAATCTGCAAATGATGTTGTAGCCCTTTGAAAAGTGGGCAATCGACCTTGTGGGACCTATCAAACCCCAGGGAAAAGTGGGCATGTGATACATCATCACCGCGGCGGAGTACCTGACGCACTGGGTGGAAGCGTAGCAAGTCAAAGACTACACAGCCACTACGGCTGCGAAGTTTCTGTTTGAACACGTGTTGACCCGATTTGGCTATCCGAAAATCTTAATGAGTGATCGCGGTACACATCTCCTGAATGAAACCATCAGCGCGCTCACAGAAGAGTTCTAGGTGTATCATAAGAAAAGCACATTGTATCACCCACAAGCCAATGGGGCAGTAGAAGCCTTCAACAAAATACTGGAGATTGCGCTAACCAATGTGTGCAACACACAACAAAGTGATTGGGACCTGCATGTACCTGCAGTACTATGGGCTTATAGGACAACGTGCAAGAAATTGACGGTACAAACACCTTTCCGGTTAGTTTATGGTGTGGAAGTCGTCAAGCCGATGGAGTATATTGTACCTAGTCTGTGCATCGCAGTGCTCACAGGTATAACAGACCGTGAAGTGCTGGAAGAAAGGCTCATGTAATTGGAAGAACTTGAGGAGGAATGGTTCTTGGTTGTTTTCATCAGCAGCTACAAAAGCAGTGTGAAAAGGCCTAGCACGATTTCCATATTAAGTTGTGCACCTTCAAGGTAAATGACTTAGTGCTCCTGTATGACTGTAAGTTTGAAAATTTTTAGGGAAAGTTTAGAATGCATTGGCTGGGACCATATGTGGTTAAGGAGGTCACAGACGGAGGCACGGTCCAGCTAGTCAAACTAAATGGGGACCACTTCCCAAGAAAAGTGAATGGTAGCTACTTGAAGCCCTACATGGGTGGGCTGGCTATCTGACTAGCTCGCAGAAGAACAGTCTTCATGCTCCAAGGAGCTAGACAAAGGCATGAGACTATAAACATATGCAGCAAATACTGGTACATATGTAGAGAAGCAGTTCAGACACAGAGGTTTCAGAACAACGTATGTAGCAGATCCAGCAAGTAGTAGCTCAGTGTGTTGCTGACCTCCATGCAGTTGGAGAACAGTTGGAGGGACTTCACACCAAAATTGTCGCACCGACAAAGTGACTTGAGGGCAAGTGACGATGTCTGTGTTTGGGCCCTGTTGGGCATGGAATCACCCCGAAGGCATGTTTTGGGGCTTAAACCTAAGTTTTGACCGAATATAATTGTAAAGCTCCACAAATTGCGGGCACAAGGCATGAAAGTATGATAGAGTCACAAGATTGTCTGCCCTAGTTTTGTAATGTAATGTTGGTGGGATAGACCTACCCATGGTCCGTGGACGATGGGATTGTATAGATAGAGCGAGGCTCTAAGTGTATAAGATAACAGACTAAGGAGGAGCATGAGAAGTCTAAGGGATTGAGTTGCAGTGTGAGGTGTGCCTTTGGGTCATAAAGTAGGAGAACGCTCTACAGCTAAGTGCGCAGAGGCCTAGTAGTCTACAGCTAAGTGCACGGACCCCTGCAGCTGAGTGCACAGGGCGAGTCGAGTCTGTAACCAAGGAAGGGATTAATAAAGAGAAGTTTTATCATAATTCTATGTATCTGTTCTTGGGTTAATGGATGTTCGATATAATTTGCAAAGATATTGTTTATTTACTGCGCGCATCTGTATGAATGGTTTATGTTGTTAAGTATAACTTAAAGCACTCAAGTAGGCTAAAATAATCAACTAACATTTGAATATCAGTAAGTTCTTGAGTAATAATGCAAGCGCGCGACATTCAGCCCCTAGGTAGGGCTGTGTGAAGGTAGTATATTAGGCTGCAAGGTATGGGAAAGTGCATGAAGCCACCTACATGCAAGGTCAAACCATGGACCAGTCGAACTCATCAGACATCTACAGGGTGCGGAAACCTGGTTCTAGCACTCTCCTATACTGCTTCAGGTGAGACCTCACTCCATGCTCCGCAGACTGTTTCAGAAAGGGCCAGTAGTAACAGGATTTGTTTGGCTAAAATAACTCTGAACCTGGGTCAGACCCCAATAAGCCAAAAATTGCACCAAGGATGTTGCAACTCCCAAGGGCTTCTCAACTTAAATTATCAACCCAAGGTTCATACAAACTTAGAGGTGACAATGTTATATGAACATTAGATTAAGTTCTACTCATTTAACCCTCATTCATGGAATCATATCAAGGTGTTCAAAGACCACTCCTCCAACTAAATGTAGTGAAAAATTCTTATGAAAGCATAAATCAAGATGATTCTAACTACAAAGGTAAAAATCCATTCATTACATGTAAATGCTAATTGAAATTTCATGAAATGAAAAGGGTGATATATTTGAAGAAATGAATCATGCCACTTTACTTGCACACTTAATCAAATCAATAATCTAATTTCATGCATCATTTATCTACCCATAGTTTCTTAAAAATAAGTAATTTAATATTTAACATACCTATGAAGAAAAATACTAATTCTAACTTTGTTTTTCTATTTAATGGTTCTAGTGGAGAGAGGATGAGGTTGGAGTGGTCCTAGACTCTTTCCTGGTCATCAAATCATAGTGTGGGGCCCATTATTCAAATTAAGTATGCTAGAATCAAAGTATGGGGAAAAAATGGTTGGAGAAAATAATGCTACTTCTCTGCTACAGGAGGTGCTACAAGAGGTCCTGTATTTCCACAGGAGGCCCTATTTTTATATAGGAGGGGCGTTCGAGAGCCTTTTGAGGACAAAAATGGTGTCTTGGAGGCAGAGAAAGGTGGATGAAGGTATAATGAGGTGAATGAAAGGTACCAAATCCCCTTAGCTAATCCTAGTGTTGGGGCTCAATTTTGTCTTATTTTTACCTATTTCTCTCATGCTAGCGATTGGATAAATGAGTATTTTCGAAGAGTGTTTGTTACTTCTTTGTTTTAATAGGATTAAAATGGTATTAATAAGAGTTTAATTAAGGTTTGTCTATTGTAGGATTAAAACCGGTTTGACTATACTTTGGGACGTGCTTGCACCATTGCATTTACGTTCTTGTACCAATTGGGATTCTTGCACTAGTTATAATAGGCTTCCTGCACTATGAAGGATTCCTAAACTACATTCACATTCCTACACTATGAGTCCAATGATTCTACGTTTCTGCTCTTAATTGCTTCACCAGAACATCCTTTATTTTATTAAAGTTTCTTTTATCATGAATTGTATCTTCGGTGATGAAGTGATTTGGGCAGTAATATGTCTATGTATTGTTAGTTTGAAACAAGTGACAGTTATGTGGGATGGAAGTTTGGTTGTAGCTACAAATAATCATGGAACATGCTATGTTTGGAGGTTGATGCATGGAACATAGACAATGATGAACTTCGAGCCATTGCATAAGCTTCGAGCACATAATTCATACATTTGGAAATGTCTTATTTCACCCAAGATCTGTGAACATCATCAGTATTTGGCAACAACATCATCTCACCAAACCGTAAATATATGGAATGTTGATGGCTTCAGTCTAGAGCGTACACTAACATGACATCAACGTTGGGTTTGGGATTGTGCATTTGCTATTGATGGAGCTTTCCTTGTTACTGATTCAGCTCCAAGACCATGTGGGTGAAGTTAGATCAGAGGTTCAATTCTGTGGGCATTGTGTCGAGCCTGAGAGTTATATTCAGGGAGCAGCATTTAGCTCTGCTCAACTACGCCTTGCGAGTATTATACAACATGCATGTTGGTCATCCAAACAACATTATTATAGTTACAAGTTTATAGAGCGGGTTTATGTTCCTAGTTTTATGTACGGATAAAAAGGAGAAGATGAGAGTTGTGGGATTGTTGGAAGTAATAAGAATAATATTTGCAGTAGTGGTAGGTTTGACAGTTAGAGCATACTCATAAGAGACGAACCTTATTTATTGGGACATTGCACATTGTATGCATCACCAAATAGAAGTGATATGGAGATTGTAGTTATGGTGATCGTTATAGATTTGGTGCTCGATAAGACTAGGTCAATACAAATCTAATCGAAGGGGATATGTGCTGATGCCAACCTATGAGCAGCTCATGTAAGGAGAAAATTGATCAGTCAAATCGCACCTTCGAGTAACAGTAAGTCTAGCAAAAGAGGAACGATTCACCAGAGTCGTTCCCTCTTTCGACAGTCAGTTCAAACTAATTCTTAATTCGGAGGATTGTTAAAACTAATAGTCTTCCCTCCTGTATTTTAATTAGCTGTTGGAAAGCCCCATTTTGTAAATTGATGCCTAAATAAGTTTGACAATCCTCCTGGAGCGGGGGTCAGATATTAGTCAATTAATTATATAAACAGTAATTAGGAAATTGATCGAGAGGTAGTGTGCACGGAAGGAAGCGCAGAAGGGAGGAGAAGTTGTCCTGATGTAGCAGAAAGCGGATTCTAGTTTTGGATCACTTGTCCTTCTTGCTGGAGTTAAGTCGATGTCTTCTTGATGTAAAGATTATTTTTCAAGAGTTAATTGAAGCAATTTTTATCCATGTTCTGTTTAATTATTTATTGCATCTAATGATTCTGATTACTGTGTGAACCAGCATAAGAGAGGGTGTGAGCTGGCTAGGTTGGCCGCCAGGGCAGCTCGACACCTCTCTACGGTTCTTAAATTAATTAGCATTTAGATTATTATTTATTGTGTAACACTTTTAGTCCCATTCCTTCTTCAAGTTAATGCTATTTAAATTGCTGCAAATCGTTCCTTTACAAATTATTTCATTTGTTGCATCGTTAATCATATTTGCAATTGAAATATTCTAAACACACATCGTGTCCCTCCAGATTGTCTGAATCCACAAGATCATCTCTGCCTTTATGAGCTCTAACGTTCAACTCGAATTGATCTAGACACATTTAATTAGTATTCTAGAACCTGAGATCGAATTCAGTATTTATGGTTTTGAAAGCTGATATTTATAAATATGGAACACTATTTTTTATATCAATAAATGTTTAATTACCATTATAAGTTTTGTTTAACTTCTGGAAAGTTTGCAAGATTTATTTTCAGTACAAGGAAGGTGAGAGATTCATATTAATTTAATTCCTTTCATAAGCTTATTTACACAGTAAATTTCCTTTTTATGCTACTGATGCTTTCAAGTTAACCTTACACAGAATTAGTGCAGGTAGAATTAGTGTAAGCAGAATGGTTTTGAATTTCTTTTGAATCTATTCCAACATTTACAATCATTTCGTTATTATGCCAGCACTGCTTGATTTCTAGTTTATATTTCCCTTCCATCTTCTCGTAATTACAATTTCCTTTCGCATTGATTGCTTTTATTTCTCGCATGAATTTAATTGTTTGGATTGGTGTTTTCTTGAATTCTCTTTTAGTGCAAGATTTCATTTATTGATGAGATTAATACACAAGATAGACTTGTTAGCTCTGCTACATGTTGCTGATTTTCTAGAAGGAGGAATAAGTTTGGTCCTTGGTTGCTGGCTCAGAGATGGTTTATAATGGTTATCATTGCCTCTCCCTATTTTCCCGCTCACTTCCTTTTACTCTGCTATCTCTATTTTCCTTCCTAAACCTCTCCACTCCTCGCTTCCCTTTCATTCTCATTTCTCTCCCTTAACCCATCATTTCCTCTATGATCCTTATAAATTTCATATTTACCCTGTTCCCTCGGGTCCTGGGCGCAAGGTTAACCCACGAGACCATGGTCGTATAATCCCCCGGCACTAAAGTCTTAACCCATTATAGCCGCGCCCATACAAAGAAATTTAATATCGGCGAGCCCTCACCTGTCACATCACCCGGAGCACGTGTTTATTACCTTGGCCATCTGATTATCCATCGCCGCAATCCAACGTCATACGTAGCCCCTGCTCCCGTAACCTGCACGCCTGTTAGTCAACGGGGAAGGCGGTTTCCCGCCGGACCTACCTGCCACGCGGCGCCTTGGTCCTGGATCACTCATCCATGTACGAAAGCTGCTCGTCTCCCATAAGCGGTGCGGGGAAACCGCTCGCCACCCATTTGTACGACTCCCGCTCGTTAACAGTCAATCACCTTTGCTGCTCGATAGCCATGGGATCTGCCTGACAACGGTCTGATGGCCCACATGTTTCCATTCGCGTTCCCTCCCGATGGCCTCCATAATCTAATCTCCACCATCCAATTTGTCAGATCCAACGACTAGCATTTGTCCCCACGCCCTCGTCCATTTGGCTTGCGGTTTTTGTGTTTTTAGTCGATCTCGTGCAGAAGGCAATCACTCACCGAATTCTCTGCGCAGTTAATACTTCAGCAACCACATTTAAAATGTGGCACGACCAAGGATGATAAGGACAGCCTTGAGCAGATAAGTGCAGCATTTCACCTATTCGTGAAGTACAACAGAGTAGTAGAAAGGTCATTTTGTCCATTAAAACAGTCAAATTATATCAAAGACCATATCTGATAGTAAATGTGGTTGGTGGTCAGTTATGACCCCTCCACACATAGGTTAGCAGAGCTTTTTTGTATTCCACCTCCATATATACCCACAAAGAAGATGTAATGAGGTTGATGGATATTATTTTGATGTAAGGTTCAACTTCTAGAGACTGTAACTACTGTGATACCTGCAGTGTTTGGTCTTCATTTTCAGCTAATACAAGCTTCTTTTGCTGCTAATTTCTCACTTTCCACTTCTTCTTTGCTCGAGGCTATGCCTGTTATGCATTTTTTCATGCGATCTTGATTTTTAGCATTAGAGGGGCTGTCATCCCACCTCTGTGTTACAATCTAGTATCTATCATTGAATTTCTATGCAGGTTTCTGTTTGTTTAATGCCAGAGAGCTGTCATCCTGTCTGTGTATTAGAAAATAGATTTGCAGACCTCTTTATTGGTTGCAGCTGGCCATCACAGGGTCCTGTGCATCTGCTGGTGTGGTCAATGTTCTCAATATTCACCTGTTCCTCAAACTGTGAGTAATTGGTGGTCTAATGCCTTGTAGCCTAGGGGTGTTCACCTATGTCTGGGGTTAAGCATAGTATAAGTGGTTATCTAGCTTGAATATGCATCATTCCTTCCATTCATCCACCATTTTCCAACATTTTTGTTGAGTTTGTAATGTTCCCAAGCATCTCCGAGATACAACCTAGGAGAGTTTCTTGGCGTGATAACATTAATTGGCGCCTTTGCCTGGGAGAGGAGAATTGAAGCTCAGCTTCCCTGGGGAGAATGACATAGCTTCAAGATTTGATTATACACAAGGTTTTAACACAGTTTCTGGTTGTAGTCATCTATCTGGTGACTCCATTGGAGGAAGACCATCATTTGGCGACTCCACATTGAAGTTCTGGTTCAGTTTGTGAGACATACTCGAAGAAATCCTCAGAAATTACCAACTGAATCAGTGCCTGACCCTGAGAAGACTGTCAAATCAAAGAAGGCATCACAGAAAGGGGCATCAGGATCAGGTAAGCTAAATAAATCTCATGCATCTCTGAAAGATAAAGTTGTAGCTGAAAAATATACAGTATGAATATTTAGAACCCATCACTATTAGTAAGGAAATTCCTTCAGAGATTAATTCAGCCCCTTATGCAGTTAGTTCCCCTTTGAATCTCAGTCCAAAGAAAGCTTCCCATTTAGTCCAAAACATCCCTTTATCTCTACCATCCATCACATTACTTCCTACCATTCAATCTGCTAGTGTTCCTCTACATATCCCAATCATGGCAGGATAGCAAGCACCTACAAAGATAGAAAGAATTGTTGCTGCTAGATATGGACCTTTGGTCTTCCCTTTCCCTTTGAATCCTATGCCCGTGGGAGAATATCAAAAATATATGCCTAAATTCACTGGCACAGAGGGAGTAACAGCAGAAGAACACCTTGAAGCTTTTTACAGTTATGCTGATAATTTAGATATAAGTGAAAATGATGTGTGGATGAGAGTTTTTATCCAGAGCCTTGATGGAGAGGCTAGGAAGTGGTTTAGAGAATTGCCCCAAAGATCTATAACAGATATTGAAGCCTTAGATGATGCATTTTTGAAGCACCGGGGAGATAAAAAAGACTTGTTGTATTATCATACTGAGTTTCGTAACCTGAAGAGGGAAAATGGTGAATCTTTGCCTGATTTTAATAAAAGATTCAATCGTATGTATAGTAAGATACTAGATGAGGTAAAGCCTACTCCCACCTCTGCCAAACTCACTTATGCCAATGCTTTTGACTCTGATTTCTGCCTATTATTGAGAGAAAGAAAATGTGCCACTCTAGCTGATATGCAGGATGCAGCACTAGAAGTAGAATCTAATATCATGGCTGTAGAAATGCTCAAAGGTCAAGTGGACATAAGGAGGTAGAGAACTCATCCTTCTACTTCCTCTGCATCATCTTCAGAGCCTAAATTAGAAAAAATGACTAAGATGATAGAGTCATTGGCTGCTGAAATATCTAAGCTAAAGGTTGAATAGAATTAAGGAAAGACAAGGCAGTAGAACACATTTGCTCCAAGAAATCCAAATCCATTCAGAAGATCAAATGAACAGTTGCAAATTATTCAAAGGGGTGAAGAATCAAAAGAAGAACAAAAGGTTAAGGCTCCTTTCCAAAATGTAGTCATGGAGGAGGAACATTTTGACGCAGATGAGTATGAAATTCACTGTATGGAGGATAAAGGCAGCGCTGCATTTTTGACATTGGCTGCTTATGAAGAATCATTGCTGTAGGAATAAGATAGTCAAGAATGGGATAGAGAAGCTGTCCTACAAGCTCAATAGTAGCAGCGATACAACCTGAGATCAAATGCAGAAAATGTCAAGGATAATCCTGCCCAGAGAGCTGTTGTCCAAACAGAGTCACAGAATATCAGCAGCTGATCCAGTCATCCTCAAAGCTCCAGTTCAAGAGGTGAAAGGTTCTGATAAGTTATCTTCCTCTTTCATCTTTGAATCAGAAGTCTAGAAGTTAAAAATAATTGTGCCTCTAGTAGAACTTATAAAGAGTGAAGTGTTTAGAAATCCTATCCTTGAACCTCTTGAGCTGAGATCCACACAAACCTCCACTGACTCTGTCAATTTGCAAGATGATAAACCTGCAGTTGTGCTTAGCCCAATGACTAAACCTGCTAATGGTAATTCTCCATCCTTTTAGGTCTCCTTGACTATTCATGACAAAATCCTCCAGAATTGCTTGCTAGACACAGGGGCTAGCCACAATCTGATGCCAAAAGCTCTCATGGAAGAGTTAGGCCTTGATATCACCAAACCCTTTCATGATTTAGTCTCATTTGATTCAAGGAAAGTAAAATGTTTGGGATTGATTAAAGATTTAGCGATTACCCTAACCCAGTTGTGCATGAAGAGCATGGTGATGGACATTGTGGTAGCAGATGTGCCTCCCAAATTTGGCATGTTGTTGTCAAAAGGATGGATTAAGAGACTAGGTGGGACATTGCAGAATGACCTATCTTATGCCACTGTCCCAGTTTTTGGAAGAGAAAGCAGGAGATTATACAGAGAAGCACAGCTGGCACACATCATCAGTGATGAGAAAAATCCTTCTAATCATCCTATTTATGCTTTGGACACTGATTTTGGAGCATGTGTTCTCCAAATTGAAGCGTCTCAGAAGGCCTCGTTGCAGCTCAAGAAACCAATGGTTCAGGCTGAGGAGGAGTAGATTGATGATGATGATGATGAAATGAGTAGGTTTCTTCAAGTAGTTGATGAGTTCTCTGAAATGAAAATTTACCAAGAAAATGAAGCTTTAGAAGAAGACCCCCAATTCTAGCTTAGAAACAAAATTGGCAAAGATAGTATTGTCCAGCTTCCCAGCAATCATATACCTAAGGGTTTAATTTCTCTTGAAAGACTGTTTGACCAGAATGACATGCCTTATAAAGCTGCCCAAAATGAAGATTAGTCTGCAGTCTGTAAGCATGATATAGGGAGTCTCGATCAGCCTAGATACGTAAATTTGTCCACTCATCTGTCTGCTGACCAATGTTCTGAATACTGCAATTTAATGAGGCAGTTTGTTGATGTCTTTGCCTGGGAATATAGCGACCTGAAAATGTATGAGAAGAAAATCATCCCGCACAAAATTCCTTTGCAGAAATACACCATCCCTTTCAAACAGAAGCTGAGGCCAATAAACCCTCTGCCCCTTCCTCTGATTGAACAAGAACAGAACGAGGAAGAAGACATGGCAAAAAGGATCACCGATTTGGCAGAGGCACACCAAATTAGAGAACAACTAGTTGAAAAGGCTGCAACACATCAAAAAAAGATCAAGGAAGCCTTTGACAAGAAGGCAAAAATAGATAATTTTTAGGTTGGGGACTTGGTTTTGAAGTGGGATGCATTAAAGGAAACGAAAGGAAATCATGGTAAATTTGATGCTTTCTGGATACGGCCTTTCATTATTTCACAGGTTCAAGGGAACAACACCTTCATATTGAAAAGTATGGGAGGAGAGGCAGTTTTTGATAGCCCAGTTAATGGGCATTTTCTAAAAAAAATATGTTGTTTAAGGTATTTTGGCCTTAAAGGTTGTAAATATTTTGTTTTTATCAGTTTTGTGCAGGAAAAGTAGACTCCATGCCCAATGGAACATTAGGAAGTTTGTTATTTTGTTTTTCATTAGGAAGGCATTGATCTGCAGGTTCTTGAGACCTCACAGGGAGGATCTCATCCTCGGAAGGAGCCAGTGTTAGCACTGCTACATGCTGCTGATTTTCCAGAAGGAGGAATCCGTTTGGTCCTTAGATGCTGGCTCAGAGATGGTTTATAATGGTTATCATTGCCTCTCCCTATTTTCCCACTCACTTCCTTTTACCCTGCTATCTCTATCTTCCTTCCTAAACCTCTCCACTCCTCGCTTCCCTTTAATTCTCATTTCTCTCCCATTACCCGTCATTTCCTATATGATCCTTATAAATTTCATATTTACCCTGTTCCCTCGGGTCCTGGGTGCAAGATTAACCCACGAGACCATGGTTGTATAATCCCCCCGCACTAAAGTCTTAACCCATTATAGCCGTGCCCATGCAAATAAATTTAATATCGGCGAGCCCTCACCTGTCACATCACCCAGAGCACGTGTTTATTTCCTTCGCCATTCGATGATCCATTGCCGTAATCCAACGTCATACACAGCCCCTGCTCCCATAACCTGCACGTCCGTTAGTCAGTGGGGAAGGTGGTTTCCTGCCGGACCTACCTGCCACGTGGCACCTTGGTACTGGATCGCTCCTCCATGTACGAAAGCTGCCTGTCTCCCGTAAGCGGTGCAGGGAAACTGCTCACCACCCATTTGTAGGACTCCCGCTCATTAACAGTCGATCACCTCCGCAGTCCAATAGATGTCGGATCTTCCTGACAGTGATCCGACGACCCACATGTCTCCATTTGTGTTACCTCCCGATGGCCTCCATAATCTAATCTCCACCATCCAATTTGTCAGATCCAACGGCTAGCATTTGTTCCCAGGCCCTCGTCCATTTGGCTTGCGGTTTTCATGTTTTAGTCGATCTCGTGCAGAAGGTAATCACTCACCGAATACTTTGCGCAGTTAATACTTCATCAACCACATTTAAAGAGTGGCACGAGCAAGGACGAGAAGGACAACCTTGAGCAAATAAATGCAGCATTTCACCTATTCGTGAAGTACAACAGAGCAGCAAAAAGGTCATTTTGTCCATTAAAACAATCAAATTGTATCAAAGACCATATCTGATAGTAAATGTGGTTGGTGGTCAGTTATGACCCCTCCACGCATAGGTTAGCAGATATTTTTTGTATTCCACCTCCATATATACCCACAAAGAAGATGTAATGAGGTTGATGGATATTGTTTTGATGTAAGGTTCAACTTCTAGAGACTGTAACTACTGTGATACCTACAGCATCTGGTCTTCATTTTCAACTAATACAAGCTTCTTTTGTTGTTAATCGCTCACTTTCCACTTCTTCTTTGTTTGAGGCTGTGCCTGTTATGCATTTTTTCATGTGCTCTTGATGTTTAGCATTAGAGTGGCTGTCATCCTACCTCTGTGTCAGAATCTAGTATGTATCATTGAATTTGTATGCAGGTTTCTGTTTGTTTAATGCTAGAGAGCTATCATCCTGTTTGTGTATTAGAAAATAGATTTGCAGACCTCTTTACTAGTTGCAGTGGGCCATCACAGGGTCCTGTGCATCTACTGGTGTGGTCAGTGTTCTCCATCTTCACCTGTTCCTCAAACTGTGAGTAATTGGTGGTCTAAAGCCTTGTAGCCTGGGGGTGTTCACCCATGTCTGGGGTTAAGCATAGTAGAAGTGGTTATATGGCTTGAATATGCATCATTCCTTCCATTCATCCACCATTTTCCAACATTTTTGTTGAGTTTGTAATGTTCCCGAGCATCTCTAAGATACAACCTAGGAGAGTTTCTTGGGGTGATAACAAGACTATAATTTGTTTTGCAGGTTGCCTGGGGCTTTCTCTGGCATTTCTAGTGTTGCATCTCGAAGTTCACGAACTTTCCAGATTGAAAAATTAAATTTTGGTACATTTATAAGCCCTATACTACACCCAAAATTTTTGCGTTGTTGTCGGGGAGGCGCTTAGGGGATTGACCTTGGTGATCTGCTGCATTTGGCTTTTTTTCTTCACCTAGTTTCTCTTGCAATTTTATGTACTTTGAAGTTATTTCTTTTATGCACTGTTGCTTTAAGGTTTCTCATTTTCTTTAATGTTGTAAGAACCCCCCCACCCACCCTACACATATATATACACCATTCATGTGGTAACAAATGTACCTGTTGGCTTGTTAAAAATAGGAAAATGATATTTTGAGGAATCATTTAAATGAGGAATTTTTATGCTACTATAGAGACATACAATTCATCCAATGAAGAATTAAAAATTGAAAAATTGAATATTTTGATTAAGCATAAAAATGATATTATTAAATCTTTGATTTCGAAATTGGATGATTTGTAAGAATAGTGGGAGGAGGATGAAAACCCATCGCATATATTTTGCACCAACAGTAGAAAGAAACACCTCCTTGGAAAGTGTCTACTTAGTAGCCTGAAAGTTTGTAAAATTTTTGAAGAGGATCGTCTAACAGAACATTTCCCAGCACTACCAGGACTACTAAAGGCACTCAGGAAATCAAGTAAGGAATCATATTGACTACCAGGTATAACCAAAGACCCATCACCATTTGATACTTGGAATAATTCTTATTTTCCAGAGCAGACTCATCGATATGTTTATAATCTTGCATTTTCATCGAAAAATTTTAATCCTCCTCTAATCAAATATCCTACTACATGGTCACAATGGCCCTATCCTTGGCCCTCATCCTTGAGCCAGATATCTCCATGGCCTCAAGAATCATTTGGATTCTTATCTCTAGGGAAATCTCCCATGCAAATTCAATCATATGAGGACCAACAACAACCACAATTTCTTTCCAATGCACAATTAAGTTATCCTCCCGCATGGTCTCAGCCACATGTGCAACCTTACCCTATTCCTTATCCTTACCCATACCCTATCTCTCGTTCAAACTCTAATCCGTAACCTAACCCTAGTCCATACCCCTCCATACCATAACCCTAGTTGATACCCTTGTCCATACCCTAGACCTAACCCTAGACCAAACCTTAATTCCAATCAAAACCCAATCCTTAGTCCAAGCATTAACCAAAACCCTAGCCCAAACCATATCATAAACCATAATCTAAGCTATGATGTTGCACAACAGTTGGAACCACCTATTCTTCTAGTTGATTCCCATGTTGAACAAAATGCTATATCTTCCATGTTTGGAAAGGGAATGAATTTGGAAAATTCCCCCATTACTACAAAGCATTCACTCTGGGAAGTTATCATTCAAAGACCACGAGAGGAGCAATCTTTCATTGGAACTTGTTTGGAAAATTTTGTTGAAACTTGAAAACCTAGAATATCTCTCAACCATTCTTGTCAATTTTAAAATAAATTATTTGATCCTACATTTGAGGGATTTATCTTTTGTCTTTCACTAGATTCTTTATGCCTCGAGGAGAGTGACTATCAAACTATGGAAGAGTTGCATTAGTTGGAGAATCATACATATGTGGATTCCATTGAATCTTGGTTTCGACTAGTCATCTAGCCACCTTATTTTCTCATCATTCAGAAACTCTTGGTACCATGTCAATTGAAGCAATTGGTTTCTTACGCTCCGGTATGTCTTGAAGTCTATTATTTAAAACTAAGTGTGAGTATAATCAACATTTTGTTAGACACATGGCTTCATTGGAAGTATGCCTTCACTTAAAGGTGATATTTATTTCATTAAAAATAGGATAGGATAATAGGAGAATAATGAATAAAGATGCATAACAACACTCTTGAACTTGTGATTCCATAAAAGCACAGATTTTTGAAATATCGATTATCATGCACTCTCATGGTAAGACTTGTTAGAATAAATTTACAGTTAATACCTCATATTTTAAAGTTACTTTGATTATGGATTAACATGTCAGTCAAGGATATTGTTATAAGTTAGATATAATACTTCTCTCCTATTATAACAACTATCATCTAGAAAATATTTTTCCTCTTCGAAGGGATCGGTTAAAAACCTCCTATGGTGGACCACGCCTACAAAACTCTAATAAGCTTTCATAAACAATCTTGACATGATCAACTCAAGGAATATATTTGGGCATATCCGAGATGTTTTTTTAAATAAGTTCTTAGGGTAGCATGACCAACCAGTAAAGATAGTAGTTAAAAACTTTTCACGCCATCCTGCACTCTTAAAGAGTAGATTTTCTTCCCCACCTATTAAGTAACCCATCTCAAGTTAATCATAATTAGAGTTTTGTTTCTAAAAAGAAACAGAAAAAACATAAACAAATTAATTAAGGGATAGGAGGTCTCATTGCAAGCTGACCTAATATGATCATGGGTCCTAAGGAGAATGAAATTACCACACTGGTCACCAAGCCAGGGTAATGGCTTTTAGTTGAAAAAAACTACAAGATGAGAGGTCTCATCATAACACGGCTTGTTCATTCTTGTTAGTTCTCGTGAATGGCACTATTGATAGCTGGTTACCAAGCCAGGACAATGGCCTTCAATTAACTTCTAAAAAGAGAAAAAGTAAAATGTTCTTAACCGAATTTGAATCTATATCTAATACGTAGGACAAAAGCATTTCATAAGGATAAAAGGTATCCCTGTCGAGGCCATATATGCTTGCTGGTAGCAGGGCCATGCCTATGGTATTAAAGTTAAATCTACATTATAATTTACGTGGTTATTTTTTCTTTCCCTGAACTCATTACCAATCTCTTTGAGAATGGCTTTAAAATCCTTATGTTGTTATACCGTGGATTTCTATCTTTTTGGAATGTTTTTTATGGATGTGGGGACCCTTAGCGCAGTTAATTCATCGTGCCCATGCAAGAGGAGCTTTAACTACACATGGATAATGGTAAAATAATTATTGTGGGAAGGAATTGTTATGTCCACTTTTATCACTATTTTTTTTTTAAATCAGGTCACTCATATTTAGATCTAGGAGATTTTAAAGTGTAACTTATAATAAGGGATGCCTCTGAGATATTATTTTGGAAATTTTAAAAGATACCTATTTTATTCAAGTAATAACACCATCCATGCAATTTAGTTTTTATGGCAGCCTTCGTTTTAGGTTTTCTTGAAATTAGTTTAAGCAAATAAATAATCCGGTAGACACTCTGTTTTAGAGAAAGATTTAACTAGTGCAGGAAGTGTGATCACGCAAAATTGCAGGAACATCATTTTGAATACCTACAAATGTTTCTAATTTTGTTTTTTTGCGAGGAAGTAACAATACTAGATTTCCTTGCATGAGGACATGCAAGATGGTTAGCATGGGGGGATGTTGGGTCTCAGTTTTGTCTTATTTTTATCTATTTCTCTCATGTTGTCGATTGGATAAATGAGTATTTTCGAAGAGTGTTTGTTACTTATTTGTTTTAATATGATTAAAATGGAATTAATAAGAGTTTAATTAAGGTTTGTATATTGCAAGATTAAAACTAGTTTGACTATACCTTAGGACGTGCCTGCACCATTGCATTTACATTCCTGTACCAATTGGGATTCTTGCACTAGTTAGGGTAGGCTTCCTACACTATGAAGTATTCTTGAACTACATTCATGTTCTTGCACTATGAGTCTAATGATTATGTATTGCTGCTCTTAATTGCTTCATGAGAACATCCTTTATTTTATTAAAGTTTCTTTTATCTTGAATTGTATCTTCGGTGATGAAGTGATTCAGGCAGTAATATGTTTGTGTATTGTTAGTTTGAAATAAGTGACAATTATGTGGGATGGAAGTTTGGTTGAAGCTGCAAATAATCATGGAACATGCTATGTTTGGAGGTTGATGCGTGGAACATAGACAATGACGAACTTTGAGCCATTGCATAAGCTTCAACCACATAATTCATACATTTTAAAATGTCTTCTTTCACCCAAGTTCTGTGAACATCATTGATATTTGGAAAAAACATCATCTGACCAAATTGTAAAGATATGGAATGTTGATGGCTTCACTTTGGAGCATACACTAACAGGACATCAACGTTGGGTTTCAGATTGCGTATTTTCTGTTGATGGAGCTTTCCTTGTTACTGATATAGCTCCAAGACCATATGGGTGAAGTTAGACCAAAGGTTCAATTCTGCGGGCATTGTGTCAAGCTTGAGAGTTATATTTAGGGAGCAACATTTGGCTCTTCTCAACTGTGCCTTGTGGGTGTTATACGGCATGCCTGTTGTTCATCCAAACAACATTCTTATAGTTACAAGTTAACGGAGTGGGTTTCTGTTCCTAGTTTTCTGTAAGGATAAAAAGGAGAAGATGAGAGTTGTGGGATTGCTGGCAGTAATAAGCATATTCTTTGCAGTGGTGGCAGGTTTGAAATTTAGAGCATACTCATAAGAGACGGACCTTAGTTATTGGGACAATCCGCATTGTATGCATCGCCAGATAGTAGTGATATGGAGATCGTAGTTATGGTGATCGCTCTAGATTCGGTGCTTGATAAGTCTGGGTCAATACAAATCTGATTGAAGGAGATATGTGTCGATGCCAACCTCTGAGCAGCTCACGTAAGGAGAAAATTGACCAGTCAAACCACACCTTTAGTAACAGTTACTCTAGGAAAAGAGGAATGATTCACCGTAATTGTTCCCTCTTTCGATACTCAGTTCAAACTAATTCTTAATTCAACAGATTGTTAAAAATAATAGTCCTCCCTCCTATACTTTAATTGGCTGTTGAAAAGCCCAAATTTGTAAATCAATTCCTATATAAGTTTGAGAAGCTATGTGGAGTGTGGGTTAGCCAATTAGTCAATTAATTAGATGAACAGTAATTAGGAAGCCGATCCAGAGGTAGTGTGCACAGAAGGAAGTGAAAAAGGGAGGAGAAGTTGTCCCGATGTAGTAGCATGTGGATTCTAGTTGTGGATCACTTCTCCTTCTTGTTGGTGTTATGCTCTTAACCTGCAAGACGATACCCGAATACCAAATATGCGAAGAAATATACCCAGAACATAGAACAATGAGAAATAACAACAAGTATTTTATTATTCAGAAAGCAATGTTCAGTTTCCACTTTGAGGGGGAAACCTCCAATAGAGCTAAGTTCAATTACAAAATAAGACACGATGCTCCTCGAGGGGAGTCTCTATCCTTTATATGGGATTCATACATGCAATACCATGGGGAAATACCATGGTTCTTATTAATACAATCTATCTAATACCATGGCCCATTTGCAACTAACTTTGGTACCTTCATTAAATGCGGTTTAACCACTTACAATTGTTAATATGGGCTTTATTGACTCTTTACTTAACTATAACTATGACTTGATCCTATTACATAAATAAGGGGGTTAGGGTTGGACCCTAACATGCCCTCCCCCATAAGAATAGCCTTTTCCTCAAGGCTGAAGCTGCCAAAACTGCTAAAGGATAGTAGCTGGTTCCTAGATCGCATCTTCCAGAGAGGTGTCTTTCCACTTGACGAGGACTTCCTTAATCGTGTGGCCACACAAATGTTGCTCTCGTGTGTCAAGAACCTATTCAGTTTGGAGCAAGATTGACCCTTCTTCATCCACTTTAGGTAGACTGGTTTTAATTCTACAATGGTTCCCGATCACTTTCTTGAGGCATGAGACATGGAAGACTGGATGGATTTTTGCAGTGGGTGGTAAATCTAGCTTGTAGGCGACTTCTTCAATGTGCTAAAGTACTTGATATGGTCCGTACAATTTTGGAGATAATTTTTGACAACCCTTGCCTTTGATTGATGTTTGCTTATATGGTTGCAGCCTCAAAAATACCTGATCCCCTTCTTGAAATTGGCGTTCTGAGCGATGTTGATCTGCCTGTTGCTTCATGCGGTTTTGGGCTTGATGAAGATTCTCTCTAAGGTGGGCCAGCATGGTTGTGTAGTTTTGTCGGAGTTGATCCACTGCTTGTACCTTCGAGCATCCCTTGATATAAGAAGTAGGTGAAGGAGGGAGTTGACCATAAATTGCTTCATATGCAGTCATTTTGGTGGTGGCATGATAGTTGGTGTTACACCACCATTCAGCTAGAGGTAACCACTGTACCCAGAGATGTTGCTTTTCTGAAGTGAAACACCTAAGGTAGGTCTCCAGACATTTGTTGACTACTTCAGTTTGACCATGAGTTTGTGGATGATAGGAAGTACTGAGTTGTAGCTAGGTACCTTGTAGCCAGAAGAGTTCCTGCCAAAAGTTAATGGTGAAGATCGGGTAACGATCAGACACAATGGAAGTGGGCATGCCATGCAATTTGAAGATCTGATCCATGAAAGATTGAGCAACCAAAGTTAGTGTAAAAGGGTGGGGTAGGGTGCAAAAATGAGCATACCTAGAAAGTCTTTCCACAACCACCATGATGACTGACTTGTTTCCTGACTTTGGAAGACCTGTAATGAAATCCAAAAAAACCTCTGTCTAGATTGAGGTTGGGATGGGCAATGGCTATAATGTGCCTGGGGATTTGACAGTTTCTCCTTTGTGGCACTAATAGATGTCGCATTTAGCTACAAAATTAAGAATGTCCTTTTTCATGCCTATCCAAAAAAAAGATCTTCGAGTACGAGCATACATCTTCTGAAAGCCTGAATGTCTTGTAGTGGGAGATGAGTGCAACTCTACAAAAATGCAGCTTTTGAGGGTGGATGTCGGTGATATTACGACTCTGTCCTTGTAGTGAAGAATCTCATCCTGCCACGAGTAGTCCGCTATGGAATTTGGATCCGCCTTCAGTTGATTAATGAGTTGGGAGAGCAAGGGATGTGAAAACCATTCCTTGCGAGCCTCTTCAACCCATTCTAGAATGGGAAGGGAAATTGCGAGCGTGGTACTTTCCTCCTCAAATTGGCAGGATAACACATCTGCTACAATATTTTCGCACCCTTTCTTTAAATTATCTCATAATCACATCCCAACATTTTGGCAAGCCATTTATTTTGTTGTGGCAAGGATAGTCATTGCTCGAAAAAATATTTAAGGCTTTGATGGTTTGTGCAGATTTGGAAACGTCACCCCAATAAGTATGGTTGCCAGGTATCTACTGCATGTAAGATGGCCATCATCCCCTTCTCATAGGTAGATTATCCCAGATTATTCCCACTTAGTTGTTGGCTCGTGAAGGCCAAGGTTCGACCTTCCTACATTAAGACCGCCCCAATACCCATACCAGAAGCATCACATTCAATCAAAAAACATTTGGTGAAGTCAGGTAATGCTAAGACTGGAGTGGAACACATGGCATGTTTGAGAGCTACAAAGGCCTGGTTTGCTTCATCATTCCAGAGGAATGAATTTTTCTTGAGGAGTTGAGTGAGGGGCCTAGCAATGTCACCATAATTGTGGACAAATTTGCGATAGTAGCCTGTGAGACCCAAAAATCCTCTCAAGCTCTTCAAGGTCTTTGGTTGAGGCCAATCCTGCAATGCCTGGATCATTTTGGAGTCCACCCTGACACCTTCATGCCCCAGAATGTGGCCCAAATACTCAACTTCTTCCATGCCAAAAGAGCACTTGGACATCTTGATAAATAATTTATGCTTGCAGAGTAGTTGTAAGAGCAGATCTACATGCTGAAGATGTGTGGCCTAGGTGCAACTGTAGATGAGGATGTCATCAAAGAAAACAAGGACAAATTTTATGAGATATGGTTTGAGCAGGTGGTTCATAAGGCTCTGAAAATTGGATGGGGCATTACAAAGACCAAATGGCATGACCAAGAACTCATAATGGCCTTCATGAGTTCGGAAAGAGTCTTTGGAATGTCTAATTCTTTCATGCGAATTTGGTGATAGCCCGAGCGAAGGTCGAGCTTAGTAAAGAATTGAGCCCATTTAGTTCATCCAGGAAATCATCAACAACCGGGATGGGAAATTTATCTTTGACCGTGAGCTTATTGAGGGCCCTGAAATATGGAAACATACGCCATTCCCCATCTTTCTTGAGCTCCATGACCACCGGCGATGAATAAGGACTAATGTTGGGACGAATGACACCTGCCTCCAAGAGTTTCTTGATGATTTTTTCAATTTCATTATTTTGGGCGAACGGATATCTATATGGGTGCACATTTGGTGGTTGGGCCCCTAGGACCAAAGTTATGCCATGATCATGTTCCCCTCTCGAGGGTGGAAGCTCATGAGGCTTTTCAAAGACTAGCAGATGGTTATTTAACATTTGTTGCATCTCAAGATGAATATGAAGAGAATTGGAATCGAAGGCCTAGATGGCATTAGATTGGGCTATAACTCCATGGTGTCCCTTTTTTAACAATTTTTCCATCCGATGTGAGTTGATGATAGAGGGAGCTCTTGCCTAGAGTCTTTGGAGGGTATGTGTGTGGTTGTTCTGCTTAAATCTCATATATAAATCCTAGAAATACATTGTGATTGGGCCAAGTGTGTGAAGCCATTCAGCAGCTAAGACAATTTTTCACCCTCGCATGTGTATGGAAAACATGTGGGTACTTAACTGATAATCCCCCATCTGAAGTTTGACATTTTCACAGCGGCCTTCACATTTCATTGTCCCCCCATCAGCAATTTGGACCTGGAAGTTAGAAACTACTCAGACAAAACAATGAACTGCTTCTGCGACTCTTTGATGGATAAAGTTATGTGTACTGCCACTATCAATCAAGACTACTACTGGGAAATGCTTAATAAAAGCTCTGATTTTGAGAGTTTGGGAAGAAGAAATCTTGGCCAAAGCATGCAATGAGATAATTGGTTCTTCAGGTACATTGTCCTGTTGGTTGTCCTCTTCTTCCTGCTCTAGTTCCTCAAGTGGTGGGGCTTCCTCTGATAAACTGTGATCAGTAGCATCAATTTGAAAGAATTTGGGCTCCTTGCATTTATTCCTGAGGGAGTATTTCTCATCACAGTAGTGACACAATCCTTGCTTTCTTCTTTCTGCCATTTCTACTAGTGACACCTTTGGAACCTTGAGTGTTTGAATAGTGCTTTGAGCCTGGGTGGGGCAACCCTTGGCTATGAAATTTGGGCGATTAGACTGGGCCGCTAATTCACGTTCTACTTCATGAGCTATCTTGCAAGCATCCAGCCATGAGATAGGGTGTTGCAATCGGACATGGGCCTGTATGGCTTCTTTGGGACCACTGACAAAACATTCCATGTAGTACTGATCATGTAGTCCTCCTATGTGGAAGACTAAGGCTTCAAAGGTGGTAATATATTCGTTCACTGTTCCTGTCTGTCGGAGCTTAGTGAGACGACCCAAAAAGTTAGAGTGATGGTCAAAGCGATCCGTAAGAGATTTTTGGAATGTCTGCCAAGTCAAGGGCCTTCCATAGCAATGTTGATGCCATTTCCACCATTGCCATCTCTCATTGTCCAAGTACATGCTAACCACACTAAGCTGAGTCACATCATCCATGATGTGAGTCAGTGTGAAATATTGCTCCATTTGTGCTATCCATGTGGTCGGGTGAGAGTCATCAAGTTTAAACATGTCCAGCTTGGGTGGTCACGGTTGGGATTGTTGGTGGGTGCCAAAGAGTTGAGAAGACTCGCTAGACTCAGCGTCAATGTTTTCATTGCCAATATATGCCTCCGCGCGTTCCTCCATCTTGCCCTTTGAGAGTGTTTCATTTAAGTTATTCAGCTACAACAGTACATCTTTCAATTGTGATTCAAGGTTGTCAATCCTCTCATTAGCCATAGCTTGAGCTCTAGTTTGTACCATGCACTGATCCAATGTACTTGAAATTTGGGACCGCCTGAAATTTTTGGCACTAACAATTGAATGGTACCACCTTGCTCAGCTCGTCGACCTGATTCTTATGGGCTAAGTCTCAAATAAGCGTCCAAGTGGAGTTTGAGTCAGGAATACCGTAGTGGCCGAATCCCAGAAAATTCAATGCTACCCAAAGTCCTGCGAAAATCACACCCAGGTATAGGAACCCACACTGAATGGCAGATCTTATTGTTACGACGGCTACAGAGCCCAAACTGCTAGATCTGGATGGCGGATTTGATGGATTTGATAGATCTGAATGGCTGATCTGATAGATTTGAACGACAGAACTAATTGCTGTTGCTGCGACAAAACCCCACTTGCGAGATTTGATCTGGCAAAGATGATGCGTCATCCAGAGATATAGAAGGGAATTATGGTCTCCAGGAGTGTCAAGTGCTACAGATCGCAATATACATAAGGGTTTGACAGTAGTACTTGGCCCAATCTTTTAGGGCACTAACCAAGGAGGATCAACTGTACCATTAGCCGTACAACCCGACTACCCTATCGTATGTGTGAGTAATCTCCTCGAGTGTTGTTCTCGGTGTACTGTATAAGCAAGATAGTCGACGGTTTATCTATGGCGAGGTTTCAAGGGAGCTAGGGGGCTTCCGATATACCCAAAGGGTACTTGGAAGATAGTTCATGCGCGGTTTTGTCTAATGCGTTACTACTTGAAGGGGTACCCACAGGGGTTACAAGGGAGTCCAACAAGTCTGACCACCTCTTCTATTTCCTGCGTGTATGCCTCCCCAAATCCACAGGTTTATGCCCTCAATGATAGATCCTGTGGTTTAAAGATGCCAGAACACATCTCTAGCCAATTTTTGTTTACTAAAAATTAGAGATCCCACCGGCCCTGGAAAGCACTCTGATACCACTTGTTATGCTCTTAACCTGCAAGACGATACCGGAATACCAAATATGCGAAGAAATATACCTAGAACATAGAACAATGAGAAATAACAGCAAGTATTTTATTATTCAGAAAGCAATGTTCACTTGCCTCTTGAAGGGGGCAACCTCCAATAGCGCTGATCTCAATTAAAAAATAAGACACGATGCTCCTCGAGGGGAGTCTCTATCCTTTATATAGGATTCATACATGCAATACCATGGGGCAATACCATCGTTCTTATTAATACCATCTATCTAATAACATGGTCCATTTGCAACTAACTGTGGTCCCTTCATTAAATGCAGGTTAACCACTTACAATTATTAATATGGGCTTTATTGACTCTTTACATAACTATAACTATGACTTGATCCTATTAGATAAATAAGGGGGTTAGGGTTGGACCCTAACAGCTGGAGTTAAGATGATGTCTGCTTGATGTAAAGATTGTTTTTTAGGAGTTAATTGAAGCAATTTTTATCCATGTTCTGTTTCATTATTTATTTCATCTAATGATTTTGATTATTGTGTGAATTAGGTTAAGCAAGGGTGTGAGCTGGCTAGGTTGGCCACCAGACTAGCTAGACACCACTCTACAGTTCTTAAATTAATTAGCATTTAGATTATTATTTACTGTGCAACACTTTTAGTCCTGTTCCTTCTTCAAGTTAATGATATTTAAATTGCTGCAAATTGTTCCTTTACAAATTATTTCATTTGTTGCATCGTTAATCATATTTGTGCTTGAAATATTTGAAATAAACATTAAGTCCCTCCAGATTGTCTGAATCCACAAGATTGGCTATGCCTTTATGAGCTCTAACGTTCAACTCAAAGTGATCCAAACTGATTTAATTAATTTTCCAGAAACTAAGATCAACTTGAGTATTTATGGTTTTGAAAGACGATATTTTTAAATAAGGAAACTACACTATTTTGGATATTGATAAATGTTTAATTACCATTATATGTTTCCTTTAACTTATGGTTAGTTTACAAGATTTATTTTCGGGACAAGGAAGGCGAGATATTCATATTAATTTAATTCCTTTCACAAGTTTATTTACACAGTAAATTTCCTTGTTATGTTGTTGATGCTTTCAAGTTAACCTTACATAGAATTGGTGCAAGAAGAATGGTTTTGAATTACTTTTGAATCTATTCCAGCATTTACATATTTTTGTTATTATGCTAGCACTGCTTGATTTCTAGTTTAGATTTCCCTTCTGTTTGCTCGTAATTAGAATTTCCTTTCGGATTGATTGCTTTTATTTCTCACATGAATTTAATTGCTTGGATTGGTGTTTTCTTGAATTCTATTTTAGTGCAGGATCTCATTTATTGATGAGATTGATATGCAAGGTAGACTAGCATTTGTTTTGCAGGTTGCGAGGGGCTTTCTCTACCATTGCCAGTGCTACGTCTCTAAGTTCATGAACTTTCTAGATTGACAAATTAAACGTTGGTACATTTATAAGCCCTATACTGTACCCAACACCTAGTATGCCTTGAAGATCTATCCTCGACCAAATTAGTTGGTTCCCATGGTGTCCTTTATTTACCTTAATAGAGTGAATTCAGAGACATATTTTGCAAGAAAGGTGAGGTTCCTAATGGGATTATGGAACCATCTAGGTAGATGTGGAAAGGTGTACCCACCCCTACAAATCAACGCAGTTCATGCAACTAGCCAAATACATGCATCAAATGGTCTTTATTGTAGCAAAGTAAATAATCATGGAAAATATAAGTTGAATTTTATTGAAGTCTACTCTAACATACAACACAACTCCAATTGCCAAACCAATGTTTCTAACCCATATTTTATGAAGATTAGACATGCATAAATATTGCAATATAATACTTAACACTTTCCAAGAAAAGATAAAAAAATATTTTTGAGTTGTTATCGTGGACCTTTCCAATCACTCTCCCCACAAGAGAGGTGATAGGAAAGCCTACAATTAGAATTTTTTATGAAATAAAATCTACTAAAACAAGGAAACAATTACAATGCTTTGAAACAAGAACAAGAAATAAATACAAGACAGGGACTAAATCCTATGGGTTGGGCCCAAAACCAAGGGTTTCGGCCCTACAAAAATAACTCATATGCAAACCAATGGTCAACTTCTCATTGACATAAAATCATAGTCACATACATCATATGAAAAATAAGGAAATCAATGTCAAGCACTAGGTTCTCAGTTTCTACTCCTAGCTGCAACAAAAATTTGAATCCTAATGAGCCTCTTAGCTAGTTTGTTTATACAAAAAGGTAGTTCATGCCAAATCCCTTGAAAAGAGGATTGATTCCCACCGCGATATCAATATTTGATGATATAGTCATCCTTTATCTTCACATGTACTTGGATTCCCTTGGCTGCTATTGAATTCGAGCTATGATTAAGGACTCTATGATCTCAACCCAAATTAGAGAGCTAATGAGGTAGAAAATCCCCCTATATTCTCTCTCGGTTGTCTCCATCAAGCCTATGCATGTTAAATGCCTCCAAAAATTATTCTTTTCCTACAAATTAATCACATTATTCCAGTCAATATGACAAACTTTAGTCTTCCTACTAAGCATATTATGGCAAAAAATGTGAATTAATGTGAGAAAGGGATTGTTTTAAGGGACGGAGGATAACACAATCAACTTCAAAATATAAATATTGATGGGACCCATCATCACCCCCATTATAAAGGTGTATCTCACCCTCGGAGAAGCTCGGTCACTGATATGAAGCACATTCATGGCCCTAGTTGCCTCTCTTACATCACAGGGCACCTTAGATTGTGTGCCCTCGTGAGGATAGAAGCCTATATTTTCCTCTATGTATGTCTATTATTTTTGTTCCTATTCTTGGTTTCTTCCTTCTTTTAGGCCCAATAGTAAGGGAGGATTGAGTTTGAGTTCTATCCATCTGATCTTAAACCTTTGCATGATTCTTTTGTATAGTGGGGTTCTCTCGAAGCCATTCCTTAGTCTTTCTGGTGAGTGATATTTTGATTATTTTTAAACTATGAGGAAGGGAATTCCATCTTCTTTGGTAAGCCTGCAAACCTTCTATCCCCACCATCCTAAAATAACCCTCAAAATGTAGGATGGATTTATCTTGGGCTACTATGTACCTAGGTGCCAATTCAGAATCTGAGGAGATGATATTAGGGTTGTTGATGACAGCTTCAAGGATCACTAGATTTTCTATGATATATAAGGGCTCCTTCTATTATTTTTCATCACCCTTTTCACTTCTTCAACCATTGTCTCCTCATGGATAAAATAGGAGGCCAACGTCATCATTTTTATGTCTCCCAATATTGAGCTAGGGTCCCAGAAATTCATATCTAGGAGGATTAGATTGTGCATGTAAAACTGAGCCAATTTGGCTCTATCCTTAATACTTTACCCTTTGCAAAATTCAATGAATTTACTGTAGTATTGGAAAGGTAGGGAGCCATACTGTGCCAATGTCTTAATTTGGAACTGTAGCCTCTACTCCTGGAGGAAAATTACATAGTATTTGGATGGCCACCTACATTGTATGGCTTCCATAGATAGACTTGCTATAGTAGAAAGTTGTGTCTCTTTTTCTTGCAGTTTCTCTCTTAACCTTGTGTCCTTTGCCTATATTTTCTCGGTCATGATTGACTCCGTTAGTTTCAGATCATTCAATTCTTTTCCCATTTCATTTACTTTCTCCTCCACGAGGGCGACATCTCCTACATTTTTGGAATTTTCAATTTGTATCCATCTATGTGTTTTTCCTATTTCATTATCTAACTCAAAGAAGAGTGGGATGGAAAATTTCTCAGGTATAATCCTACCTCCCTCAAAAAATGTATAGTAGGATTCTAAACTGGGTTGTAGATAAGGCTCTTGGAGCCCTTGGAGGCCTTTTTCATCCTTTTTTGGAGTGACTTCCCCTTCCCATTGTTGAAAAGTGTAACTAGGTTCGGTCTTCATAATGACATGTGTAATTACAATTTTATGTATTTGATGAAAACAAGAAAAATAAAATTATTTTGGAATACTTGAGTCATGGGTTTCATGCTCAAGGAATTTTATTTTTGATAGAATCTCCCATTGATAGCTATTAGGTTTGGTCATCATGTCATAATGTATATAGATTCAATGTTAAATTTCAAAGATCCTTTTGGGCATATTACACATTGTAAAAAGAAAATTTGATTATGTCACAAACCCTCCAAAATCTTGTCACAAGCTCTCCCTCATTTTAGCCTTCAAAAGAAGAAAATGATGCTCCTTGGATGACAAGTCAGCTTACCAATGGAACAAGTCATCTTATTCGATGGACAAAACACTATATATAGGCAGCTCAACCTTCATTTTGAGAACACAATTTCGGTGAAGTAAATATGAATGAGAAAAGGTGTGAAGATCATAGAAAGAGAAGTATTATCACCAAGAGAAGAAAGAGGAAGACAATCAAGTTCATTTGGATCCTTTCTTGGGCTAATACCTCCACACATGCAAGAATATAGTGCTGTCATCTTGAGTAAGGGTCGAGATTATAGTCATCTTGAGAAGAAAAGTTTAGGAATAAATCAAGTTGATCATCTAACAAAATGGTATCCATATCAAGTGAAGGAAGTTGAGAGATAATATTCTCTGAAGTACTAAAACTAGGCTTTTCAAAGAAAGGGTTGAAAGGTGAAAATATGATCCAAGGACCAAATTATAAAGGTTAGTTAAAGCAGTGAGAGGAGGAAAGAAGTTTGACTATCTCAAAGAAGAATTAGTTAAGGAAACCTTGTGACTTGGCTTTGGAAAGGTTAATAGGTCAACGGTCTTGGTCATGGTTTTGGTATTGATCAATTGAAGTTTCTATAAGAAGAAGAATAACTTTGGGTTTCCCTCTCAATTCTGAGATTTTTTGGCCCTGGTAGATTGCCTACATTTTGTGTCTCTTGTCTCTTTATTGTTTATGGATTGGTAGTTTTTTTATGAAGAATAAAACTATAATAATCTATTGTATAATTGAGGCTTTTGCGATCCATAACAATTACAAGAAGAGTTTTGGCATAAATCACATGTAGAAAACTTTTGTCGACGTGTTTCGAACCAACTAGTGTGGTTCATCGTCAGGACAAGTTGAGGAGTCGGATCATGGCCACACATTAAATAGTGAGAGAAAACCTTCCCAGCAGCTAGGTTCACTAGGTTGACCATCTACGGCTATATAGAAAAACGACTAGATAATATTTTAGTGTTTAAAAATCAACAGATAATAAATAATTTTATATATTATTATATATTAGAATGTAATTCCATTTTATTTGCTTTATATATCTAATAAATATATTTAACACTTTTTTAATTTATTTATTTAAATCATTAGGGATAAGTCAAGGGGGGTTTTTCAAAACCCCCTTCACCATAAAATCTATATTAATTCCAATATTATGAAATCAATATCAATATTATTAAATCAATATTATCAAATTAATATTATTATTAATAATTTTAATCCACTAAATCAATATTATCAAAATCACCCCTTTTACTTATCCTGAATGAGTTATTTTAATAACCTAAGGATAATATATTAATAAAATAAAATAAAATAACAGTCCTTAGTAATTTTAAATGATTAAATAAATCAAAAGGAATTAAATAAATTAACTTAATATGAAAAGAAATTTTTTTCTAAAAACCCCCCTTGACTTATCCCTAATGATTTAAATAAATAAATTAAAAAAGTATTAAATATATTTATAAGATATATAAAGTAAATAAAATGGAATTACATTCTAATATATAATAATATATATAATTATTTATTATCTGTTGATTTTTAAACACTAAAATATTATCTAGCCGTTTTTCTATATAGTCATAGATGGTCAACCTAGTCATCCTAGTTGTTGGGAAGGTCTGCTCTCCCTATTTAATGTGTGGCTATGATCTGACTCCTCGACTTGTCCTGATGATGAGCCACACTAGTTGGTTCGCAACGCGTCGACAAAGGTTTTCTACATGTGATTTACGCCGAAACTCTTCTTATAATTATAATAATCTAATGAAGTAAAAAACATTCACAAGTAGTTATCATTAGATGAGAAATCACCTAATTTCTATTCCCTATATTTATCAACATGGTATCAGAGCTAAGGTGAAAAATCAAGGAAAGGGAATCTCATCAAAGGACATATGAGTACTCAAGGAACAAATATTGAGGGATATCAAAGAAAAATTCAATATCTACAAGGAAGTATCAAAACCCTACATATAAGAAGAAGTCTGCACCAGAAGAAGCCTTGGGATCCTCAAAAGACAACAAAGACCCTACTCAAACTAAAGAGACCTACAAATAAAATCATATTGAAGGTTATTCATCTAAGAGAACCAATATCAAGGATGTTGCCATCATCTCCAAAAGGTTCTAAGGAAATCTCACTCTCATTAAAGCAAGGTCTTTTCCATTAAAGAAGATCATAGAAGAAGTGTAAACACGTCATCAAGAAGTCATTGATCATCATCAACAAGGACATCACCATCAAAAGGATATAAAATGATCTCCCTCTTTGTGGGGCAAGGATCATTCTTGAAGAGAGCTATATTCATCAAGGAGAAGTTTTCTATTGACTATATCATCATCAGATTCAAGGAGGTAGAAAGAGGAAGAATCATCTTCACAAGTAAGTATGTTTATGTCTGAATCTGTAAAAATATCTTCATGAAAGGAAAGTAACAAATTGGTTGGGGCTTCAAATTATCTTTCATGGAAGAAGAGCACATATCTGAACCTCATTGAAAATGAGGTTATGGATCATGTCAAAGGTTCTATTACCATACCATCGATAGAATATTCTTAAGCACTTGCAAATTTTATGAAAGCAGACGTGGGGTATCAAAGGATTCTCATAGAGTCCATCAAGGATCCCCTCATTCCATATGTATCTAAACTTGACACCTCAAAAGAAATATATGAAAAATTGGTGGATTTCTTTTTCTAAGCATTGTAGGAGAAGTTATCTCTCTAAGGAAACAACTCTAGAAGATAAAGATATCAAAAGAAAAAGGAATAACCTCATACTTTATGAGGATATCTGAAATAAGGGACCAAATTACCACATAGTACTAAATGCACTACCAGAGTGGGGTAACTTTACTTCAAGAATTTATGGGAAGAAAGAAACTACTTCATTCTAGGATATATGGTCAATATTAAAGACTGAACAAACCCATCTGAAGGTAAAAACTGATGTGAGATCAATTGAACAAAATTAAGCATATGCCATAATGACAAAAGGAAAGGGAAAATATGGAATGTTTGGCCCCCCGAAAAAATGAAGAAGAACTTGGCTACGATTCAATTTTATGGATGCCAATAATATGGGAATTACAAAAGAGATTGTACTAAGCTCAAGAAGGACAATAAAAAAAGAGGAAGAGAAGAATCCAATATCGCCAAAGAAGTGGAAGAGGTTGAAAAGAAGAAATCCAGGAAAGAGGAAGAAAGGGATCTCTACTATGATTGGGATAGTCATATTCACCTAGTTTTCTTCATGTTTCTAATTTCTTCTATTGTAAGATATGGAAATCATAAATCACTAAGGAGAACGATAGGATGCATGATGGATTCATAGAAGCATTGAAAGGAATAGCTCATGGAATCATCATAGAGAAGCATGAAAGATAAAAGTATGTGGCAGTCACCTATGGAAGGATATAGCTATTGGTAACCTCATTAGAAGCATCAAGTGTATATATGAGAAAATGGAAAATTAATATAGTACAAATCTCACCATACATCAGTCAAGAGGAATCATTTTAGGGATAAGGATACTTAATATTCTCTATTTGACTCTTCATCGTAAAGTTCACTAATTAAAAGGAAGCAAGTGTTTCATCAAGAATTCCAACTTGTGGAATTCATGGGATGATGGTATGATAACAAAAGAGGTGAAGCGGATCAATGGATTGAAGTTCTTTCAATCAAGGAATATTTTGAAGGAATTCTAGATGACCTAAAGGAAAAGGAGGTATGTATGCTTGTATTCTATATTGTAGAATCATGTCATATGGTTTTAGGTAACATGGATAAATGATTTATCTCGAGAGCATGATCAAAATAAAATAAACTCCTCCATTAAAAATATGTAGGGAGGCATGTGTCACGGATTGACTATATGAAATCAACATAATATGTCCTCATATGAAATATCAAGGGGTTGACAATAATTGGAGGAACTATGATCGAAATTTTCTAGAAGGAAACATGTGAAGAAAGAGAGGAAGAGATCATAAAATTTGAAACTATGGAGAAGTAGATAAACATTCGAAGACTAAGAGATTTGACTATGATATATCCATGAAATATATGAAGAAGACTGAAAAATAATGATAACCTTGAAAATGTATATCTTTTAGAGATGTCTCAATGTGTATGTTGGATGCTAATGAAAATAAAAAGATGTCACAATGAAAGACAATCATAAAGGTAATTTTGATTTAATGTTCATTCCTTATTTTTGAATGATATATGCATGGGTTTATGCAAGGATGATAAGGGAAGAACTATGGATTTATTCGAACGTTAATGACCATGTAGCACGATGAAGGATCCTTAAGGAAACATGGCATGAAGGAAGACCAGATATGGACTAATAGATCACTTTCCAATGAAAGAAATGATGACATGACTGACTCATGGATGAAAGTGATGGATGGTATGTGCCCTATGAAGAAGTCCTAAAATATGTAGAATATATGAAAAATAATAAATTAATGACATCAAAGGAAGGAGTTCTACAAGTAGTTTGATATCCCATGATCTCCACCTGAAGAGCTTATGGAAGCAAGTCCTTGGTCAAGAGGAAGCTTGGTTAAGTCCCTAGTTAATAGGGAGCTTGGTTAAATTCCTTTTATAGGAATTGGAACATTCCTTTAGTGGAATGAATATGTCCTCCCTAATTTGAAAGGGAGAGATAGACACATCATTATTGTCTTCACTTGGGAAGATATAATGGAGGTTTCAGTAAACATCTAGCATCTGATACTCTTTGAGGATTAGTTAGGGAATCTAAGATAAGAGTAGTCATAGAGGACCGATATTCTTTGAGGACTTGGAATCCATGATAAGGATAGTCTTGCTGGAACACACTCTGAGAACTTGGGTAGGGTACATTCTGATATAAACAATGATGAGGGTGTTTATACATCATTTGTCTCGCCAAAATTGAGCTCTAATCCTTTGGAGAGAGATATTTGTTAGTTAAGGCCTTGTTGTGTGACAATGTTGGTTGATATGATGTTAAATAGGTGGGTTACCAATCCGACTCTTCTTATGAGAATTCCTCAGATTGAGAATTTCCAAGTACCTTGTATAGATTATGAATATCTCCCTAGTTATGCGGGAGTGTTGAAAAGTGTAACTAGGTTTGGTCTTCATAATGACATGTGTAATTATGATTTTCTGTAATTGATGAAAAGAAGAAAAATAAAATTATTTTGTAATTCTTGAGTAATGGGTTTCATGCTCAAGGAATTTTATTTTTGGTAGAAGCTCCCATTGAGAGCTATTAGGTTTGGTCATCATTTCATAAATTTTATAGAGTCAATGTTAAATATTTAAGACCCTTTTGGGAATATTAGAAATTAAAAAAAGAAAAATTGATTATGTCATAAACCCTCCAAGACCTTGTCAAAATCTCCCCCTGATGTTGACCTTCAAAAGAAGAAAAGGACGATCTTTGCATGAAAAGTTGGCTTACCAATAACACAAGTCAGCTTATTTCATGGAAAAAGCACTATATAGAGGCATCTCAGCCTTCATTTTGAGAACACAATTTTGGTGAAGGAAATCTGAGTGAGAAAAGGTGCGAAGATCACAAAAGCATAAGTATTATCACCAAGTGAAGAAAGAGGAATACAACAAAGTTCATTTGGATCTATTTTTGGGCTAATACCTCCACACATGTGAGAATATAGTGTTCACATCTATAGTAAGGGCCAAGATATTATAGTCATCTTCAGAATACAAGTTTAAGAGGAAATCAAGTAGATCCTCTATCTGATTTAATGAAGGAATAATCTTGATATCAAGCGAAGGAATTTGAGAGATCATATTTGTCTCAAGTAATAAAGCTATGGTTTTCAAAGAAGGGTCGAAAGGTGCAAATTTGAGTCAAGGACCATTTTTTGAAGGTTAGTCGAAGTAGTGAGAGGAGGAAAGAAATTTGACTATCTCAAAGAAGAAGAAGTTAAGGAAGCCTTGTGACTTGGTCTTGGAAAGGTTAATAGGTCAAGGGTTTTTGTCATCGTCTTGGCATTTTTCAATTGAAGTTTCTATAAGAAGAAGAATTCATTTGGGTTTTCCTATCAATTTCAAAAGGTTTTGGCGCAGGTTGATAGCCTACATTGTGTGTCTATTGTCTCTTTATTGTTTATGCATTGATAGTTGTTTGATGACTAAGAACACTATAATAATATAAGAGAAGATATTAATCTAAAGAAGTAAAAAAATACAAAAAAAATCATTAGAAGAGAAATCACCTAATTATTATCCCTATATTTCACAACACATGTAGCACCTCTTGTTGCTCGTGTAGCAGCCCCTGTTACTCCTATACAAGCGCCTATTTATCTTGTAGATTCTTTGTTTCCTCATGTATCTCTTATTTTTCTTCTTGTAAGATGGAAACTTGTGTCTTGAGCCTCTTAAAGGTGACTTCCCTAGTGGTGGGACTTAAAATAAGTAGCACGGGTTGCTTGGTTTTGGCCTTAGGAGAGGTAACTTATTCAAATCTTCCCTCACTAGGTCCCACTTCTTCCTTCTAGCTTTCTAACTCATCAATAGTGATAGAGATTTTTGAATGAGGTTGAGGATTCCCTTGCCTTATATTACTGCTCTTCCTTCTTCTAAAGTATAGGGGACCTTGCATTTACTACCTTCTTTTGGGCTTGACAGGTGTGCCCAATGTGCCCAATGTTGCAGCCACTTCATGCTTGGTGTTCCTTGGAGAGAGACTTGTTTGATGTCCTTCTTTTTCCATCTCTTGAGGCTTGGAGGTACCCTCAAGGTTATCTTTCATTGTTCCATTTTTTCTCTCTTTATCCTTCCTCAGTTTATTCTTCTTCTTCCTCTATTTTTTTTGCCTCCTCTTCTTCCTTTTTTTCTTCCTTACCTCCAATTCTAGTGGTTGGTGTTTCTTCATATGTGATGGCTTGAGTTTCAATGAATATTTACCTATCCATGTATAAAATAATATTCCATAGAACACGGTTCCTTAGGTGACTTAGAGGATCCATAACAATCAACTTAATGAGGCCATGGTGGGAAATATGTTGGTGCTTCCCTTCCCTCACTTTCTAGCTCATTTCAATGATAGATTGGGAGGAAATGGAGAACACTAAGACTATGGAATAAGTAATTCTACATCGAATGTTAGCTCATGGAACAACCTAAAATGATAGGAATATACAATGATCAACCTCCCCTCACAAGATATGTATTTGAGGATGTGATAGGACACTTCATCCCGGGGGTAAGGTAGGGTCCCTCTTCTCACTCCATTTTTATATTATATAGGATTTTATTTTTGAATGAATAGTTTCTTCCTAGTTGTACCAATAACTTATTTATCCTCCTTTCTCCATCTAATTCCTAAGGGTAAGGTACTCACTTTTCTTATGAGTTCAACATTTAAAGAGATGGCAAGGCCTCTAACAATGGTAGTGGCACTACCTTCTCCTTGAGGATTTAGTGCAATGGAAGATTTGTGAGTTATATCATCATCATACCCCTTAAATTGTTGAAAGAATCCCTTCCACTAATATCTTAGAAAAATATTTACCACAGGAGGATGTTGATGAATTATTTTTATGTCTATGGGTTCCCTTATGTTGAAACATCCCCCCATTTCTCCTACTTCTCCTTCTTGGGGTTACCTGGGTGTATTTTTTTATTTTGGCCTTAAAGCACTCTCAGGTGCAGTGACAATGTTGTATTTTCTCTTTCATAACAGGAGAAGGATGCCAATTAGGAAAAAAAAAAAAACTCTTTTCCTATCTTTCCTTCACATATAAATATTGCACAATTGTTTTCTACAAGGTACTTATATCATGTACAATTCTCCATGCAGATGTATGGAAATTAATGATGAAGAAACCCACTTACTCCTTTTCAGATAAATTTGTCATGTGCATGAGGGTTTGAGGACAATTTTGGGTAGTTTTGGATCCCTTTCTCCCTTCAATTCTCTCTTGTAGATCCCTCTTGGGCCTCCTATAGCAGTTCACATCCTTCTGTAGCTTCTGTTATCACCAAAAAATTGATCATCTAGCCTAATTTACTAGATGAATTGAGGTACACCATGTAAAGCCAATTTTACGATAGTAAAATTGCTTTCACTGTGAGAAATTACTTAATAAACCACTTTTGTTAAGTAATTAAACCCATGAAGAATAATTAAATAAATCACTATTTATTTCATTTTATTCAAGGAATAATTGGTTAAACTTTTGTTCAATTATTATTCCTTGTCATATTCGACCCAATCATGAAAAATAAACAGATAAATCATTAATTATCTTATTTTTCTATAATAATAATTAATTAATCACTAATTGACTATTATTCTTTGTTAAATTTGACTAAGCACTTAGGAATAATTAATAAATCCTTATTTATTTATTATTCCTTAAATAATTTATTGGGATGATAAATAAATCATTTATTTATTTTTATTTCTAAATAAAAGTTTAAATACTTTTTCCCTCCTAATCAAATATAATAAAATATTCCAAGTGGTTATTCCATGAATGGGATCGATAATATTTTATTATTGCTCATTATTCGAGGATAACTCAATATTTTGTTATAAATAGAAGGGTTTTCTGTTGATTATTCACTTTTGATTATTTTCTTTGTTGCACTCACTGTTGTAACTTTGATTATTTTCATTGTCGCACACCATATTTTTGTTGGGTTTCCACATTATGGAGGAGAGAGACTCTACACAAGCTAAAGACGTTTCAGGATAGCCAAGAACCCATCCCATAGAGGGGGACTAGTAACATTTATTTGTTCCCTTTACAGGTGTTATAATAAAACTATTCCTTGTATATATGGTTTCCATTGGATGATTGGAGTTATTACTCTTTCTTTTTGTTGTTTAACTATGATTGTGGCATAGACCAAGACTTTGCCAAGTTTTGTTTCTATCAGTTGCTGCATATCTACAATGTTTAGTAGCCATTTATACTGTTGAGATTGTTTGTCATCCACAATTTTAAGTGGGTTCTTTTCCTACATCTTTGAGAAGAAAACACTACACGAGTTCGTCGTCTACCATTCAAGATGATGCATATGTGAACCTTATTTCTGAGGTTGATGCACCAACTAACATCACCGCATCATGTAGTCAGTCTTCCTCCCATCTTCCCATCTTCCAGTTTGATGAGCACATCATGGAAGCTATGTATACCCCTTATTTCCCTTGCACTTAGGCAAGGGGACATATTTTGGAGGATTTTGAAGGCCATTTCCTTCCTAATTCTCCCAATGCTCTCTACCTCAAGAAAGTTTGCTCATAGCACATCCCTTTGATTTGTGTTTCTTTATTTTTTCCATGAAGTTAGGTAGATTGCATCATATCATCCGTTTTCTCTTTAACCTTCCAAATGGATCCATCATCCCCACCATATATCACTCATGCCAACGGTGCAAGTCACTTCTCCAGGAATCTAGCCTTAGTAGTCTGGGCCATTTTCACCCCCTTGCATACGTCAATCCTTTCAAACATTGCGTACATTGGCTCTGCCACCAATAATCAGGCCAAATATGATACACTGATAGGTTTGTTAGTTGATGACCTTTCTCATCACATCCTTCATCCTCATGTTTTTTTAGATTCTTCACTACTTGTCATGCAATTGAAGGGTGTGTATCATGTGCATAACCAAATAGTCTTTAGAAAATATATATGAGTTAAGCTGTTGGTACATGGATTTGAAACCATTACTATCAGTCATGTTCCTAAAGACCAAAATAGCTATGTAGGTACCATTACAGATAACATTCTAGATTGGCATTTCTCACATGTATACCACACAAGACAACCATAAATAAAACAAATGGTGAACCATCATCGTCATATAAAATGCATAATCATATTATGCATCATACAAGCATTTGGAGTCCATCACTCTAAACACATCCAATGCATCCATAGCATACTAGGGGGGCACATAGGCCCCTACATATCATTATCATCCTTTGGAGGATCTTGTGCTAATTTGGGTCGAGCTTCTTGAATCCCCTTTTTGAGCACTTAGAACACAATAGAGCTCCACAAACTCCTCCTCCTAGGGAGCATCATTCCCACCTTTGCATAGATTAGTCCCCTCCATCACATATGTTTGCGGCCAGCATCCCATGCTTGGGGGCATGATGGTTTTCCCCTATCTATATTGTCAATTAATTAACATAAGTCTCAGCCTAGATACCACTGGATCTATGTATGGTCGATTATCCTCCCATTCCTTGGATAGTTTGTCCTACCAGGCTCTCCGGCAAGCCATATGCAAATCGCATATCATAGATGTTTGATACCATATCTTCAAATTTTCTACTCCTTTACCACTTATTACCCATGTTTCACTTAGTGGGAGAGGATGATTCTAGACCTCCTCTAGTAGTTAATTCTCATTTTCCTCTTGCCTTAATTATTCACGAGGAACCATTGCTCTAAGAAGCATTAACACCATATTTAGACAAGTAATTCCACTTACCTGAAAGTCGCAGATCCTGATTCCAACAGTCGGTTTGTCTGCTACGATCTCCACAAGATTTGGGGCCTTTTCCTCCTCTCCAAATTCATCACAACTCACTTAGCAAATGAATTGAAATTGGAGGGAAAACGTCCTTTCATAGAAAAATACCTATTTTTCCTATTACCCCTTGCGACCAAACCACAACTCAGTTTGATGAACTGTCAGCACCATTGGAAAACTCTCATCGAGCTCTATAATGGGTATTCCTCCATCTTTTATGATTTGAGAGGTCACCAGGAAGTCATTTTCCCAAGAAGGGTCACTTCGTCGCCTCTCAAAATCAAATTTCATCATAAAGTGACACTTGTACATTGATATCCTCCTCCTTTGAATACTTTTTGTACCATGTGTCGATTTTCATCATGATTAACCATCATTTACTCATGTTTTGATGGTCCCCATTGGGCCTAGTCTGTATGGAACCGTCATCGAGTCACCCTTGTTCAGAGCATCCTTGATGCGTCACCTCTGCATCCATGGAGTCTATTTCACATCCCATTATATCATGTCATAGGATTTCATCCATATTTACATATCGTTCATCCTGTGTTACCCATTTTGGCCTCCAGTCATACTATCCCCATCCCCTCCAGAATTGAGTCAGTCATTGCCAAGTCAACCATGCACTTTATGCTCTGACAAGGGAATTCGTCTATTTTCACTCAGTACCACTTTAGTCATTATCCCTGGTGTCATTCCATCAGTCACATTACTATTTTCCCTCGTGCCTTAGTTGAGGATCCTCATTGCCTCATCTATTGCGGGCCCTATTTTGTCGATGTCACCTCATTTATTCGAGAAGAACGACCTAGAGGGTGATGTATCTTGGTTCCATCTTCCATTATTATTTGGCACCTTCGATCAAGCAGAGGGACTCATTATTTCCCTTTGTCTTGGTCATTTCATGTTCGTGATTCATACACTTGATGGTCTAGTGATGTAGCAAATTGTACTAATGATTCCCTGGTGTGTGTGAGATGTTTCAGACCTCATGAGGGGTTGGCCCTTCAGGTAGCCCCCCACATGCCCAAATCCATTCCTACTATGCTACAGCCTCATATGTAGTTTCACATATTTGATTGGTTCAGTTCCTACCGATCGCAGTGTTCATAGCATGCACGTCTCCTTCATATGATCCATTTAGTTCTATGGAGCCCTTCCTTGTTTAGCATGGCTTCTCTGGTTGTTCTACCCTCCCTCCCACCCATTTTTGAGGGAAGGGTCATTATATCTCGTGTACTCCGATATTATCGTATTCACTCCCAGCTCATGTTTTTCCAGGTGCATTATGTATATGGGACATATTGTATTATTTCCTCGCTCTGTTATGCCAACATGTCATGTACCATTCATCATGTACTTCATTTCTCAATTTTATGTTTCTGGGTGAACCATTATTTTGTACTAATTTATCTCGACTGGTATGGGTATGCCTCCCCCACCTCTCTAAGGTCTAGTACCACAATATAAAGTAGACTTGTATTAGTCTCACCCCCTATGTCCCTATCCCCTTTCAATTCAGCTTTATTGGTCTTTCTCTCTCTCTCTGAATCCCCTGTGTTCTCTAGTGATTGTGTCTTTACAACATACTTTGGTCATACATTTTTCTCCTAACACTCATACATTGGGGAGAAATCCGTTATCACCAAAAAATTATCATATAGCCTAATTTACTATGTGGATCGATTTACACCATGTAAAGCCAATTTTACCATAGTAAAATTGCTTTCACTGTAAGAAATTACTTAATAAACCACCTTTGTAAAATAGTTTATAGTTAAACCCATGAAGAGTAATTAAATAAATCACTATTTATTTGATTTTCCTATAGCAATAATTAATTGAACATTTTTCAATTATTATTCCTTGTCATATTTGACCCAATCATGAAAAATAAATAGATAAATCATTAATTATCATATTTTTCTCTAAGAATAATAAATTAATCACTAAACAATTATTGTTCTTTGTTAAATTTGACTAAATCCCCTAGGAATAATTTAATAAATCCTTATGTATTTATTATTCCTTACCTAATTTCTTGAGATGATAAATAAATCATTTATTTATTTATTATTTCTATATAAAAGTTTAAATACCTTTTCCATCCTAACCAAATATAATAAAATATTCCAAGTGGTTATTCCGAGAATGGGATCAATAATATTTTATTATTGCTCATTATTTGAGGATAACTCAATAATTTTTTAATAAATAGAAGGAATTTCCATTCATTATTCACTTTTGATTGTTTTCATTGTTGCACTCACTATTGTAACTCTGATTATTTTCATTGTCGCACACCATATTTTTGTTGGGTTTACACATTATAGAAGAGGGAGAATGTACACAAACTGAAGATCTTTTAGGATAGCCAAGAACCCATCCCATAGAGATGGACTCATAATATTTATTTGTTCCCTTCACAAGTGTTATAATAAAACTATTCTTTGTATATCTTGTCTCCATTGGATGATTGGAGTTATTACTCTTTCTTGTTGTTGTTTAACTATGATTGTGACATAGATCAGAACTTTTGCAGGTTTTGTTCCTATTGGTTGTCGCAGATCTATAATGTTTAGCATCCATATATATTGTTGAGATTGTTTTTCATCCACAATCTTAAGTGGGTTATTTACATCTTTGAGAAGAAAACACTACAACAACTTTTCCTATAGCTCCTCCTGGAGCACCTCCAAACACAATTCAAATCATCTCAGTGGCATCCTAAGTAGTTTCTGATAACACTAGCTCATCCTTCTCTATTTTTTTTTTTAGAAATGAGTGATTATACAAATGGAGTCTACCGTTGCACTTAATATTCCTTTTTGTGGTAAAGGCTTAGAGCACTTTGCTAACATTACTCTTGCAAGAACTTACCTTTTTTTAACTGTTGTACCCACTCCTTGCAATCATCACCATGCTCCTTATGATCATCACCTCACTTGAGTTGAATTTTCCATGTTGCATGTGTGACAAAATGAGCTTTAGTTTAATAATCAAAGGTGGTGAAGTTTACTATCCACCTCAAGCCCATAAAATGTTTATTTCTCGACCATTACACATTTTATCATTATATGCATAGGGAAGAAGTGAGGGTGTCATACCTGAGCCTACCTGTGATGTAGAATTGGTGGACAATCTTGAATGCTAGAGTTGGACTTTGTAATCTAATGATCTTGAAGGTGTTGATTTTCTTTTCTTTCTTTTTCACAGGTCCTCATAGCTTAATGGTTCTTTGGCTGATAAATTTTTTTTGTGTGTGCAACTTTTTGCTTAGTATCCAATCTGTTACTAGTCGAGTGGATGGATTATTTGATATCTTATTTCTAAATATGGTTTGTCCCTCCTGAACTTTAGAAATGGATTCATGATACTTAAGGTGGATGGATCTTCTTCTCTAAGTGTAAGAAAAAAATTGATGTTGAGTCCCATTGTAACTATACATGTTGCTACAGAAGGAATCTCCTTCCTATAGAAATTAATTAATTCCTCTTTGAGAACTCATATTGCATGTGAGATTGAGGGCAAGTCATAGGAGGTATAAGGACAAGATTAAAATTATCAAGAGGTGGTGTAGGTGGTGAAAAAGTTGAAGACAAAGCCTTTTCTGTTTTTTTTTTTTTTATATAGGGCAGACTGGAATTTGAAGATGACTCTTGAATTGATGGAGTGGATGAGTGATGAAGGTGATTTGGGTGGACCTCTCTCAACGTTTCCTAAAGAAGAAATGACATTTTTACCCCTTCCTCCAATCACATCTCCCTCTTGTATAATTTTTGGTTGCTACTATAACATTTCAAAAGGGAGGCAAAACATCATTCTATTGTAGGCTAGATGATGGAGAGAGGTAGGTAGGTGAGTGAATAGGGTGAAAATGAAATGGATAGCTGGAAAAATGGAGGAATGAATATCTAGAATTTTTTATGTAGCCATGGTTCTATTGACTATCTGGAGTTCTGCAAAATAGAGATGTTAGCAAATTTGTTGAAAAAATCCTCCTTTTTTTTCCAAACATGTAGGTTGCCTCCGGAGAGGTTTTTAAACTACACGCCTACCCTAGATGCCTCAGAGAATGCTTTGACCTAGGGTTCTTTTCATTTTTTTTAGCTCTTGGGATGCCTCAAAGAGGTTTTCAACCATAGAGCTGGCCTTAGATGCGTCATACATGTTTTCACCTAGGCCCTTTATTTATTTTTATCTTTTTTTTTATTTTTTAGAAGTTGTGTGGATTGAGAATTGTGAGCCTCCCAATAACATTCAATTCTATGTTGCTTGAAATAACAAATTCTTCCTTGGACAAATTTATTTTATACAACTTCAACCTAAAAGCATTGAAAAGTAAGGGAATCCATTCCTCATTAATTTTTCTGAGTTGGACATGCCCATTCTTATGATATTTCTCTACTAGGTAGGGACACAACCATATTTTCATTAATTTTCCCTTGAAATGCTTCAATTTGGAATCATATCTCAAGGCCCAATAACGTTCTTGAAAGGTCTTCTATTTAATCTGTTTGTCATGCCAAATCTTCCTGTGCAGCTAGACTACCTTAGTGTGCAAGATATCTTTCATCTTAAATTCATCTAGATCATTGAGCTAGAGTAGCCTCTTCTATTTTTTTGTATTGAGGTCCAAGTCTAACTCATCTCCCATCCTTAAGGTGCTGTATTCAAATTAGATATACAACATGGCCTTCTTCCCATAGACTAGTTCAAATGGAGTGAATCCAGTGGTGGTTTTCCAAGTGGTGTTGTAGGCCCAAGTGGTTTCCACAAGTATGTTTGTGTTACACATTATTTTGTCACCAACCCCGTATCCCATTATCCCAGGTAGAGTCGGTTCCTAAATGGCATCTTCTTTGTGTCATACATCAAAATATGTGTCCAATCAAGAAGATTAACCATGCTCATTAATCATGAAGTTGACCCTTTTTACCTATGCTTCAAGATTGTTGTTGGACATCAGTATCTGATTTGCGATGAAGACCCAGAGTGAACAAGAACCTCATGACACCGTTGCAAGAGTACATCTGTTCTTAGTGATGGTCAATTTTAGGGATCGTCGCAGGTCATCAATATCCTTCCTGCGATGATAGCCCTTAATGCATTCATGCCTCACGATGTCGTCTTTGAGTCTCAGTGTTTGACCTGTGACGACCCAGATATGGCGAGTTAGTTCAAACATAATGCTTCTGGGTGGTTCTGGAGCTGGTTTTTGGGTCAAAGAAGTTCGCCTCGCCTGTCCGCAAATGAAACTTACCTGCATCATAGTTTGCCCAATATTTTATGTTGTTGATAATAACGTTGGTTAGAATGTTCTCCAATGGTCTATTTGGACCCCATTTTCTTGAGGGTGATAGGGAGTGGATTTATTATGCTTTATGTGGTGGTGCCTCATGATATCTTCAATCATATTTGATGTAATTTTTTCTCCTTGATCAATGACTATCTCCCTTGGAAAACCAAATTTTGTATAAGATGTCCTCCCTCAGAAATTCAACCACCCTTTTCTCAGTTGCTTCCTTTATTTCCTTTTTTTCATCCCATTCAGTCAGGTAATCGATGCACATAATGATATATATCTTCTGCGGTGATGGAGGGTTAATAGGGAACCTCCCAACAACCAAGTAGTTGGCTATATTAGAAAGCTAAGGAGAAAACATCGAGATGGAAAATAGATGTTCATCTCAAAGTTGATGATCCACCATTTCTTCCTTTTCTACAGACAAGGTTAGTCTTGACAAGAAATATGCAAGCAGATTCTCTTTCCCTGTTTATCAATAATAGTCAAATCAAGGTTATTTATTAAATACTTATTGGTTGCATGATCAATGTGAAAAAAAGTTTGATAACAGGTGATATAATTCTTAAACTTATTCAAATAATGTACCACTTCCAAGAATTCCTTTTCAGTGACATATAATTTAACTCAGCTTTAGAAAGGTTCGTATTGATTAAATAGATAACATAAAGAAATTTGTCTTCTAATTGTTATAAGGCTGCCCCTACTGTTACCGGGAAAATTGTCTATTTAGAACTGCTCTATCCCACTAAGGTGTGACAGCTGCCTTAGAAACAAATAGAGAAAAAACTACTTTTGTATTTACTTTATGAATTATAAATAGAGAGGAGTAGAAAGAACCAACCTGTGTCTTGCGCTAATCCTTTGATCCAATCCCTCTCTTCTTTGATAGTCTCCAGCTACCTGCTCCCTTACTTGCCTAGCTTCACAAAGTACCTGTAAGATCACAGAAGAAGAGCACTATATAAAGACATAGATCTATATTCATAAACAACTTAGGATCAGATTTAAGTTAACCATACAAAATGTAACAAGCATCAATGATACAAAAGCATGGAGGAAAACTCAAATAGTTTTTATTGATAAACAAGAAAAGATCCAGGAGGAGTTACAACCAGTAGTTCCGACCCAGCATCAACCTCCCAGCAAAGAAGCCCCTCTTCACCTCAAACAAAGCATAAATCACCCAACAATCTGATGTTTGTCTCTAGAAACCAACAACAATTCCTTACAATATGCAAAATTCCAGCCTCTGGATCTCTGGGATGAGGGATCCATATATAGATATCTGTAAGGAGGATGAGTCAGCTTGTGATTTGATTAGTGTTTTCTCTCTGTCAGTTGTTGCTTCCACTTGGAGACTGAAGGCCTCTTACTCATCCTTCGTTGAATTCAGTGAGGCAAGTGTCACAGGAGAAGATTCCGGAAGCTTCCATTGTCTCTCCACCTCACGGAATGACACTGCCATTTGTCATTTCTCGCCCATCACACCCCACAGAAGGGACTTTTGAAATGCAACGCACCCTCACAGTGTATTTAGGTGCAATGCAACGCACCTAGCCAGTGGAGCAGCTGAAATGATCCTGTTTTGACCAATTCTGAGCAGTTTTTGGTGGAGAACATCTGGGAGAAGCTGTAATCTATTGACCTTGTTCCTTTAGGGGTTAGAATAAAACTTTTAGGGACTTAGGAGCCCTTGGTTTATGGACATTTCACGCTTGGAGTTGTACGGAACAAAAATGTCTATAACAGTTGCCCCCTAAAGTATGAGGTCATTAACCTTTTGGTGCCGGGTGAAATGCTTTATTATGAGGATCCGAAGTTCTTTCAATGCTGGGAGGAGACCTGTAATAAGATACAATACAATACATTATCTTCATACTGTTTTCATGATCTAGCTGAGGCGGGCATTCCCATGCTCATCTTTATAAATTCATTTCCATGTACATAGGACAGACAATCGTCTGAGTGTAGACTGATGATTCTGGTAGAGCCATCATCCTTTTGAGTGGATGATTATCTATGCAGCAATGATGTACTTTTAATGTCTTTATTTCCCTGAATATATATCACAGCCTGGATGGATGAAACTAGATCCGGGGTCTTCAATCTCGTCCGATCTTCACTCGAAGTACAAGTCGATCCATGTGAGAAATGTTCTGAAGTCGAACACGGAAAGACATCGCTTGATTACCAGTCAATGATGTAAACCGTTAACAAGCACAAGAGGAATCACTGATAATGATAATGATCCTCAAGGTACTGCAGTACAATTCACGTGGTGTGAATAAAGGACTTGGCGTCGAACACCACACAAAATCTTTCGGTCAAAGGCCATTGATGCAAACCTGTCGCCGGAAGTGAGAAACTTGCCATTGAGGCATGCAAGCTTCAAAGTACTGAATGGGGTGTTCCTAGATCAACTTCTTGGATAATGAGCTGATGTCAACAAGAAGTGATCTATCACAGGAGGGCCTTAATGAATCCCACATCAATGACACGGAACGGAGCAAATGATTTTAATGGATGTGAAAACGATCTGGTGATATAAGGTTCAGGGTGGCGGTCATGAAAGAATGGAGTATAATGTATGGTAGTGGGTGAGACACAGGTGACTTCTCTTGAACATATCGGCGACACTGATGTGATGGATTGGTAGCATTAACCCCAAATGTGGATGTTATGGCGTGACCATGGCGATGTGACCGGTGAATGAAACAACCCAACCTGACTCGGACACGGAGTGGAAGTGTCATGTTCAAGAGCGAATTGCTACCAACAAAGTTTCTTTGAGTTTTCTTCCCAATTTTTCCCCAGTCATTGCTGACCAGTACCTCTTTATTTTTGTCAAGCTTGAGGAGGATAACATATGCTTGTTCTATAATTTTCCCTTCAGGCAAACCCATCGCTATGTTTTAACGAGCCTAGCGATAGTGAAACTCGTTCTCGTCTATAGACAAGTTTGTCGCTATTAAATCTTTTTAACGAGTTTAACGACAAAGATAACTCGGTCCTTTTCAATTTTAGAGAGTTTGAAAAGGAACATAAAGGTAACTCCAAAATTCCTTTTTTCGTCATCTAATCCCTTATGTCCGAAAAAGTATAAAACAATACAAAAGGGATGAATTTTCGATAGTTTTAACGAGCCGAACAAAACAAGCGCTCAATCTTTTTGTGTAATAATCCATCAGGTCCAAAAATATTAAAATCTAAAGGAGGGATAGGACTTCCTATCCCTTTAACGAGCTGGAAAGGCCAAGGACTCGGCAATCTTTTCATATTTTACGAGTCAGTTGAAAAGAGCTTAAAGGAGACTCGTCTTTTGAGGAACGAGTGATAAAACGGGTAGCAGCTGATTCCAGGTAAGGTTTGGAATATTCCAATCACGACAGTGTCACAAGGATGGCTAGTGAAATCACTCTTCGCAGTTGTTCCTCAAAATGGGCAAACAATCAAATGGAGGTGAATGATCGGCCAATGAAAAAGTGGAGGTGACGGTGCAAACATGACCAAGGCTTTAACGGCTGAAGTACTGCATTCACGATGGTTATTTACCGGGGAATAGTTTATTTTTTAATGAGCTTAAACGTGGGTGGAAACATTTGCTCATGTCTTATGTTTATTTTTTAACGAGCTTGAACTATGTGCTAAAACTGCTCGATTAATCTAGTCTTGTGATAAGAATGTCTCATATAATAACGACAACTTTTAAAGATTTGCCCCACATCCTTTCTTGATGCAAATTAGGAAATGACCAATCCTACGGGTTTAAAGGGTTAGAGGTCCTAAAACTTTAAAAAAAATAAATAGTCGCTCTTCGCTTGCATTCCAAAAGGTTTGCATGCCCCCAGGTATAAAACAGAGTTTCAAGGTTACCCCTTCTTTAGTCCGTTAAAACATTTGTTTTACCGAGAGAGGCCTACCTCTTACAGGTTACCCAAAGATTGTTCTATTCACAGCGCAAACAAAACACTTCTTCGGCAATGTCTATCGAGATAAACAAAGGTGAGCGGCGGTGCTCGCTAACTCACATAACTTTGACAAGAGAATCTTGTTCCAGTCCAACTCCCTCTTCCAATCATGGACGGGAGTACAGATGTCATATTCTCTCGCGGAAACCTACCCTATACCTGAAGTTTTCATGCCGAAGCAGGCCAGGGTGCATGCCCCCTAGGTTTCATTCATATCCCTTCGAATCACTCGCGCTCATCGGGAGGACGGACTGGAGATTGAGACATTTCTTGCGTGAAAAGACCATTCAGGGATGGTATATGACTATTTGCTCTGTATGATCCGGGAAATGAAAGCTGGTCCACGAGCTTGACCACTCTTCCTTCGTGCGGAAAACACATTACTCTAAAGAGTGAGGAGACAATTGCTCCCATGCAATAAATATAGTCTCGTCCAAGGAGTAGATTGTAATCCAGGGGTCCTTGAACTACCATTACGTTCATGTGAACTGTTTTCCCTCTTACTGTTTTGGGAACATCGGGAAGGATCCCTAATGGTCGACTGGTTTCTTTATCAAAGCCTGTCAGATCTCTCATCTCAGGCAAAAACGATGGCAAACCAAGCGCTTTCCAAGCAGTTGAGGAAAGGATACTCACAGAAGCCCCCTCATCTATGATGGTACCAGCCATAACCATTCTATATATTTGAACAATAATTCGGAATGGTACGCTCGCTGGTAAACGGGGTCTGCCTAGTTGATTCCGATCGAAGGAGACAACTAGGTTGCTTGGAGGTGGGACCGAATAGACGGCTGGGTGCGACTCTGACGAACTTCCTTCCTGTGGTAAAGGAACGGGTAAATTGTCCCCATGTTCGTTGGAGTCTGTGCTTATGAAAAGAATTTGGACGGTGTCATCCTTGTTCTCTTCAGTGATTGTATCATCTGAAGATGGAACCTCTGAAGGCAAGACCGGGTCAACTGCCGCCTCGACCTTTTGACTTTCGTCTGGTGTGGATTCAGATGGTTCATCTTCAATGACAGATGCTTCGGCCGACCACCTGAGCGGGTCAGCCGGATTTTCAACTAGTGACGGACTCGGCAAGAGTTTTTTATATCTAGGAGGAAGTCGTAACGGTGAAACCAGACGATCATCCAAAACTCTTTTAGCTTCGTCTAAGAAGGGACAACAGTGGACGGCATGATCGCCTTCGCACAGTTTACAAGGAAATCTACATTTCCCTTTTTGTCCTGGGGCTTCACTTTCACTAGTTGACGGTGTGTTTTCAACATGATCATCAGAGGTTGATGACACCGGGTTGTGCAAACGAGGAGACCAGTCCCTTAAGATCCGAGGGATGCAAGGACAATCTTTGTGAAAGTGGTCTCCTCTGCAAATGACACATGGCGATTTAGGCCTGGTCGATGCAGTGTGTGGATTTTCGTTAGACGACACTCGTTTGCCCCCATTCGCTTTTGGCTCCTTCTTCTTCTTCTCTTTCTTATTCTTTTCCTTCTTCTCCTTAGGAACTTGACTTTTGGCTTTACCAGCCCCATCAAGCGAAGAGGAAGGAGGAGAGGAAGAATTAGAGGAAGTAGAAGGCTGGTGGGCAACTCTGGACTCGTCTAATTGCTGATTCGATTGTTCAAGAATAGTGGTGTTTTGAACGACAGAGGTTGAGAAGAGCCATACAGGCAAACCAATTGTCAGTCCTGGAAGCGACAATGTGGCCATATGGGGTGCACCAACATCTCCCCAAGAGGAGAAGGGACTAGGATTTCCTCCAAGGGGAATTCCTTGGTTGGTTGACTCCATTTTCTCAACCCAAGATCAATGTAGGAAAGGGGTAATGAATATTCCGTTTAAAATAAATTTTTTATATGCTTTGACACAACTTGTTTTTTCAGTTTTTAAGAGTCGAGAAAAAACAAAAGATGACTCTAGTCTCCTTCGATTTTTAAGGAGCCTGAAGTGACAAGTGCTCAGATGGACCTTTTCTGTTAAGGAGTCTGAAAAGGAACGAAAGGGACTACTCTGGAAGTCTAGGTAGAGGGAGTACCAAACCAATCGCAAAACTGCAGAATACTTTTTACGGTACGGCAGTCAATCTTCCTAAATGTTGTGTTCAGTGCATTGTGATCGATAGGGCGGCAGACACGGCTTCCTAAGGATAAAGGATTTAAGCCTATAGGGGTCTCCCAAAATATACTCAACGGTACATGGGAGCACAAATCCGTACAGGCACTTATCGTCTCAAAGTGGAGGAATCACCCAACCATCAGTGAGGACAACAGTTACCAGGCTTTATGACGCCATAATACGTCTCTAGCCTAGACCTCTAAATGTTGTGCGTTAAGTTCCAAAGCGTTGTTAGATTCATTGAATTTATTTTAAGTTGATCTTTCTTATGAAGTTTGCCTTTTGGGTTCACCAGGAGATGTAGATGTAATTCCTAAAATGCAATCTAAATATGATAAAATAACTTTTATCTCTTTTGTGCAATGAAAATCCTAGCTACAAGGGGAAAAGAAAGACACAATCTTTTCACAAAGAGCAAAGAGAACACTGTAAATTCACTTTCCTAAATCAAGCCAAACAGACTGTCTATATGTAAATGCACATGCATGTATTTGTTTTCGACTTTCTTAGTATTGATGCTAAAAAGAAAGTTGATGTACAAATCTGAATTTCTTTTCAAGCGACAAATATAAACAAGCTCTTTTTCGAAATAAAAAACATAGATGATTACGACACCTTACGATTTTGAAATGAACACTTGTTCTTGACACTAGAAAATCACAAACTCAGACCAAAGGCAATAATAATAGTATAATCGACCATCAACAACAATCAAACTTTCTCCTATGATCGAAATCGACACTTGCGACATATTCAAATCAAAGGACGACAGTACGACTATTCTACTTTTGCAAAGGAAAACTGTAAACGACTGAACAAACACATAAAAACATCTACAGTTCTTTTGTACAAAGGAGGTGGAATAACAACAAGGAAAAGAGATTTCAAACAGACTTATATTGATCACAGGCAGCAAAATTCAGGGATAGAACTGGAAAGAATGAAGCACAAGAACCACAGCTGCACAGAGCTAGTCTGATCAGCGCACCTGTAACACAGAGAATCTGAAATGCAGCGCAGGTTGTCCACTCGGGAAGTGCACTGAAATTCAGAATCTCTTAATAGTACCTGCGCTGGGCCAGAAACAAGACTCTGTCCGGGTTCCGGGTCACAGTTTGCAGTTCAGTCCTTGGTTCTTGGTCGAGTAAAAAGCAATCAGTAATGCAACAATCAGGGGTATATCTAAGGAGGATCTAAGAGCTATCACAAGGGCAATCAGATAGTTTGTGAATCAGTTGTTTAAATCATAAACAGATCCAGTGAATGGATTGAAGCAGCAGTTATCTACTTTGCATTTGTTATGGCAAATGCAGTTTGGAAGCTACTTATAAGTTTATGAAACAAACAACAAAGAGATACACAAACAAACTAATTAGACATTCCCCAGTGGAGTCGCCATTTTGTTACCGGGAAAAGTGTCTATTTAGAACTGCTCTATCCCACTAAGGTGTGATAGCTGCCTCAGAAACAAACAGAGAAAAAACTACTTTTGTATTTCCTTTATGAATTATAAATAGAGAGGAATAGAAAGAACCAACCTGTGTCTTGTGCTAATCCTTTGATCTAATCCCTCTCTTCTTTGATAGTCTCCAGCTACCTGCTCCCTTACTTGCCCAGCTTCACAAAGTACCTGTAAGATCATAGAAGAAGAGCACTATACAAAGACATAGATCTATATTCATAAACAACTTAGGATCAGATTTAAGTTAACCATACAAAATGTAACAAGCATCAATGATACAAAAGCATGGAGGAAGACTCAAATAGTTTTTATTGATAAAAAAGAAAAGATCCAGGAGGAGTTACAACCAATAGTTCCAACCCAGCATCAACCTCCCAGCAAAGAAGCCCCTCTTCACCTCAAACAAAGCATAAATCACCCAACAATCTGATGTTTGTCTCTAGAAACCAACAACAATTCATTACAATATGCAAAATTCCAGCCTCTGGATCTCTGGGATAAGGGATCCATATATAGATATCTGTAAGGAGGATGAGTCAGCTTGTGATTTGATTAGTGTCTTCTCTCTGTCAGTTCTTGCTTCCACTTGGAGACTGAAGGCCTCTTACTCATCCTTGGTCTAATTCAGTGAGGCAAGTGTCACAGGAGAAGATTCTGGAAGCTTCCATTGTCTCTCCACCTCGCGGAATGACACTGCCATTTGTCATTTCTCGCCCATCGCACCCTACAGAAGGGACTTTTGAAATTCAACGCACCCTCACAGTGTATTTAGGTGCAATGCAACACACCTAGCCAGTGGAGCAGCTAAAATGATCCTGTTTTGACCAATTCTGAGCAGTTTCTGGTGGAGAACTTCTGGGAGAAGCTGTAATCTGTTGACCTTGTTCCTTTAGGGGTTATAACAACACTTTTAGGGACTTAGGAGACCTTGGTTTATGGACATTTCATGCTTGGAGTTGTAGGGCACAAAAATGTCTATAACACTACAGCTTTATCTAATGCATCTATGTGGATATGGAAAGTTAATGCCCAGTTGGGACCCCTAAGGATGGATGCAGTGGTCAACTTTTCTTTCAGTACTTCAAAGTCTTATTGACAGTTGTTTGTCCAACAAAAATCTAAATCTTTAGCCAACAATCCAAACAAGGGTTAAGCCAGTTTACTAAATTCTTCAATGAATCTTCTATAATACCTAACTAATCCAAGAAAACTCCTGAAATCTCTGTTTTTGAGAGATAGGTACCATTTTGATGATGGTAATTTTGTTTAGGTCAAGCTATATCCATTCCTTGGATATATAATGGCAAAGGATAGTCCTTACATTCATCAAAAAATTGCATTTCTCAAGACTCGATGAAAGATTCATTTCAATTCATTTCTTTAAGACTTTGCACAGAATAGAAAGAGCTTCTTGGAAGTCACATCCATAAGGAGTGAAATAATACATTTATATCTCAACGGAGTTATGAAAAGGTCAACAAAGATACTTAGAAATATCCTCTAGAAAGTAGCAGGCATTGCAGAGACCAAATGAAAGGAATCTATAGGCTATGATACCCAAAGAACATGTAAATATAGTCTTATCTTGGTCTTCAGGGCTGATATGAATTTGGTTGTATCCACTAAATCCATCTAGGAAGGTTAATAATTTCTTTTCTACAAGGCCATTTAGGACTTGGTCAATGGAGGAAAAAGGAAAAGGGCCTTTCTTTGTAGCCTTGTTAAGTTCTCGATAATCAACACAGGTCCTTTGCTTCCCCTTTTTTTGGGGACTAAGAAAACAGCTGACACCCATTTAGTATATGAAATGGGGTATATGAACCTTGCACCTAGTAGCTTTTATGATTCTTCTTTAATAATGTCCTTAAGAGTTGGGTTCATCCTTCTCTGAGGTTGGCACATAGGCTCACAACCCTATTTGATGTAAATATGATGAGTATAGACTAAAGGATGTGCACCTTTCATTTCCTTATAATCCCAAGAAAAATCATCTAGGTGTTTCCTTAATACACTACATAAATTTTCTTCCTGCTCACTAGAAAGAGAGGGGTTGATCTTTAGAGTTCTGAATGGGTCAATCTCCACAATCTTGGCATGTTTGAGGCTAGAGGAAACCAAGCACAAATCATCCCAAGGACTACTCTCATATTATTTCATCATCTCATAGCTTGATATGGTAGTGGGAGGCTGATTCTATAAGATATGGTCAATAATGTAGTCTTCATCAAGCTGCCCCTCTCCTATAACAATGTCTAGAGTGCAGACTAGATATAGGGATGTCTAATAAAATTCTTCCTCTTCCTCATTATCTAACCACAGGGGTAAATCATTCTCAATATAAGGTTGAGTAGGAGGATACAATACAAGTTGTTTTGATAAGTGTCTATTCTTAATAGTCATGTTATCAACCCTACAACTAATGTAGGCATCAGTAGTGGCCAACCAAGGTTTCCCTAGGATGAGAGGATAGCCATTAAACTTGGATTTCAGATGGTGGACTAGGAAGTTGGTAGGTTATTCCCATGATTCAATGGATACAATCACATCCTCAATAACTCCCTCAGGAGCTATTGTGGATTTGTCTGCAAGATGCAGCATTGTAGTGATCTTCCTCAAATCCCCTTGGAGGTTGAGCTTCAACATGGTTTCCCTGGTTATTACATTGATTGTAGCACCAAGGTCAATGATGGTATTAGGGAACATAATTCCATCAATGTGCACATTGACTACTGGGCTACCAGGATAGAAGTACTTTGGAGAGGTCACCCTCCCAAGCATCAAATCATATAGCTGTCCAACAACATTGATTGTGGGCATATCTTTTCTTCTCCTACTAGAAATTTTGAAACATTCCTCCTTGATGATATTTTTGTAAATGGGAGCATCTTATATGGCCTATATAAGGGGTATCATGATACACAACTTCTTCAATTCTCCCAGATGTTCAACCTCTTCTAAGATGTGTTGTTTAGGGTGGACCAACCTTTCAAGATAAGGAGGTGAACTGACTTGAGGGCCACTCTCTTCCTTCTCTTCTTCAAGCTATTCATGTGCAGAAGTTGTGGGATTATCTCAAAGAACCTTCCCATAGTGAAGGTTGATTTCGTGGATTTCCACAACATAAGAAGGATAGGATCTCTCCCTACTATAAACTTGTTGTGCATGCTTATTGTTTGCATTAAGATTGCGTTGAGCAGGAATTTTAGGTTGCTTAGGAGGATTTTGATGAGGAGGTTGTGGTTGAGGTTGAGGTTGAGGTAGTAGAGAAGGATATTGAATTATTTGAGTCCCACACCTTGGTGAGGGTTTTCCCCATTAGGAAGGTTTTGGTGGATATGGATGAAAATATGGGTTGATAGGCTGAGCAGGATATTGAGGAGCATAAGACCAAGGAGGAGGTGTGGACCATGGTGAATGAGTGGAATCGTAGCAAGGTTGGAAAGACACATTCTGATTTGGATTGTAGTGAGGATAATGTGCACCTTGCATGCCTTGTTGATATGATCAATGATATAGCAGTCCTTTGGTTAATGAAGAAAAACTTCTCTGACCCACCTTCTACCCCTCCTTGGTATACAAATTTTAGGCCTGGATGAGAGGGGAATTTATCTGTTGCATGTTTCTATTCACAGACTAAGAGGACTTCTATGGAATTTAGTGTGCATTCATTCCTAGGATGTATTTTAGTACATCTAGGTAAAAGGATAGCTAGTGCCCTTTCTTCTTCCTCTTTTTTCCTTTTTATTTTCATAGTATCCCTTTGAAAGGAAAGGGTTTGTGGAATTTCACTCTTAAATATTCCAACATACTTCCTATCTCATGCTTGATGGCTGTTGCAGAGGGAGAGGAACTTCAACCAAGATTTGGATAGACCCACCCTTCTTCCTAGCATCCCTAGAGTGATTCTTCAATACAATTTTCATGTCATCATAAGGTAATTGGTAGATATCTCCTCTAGATAGCATGTTGAGGGTTTCCATTACATCCTCACTAATCCCTCAAAGAAGAACTAGCTTGAGAGACTCGAGATCAAGGGCACAGTTGGCCCTCCTACAATTAAGTTGAAACATTTCCTTATAGTCCTCTAAATATTCATTAGGTCCAAGGCTCATCCTAAATATTTCATCCTTTTCTTCTTCGGACCTACAATAATTCTGGTATTTTTCACTAAAGGTTTCTTTCATTTGGGCCTAGGAAGTGATGCTTCCTCTAGGTAGACCCATAAACCAGCGCAAGGTTGCATCTTTGAGGGTAGAAGGAAACAACTTCAACTTATACTCATCATAGTCATAGTTATAGGTCCTATAGGAAACAACAAACTCAAACATGAAGGTTTCAGGTTCCTCAAAGTTTAGGCCATGGAAATGTGGAAGGGAATCATGGATTGTATTCTAAATTATGTCCTTTACATTCGTTCCTTTAAAGGGAAAACCTCGCTGTTCCTATTTTCACCCATGGTTTGGTTAGGTGAGGTAGGTTATTATTCTCATCTAGGTTAATATTAAAAAAATTTAGGTTGCTCACCTAAAGGGTTTTCTAACTACCCTATATTCAGAGAGGGAATTTCATAGTCACCAAAGAAGAATGAAGGTTGACTGCGTGAGGGGGTATGGGTTTTTGGTAAAAATTTCTCTTGGTTATCCATACTCTTACGAGGCATGAAAAAACTAGTTTTTTTTTGGATTTTTCACTTTTAAAAGCACCAATATTGATGCAAAATAGAAAAAAACAAGCAACTCTTGAGTAGAAAATTCACCTACTTATACACATCCCCAACAATGGCACAAAAAAGTGATGAGTCCTGGTATTACACCAAGTATGTTGCAACTCCCAAGGGCTTCTCAACTTAAATTATCAACCTGTGGTACATACAAACTTAGAGGTGACAATGCTATATGCAAAACATGTTAGGCTCTAACCATGTCACCCTCATTCATGAAATCATATCAAGGTGTTCATAGACCACTCCTCCAACTAATTAAACTGATAAATTCTTATGAAATCATAAATGAACATTATTCTAATTACAAATGTGAAAATGCCATTCATTACATCTAAATACTAATATATTTTCATGAAAGGAAAAGGTTGATCTATTTGAAGAAATGAATCATGCCAATTAACTTGCACACTTAATCAATTAAATAACCTACTTTCATTCATAATTTATCTACTCACACTTTATTGAAAATGAGGAATCCAATCTTTAACATATCTATGAATAAAAATGCCAATTGTAGCTCTGTTTTTTTACCTCATGGTTGTAGTGAGGAAAGGACGAGGTTGGAGTGGTCATAGAGTCTTCCATAATCATCAAATTATAGTGTGGGGGAAATTATTCAACTTAAGTAAATCAGAGTCAAAGTATGGACAAAAACTGTATGGACAAAATAATGCTACAAGTATGTTACATGAGGTGCTACAGGAGGTCGTGTATTGCTACAAGAGGCCCTATTTTTCTACAGGAGGAGGGTTCAAGAGATTTTTTCGGACAAAATTTGTGTCTTGAAGGTAGAGGAAAGTAGATGAAGGTATAAAGAGGTGAATGAAGTGTGTGGGAGCCCCTTATCCAAGCCTAGTACCCCTCCAAGATATATCTTGCACCAAAGGTGATGCTCAAGGCATCCTTAATTTACCTTAACAGAGTGAATTTAGAGACAGAGTTTGGAAGCAAGGTGAGGTGCCTAGGGAGAATATGGAAAAGTCTAGGTGGATGTTGAAAGGTGTGCCCACCCTTGAAAATCAGTGTAGTTCCTACAACTAGCTAAGTACATGCATTAAATCATCATTATTGCGGAAAAGTAAATAATCATGCAAAAGATGAGTTGAATTTTATTGAAGTATACTCTAACCTACAAGACAACTCCAATTTCCAAACCAATGCTACTAACTCATAAGTTGTGGAGATAAAAGTGTATAAATATTGTAATATAATACTTAACACTTTCCAAGAAATCATAAAAAAATATTGTGGAGTTGTTATTGTGGATCTTTCTAGCCACTCTTCCCACGAGAGAGGGACTAAAGAATATGGGTTGGGCCCAAACCCAAGGGTTTAGACCCTCCAAAACTAACTGATATGCATACCAATGGTAAATTTATCATTAACAGAAAATGAAAATCACATATGTCATATGAAAAATAAGAATAACAATGTCAAGCACTAGGCTCTCAGTATTTAATCTTAGCTGAAACAAAAATTAAAATCCTAATGAGCCTCTTCATTGTTCTATTTTATACAAAAAGGTAGCTAATGGCATCTCCCTTGAAAATAGGACTGATTACATCCAAGATCTCAAGATTTGTGGATCTTGTCCTCCCTGATATTCTCATGTACTTGGAGTCCCTCAACTACTAGTGAATTCGAGCTATGAGTGAGGATTTTGTGATCTCAAGCCACGTTAGAGAATTAATGAGGTGGACAAGTGTTACACAGTAATTTGTCACCATCCCTGTTACTCCTCTTGTCGTACCTTGGAGGACTCATCCCGGGAGTTATAAGGAGTGACAAAGTCTAAAAACACTTGCATTATGTTCCCTTGGGCATGTATTTCATGTTTCCTGAAGACACCTCCTACAGATTATCCCTGAAAAGTGTCCCTTTTCCATTGGCGCAAGTCCATAGTATTTTACCCGCGCCAATCATGGAGATCCTCAAAAGAGGGCGCAACCATTGGCACTCTGTCTTAGAGCAGCAGTCGCGCCAACCGACTTTAGTCATGCTTTTTGCCTTAATTCACGTCCGACTATTGTTTCCTTCATTACATGGAGCTTTTTGAAGATAAAAAATCAGTCTTATGCCGAGCTCTATCCTATCTCCATCTTTAGTGGCTTTCGGGGAAAAGATGTTAATCCACAAAAGGTGTCCCGGTTCGTCGTATCCTCCTCCCTTCTTCATCTATATAAGCTTGTCCTTATGCATTTGACAAGCTAGTCGCTAGTGCTAAGAGTCAGAGTTATGGAGTGTTAGATGTTGAGTTCTTGAGTTCTTGGAGGAATGCTAATGAGGGCTAGGGAGGTTACGCTGCCGGAGTGGAGATGCAGTGCAAGACACATATAGTTACTCGCCCAGCTAGGAGAGGTTCAACGTCAGAACCATGGTTGTAACTTTTCCTGTTTATTATTAATTAATGAGCGACTGTTATTATAGTTCCAATCTCATTGTCTATTATGGTGTTGATTTATTTCCTTTCTGACTGAAATATAGTTATGCTTTGGTAGATTTTATGTTGGTATCTGTCTCTCCCTTTGCATGTGCAGGTGTTCGTTTATAATCTGCTGGAGCGAGGGAGTGGGAATATAAGCTCTACCTCAAACATAGCGTTGGACTCCAGGTTGGTCTTTTTAATCCACCTTTGATGCATAACTAGGAACTTGCGTGGCAGCATGGTTTGATTGTGGCTAGTTCTGCTTTAGACTAGTGGGATCGCCTCTGTCCGCAGAGGGGATTTACCTGTCCAACAACAAGAATCCTATATTCTCTCTCAATTGTCCCCATCAAGACCCTGCATAGAAAATGTCTCGATTTTGTATCCCAGCCCTAGAGTACCTAGTGGCTGTGCATGTCGAGCCTTCTGTGGGACGTAGTGGTTTGATCAACCAGTCAGCTTCTTGGTTCATTGAACATCTTTGTGTTTCCCTTTGCTTTGATGGTTTATCTTCATGTTTCTGATTTGGTTCTATGTCCTTTGAGTGATTGTGTTTGTATTCGTGGATCTTGAGGTTTGTTTACATGCATTATGCTATCTTAAAAATAAAAATAAAAACAAAAGAGCTTTTTGCATTATATTCGTTAGCATCTATTGTTATTTGTCGCTTTTAAAAAGAATAAGAAAAAGCTGTTATTTCTTGTTATTAGCTGCACTAGGATATTTTTTACTTGCTTAATGATCATTTTGTTCGTGTGAAAAAATATATCTCTACTCTTCTGTAGATAGAATTCATCGAATGAAACGATATACTTTTGGCATATAGATTGCATTTAGGAAGTTTGGAGAGACCACATACGGTAGGACCAAAAAACTGAAACATAATAGAAGATAAACTTTAAAATAAACTCAATGAACATAACAACGCATTGGAACATAACGCAAATACTCTAGAGGTCTAGGTTAGAAGACGTGTTCCGGTGTCTTTAAACCTGGTAGTTTATCGTCGAGTGGTTGGGTGATTCCTCCACGGTGAAACGATAAGTGCCAATACGGACTGAGCTCCCACATACCGTCGCGTATATACGGGAGACCCCACTAGGCTATTATCCTTTATCCATAGGAAGCCGAGTCTGCCGCCCTACGATTCGCAATGCAGTGAACACAGCATTCACGAAGATCGACCACCCGTACCCTAAAAAGTATTCTGTGGTTTTGCGAAAAGTTTGGCACACCCTTTACCTAGAATTCCAGAGCAGTCACTTTTGATCCTTTTCGGACTCCCTAAACGAAAAGGTGCCTGTGAGCGTCTTGTCACTTCGTGCTCATTAAACATTCGAAGGAGACTAGAGTCATCTTTTATCCTTTTCTCGACTCTTAAAAAATGAAAAGGTTAAGTTCAGTGTCTTAAAATTTATTGGCCACGATAACATCTACCCAATTAGATTGTGATTGCGTTAGACTGAGTAGGATTATTTCTCGTTCGATGGCAGCCTTCCCGGCGCCCACCGGCCAAGGTATTCCTCCTGATGGGAACCCTCGTCCCTTTCCTCCTGTTGGAAATGTCGGTGTTCAGTATATCGCAACATTGTATTTGCCTGGGTTGACCATTGGTTTACTCGTATGGTTGTTTTCGAACTTGGTGGTTTCGAGTGTGATAACTTCTGTTCCGCCACCACCTCCTCCACCCGAACAACACCATGATGATTCTAAGGTGGAGCCCTCCCCTTCTTCGCCCACTGCTGTGTCCTCATCTTCTACTTCGCTTGGTGAAACCTCGGGTTTCAGTAACCAGGTGGCTAAGAAGAAGAAGAAGAAGACCAAAAAGAAGAAGTCCCCTAAGGGAAAGGTCACATCTACCGCAAGAATATCTGAAGTAGAACCACCTTCTGCTCTTCCGCGGAAGGCCAGGTCTCCTTGTCGGTTATGCAAGGCGGACCATTTTCTTTCTGATTGTCCTGGTATCCCCAGGATCCTAGATGTATGGTCCCGTGATCCGCCTCGTCCCTTGTCGTCGCCAATCGACGATACCTCATTAGTTGGTAGGAGAAAAGGGAAGGTTCGTTTCCCTTGTCGACTTTGTGAAGGTAATCATCTCCTTCGCCTTTGTCCACTTATGGATGAAGCCTCCCGTCTTTTGGAAAGTCTGTCACCTCCCTTACCCCAACTACCCGCTCGATATCAGCGTCTTTTGGCAAGTCGCTCTGCTAACCAAGTGCTCAAGCATAATTCCCCTCTGGTCCAACCTTCTCTTCCTGAACCTACCTGTGCTCCGTCGATTCCAGACCAGTCCCTGGTCGGAACGAATGTTGATTTACCTTCATCATCTCTGCGCCACTTTATCATCAAAGATGAACCACCCGAGTCTAAACCAAACGAAAGTCCAAAGGTCCAGCTCACAAGTGACCCGGTCTTTCAAAAGGTCCAGCTTACAAGTGACCCGGTTTTGCCTACCGAGGTTCCATCCTTAGATGATCCTACATCTGAATCCGAACTAGACAACAGTCAAAAGGTCCAGATTACAAGTGACCCGATGCTGCCTACAGAAGTTACTTCCTCAGATAATATTCTCACTACAAACGATGAAGACCCCACCGTCCAAATTCTATTTATCAACATAGACTCTAATGATCAAGTGAGCATCGCTCTTATTCCTTTGCAACAGGAAGAAAGTCCACCAGAATCTTATCCGGCCGTTTATCCGGTCCCACCTCCAAGCAACCTAGTTGTTTCCTTTAATTGGGATCAACTAGTCAATCCTCGGTTACCAGCTGCCATACCATTTCGAATTATAGCCCAAGTCTACCGAATGGTTATGGCTGGTACAATTATTGATGAGGGATCTCCTGTGAGTATCCTTTCTTCAACAGCTTGGGAAGCACTTGGTTCGCCACTGCTTCTGCCTAAGATGCGAAACCTTACAGGTTTCCATCGAGAAACTACTCGACCTTTAGGAGTTCTTCCCAATGTGCCTATCACCTTAGAAGGGAAGAATGTTCAAATGGGTCTCATGGTCGTCCAAGGTCCGCTAGATTACAATTTACTCCTTGGACGAGACTATATTTATCGCATACGTGCGATTGTGTCCTCACTCTTCAGAGTGATGTGTTTTCCACACGAAGGAAGGACGATCAGGATCGTAGACCAACTTTCGTTCCCCGGTTCACACTTCACATATAGTCATTTACCCTTTCTAAACGGTCTTATTTCCACAGGAAATGCCTCAACGCCCGCTCCGTCATTCTGATGACGGCAGCTGACCCGGGCACGTGACTGAAGCCCAGGGGGCATGCATCCTCCTTCAAAATCGAGTCTTTCCAAGTGAACCTTCATTCCACCCACTCCGTGAATGCCATAAAGCTTGGGGGGCATATACCTAGATTTGCATTATCATGCTGGGGGCATGCAAAAATTTAATAAGCATAGTTTTTCATGCTCGGGGCATGCAAAAATTTAATAAGCATAGTTTTTCGTTTCAAGCTTATGTAAAAATGAAATTGAATCCAAGCAAAGTTCTCCATGGTTCAAGCTTGTGTAAAAATGAACCCATACCTGATTTGCATCCCGTGATTGCCTTTTATCTACTAATTTCTGCTAGATGAGCCTTGGTTGTTTCATTCCATCGCCACCATCTCTTTGGCCGATCATATGCTTTCGCTTGGTTGTTTATCCTTTCCTGAGGAAGTGCAGCGATGAGTGGTTTTATTAGCCAGCCTCTTGACCATTACATGTTTCAAGTAAGTTCCACCATTACCGGAACCAGTTGCTATCCTTTATACCACTCGTTCCTTCAGGACGAGTCGCCTTTACGCTCTTTTCTGACTCGTAAAATATGAAAAGATTGCCGAGTATTTTTCCTTTTTTGACTCGTTTAAAAAAAAAAAAAAAATGGAGGTCCGCTTTCAGCTCTTTTCTGACCATTTAAAGAGGAAAAGATTGCCGAGTTTTCCCTCTTGACTCGTTAAATGTTAATAAGGGGCAGTCGTTTTAAGTTTCTTTTTGTCGACTGTTAAAACATAAAAAGATTACCGGGTTTTTGTCGTTTCAAACTCGTTAATGGTTCCGAAACGACGTGGCTTTGACCGTTTTTTTACTTTTTCAGGTCGAAATCACTAATTATGAAAAGTACTCCTCAATCGTAATGATCGGGCGGTTCTTTCGGGTATTATTTTATACTTTTTCGGGCCCGAGAGACACAACTTTACGAAAAAGGACACCCCTGGAGTTTTCTTTTCTGCTGTCTTTTCAAACTCTCTAAACATGAAAAGACGCCGAGTTCTTCCTTTGTCAGACTTGTTAAAACTTGATGACATCGGATTTTGTCACACCACAAGCACATGCTATCCCCATCAAGCTTGTTAAAAATAACTGGGGTACTCACCAGAAATGGCGGGGGGAAAAGAAAATTTTTGACCCATCATTATTACCGTGACGGCAGTATGTCGCTCTTGAACATGGCACTGTTCTGTTTTCGTGTCCAGGGTGGGGATATCTCATCTCACATCTTTCACTTGCTTCCATGGACTTGGGTACCTGATTTGACCTCTCATCCACTCATTGCCTCGTCATCATGACCTTTGATACGTTGATGTCAAATACTGCCAATTTCGTTAATGTGCCGCCGATATGTTCAAGAGAAGTTGACCTCTGCAAAGAAACAACCTCCCTCTAATAGTTTGTACAATCTTGATTCACAATATTGTCTCTCTGTCTCGTGTCGATGATGTGGGAAACATTATGGCCCACCTTCGATCAAGGTCACTTCCTGTCGACTTCAACTCATTATCCAGGAAGTTGATCTAGAGACTCCCTTCCGGTGCCTTGGAGCCTGCATGCCTCAATGGCAGGTTCTTCGTGTTCGACGTGAGGTTTTCATCATTGGCCTCCGATCGAATGATTCTACGGGTGTTCGACTTCAGATCATTTATTCACACGCCGTAGATCGTACCTATAGTACCTTGAGGGCCATCGTCATTATTGGTGGTACCTCTCGCGTCTGTTAACAGTTTCCACTATTGACTGGTAATCAGACGATGTTCATGCATGTTCGACATCAGCTCATATATTCACATGCTTGAACTTGTACTCTTGTTCGGGTCGAGATGAAGCGCAAGACCCTGGATTGTGTCTGTTGTAATCCAGGCGTGATTCTTGATACTTGACTCATTCACTGGATGGCTGCGACAATACCCGAGTCAATTCATTGATCCTAACCAGATGGCTGCGTCCATGCTATGGATCTAGATTATTTATGTACTCTTTTATGGATGGCTGCGACCATACCACGTACATCATGTAATTGAACTATCAGTCATGTCTCTTAATACAGATCCTCGGCGGCGGTAACTATATGTGTTCTTATATGTGTTCTTGTAAAGCATTTCACCCCTCTCCACCTCTCGGACTTCATGCTTTAGGGGGCATCTGTTACACAGTAATTTGTCACCATCCCTGTTACTCCTCTTGTCGTACCTTGGAGGACTCATCCCGGGAGTTATAAGGAGTGACAAAGTCTAAAAACACTTGCATTATGTTCCCTTGGGCATGTATGTCATGTTTCCTGAAGACACCTCCTATAGATTATCCCTGAAAAGTGTCCCTTTTCCATTGGCACAAGTCCACAGTATTTTACCCGCGCCAATCATGGAGATCCTCAAAAGAGGGCGCAACCATTGGCGCTCTGTCTTAGAGCAGCAGTCGCGCCAACCGAGTTTAGTCATGCTTTTTGCCTTAATGCACGTCTGACTGTTGTTTCCTTCATTACATGGAGCTTTTTGAAGTTAAAAAATCAGTCTTATGCCGAGCTCTATCCTATCTCCATCTTTAGTGGCTTTTGGGGAAAAGATGTTAATCCACAAAAGGTGTCCCGGTTCGTCGTATCCTCCTCCCTTCTTCATCTATATAAGCTTGTCCTTATGCATTTGACAAGCTAGTCGCTAGTGCTAAGAGTCAGAGTTATGGAGTGTTAGATGTTGAGTTCTTGAGTTCTTGGAGGAATGCTAATGAGGGCTGAGGAGGTTACGCTACCGGAGTGGAGATGCAGTGCAAGACACATATAGTTACTCGCCCAGCCAGGAGAGGTTCAACGTCAGAACCATGGTTGTAAATTTTCCTGTTTATTATTAATTAATGAGCGACTGCTATTATAGTTCCAATCTCATTGTCTATTATGGTGTTGATTTATTTCCTTTCTGACTGAAATATAGTTATGCTTTGGAAGATTTTATGTTGGTATCTGTCTCTCCCTTTGCATGTGCAGGTGTTCGTTTATAATCTGTTGGAGCGAGGGAGCGGGAATATAAGCTCTACCTCAAACATAGCGTTGGACTCCAGGTTGGTCTTTTTAATCCACCTTTGATGCATAACTAGGAACTTGCGTGGCAGCGTGGTTTGATTGTGGATAGTTCTGCTTTAGACTAGTGGGATCGCCTCTGTCCGCAGAGGGGATTTACCTGTCCAACAACAAGAACCCTATATTCTCTCTCAATTGTCCCCATCAAGACCCTGCATAGAAAATGTCTCCAAAAATGCTTCTTTTCCTGCAAATTAATCACATTAGGCCATATAATATGAAAAACACCCTTTAGTCTTCCTACTAAGCATATTATGGCTGAAAATGTGAATTAATGTGAGAAAAGGTGAGTTTTAAGGGCTTGAGGATAACATAATGAACTTCAAAATATAGATATTGACGGGACCCATCAATTACCAACCCTACTTCTAGGACACCATATTTATTCTTTATTGGATTAAGTCAAATGCACGCCTGCCTTCTACATTTGGCCTATCATCGCTCCATATAGCATAACCCATCTGTGTCATTTCATCCTTCTCATCAACCTCACACCAAGACTAACCAATGGATCCCTCACCATCTATAAAAAAACCCACCTGCATCATTACATAGGCCACCATTTTGTTGAGGCACCCATCTCTGTGTTTGTACATCCCACCACTTTTTACATTATTTTGGTAAGTGTACAAATACCTTTTCAGAAAAATGATTCTTACCCATATTTTTGTGTTACTTTCCAAATGGAAGTCCCTAGTTGACCTAGGTTGCATATTTATTTCATCACCAAACCATGAACCATATTCATATTACCTACCACGATAGTTAGAACATACTCGTACCCACCTTGGATGTCCTACCAACATCAAGGGCATTTCACTGAGGAAAATTATTTTGACTGCCGCCACTCACACTACAAGTCCAACCTTGGGAAGTTTTCTATATGCTTCCATGTTTTCTTCTCTTTTTATCATTCTTTTATGACCCATCAAATTACAACCACCTGTATTCCTTCACAAATATTCTTTGAATCAGTTTTTCGGGCGGTTAATGTTTCTTTACGACCAGCTTCAACAACTATCTTCCAGGATCTTAAAAGTAACTTGGTTTCTCCCCCATTTAAGGCGCAATATTGAGTGGCATAGTGGGAATAATTATTTCCTATTGATGTCCGTTCTCCTTGAAATTCGACACCAACATATATTTTCATGTCAAAGTAGTATCATACCTTGTGACCATTGTAGTTCTCTCATTTAGTCAAAGACCCATGCATTGCTCAACACCTCATTAAAAAGTGCTTACATTTGAATGCATGGGAGGTATGCAGAGTTGTAGAACCATGCATCAAATTATATCCATGGGGTCTTCACTCAATGAACCTCTGACATATGAGGGGGATTCATGGCATACTAAACAATAACCTTAATTTGACTACATATTGGAAAATACCTCTAAAAATCACATTATTTAACCCCATACCAATATGAACCCAATACAACTTTCCAATTAAAAAAACCCCTACTTTCACTAGATATTGTAGGTATCCATCTTTTAATTAACATTTTTATACCCCTTTATATTTTTTCATTAACTTTGACCTCCATTTTCTATACCTTCCAATATAATAACCTTTTACCCCATATTATATGCTCAATATATTATGTCATTTTTTCCTCAATATATATCCACCAATATGAATGCACATAGCATGGTATTTCTCCCCAGTGAAGCTCTCGTGCTAGTACCTCATTCAACATTGTTTCACCATTGATACACGGGGGCACCCAATTTAGTCTATTTACCATAGATACCCCTAAGGGCGTAAGAATCTATCTTCATCAGCCATCAACATATCATCCACATCGACGTTGACTTGACAGGACCAGTTCTTGTGTGATTATAATACTTAGTAATAATCATCATAACAAGCATGGGATATGCCCACCTCGTATAGACACTTCTGTGTGAGTATTTCTACAGAGAATGGTTTTCTCTATTTATCAGTCAATGATTTTCCCTAATCATCTCTATATTAACTATCTATATCTCTAAAGAAGTTAGAAAGACTCTTAGTTATATCAACAAAAATGTGATTTATTTCAGCTATACGCTTGCTCCTAAACTCCTTCATCAAGGCGAAACACTTATCATATGAAAATTGTACACTCATTTGTATGCATTAGAAGACACTCAAAGTTAGTGATAAACACATACATAGGTTAAATTTTTAGCTGGAAGCCCCATGTAGACAAAAAATTAAAAGATTTCCTAACATTCACATCAAAAATTGAAATGCGCGGGTGAAGTATTAGTGGAAATTGATATTCGTTTGATTATTTCTTCAATAGTCACATGATCATGAAAAATCCAGTCAGCACATAGGGTCATGAAATTGTTTGAGAAATGCTCCAAATATTAACATGATGGGATGACAAATTTGAGAATTGACCACCAATAATCCTAAAGGAAAGAATATGGTAGCTCTGATCTCATTGATGAGGTGAACCACCACATTAAGGAGCCATGGAGGAGAGGAGTGCCAAAGAAACTCTATAAATAAAAGCTCATGGATATCCAAAAATAAGAGGTAGAGAATTGTGATGTTGCAAAGATTTCTCCCTAGCAATCAAGCATTCTATTGAGAAGAGTCTTCCACCATTGAGAGTGTCTTCTATACTTCGTTGAGTGGGAGATAAATCTTGCAAAGATATTGATAAATTTACTTCCTTGTTGAGGATTTTTTAGCACCATTCCTCAAACCATTCTCTCCAAGAGTTCTGAATTCATCTATTTTAACCCTTCCAATTTCAAAAGTGAATAAAGAGGATCCTTTTCCTAACCATTGTTGATTAGGTTTACTTCATTAATATTGATTATTTCTTATTTAGTTTAGGTGTATTTAATGCTTTTTAATGCATTGTTGCCACTATTTCCAATGCTTTGTTTATCCATGTTTATTCACTAACACAAACCAAATGCTTGTTTACTCCTTGTAGGTAACAACCAATCCCAAGGAAGGTGTATTTGGTACTCCATAGAAACAAGCATGCCATAACACTATAATAGACTTTAAAAAGTAGAAAGCTAACATTTCATTGTTTGGGCTACTGAAAATCCATTTGGTATAGTAGAAAGTTCAACAACATTTTGCTGAAAATTTAACAAAAAGTAAAGCTACTACAAACAAAAATATAGCTAGTTTTGAAAAACCTCCAACTGATCCTGTGCATATTTTAAAACATCCATCAGAAAAACATCTCACACAAAAGATAAAACGATCTCCATTATCACTTACTAATGGGATATTTAACTAAAACGTACATAATTGCATGAAAAATTCGGGGGCCTCCTCGAATTCCATGTCATTCTCTATATGCAAGAAACTCAATGTTCAAATGTGACCTTATAATGAAAAAATTGTTCAGCTTGATAGAACAAATATCAAGGTAGTACTAGAGCTTATCGATGTGCTTGTTAGATTGTCTTCATATCACAAAGTTCACTAAACCATTCACATAGTTATTGTACATATTCCTGAAGCATGCAATTTATTCCTAGGCTGGGATTGGATGTAACATATAAAGGGATACATGGATACAATCTTACTCATTTGTGGATACCTTGGAAAGGGAAACCGAACAAAATTAGAATCAATAGAGAAAAATATTTGAGGTATGTTGTTACTAACATTGATGGTTTGAACGAACTAGGTATTTTTACTGACTCCTTATATATTGTTTCATTATTTGGAAACTTTGTTGTTGATATTTATCCTTTTGGAAAAAGTGAGCAGTAATTTGAATTTTTGATCATTAAGAAATTAGTAATAACAGACAAAAAAATGTTCAAGTTAATTCTAATCTTAAATATGAACTTTTCTCTCTATATTTTGATGGATCAAAATAAAAAAAAGGTGTAGGTATATGTTTCCTTCTCCTAGATCCTAGAGGTAATAAAACCTTTATTGCTTGTAAATTAGAGTCAGATTGTACTGATAATGTTACAGAGTATGAGGAAGTCATACAAGGACTAAAGAAAGGTGTAGACCCATGCTTAAAGGTCTATGGTGATTCTAAAATAGCCATCAAGTAGGTAAAGAATGCCATACATTTCATTTTAACTCACCTAAAAAATTACCAAATAGAGCTATGCGACTTAATTTAAAAAAAAAACATTTAATATTGTTTATATCCTTATATCTTTTAATCAAGAAGTTGATTTTCTAGCAAATGTAGCATCTATATTAATTTCCACTGAAGGATTTGAGACTGATTCTTTTTCTATTAAGCTAATGTTCACAGCATAAATACATGATAATGTTATTAATTGTTGTGTCTTTGATCTTTACCAACCAATACTTGAGTTCCTTCATTTGGAAGATAGTTATCTAAGATACTCTACTCAACGAATTGACACTGTTTGGCCTCATAATTGTCATAAATTCCTTGCCTTACTCGTTAATTTTCATATCATTTTCTAAGTAGTTTTTTTAAATAGGCTATGATAACTTATACAGTATGGATTCTAGTAGTGTCTTATATGAATTTATTATTTTATTATTTTCATGAATGGATTTGATCATTAGAGTGTTATTTACTTATGAATGGATGCTTATTTTTGACAGAAATATGTTGATGCAATGGAATTTAATGTTGCTTCCTAAAATTATCATAGGAGATCGGATAGCCTTAGATTTTTATATTCTGTTTGGAGAAAATTAGTTAAATATAAGCTTGCGACCTGATCCTCCAAATGCATTAAGATATTTGTAGCTTAAATGAGCATCCTAAGACTCTTAAGATTCTCGGGATCACTCATTATTAGAAATATATTCTTTTTCCTTATCTTTTATCGACATGATATAAAAAAATCACAGTAATCCTCAAAATGAGTTTTTGAAGTTGTAATATTGTTTTGACATAAGCCTAAACTTGCGAAGAGATTGATTGTAATTGGTTCTATGTAATTGAATAGAAGCGTTTATTACTAAAAATTAATTTGCTGTGTTGACTCTTTTCATAAGGAAATTCAATTTTGGTGATTTGGGTCTGATCCTGGAAACAACATTGTCTTCACTTGTATCATTAAATTAGTGGTTTATTATCTTGTTTCAACTATTTCGCTTTGCAAAATTTTCCTTAATTTCTTGTTGTTTGTTTATTAAATTGAATGTTATGTTTTGAATCAGATTTATCGAGATCTCTACATAATAGATTTTTTGTAGTTAATCTGTTTAAATCATTTTCATTTCTTGTTGTTTCCTATTTATTATCAAATAGCAATATCTTTCTTTATTAATCGCTTTGGATGTTATGATTAAGTAGTACTATTTTTCTATTTTTTAGTTGTTATTCCCTAAGAAACAACTTGATTCCTAGTAGGTTTTCCTTTGTTGTTTCCTTAGAATCATTTAGAAGTTAATGTTTTGGATGGTTTTCTATAATTATAAATTTCATTTTGTGTCGGTTTCTTTGGTATTGCGACTTTCCTTTTCAATAAGATATTAGTAATTAGTCATACCGACATTTATCTTGCATAAATTGTGCATATAACCTTGAAAAAGATAAATTAAACCTTGGGTTGATAAATTAATGTGTAGTAGTTAGCTGGTCCTTTTAGGACCAATTAATTGGCTCAACATTTTGGCATCATTGTCGTGGAGGTTGTCAAAGAGAGTTCTAGTTGTATCCCTAGGGGATACGTATTAAAGACAAAAGGTAAGAAGCTATGCCCGAACCCAAGTAAAAATCTTATGCTAGTGCTTGCCATCAGCTGATACATTTAGGTTGTTTAGTGTGTATGATGAGAAATAATCCTAGGACTAGGAACGAGATAGATATAGATCATAAATCCACACCGAAAATCACCAAAACCAGAGGACAAGGTTGCCTTAGAAGAATGACCTATATAGATGAAATCATTCGCAAATTAGATTATCAAGCATCGGTAAGTCCACGAGAAATATATGGTAAGGGTTCTACTATTATTTCCCCTCAATTACCAGGGTCATATATTGCAGCTAACGCTGGGATTCATGATAAACAGTTAGGCTATGATCAGTGATTTCAAGACACACCTATTAGGCATTTCAGTATTTTTGATAAGAGTGAGAGACACTCTTGTAACTTAAGGGAAGGGATAGGTGAGAAAAAATAATCATACCCTCAATATTCAAAGAAGGAGTCTCCTGCGACACCCATTGTGAGACTAGAAACGGAAGCTCCTGACCTGAGAAGTCTTGTGAGACCGAGTCAAGGTCCAGAGCCCCATCAAAATATTACTCTTTTTTATATAGTACCTCTTGACTATGAGATCCTTGAAGGTTACTAGAAAATATTTGACCAAATATAAAATGCAGTAACAGGATTGCAAGCCTCAACCATAGACTATCCCATTGTTGATCCATAGGCTAATGCATTGATGAAGGCTTTCCCACCACAAAACCTTTCAAACTTTCATGGGATGGCATATTAATATCTCGGTGCATTTTTGTTTGAGTTTTATGTTTGATGTCGAGGATATGATTATACTACCAGCCCAAAAAAATTAAAGTTGTTTCCTTCTACCTTAAAGGGAGAAACATTACAATGGTTCATGGGATTGGGGGGTGGTACTATAACTTCATGGGATCAAATGAAAGAGGCTTTCCTTACTAAATACAAGGATTATTTCTGATCTAGGGATATAAGGGAATACATATTTAAAATGATGTCAAAATAAGATGAAACCTTGGAAGAATATGTTGAATGATTTCAATATAATTTACAAATATCACCATATACTACCCTAACCAAGGATGTGTTGAAACCTACTTTGATTAGAGGTATGAAAGATGAATGGATGGAAATTATTAATTTAATGGGGTACGGTGGCATTTCTAAAGAAGAATACGATGACATTGTAAAATTGTGTATCATGTGTTCACGAGGGAGTACATGAACCAAGCCTTGGACTCAGGATCCTCTGAGCAGATCTAAGAGAATTGGAGGGGGAGGAGTTACACAAGCAAAGATTGGTAATATTTTAGAATATTTTAAAACTGATATCTTAATTACAATGAGAAAATAGTTGGATGTTTTACAGGTAAAACAGAGCTAGGCCGAAGCGGAACAAGAATCGACTATTTTCTTTCCTTCTTGTCGAAAGAAGCACATTCGTAAAGAATGTCTATTGGATACAATTGAGATATCTATTGTTTGTACCAAATATCACTCAATCGACAGTTTTCCTTTGCTTCTTGGGTTGAAGTTGTATATAAGGAATCTTAAGAAGAACCATAACCAATGTATTTTGTGGCACGATGACAATGGAAGAATCACTCATCAGGTATGCTGCATGAACCTTCTATGTTTTTTTGGACAATTTTCTCAGCAACAATGTCCTGGATTAAATTGGCTAAGCCAACATATTCTCCTAATACCTAGTAGCTTCAACCATACATTTTGTCACCCTGGAAAAATTAGTCATTCCCTGGTCTATCTTGGTCAAATAAAAAATATCCCACAGCTTCATGGTAGAATAAACCAAATAATTAATACCCTCCACAATGGGAAAATCAACCTAATCAAGGGCCAATGTGGTTCCATAATTGGAAATGCCCAAATTGACCGATTAATCAATTAATGGGAGCGATGCCTCAATCATAAAATCAATCACCATTACAACATCCACTTAAATTACATCCAAACTCTTCACCTCTGCTACGACCATAGTTACCTACACAGCCAAACCTGAATCCAAATAACAAACTTATGTAATTTTTTAAAATTCTTGAAACATTGGATTTCCCCCCTTCGTCTTTACAATGTAATGAACTACGTCTAAGATCTGGGAGAACCATCTTTCAAGAAGATTACTCAAAAAATCAAGAGCAACCAAAAAATGACAAACTTGCTAAGGAGAGGTGTTTGAAAGAACATTCTCATCCCATCGTAATCATTATTGAAGCAAAATAATCTAGTAAACCAACTAAAAAATAAGAACCCATTGAGATTACAATTACTTCTCGGCATTTCCCTGAGAGATTAGCCATAGTAAAATCACCTATCTACCCTGACTTTGATCTCTTAGGGGAATTACAAAATTTATGTATCAAAATTCCTCTCCTATAGGCTATTAGAGAAATACCCATTTATGCTAAAACCATTAAATAATTATGTGTTAAGAAGCCTGGTAGGAAGCCAAAATACTCTCCTACAGTCCATGTTTTAGGGAAACTCTCTGATCTCATCCTGGGAAAACAAATACCCATCAAATATGATGACCTTGGAAACCCTGTAGTCATTGTCCAGATTCAGGGATATAATTTCCCAAACACTTTAGTGGACTTGGGAGTGGCCATAAATATTATAACACTTGAAACTTGTGGACTACTTGGAATAACCATATTTGAATCGATTCCAACCATGTTGGAACTAGCTAAAATATCCGCAGTAAAACCAAAGGGAAATCTAGACGATGTCATTCTTTTTATAGATTCTTGAGAGTAACTTGTCGATTTCCTGGTCCACAATCCTAAAATTAAACTAGAAGGATAACCTTTGATATTATGTAGATCATGGCATGTCATTGTATATGCATACATTAGGTGTCGAACTAGCAGTATGATAATATCTAAAGGACTAGGTATCAATATTTTTATCTTATAACCTCCTACTAGACCGAGCATGTCGACTGATAATTTTAGATGTTCCCCACCTGAATATCATGAAGGAAATTTACATTCTCATCTTACTGTTGGTAAAGATATAGGATGATATAATTAATCAGTTTATTAATCAAAATTCCACTATTGGGAAACTAACATATCAAATGCTGAAAGTTGTGCCTGACAACTAAGCCCAAGGAGATCTGGTAGAGGACTTAAACAGTGAACATATACCCATGGCTGTAGTTCACAATAATATTCCCATTAAAATTGGGCCTGACAAGACCCTAAATATTAATGCCAATCTTAATAACCTTCAGAGTCAAAAGGACAATTCAAATTCTTCGAAAATATAAACAAGATTTTTCCTGGTAATATTCTGCTATGAAGGGCATCAATCCACAACTTTGCACACATCATATTTATATCGAGAAATATGTATGAGCCATTTGACAACCTCAAAGAATAATAAATCCACACCTTAGGGACATAGTAAAACAATAACTTCAAAAAATTATTGATGTTAATTTTATATATCCTATTTCTGATAGTCAGTGAATTTCACCACTAGTAGTAGTGTCTAAAAATAATGACAAATGGAGAATTTGTGTCGACTATATTGAATTAAATAAAGTTGCACAGACAGATAATTTTCCCCTTCCATTTCTGGAACAAGTCCTTAAAACTCTTTCATGAAAGAAATATTTTCCTTTCCTAGATGGATTCAGTGGATATAATCAAATGCATATTTCCCCTGGAGAACAAGATAAAACTATGTTCACATGTGCGTGGGAAACGTTCACATATAGAGTCTTACCATTTGGCCTGTGCAATGCACCACCCACTTTTCACTGAGAAATTATCAGTATTTTCTTTGATTTAATTAAGGAAGGAGTTGAACTATATATGTACGATTTTACTCCTTATGGTAATGATTTTGACCAAGCCTTGCATAATCTTGAGAAGGTTCTTACATGATGCATAGCTACCAGGTTGTGCCTCAGTCATGAAAAATGTCATATGATTATGACATGGGGCATATTTTTGGGACATTTTATTTATGCTACATGAATTCATGTAGACCCACCTAAGATGAAGGTAATTCTTAAACTCCCTATGAATAAAATGCAAATAGTGGTACGCAGTTTCCTTATTTATGATGGTTATTATCATTGATTTATATATCTATATATAAATTACTACACCACTGTATGTATTAATTGAACATGTGGAAATTGAGTGGATTGATAAATGTGACATTGCTTTTGTAGATCTGGAAAACATGACCTCAATAACTCTTGTGTTGCAAAGAAAAAACTAGAATCTACCATTCCATATATCCTTAGATGCATCAGACATGGTGATTGTTAGAGTCGGTCCGGTCATCCATCAATCAGAGATCAAAACTCTTTTTGCATTTCATGTTTAGGTGTCCCATTTCACTCGATCAATTGCATTCCGTTCAAAGCATGCCATAAATCTGTCGGAAGGGATTTTTTCATTCATCCCCCTCATGCGTTACACTGTTGGCTCAGGTCTGTTCATAAAAATCAAGTGTTAAAAGTCATTTGTAGTCCTGTTGCAGTTTCTAGGTCATAACAGTCATTTTAGACATTAGGTCTAGGGTTAGTCAATTTGGTCTTGAAACAGGGTCTGATAAAGCCAGTAGGCTAGAGGGAGGTTATTGATAAGTTATTATTTCAAAGATTTTTATCATCATATGGATGGATTATGACTTTTCTTCAAAACTCTGTTTTGAAGACAAGTCGACATTTCGTTTTTTGTAATAATTTTCCAAGATTTTCAGTTCTTAAATTCTTCAGGCGCAGCCCTGGTCTCCTTTGCCAACTCCCATGTCAGCTATTCCTCCACAAAATTGCCAAAAAATTCATTATTTCAACCAAAAATCAAGGAGTAAACAAAAAGTCAGAGTTCTATTAATTGTGAAAAAGTGCTAATTGCAAAACATTACAAAAATGGGTTTTGGAGAACCAAAAATCAAATTGATGTCTTTATAAAGATTTTTCCATGAAGATGAATGTCATTATGCATGCCAAGGTTTGAGAAAAGCATTTCAAAGTGAATTTGGGTGAGCAGTGTGTGTTTTGGAGAGAAATTGTTTGCAACTAGTCGGCGCGGCGCACAGAACAGGTGGCGCGGCGCACTGGAAGCCGCGCGACGCACTGAGAGTTTCTACCTAGTGTTATTCTGAACGGGGGCAGCGCACAAGAAGCATGTAGCGCACTGGGATCTTGGCACGGTGCATACAAGCCAAAGCCCGAAATTGCTTGAAACTTCACCAATTTGCTCATACCTTGTGTGAATTTTCCAGGTAGGGCCTTCTTCTTGATGTTTCATAAAATTTTGTAATCAGTGATGGCGGTTTATGGGTGACAATGGGTGAACACATATATCAAGCCCTCTTTTTATAAACATAAGCCAACTTGCTATCAGGGTTTTAGAACTCACTGTTTTTCCACCAAAATTATTTCTCCTTCCCATTGTTCCCTTGTCTTCACCAATCCCTAATTCCCTATCACCTAATTCAATTATTCCCTTCTCCTACATGCTCTATCCCAAATCCTCCAACCTCACACCTCAAAACCTATACAATAAGCCAAAACCCTAAACCCTATTCCTGTACATCAATCCCTCAAACCCTCTCCCATATTTCCCTATTAAATTTCTCCTAGTAATTCCCATTTCTCACTACTGTTTCCCCTTCCTAACAGTCCCTATTGCATTGGTTTTTTCCCTTTGGTGGCAGACTTTGCACCCTAAAGAGCAGTTAAAACAATTTCATATATAACAGCATCTTTTCTTCAAGGTATTTTGTATAGTAGTCATGGCATCTGAGCATTCATCAGACTATGAGGTAGAAACCCAAAGTGACTCTCCCTTGGAAGAACAAGCACCCTAGAGGCCTCATAAAAGTAGCAGACATGTTAGGGAAGAACCGATCACCTTTATAGAATTGCAGGCCTGCCCTCTTGCTATGCAGTGTTTTCAGCATCAGTCATGCTATGAGTTTTGTCAAAAGGTGGCTAGTGTTCAATTTCATCATGAGCTGGCTCATCTCATTTTGCTGCACTTGAATGGAGATCAAGATATCTTGGCTGGTTTCACCTTCACACTTACACCAGAATCTGTCTCATTAGCAACCAGTATATCGAACATTGGTGAACCATGGCACAATAAACAGAAGATTGATTAGCATCATTATGAGCCATACATTAAAATCAGTTTCTTGAGGTAGCTCAAGAGAGTGTTCCCATTCCGATATCTGAAAGATGAATATGCTCCACTGATGAGATTGATCATGAAATATTTCAGCTGTGAGGGACGGTTCTCTTGTCTTTATGCTTATCACATCAGGTTGCTCATGCATTTCACCAGGGTATGGATGATGAACATTCCGTATTTCATTTGCTGGAACATAGAGAGGATGACCACCTTTATACAGCATAAAACCCCTCAGCAACATCTTAACAGTGTCTATCATTTTGCTCTTATTAAGATTTTGGTGGTTCATCAGCTTGGACTACAGGGCATCTCTTGGGATGATTTCATCTCTCGTGACTTCTTCAGAGCTTCATGGGAATTATCAAAGGTTAAGCATTAAGGTGAACCTTCTCATCAGTATGAGCGCCATGAGATCGCTAGTGTGCCGGTATTCATCACATATCGGAGAGGCACCGGACATTTGTTTACAGCAGCAAAAAGAGTGTTATCTCCACCCAGGGTGGAAGGGCCCTGGTTTTCGACATCAGCACCACAGGTACAGGACAAAGGCAAGAGGCCGATGCATGATGAGGGGCCTTCAGATGAGCCATCAGATGAACAAGAGACTGAATTCACTCTCGTTCATGATGATGATATAGATACGGGTCCAAAAAGGGCGAAACTTAGAGAGATCATCCAGGAGCAGCAAATAGAGATCGAAGCCTTATCCATTGACTTGGAGAGGGATAAGTGGACCATGAAATACTTGGAGTAGAGGAACAAAAAACTTGAGGAGTAGCAAGCAATCATGGAGTTACAAAACATTCGCGAGAATCGCCAAGCTACACAAAGGAGAAGAGTTGAGCTCATGTCATTGGAGCAAGAGATTAATGAGGATCGGGAGGCCAATATCAAGAGAGTAAACATGCACCTAGAGAGGTTGTTGGACAAGGCCAACAAAGATCATGCATTGCTAGACACGTGGCTTTCCAGTACATGGCACAAAACAAGGTGTGCAAGGCCCGAATCAGGAATTTGAAGGCGAAATTGAGGAAGGCAATAAGGAAGAAAAAGAGGCAAAGGGAGCTCGATCGTCTTCAGATATTGGTCGAAGCCTCTCTAGCCCAGCATAACACATAATGAAGAATCTCCAGCTCAAATTTCAAGAAATTTGTGGCATTTTTGGTATTTTTGTAAATTTTTGTGCAAAAAACAAGGTTTTTCTCCCTGTGTGCTGCGCCACGTGGTGCGCGCTTATGATCGGAAGCTCCAAATGAAAAAAACTTTATAGTTTTTGATTTTTCATGAAAACTCATGACTGCTGGTGCATGGGCAAGAAGTTTGGGCAAGTTTTGAGTCCTAAGGAGGTCAAAAACACCCTAAAAATGACCTCTTTGCCCTTAATTTCACACACAGAAAGCAATCTTCGGAGATTGAGGTTTTGGAGTGGCAAATAAGCATCAAATTCAGAAATTCCACTTGGGTTGGAAAGTAGACAGGTAGGGCTTTCCAACAAGCACACTTAGGCTCAATTTAGACTTCCAAAAGTGCCTCAAAATCAGAATCAAAGTGGCGCAATGCATACGTAAATTGGCGTGGTGCACAGAGGTTTTTTGACCAATTTTCCACCTTCCAGCTCATAAATTTGGCCAGTTTGACTAGTTTTGCTTTGTGATGTAATTTTTGACTTATCTTGACGTAATTGGGTGAACATGATGTAATTTTGGTACTTATTTACTTCTTCTATAGGATTCATTTCATAAAAAGTGAAAATTTAATGAATGAATCAGTTTCCTACCTTATAGAGGCAAGTTGTTTTGACTGCCTAGATTTTAGTGCTTTGTTTAGAATTGGTTGAAACAACTCCTAGAATGATGAGCTCGACTCCCAGAGGCAAGGGAATAGGTTGGCTTGCCTATATTATGTAATTTCTACGTCATTTTCAGGGTTGGACTCTTGGGAAAAGCTTGGCACTCTATTATACATTATATCTCTGCATTTTTGGCTAAGGAAAGACCAGGGTTTTGCAGCACTGTTTGGGATCCATGTGGCTTTATGACTTGATGGTCTGCTTCTCTGAGTAATTGTAAGTTCATTAGTGTTATGTGTATCATTTTATTGCCTCTTCTTCTGAGTTTGAACAAATGAGTGATTAAGGTAGAATCGATAACTGTTATGCTCTGCCTTTGAATTTGTTTAAATCTTCATGCTTTCATCTATTTAAGGAGAATTCTTGAGATTCTATTGCTCTCCTTAGCTCCTCACCAGTCTGATCTATCCATCTCACTCACTTTAAAGCATCAAAACGATTTCCTTGCTTGCCCCAATCAGAACTCTGCAGAAACTGTGCCTCATCCCCAAACCCAAATTTGCCTTTCCCATTTTTTCAGCAAAACCCTAAGAAACTCAAATCAAATCCTTTACACTTAATACCTAGCATAAAATCAGTTGCTAAATCAGTCATCTCTAGCCCCATTGAGTATCTTTAGCTGAGATTGACTCGGAGAGAGCCCTCTCTTGTCCTCGTAGGGCTAGCTACGAGGCTGAGCGTGGTTTGATGTGGACCTAGAACCTTGTCTTTTCACCCTGAGACAAATATAGGCTCTAACAGTGATAATAGTAGTCCTTGGACAAGAAGAGGATAAAAATCCTTATGTTATTTTTTACATTAGAAAAAACCTTATTATGGCTAAATTAAATTATAGTGTGACAAAAAAATAAAATTGGCCATTGTTTATCCTAGAAATAAATTTTGTCATTATATAGTGGGATATCCAATCTTTTCGTACACTGATCAAACTCTCATTTGTTATTTAGCTAACAAACTTGTTACCAATGGTAGAATAACTCATTGGTTACTGTTATTGTAGGAATTGGACATTAATATAAGGGATCGACTAGGAAAAGAGAACCTTGTTGCAGACTCCTTATCAAAAGTTCTAGCTATGGCTGATTATTCCGCAGTTGAGGACCAATTCCTCGATGAAAATTTGATTACCATAACAATCAAAATTCCATGGTACATTGATGTTGCAAATTATCTGGTAGCCAGGAAATTTCCATCACAACTTTCAACCTAGGAAAATAAGTTTATCGCTCAGTGCAACACACACTTTTCATGGATGGATGGTTACCTTTTTCATATAGGGGTTGACCTTCAAATTCAAACATGTGTGATAGAAGATGAAATTTATGACATCCTCAGGGCTTATCATGATGAGCCTTGTGGAGGTCATTTCACAGATCAAAGAATAGGACACAAGGAATTACAAATGGGTAATTTTTGTCCCAAAATATTTGAAGATGCAAAGACATATGTCCAGAGTTGCGATAACTTCGAAAGGATGAGTCATACCATTAAGGCCAATGAAGTGCCCCTTCAACCACAGATTTTATTGGAACCATTTGAAATATGGGAAATGGACTTTGTAGGCCCTTTAATCGACCTTTAAATCAGAAAGCATATATTCTAGTTTGTACAGATTATGTGACTAAATGGGTGGGAGTTGTAGCACTCCCAAGGGCCATGGAAGAAGAAGTCATTAGTTTTCTGTTCAAACTATTTGTTCAATATGGGATGCCTCGGGAACTTGTAACAGATGGGGGATCGTAGTTCACTGATCATAAAATTTCAACCATGTTGCAAAATTATGATATTAAAAACAAAATCACTTCTCCTTACCATATTCAAGTGAATAGGTAGGTGGAAGGCAACAATAAAGTCTTAGAGGTGAATCTAAGTGAAACAATATGTATAAGTCGTTGGCATTGGGTTTAAAAGCTTTTGGAAACCTTATGGGCCTATCAGACAACCTGGTGCAATACCACTATTTATTCACCTTATGATATCATTTTTGGTAAGGAACCCATTTTCTGATTGAGTTCGAAGTTAAGACTCATAACTGCTAAGGAAGTCAAATTGGATCTTACATAAGAACATAAACAATGCTTACCACAACTTAATGAATTCGATGAAATGCGTCTTCTTTATTTACAGCATACTGCCATAATCCAACACAAGAGAGCTAAATGGCATGATCGGTTGATTAAAAAGAAAAACTTTTAGAAGGCGGATTGGGCACTGTTATACGACTCTATATTCCAAGACTTTTAGGTAAAATTCATAGAAGGTGTCTTGACCCTTATGAAATTGTCGAGGTTTCTGAAAATGGAATGTTATGCCTTACCACAATTGATAACTATGTATTTCATTCCTTTCCAGTGGACATTGACTTTGTCTGTACCATCATCCACTTACTCGAGAATATTTCCTTCACGAAATTGATAATGACATCAACTTGCACGTTTTAGCTAACTGGGGAAATTTCCTCGGGGTCACAAACAAGTAATTTTTTCCTTAAAATACTTTTTACTTTGTACAAAATGTAAATAATTTTATTTTGTTTTTATGATAAATACGGAAAAATCATTCATATTTCATTCACAATCATTTTTTACTTAGTCTCAGCCGATGTTTCCTTGGTTATAGTTTTTTTTTTCCTTAGTCACAGTCATTGTTTCCTTTGTCACAGTTGTTGTTTCTATTATCACAGTTGTTGTTTCCTTAGTCACAACCATTGTTTCCTTAGTCACGACCGTTGTTTCCTTTATCACAGTTGTTGTTTCCTTCACCTCAGTTGTTATTTCCTTATTCACATCATTGTTTCCTTAACCCCAACTGTTGATTCTTCGCATGTGATTATCATTTCCACTAGATTATTAATGATTCCTTTTATTTAGGGTAAGGAATATTTTTGTAGCCTTCCTTTCATATGATAATGGAATAATAACTTGTTTAATGGTTATCACTGGAGAATGTTAAATGAGAAATCATTATCAGAATTATGAAATTTCCATGATTTTTAATCCCTTTTGGTACTATAGAAAATTCATAAAAATACTCATGATGCATTCCTCCCATCACCACTTAAGGAGCATTCTTTCACACCAATCTCTAAAGATTATACAATCATAAGTTTTGAGGAAAAAATTAGCTAGATAAAGAATTAATTATTATAACTCAATTTACACCATCCCTAGCTATTAAGGAGTTGACCTGCCACCCCATTTACTAATTAATCTATTAAGATTAATAAAAATCACAATTTAACAGAGGACAGGAGGTCTTATCATGAATCGACCTACCATGCTCATAGGATCTAGTGGAGTGACATTACAACTTATGGTTACCAAGCCAGGGTAATGGCCTTTTGCCTTCATGTCAAAGGAAAAGATGTCTTATCACGATTCGGCTTGTTCACCTCATTAGCTCTAGTGAATGGCATTGTTATTAACTGGTTAACATGCCAAGACAATGGCCTTCTGTAAATGATTAGAAAAAATATAGGTATATAAGAAAAAATAAACTCTCTTAGTAAATGGGACAACGACATATCCAAGGCTTAAAAAGGAAACCCTGTCAAGGCTATGGATGCTTTCTGGCAACAAAGGACATGCCTATGGTATTGAAGTAAAATTGAAAATTACCAGATAGCTTCACTATTTTGTTTCCTCAAAATTAATAAGGAAAGATCGTTAAATTTATTATGGACATCTATAAAATCCTCCTAGAAAGCGGTGATGTTTATTTTTCTAAGAGTTTTTCATTATAATTATACATACTATGAATACTTTTTTTCATAAATTCACCATTATAAATTAATCTCCCTTATTTTCTCTAATGATGTATGTAGAGCCTCCAAAATATATTCAAAATATCATCCACTTTCACCTTTATCACCACCATTTCACTATCATGTCACAACTCCATGACCATATAACCTTTCATTAAACTCCATTTTCATAATTATATGGGTTACCTTTGTGTTTTACAAAAGTTAATAATTTCTACTATTATAAGTGAATTAAATGCTTAAAACATAGAATAATGAAATATACTTGCTAATACTTAAAAGTGTTTTGATATTCATGACATGTGTAGGTCATTTGGAAGCTTCCAAGGCACCCTTATATGGCCTCCAATGTTCAAATTCGAATTCCCTTCAAGATATGGAAGAAAATTCGGATAAAGGTCAAAGAGGATATGTGTCTCATCATTACCTCTTTGAGTTGTAACTCTATGATATTTTCTAGGGATCTAGGGAGTGAATAATGGACCTCCATAAATGAGGTAGCTTCTTATGTTCTTGTATAAATAGGAGAGCTTCCTCATTTCAAAGGAATGTGTAAAGTTGGGGAAATGCTCGAGTTTTGAATATAGAATTTAGATTTAGCACCATGCTCATCAGTGATGTTCACTTTGATTTGATTATGCTTGCATTTGGAGCCCCTCAACTTTTCATCTCTCATGCTTTTGCTTTGGCCACCTACAATGTGTGAGATTTTTTTTTTTTTAGATTTATTGCTTTCATAGATTAGGATTTATTTCTTTAATATCTGTTCCAATGTGAGAGGTTAATAGTTATTGTTTTTATTTTATTTCTACCTACAGTTTAAGAGAGATTGTTTTTAGTTTCTTTCGTATCTAGAAGTTAAGAGCAATTCTTTTTATTTGCTTTCATATATTTTCCTGTGTGAGAGGTTAAGAGTGATTGTTTTTATTTGATTTCTACCTAGAGGTTAAGAGCGATTGTTTTTATTTTCTTTCCTATCTAGAAGTTAAGAGCAATTATTTTTATTTTCTTTCATATATTTTCCTGTGTGAGAGGTTAAGAATGATTATTTTTTCTTTCATTTCATGTCATGTGGTTTTCATTATTCATTTCATAGGATCTTAATTTCATAATGCACACATGATCCCTTAGAGTATATTTCATTTCATGTAATTTCAATTCCGCCCATTGCACTATAATTTATTTTTAGTTGATTGTTGAATTAGAATAGGTGAATTTGGTTTGTTGTTATTTGGTTTCATAGTTAGATTGATCTAAATTGAAAGTTAATTTCTAGCATATACAGTGCACACATGCTTAGCAAGTTTTACGAAACCTCCAAGTCGACAATTAAATGATAGGTAATTAATTTGCTTCAACGTTTTGGCATCGTTGTCGGGAACGTGTGCATAAAAACTAGCTTTTAGTCAAGAGTTCATTTTTTTTTTTTTTTTTCCTAGATGCATGATTAAAGCATGTAGATGCATAAATCATTTAGCTGCATATCATTTTTATAAAATTATAAAAAAAAAATTGATACTAACCATTTATGCACAGAGGATCTAGAATGAAGATTAAACTTTATTTGGATCACAAGGACTACATTGAGGAATGGTATCGAAAAGTGATTGCTCCACGACATTCATCCATTCTTCAAGAGATCTTTGCAGCAAATCTAAAGGTTAAAACGACTTCTCGTGTCCTCATACAGAATCAGGTGCATTTTGAAAATTTCGATATGAACGTTCTAGAAAGTCTAATCCGTAAATGGCTCCATTGGAAACATTCATATACTTAAAAAATAAAAATAAAATCTTTTAAGTAGATAAATTAGGAAAAATAAAATCAAGCTTGATTGCATTTTTTTATGTTTTTAGACTTTAAGATCTTTTAGATTTTTATTTATTTTCTTGCATTTTTTTCATTAACATCACAAATATTTTCAATAAAAAAATCATGTTTTGATTGTTGATAATAAAAAAAATCATGTTTTTGAATAAGGGAAAGGCAAGTTTTTTAAATAAAAAAATTATCAATTTTTTTTTAAAGAGAATTGAAAATTTGACAAATTGATAACGGGCTCTCATGCGACCTGTAAAGAAAAAAAATTGCGTTAGCTTAAAAATCAAAATCCAAAATTCATCATTAAATAATAATAATAATAATAATAAATCTTGCTTTGAATTTGATCTAATTTGCCTCATATACGACATATCAAAGGTTCAAATGATTCCATTCTGATTCAATATGGATTGGTTATCTTCTACAAATCTCCTTCTAGAGTCATTTCTGAGCAATGAGATGACAAAACAAATTTCATAGATATGGAGGGATATTAGAGCACCCCTTATTGCTCCATTGTCGAGATTTTTTGTTGGTATTTGCTTGATAATGTCTCTGATGCTATTTATTGAGAAGGTTTCTAAGAATACATGCGACATCAACTCATACCTATCTAAACACATGCCTGATATACATCTCAAGATTGCAAAGCTCAACGATGCACACCTCAAATCCACCCAAACAGTAGGTATACCAAAGTTGCAAAGCGCAAAGATGCATATCTTAAGTTCACCCAAATAGTGGGCATACCAAAATTGTGAAGATCGACGATGCATATCTTGAGTTCGGAATAGGCCATTCATGTAAGCAAACATCCTCCATGTTCCACTAAGAATGGGACCTTGGGAATCCTTCTACAATGCCAGAATATGAGAAATTGAAAATTCCATTCTGTCATTTAGCTTATCAGACATTGAGGAATGTTTGTTACCCAAATAAACTTCTCCCTCGAGTTCACCCAAATCGCAGACTCGAATGGCGGGCACATTGAGGTATGCATATATTTGAGAGTCCACCCAAATGAGAGGCATATAAAGGTTGTGAAGTTCCAAGATGTATATCTCCAATTCTGAAGGTTACCAGTGGCTATTATAAATAAAGAATAACAGTCGAGTTGCAGATCAAATCGAACCTAGAGATCCCGAGTGCAATACTTGCAGAGGAAATGCGTAGCAGTTTAAAAACGCCAATTCTAAAACTCATTTTGTGACAAAATGAAAGTGAATATTAGAAAAATAAAACGTGGGTTTCTCTCAGAATGGGGTTAAGAATATTACCCAAGATTGATTTTATAAAATTTGTAACCAATTGGGAGATATTCGGGGTTCTTTAGAGCCTTAGTTTCCAGGCTACATGGAAAAATAGTTTTTACTTACTCCATTGAGATCCTTCCCGTTGAAACAAATCCAGTTTGATTGAGTCCACGAGAAAGATGTCTTGGTGAGATCCTGCAAATTGTTGAAATAAATCCAATTTGATTGACTCCATGAGAAAGATGTCTTGGTGTTGAAGGAGAGCAACTTCAAGAAAAAAAGCTGTTACGAAGTTTATGCGCCATGGTGTGGGCATTGCTAGCACTTGGCTCTGAAATATGCTGTTGGGACCAAGTCAAATCCACATATTAGTTCAAATATTCACTTTCAATGCTTTTGAATTTTCATTTTCAAGCATGGAAAATTTTGATACTACTTAGTGTTTATCTTGTATGTTATGTTGTTATGATTTGGCAAATTTCGATATTACTTAGTTTTTTTCTTGTTACGTTGTGAATCTGATACGTTATGTTGTTATGGTTTGTTTTACATGTGTTTTTGTTTGTAACACTTATGGATAATGATTTGTTACTTTTGTTATGTTGTTAGTTTTAACATTATATGTTTTAGTATGGTTTTTTTTAATGTTTTATATATATAATGTTATGCATTGTTTATAGGTTTGTACATATGCTTTTTTTTATATGTTATGTTTTGTTTTTAAAGTGTATGTATATATGTTGTGTATAATGTTTGTACTTTTTTTAATATATGTCATGTTGTATATGTATTTCATTTTATTTTTCCGTTTTGTAAATATTTATTTATTTATTGTATATTTTATGTTTTTCAAGAAAATTGCCATGAGAAAAATTGTCTAAACTTTTGATGTGAAATCTGGAGCAAATTGAGAAAAATATTTTTGTGATGGTCCATTCAAACACAAATGTCAAAGAAAAAAAAAAATTGTTCTATTTGCTAATTTTTTTGGAAGAGCCATTGATCAATTTGAAGATTGGACTGGTTATTTGTTCATAACAAAAGTGCATAACTATGTGTACTTAACTATTTGTTCAAGATTTTAACTACAGAAACTGTGCAATTTTGCAACTGACCAACAATTCTGCAGCTGAAAAACAATTTTGCAACTCTCTATTTAACTCAATGATCTATTTGTCAACAATGCATTCTAATTAGAAAATCATGATCAAAATTTACTGGTTTTGTCAAATGATGATTCTTTCAAGCATGATGCAGGAAAGAAGAAGAACTATGAAGGCAGTTTATCTGTAGGATCGGTTGATGCATTTTTTATTTAGGATTTTTCTGTAGGAATCATTAAGCATTCACAAATAATATTTCTTTATCCTTATGAAATGCTATGATTCAAACATAAATTGAGGAAATTGTTTTATTTTAGAAATTGGATTTATTATCATGATTGTGAAATTGGACTAACCATTTGAAATGAAAACACATCATGAACCTTTCAATTATGAAATATTTTTGTATGTACCTGGAGAAATTGATCACTTCTCTTTGAAAACACTTATGTTTTTTTCCATATTAGTACCATGTTTTTTTTCAAGTTCCATGGAAATCAAAGAATTGAAGGAGGCCAATTATGCATGATTGGTTTTCTATTACCAATTTCAAGAGATATGAACCAATTGAATCCATTTCTATCATCCATAAATGCAATCATTTTTCCTCTCCAAACTCGCAAGCTATCCAAGCATTTTCACAAAGCATTGTCATCACCATTTTTCCTTGCATGTGTCACATGTTTCCTTCACATTTTCCATTTAAATTTTCAATTTATTAACACACTAATAGAGACATTCAGCTCACTTACGTGCTAATTTGTCCTTTTAATTTCCATTTACTTGTTTACCCTCTTGTCATTTTCCTTTCCGTAAAATAAATCTTGCTTGATGCAAATTTTCATCTATAGTCCTTCATAAATCACCATTTAATACTTGTGTTAGATGATGGGGGATTCATAATGTATCCCTTCTAATAAGTCTTGGCCTATCGACATCAGCACACTATCTAGGCTTAGGGCTAGAGTCCTTATTAGCACCTTGAGGGTTGTATGCATCAATGACAAGTTCTCTAGCCGACAATCATGGGAATATATCAATGTCCCTTGATTGTTGGATCTTGAAAGTGGCTCGACATCAGCTCCTCTATTCGCACTTTAAAAGATGTACTTAGGTACCTTGGCACTTGTTGACATTAATGGTAAGTTTGCCCGGCATTGGTTAATTTCGTTCATTAATGGTCGGTAATCCAATGACTTCTCTTCATGCTCGACAACAACACATTTATTCGCATGACTAGAATTGTACCATCAGGTTTTGTAGTAGATGAAGACTATATCATTTCAACATTTTGCATCAGATACAACAGATTTAGCAACATAAATAAAGAATCCACTTTCACCACCTCATCCGTCATTTATGCAACCAGGAAGCAGACGAAATTCTACATTCTATTCCATGATCCAGTGGTAGCTACAACTTCTCTACATATGAACAGTTTGTCCACTTCCTAGGTAAGTAACTTGTATGTTCTTTTCTAGATTTTAATCAAAGAATTCCTTGAGTAGTGAAATTATAATTTTTTGCAAATACTTCACCATATTTCCTTTCTCATTAAAAAAAAAAACTATAAACACCTTTAGATGGGGGGGGGGGCGAGGGACATCCATTTATTATCACATCCATATCACTTCATTCCATTTCACTTCATTTCATCCTAAAATACTTGTCCTAATCAATTATGATTGCATTGTGGTTCAAAAGTTATGTGATTTGCAAATAAATGCCTAAATGATAAGAATATTATATGGCTGAGTTAAAGATCCATTCTTAAATATGATCAATCAATATTGTTGCAACAAAAGGAAACAAGGTATTGAAACAAAAGGACCAATACCAATTAAGATTTGGTTGTCACACAAGAACCAACCAAACATGTTGCAATTCAATGGATGACAAGGAGTACCTTGCAAATAGAAATGAAAATTTCAAATGCAAAGTTTAAGGACAATTGATATAAGTGAAGCTCATTCAAAAGCAAATCATGTTTAAGCAATGCAGTAGATTGCATGAGGACATGCAATAACATCAGTTGGGGGGTATGTAGAGCCTCTAAAATATATTCAAAATATCATCCACTTTCACCTTTATCGCCACCATTTTACTCACATGTCACAAATCCATGACCATATAACCTTTATTTAGCCTCCCTTTTCATAATTATATGGGTTACCTTTGTGTTTTACAAAATTTAATGACTTCTAGTATTATAAGTGAATTAAATGGTTAAAACTTAGAAAAATGATATATACTTGCTAATACTTAAAACTTGTTTGAGATTCATGACATGTGTAGGTCATTTGGAAGCCCTTATGTGGCCTCCAATGCTGAAATTCAAATTACCTTCAAGATATGGAAGAAGACTTGGATAAAGGTCAAAGATGGTATGTGTCTCATCATTACCTATTTGAGCTGTAACTCTATGAGATTTTCTAGGGATATAGGGAGAGATTAATGGACCTCCATTAATGAGGTAGCTTCTTATGTTTTTGTATAAATAAGAGAGCCTTATCCTTTCAAAGTCATGTGTAAAGTTGGGGAAATGCTCATGTTTTGAATATAGAATTTGGATTTGGCACCGTGCTCATCAGTGATGTTCACTTTGATTTGGTTATGCTTTCATTTGGAGCCTCTCAACTTTCCATCTCTCGTGCTTTTGTATTGGCCACCTACAATGTGTGATATTTATTGTTTTTTTAGATTTATAGCTTTCATAGATTATGAGTTATTTCTTTCATATATTTTCCTATGTGAGAAGTTAAGAGTGTTTTCTTTTTTATTTTCTTTATACCTAGAGTTTAAGGGAGATTGTTTTTATTTGCTTTCCTATCTAGAAGTTAAGAGAAATTATTTTTATTTACTTTCATATCTTTTCTTGTGTGAGAGGTTAAGAGTGATTTTTTTTTTCTTTCTACCTAGAGGTTAAGAGCGATTGTTTTTATTTTCTTTCCTATCTAGAAGTTAAGAGCAATTGTTTTTATTTTCTTTCATATCTTTTCCTGTGTGAGAAGTTAAGAATGTTTTTTTTTCTTTGATTCCATGTCATGTGGTTTTGGTTATTCATTTCATAGGATCATGATTTGATAATGGACACATGATCCCTTAGAATAGATTTCATTTCATGTAATTTCAATTCCGTGAGTTGTACTATAATTGTACTATAATTTCTTTTGAGTTGATTGTTGAATTAGAATAGGTGAATTTAGTTTGTCAGTATTTGCTTTCATATTTAGATTGATCTAAATTGAAAGTGAATTTCTAGCATATACAGTACACGTAGGCTTCGCACGTTTTATGAAACCCTCGGTTTGACAATTAAATGATAGGTAGTTAATTTGCCTCAATGATGTACTTGGTTCAAATATTTTTTTCATCGAACTGTTATTTGTATAAATCTCAACATGTGTTTATTTTGTGTGAACTCTTCGTGGATCATAATAACTCGAGTTATCATTACATCACACGAGTAATAAAAATCTCAATGATTTCATCACATGTCATAGATATACTCTGCTTCCTGTTTTCTCCTTTGGATGACTACTTTGTTGCATTGCGTTAATACACCCTTATCCTCCAATTGTCCCTAACCTGACATTAATTAAAACTTTATTAACAACCATGAAGGACCTTTACCATTATTGGGGGGTGAGGGGGTGAGTTGCCACTGAAAAATAATTTTTTATCTGAATTTTGAAATACCATTGGATGTCATGACCATTAAGCCTCTATAATCTATGTAAAATTACTATTATCATATATTTTGAATTTCGTTATTTCTAGATGCAAAATTGTGTCTCATTGAATAGTAACAATGGTTGGTCATTCAGTCTTATATGAACCTATTCAATTACAGGCTTTAGAAAAGGTGCAAAAAATCTTCATTCAAGCTGGATGGATGGAGTATTTTGAACGGTTACGAGGTTTTGACAATGAGGTAGAATTAGAATTCACAAAGAATTTGGACAATGGCACAACAATAGCGAAAAATATACATATACAAGTAAGTGAAGGTGCAACAACGAAAGTAACAAGTCTTTAAAAAATAAGAAAAGTGGTATGAGATACACACTTCTCTCTAGAATGCGGCCCTCTTGTTTCTAAATACTAGTGAAGAATTGATTAGAAAAGGAAAGGGGTATAACGCCAATTCATTGTCAGAACCATGGAAATAAGTAGTAGGGATAATCTAGTGACACATTGCATGTGACGGAAGATACAATGTTGTGTGGGGATGTCATCTCAAAATAATGAAATCTATGAGGCGAAAGGTAACTCTAAACCTTCCCTACTTTCTCAATTCATTGTTGCATGAGATAGCTACTAGGTTAAGAAGGTCCAAGGACCAAGTCTCAATCATAAGTCACCATGGAATTATAAAGATATTGATTATAAGGAGTCTAAACCAAGTTCAACAGACTTGGGAAGGGTTCCTTGAAAACCCTGACCCTGGTCAAGACATTCCTTTAGGGGATGAAACAATCACTGGAACATCTAGGAATGTTTCAGTTAGTGGTGAGAAACTAGAAAAGAGAAATGAGGAATATTTGAATGAAATTATAGAAACAAAAGATATCATATAGGGAATTAAATAAACGATAAAACCTCAAAAACGCAGTAGAGTAGAGAAAATAATGGCATTGGTTCTACCTTCTCTACCTAAGAAAAGAAGGATGTCATCTAGACTTACGAAGAAAGGTGAGAATTCTTTGTACCCTCTTAAAAAGCTATCACAAGAAAACTTGAGTCAAGGTTTCATCAATATAGAAGAGATGCACCAAGAAACCCTTGGAGAAAAATTAGTTCAAAATTTACCTTCTTTGAAACAAATAGAGAAGGAAACGGAAATAACACAAGCATTAGAAGGGCTACATAGTTTCATGACCACTTCACTAGAAGAACTAGTAGCTCATTATGAAAATACTCTTAACCCAGGGACTTCACCTAATTTTCTAGCTCCAACCCCTCCTGTTAATTCTTCAGCTACTGTTATCTAGAATTGGATAATGACCCTGAAGCTGTTCCTTGTCAAGAGTTCTTTGGGGATTATCTTTATACTATACTAGAGCCCTCCTCTTTAGAGGGAATGAGTCCATAGTCTTTTGAATATTTTATTGTTGAAGGACAAGATGATGGAACTATCTTTTTAGCTGAACCTCATACTAGGTTTCCTGACGAGGACTTCCCAAAGTATCGAACTGACGAGATGACAAGGGAAGTTGATAATTCATTGACTGATTCATTGACAGTCAAACCTACCTAGGAAATTAATGTTGAAAAGCCCAAGATATTGGTTTTTGTTTCTTCTCGTTTTACTCCAACATCCTTGGTTAGTAGTTTCGATCAGAGGACCACAAGTACGATAGTTATGAATAATATGAAAAAATAAAAATTTCATGAGGAGATTGATAAATTGAAGATATAAAACTAGAAGCTACAAAGGAAGTTGCAACAACTAAAACATTGGTTGCATGGCAGTAAGAAGTTTCATAAATTTCATGATAATAGACATAGAAGAAAGAAGGAAACTCAGGAAATGGAAGCTCATACTGATTTCATATCTGTCTCTAATGAAGCAAGCAGCCAGACATACCTTTTTCTTGTTTCCGCCAAATTATGAACTCATATTGACTCTGAGATATAGACGATTGATGTTTTCCCTAGCCTTGTTGAAGTAGGAACTCAAACTGATTTACTATTTTCATTTAATGATAGATGAGTACAAATAGAGGATGTGCCTCCCTATACTCCCTTGATTATAGAATCAACCATTAAAGTCTTGCACTAAACTATGGAGAAAATATGGAGACCATAGCAAGATAATAGGGAGAAGTGGTGCCTTTGAGGGAACATCAGGATTTTCTCCAATAATTTAGAGAACTGGCAGAAATAGAAGATGAGACCTATGTCTAACTAAGGGCATCTGAGAATAAAGTATAAAATTTAAAGGACCACCTTCAGAAGGTTGCATAGAAAATGAAGGAAATCTACTCCATTTATTTAGATGCCTTGGAATCTAGGTCCCCAGCTTAGAATTATGATTTGTATTTACTTGAATGATATTTGTTGCTCAAAGTTAAAGCTATACAATCTAGAAAATTATCCAAGTTTAGAAGTGTGCAATATTTCATTTCTAATTTCCAAAAATAGGATGAGTATACATATTATGTTTTATGTGAATTATATATGCATAATTTATTTTTAGAAGAGCATGAGGAAGAAAATCCTATCCCATTTATTGGAGACATTTAATTTCATTTTTTGATATCATTTATCAGAAACTAGGTGAAATGGGAAAATTATTATCACACCTTCTAGAGGAGAGAATGTGGTCTTCATCATTTGGTCAGAGGGGTGCCTAATAACCCCTTTCACACATAAATTCGTCATGGTATATTCGTATAAAAATCTGGTGTTACTTCTATACTTGTAGAGATCCATTATGATGTCATGCATTCAGAGATGGAATATTTGGAACATATCAGGGACGAAGCTCTTCATGGAGCTAAAGTGAGATGGTAGGCATCACCTAATGAAGTGAATAATATACATCCCTTTGGATACCACAATTTTTAGTATGCCATGACTGGAGTAGAGGACTATTTTAACTTGGTATTGGATATATGTATTAATTGGATAATATGAAAGTACATATGCCCCATGATATGGTTTCCTCATTATTTTTATAAATTTGATTATGACGTATCAAAAGCATGTAAGTATGTTTCTTTTGAAGAACTCTAATGTAGAAATGGATTTAGGCATAGAGGAGAGGAACCTTATGAAGCTTACTCCTTGATTGCCTTACATGTTAATCATTTGTTTGCATGAGGTCATGAAAATAGGTTAGATGATGGGTGATGTTAGGCCTCATATTTTTCGTAAATTTCTTGCCTTACTCCTTAGTTTTCATATTAGTTTCTAAATATTTTTTGTAGATAGGGTATGATAACTTATGTAGTATAGATTGTAGTAGTGTTTTACATGAATTTATTATTTTATTATTTTCATGAACGTATTTGATCAATTTAGTGTTATTTAATTATGAATGGATCCTTATTTTGGAAAGGAATTTGTTGATGCATTGACATTTCATCGTCCTTCTAGAAATTATCCTAGGAGATCAGATAAGCTAAGGTTGTTATACTCTGTTTGGAGAAAATTAGTTAAAGACGAGCTTCCGGCCTGATCCTTCAGATTCATTAAGATCTTTGCAGCTTAAATGAGCATTCGGAGAACCTTTAGATTATTAAGATCCCTCGTTATTAGAAATATATTCTTTGTCCTTATATTTAATCGACATGATATAAAAAATCGCATTAAGCCTTGAAATGGGTTGTTCAAGTTTTAATATTTTTTGACATAAGTCAAAACTTGCGAAGATAATAATAGTAATTGGTTATCTGTAATTCAATGGAAGTGTTTATTACTCAAAGTTAATCTGTTGTACTGACTATTTTCATAAGGTAGTTCGATTCTGGTGATTTGGGCCCAATCCTAGAATCAACATTGTCTTTTTTTGTATCATTAAATTAGTTTTTGAATCTCCTATCTTAGCTATTCCTCTTTGTGAAATTTTCCTTAACTTCTCGTTGTTTGTTTATTAAATCAAATGCTCTGTTTTGAATAAGATTTATCGAGATTGTTAAAGAAGATATTTGTTGTAGTTAATTTGTTAAAATATTTTCCATTTCTTGTTGTTTCCTATAAATTATCATATATCGTTATATTACTTACTTAATAACTTTTGATGTTATGATTATGTAGTATTTTTTTCTATTTTGTAGTTGTTGTTCCTTACGAAACATCTTGATTTCCAATACGCTTTTTTTTTGTTTCCTTTGAAGCATTTAGAAGTTAATGTGTTGGATGGTTTTCTATAATTATAAATTGCATTATGAGTTGATTTCTTTGGTATTGCAGCCTTTCTTTTCAATAGGATAGAAATAATTAGTCATACAAACATTTCTCTTTCATAAGTAATGTTGATAACCTTGAAATTGAGAAATGAAAACTCAGGTGGATAAATTAATGTGGAGTAATTATTTTTTCCTTTTAGTAATAATTAATTTTCTAAACAGACACATGAGGAGGGCCTTTATGATTTTTCTTAGATTCAAATTCAACGGTTAGTGGATGACTCAGCTGATATGGTAAACCATATCCCTAAACCTATTATTATGCCTGAAAAGTTTTATGACTTGCTGGACAAATTTAAGAAAACTGTTAATTGTAAGACTAATAGTCCAACCATGCAGTATGAATTCATAAAATTTGGAACTAGAGATAAACCTAAAACTATAAATGTGAGAGTAAACTGTACCCCTCAGGAAAAGGATGATTTTATATGTCTATTTAGATAACTTAGAGAAATATTCACTTGCGACTACGAGGACCTTAAAACTTTTGACCCCAATAGTTTATAACACAACATGCCCATTAAACATCACACCAAGCCTTTCCAACAAAAGTTGACGAAAATCCATCCCAACATAGAGGAAACTATCAAGATTGAATTAAATAAACTCTGAGTAGCTAAGATTATCCTCCATATCTGTCATACCTAGTGGGTAAAGAATTTAGTCCCAATGAGAAAGAAAAATGGAGACATTCGTTTGTATGTAGACTTCAAAAACCTAAATAAAGCCTTTAACAAAGATAATTACCCAGTACCTCCCATGGATAAAATCCTACAAAGAGTTTCAAGCTTTGAGATGATGTCCCTCTTGGATGGTTTCTTAGGCTATAACCAAGTTATGGTGGGTCCTTTCGATAAACTTAAAATAGCCTTTAGAACTCCATGGGGAACATTTTCCTACATAAAGATGCCCTTTCGTCTGATTAATGTCAGGGTAACTTTTTAGTTGGCATCGGATAATGCCTTTCAGGGGTTGATTAATGAATTTGTATTCATTTACCTTGATTATGTTACCTTTTATTCTAAAAGGAGATCTCATCATATTTCCCATCTTAGAAATGTTTTTGAGCATGGTAAGAAATTTGAGATTTCATTAAATCCCAAAAAGTTTATCTTTGTAGGTACAAGAGGAAAATTGTTAAGATATATCGTGTCTATAGAGGATATAATGAATGACCTAGGAAGAACATAGGCCATTGACAATTTATTTCCTCCTAACTCTAAGAGGGTAATGCAACCTTTCCTTGGTAAAATTAAATTTTTTATACGATTCATTCCAAGTTTTTTTGAAATAGTTAAGCCACTTCAATATCTTGTAAAAATGAATTCTAGCTACAAGTGGGAACTCCCATAAAAATAGGCTTTTAGTACTATCAAATAGGCCATTTCTTAAGCTTCGTTATTGATGAACCCAAATTTTTATAAGGATTTCATATTTTATACATTTGTTATTGAATTTTCTTATGCTTCTATCCTTACACAAAAGGCAAATCATAACACTAAAATTCCTATTGTATTCATGATCTCTACTTTTAAGGGAGTTGAACTAAATTAACTAGTTGTGAATAACAAGCCTTTTCCATATTTAAGGTAGTAAATCATTTCAAATATTATATACTTAAATATAAAACCAATGTAATATTTCCCTATACAACATTAAGAAATTTAATTGTGCAGAAAGAATTTGGAGAGAAAAGGGCCCTCTTGATGATAACTCTCCAATAATATGACTTGGGGATCAAACCTGATCAAATAGTCAAAAGCCAAGGTTACTGTAAACTAGATGTTGAGTTTGTTAATCCTTGTTCTACAAATGAAATATCTACGTTGCAAAATGAAGCTTTGTGTTCAAGATGGTCCTAATCCTTGGTATTCTGGCATCATTTTTTGTTTTCATAATGTTACAACATTGTCACATATTGAGGCCAAAAACAAAAGAGAATTAAGGCTTAATTTTCCCACCTATCAATTGATTAATAAGGTTTTGTATCGAAAAAATTATGATGGCGTATTGATTCGTTGTCTAGAATAAGGTGATGCCCAGATTGTAGTGCATCAACTCCATTCAGGTCTTATTGGTGGTCACTTTGGTGGAGACACCACTACTAAAAGAATATTAAGGGTTGGATATTATTCCCCACCCCCTTGTTTAAGGATGCTCATTCCCTAGTATGAAAACATGGGACTTTCCCAAAAAAAGATTGGTGGGGTTAAAAAAAAAACTTTTGCACTGAAACATTGTTACTCGTTTTGGGGTTTTTGAATCATTAGTGTTTGATAATGCCTCATACTTTTCTTTTAAATAATTAGATACCTATGCTTTTGGTAAAGGTATAACATTAAATACTCAACAAAATACTACCCTTAGGGGAATGGTCTTGCTAAGTCATCAAATAAAGATTTGATTGAAATCCTTAAAAGAATAATTTTTGAGCATCATAAAAATTGGCATACTACCTTGTTTAATGGATTATAGGATGATTGGGGTACCAATAAATTTTCTATTTGGAATTCCCCCTTTTCTCTTATTTATAGAATAGAATCCATCTTACCTCCTAATATTTTTTTACCTTCTTTGCAATTGTGCCAACAAGTATAGGAAGTCAAGTACTTTGCCATGTAGAATAGGATAGATGTTTTTTTGAAATTATAAGAAGAAAGAGAATAATTAAAACATAAACTGCAATAATACCAACAAATTTTGAAATGTTTGTTTAATAGTAGATCTTCGTTGGACATAAATATTGAGGTAGGAGACTTGGTTTGAAGTAGGATAAAGCCTGTGATGATAAAAGGGAACATTCTAAGTTTATGGATATGGCTATGACCATTCATTGCTATATAAAATATTGGTCCTGGTACATTTCATATGCAAACTCTAGAAGGTTAGTTAAAACCCCTTATGGTCAATGGACATTTAGTGAAGAAGTATTTTTCCAAAGTCCCTTCAGGGGTTTCATTTTTCTATAAATATTATTCTTCCTTACATTTAGCTTTTAGGGTTCGGTTGATGAATTCCATAACCTGTACATGAATAATCCAGTCTGAAATATCTCTCAATGAAATTTTAAAACGAGTTTTATTTTCTTGTCCTTTAATTATCTAGTTTGTTTCTTGTAGTATTAACTGAATTTTTTGTTCAAAATTCCTGTCAAATTTAATTAGCACTACAAAAACTATGTTTGTTAGTTTAATCCCGCTCTGTAAATAAAACCAATGACACTATCAATTTCTTTTAATTAAAAAAGTGTCATAAACATAAGGTGGCGATTTTTAGATTTTTCACACCATTCCATCTCTTAGGGATATTTTAGACATGCTTCCCCATTAATGGCTAGACAAATTCGATCATGATTGACATGAAACTATTGATGGTTTCAAATTATCTTTGTTTTGTCTTACTGGGATAGAAGTACTCAGATAAAACTAATGAAAAAGACATCCTTATACGGTTGTGGACACCTGTTGGCAATAGTGGCTCCATCTATTACATTTGGCATTCCAAATTTAAATTTTTAGTAAAATTTGAATTATTTTTTTAGGATATACATGTCATCCATACCTTTAAGGGTATTTTGAGTTTTCTTCTCTTACAACTAATAATAAAAATGTTCAACCATGAACCTATAATCAACTATATGGGATTCTAGCATTTAATCTGGATTGGAAGACATCCTTTCCAAGGCCATGAATGTTTGGTAGCAGTAGTGGAAATGCCTGTGTTATCAAACTTAAAATTACAACACCATCTTGGATAATCACTCTATCTTTTCACTTTGTTGTCTATTGGATTCAATGAAAATTTACATGAAAATTATCTATATTCTTTGGAGTTAAATCCTTGTCAAAAATCTGATTATACCTCTAGTAATTCACACCAAACCCATTGGATATAACCATATTCAAACATATGATGAGTATTTGTTTTTATTCCAACAAGTTGGGTGGTGGAAATTTCTCCAACTGTCCCAAGCTTATAGTGAAGGAGTTGTCCGAGCCTTTGCATCCACTTTTGATGGAATGAAAGTGACAATTGGTGACTTGGATATCCTTGTAGATGTCAATTTCATCACCCAGGCAACATCTCTTCACATAAATGGATAAAAATGGTTGAGAAATTTCCATGTTGGTGATATACCATGGAAGAAATTTCTCATCAACAAGGACTTCACATATGATATAAAAGGTATGCCTGTGTCGTTTTAGAAGCCTAAGTGGTAGGATATTTTTCTTTTTCTCCATTATTATAATACATGAAAGGGACGTTATGGCTTACTTTTCATCTACCATATCCATATCCTTATGGTTTTTTGGGCCATGAATTAAACGTCTCATATTTTTTGTATAAAATCTTGACCAAAATGGCCAAAAATTCCCAAGCATAGTGAAAGAACAGTAATAGGTCCTTGTTTCACCATGGATTCATTTGTATCTTGGTCAAGCATTACCTAGTTAATTTTGGTGATGATTGGAATTCATTTCCTCCATAGAATGCATTTGACAAACCACAAGTTCCTCAACAACAGGGTTCTTCAGTTAAAGTTTCTCCTAATCCTTCATTTGTCGAGCCCATGTTTTCTGATAAGGATAATTCTCAAGGGTCATTACATGTATACCAAGCATATGAATCTGATAGTAATGAAGTAATAAAAATTGAAGTTATGCCAACACGTGTTACTCGAGGCATGGCCAAAAATGTGGAATTTGTCACATCCCCAATTTACTTATAGCATAATTACTGAAAGAAAGGGATTAAATATGTTTACATTAGTTATTTTTTCTTCTTTATTATAATATATGCTCAGAACAGGGGCTTCACTTAATGAACCATTGACATATCACATGCATTCATGGCATAATAAAAATTACCCATAATTTGACTACATATTGCAAAATACCTCTAAAAGTCACATTATTTAACTCCCTACCAATACAAACCCAATAGACCTTCGTAATTTAAAAAACCCCTAATTTCATTAGATATTGTAGGTATCCATTTTTTCATTAACATATTTTATACCCCTTTATATTTTTTCATTAACTTTGAGCTCATTTTTTTATACCTGTCAATATAAAAACCCTTTACCCCCTATTATATGCTCAATATACTATGTCATTTTTTGCTCAATATATATCCCCCAATATGAGCACACGTGGTATGGTAATGATCCCCCAGTGAACCCCCCATGATTCTCAATTTAGGGTTTTCACCCTCTTTTTCATTTAACTTCTCTTATTCCATAACTTGTTTTACTTGTATGATGTAATTGTAACCAAAGGTAAACATAGTTGTTCATTTCTATATTACTTGTATAGGTTAAATTTTGAGTTTTCCCTTCCTTCATGTGGGTATATATAATACTACATTATGAAATCAAGCGATACCCCATTATAATTTATCTAAAATTTCCTTACTTAAATGGCATTATTTATAGGTTTATTATCTATTTAAATAACCAAATCGATGTGTATAAATTTTGCAAGTATAACTCGCATAGAATTGGTTCAACAATTTAACCATCATAAGTAAACATACATATAAATTTATTTCTCAGTTGCACAAGACAACACATGTTCTTTATTATTTAAGGCTCACTATAATTTTCCCTCATTACATGTGGTATGCATTATTGCACACACACACATACACATATTTATGTTTGTGTGTTTGTTCTCTTCTATATCAAACAATTGCCTATTTTGACATGCTTCATTTTCCTTGACAATCTCATCGTGTTAGGTCCCTATAATACTAGTGATTGCCCCATTAATATTGTCACTGTATCCCTTATTATTATTGTTGTACCCCTATTGTCCTCATATTGTTATTATTGTGTCCCACAGAAGCCCATTATTGTTATTTTTGTGCCCTTATATTATTATTGTTAGGTCGATTTTCGTTATATTGTGACCTGTTAGACTCCTATATATAGAAAGGAGGTTTTGTCAGTTGTATCATCCAAGAATTATCCATTTATGTAATGTAAAGGAGGATTCCCCGTTGAAGAGGCTGATTCTAAGTCGTTGATCTATCTTTTCTATATTTTTGTGAGCTAGTTTCATAACATTTGGTATCACAACTTTGGATTCTAGGGTTTCGCTCCTCCAAACAGGACTTCATGGAATTTTCACTATAACTTTTTTTTTGCAATGTTTCAGAAGATAAAATAAAAACCCATTTGAGATGAAATCGTTCTGAACCATCGGTCATAATTTTAGATCTTGTCTCACTATAGTTTCAGAGATATGATCTGAGGCAGTTAGTAATTGTGTAAGTTTCACTATAATTTGTTTTCTACGAAGGTTCATACTCTTAAATTAAAACCCATTTGAGATTAAATTGTAGGGAAGCTCAGGCCCAATTTTGAAATCCTTTTTCTTTACAGTTTTGGAGATACAGTCCAAGACATTTAGGATTTCTACAGGCTCCCGAATTACATCCCAAATAGGCGACCTAGGGAAAATCCTCATAAAATTCTCTCTGAGCATCAGATTGAAATTCCGTAAGTAGTTATAGAAAGAGCACAGACTATATCTTTCTATATATCGTTTTCAGATCTGAAGGTCAAAACAATGAAACGTGGCATGCCATACAAGTTAGCTCTATTGAAAATTTATATAATTAGGTCATCATGGGAGATTGGGCATAACTCTTTCTTGGAGAACTGAATTGTGATCAGACTGGTGGCATTGCAAAGAGAACTTAGAGGGTTACCACAGAAAGTAATTTATACCTTGGAGATCCGAAATTATAGAGATACAACATACTAAATATAGAGCTTCTAGAAAGTGAGAAAAGGTGTGTAGTTTTCTTAAATTTTTGCATAAGTTTGGTTTGAAAAATTAGTTTGAAGGAATTCAAAGGGCATAGTGAAGCATTATTATCATTAATTGATGCTTCAAAGAAATAAAATGGAAGCACCTAGTATGAAACTTGAAATATCTAGCATGACTCATGAAGAAGAGGAAGAAATGCAACATGATATATCAAAATTAGGAGACCAAATGCAAAAAATTTCACTCACACAAAAAGTAACAAAAGCTAAGATGGATGGTTTAAAGAAAGACACAAAAGCTAAGATGTATGGCGTGGAAGCTAAGATGGATGGTTTGAATAAAGGCGTAGAATCTAATATGAATGGCGTGGAAGCTAAGATTGATGGTGTGGAAGCTAAGATGGAAGATTTGAAGACATATTTGACAAAGTTTCTACAAGAAATGCTTACTAATGGTGAAAGGGTAGTAAAGGAAACTCATGATGAGAAAAAAATAAATTTTAATCATGATTTCATAGACTCTAACATTGGATTGAAGACCCGCCATGTTCTGAAAATCAATATGAGGAAGTTTGATGTAAAGGATCTCGTAACATGGATACTACAGATGGAGCAATTTTTCGATCCCCATAATGTGCAAAACACAAAAAAGGTTTGCATTGAAACTTTATACTTGGAAGCAAATCACTTTTTATGGTATTGATGGCTTTGCTCTCGTAAACAAGTTGTCACTTGGGCTATTTTGACGGATGAAATGATATCACATTATGAGGATACAAAAGCAACACTTTTTTTAGCTAGTTGATAAATCTCAAACAAAAGGGTTCAATGATGGAGCACATTGAGGACTTCGGAAAGTTGAATATAAGGGTAAAATATATTCCAGAGGAGCATAGGATTGATGTGCTCATAGTGAATTTAAAGGATAACATCCAACATGAGGTTGGCCTCTAGGAACATGATTCATTGGAGAAGGCATTTAGGTTGGCAAGAAAAATGGAAAACAAAATTATGGCAACAAGGAAGCCTGCAACTCACAATCATAAATATGGAAGTGTTGTTTCCCCTAGCCATCCACAAAATACAAGGTTGACACCACAAAAATTGGAAGAAAAAAGAGCAAATGGGCTTTGTTATATTTTTGATAGAAAATGCCCTAAAGGTCGTAGGTGTGCTGATATGAAATTATTTTACATAGATTGTGAAGAGGAGGAAGAAAAGGAATAAGAAATTTCAAAGGAAAAGTATATACACTAGGAACAAAACCTAGAGAAATAAGAAATGAGTCCAACCATATCTTGTAATGCATTGGCTCGAATTCCCACTCCTCAAACTATCAAGATAGAAGGGCATATCAAGAAGAAGAAGGTAATAGTGTTGATTGAATTGGGCAGTACCCATAATTTTATTCATTGTAAGATAGCCAAGGAATTGAATTGCTTCCTATATCCAGCACCAGAGTGTCAAGTGATGGTTGCAAGTGGAGGAACCATAAATTGCTCAGGAAAGTGCCATAATATCAAGCTATCCATGGGAGCATATGTATTGAATAGCACAATCTTTTCCATTCCAATGGGTGGTGCTGATGTTGTACTAGGAGTCTAATGGCTACAATCCTTGGTTAGAATAGCTTTTAATTTTCAAGAACTTTTCATGAAATTTTCTTCAAAAGCAAAGGACTTTGAATTAAGGGGCATCGAAGGGAAACTTGGAAAGATAATTAGCTCTAACGGAATCAAAAGGACTCTAAAAAAATAAAAATGAGGCATAATTACACAATTATGTTCACTAGAGGTTCCCACATCGAAATCATCTGTTTCTCCAGTTCTCCAGAAAGTCTTGGATAATCATTCCAAGGCATTTGAGACTCCTAAAAGCCTCCCACCTATTCGTGATCATGGTCATGTTATTCATTTGATTCTAGGATGTGTTCCTACAAACATCAGGGCTCACATATATCCCTATGCCCAAAAGAGTGAAATTGAACATATGGTTGCAGAAATGCAAGAGGCTGGTATAATTCAACCAAATCAAAGTTCTTTGTCTACTCCAGTAGTTTTGGTTCATAAGAACGATGGATCATGGCACATGTGTCCAGATTATAGTGAGCTCAACAAGCTCACTATTAAAGATAAATTTCACATTCTTGTCATTGACGAATTATTGATGAATTTCATGGATCAATTTACTTCACCAAGTTGTATCTTCATTCAGGATATCATCAAATTAGAATGAAGACTCAAGACATTCCGAAAACAGCACTTAGAACTCATGAAGGTCAATATGAATTTTTGGTCATGCCTTATGGCCTTACCAATGCACCTTCTAAATTTCAAGGTTTGATGAATTCCATTTTCAAACCCTTCCTTAGAAAATTTGTGTTAGTATTTTTTGATGATATACTAATCTACAGCAAGTCTTTGAAGGATCATGTTCAACATGTTGATTGGCTGCTCAAACTATTGGAGAAGAAATAATTATATGCAAAAATATCCAAATGTTTCTTTGGAGTACAAGAGGTGGAATATCTAGGTCATATTGTATCTCATGAAGGTGTTAAGGTAGAACCTAGAAAAATTAAAACCATTAAGAAATGGAAAATCCCCACATCCATAAAGGATATGATAATATTTCTCGGGTTCACAGGGTATTATCGCAAGTTTGTTAATAATTATGGGAGAATAGCAACACCGAGAACAACATTATTGAATAAAGATGCATTTTCATGGACTCCAGAAGCAATGAAGTCCTTTGAACATCTTAAAGAGGCCATGTTCTAGGCACTGGTCTTAGCTACACAGAACTTCACAAAAACCTTTACTGTGGAATTTGGTGCCTCGGGAAATGGAATTGGTGTTGTTTTAATGCAAGAATAAAGACCCATTACTTTCAAAAGTCATCCAATCAAAGGAAAGTATTTACACAAAGCTATTTATGACAAGGAAATGTTGGCAATACTACATGCACTTAAGAAATGATGACCATACCTAATGGGAAGACACTTAAAGGTAAAAACAAATCATAATAGTCTTAAATACTTTTTATAACAAAGATTACCTTTAGAAGAGAAGCAAAAATGGGTCACAAACATGTTGGGTTATGGCTTTGAAGTCTTCTACAAAAAATGGAAGAAAAATGTTGTGGCAGATGCACTCTCAAGAAAGGATGAGGATGTGGAAGCATTTCTTTGCACCATTTCTATTATCCAACCAAATTGGATAAATGAAGCAAGGGATGAATGGAAGAATGACGAATAAGTGTTGGCACTCATTCAATAGTTACAACAATATCCCAGTACATATGATACATTTAGCTGGAAACAGAATTCGTTATGGTACAAAGATCACTTATACCTATGTAAGAATTCTCGACTCAAACAAAAGTTTCCTAGGGAATCACACACCTCTCCCTTAGGAGGGCACTCGGGATTTCTTAAAACATACCACATGGTTAAGAAGGATTTTTTTTGGGATGGTCTTAAATCGGATATTCAAAATTTTATAGCAGAATGTTTGGTTTTCCAACAAAATAAAGTTGAAACAATTAAGACCCCAGGTCTATTACAACCTTTATCCATTCCAAGCCAATGTTGGGATGAGGATTCAATGGATTCTATCACAGGTTTACCTCAGTCCAAAGGAAATACTGTTATCATGGTGGTAGTTGATAGAATTACCAAGTATGCACACTTTTATGCATTGTCACATCCATTTAAAGCGAGTACGATTTCTACTGCATTTATGGAAATAATTCAAAAGCTACATGGAAACCCAAATATTATTATAAGCGACAGAGATCCCATTTTCACTGGAAATTTTTGGGCAAAATTATTTTCTTGTCTTGGTACTCATCTAGCTCATAGCACTTCTTATCATCCTCAATCTGATGGGCAAACTGAGGTAGTAAACACATGTTTGGAGGGATATCTTCGTTGCTTGGTATCTGATAAGTGGAAATAATGGGTCAAATAGTTGCCTCTGGCTGAATGGTAGTATAATACTTCCTTCCATACTGCAACAAAAATGGCCCCATTTATGGCACTTTATGGATATCATACACCATCCATCACATCATATTTAGGATAAAATTCTAAGGTTCAAGCAGTGGAAGATCACATCGACCATCAACAACAAGTTCTAAAACTATTAAAGGATAACCTCACCTTGGCACAGAATAGAATGAAACAACAGGTAGATCAACATCGCAACGAAAGAAGTTTTGATGTCGGTGATTGGGTATTCCTTTGACTACAACCATATAAACAAATGTCCCTCAAGCAAGCTAAGAAGGATAATCAATTATCACCAAATTATTATGGTTCGTACAAGGTGTTACAAAAGATAGGTCCTATGGCATACAAATTGGAGCTTCCTGTATCTACCTAAGTGAACCCATTTTTCCATGTTTCATACTTGAAGAAGGTTATAGGTGACAAGCTCCCAGTTCAAAAAATATTTCCAGAACTTGATGAGGAAGGAAAAATCATATTGGAACCTAAAGTAGTCAAAGAAACAAGAACTCGGGAGTTAGGAAATCAATTAATTTCAGAGTATCTCATCAAGTGGAAGAACTTATCCGTTGCAGATTCCACATCGGAGGATGATAATTTTATATAGAATCATCCATAACTACTTAAGCGTTGAGGACAACACTTATGTGAAGGAGAGGGGCATGTTAGGTCCCTATAATATTAGGGATTCCCCCATTACTATTGTCAGTGTGTCCCTTATTATTGTTGTTGTGCCCCTATTGTCCCAATATTGTTATTATTGTGCCCCATAGAAGCCCACTATTGTTATTATTGTGCCCTTATATTATTATTGTTAGGTCGGCTTTGGTTATATTGTGACCCCTTAGACTCCTATATATAGAAAGTAGGTTTTGTCATTTGTATCATCCAAGAATTGTTCATTTGTGTAATGTAAAGGAGGTTTCTCCCTCGAAGAGACCGACTTCTAAGTCATTGATCTATCTTTCCTATCTTTTTATGAGTTGGTTTCATAACACATAGACCATGCTTGTGCCACCATTTTTAATATTATTTCACTATTTGAAACTAAAATAAATTATACTAAAAGGAATCAATCTCTTAAAGTCCCCAATCAAGAAGGTTGCAACAACTTTTTTTTCTTAATTTTTAGAATTTCTTTTAATATTTTTACCAAATAAGCATATGATTAGTTTTTCCACAATCTTATTAGTCCTGATGACCAAAATACTCATGATAGCCATGGAAATTTATTCACATCTATATTCTACAACATTTATCACACCCAAACTTGAGTTATGATGCTAGCATATATTTGCTTTGATGTAGGTGTTATGTATATCCAATTTAGTTGTAATAAATGTGAACATTAGATATCTCCCATGTTTTTTCTATAAGTTATTCCACCTAACATAAAGTTCTCTTCCCTTTTCTCAACATTTTTTTACATGTATTTACATCCTTTGGGAGCATCTTGTATACAATTTATTATGTATTTATATTCTCAAATTAAAGTATTCATAATGAAGGTTTCCAAACCTTCTTAGTCTGTATGGTGCACTAGATATTTTAATTGGCCTCTTGACCATACAAGTAGGAATCCTTGTAGTTCTTAATTAACTTTGATATCATACATCTATTAATGTCTACCTTAGGGTTCATAATACTTCCCTATCCAACATCACAGTACCCATTTTGATTCTTCTGGAACTCTAAAAAAGAAAACATTGATTGTTACGTACATACTTTCATGTTAAATTTTTATAATATAAGTTCCATTTCCATCCTTTTGTGCCAATTTTCCTTCAGATTTTAACTTTTTACATAACCAAGTAATTTTTACATTACAAAAAACATATTTTCTCTATGCATGTCTACATTTTTTATCCACATTCTATTGTCTCTACTGCATTTTTGAATCCTCATAATTTCCACATGCATACATTGTTCCAGGTAGTACTTATGTCTAATCCCATGTATACTAGAATTTACTAAATTTTCCATATGTGTGTGTGTGTGTGTAGTCCATTTTTGTAATAGTTATTAGAATTTTCTTATAGAACTTTTTACTCACAGTTTTTTCTCTCTCTCGGTTTTATTTTTTAATCATAGATTATTTTGTACTTCCATTTATGCTTATTCTTAATTCATGGATGATCATCACTTCTATGCCCAAGACTTAGACTTATCCTCTAAGGAACCAACTCCCTTAGGTTAATTCCTTTTTTCTTCCAGTACTTTTGTTACCTGATTCCAGAGTTAGGCTTGTACACATTCAATAATTTAGAGTGATTCCATTCTAGTTACTTTACTTCGATAATGGCACTACTTATTTTCCATATCCCCCTTATGAGATTAACTCTCAGTAGGGGTTACTCATTAATCCTACAGTTAATTATTTTTCCTCACCTAGTTTATATGGGTAAAATGATTTTTTATATACAACCAATGTCAACTATGTTGCTTTTACTTCATAAGTATAACAAAGGCTTATGTATTTCACATAAATTGGTACCTAGTTTTCTGGTTAATTAATTCTTACAATTATGTGAGTTTCCAACTCATCTTCAGCTTCTTTTTGGATTCTTTTAATCGTGCATTTCACTACATCATAGAATATTGATCAACCACACTAATGTTGTTGCCATGATTACATTCAAGGCTGCAACAAGGGTTTTCTTAGTATGAAAATTATTAACGACATGTATAGATGGTGAATTTGTTCATGATAAGAGTGATATCCATTTTAATGAAAAACATTCATCATTATTTCCATACATGGCCTATGGAAAGGCATAGACTTACAATTATTCAACAATGTATATATATGTTTTTCATAACCCTTTTCCCTTTCAAGAATTTTTCTTTTGTAAAGGCCTACTATGGCCCTGATCACCCTATTTATATTAAGATACCTTAGCTAGGGATAACTTCCATTAGATAGGTTTCATGTGTGAACTGAGTAACCAACACTCAATTTCTTATTTTAAACCACTTGCATTTGAAACCAAAGGGGCTCGATTATGTGTAAATTCTTTATTTTTAAACAAGCATCTAAAATTATTTGAGTTTCATACTTGGTTTGGCTGTGACTTTCCAAATATGTCTTTAGTAGCAATATATTAGTTTCTTGCTTCATATATTCCTCCCTGCTTGGGACTTTTTTCTTTGTCTATAAAGATTACATGTGATATTGTATCATTATTTTGGTTTAGTTAAACTAATATGATAGTCTCTTTCTAAATTTTTTTCTAAGTTCCCTTTAACAAGACTTATGTACTTTGTCTTCGCTAATGTTTAATAATATAGCCCTCTCTTCTTAGTTGTAAAGTTAGTAATTTCCCATATTACTTGTATCTCTCTTTATAAGGGTACATTATCTACCAACCTTATTATGAATTTATTTACTACTAGTTAAATCGAGTTTTAGGTGTTTTACTAATTCCATCAAGATGTGACACTTCATCTCCTATGTGCACGCATCTTTAATCTCCTTCCCTAGGAGGTATAGAAAGTGTTTCTATCCTTACTATGTTGTTTACCTGCTAATTTAGTATAGCCTCTACAATAATTTTATTAAACTTTCATCTTTAGCTTGGCTCCCAGGCCTCAGATTTGAACCTATAACTCTGATACCATATGTCACATAACCAATTTACTTGTACCATAGGTTGCTACAATTAATTCCAGTTTCAGGCCTTTTACTAATTCCATCAAGAAGTGACACTTCATTTCCTGTGTGCACCCACCTTTAATCTCATTCCCTAGGAGATATAGAGAGAGTTTCTACTGTTACTATGTTCTTTACCTCCTAATTTTGTATAGCCTCTACAATAATTTTGTTAAACTTTCATCTCTAGCTTCGCTCCCAAGCCTCAGAGTTGAACCTATAACTCTAATACCATATATCACATACCCAATTTACTTATATCATAGGTTACTATAGGTTTCAAAATAAAAAAATTAAATCTATTTACATTAGGTTTTTTTTCTTCTTCCTTTTATTATAGAAAATTAGTAAAATAAAAAGATTAAATCTACTTACATTAGTTTTTTTTTCTTCTTCCTTTTCCTATACGTTCAATCGAGGGTTTTCACCCTCCTTTTCATTTAACTTCTCTTATGGCATAACTTGTTTTACTTATATGATGTAACTGTAACGAAAGGTAGACATAATTGTTTGGTTCTATATTACACGTACAAGTTAAAATTTGAGTTTTCCTTTCCGTCATGTAGTTATATTTATAATATTGCATTATTATATGATGTTACATCCTTTTCAGTTGAGGGCTTTCACCCTCCTTTTCATTTAACTTCTCTTATGGCATAACTTGTTTTACTTATATGATGTAATTTTAACGAAAGGTAACTATCATTGTTTATATGATGTCAAGGGTTTTCCACCTCCTTTTCATTTAACTTATCTTATGGCATAACTTGTTTTACTTATATGATGTTACATCCTTTCCATTTAACTTCTCTTATGGCATAACTTGTTTTACTTATATGATGTAATTGTAATGAAGGGTAACCATCATAGTTTATATGATGTAATTGTAACGAAAGGTAGACATCATTGTTTGGTTCTATATTACACGTACAAGTTAAATCTTGAGTTTTCCTTTCCTTGATGTAGTTATATTACATGGGCCTTGTATGAGTCAGTGTATCCAATGATTTACATTTCTTCTTGCTTGTGAATGGTCTATATTTCCTGGCGAGGAGTTTATGATAAATACTATTGTGATTTTCATGACATTCATGACATCCTTTGTAGTAGGTAAAAATTCATATACTTGAATGTTCAGTTTATTTTTTTGAAAAAAAAAGACTCTTGACTAGTATTTAGTTATTCCTCTTTCTTTTTGCACGAGGTTTTTTTTACAAGTATTCCTCACTTCCCTGACATGTTGAAAGAGATTGTTATGCCTGCTTCCAAAGGGATGCTTTTCTAAAGTCTAAATCTCTGTAGTGTTTATGGCTCATTCTAAAGGATTTTTTCTTCTTAAAGGGTGATTTGATGGTTTCTAGGTTGTTATATGAGGTGAAAATTGAAAGCCACAACCTCACAAAACATTGTGTCTATCTGCACACTTCTTAATCTAAACCTTTCATTCCTCTTTATTATTATAATTTATTTGTTTTGCAAGATGGGCATAGAAGTGAAGGGAATCTTTCACTTTCCCTTCACAGTTAAGGCTTTCAAAATCCCAAGTTTGTTAAGTTTTATTCTCACCATCGAACATCGATACATTAAGGGTCACTATTAATCCTTTTCTTCAATTTAACTCTACACGTTTGCATAGTCTCCAATGTTTAGTTTTGACTAAGGGGAGGGTTTAACCCTTCAACATTTCTTTATCTCTTCGAATATATAGCGTGGGTTCCAGGTTCTCAACATTCTTAATTGTTGTTAACAGGTTAGATGAGATGACTACATGGTGTCCCCTTTCGAGGTGGCATGACACCATTTACACATATTTTTCTTCATCTCACGTTAGCGTGATCATTACCGTCGGAAATTTTATTATTATTATTATTAAATTGTCAATAGAATTTATAACAGTGGCAACCCTCTTCCTTTCGTGATATATTTCATGAAGAATATGTAAAGTATTTCGATGACCTTGCATGGTCATTTACATGGTTTTTTTGGAGACATAATACTTGAGTGTAATTGTTTTAATATTTCTAATGATCTAAAACACAACAACGGTTAGGGTTTCTAGGAATGAACATGATTGTTAATTTAGTTTAATATATTTCAATATATACATGTGGAAATAATTTGCAAATTGTTTTGATTTAAATACTCATTGAGATTCCAATGCTTGGCTTTGAGGGTTTTACTCGAGTATCCACTAAGTATTTATTTGTTTCAACACTTTACTATAAATCTATTATTCATAACTTCTTGACTAATCTTTTGTATATAGTGCATGGAATTTTTTTTACAACATTATGATTAGAAAGAAGAAAAACTCGTGTATTTTCCCCTTAATTAGATATGGTTTCTTTCCTCGTTGTATTTTAATATTGTTCAGTAGTTTTGCTTTCAATGTTCTCATATTCTATCCACATACACAATTTTTTTTTTTTTTTTACTTTTCATTTTGAGTGCATAACAGACAGAGTAATAAATTATGCATACACACACACACACACATATATATATAGATATATATTGTTATCACCCCAAGAAACTCTCCTAGGTTGTAGCTCGGAGATGCTCAGGAACATTACAAACTCAACTCAATGTTGGTAATGGATGAATGGAAAGACCGATGCTTGTTCAAGCCAGATAACCACTGCTACTTTTCTTGACTCCAGACATGGGTGAACACCCCCAGACTACAAGGCTTTAGACCACAAATTACTCACAATTTAAGGATTGGGTGAATATGGAGAATATTGACCACACCAGTAGATGCACAGGACCCTGTGATGGCCAGCTGCAACCAATAAAGAAGTATGTAAATCTAATTCCCCAACACACAGATAGGATGACATCTCTCTGGCATTAGGTGAAAAGAAACCTGAATAACTCATTCACTGACACATACAAGACTTTAACACAGAGGTAGGATGACAACTCTTCTAATGCTAAACATCAAGAACTTAGAAATATAGCATATCAGGCACAACTTAGAATAGGAAGAGAATGAAAAGTGAGCAATTAATAGCAAAAGAAGATTGTATTACCTAAAAATGAAGACGAGATGCTGCAAGTATCAAAGCAGTTATAGTCTCCAGAAGTTGAAACTCACATCAAAACAACAACCATCAACCCTGATTGCATCTTGTTTTTGGGTATTTATAGAATTTGAATACAAAGGCACTCGGCCATTCTAAGTATGGGGAGGTCATCATTCACCACCAACCGCTTTAACTGCCTGATGGAATCTCTGGTGCAATTTGCCTGCTTCAGTGAACAAATCCGATCTTCTTAGGTGCTCTATTGTCCTTCTCGGGTAGGTGGAGTGTCATATGGGATGAAGTCCCATTACTGTTAAATGCATTTGCCTGTTCGTGCTCTGTCCTTTTCCTTCTCGGGTAGGTGGAGTGTCATACGGGATGAAGTCCCATTACTGTTAAATGCATTTGCCTGTTCGTGCTCTGTCCTTTTCCTTCTCGGCCATACTATCTGTTGAATGCGGTTGTTTGAGGAGGAAATGCACCTGGTACTAAAAATTGGTCACCTTCGTCCTTTCGGGAGCATGGAACGGTTAAGGTACGCAGACTGTGCAGCGGGTGGAATAGTCGGATGGAGGAGCGAGACTGGCCATCGGATCGGGTGGATAGATGGTGTAGATGGCGTGGCGAGGGATATCAGAAGAAGCGGGAGCGGAATGAGCATGGGCCATTGGATCTTGGTGGAGATGATCGGATGATTCGCTTTATCGGGCGCGACGAGAGTGGTCGGATTCGGTAATTTTGGGCCTTTACGTATGGCGACGTGCAATGGCGATCGAATCGCATCGCAATATCGCATCGGAGGAAGCAGAGGGGTGCAGCCTTTTTCATACACAAATGGGGTTTGCAATCCGATCACATCACAATATCGCATCGGCGGAAGCAGAGGGGCACGGCTTTTTTACACACACAGATGCGGTTTGCGATCTAATTGCATCAGTGGAAGCAGAGGAGCGTGGCTTTTATACATACATGGATGCGATTTGCGATAGGATCGATGAAAGGAAAATAAGCGGTGTGAGGGAAGGAGAAAGTGACTGTTATGAGTCTCTTTGGGTATGACCGTGGACCAAGCTTACTTCCAACCTTTAGAAATCAAAGATATGTCGCAGGGCTAACATTGGCTCCTTCTGGGGATGAGATCATCCCTGTGAGGTCTCAAGAACTGCAGACCGTTGCCTTCCCTATGAAAACCAAATTAGCAGAATTTCCTAGTGTTCTATTGAGCATGGAGTCTAATTAATCTTACACTAAAAAATGATAAAATAACATATTTACAACCTTAAGGCCAGAAGACCCTAAGAAACATAACATTTCAAAAACCGCCCATTGACTGGGCCATCAAAACCTATTTCCCCTTCCATACTTTGCAGTATGAAAGTATTGTTCCCTTGGATCTGAGAAATGATAAAAGGCCTTGTCCAGAAAGCATCAAACTTCCCATGGTTGCCCTTCTTCCCTTTCAGTGCATCCCACTTAAGGACCAAGTCTCCAACCTGAAAATTATCTGTTTTGGCCCTCCTGTCAAAAGCTTCCTTGATATTCTTCTGGTGTGCCACAGATCTCCCAACTAGCTGTTCTCTGATTTGATGTACCACTACTAAATCAGTGATCCTTTCTGCCATGTCTTCTTCCTCATTTTGATCTTTTTGTAAGAACTTTGCTACAGGGAGGGTTAATTGAATTGGAAACATAGCCTCAGTGCCATGTACCAGCTTGAAAGGAGAATTCCCTGTGGATTTCTTGGTGGTTACTCTGTCAGCCCACAGTGCATATTTGAGCTTATAATCCCAATTTTTTTTGTTATCTTCCAACAGTTTTCTAATTATCCTTATCAGACTTTTGTTGGAAGATTCTGCTAGACCATTGCCTTGAGGGTAGTATGAGGTGGAATGAACCAGCTTAATTCCCATTGAGTGACACATGTCCACCAATCCTTTTTCCCTGAACGTTGTTGCATTGTCTGTGATCAATTTATGTGGACAACCAAATCTGGTGAAGATATTCTCTTTCAAGAACCTCATGACCGCCTGATGATCAACCTTTCTGGAAGGGATTGCTTCAATCAACTTAGTGAAGTAATCAGTGGCTACTAAGATCCATCTATGCTAGCCACTGGAATGTGGATTGATTTCTCCAATGAAATCCAAGCCCCACTACTGAAAAGGGCCACTAGCCTATATGGGTTTTAAGGGAAAGGAATTCAATTGCTGCTTCCCTTCAAATCTTTGGTACCTCTCACAAGATTTAACAAATGAAAAGACATTATAAAATTAAGTGGGCCAATAGTACCCAGCTCTGAGAATCTTGCGGGCTGTAGTTTTCCAGTAATGATGTCCTCCACACATGCTGGAATGAAACTGTTGCGTGACTTCAATGGATTGTTCTTTGTCCAGACACCTCAACAGTATCCCAGAGGGGTCCCTCCAATAGAGTAGATTTTCATGGATGCAATATTTTGTTGTCCTGAGCTTAACAGTTCTGGCTCAGCTTGCACTAAAGCCTAGAGGAATTTCTAGCTTCAGTAAAAATTGAGCTATTCCATGGTACCAATCACAAGAAGCTAGATTTTCTGCCAATGACTGATTTTTCCTGGTTCAGCTATTTCTTCTTTTGTTTGACCACATTCTACATCTGTTCTCATGAGATTTATGTCTAGTGTTCTGCAATTTTCTTCAGCCAATAACTTGGCAAGGCCCTGACCTTTGACAAGCTTGGTGGGTTTCAGTTCTATATTAAATTCAATCAGCCTTGTAATCCATTTAGCCCTTCTTCCATTAGCATCGGGTTGCGTTAGGACATCCTTTGTTGAAGCAGAGGGCACATATGCAATTATCTTGGAATGCAGAATGTAAACTCTGAAAGCTTTCAAAGACTTTATAAGAGCATATGCTTGTTTTTCAATGATATCATACCTCAACGTAGCATCCCTTAAGGTTCTACTGAAGAATGCCATTGGATGCTCTGAGCCTTCCTCATTTGCTTGTAATAAAATTACTGCAAGAGTGTCATCAGAGGCAAATGAAAATATATGAAACTCCTTGTTGTAATATGGACTACTTAGCATAGGAGCTTCCATAATAGCTTTCTTAATGGACTCAAAGTATTTTCTTGCTGAATCCATCCACTTGATCTCTAACCATTTTTTCAACATGGAGGTAATATGCTTTACAAGTTCTGCAAAATTTGGGATAAACCTCCTTACAAAATTGATTTTTCCCAGAAAGGACTGGAGGTCTTTCTTTGATCTTGGGACAGACAAAGTCTGTATTGCTCTTACTCTTTCTAGGTCAATTTTGACACCTGTAGTAGAAACAACATGTCCGAACAGCGTGCTCTCCTCTAAAGAAAACTGTGAATTTTTAGGATTCACTGAAATTCCAAACCTTCTACACTTTAGGAACACTTTATTTAAATGCTGTAAATGGTCTTGACGAGTGCTGGAGTACACTATTGTATCATCTAGGTAGATAAGGATGAACTTATCCTTCTCTCCCACAAATGCTAAATCCATAGCTCTCTGAAAGGTGGCTCCAGCATTCATCAGTCCAAAAGGCATCTTATACTACATAAAAGTGCCCCAAGGAGTGGTGAACTCAGTCTTTTTTTGGTCATCTGGATGTACAGCAACCTGGTTGTAGCCTAAAAATCCATCCAGAAAAGACATCACTTTGGCCCCTGAGACCTTCTACAGCAAATGCTCCATCTTGGGCAGAGGATAGTTGCCTTTTTTAAAGCATTTGTTTATGTTTATGAAATCGACAAAGAGTCTGATTTCTCCACTTTTCTTCCTTACCACCACCAAATTGGCCACCCATTTTGAATATCTGAGAGGGACTATGATTTTGGCAGCCAGTAACTTCTTTATTTCTTTTTCAATCAGAGGAAGGAGCAAAGGATTTATCTGTCTCAGCTTCTGCTTGAAATGGATGGTGTCTTTCTCTAAAGGGATTTTATGCTGGATGATCTTTTTGTCATATGTTTTCAGGTCACTATACTCCCAGGCAAAGACATCAACAAATTTCTCCATTAAATTTCAGTATTCAGCACTATGGGCAGTAGACAGATGAGTGGACAGATTTATGTATTTGGGGTGATATAGACTTCCTATATTATGCTTACAGACAATAGATTAGTCTTATTTTTAGGCAACCTTATGAGGCACGTCATTTTGGTCAAATAGATTTTCTAATGGAACCAAACCCTTAGGTATGTGATTGTTGGGCAGCTAGACAATGCAATCTTTACCGATAATGTTTCTAAGCTGGGACTGGGGATTTTCTTCTAGGGCTTCATTCTCTTGGTCAATTTGCATTTCGGAAACTTCATCAATGACTTGCAAAAATCTATTCACTTCATCATCATCTTCAAAGACTTTCCAATGCTGGACATTATCAGGCAAGGATGGTCTATATTTCATTTGAACTTCATAAACTAGTCTGGGAGGCATGGGAGGGATAAACATGCTAGCAGACACAGCAAGGGAATCGACAAGCTGATTTTTTAATCTAGGGATATATGAGATACAAAAATTATCAAAAGAATCTTTAAGTCTCCATACCTCATCTTTGTATGCTTTCAGCCTTGGGTGCTTTGCTTGAAATGTTTTATTCACTTGCTGAATGATAAGATCAACATCTCCAAACACCTTTATGTTTCTGATTCCTCTGTCTTGAGCTACACTGAGACCCAATATCAGAGCCTCATACTTTGCTATATTGTTCGTGACTTCAAAGGCTAGCTTAAAAGACAGATGTGTGCTTTCTTGTTTTGGAGATATTAGCATTATCCCTGCTCCTGCAGTCTCCCTAAAACATGCTCCATCAAAGAACATTTCCCATACCAGACTTCCTTGCTGTTCCTCGGCCTGATTTACTGGTTTCTTGATCTGCATTGAAGCCTTCTGGGATTCTTCAATTTGGAGAATACAAGCTCCAAAATCAGTGTCCACAGCATATATGGGATGATTAGAAGGATTTCTCTCATCACTGATGATGTAGGCCAGTTGTGCTTCCCTGTACAATCTCCTGGTTTCTCCTCCAAAGACTAGGACAATGGCATAAGATAAGTGATTCTGTAATGTCCCATCTAGTCTCTTAATCCACCCTCTAGATAACAGCATGCGAAACTTGGGAGGGACATCTGCTACCACAATATCCATCATCATTCTCTTCATGGGTAGCTGAGTTAGGGTAATAGCTAAGTCTTTGATTAATCCTAGGCATTTTACTTTTCTTGAATCAAATGAGAATAAGTCATGATAAGGTCTAGTGATATCAAGGGCCAACTCTTCCATGACAGCTTTATGCATCAAGTTGTGGATGGCTCGTGTGTCTAGCAGGAAATTGTGGAGGATTTTGTCATGAATTCTCAAGGAGACAAAATGATGGGGAATTATCGTCAATGGGTTTGGTCATCGGGCTAAGCATAACTGCAGGCTTATCATCTTGGAAATTGACAAAGTCAGTGGAGGTTTATGTGGCTTTTAGCTCAAGAGCATCAAGGATAAGCTTCCTAAAAAATTCACTCTTTACAAGTTCTAATAGAGGCACACATATTTTTAACTTCTGGACTTCTGATTCAAAGATGAAAGGGGAAAGGGACTTATCAAGGCCTCTCACCTCTTGAGTTGGTGCCTTGAGGATGACTAGATCAGCTGCTAGTTTCTTCTGTCTGCTATTCCGTTGCTCTGTTTAGACATCAGCTGTTTGCATAGGGTTCTCCTTAACATTGTTTGCTTTTGACCTCAGGTTGTATCTTTGCTACTCACCAGTCTGTAGAACAGCCTCTCTATCCCACTCTTGACTTGTTTGGTCCTGTAGTAATTATTCTTCATATGCAACCAATGTCAATAAGGTAGCACTACCTTTATCTTCCATGCAATGAATTTCATCCTCTTCTTCAAAATGCTCCTCCTCCATGACTACATTTTGGAAAGGAGCCTTAACCTTTTGTTCTTCATTTGCTTCTTTACCCCTTTGAATGATTTGCAACTGATCATTTGCTCTTCTGAATGGATTTGGATTTTTTGGAGTAAATGTGCTTTGAAACCTTTCTTTTCCTAATCTCTGCTCAACCTTCAGCTTAGATATCTCCACAGCCAACGAATTTATCATCTTAGTCATCTTATCTAATTTGGGTCCTTAAGATGAAGCAGAGGAAGAAGAAGCCTCACCTCTCTGCCTTCTTCTATCAGCATGACTTTTAAGCTTTTCTACAGCCATAATATTTGATTCCACTTCCAGTGCTACATCTTGAATATCAGCTAGAGTGGCAAATCTTTTTTCTCTCAAAAGCAGGCAGAAATCCGAGTCAAAAGCATTAGCATAAGTGAGTTTGGCAGAGGTGGGGGTGGGCTTTACTTCAGCTGGTATCTTACTATACATACGGTTAAATCTTTTATTAAAATCAGGCAATGATTCCCCATTTTCCCTCTTTAGGTTTCCAAACTCTTTGTGGTAATAGAGTAGATCTTTCCTATCTCCCCATTGCTTCAGGAATGCATCATCTAAGGCTTCAATATCAGCAATGGACATATGAGGCAATTCTCTGAACCACTTTCTGGCCTCTCCATCAAGGCTCTGGACGAACACTCTCATCCACACATCATCTTCATTGATATCTAAGTTATCAGCATAACTATAAAAGGATTCAAGGTGTTCTTCAGTTGTTACTCCCTCTGTACCAGTGAATTTAGGCATATATTTCTGATATTCTCCTGCAGGAATGGCATTCAAAGGAACAGGCAAGACCAGGGGTCCATATCTAGCAGCTATGATTCTTTCCATCTTTGTGGGAGCTTGTTGGCCTGCCATGACTAGGATAAGTGGAAAGATACTGGCAGATTGAATGGTATGAAGTAATGAAATAGATGACAGACACAAAGGAATATGATGGAATGTATGGGAGGCATCCTTTGGACTGAGATCTAGAGGGGAACTGTCTGAACAAGGAGCTTTATGAATCTCTGAATGTATTCCTTTACTAACAATGCTAGGCTCTAGATCTTCAAACTGTATACCCTCATCTATAACCTTTTCTTTCAGAGATGCATAAGATTTCTTAGGCTTACCTAATCCTGAGGCTCCTTTCTGTGATGTTTTCTTCTGCTTAGCAATCTTCTCAGGGTCAGGCACTAGGTCAGCTGGTAATTTCTGAGGATTTCTCTGGGTATGCCTCACAAACTGAGCTAGAACTGAAATGTGGAGTCGCCACCAGGTAGGTTCTCCAGTAGAGTTGCCAGATAGATGGTTACAACCAAATGTGTCCAGAATTTGTTTATCATCAAAGCATGGAACTGTTTCGTTCTCCCAGGGAAGCTGAGCTTCGATCTCCTCTCCCCGACGATGGGGCCAATTAATGTTATCACCCCAAGAAACCCTCCTAGGTTGTATCTCAGAGATGCTCAGGAACATTACAAACTCAACTCAATGTTGGGAATGGATGAACGGAAGGAATGATGCTTGTTCAAGCCAGATAACCACTTCTACTTTTCTTGACTCCAGACATGCGTGAACACCCCCAGGCTACAAGGCTTTAGACCACCAATTACTCACAGTTTAAGGATTGGGTGAATATGGAGAATACTAACCTCACCAGCAGATGCACAGGACCTTGTGATGGCCGGCTGCAACCAGTAAAGAAGTCTATAAATCTAATTCCCCAACACACAGACAGGATGACAGCTCTCTGGCATTAGGTGAAAAGAAACCTGAATAACTCATTCACTGAGACATACAAGACTTTAACATAGAGGTAGGATGACAGCTCCTTTAATGCTAAACATCAAGAACTCATAAATATAGCATATCAGGCATAGCTTAGAACAGGAAGAGAATGAAAAGTGACCAATTAACAGAAAAAGAAGCTTGTATTAGATGAAAATGAAGATGAGACGCTGCAAGTATCAAAGCAGTTACAGTCTCCAGAAGTTGAACCTCACATTAAAACAGCAACCATCAACCCTGATTACATCTTGTTTTTGGGTATTTATAGAGTCTGAATACAAAGGCACTTGGCCATTCTAAGTATGGGGAGGTCATAATTGACCACCAACTGCTTTAACTGCCTGATGGAGTCTCTGGTGCAATTTGCCTGCTTCAGTGAACAAATCCGATCTTCTCAGGTGCTCTGCTATCCTTCTCAGGCAGGTGGAGTGTCATACGGGATGAAGTCCCATTACTGTTAAATGAATTTACCTGTTTGCGCTCTGTCCTTTTCCTTCTCAGCCATACTATCTGTTGAATGTGGTTGTTTGAGGAGGAAATGCACCTGTTACTTAAAAGTGGTCACCTTCGTCCTTTCGGGAGCATGGGACGGTTAAGGTACGCAGACTGTGCAGTGGGTGGAATAGTCGGATGGAGGAGCGAGGCTGGCCATTGGATTGGGTGGATAGATGGTGGAGATGGTGTGGCGAGGGATATCGGAAGAAGCGAGAGCCAAATGAGTGTGGGCCATTGGATGTTGGTGGAGATGATCAGACGAGTCGCTTTATTGAGCGTGACGAGAGTGGTCGGATTCGGTAATTTTGGCCCTTTACGCGTGGTGATGTGCGATGGCGATCGAATTGCATCACAATATCACATTGGCGGAAGCAGAGGGGTGTGGATTTATGCATACACAGATGCGGTTTTCGATCTGATCGCATTGCAATATTGCATCGGCGGAAGCGGAGGGGCGCGGCTTTTATACACACATGAATGCGGTTTGCAATCCGATCGAATCACAATATCGCATCGGCGGAAGCAGAGGGGCGTGACTTTTATGCATACATGGATGCGGTTTGTGATAGAACTGATGAAAGGAAAATAAGCAGTGTAAGGGAAGGAGAAAGTGACCATTATGAGTCTCTTTGGGTATGACCGTGGACCAAGCTTACTTCCGGCCTTTAGAAATCAAAGATATGTCAGAGGGCTAACATATATATATATATATATATCTTCTCAAGAAGCTATATTTATATAGGTATCTTTATAGTCTTATCAAGAGTTGGGACTCCATCATTACTTGTAAGGAGAAAACATGGCTAAATCCTTATGTCCTAAACTATACATACCAAAGATTGATTCTATGAACCCCAAACAATTATGTATCACTCTTAGGAATTATTGAGTCTAACTTGGGTATAAAGCCCAAAAGTTATTTTTACTAATATATAAACAAATATAATGTATTTAATCATGACATTAACAAATAGACATCTATTTCTGAACATTCTCCTTTCATCTAGCCAGAACTATACTTTGGCATCTAATTTACCTTCATCTGTAGATACAAGTTTTGTATCTTTAACCTTAGTCTTATCTTCTGGTTTCCTGCACATGGATTAGTTTGGATATTCTTTCCTAACAAATGAAACTTTATTCTTTAACTTTTCTTTTATAAGCTAACATCAGCTACATAGTTTATACTAGGTACAGTAGAGGTTACATACTTGACTAAATTATTTCATAAATACATGAGAGGCTTCCATGTTCCTCCCAGCCTTAAACTATCCTTTACAGGAAGTTTGACCCGACTTGAACAGGAATGCAACAAAATACATAAATAACCATAAATATAGAGATGCAAGAGAGATAACACTTCATTTCATTAATTATCAAAGATCTGAAATATGCTTACAAACATAATGGAAATAAACTAGCTTGGACGATTGTAGCTCATCTCTCAAAAGAGATGTGGTGGCTACATGCCTCTGAGTTGTGTTACAATGAGGCTTAAAGGCCTATTTATAATTGAGAAACAAAGAAAAACCATAAAAATCCAAAAATATAACCCTAGGAGATGAAGCACCACAACTGTGGGCCCCTTTTGGGTAAATTGGTACATCAACTTTGTGGGGTCGTAAATTTGGCATACGATCTTTGTCTAATGTGCACAATACCTCATTAGAAAGATATTTGAAGACTAAAAACTTTGAGTATAAAAATCAATCATGGCTTCATGTTTTCCCTTTTTCCAAAAAAACGTCATTTAGGGCTTCAAAATGGCTTTGGATGTTTAGGACCCCAAAAACTGCTAAAAATAGTAAACTATGCTACAATTAAGGAAAGGAAAAATGAACTAAACAATGGGGGGTCTAAGTGGAATAGAAATGTTGCCACCAATATCGACTTGGATCAGTCCCCCCTCTCCCTTACGAAGAAATGGTCCCCATTGCGTTGAGTGCCTTCATGAGGTGGGGAAACTTCTACTAAACTTGGTCCCTAGTGAGCCACTTTCCTTGGTGCAGGAGTTGGCTAGCTTTAACAACCCAATACAGTTAGATCTTCTATTGGCAAGAATTCTTGATATGTGTGTCCATGATCCAATCATTTGTGGCATATTCCATGCAGTCTGGCTAATTCTATTGGTGTGAGTTTTTTTGCAATGATTGATGTGTCCAGTAATGGTGGAACTTATGGTCGAAGGAAGTCCACATTTAAAACTCGGTGTAGGCTAAGGATTGGTGAAATTCTGAGCTCAAAAGCATTGTCCCCTACAACCTTAATGATGGTTTAAGGCCCATATTGGAACTATTGAAGCTTGCAGTAGGGCTTAGTGAGGCGCTCCTTCTCGAAATGTAACCAAACTCGGTTGCTCACCTAGAATTTGTTTGGCACCTGATGTTGATCATGATGTTGCTTGTGCTTAGCTTTGTGTTTGTTGGGTCCCTATAATACTAGTGATTGCCCCATTACTATTGTAGTTATACCCCTTATTAATATTGTTGTGCCCCTATTGCCCCCATATTGTTATTACTATGCCCCATAGAATCCCTCTATTGTTATTTTTGTGGCTTTATATTATTATTGTTAGGTCGGCTGGATTATATTGTGACTCCTTAGACTCCTATATATAGAAAGGCGGTTTTTTCATCTGAATCATCCAAGAATTGTTCATTTATGTAATTTAAAGGAGGTTTCCCCCTCGAAGAGGCTGAATTCTAAGGTGTTGATCTATCTTTTCTATCTTTTCTTGAGCTGGTTTCATAACATTTGGTATCAGAGCTTTGGATTCTAGGGTTTCGCTGCTCCAAACAGGTCATCGTGGCATTTTCGCTATAAAATTTTTTACTGTGATGTTTCAGAAGTCGTAAAAAAAACCCATTCGAGAAAAAATCACGCTGAACCTCGCGTTCGAATTTCAAAGCTTTTCGCATGATATTTGCGGAGATATGATCTGAGGAATTTGGTCTTTTGGCAGACTCTTAAACTACATTCAAAACAGGTGACCTGGGGAAAATCGTCATAACTTTCTCTCTAGGGATCAGATTGAAATTTGGTAAGAAGGTACAGAAAGAAGACGGAGTGTAGTTTCTTTTATGCATGTTTCAGATCCAAAGGTCAAAACAGTGACTCGTGGCATGTCGTACAAGTTCGCTCTACTGAACTAGTCTATAAGCAAGTCACTGTGGGAGATTTCACATAACTCTTCCCTGGAGAATCCAATTTGGGTCAGACTTGTGGCATTGGAAAGAGGACACAAAGGGCTACTACAGCTCACAAATTTAGAACTACATGATTGGAAAGCACAGAGATACATCAGAGGCAATATCGAGCTCCTACAAAGTGAAAAAAGGTGTGTAGATTTTCTTAAATTTTTGCTTAAGCTTGGTTTAAAAATTTATTTTGAAGGAATTCAAAGGGCATAGTGTAGAGCCTTGAACATGTACCTCCTTACACACCCTCTCAGCCTTCTTTTCCCATTCATTTCCTCCTTTTCCCACTCATTTCATCCACCAAGTTGATTAAATCATTGTATTTTAGGACTTTTTACATGGTTTTCTAACTACGCTAATGACTGTTGTTTGGTTTAGAATTTTGGTTCAGAGTGCTGCGTTTCCGCAGCCAACACAGGTTTCTGCAGCCAGCACAGGATTCCGCAGCTGTTTTATTAAATGATATGTTACAGGTGTCCTCCGAGAAGATGAGCCACATGGGCAAGTTCCAGGAGTCAAGGACATGGGACGTGTCCCTCCAGATCACCCATAATAACCATAAAAGCCCGCAGTCAACGAGGAGGCAAATATCGGTCAACAGAAGTGTTCAACGGTGGCACGGCTCTGCGTTGCTCTGTTTTTGGGCACGTGAAGCTAGGTGGCATCATCCTCAGCCACGGAAACAATCTAGAAGCACGAATCCAACAGCCATACTCTCCGGATTTAATGAACACGATGACAGTTACCTAGATCCGGGGACGCAGAGGATTCACGTGTTTTTAAACAGCTGGTTGAATAGCATAGATCTCGTTAAAGTAGTTTGCTTTCTCCTTATAAATAAAGCGTCCTTGAACGTTGTAGAGTTAATCGTTTTTGTAATCATTTTGTATGTAATTTTGAGCTCCCCACTGTACTTTACATTTGATGTTCAATACATGAGAAGACTGTTTTTCATTTAAGCGTATAACTGCTCCTTGAACCGGCTGAAGTAGGCAGAGGGCCCCTGTTTGCTGAAGCCCTGTACAGTAACCTTTAATTTCCTGCATTTCTTTTTCTTGTTTCATGTATATTAGCTGTACAGATGTATTTTAAATTGCTGCGTTTTTATTTCTTTTCAACATGTATATTAGCTGTACATACTCTTTGATTTTTGTTGATTTACATTTCTGCACTTTTATGTTCATGACTGATCAGTGTGTTATGCAGGTTTCTTAGCTAAGCCCGGGACAGTTTTCCTTCTTTTCTTTTCATAACTGGTGGCATGCGTGATCATCTTGTCTATGTTGCTGACCTTCGTTTTTGATTTTCCTTACTGTCATTTCTTTAACTTGCATATTTACTTTCTGCTCTTAGATATCAAGTTGTTCATCTATTGATGGTTCCTTTTCCATAATCAAATAATTTTATTGGGAGCCAAAATATCACTTAGTATAGCTTGATTTAGTTTGCTTTAGAACTCACATTACTTGACTTATTCATAATTGTTTCTTACATGATAAATTCAGCTGAAAGGCAAAATGTTAAGAGAAAGTTAAAGTATTGTGACTAGTTTCTTTTATGTAGTTTCACTTAGATTTCACATTGCTTAACATTTCATGATATCTTTTCATAGAGAAGATTAAGTTGAAGAGTTGAAATAGTGTGAGATAGTTGTTCTTACTTTTAGTTGGATTTAATATAGATTTCATTTTCATTTTCATTCAGCAGCAGAGATACTGGGCCGATGTCATTAGTCCTTTATTTGATGTCTTTATTTTCCTTTAAGAGTTGATTTTATTTCAGTTGTTGTTCAAGCTTTCTTGTAGAATACTTTTTAAGTTTTGAGAAATCATTTAGAGATCACCACAATCACCCACATTTCACTTGCTTTATTACATTTCCATCACATCACAGTAGGAAAGATACATTCGAAAACAAACTTAAAAAAAAAGAGCTAAAAATGACAAAAGACTAAGAAAACGGTTACCTAAGTACATATAGTACACCTCACTTCATCAGCTTATGAGCCCCGGGTTGACATTTAAAAGTTGCAATTTAGACATCACTAAATTGACCAAACACATAGTAGAGCATTATTATCAGTAACTGATGCCCCGAGGATAGAAAATGCAAACACCTAGTAAGGAACCTGAAAGCTCTAGCATGACTCATGAAGAAGAGGAAGAAATGCAACATGATATATCAAAATTACAAGACCAAGTGCAAAAATTGTCCCTTTCACAAAAAGGAACAGAATCTAAGATGGATGGTTTAAAGAAAGATGTAGAAGCTAAGATGGATGGTTTAAAGAAAGGTCTAGAATCTAAGATGGACTGTTTAAATAAAAGCATAGAAGCTAATATGATTGACGTGGAAGCTAAGATGGATGATTTGAAGATAGATTTGGAGACAGACATGGACGAATTAAAGATAAATATGAATAAGTTGCTACAAGAAATGGTCCCTAAGGGTGAAAGGGTACTAAAGGAAACTCATGATGAGAACAAAAGAAATGTTAATCATGATTCCATAGACGCTAATGTTGGATCGAAGACTCACCATATTCCAAAAATCGATATGAGGAAGTTTGATGGCAAGGATCCTGCCACATGGATATTACAGATGGAGCAATTCTTCGATCTCAATAATGTGCAAAACACACAAAAGGTACGTATGGCAACTTTATATTTGGAACCAAATCAGTTTGTATGGTATCAATGGCTTTGCTCTCGTAAACAATTTATCACTTGGGCAATTTTTACGGAAGAATTGATAGCACATTATGAGGATACAAAAAGCAACACTTTTTTTAGCCAATTGATAAGTCTCAAACAAAAGGGTTCAATAATGGAGCACATTGAGGAGTTCCAAAAATTGAACATAAGGGTAAAAGATATTCCAGAGGAGCATAGGATTGATGTGTTCATAGGGTCTTTAAAGGATAATATCCAACATGATGTTCACCTTTGGGAACCTGATTCATTAGAGAAGGCATTCAGGTTAGCAAGAAAAATGGAAAGCAAAATTATGGCAACCAGGAAGCATACCACTCACAACTATAAAGACGGAAGTGTTGTTGCCCCTAGTCTTCCACAACCTATAAGGTTGACACCACAACAATTGGAAGAAAAAAGAGCAAAAGGGCTTTGTTACAATTGTGATAGCAAATACACTAAAGGTCATAAGTGTGCTGAGAAGAAATTATTCTACATAGATTGTGAAGAGGAAGAAGAAAAGGAGCAAGAAAGGTCAAAAGAAGAGGATATACTCCAGGAACAAAGCCTAGATGAAGAACAAATAAATCCGACCATATCTTGTAATGCATTGGCGGGAATTACCACTCCTCAAACCATCAAGATAGAAGGACAAATCAAGAAGAAAAAGGTAATAGTGTTGATTGATTCAGGAAGCACCCACAATTTTATTCATTGTAAGGTAGCAAAAGAATTGAATTGCTTCCTATATCCAGCACCAGAGTGTCAAGTGATGATTGCAAATGGAGGAACAATAAATTTCTCTGGAAAGTGCCATAATATCAAGCTATCCATGGGAGAATATGTATTGACTAGCCCAATGCTTTCCATTCCAATGGGAGGTGCTGATGTTGTACTAGGAGTCCAATGGCTACAATCCTTGGGTACAATAGCTTTTAATTTTCAAGAACTTTTCATCAAATTTTCTACGGAAGGAAAGGAAGTTGAATTAAGGGGTATTGCAGGGAAACCAGGAAAGATAATCAGCTCTAATGGTATGACAAAGCTTCTAAAAAAGGAGCAAAGAGGTGTAATTGCACAATTATGTTCGCTAGATGTTTCCACATTGGAATCATCTATTTCTCCAGATCTCCAAAAAGTCCTGGACAATCATTCCAAGGTATTTGAGACTCCCAAAGGTCTCCCACCTATGCGTGATCATGATCATGCTATTCATCTGATTCCAGGAAGTGTTCCTCCAAACATCAGGCCGTACAGATATCCCTATGTCCAAAAGAGTGAAATTGAACGTATGGTTGCAGAAATGCTAGAGGCTGGTATAATTCAACCGAGTCAAAGTTCTTTCTCTGCTCCAGTAGTATTGGTGCACAAGAAGGATGGATCATGGCGCATGTGTCCAGATTATAGGGAGCTCAACAAGCTCACTATTAAAGATAAGTTCCCCATTCCTGTCATTGATGAATTACTGGATGAATTGCATGGATCAATTTACTTCACCAAGTTGGATCTTCGTTCAGGATATCATCAAATCAGAATGAAGACTGAAGACATTTCGAAAACAACATTTAGAACTCATGAGGGTCATTATGAATTTTTGGTCATGCCTTTTGGCCTTACCAATGCACCTTCAACATTTCAAGGTTTGATGAATTCAATTTTCAAACCATTCCTTAGAAAATTTGTGTTAGTATTTTTTGATGATATACTAATCTACAGCAAGTCTTGGAAGGATCATGTTGAACATGTTGACAAGGTGCTACAACTATTGGAGGAGAAACAATTATATGCAAAAAGATCCAAATGTTTCTTTGGAGTCCAAGAGGTGGAATATTTGGGTCATATTGTATCTCATGAAGGAGTTAAGGTAGACCCTAGCAAAATTAAAGCCATTAAGGAATGGAAAATCCCCACATCCATAAAGCATCTGCGAGGATTTCTTGGGTTGACAGGGTATTATCGCAAGTTTGTTAAGAATTATGGGAGAATAGCAGCACCTCTAACAACATTATTGAAGAAAGATGCATTTTCATGGACTCCGGAAGCAACAAAGGCCTTTGAACATCTTAAAGAGGCAATGTGCCAAGCACCGGTCTTAGCTACACCGGACTTCACAAAAACCTTTATTGTGGAATGTGATGCTTCAGGAAATGGAATTGGTGCTGTTCTAATGCAAGATGAAAGACCCATTGCTTTTGAAAGTCGTCCAATCAAGGGAAAGTTTTTAAGCAAAGCTATTTATGAGAAGGAAATGTTGGCAATACTCCATGCACTTAAGAAATGGCGACCCTACCTAATGGGAAGACACTTCAAGGTAAAAACGGATCATGATAGCCTTAAATACTTTTTAGAACAAAGATTATCCTCTGAAGAGCAACAAAAGTGGGTCACAAAGATGTTGGGTTATGACTTTGAAATCATCTACAAAAAAGGGAAGCAAAATGTGGTGGCAGATGCACTCTCAAGAAAGGATGAGGATGTGGAAGCATTGTTGTGCGCCATTTCTATTATCCAACCAGATTGGATAAACGAAGCAAGGGAGGAATGGAAGAATGACGAAGAAGTGTGGGCACTTATTCGAAAGTTACAACAAGATTCCAGTACGTCTGATACATTTAGCTGGAAAAATGATTCGTTATGGTACAAAGATCGCTTATACCTCTGTAAGAATTCCCAGCTAAAACAAAAGATTCTTATGGAATTGCACACTTCTCCCTTAGGAGGGCACTCAGGATTTTTAAAAACTTACCACAGGGTTAAGAAGGAATTTTTTTGGGATGGCCTTAAATCAGATATTCAAAAGTTTGTGGCGGAATGTTTGGTTTGCCAACAAAATAAAGTTGAAACAATTAAGACACCGGGTCTATTACAACCTTTATCCATTCCAAGCCAACGTTGGGAGGAGGTTTCAATGGATTTTATCACAGGTTTACCCAAGTCTGAGGGAAAGAGTGTCATCATGGTGGTAGTTGACAGACTTACCAAGTATGCACACTTTTGTGCATTATCACATCCATTTAAAGCCAGTACAGTTTCTACTGCATTTATGGAAACAATTCAAAAGCTACATGGAAACCCAAAGATTATTGTAAGTGACAGAGATCCCATTTTCACTGGAAATTTTTGGACAGAATTATTTTCTTGTCTTGGTACTCAGTTAGCTCATAGCTCATCTTATCATCCTCAATCTGATGGGCAAACTGAGATAGTAAACAAATGTTTGGAAGGATATCTTCGTTGCTTTGTATCTGATAAACAGACACAATGGGTCAAATGGTTGCCTCTGGCTGAATGGTGGTATAACACTTCCTTCCATACAACAACAAAAATGACCCCATTTATGGCACTTTATGGGTATCAACCACCATCCATCACATCATATTTAAGAGAAAATTCTAAGGTTCAGGCAGTGGAACATCACATCGAACATCAACAACAAGTCCTCCAACTCTTAAAGGATAACCTCGTGTTGGCACAAAATAGAATGAAACAACAGGCAGATCAACATCGCAGTGAAAGAAGTATTAGGTGATTGGGTATTCCTACGGCTACAACCATATAAGCAAATGTCCCTCAAGCAAGCTAAGAAGGATAATAAATTATCACCAAAGTATTATGGTCCGTACAAGGTGTTGCAAAAGATTGGTACTATGGCATACAAATTGGAGCTTCCTGCAGCTTCTCGATTGCACCCAGTTTTCCATGTTTCATGTTTAAAGAAGGTTATAGGTGACAAGCTCCCAGTTCAAACAATATTGCCAGAACTTGACAAGGAAGGAAAAATTATATTGGAACCAGAAGCAGTCACAGAAACAAGAACTCGACAGCTACGAAATCGATCAATTTTAGAGTATCTTATCAAGTGGAAGAACTTATCCGCTGAAGATTCCACATGGGAGGATGAGAATTTTATGCAGAAGTATCCAGAACTACTCAAGCATTGAGGACAACACTTTTTTGAAGGAGAGGGGCATGTTGGGTCCCTATAATACTAGTGATTTCCCCATTACTATTGTAGTTATACCCATTATTAATATTGTTGTGCCCCTATTGCCCCCATATTGTTATTACTCTGCCCCATAGAATCCCTCTATTGTTATTTTTGTGGCTTTATATTATTATTATTAGGTCGGCTGGATTATATTGTGACTCCTTAGACTCTTATATATAGAAAGGAGGTTTTGTCATTTGGATCATCCAAGAATTGTTCATTTATGTAATGTAAAGGAGGTTGCCCCCTCGAAGAGGCTGAATTCTAAGGCATTGATCTATCTTTTCTATCTTTTCTTGAGCTGGTTTCATAACATTGTTTGTCCAATATGTCATGGACCAACTATCAGATGTGCTAGATGCACTCAATCTAGTTGTTAGCCATGTCCTCTTCGAACTGGACATGGGCTGAAGCTGCCTGAGTAGATGCAAATGTTATCACCACATGAATGGGAAATAATGGATGGAATCCCAATGATCCAAATTTAAATAGGAACACAACAAATTACAGATATAACCATAAATAAAAATATGCAGTAGAAATAACACTTCATTTCATTAATATCAAATACTGAAATATGCTTAGAAACAGAATGGAAATAAGACTAGCTCGGGCAATGGTAGCTTATCTCTCAGAAGAGATGTGGAAACTACATGCCTCTAAATTGTGTTACAATAAGGCTCAGAGGCCTATTTATTGTTGAGAAAAAATGAAAAACCCTAAACATCTAAAAACCTAACCCTATGAGATGAAGCGCCAAACTATGGGCCTCGTTTGGGTAAATTGGTACATCAACTTCTTGGGGTCGTAACTTTGGCATATGATCTTTGTTTGACACGCACAATACCTCTTTAGAAACAGCTATCCAAGGATTACAATTTTTGAGTGACCAAAATCAGTTTATGTCCCATGATGGCCTAAATTTACCCAAAAAAAACACTATTTACAGCCTCAAAATGGATCCGTAAGTTTAGGACCTAAAAAACTCCCAGAAATAGTAAATTGTGCTACAAATAAGGAAACTGAAAAACTGAATGAAACAGTGGTAGCATCCAAGTGGAATAGGTAGGTGACCACCAACATCCACCTGGATCATTCCTCATACCTAAGGAAACAATGTTCCCCATTGTGTTGAGTGCCTCCATGAGATGAGGAAACTTCTACGTAACTTGGTCCCTAGTGAGCCACTTGCCTTGGTGCAGGAGTTGGCCAACTTTGACAACCCGATATATTTGGATATTCTGTTGGTGTGTGTTCTCGACCTATGTGTCCATAATCTTATCAGTTTTGGCATGTTCCATCGAGTCTGGGTCTAACTCTATTGGTGTGAGTTGTTCTGCAATGTTTGATGTGTCCAGTAATTGTGGGAAGTATGGTTGAAGGTAGTCTGCCACAATTGTCTCCCACAACCTTAGTAACCGTGTACGGACCATATCAGAGTGTTCTGAGCTTCTGATGGGGTCTGGTTAAGTGTTCTTTCTGCAAATGCAACCAAACTTTGTCACCCACCTGAAACTTGTATAGCACTCGATGTTGATCATGTCACTCCTTGTACTTGGCATTTGACTTCTCCAAGATGTCGTGAACCTGTTGGTGTATGTGTTGGATGTCTTCAATAAATATGGCCACTTTATTAGCCTTAGACAATACATGTGAATATTATGTCTCTATAGTTGCATGCGGCATGGAAACATCAATCAGACATAATGGTTGAAATCCTAGACACACTAGAAAGGGACTGCGACCAGTCGAGCTATGGAGAGCTCTATTATAACTGTGATGCACATATGGAAGACACGCATCCTAGGTTCGAGGATGGTTGGAGTTGTACATGCGGAGTATGTGCACTATCATCCTATTGACAACCTCTGTCTGGTCATCAATCTGGGGATGGAAGGCAATCAATTTGGTGAGCTTGGTTTCCAATAGTGTCTAGAGGCTTGACCATAATGTTCTTAGGAACCTACTATCCTGATTTGATATAATGGTTTTCAGGACCCCAAAATGTACCCATACTTGTTCAAGAAGAGTTTGGTAGTGTCCTCTGTGGTGATACTCTTCTTGCAGGCTGTCAATATAGCCATCTTTGAAAATATCTCCAAGACCACAAATACACAGCCATTATGATGTTTGGTAGAAGGGAGGCCAGACATATAGTCCATGGAGATGGATTCCCATAGTTGGCTGGGAGTAGGTAGAGGAGTGTATAGGCCTTTCTTCTTGATGGTTGGCTTGTCAATGGCATAAGAGGTGCAAGATTTGATATATTTCCCAACATCTAGTCAGAGTTTGGGGCAACAGAATCACTTTTGTAGTACATCCATAGTTTTCTCCACCCCAAAGTGTCCTCCAATCTGACTGTAGTGCGCCTCCAAAATCAGTTTGTCACACTCACTTTAAGGAACACAAATGTGACCCAAGTAGCATAATAATATGTCCTGGAGGTGGAAATTAGGAACTTACTTCCAATCTACTACCATCCAGTATGGAGAGGTGAAATCTCGATAATTTTTGTATAGTTGCATCCATCCAAATGTCTCGTGACCACAAGAGTTAAGAACAATAGTCAGTGCTACGACTAGGGGCCAATTGAGGCAATATTCAACATGATTAGTGTTGCCCTTTTGTATTTAATGTTCAAGTGGAATTGTTGCAGATATGTAGACCACTTCTGATGGTGATCATTCTACAACCTCCCCTGTGTTTGAATAGTTGAAGAGGTTGGTGATCGGTGTGGATCACTGTCTCCTTCCTTGGAATGTAGTGCTTCCACTATCGGCAAGCCTGCACGATGGAATAAATTTCTTTATCATAGGTGGAGTACTTCAAAATTGTATCGGAAATTGTCTCACTATGATAGGCCACAGGATTCCCATGTTGGGTGAGGACTACACCAATAACATAGTCTTAGGGATCTGCCTTGATTTCAAATGGTTGTTGTAGGTCTAACAATGTGAGCACCAGTGCAGAGTAGAGGTGGCACTTCAACTCAATGAACACCTTATGGTTGGACTCAGGCCAAGAAAATTTTTCTTTCACCTCACCCTTAGTAATCTGACTCAAAGGGAAAGTGATATGGGAGAACCCCAACACGAACCTCCGATAAAAATTTACAAGGACCAAAAAGTTGTGAAGCTCTTTTAGAGTGGTCGGGGCTTGCCAATCCCGAATGACATGGATCTTGGTCAGATCCACATGCATGCCATGCTCATGTATGATGTACCCCATGTATTAGACCTGGCTCATGCCAAGGGTGCATTTCTCCAAGTTGGCACACAGCTTTTGTTGCTGAAGGATTTGATGGACCTATTGAATGTGTTGCAAGTGTTCTTCCCAACTCTTGCTGGACATGAGGATGTCGTCCAGATAAACCACCACGAACGAGTTGGTGAAGGGCTAAAATATGTCATCCATTACCATCATAAAAGTAGCGAGGGAATTTTTCAACCCAAAGGGCATAACCAACCATTCAAAAAGTCCTTCCTTGGATTTAAAGGTAGTATTCCATGCATCTATAGGCTCTATTGGAACTCGGTGATAACTAGACCTCAGATTGATTTTGCTGAAATAATTGGCACCATTGAGTTGGTCCAGCAGGTCATCAATACGTTGGATTAGATACTTGTTCCTAACAGTGGTTTTGTTTAATTATCGATAATCAATGCAGAGCCTGCAGGTTTCATCCTTCTTCAATACTAGTACAATCGTGCTCCCACAAGGTGACGAACTTGGTCGGATGTGACATTTTAACAACAACTCCTATATTTATCACTTGATCTCTTAATTCTCTATAATCGAGAAAAAATATATCGTCCCATTGGGTAGAGGTGCTCCGGGAGTCAGATCTATTGAATGTTTGACCTCGCAATGCAAGGATACCCCTGTTGTTGAGGAGAAGATGTCCTTGTATTCTTCCATGACTGCATCCACCTTCTTCTGGTGCTTGGAGGAACCCTTCCTAGGGTCCATGGACGTAGCTACGACCTTGCCCTTAATTTGAGAGAGAATCAGAAAGAAAACAAATTTCCCAATATGGGAGATGACCTTATTGCATTTCTTAGCATAGATCAAAGAGATGGTAGTAGGTGGGGACACCTCCGGTATCCTATATTACTTAGCACCTAAAGAAATAATAATAGAGAAAGGTGTAGACTCATATATAGTATGCCTCTTCCATAAGTATGGTTTTCCTAATAATACATCACAAATTTCAAGAGGATCAACTTCACACAGTACCTCATCCATGAAGGGCTTGATGTTGTATGGAAGGCGACATTTCTGGCCGACGTGGAGATCTCATCCTTGGTGAAGCGACCTGATGGTGTATGGTTGAAAATGTGTTGTATTTTGCAAACCCAACCACTTCACAACCTCTACTGAAATGAGGTTTGTTTGGTTCCCACTATTGACAACGAACTACAATGGAGAACCATTCACCCACATACATGAGTTGAATAGGTGCTCCCGCTCTTCTGGATCTTTAGGCTCAATCTTCTGGATCTTGGTGGTGGCCACCATGGCACTAGGCTTTGCATCAATGATATGATTCCCTTTGTTATTCCCCTTGTCGGATTCTGACTCAGACTCAAAATATGCGTTAGACTCATAAGCCTTTAGCTCTGCCACCAGTGACTACTTGGCCCGACACTCACTTGTGTTGTTAGTGGAACTTTTATGGAGCTCACACCACTTTCCCATGTCCTTCTTTAATTTCATGGTATTATTCTCTTCCTATGGCTTCTGAGCGATATCCTAGGTCACCGTGCCTTGGCATTTCCCTTTTCTCTGCGGTTTAGGGGCGCCTTTCCCTTTGCTTCGGATTCACAAATCCAAAGTCTCACTTTTTTGTTTAAGCTTCTGCTCAATCTTGACAGCGTATCGGTACTTCATGCCAAGTGAGGAGATTTCTAATAACTCCATCTCATCCTCGATGAGCCTGTGTAGGCAGTTGCAGTACTTGAGTACCAAATGTTTCTCATAATCCTTGATACCTAACTTTATGGGAAGGGTATGAGAAACATCGGTAAAATCTGACATGTCTTGGTCCCTTCCCTATTGCAGTGTGGTCCAATTTATGTATTTATCCTCATATCTCCCAACAAGGTAGCACTGCTCCTTAATTACATGCTGGAATGAATCCCAAGTGGGTAAGGCTGAAAATAGTGAGGGCATACTTTCATCCATCTATTGGCCTTAGGTTCCCCACTAGTCCTTGAGGTGGGGGGTAGCTTTGAGAAGAGAAAATGTAATCTTTTCCATACTGGAAAAATCATGAACAGAAAAATATCCTTCTAACATATTTACCATTTATCTACGGTGTCTGCATCTATCTAATCCTTAAATATGGGATGTCAAGTTAAGTTATACCTTAAAGGGTGTGGTGCTTCCAAAATAGGTGTTGGAAGTAGATATGTCACCCGTGGGTAGACGCTGAATGATCTGGGAAAAGTTGTCTATCATCACCTTCCTTTGTCGCTCGAGGGCTTCTTTGAGCAAGATTTTGATAGCATCTCCTGCCCCCTTGTCTTTCTTTTCTTTCGCCATGGGAGGCTGCCAATATTTGTGAGGATAGTATTGCAAAGGTGCGACCCATTCAATCCTTAACTCCTTATATCCCAACCTCGTTAGGGGCATGTAAAGAAAAAAGAGAAATAGCAGACCAATTTGATACCACTAATCCAAATTTAAGTGGGAACACAAAAAATTATAGATATAACCATAAATACAAAGATGCAGCGGAAATAACACTTCATTTCATTAATGTCAAATGCTGAAATATGCTTTCAAATAGAATGAAAATAAGACTATCTCGGTCGATGGAAGCTTATCTCTGAGAGGAGATGTGGTGGCTACATGCCTCTTAATTATGTTACAATGAGGCGGAAAGGAATATTTATTATTAAGAAACAGTGGAAAACTCTAAAAATATAAAAACATAACCCTAGGAGATGAAGCGACAAACTACGGGCCCCATTTGGATAAATTGGTACATCAAATTCTTGGGGTCGTAACTTTGGCATTCCATCTCTATTTGATGTGAAAAATACCTCGTTAGAAATATATATCTGAGGACTACAACTTTCAAGTGGCCAACATGGGTTGTAGACCCATGTTGGCATTAATTTTCCCAAAAATGTCGTTTAGGGCCTCAAAATGGATTTGGAAGTTTACGACCCAAAAAATTTCCAAAAATAGTAAATTGTGCTACAAATAAGGAAACTAAAAAACTAAAAATACAGTGGTGGGGATCCAAGTGGAATAGGCAGGTGGGAACTGATATCCACCTAGATCACCCAACCCCACCTAAAAGGTGTTATTTCTAGCTGAGATATGGATAGCTCTATTATAGTTGTGTTGGACATAGGGGAGGCTTTCGTCTCACGTGTGTGGATGCTTCAAGTTGTACATGTGCATTGTGTGTACAATAATCTTGTTTATGACCTTTGTTTTGCCATCAGTTTGGGGGTGGAAAGTTGTCGACTCAGTGAGCTTGGTATCAAGCATCAACCAGAGAATTGACAAAAATGTAGTTAGGAATGCTTTCCTGATCTAAGATAATGTACTATGGGATACAGAGTATACCCATAATCATTCGAGCAAGATCTTAGCAGTGGCTTCTGTTGTGATACTCTTCTTGCATGTCGCTAGAATGGCCATCGTAGAGACTCTGTTGACGACCACGAAAACATATTCATTTCCATGCTGAGTAGAAGGGAGGCCCCACATGTAATACATGGAGATGGATTCCCAAGGTTGACTAGGAGTAGGCAAAGGAGTATATAAGCCTTGTTTCTTGATGGTCGATTTGGAAATGGCACAAGCAGTGTAGGATCTGATGTACTTACAAACATCATGTCGAAGGCTTGGCCAATACAAATACTTCCACAACACTTCCATTGTTTTCTCTACTTCAAGGTGTATAGCCACCCAATTGTAGTGCATCTCCCAAATAATCTTGGCACACTCGCTTGAAGGAACACAAAGGTGTCATAAGTGACCTAAAAATGTATACTAGAGGTGAAAATTGGGAACTTGCTTTCCTTCGAGGACTGTTTGGTACGCGTTCTTGAATTCTGGATCCGTATTGTATAGATGCAGATGCCCAAAAGTCTCATGCCCAAAAGAGTCGAGAAAAGTGGTCAGTGCCATGACTGACGATCGGTTGAGTTAGTCTACAAAATTTTTTATGCTTCCCTTCTTGTATTTAATGTTCAAATGGAATTGTTGCAGGTTTGGTAATGTGAGTGTTGGTGCAGAGCAAGGGTGATGCCTGAACTCAAAAAAATACCTCTGTTGGGATTCAGAACAAAGGAATATCTATTTTTCTCAGTCCTTGGTGCCTTGAATCAAAGGCTAAGTGATATGAGAGAACTCCAACATGAACTTGCAGTAGAAATTGGTAAGACCCAGAATGTTGTGGAGCTTCGTTAGTGTGGTTGGGGCTGGCCAATCCCAAATGACTTGTATCTTTGTTGGGTCCACATGCACACCCCACTCATGAATGATGTACCCTAGATATTGAAATTGGGTCATACCGAAAGTGAATTTCTCCAAATTGGCATGTAGCTTGTGTTTTCTCAGAGTTTAGAAGACCTGTCAAATATGGCAAAGGTTCTCTTCCCAAATTTGGATGAAGATCAAGATGTCATCCAAATAAACCACCACGAATGAGTTGGTGAAGGGTCACAAGATGTCATCCATCAACCTCATGAAGGTTGTGGAGGCATTCTCCAACCCAAAAGGCATGACTAGCCATTCAAAAATTCCCTCCTTGGATTTGAAGGTAGTCTTCCACACATCAGAGGGTTCTAATTGTACCTGGTGATACCCAAAATTCAAGTCAATCTTGATGAAATATTTGGCCCCCTTGAGCTAGTCCAAAGGGTCATCAATTCATGGGATTAGATACCTACTCCAGACAACTATTTTGTTCAGTGCTCAATATTTAATACAGAGTCTCCATGTCCCATCCTTATTCTGTAACAACACGATTTGCATCCCACAGGATGATAAAATTTGCGTGATGTGCCCTTTCTACAACAAATCATGAATTTATCTCTTGATTTCATCATTCTCCAAAACATAGCATCAATAAATCAGTCCATTGGGCAACAACACACCCAGGGAACAATCAATGGAGTGCTTGACGTGACAAAGTAGAGGTACCCAGTGGGTAAGGTGACAATGTCCTTGTACTCCTCCACAACCTTTTCCATCCTCTACTGTTATGCTAAGGAGCCCTGTCTAGAGTTTGTGGCCACAATATTCTTCTTGCCATGAGGAAAAATCATAAGGAAATCAAATTTCAGAGTATGGGAAATGATCTTAATGCATTGCTTCACAATGATCAAGGAGATAGTGGTAGCTGGCACTACCTCTAATATCTTGTACAAATTATTTCCCAAAGTAATAATAATAGTGTGGGGCCTAAACTCATACAAACCATGTCACTTCCATAGGTATGGTTTTCCTAATAATACATCATAAACTTTCAGAGGAGAAATATGACATAATACCTCATCTATGACAGGCTTGATGTTGTAGGGAAGTCAACTCTGTTGGTTGATGCGAAGATCTCACCATTGGTGAAGCCACCCAATGGTGTACGAATGTGGGTGTGTTTTGACTGGTAGGCCTAGCCACTTCATGACCCCTACTTAAATGAGGTTCTTTTGGCTACCGCTATCAATAATGAACTACATTGCAGAACCCTCCACCCACATCTGGGAGTGGGAGAGGAATTCCCCTTCCTCTGGATCTTGGGTATCATTCTTCTAGATCTTAGTAGTGGAAATGGTGGCACTGGACTTCGCGTCACTATTATTCTTCCCTTTGTGATTCCTCTTATCATGTTTTGACTCAAATTTATAACATTCATATGATTCAAAAGCCATCAACTCGACCACCAATGACTTCTTGGCCCGACACTCACTTGTGTTTTGAGTGGGGCTCCCATGGAAATCACACCATTTCCCTGTGTCCTTATTTGTCTTTGTGGTATTTCTCTTTGCTTGCGGCTTCGGTGGGTTGGGATGGCTTGCCTTGCCTTACATTTGTCCTTTGTTCTGTAGCCTGGGGGCACCTTTCCCTTACATCAGACTCACATATCCAAATCTCTCTTCTTTTGTTTAAATTACAGTTTGAGAATGAGGTGAGGATTAAATAGGAACAGAAGGTGGATATAAAATATGAGAGTTAATTAGATCTTAATTCTGATATGACGGTTAATCCAAAATAAGAATCAAAGTAGTATCATCATTCTTTTGCTCGATATTGACAATGTATTGATAGGCAGCACTGATTGAGGAGATGCACAGGAATTTCATCTCATCTTGGATGTACTTGTGTAGATAGCCACAGAACTTGAGTACCAAATTCTGCTTAGAATCCTTGATACCCAACTTCGTACGAAGTGTATGAAAAATATTTGGGAAGTCTAACACATATTGGTCGCTTCCCTGCTATGGCATGGTCAACTTTATGTATTTATCTTCATAGCTCCCAATAGGGTAATACTAATCCTCGATGGCATCTCGGAAATAATTCCAAGTGGGTGTGGTTGAGAATAGTAAGGGATCACTCTCATCCCTCTTCTCGCAGTAGGTTTCCCACCAGTCCTTGACATGAGGATCGGCATTGAGGAGTGCAAAAGTAATATTTTCCCAGTTGGTAAAGTCATGAACCAAGAAATACCCATCTAGCATATTTAACCATTTATCTATGATGTTTGCATCTATCTAACCTTCAAATATGAGGATGTTAAAGTTAACTTGTACCTTAAAGGGGGTGGCGCTCTCACAGTGGCTATCGGAAGAAGATGTGTCGCCTGTGGGTAGCCGCTGTAAGATTTGCTAAAAGTTGTCCATCATCACATTCCTCAGTGGCTTGAGGAGTTCTCTGAGCAATATTTGTAAAGGATTTCCCGCTCCCTCATCTTTATTTTGTTCCACAATGGGAGGTCGACAAGGTTTGTGAGGCTGGTTTTGCAGGGGTTCAACCAGTTTGAACCCTAACTCCTTATACCCCGACCTTGTTGGTGACATGTAAAGAAAAATAGAGAGAGAAGACCGCTTTCATGCCACTGATCTAAAATTAAATAGGAATGCAACAAAATACAGATATAACCATAATTACAAAGATGAAATAGAGATAACACTTCATTTCATTAATATCGAAGAACTAAAATACGCTTACAAACAAAATGGAAATAAAATTGCTTGAGCGATGGTAGCTTATTTTTGAGAAGATATGTGACAAGTAAATGCCTCTAAAATGTGTTATAATGAGGATAAAAAGCCTATTTATTATTGAGAAACAATGGAAAACCCTAAACATCCAAAACCTAACCTTAGGAGATGAAGCGCCAAAATTGTGGCTCCCGTTTGGGTAAATTGGTACATCAACTTATTGGGGTTGTAACTTTGGCATACAATCTCCATTTGACATGCATAATAGCTCATTAGAAATATGTATCCAAGGAATACAAAGTTCAACTTCAATCATCAATCAAATTTAGATGCTTTCATGTTTTCCAAAAAAACATCTTTTAGGGTCTCAAAATGGCTTTGGAATTTTAAGGCCCGAAAAATTGCCAAAAATAGTAAAGTGCACTACAATTAAGGAAACTGAAAAATTGAAAGAAACAGTGGTGCGGGTCCATGTGGAATAGGTGGGTTGCCACCCATATCCACCTTGATCAAATTTCCCCTTGAGATTTCCCTCTAATTGTCAAGTAAACCAAGAAGATCTGTGGAAGTGTTTCCTCCTCACCCTATGCAGCATCCTACAAATCCTTTTATGGGTTGACCAATATTTCTCTCCCACTGGCAAGGGTTATCTAGATACTATATTTGTCTCCCATAGTATGTATTATTGATTCTATCATAGGGTAACTTTCCCACCCTCCCATTATTTAGGTGGTTTGGAATTTCTTTCTAGTCTTTCTTCTAAAAGGGTTCAATGCTATCCTCCCCCTCCCTAGATAGATCATAATATATTTTTTATTCCTCTTCCTTCTTTTTCTTTCCTACCTCTTTAGGCATAAATGTTTCAACTATTTATCTTGACAATTAGACATTAATCTTGTATTGTTAGCCTCTAACAAATTTATGAGAGAATTAATTTTCTAAGAATATTTTCTTATTTCCATTTTTGAAAATAATAATAATATCAATATTCCTCATCACACATATTTAATTTTTCTTCTAATTAGAAATTAAATAAATAAAATGTTTCATATATTGAATACCATGGGTGTTACAAAATTCCACCATGAAGAATTAAAACTACAATTCAAAGAAAAACAAGAATCAAAACCCTCGCCTTGAAGCCCTCAGTGTAAACCTGCAAAATAAGAACCAGTTAGTTAGTTGAGGTGTAATTTAATATCTAAGGTCAAGGCCCAAAAAATTGAAATAAATATTTCCATAGATAAACAAAATAGATGAAAAATGCTCCTATAAAAGCATTTTCCATCGATTTGGAAGTCTTGCTCAAGCCTTTATTGAAGAAGATTAAACCCGAGGCTGAGGGCTAATCTGACCATGGTAAACTTGAACTCTATGGAAATAGTAACACAAATAATACTCCTCAAATCCATTCTAGTTCTAACCCTGCTTTGCTTGACCTATATTGGCATCAACAATTCTTAGTTGTTTTTCCCAACTTGAAAGGTCATATAAACAAATTGTTATAAGAAAATGAATATCTCATAGCCTAAAATTGGTTAAGATAAAGTCGAAATAAATACAAACATATTAAAATAGAAGTTAAAATCCAATATGGAGATACTCATATAAATATTAAATATTCAAACCTGAAGGTTATTGTTTGTCCATATTTGAATCCCACTTAATTTGGTTTGTATTTGTTTAAATTTTAGCAGATCTTTTCAGGTATGTTTTACTTTGATTTTCATTTACTAAATTTAAAACAACCATTATAGAATCTCAATTCTATAGCATCTTATAGTTTATTATTATCCTAATTTATTAATCCTCTTTAATTTTTTCATAGACATTCAGTGATATCCCATTAATGAAGCTATTTCTAGTGATGCCTTTCGGTTATGCATGGATTACTTGCTAGTTATTTTATGTTTTTTTTTATCAGTTGGGATATCAATAATTGATCAGACAATCTATATGGTGTAATTTTCTAAAAATGGTTTTATTTTTTTAATTTAGTTTTGAGCAAGAGTATACACTTGGGCTTGTAAATAATATCTAAAATCTAGACAAAGGGGCGATTTTTAGGGAAGGGAAATCCTGGTTAATTTGGTGATTGTGTGTTAGGTCCCTATAATACTAGTTATTACCCCATTACTATTGTAGTTGTATCCCTTATTAATATTGTTGTCCCCCTATTGTCTCCATATTGTTATTACTGTGCCCCATAGAATCCCTCTATTGTTATTTTTGTGGCTTTATATTATTATTGTTAGGTCGGCTGGGTTATATTATGACTCCTTAGACTCCTATATAGAAAGGAGGTTTTGTCATTTGAATCATCGAAGAGTTTTTCATTTATGTAATGTAAAGGAGGTTTCCCCCTTGAAGAGGCTGAATTCTAAGGCATTGATCTATCTTTTCTATCTTTTGTGAGCTTGTTTCATAACATTTGGTATCAGAGCTTTGGGTTCTAGGGTTTCGCTGCTCCAAATAGGTCATCATGGAATTTTTGCTATAACTATTTTTCTTTGATGTTTCAAAAGCTAAAAAAAAAAAACATTTTAGATGAAATAGTACTAAACCTCGGGTCCAAATTTCAGAGCATTTATCACTATATTTGTGGCGATATGATCTAAGGAAGTTGGTCTTTTTGCAGACTCCTAAATTACATTCTAAACAGGTGACCTAGGTAAAATTGTCATAACTTTCTTTCTGGGCATCGGATTGAAATTTCGTAAGAAGCTACAAAAAGAGGATGGACTATAGTTTCTTGTTTATATTTTTTAGAGCCAACGGTCGAAAGAGTGACTTGTGGCATGTCATACAAGTTCACTCAACTAAACTAGTCTATAATCAAGTCGTTGTGGGAGATTTGGCATAACTCTTCCCTGGAGAATCCAATTTGGATTCGATTGGTGGCATTGGAAAGAGGACATAGAGGGCTACCACAGGTCACAATTTCAGAACTGGATGATCTGAAATTACAAAGATACATCAAATTCAATATCAAGCTCCTACAAAGTGAAAAAAGGTGTGTAGTTTTTTTTAAATTTCTGCACAAGCTTGGTTTGAAAAATTAGTTTGAAGGAATTCGAAGGGCACAGTGAAGCATTATTATCGGTAATTGATGCCCTGAGGAAAGAAAATGCAAACACCTAGTAAGCAATCTAAAATCTCTAGCATGACTCAGGAAGAAGAGGAAGAAATGCAACATGATATATCAAAATTATGAGACCAAGTGCAACAAGTGTCACTTGCACAAAAAGTAACAAAATCTAAGATGGATGGTTTAAAGAAAGATGTAGAAGCTAAGATGGATGGTTTAAAGAAAGGCGTAGAAGCTAATATGGATTGTTTGAAGACGGGCATGGAAGATTTGAAGACAGATTTGACAAAGTTTCTACAAGAAATGCTTACTAATGGTGAAAGGGTAGTAAAGGAAACTCATGATGAGAACAAAAGAAATGTTAATAATGATTTCATAGACTCTAATGTGGGATCGAAGGCCCACCATATTCCAAAAATCGACATGAGGAAGTTTGATGGCAAGGATCCTGCAACATGGATATTATAGATGGAACAATTTTTCGATATCAATAATGTGCAAAACACACAAAAGGTACGTATTGCAACTTTATATTTGGAACCAAATCAGTTTGTCTAGTATCAATGGATTTGCTCTCATAAACAAATTATCACTTGGGCAATTTTTACTGAAGAATTGACAGCACATTATGATGATACAAAAAGCAACATTTTTTTTTAGCCAATTGATAAGTCTCAAACAAAAGGGTTCAATAATGGAGTACATTGAGGAGTTCCAAAAATTGAACATAAGGGTAAAAAATATTCCAGAGGAGCATAGGATTGCTGTGTTCATAGGGACTTTAAAGGATAATATCCAACATGATGTTCACCTTTGGGAAAATGATTCATTAGCGAAGACATTCAGGTTAGCAAGAAAAATGGAAAGAAAAATTATGGCAACCAGTAAGCATGCCACTCACAACTATAAAGATGGAAGTGTTGATGCCCCTAGTCTTCCTCAACCTATAAGGTTGACACCACAAAAATTGGAAGAAAAAAGAGAAAAAGGGCTTTGTTACAGTTGTGATAGCAAATACACTAAAGGTCATAAGTGTGCTGAGAAGAAATTATTCTACATAGTTTGCGAAGAGGAAGAAGAAAAGGAGCAAGAAAGGTCAAAAGAAGAGGATATATTCTAGGAAAAAAGCCTAAATAAAGAAGAAATGAATCCGACCATATCTTGTAATGCATTGGCTGGAATTACCACTCCTCAAACCATCAAGATAGAAGGACAAATCAAGAAGAAAAAGGTAATAGTGTTGATTGATTCAGGAAGTACCCATAATTTTATTCATTGTAAGATAGCAAAAGAATTGAATTGCTTCCTATATCCAGCACTAGAGTGTCAAGTGATGGTTGCAAATGGAGGAACGATAAATTGCTCTAGAAAGTGCCATAATATTAGGCTATCCATGGGAGAATATGTATTGACTAGCCTAATGCTTTCCATTCCAATGGGAGGTGTTGATGTTGTACTAGGAGTCCAATGGCTACAATCCTTGGGTACAATAGCTTTTAATTTTCAGGAACTTTTCATGAAATTTTATGTGGAAGGAAAAGAAGTTGAATTAAGGGGTATTGCAGGGAAATCGGGAAAGATAATCAGCTCTAACGGTATGAAAAAGCTTCTAAAAAGAGAACAAAGAGGTGTAATTGCACAATTATGTTCGCTAGATGTTTCCACATCGGAATCATCTATTTCTCCATATCTCTAAAAAGTCTTGGACAATCATTCTAAGGTATTTAATACTCCCAAAGGTCTCCCACCTATTCGTGATCATGATCATGCTATTCATCTGATTCCAGGAAGTGTTCCTCCAAACATCAGGCCATACAGATATCCCTATGCCCAAAAGAGTGAAATTGAATGTATGGTTGCAGAAATGCTAGAGGCTGGTATAATTCAACCTAGTCAAAGTTCTTTCTCTGCTCCAGTAGTACTGGTGCACAAGAAGGATGAAACATGGCGCATGTTTCTAGATTATAGGGATCTCAACAAGCTCAATATTAAAGATAAGTTTCCCATTCCTATCATTGATGAATTACTGGATGAATTGCATGGATCAATTTACTTCAGCAAGTTGGATCTTCATTCAAGATATCATCAAATCAGAATGAAGACTGAAGACATTCTGAAAACAATATTTAGAACTCATGAGGGTCATTATGAATTTTTGGTCATGCCTTTTGGCCTTACCAATGCACCTTCTACATTTCAAGGTTTGATGAATTCCATTTTGAAACCCCTAGAAAATTTGTGTTAGTATTTTTTGATGATATACTAATCTACAGCAAGTCTTGGAAGGATCATGTTGAACATGTTGATAGGGTGCTACAACTATTGGAGGAGAAACAATTATATGCAAAAGGATCCAAATGTTTCTTTGCAGTACAAGAGGTGGAATATCTGGGTCATATTGTATCTCATGAAGAAGTTAAGGTAGACCCTAGAAAAATTAAAGCCATTATGGAAAGGAAAATCACCACATCCATAAAGCATCTATGAGGATTTCTTGGGTTGACAGGGTATTATTGCAATTTTGTTAAGAATTATGGGAGAATGGCAGCACCTCTAACAACATTATTGAAGAAAGATGCATTTTCATGGACTCTAGAAGCAACAAAGGCCTTCGAACATCTTAAAGAGGCAATGTGCCAAGCACCGGTCTTAGCTACATCGTACTTCACAAAAAGCTTTATTGTGGACTGTGATGCTTTATGAAATGGAATTGGTGTTGTTTTAATGCAAGATGAAAGACCCATTGCTTTTGAAAGTCGTCCAATCAAGGGAAAGTTTTTACACAAAGCTATTTATGAGAAGGAAATGTTGGCAATACTAAATGCACTTAAGAAATGGCGACTCGACCTAATGGGAAGACACTTCAAGGTAAGAACGGATCATGATAGCCTTAAATGCTTTTTAGAACAAAGATTATCCTTCGAAGAGAAACAAAAGTGGGTCACAAAGATGTTGGGTTATGACTTTGAAATCATCTACAAAAAAAGGAAGCAAAATGTGGTGGCAAATGCACTCTCAAGAAAGGATGAGGATGCGGAAGCATTTTTATGTGCCATTTCTATTATCCAACCATATTGGATAAATGAAGCAAGGGAGGAATGGAAGAATGATGAAGAAGTGTGGGCACTTATGGAAAAGTTATAATAAGATTCCAGTACATCTGATACATTTAGCTAGCAAAATGATTCATTATGGTACAAATATCGCTTATACCTCTGTAAGAATTCCCAACTCAGACAAAAGATTCTTATGGAATTGCACACTTCTCCCCTAGGAGGGCGCTCAGGAATTTTAAAAACATACCACAGGGTTAAGAAGGATTCTTTTTGGGATGGCCTTAAATCGGATATTCAAAAGTTTTTGGCGGAATGTTTGGTTTGACAACAAAATAAAGTTGAAACAATTAAGACCCCGGGTCTATTACAACCTTTATCCATTCCAAGCCAATGCTGGGAGGAGGTTTCAATGGATTTTATCACAGGTTTACCCAAGTTTGAGGGAAAGAGTGTCATCATGGTGGTAGTTGATAGACTTACCAAGTATGCATACTTTTGTGCATTATCACATCCATTTAAATCCAATACAGTTTCTACTGCATTTATGGAAACAATTCAAAAGCTATATGGAAACCCAAATATTATTGTAAGTGACAGAGATCCCATTTTCACTAGAATTTTTTGGACAAAATTATTTTCTTGTCTTGGTACTCAGTTAGCTCATAGCTCATCTTATCATCCTCAATTTGATGGGAAAACTGAGATAGTAAACAAATGTTTGGAAGTATATCTTCGTTGCTTTATATCTCATAAACATACACAATGGGTCAAATGGTTGCCTCTGGCTAAATGGTGGTACAACACTTCCTTCCATACAGCAACAAAAATGACCCCATTTATGGCACTTTATGGATATCATCCACCATCCATCACATCAGATTTAAGAGAAAATTCTAAGGTTTAAGCAGTGGAACATCACATCAAACATCAACAACAAGTCCCCCAACTCTTAAAGGATAACCTCATGTTGGCACAGAATAGAATGAAACAATAGGCAGATCAACATCGCAACGAAAGAGGTTTTGATGTAGGTGATTGGGTATTCCTACGGCTACAACCATATAAACAAATGTCCCTCAAGCAAGATAAGAAGGATAATAAATTATCACCAAAGTATTATGGTCTGTACAAGGTGTTGCAAAAGATTCATACTATGGCATACAAATTGGAGCTTCCTGCAGCTTCTCGAGTGCACCCAGTTTTCCATGTTTCATGTTTAAAGAAGGTTATAGGCGACAAGCTCCCAGTTCAAACAATATTGCCAGAACTTGACGAGGAAGGAAAAATTATATTGGAACCTAAAGCAGTCATAGAAACAAGAACTCGACAGCTACTGATCTAGGTGGATATTGGTGGCCACCTGCCAAGTCCACCTGGACCCCCACCATTGTTTCTCTCAGCATTTTTAGTTTCCTTAATTGTAGCACAACTTACTATTTTTAGCAGCTTTTCGGGTCCTGAACTTCTAGATCCGTTTTGAGGCCCTAAACGACGTTTTTTGGGAAATCTGGGGGCAACATTGTTTCCCTTCCCAAAGTGGTAGTGCTCGGATAGATCTTTCTAACGAGCTATTGTACGCATCCAACGGAGATCGTATGCCAAAGTTACGACCCCGAGAAGTTGATGTACCAATTTACCCAAACGGGGCCCACAGTTTGGCGTTTCATCTCCTAGGGTTAGGTTTTGGAATGTTAAGGGCTTTCCATTGTTTCTCAACAATAAATAGGCCTTCGAGCTTCATTGTAACAGAGTTCAGAGGCATGTAGCCACAACATCTCTTCTCAGAGATAAGCTACCATCGCCCTAGCTGGTTTATTTCCATTTCTAGTTGTAAGCATATTTCAGTATTTTCCATTAATGAAATGAAGTATTATTTCCGATGCATCTTTGTGTATATGGTTATCTCTGTAATTTGTTGCGTTATTGTTTAAATCCGGATCAGTGGTATCAGCGCGGTCTGCTTTTTCTCTATTTTTCTTTGCATGTCCCCAACAAGGTCGGGATATAAGGAGTTAGGGCTTGAACTGGTTGAACCTTTTCAAGACCAGTCTCGCAAATCCTGACGGCCTCCCATAGCGGATGAGAAGAAAGATGAAAGGGCAGGAGATCCCATCAAAATCTTGCTCTAAGAAGCCCTCGAGCGACAACGGAACGCGATGATGGACAGCGTTGCCCAGATCCTTCAGCAGCTACCCAAAAGCGACGCATCGGCTTCCAACAGCTACTCTTCAAGCACCACGCCCTTTAAGGTATAAGTTAATTTTGAAATCCCCATATTCGAGGGTCAGATAGACGCAGATGTTGTAGATAAATGGTGAAATCTGCTAGAGGGTTATTTTTCTGTTCATGAATTTTCGAGTCGGGAAAAGATTGTTTTCACTCTTCTTAAAGTAGCCCCCCATGTCAAGGACTGGTGGGAAACCTACTGCGAGCAGAAGGATGAAAGTATTGGCTCACTATTTTCAGCCGCACCCACCTGGAATTCATTCCGAGATGCCATCAAGGAGCAGTACTACCCTGTTGGAAGCTATGAGGATGAATACATAAAGTGGACCATGCTGCGGCAGGGAAGGGACCAAGACGTGCCAGAGTTCACCAATCTTTTCTATACCCTTCGCACAAAGTTGGGTATCTAGGATTCAGAGCAACATTTGATACTCAAATACCGTGGCTGCTTGCACAAGTACATCCAGGAAGAAATACAATTCCTGAACATCTCCTCGCTCGGCGCAAGATACCGATATGCCGTCAAGGTCGAGCAGAAGTTTAAACAAAATAAGCGAGACTTTGGATCTGTGAATCCAAAGCAGGGGAAAGGTGCCCCTAAACCACAGAACAAAGGACAAAGCCAAGGCGGGACAGCCCAAGACAACCCGCCGAAGCTGCAAGCAGAGAACAACGCCACGAAGACGAAAAAGGACACTGGAAAATGGTGTGAGTTCCATAAGAGCTCCACTCACAACAAAAGTGAGTGTCAGGCCAAGCAGTCACTGGTGGCTGAGCTAAAGGTTTCAGAATTAGATGCATGTTCCAACTCTGAGTCAGAACCCGATAAGGGGAATGAAAAAGGGAAGCAGATCATTAATGCGGATCCCAATGCCACTGTTGCTACTACCAAGATCTAGAAAAATGAACCCGAAGATCCAGAGGAGGAGGAGCGTCTCTTCCACTCCTAGATGTGGGTAAAGGGCTCCCCGATACAGTTCATTATTGATAGCGGGAGTCAAAAGAACCTCATTTTGGCAGAGGTCGTGAAGCGGTTGGGCTTACTAACCATAACACATCCACAACCATACACCATTGGGTGGCTTCACCAAGGACGAGATCTTCATGTGAGCCAGCAGTGTCACCTTCCATACAACATCAAGCCCTTCACGGATGAGGTATTGTGTGACATTGCTCCCCTTGAAGTTTGTGATGTATTATTAGGACAGCCATACTTGTGGAAGCGATATGCCGTGTATGAATCAAGGCCCTGTGCTGTTATTATTACATTGGGAAATAAGTTGTACAGGATACCAGAGGTAGCACCACCTACCGCCATCTCTTTGATTACTGCAAAACAATGCAGTAAGATAATTTCCAAAACTTGGAAATTTGTTTTCCTAATGATACGCCCTCAAAGAAAGACGGTGGTCGCGGCCTCCAGACAGGGTCCCTCTGCACGATAGCTACAGATGGACAAGGTTTTGGAGGAGTACGAGGACATCTTCACCTCCCCTGCAGGGGTTCCTCTGCACTGTCAGGTCAAGCACTCCATCGATCTAACCCCAAGTGCGCCGCTACCCAATGGACCAATTTATCGGCGCTCCATTTTGGAGAACAATGAAATCAAGAGGTAGATTCAAGAGCTCCTGCAGAAAGGTCACATCCGTCCGAGTTCATCGCCTTATGGGAGCCCGATCGTGTTGGTACAGAAGAAGGATGGGACGTGGAGACTCTGTATTGACTATCAGGTGCTGAACAAGATCACTGTCCGTAATAGGCACCCGATCCCGCGGATTGATGACCTCCTGGACCAACTAATGGGGGTGAAATATTTCAGCAAGATTGATCTGAAGTCAGGATATCACCAGGTACCAATCGAACCCTCTGATGTGTGGAAGACTACCTTCAAATCCAAGGAGGGCCTTTTTGAATGGTTGGTTATGCCTTTCGGATTGACGAATGCTCCTGCAACCTTCATGAGGCTAATGGATGACATCTTGCAGCCATTCATCAACTACTTTGTAGTAGTATACTTGGATGACATTCTGATCTTCAGCCAGAGTTGGGAAGAGCACCTCCACCACATCCAACAGGTTCTCCAAACACTGCGGCAACACAAGCTATGTGCCAATTTGGAGAAATGCACTTTTGGCATGACCCAGGTTCAGCACCTGGGATACATCATTGATGAATAGGGGGTGCATGTCGATCCAGCCAAGATCCAAGTCATTCGGGATTGGCCATCTCCAACCACTCTAACAAAGCTCTGCAGCTTTCTAGGTCTTGCCAACTTCTACCGCAGGTTCATGTTGGGGTTTTCTCATATTACTTGGCCCTTGAGTCAAGTCACCAAGGGAGGGGCGAAAGCAAAATTATTTTGGTCTGAATCTCAACAGAAGGCATTCATGGAGTTGAAGGATCGCCTCTGCACGGCACCAGTGCTCGCGTTACCAGATTTACAGCAACCATTTGAGGTCGAGACAGATGCCTCTGACTATGCTATTGGGGCAGTCCTTACTCAACATGGACATCCAGTGGCATATCACAATGAAACACTTTCAGACACAGTCCGGAAGTACCCCACTTATGATAAAGATATGTATTCCATTGTGCAGGCCTGCCAACAATGGAAGCATTACATTTTGGGGAAGGAAAAGGTCATCCACACAGACCACCGACCCCTATAGTTCATACAGACCCAAGGGAAATTGCAGAATGATCGCCATCAGAAGTGGTCTACATACCTGCAATAGTTCCACTTGAATATCAAGTATAAGAAGGGCAGCACCAATAATGTTGCAGATTGTCTCAGTCGACCACCGATCATGGCGTTAACCACCGTGCTCAACTCTTGTGGGCACGAGACTTTTGATTGGCCACTTCTCTACAAAAGCGACCCAGAATTCGGCCACACATACCAGACACTCTTGGAGGGTCGGCATGTTCCAGATTTTCACCTCTAGGATGCCCTGTTATGCCACCTAGGTCACCTTTGTGTTCCTTCAAGCGAGCGTGCCAAGATGATTTTGGAAGCACACTACAGTCGAGCTGCTGGCATTTCGGGGTCGAGAAAATAGTGGCACTACTGCAAAATTATTTCTATTGGCCGAATCTTCGACAAGATGTTGGGAAGTACATTAGATCATGTACTGCCTATGCCATTGCCAAACCGACCATTAAGAAGCACGACCTCTATACCCCGTTGCCTACCCCTAGTCGACCTTGGGAATCCATCTCCATGGGTTACATGTCAGGTCTTCCTTCCACTAAGCATGGAAATGATTGTGTTTTTGTGGTCGTCGATAGGTTCTCGAAGATGGCCATTATGGTGGCTTGCAAGAAGAATATCACAGCAGAAGCCATTGCTAAACTCTTCTTTGAACGAGTGTGGGTGCACTTTGGGATCCCACAGTCTATCATATCAGATCGGGACAGTCGGTTTCTCAACGCATTTTGGTCCAGTCTCTTGTCAATGTTGGACACCAAACTCACGAAGTCCACAGCCTTCCATCCTCAAACTGATGGCCAGACAGAGGTTGTCAATAGAATGATTGTGCACATTCTACGCATGTATAACTCAAAGCATCCACGCACATGGGATGAGAGCCTCCCCTATGTTCAGCATAGCTACAACCGAGCTCTTCATAGCTTCACTGGCCATAGCCCTTTTCGGGTGGGTTTGGGATTCCAGCCACTATGCCCCATTGATGTGGCCATGCCACTTGCAGCTACTCACATAAATTCAGCTCATGTCCAGTCCGAAACAGATAAGGCCACCAGCTTCATTGAGCACATCCAACATATTTGCCAGCAGGTCCATGACATTCTTGAGAAATCAAATGCCAATTACAATCAGCGACATGATCAACATCGGGTGCCACACAAGTTTCAGGTGGGCGACAAAGTCTGGTTGCATTTGCAAAAGGAACGCCTTACTGGAGCCTATCGGAAATTGAGACCACTCCGATATGGTCCTTAAACCATTACTAAGGCTATGGGAGACAATGCATTTGAGCTCAGCATTCCCCCATTCCTTGGCCTGCACTCAGTGTTCAATGTGGACCGCCTTCGGCCATACTTTCCACCATTGCTAGACACATCCGACATTGCAGAACAGCTCAAACCCACAGAATTAAATCTAGATTGCATGGAACAAGCCGCAACTGATCGAATCATGGACACACAGATCAAGAACACTCACCAAGAGAATATCTAACTGTATCGAGTTGTCAAAGAAGGCCAACTCCTTCAGCAGGGCAAGTGGCTCACCAGGGAACAAGTTCAGCAAAAGTTTGCTCATCTCATGGAGGAACTCAACGAAATGGGGACCATTGCTCCCTAAGGAGGGAGGAATGATCCAGGTGGATATTGGTGGCCACCTGCCAAGTCCACCTGGAACCCCACCATTGCTTCTCTCAGCATTTTCAATTTCCTTAATTGTAGCACAACTTACTATTTTTAGCAGTTTTTTGGGTCCTGAACTTCTGGAGCCGTTTTGAGGCCCTAAGCGACGTTTTTTGGGAAATCTGGGGGCAACATGGGTCCATGGACCCATGTTTCCCTTCCCAAAGTGGTAGTGCTCGGATAGATCTTTCTAACGAGCTATTGTACGCGTCAAACGGAGATCATATGCCAAAGTTATGACCCTGAGAAGTTGATGTACCAATTTACCCAAACGGGGCCCACAGTTTGGCGTTTCATCTCCTAGGGTTAGGTTTTGGAATGTTAAGGGTTTTCCATTGTTTCTCAACAATAAATAGGCCTTCGAGCCTCATTGTAACAGAGTTCAGAGGCATGTAGCCACCACATCTTTTCTCAGAGATAAGCTACCATCACCCTAGCTGGTTTATTTCCATTTCTGGTTGTAAGCATATTTCAGTATTTTCCATTAATGAAATGAAGTATTATTTCCGCTGCATCTTTGTGTATATGGTTATCTCTGTAATTTGTTGCGTTCTTGTTTAAATCCGGATCAGCTACGAAATTGATCAATTTCCGAGTATCTCATCAAGTGGAAGAACTTATCCGCTAAAGGTTCCACATGGGAGGATGAGAATTTTATACAGAAGCATCTAGAACTACTCAAGCGTTGAAGACAACACTTTTTTGAAGGAGTGGGGCATGTTAGGTCCCTATAATACTAGTGATTACCCCATTACTATTATAGTTTTATCCCTCATTAATATTGTTGTGCCCCTATTGTCCCCATATTGTTATTATTGTGCCACATAGAATCCCTCTATTGTTATTTTTGTGGCTTTATATAATTATTGTTATGTCGATTGGGTTATATTGTGACTCCTTAGACTCCTATATATAAAAAGGAGGTTTTTTCATTTAAATCATTGAAGAATTGTTCATTTATGTAATGTAAAGGAGGTTGCCCCCTCAAAGAGGCTGAATTCTAAGGTGTTGATCTATCTTTTCTATCTTTTATGAGCTGGTTTCATAACATTGTGGAATACCGTTAATGATTATCATAATTTTGTGTACATGGTATAATTCAATCGCATATTCTTATATTTTTTACATCTTCTATGATCATTTTCATTGTATTCTTCATCTTGTGTAATTTGAATTCTCAAGGTTTAGAAGATAGAAGTTTGTTGTTTTGTGATTTGATTCCATAAATAGACAAACATATTTATTGCATTTCTTTTCTAATTTATAGTAGTTCAATTTATATTTGTTCACACTTCATGAGTATCACTCTCTAGTGACTTGTGTCTTGAGATTGATAGTTGATCTTGATACTCATTTGATCTAGATTGATTTTATTTTATTCCAGAGATTTAGGCTATAGAAAAATGTTATGTTTTACATGTGAATTAAATTAATTTTTTCGTTGTAATGATTTCTCATCTGTATCATTAATTTTATTATTGGTTTAATGGTTTGATTCATGAATAGATGATTGAAAGATTGTTTACTTTACAAAGATTGTTATGGTTACCCTTTATGTATACCTTGTCTAAGAAATAAGAATTAGAATGCATTAGTTAGTTTTTCTACCTGCATTCACGATGCTATTTTTTTAAAACAAACTAAGTTTTATCTACGCTTGTTTAAAATGATAAGGAACTTAGATATTTGTAGTTACCTATCTCTTATTATTCGCATTAATAATTAGTTTTAATTTTAATTTATAATTCTATTATATTTCGTAAATATTCTTGCATAGATATTTTCATCACATCAATTGAATGAGTTACATCCTTTTGTGGTCTTTACAATTGTTGTATGTTAATATTGTTATTCCTTGTACATAATTCGTTGTAATGTTATTACTGATGGCAATTTCATTTATGTTTTTTTAACTAATAGTAACTAGTAGATTAGGTTAATTATATGTATTATATTAGTTTACTTGTAAATTATATTTCATTATCTATTAACCTATAGTTTTAGGTATATTAACAATAGTTTAGGTTTTACTTAGGTTGTATAGATTAGGATTAGTTTTCACCTAGTTTTATTCTTTGCAATAGGAGGAATCTAAAGGCCAAAAGAGCCATAAAACCCATCAAGAGTGAGCACAACAAAGAAAATAGGGTTATTTAAAGAGCTCTGGTCTAGGTCACTTCTCCCTTGTTAACAAATGAAAAAAATAGGGCTATTTAAGGAGCTCTGGTCTAGGTCACTTCTCCCTTTTTAACAAATTTCATAAGACATGTGTTAACAGAGGGACAACGTATCCATTTCATATAGTGGTAATTAAGGTAACTTCGCTTCCTAATACTAATTTTAATTGAGGTGATTTTTTATTGTTAGTAAGTTTACGATGTGTAGAAAATCATCCGTAAGGTGGAAGCTTAGCTCACAAATTATTGACCCCAAAAAAGTGTCACTCTATGCTTCAAACTAGCTCTATAAGTTTTCAATCCCTAAATCACCAAACTATTATGTAGTCTTAAAATGGGTTCATTAACTATGTTTATGGTTTAAAAAAGCTCAATCATTAAATCATAGTGACTTTTTGACCAATCTTAAGAGGATCTAAAAAAGTGAAATTATATTAACATGAATCCTTAAATCACAGTCATCTTTTTGGTTATATTTGAGAAGCTCTAAAGAAGGGAAATTATGCTACAAATAATATTGTACCTTGAATTAAATGGGATGTAACACATTTTATGATCTCCATTTTTTAGCCACATGATTATTTTAATGGAGATTAGGATAGGTTCAAGGTAATGGTGATCACTCATGAGCCATTGACAACAATGCAAACATGGAAAGACAACAATATGTTAATTTCGAGTGATGATTCTAGGTTTCTTCACAATGAATTTGAATATACTCTAAAAGGAATGAAAAAAGAACTCAATTACCTTTGAGAATCTGTGGTTTCATTAATAGAATTCATCTCTGGCTATATAGAATTTAGTTTTTCTAATAGTGGTGTGTGTGTGTCTATATATATGTATATAAACAAAGTAATTCAACATAAAAAAATCTTATGACATGTTCATGGTGATGTATAATTCCTTCCACATTCAACAACAAAAGGTCGACTATATATGTAAAGTTGAAGAGAACTAATTCTATTTATAAAATTTGATAAATCAAAGATTAAAATGAAGATATACCAATAAATATTAATAATTTATAATGATTAGCAATTATATTTATTATTATGATAATATTTTCTATTTTAGGTTTGTTTTCCTTTTCTATATGAGTATTTATATTATTGTGTAATTCCCTCCCTATCATTAAACCATATTCAAAATTTTGGTATATTTATCATTTTGAAAAAAATTAAATTGGTTAATATACATCTTCCTGTAAGATTTAAAAACTTGCTAAATTTGAGAATCGTGATTTTTTTTTTAATATTATTAAAAAAAATTCATTACATTAGCTATTAACTATTTCACCTTACCTACATTTTGAAAATAAATGAAAGTGTAATGTTGCTTTAAATTTGTAATAATATAAAAAATATTTATAAGTATTATTAATATATAATATTAAAGTAGTGTGAATTGAGGAGGCTATGGTGGATGAGCCCACATATAAATGTTCAATCCACAAGGCATATAGAAGACAATGATAAGGTGTTCTATTAAGGAACTTAGTGAAGTCAATGTCATCAATTTGATGCTCAGTAGGAAAAAAACTAGCCACGTTAGGGTCTGGTGTGGCCCAGGTTTCCAAATACTCAAGCAAAAGGTTAGATGCGCCACACATATCAGAACTCACATAACCTAGTAAACAAAAATAATAATAAAGGATAATTGTTGATCATAAAATAAATAAAAATATCAATAAGAATGTATGTATTTATATAAATTTTATTTTAATTAACTTTATTTATTAGATATTAATAAACTTATAGTATTTAATTAATATATAAGTGAATATATTTCTAATAATGTTTGGATTTAGTTTATATAAGTATGAGATTCTTTTTCACCAAAATAGAATTTTTATAACATCCTTAAAAAACTTTACTTAATTCCAAAAAATGTTGTCACAACTCTGGAGAACGGTTAAAAAGTGTACGAGTTTTCTCTTTGCTTGATGGATACAAGTTCGAGAGGACCTACACCTCTTCCTTCTTGGCCTCATCTGAATATTGAATATTTCAACATTTTGGTGGCTAATAGGCCAGAATATAGAAAGCCAATGCCATCTCGCTTTCTCAGGAAGCCTGATGCAATCTCCAATGTTGAGATATTCTCCTTCCAGTCATGATCTCAATCCCTATAGTTGGTTGAGTGTGGTTGTTAGTACAAGTTTTCAGAAAAAGTGAGCGAAAAAGCTTCTTTTGATTTATTGGTGCCGGATAGCCTTAACAATAATGATTAGAAACTGCAAGTACTCTTCAGATCTGCAAAACAAACATGAGGAACCCCGCAAAAAAAGTCATGAAAATAGAACAACAAATAACATAACATAACATAAAAGAGATCCAATGGGACATAAATTATTTTTACTACTATTAAAATGAAATAAACTTGATTACACATGATGAGGAGAATATGCATACTCGGATCTAAACTTGATTACACATGATGAGGAGAATATGCATACTCGGATCTACAACGTCCCCCGTTGTGGGATGGGTTTTTTGCTGCCCTGCACTTTAGCTACAACTATCTCTCAATGGATGTAATATGAAAAAGGAAAGGACTGTGGATTGAAATTGAAAGTGGGATGTCAAATGTCTTAGAATGATATTGGTGATGATGAAATGATCATGTGTAGGGTATGAGGAGAAACTTCCTCTATTTACAATAAAATATTATGATAGATTGAGATCTAGAAAAATAATAGAAAAATATTAGACCAAATCAAGATTCAATCGTTAGGAATATTTTATTATATTTTAGAGAGAGACATATTATTTGAAATGGTCAAATATATTTATTTAGTAAACTAGCTAAAAAATAATGATTTATTGAGTTAATTAAGGAAAGTGGTTAAAGTAAAAAATAAATAAGAAGGATTTATTAATTAATTTAAGGGGATAAAGTCAAAGTGGTTGAAAATAATTATTAAATAATGATTTAAGAATTATATCATGACAAAAATAAGGGATAAGTAAGGAATAATAATTAAACAAATATTTAATAATTATTTCGAAGGAATAACAAATAAATAATGATTTATTTATTATTCTTATGGGTCTTTTTGGGTTTTAATTAGAAATAATTTAGGAAAATGGTTATTTAAATTATTTCCTAATGTGAAAGTGGGCTTAATGTGTAAACCCATACTACTTGGTGTATTTCAATCAACCTAGTAGGAAATCGCTAGGTGATCTTTTTTTAGGTGCTAACAATGGCTTGGTAGGTCAGTTCATAGGGATTTTGCCTTCCTCATGCTTTATGAAATTGTGGGTGGAAAAAACTTAGAATCCCTTGATTAAGGGTTTGTTATCATCTTACTTCTATGAAAAGTGTTTTTTTCACCTTTTTTGAAAATAAGATAAATTGAGACTTGATCTTCAGAAATAAGCCCTACATGCTGGGATCCCAAGGGCTATATTTGGATCGATGAAGACTTAATTTAAATCCTAAAAGTGATGTTCCTTCATTTTTCCCAGTGTGGGTGAAGCTTCCGTTCCTCCTTCTCTGTTGTTGGAATGAAGTGACTCTCAAAAGAATAGGAAATGCCCTAGGTAAATATATCGATCATGTTGAGCCACAAGAAATTTTGTTTGCCTAAGTAAGAGGTTGTGTGGAAGTATATCTAGACAATGAGCATCCTATGGTCATTAATTCTAATCTATAAAATTGGTCTCATATCTATTAGGTGGACTATGAAAAGCTTCCCTTCAAGAAAAAAATATGCCATGGGTATGGGCACTTTACTAGAAGTTGTAAGAAGTAAGATGAATAGGAAAACAAAGGTGGAAGAGTGATATCAATGGAAATATCCAAATAAAAGAATAGGATAAACAAGAAAAGCTCATAATATGACTAGATAACCCATTCCAAATGGGAATAAAGGGAAAGTCCCAACTTCCGTTAAAAAATTAGTACTAGACGAGGGAGGAAGGCATCCATAATCACTATTAAGCTTTAAATCTGATTAATGAAGAATGATAAATATAGTTGAATTATCCTTATAATTCCCCAAGAAAGGATACTAATCCTACTTCATATTCTAGGGTTTCCTCAAATACTGAGAATATTCCACCTCTAAAGGATGTACCATTCCCTTATATCTGGTTGAAGACTCTTCCTTGGATACTAAAGAATGTTGCTCACTTTGGATCATCAAAGCTAACCCTAACTTTGAGAGCTCAATTAACGATAAATAGGAAGCCAAGAAGGATAAGGAGTAAGAGTGGCTCCACTGCAAGGTGGGTATGAATATTAATCAAGAGGTAAGAATACAAAAGGAAGATCAATACAAAGAATTGGGAACTTGATCAACAATTTTAGATGAAAGGTTCATCTAAGGAGTCATAAATACAAGAAAATGAAGAAACTCAAGCCATCATCAAGGGGAAACTAAATAACATAGTAAAATATGAAGGTCATCTCCTAGAATTTTAAGGGGTTAGGGTCTAAGAAAAGGATGTTAGAATTAAAATCCTTTGTTAAAAGAGAAAAGCCCCTAATTCTTCTACTTTAGGGGGCTAAGATGGAGGATTAAGAAATCCTTTAACATCAATAAAATTTGATGGACTATGTACCCCTTTGGCTCCATCATCAATCAAACTATTGGACTACTTTTCCTCTCAGCATTAGCTGGCAGTGAAATCTGTACCTTTACCCTATCAAAATGTATGCAATATTCTTATATTTTTTTGTTCATCTCAATGAAGATATTGGGTATTGGTCATCCATTATTGATTTGGGAGACTAATTTTGTCTTAGACAATATATTTGGGGGGGAATTTGATATGACCCTGTGTTCTTGGGAAAATAAAGGAGGAGATAAACTCAAATATCAGTTCCAAGAAAATATGGGAGATATAATTGGGAAGCTAATTTTTCTTTATATAAATACTTATTCAGACAAATTCACTTGGAGCAACAGGAGATCTAGACCTGGTGACATTGCTACTCACTTGATTGTTTTCCTGGGATTATTTTCTTCAAAAACAATCCCATGATGTAGCACAGGTCATCACCCTATTTTATAAAAATGTTGGAAAAACATAGTTATGGTCTTCTCCCCCTTCAGTTTTCATGAATTTTGGTTAGATCAAAGGTTGTATGTTATTTTGTCAATCATGTTTGGAGGCAATGGATTATGGGAAGAAAAATTCACATTTGGAAGAAAAAAAATTAAAAATCTCAAAGAGGCCCTGAACAATTAGGCTAAATGACAAAACAAAATTAGTAAAGCTTTAATCAACCTACTATAAACTAATTTCAAAGTTGTTCAAATAGATATGGAGCAAGGACCAATTACTTAGGAGATTCTTATGAAAGAAAAGAATGAATTTGAATCCTATCACTCTACTTTAAAAGAAGATGACAAATTGTAGAGGCTCAAATCTTGTAGCCTTTGGCTTCAAGTAGGGGATAGAAATTCCCAATTCTTTGATAATTAAGCTTGGAATTGAACTTGGAAGAACAAAATCATAGATATCACAGTTAAAGGGAATAAAATCAATGATTTTGGATTGATCCAAGATGAAGAAATTCAACATTTTGTGAGCTTTACAGTGTGGTGTGCCTTGTGAGTGTAGACACATAGGAGATTATGTTGGAGCATGTTCCAAAATTATTTTCCCAAGAAGATAAAAATTCCTTACTAAAGGATATTATAGAGGGGGACATCAAGCATATAAGTTTATTTTAGGTCAAATAAAGCAACAAACATAGTTACCGATCAAACGAGAAAATTATCGATTACCCATTTTTTTGAGGTAGAAAAAAATCACCCGATATTGAAAAGTGGTTATTCATAATGCAGCTAGTTTTGGAGCATATTTTAGACACTTTAAATTTTCTTATGTATCAAGTATGAACAATTTTTTTCTAATGTTAGTGATTTTCATGCTGATTTTGAAAATTGTTGATGCAACATCAACACATTTTTTAGAGGGCCTATTTTTTACACTTAAACTTTTTTTATGTATCAAGTATGAATATTTGTTTTAAAATGTTAGTCATTTTCATCATGATTTTGAAAAATGTTGATGCACCATCAACCCTTTTTGTTTAGGGGGCTTATTTTTTACACTTTAACTTTTTTAATTTATTAATTGTGATATTATTTTTAAAATGTTAGTGATTTTCATGTTGATAATAAAAAGTAAAAATAAAATAAAGAACATGACAAAAAAATCAAATATAAAAATGAAAAAAACCATAAAAAATGAAAAAAAAAAAGAAAATTAACTTATATATATATATATATATATATATATATATATATATATATATATATATATATAGATATATATATATATATATATATATATATATGAAAAAGAAAAATATTTCAAAAAGCATGTAATTTGGGAAAAAAATTAAAAATTCACCCAAAAAAAATAAAAACATCTAAAACAAATTTTATTTTCAAGTTAAAGAAAACCCACATAATAACAAAATAATTAAAAGAATTTAAAAAAATATTATAAAAGAAAATAAAATAATCAAATTTAAAATAAACAATTCTAAAGGAAAAAAATTAATTAATTAAAATTAAAAAAACGAAAAATCCCCACCCACGCTCGCAGCCCAACCGGTCCAAGGGTGGAATCGTCCCTCCAACCCTTGGATCGGTTGGACTGCTGGGGTGGGTGGGGAGGGAGTTGTGACCTCCCCCACAGCCCAACTCCCCAAGGGTTGGCAGTGGTTGATTCTAGGAATCAGCCCCTGCCACCCCTATGTCGGTTGGGCCGTGGGGGTGGGAAGGAGACAGTGGCATGCAACTCCCTTCCCACCTACCCCCGTAGGCCAACTAACCTAGGGGTGGCAGGGCCGATTCTGGCCCAAGGGTGGGCGGTTGATTCCGGCCCATGGGTGGGGGCTAGGTTTCGAGAATCAGCCCTGCCAACTCTAGGGAATCAGTTTTTGTTTCTTTTGTTTTTTTATTTTTTAATCCTTTTTTCTTTAATTTTTTTTAATGTCTTTTTAATTTAATTTTATAATTTTTTATAATTTTGATTTTTAGTTTTTTTATTTTTTTAATGTTTTTATTTTGTTTTGTATTTTTTTAAATTTATTTTATTTTTCTTTAATTATCTAGTTTTTTTTTAACTAAAAAAAAATAAAAAAAATGCTTTTCATTTTTTATTTTGTGTTAACTTTCTTTTTTTTTCTTAATTTATGTATTTTTTGAAATATTTTACCTTCTCTTTTTCTTAATTTTTTTTTTTACAAGTCAATTTTGAATTTTTTTTGCATTTTTATAGTGTTTTTTTGGATCCTTTTTATATATTTTATATATTTATTGTCATGTTTAAAAAAAATTATGTTTTATTACTTATTATTGCTTTTAAAATTTTTGCGTCTTTTTTTTCAATATTTGAATTTTTGTTTTCTTTTGTACTATTTTTTTCCCTTTTTTATTATTCTTTTTTCAATGTTTGAATTTTGTTTTCTTTTTGTATTATTTTTTAAGTTTTTCTTATTGTTTATATTTTTTTTAATATTTTAATTTTTGTTTTCTTTTGTATTTTTAAGTTTTATTTATTTATTATTTTGGTTTCTTATTTGCAAGGTTCGTGTCGATGCTCGTTTAGCAAAATGAACTTATTATCTGCAATTTGGTAGTTGATTTTAAAATTATCGTTATAATGAATCGACTCTACCCACAATGTGTCAATTTCATGGTTGGTATTTAAGTTTTGATTACAATGGGTCAAGTTCACCTACATTGCATGTCAATTTGATGGTTGATTTTTAATTTTTTGTTCTAATGTATCAACTTGTCTTAGGCTAAGATTTTAAAATCGCTATACATTTAGCATTTACAAAGTAAATTTCTTTTTCTATAATAACTCTTTCATTCTCGTGTTAATTGTTAATGTTTTTTTAGTTATAAATTTTTTCCATAATGTCATGCTTGAAATATTTTGAAAATTTACGATATTTTTGTAGCCATAATCTTTGATTTTAATTCTATGGTTGAAAAATTGTCAAGATTTTAATGTTTTTTAGGCCATGATATTTTATCTTTAATGCTATAGTTGAAAATAGTTATGAGTATTTTTTCTTTAGCACCATACCTGAAAATTTTTGGAATTTTAAGGTTTTTCAGAGACGTGATATTTTAAATTTAATGTCATGCCTAAAAATAGCTGGAATTTTAAGGTTTTTCAAACACGTAATACTTTATCTTTAAATCATTGAAAATTTAGAGTTTTTCGGTCATGATATTTTATTTTTAATGTCATTATTAAAAAATGTTGAAGATTTACCCTGCAAAAAAAAAAAGACTTTATTCCAACATCAACACTTTTCATTTTCACAGTCTTTTAAACAAAAAAAATTGGTGTTTACTGCTAGCTTTAAAAAATGTTAAAGATTCACCTCGAAAAAAAAAATTTCTAGCATCAACACTTTCCATTTTCAACCTATTTTTTCATGTTTTTTTGTGGGTTTTTGGCCAGTGTTCTCATTTTGAGGTAATAGTTCTCATTTGATCAGTAACTATCTTAACAAGGTTGGATGTATTTTTAGAGCATTTTATCAATATTTCTCATATGTGAATAAATCTGACTTTTTTAAAATGGTAGATTACTCCTTTAAACAAAATTGCATAGGAGGTATAAACTCTTCCTTCTTGGCCTTAGTTACCAAAGATACGAATTCAATATCATCTACATGGTTTAGGCATAGTTCACTCTACAATGTGTCTAACAAAGTCATTTCCAAGATATTAGCTGCAAGGCTCAAGATTCTCCTCCTGAAAATCATTTTGGAAAACCATGGAGGATTTATCTTTCAAAGCAAATTTTTGACAATATTATTTTGGTTCAAGAAGAAATATATTCTAGCTAGACAAGGGGCGATAAATGCATGGTTTTCAACTTAGATATGGTGAATTCCTTTGATTGAGTGAATTACAACTATCTCTTTAAGGTAATTTCAAATTTTGATTTTGATGGAAAATCTATTCACTAGGTACCTCTATGCATTTTAGCACCTTGAATCTTTCCATTGGTTAATGGAATATATGTGTGGATTTTCAAAATATCAAGGGGTCTTCGCCAAGGATACCCTCTCACTCCTTTTTTATATATCATAGTCACGAAAACCCCATCCCACCCCTTTCATTAGTGGTACAGGTTATGACTAAGACTCCAACCCCTCTAGTTCTGCTAGAGGAATGGGATACGAGATTTTTTTTTGTGTAAATTCACATAGAGGTATATTTTGATTATTTATTATTTAAACATTTATTTATCAACATATAAATAATGGTTATGATTGTTATATTTACATTTGATTATATTTATTTATGATTATATATATATATATATATATATATATATATAATTTATATTAATAATCTTATATATTTAATTTTTAATTAAATTAACCTCACCACCATGTCCATCGGACCCCACATCCATATCACATTCCACTAATATTTTTCCCCCTATTGGTTCAACATTTATCGTCCTTTTATGCTCTAATCCATGCTTTGCACTAATGTTACCTCAACGATTGATAATCTTGGTAGGGATTGATGCAATCGGGGTTTTGGCCCATGGTTCTAGCCCCACATCAAGTATCCCTCCTCTCCTCCCCTAGATCCAACATTCTAAGGGAATTTCATTAGCTCACCTCCATTTCCGATGACATCATAAGGGAGGGGTGTCACAACATGTGTCTACTGGGAATTCCCTCTTCTCACCCTACCTCTAATTGGTCGTCGAGGGATGGTCTGGGTTTCCCATTTTGGCCATGTCACCCTTCCATTACCTAATCATGAGAAGGCATGATCTGAGCATGCCAATCAAGACCTTCCACACCTAGGGTTCCACCAAGCCCTTTGGATTGTTATGTCCAATTAGATTATAAGTTGGGTCCCAGCCCAAATTCACTGCAACACAAATCTACTACTGGCCCTTGGTCATTTGAGAATGGGTTCATTCCAAGATTGGTTGTAGTAGTTCTACAATTATTTGGATCCATGCTAGCATTTTTGCCATGGCCTCTAAGGCTTGTTAACCCTTACTAGCGTTACCCATCCTAAGTTGATGACCAAACTACTCTTCTCGAGTCCATAAGATTTCTAAAATACCAAAAGGGTCATGAATAGATTAGTACTCCTCGATGATATGTAGGCCAATGCGTACCCTTAGGCATGCAGGACCATAACCAGTAGGATTGTGAAGCTTGTTGAAGACCTCTAATATTGATGGAAATGCAAGGCTACCAATGCCTCTAATGTAATATCACTATTAGAATCGTGATTATCATTACACCAAAACCAGCAGGTGTTAGTAAACAGATTCATCTTCAGAGTGAACGGATCCATGAGAGGATGTTAAGCACATGTCACGAAAAATAGGGGAACGTTGGTTTATCCAATTTCTGACAATCTCCCCCTAGCACGAACTATGTGCAATTCAAACTTGAGACCTCTGGCTCTGATACCACTTGTTGGAGTCACGATTGTTGTTACGCCAAAACCCGCGGGTGTTAGTAAAGGAATCCATGAGAGGCAATTAAGCACATGTCACGAAACACACAGGAAGCACTTGTTTATCCAATGTCCAACAATCACCAATTATTATAGTTAGAAGAGGATGTCTGTAATGCAATGAGATCACAAAATAGAGGAAAAGATAGATCAACAACATGATAATTAACCTCTTCAAGGGGGAACCCCCTTTACATCACATAAATGAAAAATTCTTGGATGATACAAATGATAAGACCTCCTTGGTATATATAGCAGTATATAGGTTCACAACATATTAGGGCCTATGACAATAATAATATAAGGGCTCAATAATAACAATAGTGGGCATTTATGAGACACAACAATAGGAATATGGCGGCCACATGGGGCACAACAATAATAGTATAGGGACCCCACTAGTATTATAGGGACCTAACATTCTCCTTTCCTTCAAAAAGGTGTTTTCCTCAATTTTTGAGTAGTTTTAGATGCTTCTATATAAAATTATCATCCTCCCATGTGGAATATTTATCTGGTAAGTTATTTTTCTTAATGAGATACTCTAATATTGATTTATTCATGTTGTAGCAGCTGTAACACCCTCCAAAACTTTGGCCTGCATCCAATTTTGGAGTCTTCCTTGGGTTTTTTCCTTGATGTTTGCAAACACTTGGGCTCATCCTGTGAGACCATGTTGAGTCTTTTCACCCTCCTCGCTTAACCATTCATCAGACATATTTTTTCATGTTGGTCACAATGTCATGCTTGCAGTCATGTTCTAGCCATTCATAAGGTCTACCTTCATGTGTACAAGTTGTGTCTGCTATGTAAACATCCGTTTCACTTACACATGAAATTGTATGCACTGTTGTGCAAGCATCATCATGGTCGTTCAACGATCTATCACAAGTTCCACACTTTTCACTCACACCGTTGGTCAGTCACACTGAGTGTATGTTGTCTTCATGTTTTAAGCTGTCTTGTCATAAATTCATGTTGAGTGTGTGTTCACGAGGTCATGCATGTATAAAGTCGGTCATTCACACACTTGGTAATTTATTTAAAACTTTGTCGACCTAAGCATCTTCCAATTGTCGGTTATCTCCTAAGTTGCATTGTGTACTTTCAACTCTTAGTCATCATGTACTGCTGCCCAGAATTTTGCAGAGCTTGAGGCTACCTACCAGGAAGTCTGCGTTGTGCAATCCTGGAATCAACTCGACCAACTATCACCCAAAACAACACAGAAGTTTTCTAGCAAGCCATCTTAATCTGCATTGTGAGCAAGCACATCAACCAAGCCTCAAGATGGTCAACTAGAGAGTCTGAACAGAGAGTGACCCTGAGCCTCACTCCTCCAAAAAATTGTGTAGAAGTTGTCTGTTGACAGTGCTGGACCCACCAACATGTCAGTGGATCTCCCCAGTAAGAATTCCCAACTATACCTCACACCATTTGGTGTAGGAGTCCTAGCAGTGGATCGGACGGTATCGCCTTGACCATGGTTATTCACAGAGGAAAGTAAGATGTCCCTGGTGATAGCAAGGGTGTGACATGTGTAGAAAGTCAAAGAAGGTGCATGAGCAGTTCTAACACATAAAGGGTGAGGTGATTGCACCTCTTGAAAACCTATGAAAGCACAAAGTTAAGAAGGGAACACACGAGAAAAGATGCATCACAACATGGAAGGTAAGTAAGCTAGCAATCCAAAGTGATGGTTAAACCAACAACACATTTCAGTAAGATTCATACATACATATACATAAAATAGATACACATGAATGCGTAAGCAAACATATAGATATATCATTTAGAGTAAACAAGATATCTGAAATAAAATATGACATATGCATGAAACATGTTGGCTCTGTTATATTAAGAAGTGTAAGTTCCAGTCATACAATAAAACCATGACCAACCACTAGTTCCAACAACAGAACATTATAGTCACTACCGCTTGCTCCTCCAAAGAGATATGCTGGCTCTGCACAGTGGAGAAGCCAAGGCTCATTGCAATACTCTCCAAGCTTTCTCTAAGATAATCCTATTGGAATATTGATTGACCAAAAGCCTTTACAATGAGTTATGAGGGACTATTTATAGAAAAGGGTGGGGTGGCCCTTGACATTCCCTTTGTGACTATTGATTTACCCTCATGGCTCTTCAACTACTCTAGGACTCTTACATCCAACTATCGACACTTGAACTTCCACTTTACAAGATATTACATACAATCTACACATGTACCCATGTGAGACAAAATAGGCTTGAGCAAGCCGTACTAGAAATCACTATGACTCATACGATTGTGGGAAGACCATATCATCGACATCCTCATGGTGGTCGACAGTAGTGAACTGATGCCAATCTTGGTAGTTCATGATGGTGTCTGTGTACTCTATGGTGACATCTTTCTGGAACCAAACTCTTGCCTCTGTAGCATCTGGGTACACTACTCTAGTTCCTTTGTCCAACTCGTCTAATAGCATGCACATACCGTTGCATGGTGTCTACACTAATCACTAAGTATGGGATGGTGGCTATGCGCATCAGCTCGTCAAAATACGAGTGAAGCTCTAGTCATACTTGATCCTTTGTCTTTGCCTTAGTGAGTGTCCTAATAGATCGGATCACATGTGTACGCACAACAACATCCATACTCCTGAATACTCATGGATGGGAAGCCTACAAACTAGTGATGACCTATGGGAGATCTTCATAGTTCTAGATCTAACTGCGGATGAGTGCCTTGAGCTCAACCGTTATGGGCTTCGTCATCTTGGGAAAGTGTAGCGGGGCTCCCTTGTGTCTCATTATCCATGTTTTCATGCAGTCAATAGCAGTATGCACTTTTGACAAGATATGTGCTCTCCTAGACGTCATTGTTTCCAACTGTTGAGATGGAAAATTGCCTTATCCATGATGCCAAAGTTGGAATACAACACCCACATGACTGACTCAAGGGACAATACTTCATCTAGTATTTCATTTTTTAACTCTTCTCGGGCATCCAAGGTGTAAGCGGACATGTATATTTCTACTTGCGACCATTGGGTAGCTACTGAGCTCTTGTTACCTATTCCATTAGCCTGTGAGCCAACTTTTTGGACCAGTTGCATGCTTTGCCTTCACAAGCCATTTGGTCCAACATGATCACCCAACTCTGTGGGAAGTTTCCCGTTCTCTCTTAGCCATATAAGCGACATCAAAAAATGACCAAGTATTGATACACCTTCCACAATATCTTCGTTTTTTAAACCTAGTTGGGTGTCATCCTGAATTTGGTCAGCTACTTCACCCAGTTCTTCAAGATATCCCTCGAGTTAGCGTTACTGTTGGGTAGGCTGAAAGGTGTCGCCATTGTAATTACTGGCTTCGATATATGGTACATCTGTTCATAATCTTGTGCTATAAAGGTATCAATCTTCATCCGCTGACACTGTTCAATGTCATCGTCTCAGGATTAGTGTTCGATATGATCTAGTGTATCATGTCCACACATGGGAGCACAAGATACCTGCATGCAAACCGATACAATTTGGACTTGTGAATGTTCACATAGACTTAGCGGTCTTCGAAGTCTTCCCCAAATGTGCCTGAGAATGCATCATTGACCTCTTGCCATTTCATCTTGATGTCTTTGTCTACAATCAGGTTGGTGTCTTCATAGATCTGCAAACTTGTAGACACTCGCTCAACTACTTCTCCAGTTGCACTTCCGTCAGTGTCCTTTGATCCTCCTCTCTTGCAGGCCATTGATCCTGAAGTGCTGAGAGATGAAAGGACACCTACTAGATCTGGAGACATGGCAACATGCATGGCAAGAAATCTATCAGCTAAAACCAAAGCAAACTTGAGGGATGACATGCTACATACCTGGGGATTAACTAGCAACTATTGCACAATTTTTCTTGGGAGGTTGAGAGACTAGCTGCCAAGACTACGCAAAAGGCAGTTAGGACTACTGGGAGGCTAGTTGACTGTGTTAATTGTGCAATGCACAATCTAGACTGGCCTGTTGGGGGTTGGGATTGCACAATGTGCAATTTCAGCTAGCAAGGGTTATAGGCCCAGTGATTGCATTGTGCAATTTTATGGGCCAGCAGCCACTGCCCCTTAGAATATCATAATGCAAGATTGGAGGATAGTCACTGGGTAGAAATGCACATTTTGTAGGAGGAAGGTGGATCCTTCACTCTCAGGATTGTGCAATGCTGTCTTGGTAAGGCAGAGTCTAGGCCAAGGTTGCCTAGACCAACCGACAGGAAACTAAAAGAAAATGAAGAAGTGAATGCATGGAAATACTGAGTGTAAGAAGGATTGAATGATCATGCATGAAAATATTGAATGAAGGATTCATAAAATGGAACAACATGCATGTGTGTGAAGTGAGTCACTGAATCGGTGACTATTCGTGCAAAACAGTGTCATGCATGCAACAACAGTGAGATGATAACGAAAATTGAAACAGTGCTAGTACATGCTAATATGCATGCAAATGATAGCAAGCATTCACAGAAATCAAGTAGACATCACTCACACAAGCCAAAACACAAAAGGTGATAGAAATGCTGCAACAAACAAGTTAAGCAGACTTACCTGGAAATAGGTGAGTTGAATGTGTCAAAGACTCCAGGATGTGTTGTCAGATGTCAAAGCTCCAAGATCGATGTGAAGAGGTGAGCTCTAAAGTGTTGAATAAATAAGTTTGAGTCTCATGATGTGCATGCCATAAATCTAGGAAAAAGTGATACTTGGAGGAAGGTTTGCAAAATGATATTTGCATGTAACTTCCAGCTACTAAAAATAGATCCCTAAAATCTAGGGATGCTTTTTTGCATGTTTCTTTTTTCTATTTCAACAGAAAGAAGTCCATGCCTACAAGTTAAGTTTTCTTGGTCTCGGATGGAACCATTCAACCTGATGGCACATGCAACAACCTGCTTTCCTGAGTGAGAAATTTGCAGATTTATGGGAGGCAGTTGGGTTGGCTGCTTAGAGGAATTACACGATTTCTGGGAGGAAAAGCTGATTGCTGCCCAAAATTGCGCAATTTCTAGGCTGAGTGGTTCTTCTAGGCCAAATTGCATAGCTTTCACTGGGAAGGTTAACTAACAGGATTGTGCAAATTCTGAGCCTAGTAGGTTGCCAATCAGGATTGCGAAATTTTGGTGGGAAGATTGGTTCCCTTCCATATTGCAAAAATTCTTGATGGAGCTGCTGAGCCTGTAGCTGGACTAAGTTCGAGGAAGAAGTCTGTGAGGGGATTGAAACAAGTCATCATACATAGCCTGGGAATCTGCTGGAAAACCACTGAAGCTCATGTACTTGATAGTGCAAGACCTTTTGCTAAGAATGGTTGATAGGGAGGCTCCAAAACTAAGCTAAGGAAACATTTTGGAGGGTGGTTGTAGCCGCTACAATAGTTGGTGACACACTAGTATAACTCTAGCTCTCTGAATGGACCTTGTTCATGAAAAGCAAGTCTAACACCTCCAAAGGTATTGTTCATCTCTCCCTTCGTCCTAGTTTCCACACATGCTTGATTGTAATATGTAGCATCTGCCAAGCTCTTGGTTGATTGAAACACATTCCAAGCCAAGTCAACACAATTGTTTCGATTGGTGATGACATGTATATTGATGCACAAGAAGTATATTCGTTAGTGTTTTAGTTTCATCTTTGGTGTTGCTCCTTTGCGACGAGTCCTAAACAGTACCCCCGCGCAGTCACGCAAGAACACAAGCATGCCTTCGATGCCAGCGAGCCTGGTCAGTACCCCAGTGGAGTTACTTGCATCACTTCTCTGTGCAGGAAGCCTTTCTCTTCTTTCACCTTATTCATTTTTCATCTTTCAAAAAATTTCACTTTTCATTTTCATAACTATGCATAGCACTTATTCTTTTCAGAGGCGGAAGATGGATCCTGACTTATTGAGAGAAGAAGAGGTTTTTCCTTCAAATAAGTAGTTTATTATATACCTCTTGCATGCTTGTTAAGGTTTTCCCCCTCACCTTACTCTACTTGACTGAGCTGCCAAGGGTTAACCCAAAATAAACTGACTAGAGTAGGTGACACTAGTTAGCGCACAAGTGTTGTGTTTTCACCAAGGTTCACTTCGAATAGTACGTATTTTCCATTGGCATATCATGGAATGAGGATAACAATTTCTTCATACAGAGGTAGGAAGATAGATAACCAAGTATTGATAACTGCACAAGTCCTCTTGTACTTTACCCAGCTTGTTTCAAGAGTCACACATGGTCTCATGCGAAACTAACCTACGAGTGAAAAACAAGCAAACAAACACAAAATGAAGCAAAATCTGAAGTAAATGTGAAAGCAAACAAACACAAGCCAACAGAGAAACAAACATGCAAAGCAAGTAAGAAAACAAGCATGCAAGCAAACAACCAAAAGAAAACACTACTCCCACTCCTAAGTTAATGGTGCATGGACCTAAGCAATACAGTTGTGTGAACTAGAAAACATGAAAGATATAACAATGAAGACAAACACACTCCAAGTTTAATAGTGTCCATAGAACATAAGTGAGTGCAAGTATATGACATGCAATCTGTGGACTTGACATGGTGTTGTGCGACACTATGTACATATGTGAAGCATACGCATACCATTTACTGTGACATGCAGCCAAATGAAAGAAACAAAGAGAACTTGCATCGTGCATCTATGCCTACTATGTAATATTCCTCCAATGCACGAGTGACGGGATCATGTAGTTGGAGTGGAGGAAACATGATTTGTGTGTGAGATTGATCTTCAATGCATACAAATGAGTGATGAGGAGCCTTGGGTATTTCAACCATTTCGTGATTGGAAGTGAAACCAACCTCAGGAGAACGAGGGCCTGACATAACCATTAGCTTGGGCTGAAGTTCCTCGATAGTCTGGGGGGCTTCGACTTCATCAACAAATATATCATCACAAACAGGTATTTTTGAAAAATCAATGGTAATAGAATCAACATTGTGATTGAATATAGGACTAAATAGATCATGACATCTATTATCACCAAAATTGATTATTTCATCGGCATCCTCATGGTCTGATCAATCAAACAGAGGGGTAGATGAGAAATAGACAAATTCACCCTCTGTGTTTCCGGAAAAAGAAGATGAAAAGTAAAGTGGATTTTCAGTGGATAATTTATCCTCTCCATTGTTGGATGATGGAATGACATCCAGTGCGTCCTCTGAATGATCAACAAAGGGTGCATCTGTAGATGGACATACACATGCGAAATCATGGATGGAGGGTTCACTAAACATGTCAGGAAAGAACGGAGGAGGCTTGGATAGAAGGGAGTCATCGTTCACTGAGTGTTGATGCTCAACCTCCCAGTCATACTCTTCATGAATGACAACGCAGGTTAGTTGTGCAACACCAACTCCACCGATGGCTTAATCCTCATTCACAACAAGTGTAGAGTCCGGAATAGAAGAACATGAGATAATATCATCTAGAGGATCATCCAAGTATGAAGATGGAGGTTGAGGTACAAAAGGTATGTGACAACTCAAAGGACTCACAACCAAATCTGCGTGAAAATTAAGCGAAGTGATGTTGAGAAGATTTGACAGTTGAACGGATGTGTGTGTCTGCTGATTTTTGATGAGGGGACAGCACACAGTCACTTGGGACAATGACCGTATCCATCTGTGATTGCACAGCTCCATCACTGAAGTATGTTGAGCGAGGCTTGGGCTCAAATTTCTTCTTGGGATGGACTGAATTGTTAAGACAGTACTCGAATCTATCCCAAAGATATGGAAATTTCATCTGGCTTTTTAGAGCTCCAAACTGCCAAACACGGAAGCATTGCCAAAAATCCATAGGCGATCCATGCGGGGCCTTCTGTTGTTGTAACAGGTTTTGTTCAAGAGGTTCTAGATCAAAATGATGCAAAGTAGATTCAATAAGATCATAGAACCGCTCAAGTGAGTGCATGATGTCAGGCAGTAGGCTGCAACACCACCATTGTGTGGATTCATGAAGTGTATATGCAAGCAGCAGACTAGCCTCTTCATCAAAACATCCATTTTCCTCGTCAAGCATGGAAAATAAGTCATGTAATAACGTAGGCAAGACCACTTCACCTTCACCATCATATGTGATTTCAGACAAGAGATCAAAAAAACCCCTCTTGATGTTGAGAGGTTCGGCATGTGAAAAACATCGTGGAGGGGTAAGTGTGATAAAATCCATGATAGATGTGAAAAGGTTAAAAACATGATGAGAGGACACCGCTTGTCATCTGTTCCTCCTTCTAGTGCCACAAATGTTGATGGTGCTATACCCGCCAACATGTCAGGGGATCTCCTCGGTAAGAAGTCCCAACTAGACCTCAGATTGTTCGGTGTAGGAGTCCCAGTAATGGGTTGTACGTTATCGCTTTGACTGCGGGTTTGCACGGAGGCAAGTAAGATGTCACTATTGGTAGCAAGGGTGTGACTTATGTAGTAAGTCAAAGAAGGTGCATGAGCAGTTCTAACACACAGAGGGTGAGGTGAGCGCACCCCTTGGAAGGATGTGAAAGCATGGACTTAAGAAGGGAACACATGAGCAAAGATGCATCACAACATGGAAGGAAAGTAAGCTAGCAATCCAAAGTGACGGTTAAACCAACAACATATTTCAGTAAGATTCATACATACATATACAGAAAATAACTACACATGCATGTGTAAGAAAATAGATACATATATCATTTAGAGTAAACAAGATAGCTGAAATCCAACATGAAATATGCATGAAATGTGTTGGCTCTATTATATTAAGAAGTGTAAGTTCCTGTCATATAATACAACCATGACCAACCACTAGTTCTGACAACAGAATGTTATAGTCACTACCGCCTGCTCCTCCAAAGAAATATACTCGCTCTACATAGTGGAGAAGCCAAGGCTCATTACAATACTCTTGAATCTTTCTCTAAGATACTCCTATCAAAAGCTTGGCTGAGTAATAGCCTTTACAATGAGTTATGAGGGACTATTTATAGCAAAGGGTGGGGTGGCCCTTGACATTCCCCTTTGTGACTTTTCATCTACCCTCATGACTCTTCTTCTACTCTATGACTGTTACATCCAACTATCATCACTTGAACTTCCACTTGGCAAGACATTACATACAATATGCACATGTACCCATGTGAGACAAAGTAGGCTTGAGCAAGCCATAGAAGACATCACTATGACTCGAACCATTGTGGGAAGACCAGCTCTTCGACATCCTCACGGTGGTCAGCATTAGTGAACTGATGTCAAGCTCGGTGGTCTGTGATGGTGTCTGTGTACTCTATGGTGACATCTTTCTAGAACCGAAATCTTGCCTCTGTAGCATCTGGGTACACTTCTCTAGCTCCTTTGTCCAACTCATGTGATAGCATGTGCATCATTGTATTGGGCAAGTTAGACTAGCAACATATTGATGCATGGTGTCTACACTGATCACTAACTCTGGCCTGGTGGCTATGTGCATCAACTCGTCAAAGTATGATTTAAGATTCGATCGGACTTGTGCCTTTGTCTTTGCCTCGGTGAGTGTCCCAATAGATGGGATCACATTTGCATGCACAACAACATCCATACCCTGAATACACATGGATGGGAAGCCTGCAAACTAGTGATTTGCTATGAAAGATCTTCATAGTTCCGGATCTGACTTCGGATGCATGAATTCATCTCAACAGCTCTGGGCTTCATCATCTTTGCAAGTGTAACGGGGCTCCCTTGTGTTTCATTGTCCCTCTTTGGATGTAGTCAACAATAGTATGCATGTTTGACAAGATACATTCTCTCCTAGCACATTGCTACTGCCAAGCGTTGAGGTGGAGAATTTCCTTATGTACAGTGCCAAACTTGGAATACAATGCTTCCATGATTGACTCAAGGGACAATACTTCATCCAATATTATCTTCTTCAACTATGTTTAGGTGGATTATTGGTGCCCTATTTTGTCCCCAATTCCACTATTCCTTACCTCCATTTTTTTCATTTTTGTACTCCTATGCCCACTCTCCTATCACTTTCATTGTCCTAAAACTGCCAAAATCCTGCCATGAGGTAAAGAATTTCATTTGTATCATTTTACTATTGATTGGTTATGTTTAAGTGAATTTAAGTTGTTCCTAACGAGCTAACTAATCAATATGATTGAGTGTGAGTATTGCAACAACATGAGCAGGTTAATATCAGGAGAGTTCTTATCTACAAGCCATGTTCTACCATTTCTATACCTAACAACCACTTCAGGATCGGTACTGAACAATATGAAGGATGAATAGGCCGTTCACTTCTAGATGATCAAGTCACATAGAGTTGTGATCAAACGAGTTTTATATCAGCCATGATGAAGATCTTCACCATCCTCACTGAACTAAGACTATGCAAATATTGGGATTAGTTGAAGATTTGTTATGCTAAGTAAAACAGGGTCGTTCTAGTGATCTGATTTGGAAGATTAATTTAGCAAAGTTGTTGGGCTTTCTATGTATGCTCTAGTTTCATTTTGAACTAAAATCGATGCCTATAATGGCCTGATGTGTAATAGCTAGGAAGTTAGTAAGAAAAGGAGAATATTATCATTATATCATTGAAGTATTATTTCCATACATATTATTTTTAAATTGAAGACTGTTATTATGGCCATGCATTGAGCTCAGATCGATTCACCTGATGGTTTGTTGTGACTTTGTGAATTAGATGTGTTAATATTTCCGTTCTTATGTAAGTAGTTAAGCTTCCCCAGGTGTGGTTAGGCCCACCATCATCTGGGAATAGCTCTATATGAATTCTTCGGAAGCATAGTCATGTGTCAATTATAGCTACTTCTAATTTGTTTCTGGTTTGTCTATTAAATCATTTATACACTGCGTGGAGACTTTCATTGATTTGAAACATTTTTAGTGTGCTAACCATTCTATGCATTTTCATACCTTTCAATTTAGCAATATGAATGTGTAGTTCTTGTGTGCATAATAAATATTTGCATGCCTACCTTTAGGACAGAGTCCTACTCTATTTTCCAAAGCAACGATTTGTATTGTCCTAACTCTGATGTTGCAGTCATACGAAAGCTCATTTCAATCACGTTGTGAATTGAATGCTTGTGGTGAGTTGGTCCCTTGTTGAAAACGCAGAACGCACCCCTCGTATGTTGAAGTCAATGTAATTCACTGAAGTAGCAACAATTGATATGGTGTGGGTTTAGTTGTGTCGAATAGGAAGATGGATTCCTAATATGCATTGAGTGGATTTTAGTTAATTCTGAATAGAAATCACATTTCTTGTTTCTTTCCATTATCAAATTGATTGGTCTTCCTTTATGTTATTTTCATGAATGTGTGTCATAGGGGTATTTCCTTATAGATTGTTGATTGTAATAGCTTAAGTTATCATATTATAATCTAGTCTTGTTTCTCGATAGATTCTTAGTGTATTTAATAAATTTCGCAGATTGATTTTGAAAGATTCAATTGAGTGATTTAGATTTCAGTGTGATTCCTTTTTCCTTGTTTCGAGTGCTTGAGTGCAGTGTTTTAGCCTAGAATTTGATCAAATCTAGATACTCTTGGTTGACATATTAGTTTTCAGCTTGAGGTAGTTCCTATTAGCATTGATTTAGTACAATGTGTGCATGCTAGATTTTGAAGTAGTTAAGGTTGTAATCAACAGTGTGATTTACCTCTTTCATTAAGAAGACAGAGTGTTGGTTTGCTGAAGTTTTAAGTAGGTTCGCTTGAGCTTAGTTTGAGATTTGATTCCTGTTAAATGCAATTGAGGCATAGCCTCTCAAATACAGTTTTTTGTGTCTTATAAGAAATTCATAGTTGTCTTATTTTTCTTTTCATTCTTGAAAATAGATTCAGAGTTTGGATTTGCAATCTAACTTTAAAACTATTGAGTTAATATGTGGAGTTTGTTTAATTAGGAATTTTCTTTCATAGTTTATCAGAGCAGCATCTGTGGTAAAGAATTAGGCCTTCACTTGAGTCTAGATTCCAGTCCAAGAATAGAATAGGTTAAGTCCATATAGATTTCAAGTCGTTAAGTTGAATTTGATTATTGATTATGCCTGTGTTAGTAAGATTGATTGATTTAGTTTTTGAAGTTGTGTGTTTACGAGCATTTGTGTGTTCCATTACTTTGCTAATCATTATAAATGAAACTTTAAAGCTCTGACTAAGAAGTGAATTTAGAAAGTGCAGTACAACTTGTGTTTACAAGCCTATATTGACATATAGATATAGGAGAATTAATACACCCGTTAAATCTCTCAACATTTTGGTATCTTTGTCGAGGAAGTTGTAATTTCTTATTGAGGTAAATATTATTATTAGAGTTTCAGGATATTACAGGACTGTTAGAGGGTGGAGAGTGTACAGTAAGGCATGAGTGAAGAGCCATGTATCCACTTTTGTGGGGTTTCTCCAAAGTTTGACCGGTCACTACCTCTTCTTGATTTTCTATTTCCTTTATCTTTATGTGTAGGAGTACAGATAGACCTAGAGACAATAAGGGTAGATTTATTTCCTGTTCTAAATTTCTTGCAACCTTTGGATCAGTTAATATACCTCTCATTAATGCTTCTAATCAATATGCAGGACCGAGACAAGAAGGAGGAAGTGTTGATACCAACTTGGTTTCAGATCGACAATTCTTAGATCAAGGAGAAAAGACCATTCAATAAGTTGTATTTGAAAATACTGAAGGGATCAAGGTAGAAGAACCAGTAGAGCTGCAAGATAACATGGACGAGAAATCAACCAACATCAAATGTGTTCTAGTACCTCCTGTTCATGCTATAATTAGCAAACCTCTTCGGGTGTCGATCACAGATATGGACCACCATGATAGGGAGAACAAAAAAAATGAAGAACACCATGGAGCGGGAGAACGCCCTCGATGCAATGTTAACCTCTTTGGGGGAAACAACTTGGAAGGCCCAAGAGGAGGACCGAGGAAGATGGCGAGGAGACTACCTTCGTATTCCCTATCCTAGATGTGACTCGCGATATCAACATGAAAAGCATCCTAATGGCATATCTTCCGCTCTTCTACGATAAATCATATGAAGATCCTGATGCATTTCTTTTTGAATTTGATATTTTGTGTTGCAGTTATAATTAGTATGAAGATGAACATAAACTTAAATTGTTTCCTGCCACTTTAAAAGATGCAGACCTTAGGTGGTTCATGAATCTAGGGGAACACACTATATACTCAAGGTATGAAATGAATCAGTCTTCCTTGAAAAGTATCAATATTTTGTAAGATTAGTGACATCAATGATATCCTTAGGATGCAACAAATAGAAGATGAAAACCTCGAGGAGTATCTTGAATGATTCCTATACAATTTTCACAAATCTCGTGGGTTAAACTTAGATGAAATGATTGTAAAAACTATGTTCCTAAAAGGGCTGAGGGATGACTGCATTGAAACATTAAACCTTCTTAGCGGTGGGGACATTTATAAGAACCTATTTTCTGAAGTAGTTGAGCTCTGTCATACCTATTCTATGAGCCAAGCTAAAGTAGGAAAAAAGCTTTGTGAACTTAAAGATAATTCCAGAGACTATGTGACAAAGAAAACTTTGGCTAATGTTGTTACGAGAGTCGAATTGGGAAACTTATTAGAAAACTTTAAAACTGGTATACTCAACATAATCAGTAACCTACTAGACACTATGAAAATCAAACAAAAACAAGAGGCCGAAAAAGCAGCAATGGCAGTATTTTGTTCCAAGTGTAGGCGCAAACATGCAGATAGGGAATCTCATTTAAATTCCATTGAGATTTGTGGAATCTTCACTCTAGAACACCTGATGAAGAAGTGCCCATCACTTCCCGGCCTATAGGCTATCTACAAAGGGAACATTGAATCCATTGACCAATCTCAAGCCACCAAAAGGCTCAACTAGAGAGGCCAGAATCAAAATGTGTTTCCAGATCCAAATTCCGAAGGTTATGGTCAGACTCATCCTTGGAACTTCCAAGAATATTACCCTCCTTGGGCTACTCTACAACCACAAAACACTGTCTGGAGCCAGAATTGGAGGACAAGCCCCTATACCAACGCCTATCAACCCCAAACCCAATTCTATGCGCCTTACCCAAACATGCCAAGTACCTCGTATAATCCGACCATGCAATCCTATCATCAAGGGTATAACCCCTACATGTATCAACAACCCACGCTACGACCACCTCCTTTACATCAGTTGTTACCTGTACTTGCTAACCCATCATCTTTACAGTGACCTTCTACCTTGAACCCACCCTAACCTACATTGTTGCCTATGCAACCCGTACCTAACCCAAGTCATAATAGGCCACCTCAACTTGTGAAAAACATGGATATTCATCCTTTTCCTACATATATTATCACTGCCATTCCTATTAATGAAATCCAATTACAATCAGGAAAGATAGTTAACAAATGGAAATCAGTTGTTGTTATCCAAGAATAGGTGCTCTCCACATCATTCGAAAACCATTTGCAAAATGAAAAAAAAACAACAACCACAGAAAGAAGAATCAAATGAACGACCATACCCAGAAAGATTGATTATAAAGAAAGAAGATATCCCACTTGAATATGATTTGGAAAACGAACTAATGAATGTCTGCATTAAAATTCCACTTTTACAAGAAATTAGAGACATTCCTATTTACACCAAAATTTTCAAATATATCTGCATTAAGAAACCGAGGAGAAAGGGGCATAAGAATCAGAATGTTAAAATCATAAGGCAGATGTCCACTATGATTTCCAACTTGCCTACGAAGTACAATGACCCTGGGAATCCCATTGTCACCATTGATATAAACAAATTACTTCTGCCAAATACCCTCATGGATTTAGGGGCAACAATAAATGCAATGACCTATGAAACAATGACATCATTACAGCTACCTAGACTTAGTTACACCCCTATCATTCTAGAAATGGTAGACAAATATGTCGTTAAACCAATGGGAACCTTAGAGGACATAGTAGTCACTATTTCCTCTTGGAAATATCCCATAGATTTCGTTGTCATTTCTCTGAAAACCTCTAGGCCCAAACACCCTGTGGTTCTGGGATGACCATGGCTGGCAACTGTTGATGCTATCATAGGATGTAGAAATGGAGAAATGATTATTTCTAATGGTCCCCACAACCAAACTTTGTCTATTTTTCCCCCTACCCAGACAGCTGCTAAAGTACCATTATGGCTCAAAAACCCATATGGAGATGAGTATTGTATGTTTCCTTTGTTGTCATTAGATCAGTATAGACGTCTCAAGGAGCACTCTGATGAACATGTTTTGTAGTAGTTTCTAGCTGATAGCTCTTATATCGATTATCCTATCTCTTTTCATGGTTATCAACATGTGTTTAGTGATGAGTTTTAGGAAAATTTCCATCTAGTTGTCTTCGCCCCTTTTGCGGTAATGGAGGAAAGCCATGAACCCACCACAGAACCTGTAGAAATTTTTGAAGGAAAGATCTTACATATCGGTACAAGATTGACTACAGAACAGAAGCAGAAGTTGAGTATGATTCTTGAAAAAATTGGAGCTTTCACTGGGGATTACTTGGACATGAGGGGCATACATCTAGACACCTACATCCACCATATTTAAACAAATGAAGAAATGAGACCTGTTCAGCAACCACAGAGGCATATGAACCCAATGTTAAAAGACATTATCAAAGATGACCTTCAGGAGCTCTTGGCTACATATTTCATTTACCCCATTTCTGATAGTAGGTGGGTGTCACTTCTAGTACTGGTTCCAAAGAAGAATGGGAAGTGGCATATCTGCATTGACTATAGAGAATTAAACAAGGCCACATTGCGTGACTATTTTCCACTACCCTTTATTGATCAAGTCCTTGACATGATTTCGGGTAAGAAGTATTTTTCTCTTCTAGATGGGTACAATGGTTATAATCGAATACAAGTCGCAGAAGAAGACCAAGAGAATACTACTTTTACATGCCATTGGGACACTTATGCATATAGCATCCTCCACTTTGGTCTTTGTAATGCTCTAGCCACTTTTCAAAGAGTTGTACTTGCCATCTCCTCTGATTTGATCCATAACAGTGTGGAGGTCTATATGGATGACTTCACAGTTTATGGAGATGACCTTTCACAGGCTTTGGAAAATCTAGAGAACGTATTGATTCGTTGTCAAGAAGTTGATCTAGCCCTTAGTAGTGATAAATGTAAGATGATGCAAACTAAGGGAATTGTTCTAGGGAATTGAAGTTGATCCAGCAAAAATCGAGGTAATCTCGCATATCCCTATTCCTAGTTTGCAAAAAGAGGTAAGAAGTTTTTTAGGGCACGTAGGTTATTATCAATGATTTATTGAGAATTTCAATAGAATTGCAAAACCATTATTTAAATTGTTAACTAAATATGTTGACTTTGTATGGAATGTTGACTGGCAACATGCTTTTCAAGTACTAAAGGAAAAGTGGTCCACTCCTCTGGTAATGAGAGGGCCAAATTGTGTTGTGGGGAAAAGTATCCGATGCGGATGACCCTATCCCTACTCTAAAGGTGACAGTCTTTAGCAACAACTGAAAGTAAAGCTTTGATGTTTTCCTTTATGAAAGTACAGAGAGGGGGAAGAAATGATTAACTAACCTGGTGTCCTTCGCTTAGTTGATCTTGATCCTCTTTCTTTGTCTCTTGTTCCCAGCTCCTTGCTCTCTTTGCCGGTCCAGCTACACACAGATCCTGCACAAAACAAGAGAGGAAACTACAAGATACATGTACTCATAACTGATGCATGGATTAGGGTGAATCAAATATACATGTAAATACAATACATCAATGCAATACAAGTATATAGGAGAACATGCAAAACTTTATTGATAGAAGTAACAGGGTTCTGAGAAGGTTACAACCAATGATGGCTCCAATCCAGCAGCACCTCCCCAGCAGCAAGAACTCTCCTCTTCACCTCTAGTAAAACAATCACCCAATAGCTCTAACTGTAATCCAATAGCACCTCCTTGCTTTACACAAAATTCCAGCCTCCTTAGACCTCATAGAAGAGCTCTATATATAGGAGAGAAGAAGAGAGGATGAGTCAGCTTGAGGCTGGCATAGAGCTGACTAGTGTCCTCTCCCTCTTCAGTTAATCTTCAGTTCTTGAGTCCACTTGGAGATCCTTGCTTACACATGGTGATCAAGTACCTCTTACTCATCACAGGGCGAATCTCATGAACCAAGTGTCAGTTTGGAAGCTTCCTGGGCAATTGACACCTTGCAGAATGACTGTGCCACTTGGCCAATCTCGCCCAGCGCAGGTAGCCTTTATTGCTTTTGACTTTCAGCGCAGGTACAAGGAAGAGCAGTTGACATTCAGCGCAGTTGCTCAGTGGAGCAGCTGACATGATCCAAAATTAGCCTGTTTTGAAGTGTTTTCAGGTGGAGAACTGATTGGAAGTGCTATTGTTTGATGACCTTGTTCTTTTAGGGGTAAGAACAACATGTTTAGGGACTGAGGATCCCTTTAATTATTGACATTTCATGCTCCATGCTGCGAGGCACAAAAATGTCTATAACAGTTGCCCCCTAAAGTATGAGGCCGTTTATCGGGTGAAATGCTTTATCTAGAGGATCCGAAGTTCGTTCCAGTGCTGAGGAGAGTGCCCTGTAATACAATACAATACAATACATTATTTTTCATTCATCATTATTCTCATGATCTAGCTGAGGCGGGCATTCCCATGCTCAGCTTTTTATAAATACATTTTGGTACATATGACAGACAATCGTCTGAAGATAGACTGATAATTTTCTGCTGAAATTATCATCCTTTGAGTAGGATGATCATCTGCTGCAATGATGTACATGGCAAATGCTTTTATATTTCCTGAATATATATCGCAGCCCGGATGGATGAAACTAGATCCGGGGTCTTCAAACTCGTTCGATCTTCACTCTAAGTACAAGTCGATCCATGTGAGAATTGCGCTGAAGTCGAACATGGAAAGACATCGCTTGATTACCGGTCAATAATGTAAACCGTTAACAAGCGCGAGAGGAATCACCAATAATGACGATGACCCTCAAGGTACTGCAGTACAATTCACGTGGCGTGAATAAAGGACTTGGCGTCGAACGCCACGCAAAATCTTCTGGTCGAAGGTCATTGATGTATACCTGTCGCCGGAAGTGAGAAACTTGCCATTGAGGCATGCAAGCTTCCAAGTACTGATGGGGGTGTTCCTAGATCAACTTCTTGGATAATGAGCTGAAGTCGACAAGAAGCGATCCGTCAAAGGAGGGCCTTAATGAATCCCACATCAATGACACGGAACGGAGCTAATGACTTTAGTGGAGGTGAAAACAAATTGTGACATATGATTCAGGGTGGCGATCATGAATGGATGAAGGATAATGTATGGCAGTGGATGGGACACGGTTGACACTTTCAGAATGACCCCTCTTGAACATATAACGACACTGATGCGATGGATCGGTAGCATTACCCCAAACGTGGATGGTGTGGCGAGGACCATGGTGATGAGACCGGTGAATGAAACAACCCAACCCGATGTGATACGGAGGAAAAGTGTCATGTTCAAGAGTGACTCGCTACCATTAAACTTTGAATGTTCTCCCAATTTTTCCCCAGTCATTTCTAACCAGTACCTCTTTATTTTTGTCAAGCTTGAGGAGGATAACATATGCTTGTTCTATAACCTGCCCTTCGGGCAAGCCTATCGCTATGATTTAACGAGCCTAGCGATAGGGAAACTCGTTCTCGTCTAAAGACAAGTTTGTCGCTATTTAATCATTTTAACGAGTCTAACGACAAGGAAAACTCGGTCCTTTTCATTTTTAGAGAGTCTGAAAAGGTACAGAAAGTCAACTCCATAATTCCTTTTTCGTCAGCAAATCCCTTAAGTCCGAAAAAGTATAAAACAATACAGAAGGGATGGTTGTTCGGTACTTTTAACGAGCCGAACAAGACAAGCGCTCGATCCTTTTGTGCAATAATCCCTCAGGTCCAAAAAGATTAAAATTTAGAGGAGGGATAGCGTTCCGGTCATTTAACGAGCTGGAAGGCCAAAACTCGGCAAACTTTTCATATTTTACGAGTCAGTGAAAAGAGCTGAAAGAAGACTCGTCTTTTGAGGAACGAGTGATAAACAGGGATAGCTACAGATTCCAGGTACAGGTTGGAATTTTCCAATCACGGCAGTGTCGCAAGCATGGCTAGGTGAAATCACTCTTCGCAGCTGTTTCTCAAAAGAGGTAAACACACAAATGGAAGTGAATGATCGGCCAAATGAACAGTGGAGGTGATGGATGAAAACACGATCAAGGTTCTTATGGCTGATGAATTTACGATCTCAAAAGGTTATTTACCGGTTCATTTTTTCCATGAGCTTGAACTCTGAGGGAAACTTTTGCTCACACTTTTCTATTTTTTAACGAGCATAAATTCAGTCCTAAAACTGCTCGGATTTGCGTTTATTTTTTAACGAGCATGAACTATATGCTAAAACTGCTCGATATACCAGTCATATGAAGAACGCCTCTCGTAAGGACCAATTTTTATAGAGCTTATGCCTTACCACAGCTGTGCTCACTTTTAGCAAATTTTACTTTTGCCCCACAGGCTTTCTTTCATGCAAGTTTGGACACGGCTAATCTTAAAACCAGATAAATAACCGCCCCTAGCTTGCACTCCAGAAAGTTTGCATGCCCCCAGGTATGGGATAGAATTTCGAGGCTGCCCCTCCTCTCCCCTACTTCTGCTTTTCTTTGGGTGTTCACATTTATTTGTCATCTTGCTAATCTAATGCTAACGATACTTGTCTTCTCGTTATTTTAAGGGGTCTTACGCAGTACTCAGGCTTCCCGTCGGCCCACTTTTAACAAACAGCTATTTATGACAATAGAAGAACACTACTCAAAGATAAAACATTGGTATTATTGAGGGAGGCTTGCCTCTTTCTTATTATTCCAAAGACGGTTCGATTTGCTGCCGCAGATCAATCTCTTTCTTCGGCGGTGCCTATCATTGGGTTGTCCTAAGATGGTTACCCTCTGTCACAACAATACGGTCTCCTTCTTAGTAGACTGCCCCTGCTTATCCTTCAAAACATATGTTTCGATGGGCGAGGCTTGAATTTAAAGATGGTGACTACTTGTTGTAATAAGGGAATTCCTACTTGGGCATTGCCCACTTTTTTAGACAAAGGTGAATGATTCCCAAACACATAACTTTAACAAAATATCATTATTCTAGAACAACCCCACTTCCTACGGACGGGGTACGGACTAGTCATGTTCTCCTGCGGAAATTCTGTCTTATACCCGGAGTTTCTTCTGCCCGAAGCAGACCAGGGTGCATGCCCCCTGGGTCCTAGTCTTTCTTTCCGAATCACTCGCGCTCATCGGGAAGGAGGACCGGGGGCGGAGGCGAATCTTGAGTGAACAGACCATTTAGGATTGGTATTTGACTATTTGCGATGCGAGATCCCGGAAATGAAAGTTGGTCTACGAGCTTGACCACCCTTCCTTCCTGTGGAAAACACATTACTCTAAAGAGTGAAGAGACTATCGCTCCCATGCAATAAATATAGTCACGTCCAAGGAGTAGGTTATAATCCAAGGGTCCTTGAACTACCAACACGTTCATCCTGACGGTCTTCCCCTTCAATGTAACAGGTACATCGGGGAGGATCCCTAATGGTCGACTGGTTCCTTTATCAAAACCTGAGAGATTTCTCAACTCAGGTAAAAGCGCCGGGGAACCCAGTGCTTTCCAAGCAACAGAGGAAAGGATACTCACAGACGCCCCTTCATCAATAATAGTACCAGCCATAATCATTCTATAGATCTTCACAATGATTCTGAATGGTACACTGGCTGGTAACCGGGGTCTGCCTAGTTGATTCCAATCAAAGGATACAACCAGGTCGCTTGGCGGTGGGACCGAATATACGGCCGGATATGACTCTGATGATGTTCCTTCCTGCGATAAAGGAATGGGCGCATTGCCCTGATGCTCATCGGAGTCGGTGCTGATGAAAAGAACCTGGATGGTGTCATCCTTGTTCTCATCAGTGAGGGTGTCGCATGAAGACGACTCTTCGGCGACGGTGTCATTTGAAGACGGGTCTTCAATGACGGGGTCATTGGACGATAGAACCTCTGAAGGAAGAACCGGGCCAACTGCCGTATCGACCTTTAGACTTTCGTCTAGTCTAGATTCAGTAGGTTCATTCTCAATGACCGACACTTCAGCTGACCACTTGAGTGGTTCAACCGGATTTTCAACTATCGAGGGATTAGGCGCGAGTTTTTGATATCCAGGTGGAAGTCGCACCGGTGACACCGGGCGATCTTCCAAAACTCTCTTGGCCTGATCTAAGAATGGACATTTGTGGATGGCATGATGACCTTCACACAATAGACAGGGTGATCTTGGTCCCCTTCTTCGTCCTTCACTCTCGCTAGTTGACGGAATGCAATCAACTTGACAACCAGAGGTTGATGCTACCGGATTGTGCAACCTTGGGGACCAGTCCCTTAGTATCCGGGGAATACAAGGACAATCACGATGGAAACGGATCCCTTTGCAAATGACACATGGCGATTTAGGCCCGGTCGGTGCAGTGTGTGGGTTTTTGTCAGCTTTCTTCTGCTTGCCCCCAGTCGCCTTCGCCAGAGGCTCCTTCTGCTTCTTTTCTTTCTTCTTCTTTTCCTTCTTCTCCTTGGGAGGCTGACTTTTGCCGGCTCTACCTTGCGAAGATGAAGGATCAGAGGAAGTATTATAAGAAGTGGAAGGCTGGTGGGTAGTTCTAGATTGTTCTGACTGTTGATTCGACTGCTCAGGATTAGTGGCGATCTGGACTACATTAGTTGAAAAGAGCCATACAGGGAGGCCAATTGTCAATCCTGGAAGTGACAATGTAGCCATATGAGGCGCACCGACATCTCCCCAAGAGGAGAAGGGATTTGGACTTCCGCCAAGGTTACTTCCTTGGTTGGTGGGCTCCATACTTTTCAACTGAAAGATCAACGTGGGAATAATAGGTGATTATGTTCCGCTTAAAATAAATTTTATTAACGACGCTTTTAGACACAAACTTGCTTTTTCATGTTTTAAGAGTCGAGAAAAAGCTAAAGATGACTCTAGTCGCCTTCGATGTATTAACGAGCCCGAAGTGAGAAATGCTCGGTTGGACTTTTTCAGTTATAGAGTTTGAAAAAGGCCAAAAGAAACTGCTCTGGAGATCTAGGCAGAGGGTGTGCCAAACCTTTCGCGAAACCACAGAATACGTTTTACGGTACGGGTGGTCGATCTTCGTGAATGCTGTGTTCACTGCATCGCGATCAGTAGGGCGGCCGACATGGTTTCCTAAGGATAAAGGATAAAAACCTATAGGGGTCTCCCAATATACGCGACGGTACGCGGGAGCTCAAGTCCGTGTTAGTGCCACCGACTCTCAGGAGGAATCACCCACCTTCGTAGAGATCGACAGTCACTATGTTTAACGACGCCGGAACACGTCTCTACCTAGACCTCTAGATGTTTGCGTTAAATTCCAAAGCGTTGTTATGTAAATTGAGTTTATTTTAATGTTGATCTTTCTTAACAGTTTGCCTTTCAGGTTCGCCACGAGATGTATATATACAACTTCCTATATGCAATCTAAGAATGAGAAGCAAATCTTTTCAATCTTTCAACTTTGAAAAACCTTAATCTACTTGAGGGAAAAGAAGGACACAACTTTTTCCACAGATCAAAGAACACACACTAAAATGCACATCTTCCTAAATCGTCAAGCATACAGTCAAATGCAAAATGCACAATGCATGTATTTCTTTTCGTTATCCTTAATGTTGATGCTAGACAAAAAGGAAACTGTTGTATAATTTTGAATCTAATTTCAAGTAGAAATAAACAAGCTTGTCCACAATCAAAAAGACACCTTATGATAGACTCGTTTAAAAACACAGGAAATGTATAGATTCAAACCATGAAATGAAAAGCAAACAAACTCAAACAGCCATGAACAGTAATGAAACTAGCTCTTAAGATCTCAAAGACACTTTTACAGTTCAGGATCTAAGAGGTCACAGCTATACTGGTTCGCTTTTCACAATGGGAAACTGTAACTGCAACAAGAAATACTGAAAGAACATTCACAGTTTCATCACACAATTGAGGCGGAATAATGTCAAGGAGAAGTGGCTTACAGCAAGTACAATAACCAGCAAGCAATCAGCCAAAAACAAGTGCAAACAGGGCCAAGACACAAAGGGAAAGCTAAGCAAGATAATGGCTAACTGGACCAGCGCAGGTTCTAGTCTGCCAATTTCACTCTCAGCGCAGTTCCCGAAGGGAGTACCTGCGCTGTAATGCAGACTGCCTGTGTACAGCCTGCACTGACTCACGAGAGTTTCGTCTACAAAGAATTCCGGGTCATAAAAACCTCAAAAATGCACTGTTTTTGATGAAATAAAAAGCTATAGGTCAAGTACAGGCTAAGGGATGATCAAGAGGATGAAGATCTATCACAAAGAGTAAAGAGTCTTTTGTAGATAGGCTCTTCAAATCTTGAATTTGCTCAGCAAATGAGCAAGAGTAGCAGTCCCTCTACTTCGCTTTTGATATAGTCAAAAGCTTTTCGATTTTGTACTCTTTTCTTCAAGAAATGAATAGCAAAATACTACAAACACCAACAAGATACTAGGCTCCCCAGTGGAGTCGCCAGTTTGTTGTGGGGAAAAGTATCCGATGCGGATGACCCTATCCCTACTCTAAAGGTGACAGTCTTTAGCAACAACTGAAAGTAAAGCTTTGATGTTTTCCTTTATGAAAGTACAGAGAGGGGGAAGAAATGATTAACTAACCTGGTGTCCTTCGCTTAGTTGATCTTGATCCTCTTTCTTTGTCTCTTGTTCCCAGCTCCTTGCTCTCTTTGCCGGTCCAGCTACACACAGATCCTGCACAAAACAAGAGAGGAAACTACAAGATACATGTACTCATAACTGATGCATGGATTAGGGTGAATCAAATATACATGTAAATACAATACATCAATGCAATACAAGTATATAGGAGAACATGCAAAACTTTATTGATAGAAGTAACAGGGTTCTGAGAAGGTTACAACCAATGATGGCTCCAATCCAGCAGCACCTCCCCAGCAGCAAGAACTCTCCTCTTCACCTCTAGTAAAACAATCACCCAATAGCTCTAACTGTAATCCAACAGCACCTCCTTGCTTTACACAAAATTCCAGCCTCCTTAGACCTCATAGAAGAGCTCTATATATAGGAGAGAAGAAGAGAGGATGAGTCAGCTTGAGGCTGGCATAGAGCTGACTAGTGTCCTCTCCCTCTTCAGTTAATCTTCAGTTCTTGAGTCCACTTGGAGATCCTTGCTTACACATGGTGATCAAGTACCTCTTACTCATCACAGGGCGAATCTCATGAACCAAGTGTCAGTTTGGAAGCTTCCTGGGCAATTGACACCTTGCAGAATGACTGTGCCACTTGGCCAATCTCGCCCAGCGCAGGTAGCCTTTATTGCTTTTGACTTTCAGCGCAGGTACAAGGAAGAGCAGTTGACATTCAGCGCAGTTGCTCAGTGGAGCAGCTGACATGATCCAAAATTAGCCTGTTTTGAAGTGTTTTCAGGTGGAGAACTGATTGGAAGTGCTGTTGTTTGATGACCTTGTTCTTTTAGGGGTAAGAACAACATGTTTAGGGACTGAGGATCCCTGTAATTATTGACATTTCATGCTCCATGCTGCGAGGCACAAAAATGTCTATAACAAATTGGTCCTTACGTTTTCATATTTGTACAGATGCTTTAGATACTACACTGGGTGTGGTCTTGGGACAAAGGGAGGATAAATTTCCCTATGCTATTTATTTCATGAGAAAAAATATTTCTCCCGCTAAATTAAATTATACGGTTACTGAAAAATACTTGTTAGAAGTTGTGCATGCTATAGGAAAGTTCAGACATTTTACTACCTGTTATGAGAAATTTTTCCATGCTGATCATTTTGCTATTAGATTTTTAATGAATAAACCTATTACTAATGGTAGGATAACAAGGTGGTTGTTGCTTTTACAAGAATTCAATATAACTATAATTGATAGGCCTAGAAGGGATAACATGGTAGCTGACTTCTTATCTCGTTTGAACATTATGCAGGGAAGCATGCCAACACAAGTGCCTGATGAATTTCCATATGAAACATTATTTTCCATTTCTACTAATTCTCCTTGGTTTTCTGATGTCACCAATTATCTAGTATCAAGGAAACTACCTCAAAACATGTCAGCCCGAGAAAAACATAATATAGTACAACGCAGTGCTAATTTCTCTTGGATTGAACGAGATATATTTTATACCAAGCCAAAAGGCCTATTTATCATCCCATGGAATTTTAACCAGGCCTGGAATGATAATTGCCAGGGGCACTTCTTATTTAGGGATCTAGAAATATCTGGTTCGGGTGACCCTTTGCATTCTTTTTCCACTTGGATAGATGCCCATATGGAGAGAAAACTCTTTAAATGCCACCTTTGGTGCCAAAAAACTGAAGTGTAGATGACCGGGCCCACTTGGAGAAGTCGGGACCTGAAATTTTGCGAAACGGGAGCAAATTGGTAGTTTTTTCCTCTGTGCGCCACGCCAAATTCTCTGTGCATTGCGCCACTTTGGAGCCTTCTTTGAGGCACTTGTAGGTGTCCAAAATGTGTCCAAGTGGGCTTGTTGGAAAGCTTGTCCTGTCTACATTCTGACCGCACTAGAATTTCCCAATTTCGTGCTTATTTGCACCTCGCAATCTTCATTCTCCCAAGACTACTTTATGTGTGTCAAAAAAGTGGCAGAGAGGCCATTTTTTGGTGTTTTTTGACCTTTAGGAGACCCAGATATTGTCAAAATTTCTTGCCCAGACACCAGTAGTTGTAAGTTTCGATGCCAAATCCAAATATTCAAGCGGTTTCTTCATTGGAGCCCTATAATTTTAGCGTCGCTCTAGTGGCGCGGCACGCAGGGAGGAATTTCCTGTTTTGTGTCCAAAAAATTTGCTTGTGACCAGAATTTGCCCAAATTTTTTGAAATTTGGGCTGGAGGTTCCTTATGAAGTGTTTTTCTGTGCCAAGGAAGCCTCAGCCAAGATTCAAAGCCGATCTTGCTCCTTTTCCTCCTTTGCCTCCTTTGCCTCTTTTGTCGCTTTGCTCAATTTTGCCTTTAGGCTCCTGATTCTTGCTTTCGAGCTCATGTTTCAGGCCTGGTAATGGTGATTCATGCACCTCAACATATCTTTCTCCCTGTTAGCTTTATCCAACAGCTACTCCAAGTGAACGTTAACTTTATCTAACACATACTCCTGATCCTCGTCTCTTTGCTCCATAGGTCTGCCTTGTGCTGCCAGGATGTGTCGCCGATTTTCCTTGATCATTTGCAACTCTATCTCAGCTAGCCAATCCTCAAATTGCTTGTTCCTCTGCTCTAGATACTGCACATTCCACTTGGCCCTTTCCAAGTCCAGGGATAAGTTCTAAATCACTGATTGCTGCTCCTGAATGATCTCTCCCAGCTCAGCATTCGTAGGTTCTGCATCTGTCTCATCATCCTGGAGGAGAACAAACTCAGTCTCTTGCTCACCTGATGGCCCTTCCTCCTACACTGGCTCCTTGCCCTTACCCTGCTCCTATGGTGCTGATGTCGGAAGTGAGGCCCCTTCCACCCCGAGTGGAGATAACACTCGCTTTCCTGCTGCGAACAACAACCTATTGCCCTTCTGGTATGCGATGTATACTGGCATGGTGGCAGTCTCATGGTGCTCAAACTGACGTGAAGGAGCTCCCACCTCATGCTCTGCCTCTGATACCACTGTTGGAGCACTGAAGAAATCACGGGAGATGAAGTCCTCCTAAGCAATACCCTGCAATCCTAACTGATGGTCCACCAAAATCCAGATGAGAGCAAAATGATAGACATTGTTTAGCTGCTGTCGAGGGGTCTTGCACTGCATGAAGTTTTTCATCTTCTCAATGTTGTTGCAAATGAAGAATGGAAGGCTCATCATCCGCACCCTGGTGAAGTACATGAGCAACCTGATATGATATGCATAAAGGTGAGAAAACCTCCCCTCGCAACTAAAATACTTCATGATCAATCTCATGAGCGGGGCATACTCATCCCTCAAAAATCTGAATGGAAAAACTCTGGTGAGTTGGCCCAAGCAGCTGTTCTTGATGTAAGGCTCATAGTGATGCATCTCCACTTTCTTTTTCTTATGCCACTATTCTCCAATGTTCGGTATTCCTGTTGCCACTGATATGGTTTCCGGTGTCAATGTGAAAGTGACCCCAACCAGGACAGATTAACCTCCCTGTAGATGAAGTGAAAAATGGCGGACCAACTCATGATGGACTTTGACATTCACCACCCTTTGACAAAATTCATAACATGCCAAGTGCTGGAAACTAGACATGGCAAGTGGGCATGCCTGTAGCTCAGTGAGGGTGTTTGGCTCATCTCTTAGATGTTTGCCACTCCAGTGATGTCTTTTGTGGGCCCTCTCTCCTGAAGATGTGTCACTATGGGTCCCCTCATCATACTCTGATGAATTTTCTGATGCCATTACTGCTGCTTGCACCCTGAGTTTTATGCTGCCCTCTGAATCCAATGAAACTGGTAGATGCTATGAAAATCTGTCACCAAGGGGACAATAAAACAGGGAGTGTTAGGAGGGGGATGATGAAAAGGGGAATAGGGGTTTAAAAGGAGAAATTTATCAGGGATTTGGGAGCATTTTGGTATGGTGTTGATGGGGTAGGGTTTGGATATTTTGAGCCATAGGAATAAAGGGAACAAATGGATATGATTACAGTGGAGCTAGGGTGATTATTAGGGGGAAACTTCTACAGGGGAATTCGCTGATAGAGGTAGGGCAGGAGCATATTTTAGCAATAATGTCGCTGTAGCAAAACCCTTTCTTTTTGACCTTCTTTGTGCCATCTTTGCTTTACTTTTTTTAAAAATTTTACATTTGATTCATGGTCATCGAAATCACATTCCTCTTCAAGTTTGAAATGCCAATGGTGAAGGTAGTTGGGCTACCTCTCACACCTTGAGGGTTATTCACAAACATTTTGGGCAATTTAGTACATTTTTGGGCTTATAAGTCTGCGCACCATGTGCCGGGTATGCGCCGCATCAGTGGCAATTTTGCATTGTGGTCGGGCTCCCAGTGCGCCGCACACCCTGAGTGTGCCGCACGCCCTAAGTGCGCCGCGTCACCTCGTGTGTGCGCCGTGCATTGTAAAGTCACCCAGACATGCTTGAAAAATAGGGGAGAGGGTTTTAGGGTGGTTTTAGGGTGGTTTCTTTAGGAAACATGATGGAATGGAGGCGGGAACGATGAGGAGTGAGGGGACAAGGGGAGGGGAGCAGAACCATGGTGCTTATCATCACATTTTTGCAACCCCATGTCTCATTTTTCTTGATGATTTTTTCATGGTCGATCTTGTGCTTTTGGGGTACCATTTAAATATCTTATGCACACCAAATTATTGACAAATTTGAGAGAGGAGAGGTGTCAACAGGGTCTACCTCTTGATTTGCTAGCCTTCACCGAGATTTGGAATGATTTGCACTGTTTTTATGCCCCTGGCTATGTGTGTCACGCGCTAAGCCCAGTGCGCCATGCGCTGGGTGTGCGTCATGCCCTTGCAAAAGCTGAATGGTAGGCAGGCTGCCTGTGCGCCACTCCCTCTGTGTGCGCCGTGCAACCTGGTGTATGTGTCACGCTCCTTGAAACCGGATCTCACTCACTCAACTTCCTCAAATGTCACTCTCTTACCTTAGTAATGTCTCTCCCAAGCTTGCAAGAGCACAAATGGCTTTGCTTTGGGCCACAACAAGTATATATAGGCTTGGAAGAGATGGGTTTGATTTTTTCTTCTTTGAAAACCCACTTTCTAATGTTTGTGTTTTGCACTTTTTTCATTGACTTTAAAACACCTTGATTTTCATTTTTTCTTTGAAATTTTGGCCCAAATAATGAAATTTTCGGCATTTCTTTGTGGGGACTGTGTGATTGGGAATTTGGCCATGGAAACCATGACTGCATCTGAAAAATTCAACTCGTGATTTTTTGGAAAATTTTGTCGTAGTTGACCTTGTTTGACTTTTCTTCAAAACAGAGTTTTGAAAAAGAGTCGATGTCTCTTCAGGTGATGATGAAGCTTTCAGAACCATAGCTGTATAAGGTCTCCCTCTAGCCTACATGGCTTGTTTTGGACATGCTTTCAAAGACCAAATTGATGATTTCCTTGACCCAAATATAAAAGATGACTTTGTCCTGTAATACGACCAGACCTTGACTATCATGAATTTCAGTGATTATGGACCAAGACCTAACCCAGCAGGGGCCAGACATGAGGGAAAATGACTAGAATGACTTTCTCCGTCAGATCATGGCATGTCCCTAGCAAAATGCAGCTGAGTGAATGGAGCGGGACACCTAAAATTGAAATGCACAAAGAGTTTTGATCTCTGACGGAGGGCTGACCAGACCGACTCTAACATTGGCTCCAATGGGGGATGGTAGCTTCTTGGAGGTGCCAAGAAGAGTAGATCTCTGGAGGAGCTAGACAATGCCTTTTGTCCATTGGGCTATGGAGTCATCATTTTAATAAACAGCACAAGACTCTGACTTATTTATGCAACTGGAATAACCAAGAAATTGACTCAAACTTGACCTTGAAATAACTTCAAAATTGACTTTACAGACTGAAACCAAACTGAAATAAAAATGGTATTTACAATGACAGTGGAAGCAACGTTAATATATCAATAGTGATACTGCTTGAGCAGCAGACCATTGATCAGCCCTCCAGGACAATCTTCCCCGTTCATTTCCTTCAGAAGAAAGGCATTCTGACCTCTATATGCTGCAATTTTGAAAGGACCTTTCCACAGATTTTTGAACTTTCCGTGCTTGCCTTTCTCTTCATTCCTTGCATCCCACTTCAGCACTACATCATCCAACTAAAATTTATCCACTTTAGCTTTTCTGTCTTAAATTTTCTTTATGTTCTCGTGCAACTTGGATGTGTTTTTGAAAACTTCTTCTCTTGATTGCTGCAAGTGGATCATTTGATTTAGCCTTCTCTACATGGGATCCTCTTCGCTACCGGCCTCCTGAAGAAGTCTGACCACTGGGGCAGCAAGAGAAGTGGGAAATACTATGTCCACTCCATAAACCAACTCAAACGGTGACATGCCAATAGACCTTTTCTGACTGATCCGATCTACCCAAAGTGCATGGACCAACCTCTTGTTCCAGCTCTTCTTATTTATTTCTAGCAGCTTCTTGATGATGTTGACCAAAGATTCCACCAATCCATTGCCTTGCGGATGATAGGTAGTTGAATGACCCAAAATTATATGATATTTATGACAAAATTCTACCATCCTTTTCGATTTGAAAGTTGCTGCATTATCAGTGATTAATTTGTTTGGACAACCAAAGCGAGACAAGATGTTATTTTCGAGAAATGAAATGATTACCATGTCCATCACTTGTCTGGTAGGGTCTGCCTCAATCCATTTTGTGAAATAATCCGTCACTGTAAGGATCCACCAATGCTATCCGGAAGAGGCGGGATGAATTTCCCCAATGAAATCCAACCCGCACTGCTGGAATGGACCGCTCACTTCAATAGGCTTAAGTGGTAAAGGCTGTAATTTCTATTTTCCTTCGAAAATTTGACACTTATGACAGAGCTTGACCATCTTATGCACATCAGCAAACAAAGTAGGCTAGTAGTACCCTGCTCTCAAAATTTTGTTCGCTGTTGACTTCCAAAAAAGATGACCTCCACATTCTCCTCTGTGGAAATCCCCCATGACTTTCTTTTCCTCCTCTTCCACCAAACAATTTAACAAAATGCCACCAGGATCTTTTCAATATAGTGCGGAATTCAAAATACAAAACTTGTCAGCCTTCAATTTGAGTGTTCTCACTTTGTTTCTAGTCAGGCCTGGTGGTGGTGATAGATTTTTCAGCACATATATTATATCAGAATACCATGGGGACAAAGCAAACATTTCAGATACCTGAAATGACCTTCCTTCCTCATTCTCATCGGACATGGCAGCGATCTGATTTATGTCCAATGCATGCAAATTTGATTCAGCTATTAGCTTCGCCAACCCCTGTCCTTTGACCAGCTTTGTAGGCTTTATCTCCACATCGTATTCTAGCAAGGCTGCGATCCATTTGCCTCTTCTCCCTTCCGGATTGGTCTGCACTAAAACATATTTTATAGCAGTATTAGGAGCATAGGCCAGAATGTGAGAATGTAGGATATACACCCGGAAATCACTCAATTCTTTCACCAATGCCAGGGCTTGCTTCTCAATGATGTCGTAATTCAAAGCTGCATCCCTTATATCCCTGCTGAAGAATGCAATGGGTCTTTCATGATCATCCCTCTTCTGCAATAATACCGCTGCCATAGTGTGCTCAGAAGCAAATGAAAACAATAGGAAATCTTGAGTGTAGTCCGGGCTAACTAGAACTGGAGCTGAAGAAAGGGCCAATTTGACCAAGTTGAAAGATTTTACAACCTCCTCTGTCCATTTCACTTGGCTGTCCTTCTTGAGCATGTTGGTCATTTCTCTCAAGTGTTCTGCTAGGTCTATATGAATTCCATCCTTTGAAATGATGTGCCCAAGTAATTTTCCTTCCTCCATGACGAACAAGCTCTTCTTAGGATTCAGCGATAGACCATATTTCCTGCATTTTTGAAAGACAATTTTTAGGTGATGCATGTGTTCTTCATTAGACTTTGAAAACACCGTCAAATCATCCAAGTACACCACCAAAAAGACATCCTTCTCATTCGCAAACGCCAAGTCCATTGCCCACTGAAATGTGGCACCTGCATTCTTTAAACCGAATGGCATTTTGGGATAGTGAAAGGTTCCCCATGGAGTGGTGAATGTTGTCTTGTCTCTATCATCTTCATGGACGAAAATTTGGTTATATCCAGAATAACCATCAAGCAGCGACATACGAGATGCCCCCACTACTCGCTGAAGTATATGGTTCATCTTGGGTAGTGGATAGTTGTCCTTCAATGAGACCTTATTTAGATTTCTAAAATCAATGCATAGGCGGATCTCACCGGTCTTCTTACGTACAGGTACTAAGTTACATATCCAATCTGAAAAATCTGATAGGAACAATGATACCTGACTTGTACAACCTATTTACCTCTTTTTCGATGGATGGCAGCAACTTTGGATTTATCCTTCTCAGCTTTTGTCTAAATGAGTTTTGGTTGGGCTTGATGGGTATTGTGTGCTAAATGATATTTGTATCATAGGTCTTTAAATCAAAATAATCCCAAGCAAATACATATGCAAATGAAGCCATCAAATTGATATATTTGTCCTTGATCTTTGGAGGTAATGCTTTGGACAATTTTACCAACTTTGGATTGGCAGCTGTACCGATGTTGACTTCTTCTACACCCTTCTCTGTCGGCTGCAATGTTGGCTTGCGAGCTACATCATCCGGATCAAAAAGTTCTTCTAGAGGTATCAAGCCTTTAGGAATGATGTTATTCTTCAGCTGCAATACGTCCATTTGATTGATCTGCACTTCATCTGTACCATTCCCCTTGTCCTCATCATTTTCCACATCGATTGAGGTTTCTTTGAACTTTCCTTTGTTGAGCAGAAAATCTTTAATCTCCTCATCATCTTGAAACACTTGCCAATGTCATTGATTGTTTGGAATGGTTGGACGATGCCTGACATGGATTTCAAATTTATTGCTGGAGTTCATGGGGATCTTCAAGTTTCTCGTTGCCTTGGCAAGAGCATCAGCGATACTATTTTGTATTCGTGGCACACATGTCAAGGTGTATTATGAAAATAGCTTCAATATGTCTAAAATTGCATTAGGATAGGCCCGCATCCTAGGATGTTTTGTTTGATACTCACCTCTGACCTGTTTTATCACCAACTCGGAGTCGCCATATACTGAAATCCTCTTTGCATTCATCTTTCTAAGAATCTTCGGGCCAGCAATCAAAGCTTCATATTTAGCTTCATTATTTGAGCATTCAAAGGCCAGCTTATAAGAGCAAACTCTCACGCTGGTAGGCACTTTGTTTGGGGCAGAGAAAGGACTGCGTACCCAAATACCAATACCAGCGCCATCATTCCCTACTGCTCTGTCAAATTCCATGGTCCACAAGCCTTCTTCGTCTTCTTGCAAGTGCTAAAAATCTGTTTGTCGTGCCTTGTCTGCTTGCTGTCCATCGTTTTCAGCTGATTGCCCAATCTTTCGTTGCTTTTCTTGTCCTTCTTTCTTCAAGATTTCTCTGAAATTTTCTGTTATTTCCAGAATGTCGTCTTCTTCTACTATCTGACTATCTATCTCATTTAAACTATCTGAAAGCAAAACAAAAGACTCTAAATCTGTATGTACATAGTTGATAGGATGATTTGTCGGTTTCTCCTTGCTTGTGATCATATATTTCATCTTTTGTTCCTGGTATAACTTCCTCATTTTTCCAAACACTGGGATTGTTGCATAGGAGAAATCCAGCTGTAGTGTCCCTTTCAATTTCGCTACCCAAGACCTGGAAAGAAGCATGCCAAACCTTGGAGGAATATCTGCTACCACTACATCAATCAGAACATTTTTCATAGGAAGCTGATCCAAACTCACAACTAAGTCTTTGATGAGTCCTATACATCTTACTCTACTGGAATCGAATGAATAGAGATCATGATATTTCTGGGTGATGTCCAGACCAAGCTTATCCAAGATAGCCTTAGGCATGAGATTGTGAGAAGCTCCGGAATCGAACATGGCATTGTGTAACACAAAATCATGCAATTGTAAACTGATATAGAAGGGTGGCACATCGCTCTCAGGAGACTCACCATTTGTTGGTGGTCCAAAAATCATTTTGGGTTGATCATCTTCTACATTTACCATATTGGACATTGGGTCCAAATTCAACATTTTAGAAATTTGTCCTCTATAATTGTTGTTCTTCATTATTTCAGTCAAAGGGATGGATACCTTTAGCTTAGAAATCTCATTCTCTAGGCTGAAAGCAGGAGTTTTTTGTACCTCTTTGACTGGAATCTCTCTCCTTTCCTTCTCTTTTGATGTGGCTGGTTGTTGTGATTGTTCCGTCGATTTTTTTTTGTTGCTCTCCGGACCAACCGCCTCCTTTCCTTTTTTTGCGTGGCTGATGAATCATTTTTTGTTGTTTCACCCTCCTTTTTTTGAATTGGTTTGGCCAGCACATCTCTGTTTCTAAGGGAATATCGTTGTTGTTGTGTGGAAAAATCATTCATATACCCCCTTTGATATTCTTCTGACTCTTCCTCCAACACAGTGTCGCTAGCTAGAATAAAATCAGTGTCTTGGTGTGTAGCTAAATTTACTGCACATTCTTCCTCTTCGGTGATGTAAGTAGGCAGCTCATCTGGAGTGAAGAGATGGTTTTCCTCACCTATCACATTCCTGTCCTCATCTGACTCCGGTCCATGTACAAAATTCTGTTGCAAAGGTGTTTGTATTGGTTGTTGTGCTGTCTGCTCTTGAGTCCGCTTATCTCTTTGTCTTATTCTATATTGGGGTTGTTGTTGGCCACGAAAGTTAGGATTCCTAACTTGTGGCTCTGGCTTGTCAAGTTTTACCCTTTCAAGCATCTCCTCTACCTTTTTTAGAAGCTTATCCATTGAAGAAGATTCTTCTTTCACCGTGGTTTTCTTCACTGCTTTAGCTCTAGCTCTTTTGGACAACAGATTTGCCTCAACGCTGACCGCAATTTTCTGCATGTCTTCCATTGTAGCCGGTTCTCTCTCTCTTAATTGGTACGCCATGTCAGCATCAAAACCATCTAGAAACTTCATCATTGCTAGTCCCACAGGTGGCTTTAGATGGTCTGGAATTTTGTTGTAGACTGCATTAAATCTAACACAATAATCTTGGACCGACTCACCGGCATTTCATTTGATTTGCTCGTATTCCGCCAGAATTTGAAGAGGATTCTTTTTCACTTCCCACCGGTTCAAAAATTGTCTTTGTAGCTCAGCCAAGGTAGTGATACTTGCAGCCGTCAAACCTCTGAACCATTTCCTCACATCACCTGCAAATGTTTGCACAAATAGCCTCATTGCCATGTTCTCCGCATCGATCTCATGAAGTTCATAGAAGTCCGCCATTTTGTCTACATGTTGCTGAGCAGTAATGTTGTTAGGAGTGCCATCAAAAAATAGGATTTTACTTTGATAATCATTTGGCATGTCGTCTAGGACTTGGGGTAGAACAAGGGGTGCGAAACAGGCAGCCATCATTCTCGGTGGATTTGGCCTTGGAGGTGTTGGAGGGGTGTGCGAAGTTTGCAAGGGGCTTCCAATTGGAGTTTGGGGCTGTTTTGCAATGTAATTATCAATTAATCTATTGGCTCTTTCTGTTTCAAGGTCCATAAGAAATTGCGGATTGGGGACGGTATAATCAACAACCCTTTCGGATTTAGACTCAAATAAAGATATTTCAAATCGTTCGTCAAACTCAAGCTCTTCAAGATACTCATAAATGTCGGGACATGAATGGGATTTGAACACGGGAGTTATGGTGCTTTCTTGACGAAGGAGTCTTGGGATCAAATTGGGGTTTTCGTAAATATGAGGAGGGTCCAGGTCTGGATTCGCTCTGGTATATCGTCTCGAAGCCAGCGTGCTATTGGGAGAAATTATAGGACACAACCAACTTACTCAGCCTTTTCGATCCTAAGCTCATCATCCGGAAGCCTAGAATTCTTATGAAACAAGGGGATTTGATTTTCAACTTATTCCCCAGTGGAGTCACCACTATGTTAGCACCTAAGTCTGCCTTAGGCTGAAGGAAGGCAAAAATTGGGGTAACCACAAAGCACGCTTAGTCTGGTAGCTAGCCCTACTAGAGCGGGAGAGGGCTCTCTCCGAGTCACGATCAGCGAATGGATAAACAAAATGGTCTGAGATGACTTACAATGCAATATTTACCTTAGGCTAGTAAGTGAAAAGGGATTTTGAAAACAATTTTATGAATGATCGAGCTTCTGGGATGTATATGGGACTGACGCTCTGCAAAGAACAGAGAATTGAATATGAAGGCACATATTATTCTGTGAGGCAAGGTAGGCGAAAAGAGCAACAATTTCCGTCTAAGGTAATGTGGAATGGAAATATTGCTGAAGAAGGTGAAAAGGGCATAATCACATGAATCCTTTTCAACAAAAGAATAACACTGCATTTGAAATTTTCCCACAGGCAGAGCAATATAAATTGAATTATACCTATAATAGAGTTTAGGCTTCTGTGATCCATATCAAGTTTAGGCATGCTGAGAAAACCAATCATCATGTTTGTATTGAAGAAGCCAGTGTTATTGCTAAGGTTTCGCATTTCCATCATCGAAAATTCAGGGAAGCGCTTGAGATCGAAAAGAGACCAAGCAATCTCAATAGAGAGGATGGTTGGAAAGTCAGTAGGTGTTGGGTCCCAGCCCTCTCTTCCTAGTCGTTTTTCGTCCTCTTTGGTTTTTGGTGTCTTTTATCCTTATTTATTTATTTTATTATTATTTTTATTTATTTGTTGTTTTATTTATTTATTTATTTATTTATTTTATTATTTTTTATTTATTTTATTCTTTTTAATTTTTGGTTATTTATTCATTAGTTTTTATTCGTGTGTATAGCAACCTATTTCTGATATTTCAAGGTCCTTTATGCCTAATTTTTCCATTTTAATTCCTATTATATTGATTATTTTATTTAAGGGCCTCCATATAACTAACTTTCCTTACTACTTATATTTTTAACTAATTTCCGATCTATCATATCATCCTTTGATTTTCTTTTTATTAATTAACATTCAATTTTTATAATATTTTTAAATAAAATTTATTTAGACATTACTCTATACATTTAACTTATCCTTTATTATAAGGTCATTTGATTAACTGATTTTCCATTTAAGGTCCTTTTTATAGCTTAATTACATTTTATTATTTAACATACATTTTTAATAATACTTTTATATAAAATTAATTTATATATTACTCCATCCTTTATTACAAGGTCATTTAATTTACTAATTTTCCTTTTAAATTATTAACTAACTTATAAACCTTGATTCTCTTTATTACCTTTTATTATTTTTTAATTAACTTACAATTTTAATAATACTTTTAAATAAGATTATATTTTCTTCATTTAACCAATTTCCTTTTTAAATTATTAATTAACTTATAGAAATTTTTATTTATTAGGTCTCATGCCGAATATAATTTTTTATTCATCCATTAGGTCATTTAATTAACTAATTTTCCTTTTAATTATTAATTAAATTTTAATTTTAATTATTAACTTTGATTCTCTTTATTACCTTTTATTCTTAATACTTTTAAATAAATTTTTTTATATTTTTAGGCCTTTCAAGGTCATTTATTTGACTAATTATTAATTAACTTATAGTTTTTAATTATTAGGTCTCATACCATTTACCTTAATTTATTTATTTTTACGGATTAAAATATTATAATAATTTTGACCCCTGTCCTTGAGTCAAACTAGACGTTAGAGATGATAGTTGTTGGAGGCTCCGCTCAGACTATTTAGCATGATGAGATAGATCTGTTTCTTCATCTTGTCCTGACGATGAACCACACTAGTTGGTTCGAAATGCGTCGACAAATGAGATTCCATGTGATTTTCGCCGAAATCTTTCTCTAACTTGAATTCTACCTAATCTCACATAGAAAATTTCACTGAAATGAAACGTGAAATGCATTATGAAACATAACAAGATACATATGGAACAAAAGAACACATTTTCTACACTCACAACCACAAATATCTCATGAAACAGGGCCGCTGCCTTTCATTAATTCTGTCAAAAATACACAGTGCAGAAACAGAGTTTCTTTCGCACAGTCTCCCAGAAGTTACAAGCCATCCAACCCTTTGCAAATAACTTGCATACAATATATAGAATGTGTGAGGAAGAGATATAACACCCAGGGGTTGGTAAGTTACTCAAATCATTACGAAAAGGAGATGGAGAGCTAACCATCAGCTACAGGTGCAGCGCTCTCAAGCATGAAATTTGGCTGGGGTGACCCTTTGCATTCTTTTGCCACTTGGATAGATGTCCATCTGGAGAGAAAACTCTTTAAATGCTACCTTTGGTGCCAAAAAACTGAAGTGTAGATGACCAGGCCCACTTAGAGAAGTCACGACCTGAAATTTCGCAAAACGGGAGCAAATTGGCAGTGTTTTCCTCTGTGTGTCGCGCCAAATTCTCTGTGCATCGCGCCACCTTGGAGCATGTTTTGGGGCACTTGCAGGTGTCAGAAATGTGTCCAAGTGGGCTTATTGGAAATCCTGTCCTATATACTTTCTAATCCCACTAGAATTTCCCAATTTAGTGTTCATTTGCCCCTCCAAATCTTCATTCTCCCAAGACTTCTTTCTATGTGTCAAAAAAGCGGCAGGGAGGCCATTTTTGGGTGTTTTTTGACCTTTAAAAGACCCAGATCTTGTCAAAATTTCTTGCCCAGACACCAGTAGTCGTAATTTTCGATGCTGAATCCAAATATGCAAGCGGTTTCTTCATTGGAGCCTTAGAATTTTAGCATCGCGCCAATGGCGTGGCGCACGGGGAGGAATTCCCTGTTTTGTGTCCAAAAAATTTGCATGTGACCAAAATTTGCCCAAAGTTTTTGAAATTTGGGCTGGACATTCCTTGTGAAGTGTTGTGCTATGCCAAGGAAGCCTCAGCCAAGATTCGAAGCCGATCTTGGTCCTTTTCCTCCTTTTCCTCCTTTGCCTCTTTTGTCGCTTTGCTCAATTTTGCCTTTAGGCTCCTGATTGTTGCTTTGGAGCTCATGTTTAGGGCCTAGTAGTGGTGAGTCATGCACCTCAGCATATCTTTCTCCCTGTTAGCTTTATCCAACAACTGCTCCAAGTGAACATTCACTTTCTCTAACACATACTCCCGGTCCTCGTCTCTTTGCTCCATAGGTTTGCCTTGTGCTTCCCGGATGTGTCATCGGTTTTCCTTGATCATTTGAAACTCTATCTCAGCTAGCCGATCCTCAAGTTGCTTGTTCCTCTGCTCCAGATACTGCATGTACCACTTGGCCCTTTCCATGTCTAGGCATAAGTTCTCAATCACTGATTGCTGCTCCTGAATGATCTCTCCTAGCTCAGCATTCGTAGGTTCTGCATCTATCTCATCATCCTGGAGGAGAACAAACTCGGTCTCTTGCTCACCTGATGGCCCTTCCTCCTACACTAGATCCTTGCCCTTACCCTGCTCCTGTGGTGCTGATGTCTAAAGCGAGGCCCCTTCCACCCCGGGTGGATATAACACTCGCTTTGCTGCTGCGAACAATGGTCTACTACCCTTCTGGTATTTTGATGTATACTGGCATGGTGGCAGTCTCATGGTGCTCAAACAGATGTGAAGGACCTCCCACCTCATGCTCTGCCTCTGATACCACCAGTGGAGCACTAAAGAAATCACAGGAGATGAAGTCCTCCTAAGCAATACCCTCCAATCCCAACTGATGGTCCACCAAAATTCGGATGAGAGCAAAATGATAGACACTGTTTAGCTACTATCGAGGGGTCCTGCGTTGCATGAAGTTTTTCATCTTCTCAATGTTGTTGCAAATGAAGAATGGAAGGCTCATCATCTGCACCCTGGTGAAGTGCATGAGCAACCTGATATGATATGCATAAATGTGAGAAAACCTCCCCTCGCAGCTGAAATACTTCATGATCAATCTCATGAGCGGGACATACTCATCCCTCAAAAATCTGGATGGAAAAACTCTGGTGAGCTGGCTCAAGCAGCTGTTCTTGATGTAAGGCTCATAATGATGCCTCTCCACTTTCTTTTTCTTATGCCACTGTTCTCCAATGTTTAGTATTCCTGTTGCCACTGATATGGTTTCTGGTGTCAATGTGAAAGTGATCCCAGCCAGGACAGATTGACCTCCCTGTAGATGAAGTGCAAAAAGGTGGGCAAACTCATGATGGACTCTGACATTCGCCACCCTTTGACAAAATTCATAATAGGACAAGTGCTGGAAACAAGACATGGCAAGTGGGCATGCCTGCAGCTCAGTGAGGGTGTTTGGCTCATCTCTTAGATGTCTGTCACTCCGGTGATGTCTTCTATGGGCTCTCTCTCTTGAAGATGTGTCACTGTGGGTCCCCTCCTCATACTTTGATGAATTTTATGATGCCATTACTGCTGCTTGCACCTTGAGTTTTATGCTGCCCTCTGAATCCAATGAAACTGGTAGATGCTCTGAAAATTTGTCACCAAGGGGACAATAAAACAGGGAGTGTTAGGAGGGGGATGATGAAAAGGGGAATAGGGGTTTAAAAGGAGAAATTTATCAGGGATTTGGGAGCGTTTGGTTATGGTGTTGATGGGGTAGGGTTTGGATATTTTGAGCCATAGGAATAAAGGGAACAAATGGATATGATTACAGTGGAGCTAGGGTGATTATTAGGGGGAAACTGCTACAGGGGAATTAGCTGATAGAGGTAGGGCAGGGGCATATTTTAACAATAATATCACTGTAGCAAAACCATAGCTTTTTGACCTTCTTTGTGTCATCTTTGCTTTACTTTTAAAAAAAAAATTACATTTGATTCATGGTCATCGAAATCACATTCCTCTTCAAGTTTTAAATGCCAACGGTGAAGGTAGTTGGGCTACCTCTCCAACCTTGAGGGTTATTCACAAAAATTTTGGGCAATTTAGTACATCTTTGGGCTTATAAGTCTATGCGCCACACACTTTGCCCAGTGCGCTGTGTGTTGGGTATGCACCACGCCAGTGGCGATTTTGCACTGTGGCCGGGCTCCCAGTGCGTCGCGCGCCCTGAGTGCGCCGTGCCACATCGTGTGTGCGCCACGCACTATAAAAGTTGCCCAGACTTGCTTCAAAAATAGGGGAGAGGGTTTTAGGGCAGTTTTAGGGTGGTTTCTTTAGGAAACATGATGGAATGGAGGCGGGAACGATGAGGAGTGAGGGGACAAGGGGGGGGGGGAGCAGAACCTTGGTGCTTATCATCACATTTTTGCAACCCCATTTTTCGTTTTACTTGATGATTTTTTCATGGTTGATCTTGTGCTTTTGGGGTACCATTTAAATATCTTATGCACACCAAATTATTGACAAATTTGAGAGAGGAGAGGTGTCGACAAGGCCTACCTCTTGATTTGCTAGCCTTCACCGAGATTTGGAATGATTTTCACTATTTTTATGCCCCTGGCTGTGTGCGTCACGCGCCAAGCCCAGTGCACCGCGCGCTGGTGTGCATCGCACCCTTGCAAAAGTTGAATGGCAGGCAGGGTGCCTGTGTGTTGTGCCCTCTGTGTGCGCCGCGCCCTCTGTGTGCGCCGCGCCACCTGGTGTATGCGCCGCGCTCCTTGAAACCGGCTCTCACTCACTCAACTTCCTCAAACTTCACTCTCTTACCTTAGAAATGTCTCTCCCAAGCTTGCAAGAGCACAAATGGCTTTGCTTTGGGCAAGAACAAGTATATATAGGCTTGGGAGAGATGGGTTTGTTTTTTCTTCTTTGAAAACCCACTTTCTAATGTTTGTGTTTTGCACTTTTTTCATTGACTTTAAAACACCTTGATTTTCATTTTTTCTTTGAAATTTTGGCTCAAATAATGAAATCTTTGGCATTTCTTTGCGGGGACTATGTGACTGGGCATTTGGCCATGGAAACCATGACTGCATCTGAAAAATTCAACTGGAGATTTTTTGGAAAATTTTGTCATAGTTGACCTTGTTTTCCTTTTCTTCAAAACAGAGTTTTGAAGAAGAGTCGATCTCTCTTCAGGTGATGATGAATCTTTTGGAACCATAGCTGTATAAGGTCTCCCTCTGGCCTGCATGGCTTGTTCTAGACATGTTTTCAAAGACCAAATTGATGATTTCCTTGACCCAAATATAAAAGATGACATTATCCTGTAATATGACCAGACCTTGACTATCATGAATTTCAGTGATTATGGACCAAGACCTGACCCAACAGGGGCCAGACATGAGGGAAAATGACTATCATGACTTTCTCTATTGGATCATGGCATTTCCCTAGCGAAATGCAACTAAGCGAATGGAGCAGGACACCTAAAATTGAAATGCACAAAGAGTTTTGATCTCTGACAGAGGGCTGACCAGATTGACTCTAACACTTTCTACAAAAATTCCAAAGTTAAAATGATTAGGTCGCCTTGGTGTTTATGTAAATTTTTTATGGGGAGCATGTTCAGGTGGGAAATTTAAGTTTTAGAGTTACAGAGGAGTCAATGAGAAGAGCGATCAGGCTACCAGAAAAAGGCGAACTGTTCTTTAAAGGAGGGTAGATCAGTATTCCAAACTGCACCATGTTTTTGAAGCCCACTTACAGGTCTCTCAGCTGGGTGAAAGGAGTACTATGGAGTTGCATAGAGGAATAATGGCACCCACTTCTCACAATGCTACGACTTTTTATAACTTACGAGGGAAGGTATGTGGTTGTGTTCCTCTATTACATATGGTTGATGACTCATTTTAAAGAAGACAAATTGTTAAACATTCCCCACTTCTTGAAATTAATTTTGCATAAAATGGCCCAAGGGGTGTAGTGTCAGAGCAGGAAATCTGAGACCGCATTGTATCACCATAGCCTCATTAAAATTATGTTATTCACTAAGCTTCGAAAGAAAAAGAGGTCATGGGAAGATTTCTTAGTTGGGAACCTTCCTGGGAAGGAAACTCAAACAAAAGGGTGGCAACAAACAATGGGCCAATTATGGAAGCAAAATGACACTACTTCTATGTCTAAATCCCAATCAACACCTGCCTCTCCTACCCATTCTCCCATTCCTATTCATGAAACCCCTCAGGCAGCTGATAAATCCTCAAAGGATAGAGAGGAAGTGATTTTTGTGGAAACCCAAGTGGGCATGAAATGAAAAAGGAAAAGAGATAGGGTTGAGTTGTATTGACCCGAGTCGAGCCCCATGACAAAAGATGAAGTATTATAACTTGAGTCAGAACCTTCCCAAATTCCCGAAGGTGCTAGACCTAGGCTGAAATACAAACGAGCCCTTTTCCCATCGATAAACCCTTGACTTCTCTAGCCAAGACCTCTGCTCAGGGTCGACGATGAACTCATAGTATGGCTCAAGCCCAGCAATCCATGGCTAAGGGTGCAAGTTCCGATCACGTCCACATTTCTTCATCCCCTAATTTTGATGCACAAAAGTTTGAAGTGTCCTTTGAAAGAGCCCCCAGGACCACATCTGAAGCAAATATCCGTATGGATATTGCACGAGACTTAGAAACATTATCTCCCATTCAGCCATCAGTGAGCAAGAGTGCTACTAAGAAAAGTCAGCATCTCTCTTCGCCAAGAGGCTACAGTGGGAAATCGCCTGAAGGCGGTCCATCTCAATAGTCGAAAACACCTACCAGGGCTCCCAATTTTGATGCAGAGGAAAATATGAAGATCCAACTTGTCAAACTACGAAATATAATTATTAAACTCAGAGAGCAAGCTAATAAGTATAAGGTCTTATTTCATTACATCATGGAGGTCAATCACTAGGTGAGAGACTCTAATCTTAGGCTGTATGGCCACAATAATGAATTAAAGAGGAAGAATAGGCACCTACTGCGTTGGAAAGAATCGAGGTATAGGCACATTAAAAAGTTGAGTGCATAGGGTTTAGCCCTCCAGTTTAAGAAAAGTTCCCCACCAGTTAAACATGGGATAGAAGTGTTGGTTAAGACTGCTGATCTTTGACCACAGTCCCTTTTACTTGGCACACTTTTCCTTTTTGGCAGATGTAATAGATGCATGAGGACATGCATCCAAATAGGCATGGGAGGATGTTGGTGCCCTGTTTTTTCCCCAATTCCATTATTCCCTACCTCCATTTTTTTCATTTTTGTACTCCTGTACCTACTCTCATATCACTTTCATTGTCCTAAAACTGTCAAAATCTTTCCATGAGGTAAAGCATTTCATTTGTATCATTTTACTGTTTATTGGTTAAGTTTAAGTGAATTTAAGTTGTTCCTAATGAGCTAACTAATCAATATGATTGGGTGTGAGTATTGCAGCAGCATGAGCAAGTTAAAATCATGAGAGTGCTTGTCTACAAGCCATGTTCTACCACTTCTGTACCTAACAACCACTTTAGGATTAGTACTCAACATTATGAAGTATGAATAGGCTACGCGCTTCTAGATGATTGAGTCACCCACAACTGTGATCGAACGAGTTCGATATTGGCCATGATGAAGGTATTCCCCATCCTTGTTGAACTAAGCTTATGTCAATATTGGGATTAGTTGAATATTTTTTATGCTAAGTAAAACATGGTCGTTCCAGCGATTTGATTTTCAAGATTAATTTAGCAATGTCGTTTTGCTTTCTATGTATGTATAGTCTTGTTTTAAACTAAAATTGATGCCTATAAAGGCCTAATCTGTAATAGCTATGAAGTTATTGAGAAAAAAGAGAATATTGTCATTGTATCATCAAAGTATTATTCCTAGACATATTATTTTTAAATTGAAGACTATTATTATGGTCGTGCATTGAGCTCAGTTTGATTCACCTGATGGTTTGTTGTGAGTTCATGAATTAGATGTGTTAAGCTTTCCATTTTTCTATAAGTAGTTAAGCTTGCCCAGGTGTGGTTGGGCCCACCATCATTTGGGAATAGCTCTTTATTAAATCTTAGGAAGCATAGTTTTGTGTCAATTATAGTTGCCTCTCATTTGTTTCTGGTTTGTATATTAAATCATTTATACACTTCATGGATACTTTCATTGATTTGAAACAATTTTAGTGTGCTAACCATTGTATGCATCTTCAGACTTTTCAATTTAGCAATATGAATGTTTAGTTCTTGTGTGAATCATAGAGATTTGTGCGCCGACATTAAGATAGAGTCGTACTCTATTTTCCAAAGCAACGAGTAATATTGTGCTAATTGTGCTATTGCAGTCATATGAAAACTCATTTCAATCATGTTGTGAATCGAATTCTTGTGATGAGCTGGTCCCTTGTTGAAAATTCAGAATGCACCCCTTGTATGCTAAAGTCAATGTAATTCACTGAAGTAGAAAGGATATGGTGTGGGTTTAGTTGTGTTGAATAGGAAGCTGGATTGGTAATATGCATTGAGTGGATTTTATTTAATTCCAAATAGAAATCGCATTGCTTGTTTGTTTCCATTATCAAATCGATCGGTGTTCCTTTAAGTTGTTTTCATGAATGTGTGTCATAGGGGTATTTGCTTACAGATTGTTGATTGGAATAGCTTAATTTATCATAGTTTAATATATTCTTGTTTCTCGATAGATTCTTATTTTCTTTAATAAAGTTCGCAGATTGATTTTGAAAGATTCAATTAAGTGATTCAGATTTCAATGTGATTCCTTTTGCCTTGGTTTGAGTGCTTGAGTGCAGTGTTGTAGCCTAGAATTTGATAAATCGAGATACTCTTGGTTGACATCTTAGTTTCCAGCTTGAGTTAGTTCCTATTAGCATTTCTTTAGTATAATGTGTTCTTGCTATATTTCAAAGTAGTTAAGGTTGCAATCAGCAGTGTGATTTACCTCTTTCATTAAGAAGACAGAGTGTTGGTTTGTCGAAGCTTTAAGTAGGTTCACTTGAGCTAGTTTGAGATTTGAATCATGTTCAATGAAATTGAAGCATAGCCTCTCAAGTACATTTTTGTGTGTCTTATAAGCAATTCATAGTTGTCTTATTTTTCTTTTCATTCTTGAAAATAGATTCGGAGTTTGGATTTCGGATGTAACTTTAAAAATGTTGAGTTAATGTGTGGAGTCTATTTAATTAGGAACTTTCTTTCATAGTTTATCATAGTATCATCTTGTGTGAAGAGTTAGGCCTTCACTTCAGTCCAGATTCTAGTCCAAGAGCATAATAGGTTAAGGCTATAGAGATTTCAGGTCTTTAAGTTGAATTTGATTGTTGATTCTACTTGTGTTAGTAAGATTGATTTATTTAATTTTTGAATTTGTGTGTTTATGATCATTTGTTTGTTCCGTTACTTAGTTGATCATTATAAAGGAAACATTAAATTTTTCACCAAGAACTGAATTTAGAAAGCGCAACACAACTCGTGTTTTTCAATCCTGGATTGACATATAGATGTAGGAGAATTAATACACCCATTAAATCTCTCAACATGGATTTTGTAACAAGTTCTCCTCCTTGCTTGACCATCTGTATCTCCTTAGCCATTCTCTCCTTCTCAACTATCAAGGAGAAAACACTCGAGCTATTGGCTTTGGCGTATGCTCTGGTAGCATCAACCAACGTTGCTGGATGCTTGCGCATGTCAAACACGATCACTTGGTCCTCAAACTATGCCGGAGATGTGTTGGCATCTGATGTAGACACTCTGCGAGATTGTCTCCAAGGATCTGAGTGTCTCCTTGGTCACTTGGGACTTGTTCCACTTCCAGATCTGGTAAAGCTGGTAAGTCAACCTCCTGGTGGTAAGGCATGAGGTCGATGTCTTTCTCTAACTCCTGTTGCTCCATATCCATATCCATCTGCTCAAGTGCTTGTTCAATCTCTTGAGAAAAGTCCTGCTCCTACGATTTCTCAACCTGTCTGCTTGGCGCCAGTTGTTCGGATGAGTCGACTACCTATACGGGCGAAGTTTCGTTTTCCTGTACATGTTGTGCCCCCCTGTTGTACTTGTTCCTGCTGTGCTTCCTTCTCCTATATGTGCAGCTCTTGTTCCTTCCGGAGTTGCTCCTTCAACTCATGCAACTCATTCTTTGTTTCCTCCATTCTCCATTTTTCTCTCTACCTTTGTGCGTTTCTCTTGTCGCGATGTTGCCTCTTCGCTTCTATTGCCAAAGTTGCTTTCTGCACAAGTGGGTCTACTTTGAACTTGCAGCATTGTTTGCCTCCACGTTGTCGACGAACTTCCTCTTGCCTTGGTCATGCACTGGTATGTTTACCTATGCTATTGGTGCTAGCCTGGATGCTGCTTCATGCTGCTTTGATAACCATTCCACGGCAATGCCCACCAGTTCATTGGGTCTAGAGAAACTGTAACAATATCACCACGGGTCTTCCTACACCCAACGACATGCCCCATCGATCCACTGAAACTATACTCTCGCGCAATGATCTTTCACAATATAGTGCGGGTCATATGTATTGAAGCTTCAGACATTGAAATTTCTTGATATCCTCTATTTCGACATCTACATGCTCGAGGTTTTGTATCTCATATAACCCAATCCGCAACAGAAGAGTGGGAAAAGGCGTCTTCTTCTTCTGGTGTAGCCTAGCTGACAATCCTACCGAGATGTGATATGATACTTCCTCCATGATGATCTTTTCCATGGAAAACTTTGGAAAACCATCCAGAGGATTCTTCGCGATGTACATCTGTATGAAGGTGTCAGACGGTGAGGCATACCAATCCGCTATATCTATCAATGCCTCCATTGCCACCTTCGACATGTAAGGTGGATCCTTCTCAAATATCATATTGTACACTGGGGTGACAAAATGATCTCACAGTTGGGTGATGACTCCTCTGAAGCTACATTCGTGCAACAATCTACAATAAGTATTCACAGAGGTTTTTGTCGATGTCCATGCCCACTTCAAGCTCATGAGCTCTTGACGGGAACAGATTGCATCCAAGATGTAAGAAGACATGTAGATTTCTTCTTGTTGACCTTTGGGCGGCTATTGAGCTCTTGTTACCTGTTCCTTTAGCCTGTGAGCCAACATGTCAGACAATTTGCATGCTTTTCCTTCACTGGCCAATTGGTCCAACGCGATCACCCAACTCTACGGGAAGGTTCTCGTGCTCTCTTGGCCATACAGGAAACGTGAAAAGATGACCAAGTATTGATACACCTTTCACGATATCTTTGTTTTGTAAACCAGGTTGGGTGTCATCTTGAATTTGGCCGGTCCTTCACCTAATTCTTCAAGATCTCCCTGGAGTTGGAATTACTGCTAGGTAGGCTGAAATGTGTCTCCATGGTGACCACTAGCTTCGACATATGGTACATATGTTCATAATTGTATGCCCTAAAGGTATCAATCTCCATCCCCCTGACACTGCTAAATGCCATCGTCTCAGGATCAGTGTGCGAGATGATCCAATGTATCACATAGAATTGGCAGTCATCAAGGTCTTCCTCAAATGTGCCTAATAATGCATCATTGACCTCTTGCCATTTCATCTTGATGTCTTTGTCTACAACCGGCTTGGTGTCTTCATAGATCGGCAAACTTGTAGACACTCGCTCAATTGTTGCTCCAATTGCACTTCCATCAGTGTCCTTTGATCCTCCTGTCTTGGAGGCCATTGATCCAGAATTTTTGAGAGACAGACAAACACCTACTAGATCTAGAGACATGGCAACATGCATGGAAAGAAATCTATTAGCTAAAACAAAAGAAAACTTGAGGGACGACATGCTACGTACCTGAGGATTGACTAGAAAGGATTTCAGAATTTTTCGTGGGAGGCCGAGAGACTGGCTTCCAGAACTGCAGAAGAGGAAGTCAAGACTGCTAGGAGGCTAGTTGACCTCTGGAATTGTGCAATGCGCAATCTAGACTAGCCTGCTGGGTGTTAGGATTGAACAATGTGCAATTTTAGCTGGCAAAGGTTACAGGCCTAGTAACTGCATTGCACAATTTTCTACTCCAACAACCACTACCCTCAGAATTGCACAATGCAAGACTGGAGGATAGTCAATAGGAAGAAATGCATATTTTCTGGGAGGAAGGAATAGCCTTCCCTCTCAGGATTACACAATTCTCTCTTGGTAAGGCAAAGTCCAGGCCAAGGTTGCTCAGACCCACTGATAGGCAACTGAAAGCAAATGAAGAAGTGAATGCATGGTGGTACTAAGTGTAAGTATAATTGAATGATCATGCATGCAAATAGTGAATGCAAGACTCATAAAATGGAACAACATGCATGTGTTTGAAGCGAGTTGTCGAATCAGTGACCATTCGTGCAAATAATGTCATGCATGTGACAACAGTGAGATGCAAATGAAAACTAAAATGGTGCTAGTACACGCTAATATGCATGCAAACAATAGATATCATTCACATAAATCAATCAAACATCACCCACACAAGCCAAAACACAAAAAGCGATAGAAATGCTACAACAGACAAGTTAAGGGGACTTACCCAGAAATAGTTGAGCTGGATGTGTCGAAGACTCCTAGATGTGTTGTGGGATGTCAGAGCTCCAAGATAAATGTGAAGAAGTGAGCTCTAAGGCATAGAATAAATAAGTTTGAGGCTCATGACATGCATGCCACAAATCTAGGAAAAAACGAGACTTGGAGGAAGGTTTCTAAAACAATTTGCATATAACTTCTACCTGCTAAAAATAGCTCCCTAAAATTTAGGGATTCTTTTTTCATGTTGCTTTTTTCTATTTCAGGAAAAAGTAGCACATGCATGAAAGTCAAGTTTTCTTGGTCTCGGGTGGAACTAGTCAACCTGATGGCACTTGAAACAACCTACTTCCCTAAGGGAGAAATTTGTGCATTTCTTGGAGGGAGCTGGGTTGGCTGCCCAAAGGAATTACACAATTTTTGGGAGGAGCAGCTCACTGCTACCCAGAATTGCACAATTTCTGGGCTGAGAAGTCCTGCTGGGCCAGATTACGCAGTTCTCACTGGGAAGGTCAAATGATGGGAGTTCGTAGTTTCTGAGCCCAACAAGCTACCAATCACAATTGTGCAATTTCTGTAGGGAAGACTAGTTCCCCTCTAGAATTGCACAATTTATTAAGGGAGCTGCTGAGCCTACAACTAGAACAAGTCCAGGGAAGTAGCCTATGAGGGGAGTGAAACAATCCATCATGCACAAGCTGGCAATCTTCTAGAAAACCACTGAAGCTCATGTACTTGACAATACAAGACATGTTGCTGAGAATGGTTAGTAGGGAGGTTCCAAAATGAAGCTAAGGAAAAATTTTGCAGGTTGGTTGTAGACGCTACAAAACTACCAAGCATTCCTACTTCCATTGATTGAATAAACTGCGTAGACATTCCATACAGACACCTTGTGTTCGTCACTCTACTTCTCTCAAATGTTGTGTAGTTTTTCCACCTAGGAAAATGTGCAGTTTTCATGAGCAGTCTCCCAGTCTCCCAACATCTCGCTCAGCTCAAAAACTATGCATGGATGTCTAGCAAGCCAGCCTCCTAGCTCTGCACAATTTTTTACTAGTAGCCTCCCACAGCTTGCTCCTAGCACCCTAGAAAAATTGCACAATTTTTGTGAGCAGCTTCCCGCAACCCACTTCCAGCTCCCTGGAAAACTTGCACAGTTCTTATTGCCAGTCTCCCCTTACTGCTTGGAATGTCTCCCTGAATTTTTTTTGAAAATCTTCCCTAGAGCCGAGTCATATACCATATACATTCATTGTCGATTCATATTTCCCATCTCAGCGTCCTAGTGAACTTTGCACAATTTTCATGAATAGTGCTCAAAGCCTGCTTCCCAGCTTAAAATATACCTTGCATAGTTTCATATCCTTGTCCTCTCTCCTAGTCACCTGCATCCGAAATTGAACGATAATGTATCATGGTAGACTAGGATATTTATGGATTTGATGATGTCTCGTCATGAGTGATTGTAGATATAGGTACATGGACGAGACATGACACAATGATGAGCGGGATGAACAAGGAGAACATGTGAGGAGATTGTTTCGTGAATGGACGAACAAGGAATGTAGGTGAGGAGATTTGTTTTCGAACAGACGAACAAATGGAGCATGCCAAAGTACAAGTGAAGGAGTGACATTCACATGCAACATCAAGCAAACACCAAGAGCATTGAAGAATTCACACACCTTGCCACACGAAGGTGAAGATATAATACACCAAGAGCACATTCATCACTCAACATCACTGCAGTTTGACATGCACACCACCAACAACATGAACACACCAGCTCTGTTGTCTGGAGTCATGTCATGAGTCATCTCGGCCACATCACTATTGTAGGCCACACTGTTGTAATCAATGTAATGTAACGTGGAAGTCCAAGAGACTCAAATGTAAATATGAAGAGTCATGTAAAGTTGAAGAGTCATGTAAGTCAAACAGTCGTGAGAAAAATAAAATAGTCACAAGGGCCAATTTCACCCTTACATATAAAGATCCCTCATTTATACATGAAAAATGCTTTTCACCTTGGCTCCTCCACATAGCCTTGAGAATCTGTAGTCTTTTCTTTGAGGAGCAAGTAGTGGCTCCAACAACCCGCTATCGAGGTTAGTGATATATGGTGTACCAATGTGTCTTGGAGCTTTCACTTAATTCAGAAACCTGATAACATGCCAACATGTTTTCACACATGTATTGTATTTGTTTGTAAGACTATTCTTTGGAAACTTGTAATTCATGTTGCTTTAACCTTTCTTAAAACAATTGAACTATTTCAGTTGTTCTAATACATATTCTTACAAAAATGTGTTGTATAATTTGTTAATGTTGTCTCATCCGTGTGGGTAAACCCATCGAACTCTCAACGAAATAATTCCCATAAACTTGTTATAATGACCATTGCACTCATGTGGACTACTCCATTGGGTTTTGTATGTGCTATGCATTCACTGTGTGTTTTTAACTGCTGCATCCGTGTGGACTACTCCACCAGAAGCTATGCATTTCTTGTTGTGTTGTGTGTCCCTGATAGATTTGGGACTATTCACTTTCAACTTGAGACTCACATCAACCCTCTCCCTTCGCGGAGAAGGAAACTTGACACAAGAAACACTAAGCGCTCACGAGGCATGCGAGCCTCATCATTCGAAGACAAAGAAGACCACTTTCATGCACTGACAAGAAAGAGCTAAGGAAAACCTTTAAGACAATGGCAACCGGGCCATCATACTAGATGGGACTCCTACACCAAACGGTGTGAGGTCTAGTTCGGACTTCATATCAGGGAGATCCCCTGAATATTGGTGGGTCCAGCACCATCATCATTTCTGGTGCTAGAAGGAGGGTCGCTAGTTGTTTATGTATGAATGTCCTCTCTCCCCCACTCATAAATCATTTGGTCGAGGTAGTAACGCGTACTCCCTCTCACCTACGCACAACTTTGAAGTTGGTTACTACTCACCTCCGAGACGTGAACACGAAATTTCATATCAACACCTCCACTCTATCCGTCCCATCACCCGTCAGTTCACGAAATCAGTCGGACTGATTCAAGGAATACTTCATCTCCCATATGCATTAAGAGTGCCAAAAACCACTCCCATAGGGGTTGTTGTATCATCAGTGGAAGAATCAGTTCTTGCCACACTCGAAGGTCTGGTATAAGTTTTTGAGAACAAAGAGGAACCTTGGTATTCAAACTAGGAGAACGAGACACCCTCGTGATCTTGGGATCACATTACGGTATAGGAGGCGGAGGGGAAGGAAATGCAAGAGGTGGAAGTAGAGACAAACCAACAGAATCATAGATGGAACCATCAGATTATGAAGAGGAGGAGGAGGACGAAGAAAAAGAAGACATGGCTGACCAAAACATGGAATGGATGAATCAAGGACCATTGGCTCTATCGGGTGCTTTTCATAGGATGCAAATCGTTCGTAGAGAATGCTCACAAAGTACAACCTTGACAGCACAATGAAGGTAGAAGACCACTTGGAAACTTCTACATATAGCTGCAGACACTCAAGGTGTGGCTCAATGACATTGCATGCAGATTGTTTCCGTGTACCTTGGATGGCCGCACACTAGTATGGTATCACAACCTTCCTGTCAACTCCATCCATAACTTGGTTATTTTCAAATGAATATTTTTGGAAAAATTCATTTATGACAAGACTGCGACCATGTTGCTCAAAGAGTTGGCAAATCTAAAAATGGAGTCAAAAGAAAAGCTAAACTATTTCAATCAGAGTCTTTTTTGCATATTGAACAATTTTACAGTAGACAAAAAACCTCATTACCCCATCACTATTGACTACTACACGTCCACACTACCAACCAAGATTGTGCAGTTCATCAAGCGAGATGTGAAACCACCACTATTAGAAAACTTTAAAGAGGCTATCGTTGTAGAAAAGGACCTGTCTGTGATTGGATTCATCATGGATGATGAACCAACGAAGGACTCTAGAGATGTGAGGATGAAACCCCAGGCTGAAATGAGTAAGAGTAAGGACAAGGAAGAAAGAAATATTGAACCGCTTACTCGTCTTGTCAAGAAATTGACAATAGAAGTGTTCGAGCTCAAACAACGAACAGTTGAAACATATACGAGTAGTTGGCTGCCCAGACAAAGACAATGAAGAATGTCATTAGGTAGCAATCACTTCCTAGCTAAAACTGTGCAGAGCTCGAGCTCAGTGTTCCATATATAATGGTGCATGAATGAAGAGTTTTGTTCATTCCATGAAGATGATCACCTGGAAGGGTGTTGTTCAAATTGGAAATGAGTTGTGAGCTCAGTATGCGAACATATGCCAAACATATTGAGCAGTACTCAATGCCATATGACAGACATAAATAGCGATGAAGATGATGCATTTGATGAGGCACCCAACATTGGCCATGTAATCAACATGTATCAGTGCTCGCAGGCAATGACGAGATAAACACCAAGAAGTAGCCTCAAAAGAAAAATGGTCGTTACAATCTCAGGAGTCAAGGGGCTCCCCCTACACTTGGGGAAATGCAAGAAAGGATTGAATTGCTAAGGAAGGTTCATCCACCAGCTGTCCAAAGGAATAAAACACAAAGAAAGCCCAAAAATACAGTGGTGGACAAGAGTACTTCAATGAGCAACAAACTATAAAACACTCCACTAGTAAATATGAACACAAGTCTAACCCCAGATATCTCAGTGATTCTACCCACTCTGCACTACAACATTTTGGAATACATGAATAAAACTTGTGCAAACATCAATTTGTTTGAGTTGGCTAAGATTTAGGGTCAGTAGGATATTATGTTGTGCGCACTGGGGCAAACATCTCTAGACAACGTAGTCTCTACCAGCAAGGGAGCAAGCACATCTCTCAGTTCACTCATGACTATGATCAACACACTCTGGATGGAAGAAGTGAACTCTATTTTCCCTCCATTCTTACTTTCATTACAAATTTTTAACTATAATGTTCACAACTGTTTGGATGATTTTGGCACGTCAGCCAACGTCATGTTGTTATCCATTGCCAAGAAGATCAATGCACAATCGAGCAAGATATTTTCGCAGATCATCAAACACGATCAGACATGCGTACCATCCATTGGTGAACTTCAGGATGTGATTATCCGCTTATCTCATGACGACCAAGTTCACTAGTGCATAAACATTGTTGTTGTGGACATACCGAAAGCATATGGCTTACTACTCAGCAGAGACTAGTCTAGCAAGTTGAATGGGTACTTTTCTACAGACTAGTCACACTTATGGCTTCCATACAAGGAAAAAAGAAATCAAATCTAGTTCTTATCTGAGAGATACATGAGGCATAACTGCACTCCCATCAATGACGAGAATGAATCATTGGCCTTCGTAAATCTCATGTTTGGCAACTGCCTCTTGGAAACAACACTGGGGTGTTATCTCGCACAACAAATGCCAACCCCACTAGACACATAGTAGGGTCTCCATCCTTGTCCTACTGATGGAAATGAAACTTGTACAGTGCATTGTAACATTAATAGGAGTAGCAGTAGCAGTAGTAGCAATAGTGCAAGTGCATTGAACAGTTTGTGTATAGATGAGTTATGGACCATGTATTTTGAGAGATCAATGACACATGATGCCTCTGGAGCCAAGTATGTCTTGATTGACCTAAAGCATAAGAAACCATTGACCTTGAGTTGCTTGGATTTCAAGTGCACAAACAACATTGTTGAATATGAAACACTCATGTTGGGCTTGCAAAAGGCCACTAGCCTTAACACTGTTGCACTCAAAGTGGTATATGATACAAAAATTGTGGTACTAGAGGTACATAACACCATACATTGTCTATCTCCTCATCTCAAAAGTTACTAGAAAGAGGTATGAAAACTAATCTCTAACTTCTAAGCGTTAAATATCTTTGTTATGCCAAGAATGCATAATGCAGTTGCCAATTCCTTAGCAAATGCAGCTGCTAACATCTCACCCCTTAGGGATAGATTTACTGTTGAAATTTTGTATAAGCCTTCTATCCCTAATAACATAACTAATCTACATGATTTTGATGGTGATACATAGATACTACACTTCATGGACAACGATGATTCCTTCAAGGACACAACAGTTGATGAAGATGAGCACGACTCGTCTCTGCAAGCTGCAGTTGATGCCAAGAAAGGGAACCTCATCCCCAATGGTGTGGTTTCTCTCAAAAGGCCCTATGATTTTTAGAACCTCTTTCAAGGGTCAAGAAACAAAAAAATCCATAATTCCACCATGATCAACAAACAGATCAATCTAGGAACAAACCATGATCTGAAGTTCGCTGGTCTCGGTACATGTTACACACCGCAGGGGTGGCAAGCTTTTTTCTACTTGTCCAAACATTACCGGGATGTGTTCACGTGGACATATGATGGCCTGAGTACATACAACGTGAAAATAATCCAACACGGGATTCAAATAAAAGGATTCAAGCCACTGTAGTAAAAACTGGGTAAAATATATCTGTTGCTTGAACCCCTTATACAAAAATAACCGACTAAGTTGTTGGATGCTCGGATTTCTCACAGAGTTCCTGATTTCACATGGGTTTCTAATTTAAGTTATGTATGTAAGAATTCTAGGGGAACCCGCTTATGCATTGATTTCTGAAATTTGAACTGCTTCTAGAACAAAAACAACTACACCATGTCATCATCAGAACCTATGTTACATGTAGTATCTGGAGCAGGAATGTTGTCGTCGCTTAATGGTCTTTCGAGATACCACCAGGTTCTGGTAGAGGAACCTGATAGTCCAATACTCATTCAGGAGAATCTTAGACCACACATGTACCATCTACAATCACTTCACAGGAGGGTTGACAACCTTCCTATCAACGACCAAGACCTCAAATGTTGTTTTCATTAAGAGGGGTCATGCCCCATGCCATGTACATATTCTATTTACTGCTTGTTTTTCTACTTTGCTTACTATTTTTGTTTCATTTTGCTTTCATTACTACTATCATTCTATTTTTGTTTTGTAAATAATTATTGCCGTCTACTAAGTTCCAACTTTTGAATGAGTATGTGGCAGAGATGTAAAGAGTCTTGTGACACTGCAGCACTTGGCCAATCCTATGTCCATCACATTTGTGCTTGGTTGTAGCTTTTGACCGATGAATTCTTGATGGAAAATGTTGGGCATGGAATCCCCCCACAGCATGTTTTGGGGCTCAAAGCCCATGGTTTGGTCAAATATGTTGTAAGACTCTGTGAATTACGGGCGCAGAGCGTGAAATGTATATTGAGTCATAGGGTTGTCCACCCTAAGTGTTGTAATGTAATGCAATGTCATGTCAGCCTACCCATGGTCTGCAGACCATGGGATTTTATAAATAGAGTGAGGCTCTAAGTTGAAAAGAATTAACAAGAGATGGATTGATGTAATGATCTAGTAATGGATAGAGAAGAAGTCTAAGTGTCTTAGGTCATAGTAGTGGGAAGAGGCTCTGCAGCTGAGTGCGTAGAGGCCTAGTAGAGTCCATAGCTGAGTGTGTGGACCCCTGCAACTGAGTGCATAGGGAAAAGTTGAGTCTATAACCTAAGAAGAAGAATAATAAACAAGATTGTTTCTAAATATTGTGTATCTGTTTTTGTATGATTTCCTATGCATTTATATTGTTTTGTTTATCACGCGCACTTATATGAATACTGAACACGGTTAAGCATAATTGGGCTCATACAGATAAGTTAGTAATAAGATAATATCAAGTTAATAGTAAGGAACTTGGGTAATAACACAGATCGTGGCTCGAACAGATCTATGAGAAGGCAGCATTGCAGGCTGCAGGGTACCAATAAGTGTGCATAGTGACGTGCATGAAGGGTCAAACTGTGGACCACCCAAAAACCATCAGACATCTCTAAGGTGCGGAAACCTAGTTCTAGCACCCTCCCATACTAGTTCGGGTGAGACCTCAGTCCGCACTCCATGGACTATTGCTGAAAGGGCTAGTAGTATTGGGATTTGTTTGGCTAAATCATCTCTAAACTTGGGTCAGGCCCATACATGCCAACAAATGGTTCTGTTGCTGGGACGAGGATCTGCATAAGGGATGTCCGATGTCGTGTCACTGGAATCCAACAAAGAAAGAAATTGAAGGATGGTTGGACAAGAAGATTCACGAGTTCGCAGCACATGAAAACATGAATCATCGAGTATCTAAGGAATAGTGGTTGGAGTGCTACTTGTATACGAAAATCCATGAATTTTTCTTTGCATCAGTTCATTCTAAGCTGTATGAGTGGATCGAAAAGCTAACAGATTGTCAGGGAAGGTGTAGGCTCGACAAACCAATCATGTGGATGCCAAAATTAGTACGCAAACTAGAAGCGTCAGGAGATAAGATCGCGTGAGCTGTGGACCATTGGCTCAACTGAATTATAGGAGGATTTATCATTGAGTTCATGGTAGATACGACCGTCAGTTACAGTGGAGTGAGGTGACGTTTCCTCAAAGGACTGCGAGATAAGTATATTAAATATTTGAACACTTGGATTAAGATGTTATTGTGTGAAAATCGGGTTATGCAAATAAATTAATGTTTGGGACTACGTGAAGTAGGAAGAGCTACAGAAGTGGAGGTAGTGAAGAATTAGAAGCTAGTCCCTTAATTTAACCCTCACGGGAAAGTGAAAAAGAGCTCACGAAGGTTTCTCCAAGAAGTGTGGTTAGTCTGATAAGGCAGCGGATTCCGCGCTTACCACCTCCACCTACACCACCACCCGTCTCACCCTTCACACCTCCATCTCCACCCACCCCACTTTCACCACCACCGCAGTACAGTATGGCAAGTGTGATTAAACTACCGATATTTAGAGGAGTAGGGAATGAAGATTCAGACCAATTCTGGTTCGTGGTAAGGGCAGTATGGGAAGTGGAAGGCATCATGGATGACAATATCAAGAAGTCTACGCTGGTAAGCACGTTGCAGGATCACACAATAACATGGTACATCAAGCATTCTAATCACCATCCAAATGAAGGAATTGCATAAATCTAGACTGTTTTGAACATGGAATTTAGCAGGCCAAAATCAGAGACACAACCAATTATCAGGTTTAAGGAGATCGCGATGCTCCCAGGCAAGACCCCTTGGGATTTGGACCAAAGATTGAAGGGTATGATTCGTGAAGCCAATATGACTTTGATGGATGGACAGCACCATGCATGGTTTGTAGCATCACTAACACCGCACTTAAGGATGGAGTTGTCATAGCAAAAACATTCCACCCAGGCCGAAGCTTTGGAGATGGCAATGAGATTGCATGGGACCCCTATACAAGACCCTGGTCTGGAAGTCCAACAAATCCACATGCAACTACAAAATCTATTTCTGGAGATGCAGAGTTTGAAACAGGATAGCACACCATGGCCAAAGGCGTGCGAGGAGGTATGGTGCATAAAATGTAAAGGCCAGGGGCATGAAAAGGATCACTATCCAGTGTTCGTGAATTACTTGGCAAGAGGAGGGCCAATTCCATTAAGACCTGAGGCACAGGCAGGACCAAGCGTGACACCTGCATTATGGTACATGATCTGTCAGATAGGAGGAAAACACACTATGGATAATTGTCATCTATTGCAGAAGTATACGCAGACATCCCAACAATTGTTCTGTAATTTTTGCAGGTCGGTAGGCCATGATGAGTGCACTTGCAGAAGCTGCGAACTAATGCTAGATCGAACTCCTGCCTACAGGGTGTAGACCAAAACATGAGACCTTGACCCAAATGTAGGAATGCCACATGTTGGATTTCAGGGGCGTGGATGAGGTCGAGGTGGAATGGGACCAGGAAGGGGTCGCGGACAACTAATTTGTTACAATTGCGGAGAGCGAGGGTACTATGCCCACGATTGTACGAACCTGACAAGGACATCATGTTTGTACTGTACTCAGTTTGATCATGAGGCAGAAGACTACCCTACATTGATATTGAGACTGCACAAAAAAGGGGTACTTCAGCCCCCTTCGACTCAGAATTTGCAGATGATGAGGTCTAAGTTGGGCGAAGAAGACTTGAATGTAAACATGATGCTTAGGAGTGGTATGACCACTGGTGATGATAAAGGTAAGCAGTCCGAAGAAATTGCGTGTGTTCACAAGGCTCCTACAAAGGAACCTGAATTTGATTTAGAACGCGCAAAGGAGACATTCATGGAAGCTAAGAAGAGCTTCATGGAGGCCTCCACCTCAGGTTGTAAGGATCAACTAGAACCAGGGATGGATCCTTCAATGCCCACTACCTTTCTGGAAACATGCATGAAATTTCTACACGATAGCAAGGCAGTAGAAGAACTACAGGAACTTATTAGTGGGTGCACCGGGTCAGGAGAACCGGGCGTGGTCCGAAAACTTGGAAAGCATGCATTGCGCACCGGAAGGGAAATGAGGTTCACTGCACAAATCGGCGAGTATGAAATGGATCAGGTAATCCTGGATCTCAGATCGGACATGAATGTACTACCAAAAAAACATGGGAATGCATTGGCAGACCCACGCTATAATGGTCTCCTATCCAGTTACAAATGGCGAACCAACGGAAGATTTTTCCCATGGGAAGATTACAAGGGGTAATGGTGGATATTTAAGGTGCGAGTGCGCAGGCAGATTATGAAGTGATAGAGATTGTTGATGACAGAAATCTCTATCCCACACTACTAGGAATAGATTGGGCCACCGAAATGAACATAGTCAAAAATCTTAAGAAGCACAAAATGATTTTTGAGATAAAGAAACTACGCATAGTAGTACCATTAGATCCAGCCGAAGGAGTGCGATACATTGAACCAGTGCGCGACGATGATAGTGATGACAATATCGATTGCATATACAAGATAACTGTGTGAGAATAGGAGTGGGTGAGTCTGACTATAGATGGAAGGATTTCATGGGAGCACAAAAGCTCCTACACTTCAGATTCAGATGAAGAAGTAGAGCGATGGGAGAATCAACTGCATGAAGTAACAATGCTTAATTGCAACATGATGGTTAGATCACCGCGCTGCATGACAACGGAGGTCAGGGATCTGCCTACATATGATGGGTTGACAGCGGTGGATGAATTCCTTAACAAATTTGAAAACGTAGTACCCAAACAGTAGCAGTTTGATGCCATGAATTGGGCACTACGCGTAACTACTGCAAAATGGTGCGGTACACATCAGTGAAGTTTTGAGGACTGACACAGATGTGAGAGGATGATGCCCCTACAATTTGGAAAACACTAGCTAAGGATGAGAAATAGTCACTAGGGGCAGCATAACTTGTGTGCCTGCCTTTTCCAATGTGTACAGACAGATGCGATACAGCCCGCACAAATGCACACCACTCCCTGAATAGAGAATCAAAACAAAATGCATCAGCAAGAAAGGCGAAGCGCGCCAAGGACTATCCACGGAGAATAATTTGATAGGGTGTGTGAAGTTCTAAACAGGGTTCACCAAGTGAGACACACTAATTGGGACCTACACGTACCAGCGGTTCAATGGGCCTATAGGACCATGTTCAAAACCTTGACCGCGGAAACAATTCCAAGGGTACAGAATAGAGTAGGGACCGTAATTTCTAAAGAGGATGAAAAGAGGAATCCACACGTAATAGCGCCCATAGGTGTGATAGTACGTGAAGCCTAGGGCAAATAAATCACACAGCTACGCGAGGTCGAACACATAAGCCTTCAGGAAGACATTTAGTGAGGGAACCTTAGACTTCGCGAACTCAAAAAAGACCAGGTACAACTGAGGAAGAAAATAATTTTGATGGATGCAAAGGCCAAGAGGCTGGAAAACGAGGTCAAGAAAGCATGTCTCGTCAATAAACCAAGGATGACAAAGCAAAGTGTGAATGATCATACTCATTAGTTAAAAGACTATTGCCGAGAATTGTTTAGTATACTACCCTAGCTAGGACCACATATCACCACACGCACTAACCAGGGGAAGGCACTGCATACAGTAGAGCGTGTGGCTAGGACTGTTGCGAGGGCAATTGAGGATTTTCCGCGGGCTATACTGGAAGGCAAACTAGAGCCTCACATAAGTGGTACGACCGCCTGACTAGCCATAGGAAGCACAGTCTCAGTGCTCCAGGCAGTTGAAAGAGAGCACGGGACTATAAAAAGGTTTATTTGGGAGCTGCGCGATAATGGAGTTGCACGCATAGTCATCATGTCACAAGGTTCACACCCATGCATGGGGGGGTTGTGCTACCATGCGGGTAGGCTGGGAAGTGACTGTTGTTGTCACTGTTCATGACGGGATGTCCGGTTTGAGGCCAAATGGAGCAGGTGGCAGAAATTTAAGACAACAGTTATGGGAAAGATTTTGGAAAATATGCCGCCAAGAAAGCATTGATGCCTCGGAATTGGGGGGAACGGTCGAATTTGATTTCAAAAAGTGCTATAAAACTCCTTGGTTTAGCTACGAGACAACACTTGTTCACTTGATACTTTAGCGATTGAATAGAGCACAGAGCATTGAGCGCCGAGCAATATTTGAGCCCTCAAGTTCGTGAAAGACCGTATATAGTACAGATAAGATGACAGATACGAGAGCAGGTTTTGTCTTTGAATAAGGAACCACCGGCAAGGCCACATTGACCCATACAGTACATGATGTTCCCAAAGATACTGGGGTCATGCCAGAAATCCCGAAATCCCCTCAGACGCTGAGATCAAAAAAATATAAGCAGACAACAAGACCAGTCTGCATGTCCCCGAGGAATCCATAGTTCGGTAAGCTATCAATGGAGGATAAGGGCAAGGATGTTTCCATTGATTCAGATGAAGAGGAGGAGGACTTACAGGCTATGATTGCCAAGGTATAAGAGGAAGAAGATGTGGAGGTGGACATCCAACCAATGTGCTCTGTAGCAAAATTACTCGAGTATGTCCCTCCATGAAAGGGAAAAGTTAAGGTACCAAACGATCTAGATGCAATGAAGAGTGCACTCCAGACTTTGCTCCACCTTGATGGAATTAGATTTGAGGGTCCACTCCTAGGATGTGTTCCTACCCTGAAATTTGAAGACTGGGACCTTGTGGACAGCGAGAAGTTCCCACACTTAGAGACAGAGATCCTAATGAAATAGAATACGAAGGGGCCAGTGATCACATTACAGCCACGAAAATGGCTGTGCAGTGTGGAGAAGGATGGGTTTCTTCATCTTTTGTGGATACCACACTTTCACCGCGCACCAATCGCCATTTTCCTCATTAGGAAGTTGCTTTTCTTGGTGCATGATGGGTACTTATAGCTAGAGGAGCCCATTCCCATCACGGTGGATCTCATCGACAGAATTTCTCTGCTTCCCTATAAGGGAAAGGACCCCACGATGATAGCAGGAAAAAGTGGCGATTTGGCTCTCATGGAAGCCATGAAGAAAAAATGTAAGCTCTAGAAGAAAAAGAGGGGTTACGCCATCAGTAGTATCAAGGATAAAGGGGTGTATGTATCCACCCAACTCTTGGCTGGTAAGGTAATGAGAAAATGCCACAACGATGATGTACCAGTGCCAGTAGTTGCATTTGTCGAACAATGCGTGGAGGGGGTCTAATTCAACTGGGTCGAGTTCTTCTGTGAATAATTTTTTCTCAACTACAAGGAGGCCCAGGAGCAGGGTAAGGCCTTCCACTACATGTGGTTGCTCTTGTCCATCTTGCTGGTAGTGAGAGAACTGTCGGAGGATAGTGAGTTCCTGAGCATTGAGTGTGACTTACAAGAGGCTATGAAGTACGCATCGCTATGGGTTACCAAGGATGCAAAGTGGATTCGTGATACAAATATATTATGGGTGCTCATGGAGGCGAGCATCCAGATGTGGATTAATAGGAGGCCGTGCTTGTCCCCCACAGTGCGCAACAGTCTATGAAGCTTTTCAAACTTCAAGGCAGACATGCACAATATTTACATTAGGGCATGAAAGAATCTGATGCAGCAGTGGACAAAGCTCCCATTCATAGCCACTATTGATGCAATATTTACATTTTTAGAGTCATGGCCTCTCAAGTTGCGTGCCCTGGATTTGGTGAAGTTGGATAAGACAACAACGCAATAAAGGAAGGAAGATTCCAAGCAATGCATCATCCAACTGGCTGAGAAAAAGTGCAACAAAAAGTGGCAGTCAAAGTCAGGGTAGCTCGTGAAGCGGCACAGGTAGTTGCAAGCAAAAGAAGACAGCCCAAGCAGTAGGAGCGCAGACAGTAGAGGCCGAAACAATGCAGACAGAGGAGGGCCAAGTAGTGTCTATAGGAAAAGAGGCAGAGCAAATGCACCTTGCAGAAGAGAGCATGAAGCCAGGAGCCACCTTGACCCAACTCAAATGGCCACATGTCACAGAAAGATCGGGTCCAAGAAAAAAGGTCAAGGCCTCAAAGCTGGCCATCGACCCGATCACCTTAACTGAAGGTGACCTCCATGACATTGTCGAGACAGTTCATGATATCACTAGTGAAGCACTCCAAGACTTCATGACGGAGTAGCAGAATGTGTTGGGGGTCCTCAAGATACAACTGCAGGAGTTAAACGTGTGACCCCCTTAGGAAGGTATCTTGTCTACCCACGTTACAGCGGGCACTTAAATAGTAGAACATATGCCATGAGTGAGGATGGCTACCACAATAGTGTTTCCAGAAGGAGCGTTGGTATCATCAGATGTGATGGACCGAATGACAGTTAGCTTGATGAAAGGCCTTGGCCTTAATCTAGTTTCCCTTCCCTGAGAAACAGTCTATTAGCTACAAGATGGAATAACAGTAGAGATGCACGCCAGGGAGAGCTACGTAATCCAGGCTCTGAGCGAGCAGAATATTAATATAGAATAGCATAGCTTGCAGCACGACGAGTTGGTGTCACAAAACAAACGGTTGGTACAGATGGCAGATGACGCTTGCCGACACATCCCAAAGCTAGCTATCATGGCAGATCTACTAGTAGAGTCTAGCAAGTGGAGTCTGCGATGCTAGAGAAGAAACAACAAAGGGGTAGTTGGAGCTGAATCTCTATATTGTTAAACCGCGGTTGAAGGCACAACCTTCCACTCCCTAGAGGTCAGAGAGTAGCGCGGCAATGCTATTGCAGCAGGGATGGAAGAGATTGGAGGCATAGTGTGCGACTTTACCACCATGTTGGAGTAGGTGCTTGAGGTCCTCAAAACGTTGCAGGAGGACCCCAACATTCAACGGTTGGAGATGGAGGAACGCGAACTTCAGCAACAATATGACAACATTAGAGGGACTGTGCAGACAGTAGTCCTTACTCAACAGCTTGCAAAGATGCAACAATCCAAGGCATTAAAAGAGCATGTGGACACGGCATGCCATAATGAAGCCATTTTCAAAGTGCGCGTCCAACCATGGATTGACGAAGCCTTCATAATCACAACATATATCGAAACAAAGCTCGCGCAGATTCACGGGATGCAGGTACAGATGTAGTGTAGCACGCTAGAAACAGAGGGCTTAGAAGACATAATGCAGCAGGTGTAGTAGGGAGTAGCTCAGTGCGTTGCTGACATTCAATACATTTGGGACCAGTTGGAGGGACTCCGTGCCAATATCATTGCATCGAGTGACTCAAGGGTAAGTCACGATGTTTGTGTTGGGGGCCTGTTGGGCATGGAATCCCCCCACAACATGTTTTAGGCTCCAAGCCCAAGGTTTGGTCAAATATGTTGTAAGTGCAAAATGTATATTTAGTCATAGGGTTGTCTACCATAAGTGTTGTAATGTAATGTAATGTCATGCTAGCCTACCCATGGTCCGCGGACCATGGGGTTGTATAAATACAGTGATGCTCTAAGTTGAAAAGAATTAACAAGATATGGATTGATGTAATGATCTACTAACAGATAGAGAAAAATTCTAAGTGTCTTTGGTGGTAGTAGTAGGGAGAGGCTCTGTAGCTGAGTGTACGGACCACTGCAACTGAGTGCGCCAGGCGAAGTTGAGTTTGTAACCTAAGAAGAAGAAGAATAAAGAAGTTTGATTCTAAATACTATGTATCTATTTTTGTATGATCTCCTATGCATTTATATTGTTTTGTTTATCACAAGCACTTATATGAATACTGAACATAGTTAAGCATAATTGGACTCATATAAATAAGTTATTAATCGCATAATATCAGGTTAATAGTAAGGAACTTGGGTAATAACATAGATCACGCCTCGAACGGAGTTGCACGAAGGAAACATTGCAGGCTCTAGGGTACTGATAAGTGTGCGTAGCGACGTGGGCGAAGGGTCAAACTGTGGACCACCCGAAAACCATCAGACATCTCTAGGGTGTGGAAACCTGGTTCTAGCACCCTCCCATACTACTTCAGGTGAGACCTCAGTCCGTGCTCCGCGAACTATTGCCCAAAGGGCCAGTAGTACCCAGATTTGTTTAGCTAAATCATCTCTGAACTCGGGTTAGGCCCATACAAGCCAATAGAAAATATGAGCCATCTGCAAGGGAAGCTCTGGTCCAACCATGAACCTGTGTCCACACTGGGAAACCCCATGCCTATACTAATTCTTATGCTCTGTGTGTTCAAGTGCATCCAACTAGTAGAAACGGAGAAGGGGAAATCTAAACAAGAGAAGCTATGTCAGATGTCTTACATGCTTCTCTAAAGGAACAACCTATTCTTCTCTCAATATGTCAGGATCCCTCCTCCACCACAAAAATAACTAAGTGCCTATGCATATTCCTTTTTTAAAAAAAATACAAATGCGAAAGAAGAGAAAGGCTTCCTACTTAGAGAGGTAAAGCATGCAACTCCACCAGTGTATTGACCAATCTTGCTAGCATTGGAGCAATACCTGTGTTCCTGCGTGACTCCACCAAGATACTGTCTAGGCCTACTGGTAATGGAGAAACACCAGAGATGAAAAGTTATACTCTAGAAATTTTTAACTTGTGAGCCAAACTACCCTTCCCGATTTTGAAACACTATGATCAAGATGAAACTTGTTGTTGTGTTTGATTGATTTGGCGAATGGTGAACCATGTCTTTCCATGGGGTAAGTGAGGAAGCCAAAGTAACCTGCATAATAATTCAATACTCCCTAAACGACCAAGGACCGGTGCTGTTAATGGACCAAAAAAAAGAAGATGGTGTTCTTCTAGTGTGTTGCCAAGTGTTGTAGCGATTGCAACACCCTCCAAAATTTTGGCCTGCATCCAATTTCAGAGCCTTCGGCTTTTTCCTTGATGTTTGCAAGCACTTGGACTCATCCCATGAGACCATATTGATTCTTTGCACCATCGTCACTTGACTGTTTATCAAACATCTTTTTTCATGTTGGTCACAATGTCATGCTTGCAGTCATGTTCTAGCCATGCACATGGTCCACCTTCATGTGTACAAGTTGTGTCCACTATGTAAACATCCGTCACACTCCCACATGAATTTATATGCACTATCTCACAAGCATCATCATGGTCATTCAACAATCTATCACAAGTGTTGCACTTGTCTCTCACACCATCGTTTAATCGCACTGAGTGTATGTTGTCTTCATGGTTCCATGTGTCTTGTCATCAGTCATGTTGAGTGTGTGTTCACGAGGTCATGCATGTATGAAGTCACCCATTCACAAACTTGGTAATTTTGTTGAAACTCTATCAACTGGACCATCCTCCAATAGCCGGACATCCACTGAGTTGCATTGCACGGTTTCAACTCTTAGCAATCATCTACTGCTGCCCAGAATTACGCAGAGCTTGAGGCTACCTCCCAGGCAATCTAGACTATGCAGTCCTCGAATCAACTCAACCAACTGTCACCCAAAACAACAAATAAGTTTCTAAACAAGCCATCTTATTCTCCACTGCCTTCAAGCACATCAACGAAGCCTCAAGCTGGTCACCTAGAGTGTTTGACTGGGCAGTGACTGTGGGCCTCATTGATCCAAAATTTTGAGCAGAAGCTATCAAGAATGACCACTTCCGCTGACAGAAGAAACTACACAGACACGTTGGAAATACACCTTGTGTCCGTCATTGCTGTTATCACCAAAATAGGACCCTGATAGGCTGCTGATCAGACTATCTCAGTGTAACTATTTCAAACCAATCTTTTAGCTAAGGCTTAGCCTCCTTAGCCCGAGAGGGCTCTCTCAAAGGGTTAATGATATTGATTAAAGAAATGGATAGATGGCTAACTCTATGGTTTGTGATTTTATATGTTTGTAGATTGGAAGATGGAGACTTGCTACCATTGGGCTATGGAGTCAATGACAGAGATAAGGATAACAAATAGCTCTTCTTATAAAACTGAGGCTTGTATATACTTCAATGAAAGAGTGACACATTCAAGAAAGTCTCAACAACTTGAAGTTCATAGGAGTCAGAGCATGTGGGCATGAATTCTGAGTCAACAACACCTCACTATAACAATGAACTCAACCTTACATGGAAGTCAGGGCATTCAGCATTTAAACATTCAGAACATAAACTCATATGGGACCACACAGTTTATAAATGTATACAGGAAGTCAGAGCACATTCAGTGAATTCTGCGTGATTATACATCCATACCACTGTAAGAATTAAGAAAAGGACAACATCACATATTCTGAACATAAAAAATCCCTCATGAATCCTAAGAAGTAAAGTCAAGCATGTATTACAGAACTCAATTCACCATAGTTTAACACTTAAAGGAAGTCAGAGCATGTTCCTCCATGAATTCTGAGTAATAAGCATTAATACTATGGAAGTAAAGTGTTTCAAAGATAAAATATGAAGCTCACTGAAGTACACTAAGAATCTCAGCTTCAGAAAAGTCCAACTGCTTCTGTCTATATCAATCCCTGCATAGCATTTACAAAAGTAGTCTTTTTCTCTAACATTTTCCAACCCTCTGCTAATTCGACCTCTTGCTCTATATAAAGCATTTACAATTAGGATTCCATCATCCCTCATCAAGAGAATTCGAATTTTCCATCAATGACACCTATTCTAACCATAAAACAAACCATTAATTAGAACTAGCTGTTAACTAGGAGTGCTAGTGACCTAATACAACTAGGAGTGTAACTCCTTATTATGATTACAACAACCTTATCTAAACATTTAAAACATTATTTGACACCTAAAACTCCATGAAGTCGAATTTGATGAAACCTCCCACGTGGTCACCCAACTGCTGATGACAAACCCTAGAAATTAGGGAACATGTTTCCCTGTTTTTAGGTTTAGATCCTTGAAAATTGGCACGTGGGACAGAGACTTTATCTCTTCATTCATGACACATTTTATGAAACTGAAGGAGGTTTTTGTAGTCCATGTCGTTCAGAACAAAAACCTCTCCTGGTTTTTTAAAACATTTCTCCAGCTGTCCAGAAATTGTCCTTGAAAAACACGTGGCAAACAGGAAAAATCCGTTTTCTGAAAGTAGGGTCTCAATGAAAGCTTAGTATCTCCCAACTGAAAACACTTATGAATAAAGTGAGATAGGTTATTGTATCTGGAGAGTTTATGAAGAGAAACCTCCATCAGAATTCCAAAATACATCTTCTTGTAACCGGAAATGGATCTTGAAAAAGACTGCTAAAACCAGAAGACAAAGCTTGACTTTCAGCAGTTTCGTAGCGCAAGTTTAACCATAAATTTCTCCCACCTCAGAATGTAATTGAAGAAACTGAAAGAGGTTTATGTAGTGCAGAATTTTAGGAAGAAAAGCCTCTTTCAGTTTTCAAAATTAAGTTCTCGGCTGCTCAGGAAAGCGTTTGGAAGTTAACTAGTAAAAACAGTTTTTCTGCTAGAACAGGCTGCTACAGGGGTTTCGTAGCGCGCTATGAAAACTCCTAGTTCAGTGATTTCGTAGCTACTTTCAAAATTTCTCCAAAATGATGTGAGATATGAATTATAAACACCTGGAAAGACTTCTAAAACATGGAATGAGGCTGTCAAACATTATTTGGAAAAGAGATATGATCTTAAAAGACTTCTAACCTTATGACCTAACCCTTAAAGCATGAAATGACCTAGAGACCCTTTAACACCATGACTAGAAGAAGGGTTTGTAAATGAGAATGACACTAATTGTGATGAGATGACTCAAAAATTATAAGACTATGACTAGAAACCAAGGCAACTTACCAAAGCTTAGAGACAAAGATTTTAGGGTGATAACAGTGGCTCCACTACGGATAGTGTGCCCTTGTGGTATACTAAGAACTTGTAGCTCCAGTGCCGCTATCCATCTTCTAGAAGAAACTCTGAACCTCTGCCCAATTTTCTCCGCAAGCCTTTTATGTTTTCTGAATGAAGAATTCAAACTGCACCTACTGAAATAGATGCTCAATCAACCTACCCTGAGCTTATTTGCACATTCCTACCTACCCTATCAGCTGTATTCTCCAATTGTAGCTCAAGGAACATGAAACTTCCAATGAAGCCAATCATCAATCTGATCTGAAACTTGGATCTCCTTACTGTGCTTGAAGCATAAATAAACTAGATACTGAAATAACCAAGGAAGCATGAGGTGTAACTGTTCTTCAAGATGAACATATAATTGGAAGCCTGAACAGTAAATCTTTTCCATGTAGTCAGCTATAGGGTCAAAAAACACATGGTTAGTTTGATGATTCTCATAACATTCTATATCTTCAAACAACTGATCCTCAGCCACACCAAATTTATTTGATATGCTATCCAACTGCCTTTCTAAATGATGCCCACAAACAATGTAATTTTCTTCATTATAAAGATCATTCTTTGATGCAAGCTGCTGCAAGGAATCACAAAAATGAACAACCTTTTCCTCCGCCTGAGGGTCATAGAAAATTTCCTCCAGTATTTCTTCTTGCTGTGTGTAATCATTTTCATCTTCATTGTGATTCGAAGACTGAGAAGTCTGCTGCATCTCTACATCAATCTCAGAGGATGTAATATGATTTTCATAAGTAAACCCTTGCTGATCTTCATGCTGCATTTCATGAGATGTTATACTTTCTTCTTGGTGCTGAAATGCATTGTTATGAAGAGCCTCTAAAATTTCTTCATCCATAAATTCATCATCATCATAACAATCCTCCAAGTACTGAATAAGACTTAAAGAATGTCTACAGCAATCTTTGAGCAACAATAAGGAAGGATGACATTCTTTATACATGTCATAGAACACATCATGGAAATCAGCAAGAGAATATAATGAACCATTTTCCAAACTTTTATACCAAGACCATGCTTTTCCTTCTAAAGTGGTCATAAACATCCTCATGAGACAATCCTCAGGAAAGTGAGCCTTAAGACTGCGTACATGCATATGAAACCTAACCAAATGAAGAGCAGCATTGTCTTTCTTTTCATCTTTGAATATCGGAAGATCCTCTAACCAATCAACCTTTGGCATAGGATTTGGAAAACCAGGGATATGAGACCGATTCATAGGAGCATACCTGGCATTCATTCTTGCAGTGGAATTCATCTTGAAACTTCATCAAGCTACTGATCTTCTAGCAGTGGAGTCACCTTCCAATTTCTTATTCGATGTGTGGAGTCGCCAAGGTAGTTTTGCAGCCTCAAAAAGATGTCTGAGCTCCTGCTACCTTCAGAAGTTCAGCCATTGATTTCGGGAATGAATAATCTTCAGGCTCCCGGCAGACGCACCAAAATGTTATCACCAAAATAGGACCCTGATAGGTTGCTGATCAGACTATCTCAGTGTAACTATTTCAAACCAATCTTTTAGCTAAGGCTTAGCCTCCTTAGCCCGAGAGGGCTCTCTCAAAGGGTTAACGATATTGATTAAAGAAATGGATAGATGGCTAACTCTATGGTTTGTGATTTTATATGTTTGTAGATTGGAAGATGGAGACTTGCTACCATTGGGCTATGGAGTCAGTGACAGAGATAAGGATAACAAATAGCTCTTCTTATAAAACTGAGGCTTGTATATACTTCAATGAAAGAGTGACACATTCAAGAAAGTCTCAACAACTTGAAGTTCATAGGAGTCAGAGCATGTGGGCATGAATTCTGAGTCAACAACACCTCAATATAACAATGAACTCAACCTTACATGGAAGTCAGGGCATTCAACATTTAAACATTCAGAACATAAACTCATATGGGACCACACAGTTTATAAATGTATACAGGAAGTCAGAGCACATTCAGTGAATTCTGAGTGATTATACATCCATACCACTGTAAGAATTAAGAAAAGGAAAACATCACATATTCTGAACATAAAAAATCCCTCATGAATCCTGAGAAGTAAAGTCAAGCATGTATTACTGAACTCAATTCACCATAGTTTAACACTTAAAGGAAGTCAGAGCATGTTCCTCCATGAATTCTGAGTAATAAGCATTAATACTATGGAAGTAAAGCGTTTCAAAGATAAAAGATGAAGCTCACTGAAGTACACTAAGAATCTCAGCTTCAGAAAAGTCCAACTGCTTCTGTCTATATCAATCCCTGCATAGCATTTACAAAAGTAGTCTTTTTCTCTAACATTTTCCAACCCTCTGCTAATTCGACCTCTTGCTCTATATAAAGCATTTACAATTAGGATTCCATCATCCCTCATCAAGAGAATTCGAATTTGCCATCAGTGACACCTATTCTAACCATAAAACAAACCATTAATTAGAACTCGCTGTTAACTAGGAGTGCTAGTGACCTAATACAACTAGGAGTGTAACTCCTTATTATGATTACAACAACCTTATCTAAACATTTAAAACATTATTTGACACCTAAAACTCCATGAAGTCGAATTTGATGAAGCCTCCCACGTGGTCACCCAACTGCTGATGACAAACCCTAGAAATTAGGGAACATGTTTCCCTGTTTTTAGGTTTAGATCCTTGAAAATTAGCACGTGGGACAGAGCCTTTATCTCTTCATTCATGACACATTTTATGAAACTGAAGGAGGTTTTTGTAGCCCATGTCGTCTAGAACAAAAAACTCTCCTGGATTTTTAAAACATTTCTCCAGCTGTCTTGAAACTGTCCTTGAAAAACACGTGGCAAACAGGAAAAATCCGTTTTCTGAAAGTAGGGTCTCAATGAAAGCTTAGTATCACCCAACTGAAAACACTTATGAATAAAGTGAGATATGTTATTATATCTGGAGAGTTTATGAAGAGAAACCTCCCTCATAATTCCAAAATACATCTTCTTGCAACCCGAAACGGATCTTGAAAAAGACTGCTAAAACCAGAAGACAAAGCTTGACTTTCAGCAGTTTCGTAGCGCAAGTTTAACCATACATTTCTCCCACCTCAGAATGGAATTGAAGAAACTGAAAGAGGTTTATGTAGTGCAGCATGTTAGGAAGAAAAACCTCTTTGATTTTGCAAAATTAAGTTCTCGGCTGCTCAGGAAAGCTTTTGGAAGTTAACTAGTAAAAACCGTTTTTCTGCTAAAACAGGCTGCTACAGGGGTTTCGTAGTGCGCTACGAAAACTCCTAGTTCAGTGATTTCGTAGCTACTTTCAAAATTTCTCCAAAATGATGTGAGATATGACTTATAAACACCTGGTAAGACTTCTAAAACATGGAATGAGGCTGTCAAACATTATTTGGAAAAGAGATATGATCTTAAAAGACTTCTAACCTTATGACCTAACCCTTAAAGCATGAAATGACCTAGAGACCCTTTAACACCATGACTAGAAGAAGGGTTTGTAAATGAGAATGACACTAATTGTGATGAGATGACTCAAAAATTATAAGACTATGACTCGAAACCAAGGCAACTTACCAAAGCTTAGAGACAAAGATTTTAGGGTGATAACAACTGCAATAGCCTCAAAAGTTGCGGAATTTTTCTTGCCAATCATTTAATCATCCAGCCTACTGCTCACTCGGAAAAATCAAAAGTTTTAATGAGTATTCTCCTAGCGTCATAGCATCCTTCTCAGCTCAAACACTATGCACTGATGTTCAGTAGGCCAGCCTCCCATCTCTGCGCAGTCTTTTTCCAGTACCCTCCCACATCCCGGTGCTAGCTCCCCGAAGAAATTGCGTGGTTTTTGCTTGAAACTTCCCCCTGCTCCCCGCACTATCTCCATGAAAAAATTGCGTAGATATGCCCTCTAGCTGAGTCATATCTTCCGGAATGTCACTGTCAATCTGAATTGCCCATCTTAGTCTCCCGGTGACCTCTAAATAGTTTTCATGAATAATACCTGGAGCCCACATCCTAGCTTGAAATATGCCTTGCGTAGTTTCAAATTCTTGTCCTCTCTCTTGGTCTCCTGCATCCAAAAGAAAATGATAATGCCTCATGGTATACTACGCGATTTATGGATTTTATGTCGTCTCGTCGTGAGTGATTTTAGATACAGGTACATGGATGATACATGACATGATGACGAATGGGATGAACAAGGATTGCATGCGAGGAGATTATTTCGCGAATGGAAGAACATGGAAAGCATGCGAGAAGATTTGTTCATGAATGGACAAACACATGGAGAATGATAAAGTAAAAGCGAAGGAGCAACATGCACATGCAACATCAATTGAACACCAAGACCATCGGATACATCACACACCTTGCCACGTGAAGGCTTAGTTATAATACACTAAGAGCACATTCATCACTCAACAGCACTACAACTCGACATGCTCACCAGTAGCAGCATGAACACACTAGCTCTATTCTGTCATGGCATGTCATGAATCATCTCGGCCACATCACTACTATGGGCCACATTGTTGTAATCAATGTATTGTAACATGGAAGTCCAAGAGACCCACATGTAAATATGAAGAGTCATGTAGGTCAAACATTCATGAGGGAAATCGAGCAGTCAAAAGGACTAGTTTTACCCTTGGCTATAAATACTGCTCATTTTTACATTCAAATGACTTTTCACCTTGGCTCCTCCCACATAGTCTTGAGAGTTTGTAGTCTTTTCTTAGAGGATCGCATAATGGCTCCAATGCCTCGCTGTCGAGGTTAGTGATTTATGGTGGACCAATATGTATTTGCACTTTCATTTAATTTAGAAGCCTGATAACATGCCAACACTTTTTCACACATGGATCGTATTTGTTTGTAAGAATATTCTTTGGATAGTTGTAATGCATGTTTCTTTAACCTATGTTACAACAGTTGAACTCTTTCGGTTGTTCCAATACATATGCTTACTAAAATATGTTGTATAAGTTTTTAACACTTTCCTGCCTGTGTGGGCTAACCTGCCGGACACTTAAGATAATCATTCCCATAAAGTTGTTACAATGACCTTCGCACTTGTGTGGACTACTCCACTAGGTGTTGTGCATGTTATCCATTCACTGTGTGTTTGTGACTACCACATTCGTGTGGACTACTCCACTCGAAGCTACACATGTCCTGTTGTGTTGTGTGTCTGTGACAAAGTTGGGACTATTCCCTTTCGACTTTAGACTCACATCCACCCTCTCACTCTGCGGGGAAAGAACCTTGACACACGTAACAATAAGCACTCACCAAGAATGTGAACCTCATTGTTCGAAGGCAAGGAAGACCACTCTCATGGGCTGAAAAGCAAGAGCTAAAGCAAACATTTAAGACAATAGCAATCGGGCCATCATACCGGATGGGAGTCTTACACCAAACGGTGTAAGGTCTAGTTGGGACTTCATATCGAGGAGATCCCCTAAATGTTGGTAGGTCTAGCAACATCAACAATTCCATAGCTACTGAGCTCTTGATTCTATGACTGCTTCAGGATCCAAAATGATTTTTCCTTCCTCATCAAGTTCTAGAAATTTTATTTGAACTAGGATATTGCACCTATAACCTTCTTTAAGAATGAAACATGGAAAATTGGGTGTACTCAGGAAGGCACACGCAACTCCAATTTGTATGCCATAATACCAATCTTTTGCAACACCTTGTAAGGATTATAATACTTGGGTGATAATTTATTATCCTTCTTAGCTTGCTTAAGGGATATTTTTTCGTATGGTTGTATTTAGAAAAATATTCAATCGCTTACATCAAAACGTTTTTCACTATGGTGTTGATCTTCTTGTTGTTTCATTTGATTCTGTGCCACATTCACTCTATCTTTTAAGAATTGGAGGAATTTTTGTTGATGCTCGATGTGATCTTTCATTTCTTGAAACTTATAATTTTCTCTTAAAGACAACATTATGGGCAGTGGATGATATCCATAAAGTGACATAAATGGGGTCATTTTTATTGTGGTATGGAAGGAAATGTTATACCACTATTCTACTATAGGATCACTTGATCCATGTGTTTGTTTATCAGATAAAAAGAAATGAATATATGTTTCCAAACATTTGTTAGCTATCTCAGTTTTCCCATTAGATTAAGGATGACAAGATGAGCTATGATCTAATTGAGTACCAAGACAAGAAAACAATTATGTCCAAAAATTTCTAGTGAAAATGGGATCTATGTCACTTACAATAATATTTTGGTTTCCATGTAGCTTTTTAAATGTTTCCATAAATTTAGTAGCAACTATATCGGCTTTGAAAGGATGAGATAATGCACAAAAGTGTGGATACTTGGTAAGTCTATTAACCACCACCATGATGACACACTTTCCTTTTGACTTGGGTAAACATTTGATAAAATGCTCAACTTTATTTTGTTGGCAAACCAAATAGTATACCACAAACTTCTGAATATTAGATTTAAGGCCGTTACAAAAAAATTCCCTCTTGACCCTATGGTAAGTGTTTAAAAGTCTTGAGTGCCCTCCTAAAGGAGAGGTGTGCAATTCCAAAGGAATATTTTCTTTGAGTTGGGAGTTATTACATAGATATAAGGGATCATTGTACCATAATGAATCATTATATAAATGTATCAAATGTACTAGGATCCTTCCACAACATTTAAATGAGTGTCCACACCTCTTCATCATTCTTCCATTCATCCATTTCTTTAGTTATCCAATCAGGTTGGATAATAGAAATGGGATGAGAAAATGCTTCCACCCCTCATCCCTTTTTGAGAGTGCATCTAGAACAAAATTTTCCTTCCCTTTTTTGTAAATGATTTTAGAATCATAACCTAAAATCTTTGTGACCCATATTTTTTTCTCTTTTAAAGATAATATTTGTTCCAAGAAGTATTTAATACTACCATGATATTTTTTTACCTTGAAGTGTCTTCCCATTATGTATGGGTTCCATTTCTTCAGTGCAGGTAAGATTTGCAACATTTCCTTCTCATATATATCTTTCTATAAATACTTTCCCTTGATTGGATGACTTTCCAAATCAACGGGTCTTCCTTATTGCATCAAAACAACACCCATCCTGTTTTCAAAGGCATCGTATTCCACAAAAGGTTTTTATGAATTATGGTGTAGATAATACCAGAGCTTGACAAATTTCCCCTTTGAGATGATCAAAGTCCTTAGTTTCTTCTAGAGTCTAAGAAAATGAATATTTCTTTAGTAATGTTGTTAGAAATGCTTCAATATTCCCATGATTGTTAACAAAATTGCGATGATACCCTCTCAACCTGAGAAATGATTGAATATGTCTTATATTTGTGGAAATTATCCATTCCTCGATGACTTTAATTTTGTTAGGGTCTACATTAACACCCTCATGGTATACAATATGACTCAAATATTCAAATTCTTGTACACAAAATAAACATTTGAAGGGTTTTGTATACAATTATTTCTCCTCCAACAATTTGAGCACCTTGTCAACATGTTGAACATGGTCTTTCCAACACTTTCTATAGATTAGTATATCGTCAAAAAATACTAACACAAATTATATAAGGAAGGGTTTGAAAATGGAATTCATCAGACTTGACAGGTGGAAGTTGCATTAGTAAGGGAAAAAGACATGACCAAAATTTCTTAATGACCTTCGTGACTTATAAATTTTGTTTTTAGAATGTCTTCTATCTTCATACTAGTTTGATGATATCTTGGATGGAGATATAGCTTGGTGAATTAAATTGCTCCATGTAGTTCATCCAATGATTCACCAATGACATGAATGGGAAAGTTAACTTTAATAGTGAGCTTGTTGATCTCTCTATAATTCAGACACATGCACCATGTTCCATCCTTCTTGTGTAGCAATACTACTAGAGAAGAAGAACAACTTTGGCTAGGTTGAATTATACCTGCCTTTAGCATTTTTGCAACCATACATTCAGTTCACTCTATTGGGTGTGTGCTATATAATTTCCATGATTAGCCCCATGCGTGAATCGTGGGGGTTAGAGGGGAGATGGTCAGCTCCCCTATCGGAGGGTTTGTAGGGGGGGTAGCCCCCCTTCAGAGCGTCCATGGAAGTGCCGTAGAAAAAGATAAAAAAATTGGACCCTAAATTAGGTGGGTCAACCTACCTATGGTTTTTTCCATTGATTTCGCACATGGTTTTAGGCATGATGCTTTTCTTCCCATGGTATTTTGTATATCCGTTCAAGGGAACTACAATTATGTTCTAATCTAGGGTTAATGTATAGTGGTTTATCGATGCTTCGGCATGTATATATATGTATTGTAACATTGAAATGAATATAATGAAAAAGAAATCTGGTAGTCTCGATTTTTGGATCCAAGGGAAAATCTTTCTGTATATCTATTTTATGTTTTATGCTCTCTCCATTTTTTATTTTCTGTTTTTAGAATTCGTATGCAGGTAATTTTTGTATAGGGTTAAAACCTACACACTCTCTTGGGCATAGGGATATTTGTAAGGCCTAATGTTTGGAGGAACACTTCCTCAAATCAAGTGAATAGCATGATCAAAATCGTGAATAGGTGGGAGACCTTTGGGGGTCTCAAATACAGTGGAATGATTGTTAAGAACTCTTTGGAGATATTAATAAATGAATGAAATATATGTTTGAACATCTAGTGAACTTAATTGTTCAATTACCCCTTGTTGTTCATTCTTCAAAATGTCTATCATTCCATTAGAACTTATTATCTCCCCAGGTTTCCCTATGATACCCCTTAATTTAGTTTCCTCTCCTTCTGAGAAAAATTTCAAGAAACGTTATTGAAAATTAAAAGCGATCATCCCCAAATATTGTAACCATTGGACTTCTAATACAACATCTGCACCTCCCATTGCAATGGAAATAATTGTTCTATACAATACATATTCCCCCATGGTTAGACTGATATTATGGGATTTACCTGAGAAATTTATGGTTCCTTCATTTTCAACCATTGCATGACACTATGGTACTAGATATAGAAAGTAATTCAAATCCTTGGCCATCCTACAATAAATAAAATTATGAGTACTATTAGAATCAATTAGCACCATTACCTTTTTTTTATATATCCTTTTATATTGAAAGTCCAAGGAGTGGTAATTCCTACCAATGAATTACAACATATGTTTGAATTCACTTCTTTTTCTGGGGCTGATTCCTAGTGTGTATACCCTTCCTTTGATTTTTCTTGTTCCTTTTCTTCCTCCTCTTCACAATCTATTTAAAAAAAGTTATTCTCTACACACTTAGGATGTTAGGTCTCTATAGTACTAGTGTATTCCCATTATTTTTATCATTAGTGTATCCCCCTATTGTTATTTTTGTGCCCATATATAGCCCGTTTTGTTATGGTGGTGCCCTATTGTTGTGAACAAGTCCCCTGGTGTCAATTTTGGGGCTAAAGGCCCAAATTTTGGGACTAAAGGCCCAATTTTTGTATAAAGAATGTAAAGTCTTCACATTTTGTGGTCACAGAGTGCCAAGATGTAAATAGTCAAAAAGGGTTTCCACCCTTAGCTTAGATAGTTTGCGTTAGCTTGATGAGATCTGCCCTTGGTTCGCAAACCAATGGGAATGTATAGAAATGGAGTCCTAGAAGAGTCTAAGGCAAGTTTTTGGTAGATTTCTAATTAAGTCTTGGAGTCTGTGAGAGATAAGAGAAAGAGTCTTAGCATAGGGAGAGGTGATGCAACTAAGTGCGTAGAGGCTGAGGGTAGAAGTCCACAGCTAAGTGCATGGACCCCTGCAACTGTGTGTGTAGGGTTGTGAGAGTCTATACTAGAAATCTGAATTATCAACGAAGAGAAGTATTCTAGAATTACCTGCGTATTTTACTTGTGTTAATTGCATGTGATTATGTTACATTGAACTTTGGGTTTATGTTTTAATTCTATTTTGATGTGAAAATATATGTGTGTCTTTGTTATATGAATGCAAGTAAAGGTATATGTTTACATGAAGATAATCATAATGACATGTTAAGATTGTACAAAACTAAGATAATTAGAGTAAATACAGAAGTAAGAGTAACTACAGAGGTGCGTGAGTGCCTGATCTATTTATTTAGGGTACGCGAAGGACATTTGTAGACGTTTGTGGAGTCTTCAAGGACGAATAAGAGAAGTACATTAATAAGCCCTAAAGGGCTTATCGATCTACGTGTAGGCAGAGTGAAGGCCTAAAAAGTGACATCGCTACCATCTCTCAGCGTGGAAACTTGGTTCCTACATTTCCCCCATACCTCTTCAGGTGAGACTTCAGTCCGTGCTCCCCGGATTGATGCCGGAAGGGCCAGTAGTGTAAGGATTTGCTTAGCTTCTTAACGTTGAACCTGGGTCAGGGCCCATGAAGCAAACAAATGGTTTCGTTGGCAGGACCGGGATATGCATAACGAGATGTGCAATGTCGCATCATTGGAATCCAAATAAGAAAGAGATCAAAGACTGGTTGGATAGAAAGATCCATGAATTCATGGTGGCAGAAAACAAGAACCAGTGATTGATGAAAGACAATGGTTCGATAGAAGTCTGTACATAGAGATACATGACATCTTCTTCTATTCCCTCCTGGTTGATTCGCGAAGTTGGCAGACGACCAAGGAAGGTGGAGGCTTGATAGTCTAATAGTCTAGACCCCGGAGTTAGTGTGGAGACTAGAAGTTTTTCAAGATAAGATAGAGCATGTTGTCTATCATTGGCTCGATCGTATCATAGGAGGATTTGTGACATAGTTCGTGGTCGACACTTCGGTCAGTTACAGCGAAGCAGAGCATCGCTTCTTCAAGTGGCCGTGAGGTAAGTATTTAAAATCATTAAATACTTGGATTAATATGCTATTGTGTCAAAATAGGGTTATGCAATTACCTTGATGTTTGGGGCTACGTGAAGTGGAAGGACTTTCAAGGATGCAGGAAGAAAAGGCCCTGAATATATCCCATTGATTGAACCTCCTCTGAGTGACGACGAGGGAGCAGCATAGGCTTCTCTGCAGAGCGTTGCTTAGTTAATAGGACAAGGATTCCCACGAATAACTCATCCAGCCACACTGCCTCCATCTGCAACCCCACCGCTTACACCCTCTCCCATAGCACCACCACCCCTACCACCGTTCAATATGGAAAACTCTGTGAAGCTACCTGTCTTCAAGGGAATGGGAAATGAAGGTCCATACTAGTTTTGGTTCATCGTGAAGGCTATATGGGAAGCTCAGGGTATCATGGATGATCAAATGAAGAAAGCAATGTTGGTTAGTGCTTTTCAAGACCACACTCTAATGTGGTACATTAAATACTGCACTGAAAACCTGATGTCTGTGTTGGCGGATATCCAAACTGTGTTGAATAAGGAATTTAATAGACCTAAGTTTGAAGCATGATCAATTGTGGGATTCAAAGAGATCATGATGAAGCCTGGTGAGACACCATGGGATTTGGATCAGAGATTGAAGTGTACGATCCGTGAGGCTAACATGAATCTGGTTAATGGTCAACATTGCAAATGGTTTGTGGCCTCCCTCCTACCTCATCTAAGGGTTACACTATCACAACAAATATTGGGACCCAGGCGGAAGATCTTGAAATCGCAATGAGATTGCACGAGACGCCAATGCAAGATGCTAATCTAGGGGTTTAGTAGATTCATGCACAGCTACAAAACCTTTGCCTCAAAATACAGAGTCTGAAGAAAGATATAACAGTTGGGCCTGAGGTGCATCAAGAAGTTTGGTGCCCAAAGTGCAAAAGACAGGGGCATGACAAAATCACTGTCTAGTTTTCACAAATTATGTTGTAGCAGGGGGACCAATGCCTCTGAGGCCAGAAGTTGCAGCAGGGCCAAGTACAGGGCCCACACTATGGTGTGTTATCTATAAGGTAGCTGGGAAACATGTGAGAGAGAATCGCCATTTGCTGCAGAAATTCGTACAGACACCACAACAACTCTTTTGTAACTTTTGTCAATCAGTGGGCCATGATGAGTGAAATTACCGGAGTTATGAATTAATGATGGACAAGACACCTGCATACAAGGTGTAGGAAGAAATGTGACCTCCGAACAAAGGTGCTAGAGGAGTGTGAGGCGAGTATCAGGGGCACAAACGAGGATGAGGTGGAGGAGGACCTAGTAGAGGTCGAGGGAAGGTCATTTATTACAAATGTGGGGGACAAGGACACTACAAGCGAGACTTCCCAAATCTGATGTTACTGTCATGCTACTATTGTACTCAGTTTGACCATGCGATGGAGGATTGCCCTATACTGTTAGCTAAGATACATGAGAAGGGGGTGCAGCCTCAACATCCATCTCAGAACCTGCAGACGTTGAGGGCTGCGTCTTACGAGGAATATCCTAAGGTAAATGTTACGCTATGGAGTGGGGCAACAACTAGTGAAGATAAGGTGAAGCAGCCTTAAGAAGGTGAGTGGGTCCGAAAAGCACCAGAAAAGGTGACTGGGTTTGATCTAGAACACGCAAAAGAAACATTTATGGAAGTGAAGAAAATATTCACTGAGGCCTCTACCTCATGGAGTCAAGAGAAGCTGGCTGAAGAAATAGACCCAGCCATGATTACCATGTTCTTGGAAACCTACATGAAACTACTACGCAATAGCAACACTGTGAAGGGACTGCAGGAGTTGATCAATAGGTGTGCTGGGAAGGAAAACTATACTAACGGACCATGTGTAGTTAGAAAGACTGGGAAGCATAATATGAGAATGGGGCATGAGATGAGGTTTACTGCGCAGATAGGTGAAAATGAGATGGATCAAGTTATTTTAGATTTTGGGTCGGATACAAATGTCTTGTCAAAACAAACATGGGAGAGAATGGGGAGACATGTGCTATAGTGGTCTCTGATTCAGTTAAGGATGGTGAATCAGTAGAAAATCATCCCAATGGGGAGGTTGCATAGGGTAACAGTTGATATTGAAGGCGCGAACACACTAGCTGATTTTGAAGTGATAGAGATTGTGGATGACAAAAATCCCTACCCCGTGCTCCTTGGGATCAATTGGGCCACTGACATGAATGGGGTAATCAATCTGAAGAAGTGGAAGATGATATTTGAGAAGAAATCACTCTGTGTAGTGGTACCCCTGGACCCTATGGAAGGATCGTGCTATACTGAACCAGTCCGTGATTATGAAAGTGATGACGATTTGGGTAAGATTTATAATATAATGACACGAGATCAGGATTGGGTGAATTCGAATCAAGATTAGGTGAATCCGACAACAGATGGATGTATTGCATGGGACTGCGAGAGTTCCTGCACATCATATCCAGATGAAGAACTAGAGCACTGGAAGAATCGACTACATCAAGTTTCTACACTGCACTGTAATATGATTACCAAGTCGTTGCACTGTGTATCTTTAGAGGTAATAAATTTTCCTTACTATGATGGTTTAACTGATGTTGATCACTTTTTGGATGCATTTGAGAGAGAAGTTCCAAAGAAACATCACTTCCAGGCCCTAGACTGAGTGCTGTGCGCTATGCCAATGAGATGGTGGGGCACACATAAGGATAGTTTTGATGATTGGTGCGTATACAAAAAAATGATGAGAGTGCGGTTTGGTCACCCACAAGTGCGGCTAACAGAAAAGTATGATGGGAGAAATGATCCATGTGACCATTTGGCCAAATGGACTGAAGCGTATGGAGCGAAGCCTCAGCCATAGTGGGTACATCTGTTTCATCATACTTTGGATGTTATACCGATGAATTGGTACTTCGAGACAAAACTCCACCATGGCACTAAAGAGTGGGATGTTTTGCACCAAGGATTTTTGATGACGTTCAACTTTGAGGATGGGTTTGAATGTATCGATGAAGCATTACAGGAGGTTAAGGCAGCGATCTTCAAGATACTGTAGGATCCTCTAGATTTGATTCAACGGGATTGGACTACCCAGCTGAGCCACATGTTGGAGTGCTACAATGTAACAGAAGAAGAAGAAGACAAAGACCCAAGGAAGATTAATATTCCAGAGACCGAAGGTCACTGCAAAGTTGAGGGATTGCAATTAGAGAACCCAGACATACCCGAGCTGCTCAAAACTAGACAGGTGAACATTGGCATGGAGGAAGAACCAAAGTTTGCAAATATTGGGGACTAATAGGATGACGCAACAGTAGATAAGGTCGATGAAATACTCCGTGAATATCAAGATCTGTTCGCCACGGAGTTTTTGTATATGAAACGGATAATAAGGGACTTGGGTTTCATGAAGAACACTCTAGAAGTGGATGCAAAGCCAGTTAAGCAAAGACCTTACCACCTCAATCTGAAGTATAAGGAAAGGGTCCATTTGGAGCTGTATAAAATTCTTTCAACAGGTATTATTGAATCGGTGGAAGAATCTGATTGGGTGTGCCCAATAGTAGTTCATGAAAAGAAGCAGAAGGAGGAAATAAGGTTATGCGTAGACCTCAGGAAGTTGAGTGCATGATCCCTCCCCAACTTTGTTCACTGGTGAGGTGTTGGATAATGTTGGTGGCCAAGAAGCATATTCATTTATTGATGGGTTATCAGGGTACCATCAGATCAAGATCGCGCCGGAGGATAGAAGTAAGATGACATTCGTGACTGAGTAGGGATGCTTTCAGTACACTGTAATGCCTTTTGGGCTAAAGAATGCGTCGATGATCTTTTCACGTGTAGTCATCGCAGCGTACAAGGAATTCATTCATAAATTTCTGGAGGTATACTTTGATTCTTGGTCAATGTTTGGATTGGTAAAGCACCATGTGGCAAGTCTATGCTTAATTCTAGATACACGTCAGAGGTACCATATCACACTCAATCTGAAGAAATGTTTGTTTTGTGTCCCTTTTGGGATCCTGCTGGGTCATGTGGTATGCGGACAAGTCTTGATGGTAGAACCTACGAAGATCATAGTCATAATCAATTTGGAGGCGCCAAGGAGTGTGAAACAACTATGCGCAATGCTGGGGAATAAGGGATACTATAGGAAATTCATCAAGAGATATGCCCAGATCACTGCACCGATGGAAAAGTTGTTAAAGAAGGATGTTACGTTCTATTGGAATGAAGAATGTTAGAAGAGATTGGATGTGCTAAAGGAGAAAATGGTCACCGCACCGATCCTAGTCTTCCTAGATTGGAAGAAGGAATTTCATGTGCATGTGGATGCATCATGTATTTTACTGGGAGCAGTACTGACACAGGCCGGTGAAGGGGACTCAGATCATCCTATAGAATTCGCAAGTAGGAAGCTATCCAAAGCCGATAAAATTATTCCACGACAGAGCGCAAAGGATTAGCTATGGTGTATGTTCTCCAGAAGTTCAGGAATTATATGTTGGGCAAAAATTTTAAGATGTATACAAACCATTCTTCATTTAAATACCTGGTCAACAAACCTATGTTGGGGGGGAAGATATGCAGGTGGTTGTTGTTGTTCCAGGAATAGTATTTTGAAGTCATTGTGAAACAAGGATGATTGAATGCAGGATCAGATCATTTGTTGCACATTGAAATTGGAGAAGATCCTACTAATTTGGAGGAAGGCCTACCTAACATGAAACTCTTTGTAGTGTGTGTCGTGGATAGTCACTTTGAAGATATTATACACTTACTAACGATGGGAACAACTCCGAAAAGATATACAAGTCAACAGAAGAAGGAACTAGTGGTGCACACGAGACTTTTATGTCATTGTAGGGGACTTGTACAAAATGGGATCAGATGAAATATTGCGATGTTATGTGCCACAGTTTGAACGAAACAACATACTTGTTAAGGCTCATGGTGGAGCCGCGGGAGGACATTATGCAAGCAAAGCAACAAAAAAAATATTCTACACACTGGGTTGTGGTGGCCAACCTTACATAAGGATTCAAAATCATGTTATAGGGCATGTGATGCATGCCAAAGGACTAGCATACCCTCATGGAGGGATGAGCTATCGCTAAATCTGCAGATATCATTACATCCCTTTGAGAAGTGGGTGATTGACCTTTTGGGACCAATTCAGCCCCCAGGAAAGAAGACGGGTGCATGGTACATCATCACCATGACTGAGTATTTAACCAAATTGGCGAAATCACAGCCTGTCAAGGACTATACAGGCACGACAGTAGAAAAATTAATCTTTGAGTACATGATGACAAGGTTTGGTTATCCAAAAATATTAATGAGCGATCGTGGTACACATTTTCTTAATAAGATGATCAACATGATAATGGAGGAATTTCAGGCTTACCATCATAAGAGCATTCCATATCATCTGCAGGCTAATGGGATGGTGAAGCATTTAATAAAATATTGGAGAGCGTGCTAAAAAAGGTTTTCAATACTCAAAGAAATGACTATGATGTGCCCGTACCCACAATGCTATGGGCTTATAGAATGACTTTCAAGAAGCTGACTAGACAAATGTCGTTCAGGCTAGTTTATGGCATAGAAGTTGTGATGCTGATGGAGTATACTGTACCTAGTCTGTACATAGTGGCATTCATAGGAATGAAGGATCACAGAGGCCTGGAGGAGAGGCTTGCGTAGCTAACAGAGATTGAAGAGGATAGATTTCTAGCTGGATTTCATCAACATGTTCAAAAGGAGCAGGAAATGGCATGGCAAGATTGGCACATCAAACTGCACATCTTCATGGTAAATGATTTAGTGTTATTATATGACAGCAAGTTTGATAAATTTATAGGAAAATTTAGGATGCATTGGCTGGGGCCATATGTCATCAAGGAGATTATCGATGGTGGAGAAGTTTAGTTGGTAAAATTAATTGGAGAACCCTTCCCAAGAAAGGTGAATGGCAGTTGATTGAAGCCATACACCAATGATCTGCCTAGATGACTACATAATGGAAGCAAAGTCTTAACACTCCAAGCAACTGAAAGGAGGCGCATGACTATAAACTACACTGCCTAGGTTATGGGTCTGCGCAATTGAGCAACTATGCAGAATGAAGAAATGTCACAGTGTCAACAAAAATGCAAAGGGAGCTATGCCATTGAAGGGGAGACTGCGCATGGCAGCTGGAAAGTGGCTATTATGTTCACTCTTAATGGCTTGATAGTGGGAAAACAGCTAAATGGAGCGGGGCGGCAGCAATTAAGTCAGAATTTAAGAGCAAGATCTTTGAACATTTTCCACCAGTATTGCATTTATGAATGAATTTTGAGGGGAACACTCAGATTTGAATTCAAAAATGCCTATAAATTATAGATGGTTTCCCAACAAAAAAAAACTTGGCATTTTGAGAATTGAGGTGTTGAGATCTCTTACGTGTATGAACCCTGAGAACAATGAATCTTTGATAGCAAGTTCAACATTTGAGAGGTTTTCAAAGGAAATGCAGTAGTTTTTTACTAGAATCATGTCGGTGCCCGTAGAAACTATGAGTGTTGGAGAATCAATGGGAGCTAAGGGAGCTACCCCGGAGGTAGCAACGACAGCTGAGGAAGCTGCCCCATAGATAGCTAGCATCGAAGTACCTACAGAGGTATCCAAATCTTTGACGTCACCCAGGCCGAGGCCTACACCCACCAAAGAGGGTCCAAAAAAGAAGAAAGATAAGTAGAAAGTGACACCGTCAGTGCGTGCATCACCCAGAAAGCACCCGCAGAAGGAAAAGCCCACCGTGCAGGAGAAGGGCAAGGTAGTTGACCTCGAAACTGAAGAAGACAGTGAAGATATCAACAAGGGTGGAGAAGACATTGACATGGGGACTGAGGAAATTGAGGTTGAAGGGTCCCACCCTATCTGTAAACTACCATAATACATTCCTCTGTGGTGAGGCGAGGCAAATGTTGCGCATGGAATCCCCCCACAACATGTTTTGGGGCTCAAAGCCCAAGTTTTGCTCAAAGGTTTTGTAAGACTTCGCGAATTGCAGGGGCGGAGCATGAAGTATAGGTTAAGTCATAGGCTTGTCCGCCCTAAATTATTGTAATGTAATGTAAATTCATGTCAGCCTAGCCATGGTCTGTGGACCATGGGATTGTATAAATAAGAGCGAGGCTCTAAGTTGTAAAAATAGAAAAAGGAGGGAAGTAGAGAAGGGAATCCGAATGATTCGAGTATAGATTAGGAGTCTAAGTGTATTGGGACGTAGTAGTAGGGAGAGGCTCCACAGCTGAGTGCACAAAGGCCTAGTAGACTCTGCAGCTAAGTGCACAGACCCCTACAACTGAGTGCATAGGGCGATGTCGAGTCCGTAACCTTGATCGAAGAATAATAAAGAGAAGTTGATTCCTATTTCTGTGTATCTACTTTTGCATCGCCTTCTTTACATTTATACTGTTTTATTTATCGTGCGCACTGATATGATTGTTGAATATGTTGTAATAATCATTAGTCTTACACCAATAAGTTAAGTAATCGGTTAATAATAGATCAAATAGCAAGGAACTTGGGTATTATACGGGTTGTTCCCTAAGTAGGGCTGCACGGAAGCAACATCATAGGTTGTGAAGGGATAGCAAGTGCACATAGCAACGTGTGTGAAGGGTCAAACCACGGACCACCAGAAGCTCATTAGACATCCCCAGGGTGTGGAAACCTAGTTCTAGCACCCTCCCGTACTACTTTAGGTGAGACTATTTCCGAAAGGGTCAGTAGTACCGAGATTTTCTTGACTAAATCACCTCTAAACTCGGGTCAGGCCCATACAATCCAACAAATGGTTCTATTGCCGGGACCAGGATTTGCATAAATGATGTCTGATGTCGTGCCGCTGGAATCAAATAAAGAAAGAAATTGAAGAGTGGTTGGACAAGAATATTCACGAGTTCATGATGCAGGAAAAAAGAAATCTCCAAGTATCTAAGGAACAATGGTTGGAGCACTACTTATATATGGAAATCCGCGAAATTTTCTTTGCATCCTTTCCTTCTGAGCTGTATGAGTGGATTGCGAAGTTAGCAGACAACCAGGAAGGTGTAGGCTCAACAAACTAATAGTGTGGACTCCGGAATTAGTGTGCAGACTAAAAGCGTCAGGAGATAAGATAGCATGAGCTGTGGACCATTGGCTCGACCGAATAATAAGAGGATTTATCACTGAGTTTGTGGTAGACAAGACTGTTAGTTGTATTGTGGTAGAGCGAAGTTTGCTCAATGGACCACGAGGTAAGTATACTAAATCTTTGATCACTTGGATTAAGATGCTATTGTGTGAAAAATGGGTTATGCAAATAAATTAATGTTTAGGACTACGCGAAGTGGGAAGATCTATAGAAGCAGAAGTAGTGAAGAGTTGGAAACTAGTCCCTTAATTTCACCTTCACGCGAAAGTGAGGGAGAGCTCTCGAAAGTTTCTCTAAGAAGTTCAATCAGTCTGAGAAGGTAGTGTATTCCGCATTTACCACCTCCACCCACACCGACACCCATCTCACCCTCCTCACCTCTATCTCCACCCACCCCACCTCCGCCACCACCACAGTTGAGTATGGTGAGTGCGATCAAACTACCGGTATTCAGAGGAGTAGGAAATGAAGATCCAGACCAATTTTGGTTCGTGGTAAGAGCAGTATGGGAAGCACAAGACGTCATGGATGATAATATTAAAAATACTACGTTGGTGAGCACACTGCAGGATCATGCATTAATTTGGTATATCAAGAATTCTAACGACCACCCAAACACAGGAATTGTAGCGGTCCAGGCTGCGCTGAACAGGGAATTTAGTAGGACAAAATCAAAAACACAATGAATCATCGGGTTTAAGGAGATCGCAATGCTCCCGGGCAAGACCCCCTGGGACTTGGACCAAAGGATGAAGAGTACGATTCTCGAAGCCAATGTGACGTTGACAGATGGACAACATCACGCAAGGTTTGTGGCATCACTTACACCACACTTAAGGATGATGTTGTCACATCAAAAACTTTCCACCCAGGCTGAAGCATTAGAGATGGAAATGAGATTACATGAGACCCCTATACAAGACCCTAGGTTGGGAGTCCAAAAAATCCACGCGCAACTGTAGAATCTGTGTCTGGAAATGCAAAGTTTGAAATAGGACAGGACACCTCTGCCAGAGACGCATGAGGAATTATGGTGCATAAAATGCAAAGGCCAAGGGCACGATAAGGACCACTGTCTAGTGTTCGCGAACTATTTGGAAGGAGGAGGGCCGATGCCATTAAGACCGACGACATAGGTAGGGCCGAGCACGGCATCTACACTATGGTGCATGATCTGCCAGATAGGAGTAAAACACACTATGGATAATTTTCATCTGTCGCAGAAGTATACGCAGATGTCCCAACAATTGTTTTGTAATTTCTCTAGGTCGGTAGGCTATGATGAATGCACTTGCCGAAGCTACGAACTAATGATCGATTGGACTCCTTCCTACCTGGTGCAGACCGAAATGTGAGCCCTTGACGCAAATGCGAGGATGGCGCCCACTGCATTTTAGGGGCGTGGTCGAGGTCGAGGTGGAACAGGACCAGGAAGTTGTTGCAGACAACTAATTTGTTACAATTGTGGAGGTCTAGGGCACTATGCCCGCGATTGTAAAAACCTTACAAGGAAATCATGTTGGTACTGTAATCAGTTTGATCATGAGGTAGAAGACTACCCTTCGCTAATAGTGATGATGCGCGAAAAAGGGGTATTTGAGCCCCCTCTAACTCAAAATTTACAAATGATGAGGTTTGAACCACACGAAGAAGACCCAAATATAAACATGATGCTCAGGAGCAATATGACCACGGGAGATGAGAAAGGGAAGCAGCTAGAAGAAGGTGTGTGGGTTTGCAAGGCTCATACAAAGTAACCAAAGTTTGATTTAGAACGCCCGAAGGAGACATTCATGGAAGCTAAGAAGAGCTTCACGAAGGCCTCCATTTCAGGTAGTAAGGATCAACTAGAACTAGGGATGGATCCTTCAATGCTCACTACCATTTTGGAGACATGCATGAAGCTATTGCACTACAGCAAGGCAGTCAAAGGACTACAAGAACTTATCACTAGGTGCATGGGGTCAGGAGAAATGTGCATGGTCCAGAAACTTGGAAAGCATGCATTGCGCATAGGAAGGGAAATGAGGTTGAATGCACAAATCAACGAGTATGAAATGGATCAGGTAATCCTAGATCTGGGTTTAGACATGAATGTACTACCAAAGAAAACATGGGAATGCATGGGAAGAGCTGTGTTACAATGGTACCCTATTCAGTTACGAACGGCGAACTAGGAGAAGATTTTTTCCATGGGAAGATTGCAAGGGGTAACAGTAGATATTGAAGGTCCGAGCGCGCAGGCAGATTTTGAAGTGATAGAGATTATCGATGACAGTAATCCCTATCTTGTGCTACTATGAATAGACTAGGCCACTGATATGAATGAAGTCATAAATCTAAAGAAGCACAAAATGATCTTTGAGAAAAAGTCACTACACGTAATAGTACCACTAGATCCAGCCGAAGGAGCACGATACACTAAACCGGTGCACAACGATGATAGTGATGATGATCTCAATTGTATTTACAAGATAACCACACAAGGAGAGGATTGCATGAATCCGACTGTAGATGAAAGGATTTTGTGGGAGCACGAAAGCTCCTGCACTTCAGATTCAGATGAAGAGATTGAGATATGGCAGAATTGGTTGCACGAGGTAACACTGTTTAATTGAAACATGATGATTAGATCATTGCATTGAATGACAATAGAGGTAAGGGAGGTGCCTACATATGATGGATTAACAATGATGGATGAATTTCTGAGAAAATTTGAAAGCGCAATACCAGAATAGAAGTGGTTCGATGCGCTGGAGTGGGCACTGCGCGCAACACCCACACGATGGTGGGGTATGCATGAAGGAAATTTTGAGGACTGCCATGGATGCAGAAGGATGATGCACCTATGTTTTGGAAAACCCTAGCTCCGGACAAAATCCAATCAGTATGGGTGGAACAACTTGTGCGACCACCTTTCTCGATGGGTATAGACATATGTTGTACAGGCCACACAAGTGCACACCACTCCTAGAATAGAGAATCAGGACAAACCACAATAGCAGGAAAGGCGATGTGCACTACCAATTCTCCACGATGAAGCCATTGATAGGGTGTGTGGAGTACTGAAGAAGGTTCACTAGGCAAAAAGAACTGATTGGGACTTATGTGTGCCAGCGGTTCAAAGGGCCTATAGGACCATGTGCAAAACCCTGAACACGGAGACGATTCCAAAGGTGCGGAATAGAGTAGAGATTGTAATTTCTGAAGAGAAAACAAAAAGGAATCCGCACGTAATGGCTCCCGCAGTTGTGACAGTGCGCAATGACCAGGAGGAAGAAATCGCAAATCTATGTGAGATCGAACATATAAGTATTTAGGAAGCCATTCAGCGAGGGAACCTTAGACTTCGCGAACTCCAAAAGGACCAAGTATGATTGAGGAGGAAAATCATTTTGATGGATGCTAAGATCAGGAGGATGGAAAACGAGATCACGCAAGCATGTCTCGTCAATAAATCAAGGATGACAAGGCAAGATACGGATGATCATACCACTGCATTAAAAGAGTGTTGCCAATAATTTATGACTCTGTTGCCATGGCTATGACCGCACCTCACCAAACGTAGTAACCTAGGGAGTGCACTACATACAGTAGAATATGCGGCACTGGCTACCACAAAAGTGACAGAGGAATGTCTGCGGATATGCCGAAAGTCGAGTTGAAGTCTAGCACAAGTGATCTGACCACCTGACTAGTCATAGGGAGCACAGTTTAAGCACTCTAGGTAGTTGAAAGAGAGTGTGGGACTATAAAAGACTCTTTTTGGGAGCTGCTTGATGAAGGAGGTGCGTGCAGAATCAGCATGTCACAAGGTTCGCGCCCGCGCACGGGGGGTACGTTGTTGTGCAGGTACCTTGGGAAGTGATCCTTGGTGTCAGTATTCATGACAAGATGTCCGATTTAAGGCAAAAGGGAGTAGTCATGGGGCATTTAAGACACGAAGTAAGTGCAAGATTTGGGGCAATCTACCACCAAGAAAGCATTGATGGCCTAGAATTGGGGGGAACGGTCGAATTTGAATTCAAAAGGCGCTATAAAACTCGAGGGGCTAATCATGAGAAAACACTTGTTCATTTGATATTTGAGCAGTTAATTAGAGCATAGGGTGTTGAGTGCCGAGCAATATTTGATCCCCGAAGTTCGCAAATGACCACAGACAGCTCAAATAGGATGATGACTACTAGGAGAGGTTTGGGCTCTACATAAGGAACAACCGACGAGGCCGCGCAGAACCCCATGGTACATGATTTTCCCAGAGAGACTAGGGTCACGCTAGAAATCCCTAAATCACCTTTGAAACCGAGGGACATGAAAGATAATCAGGCCGCGAGACCAAGTCACATGTCCCCAAGGAATCCACGGTTCGGTCAAATCTCAATGGAAGAAAAGGGCAAGGTTGTCGCCATTGAGAGAGATGGCGAGGAGGAGGACCTACAGGCTTTCGTCAATGAGATAGAGGAAGCAGAAAACATGGAAGAGGAAATCCAGCCAGTGCGCTCTGTAGAAAAATTGCCCTAGTACGTCCCTCCATGGAAAGGGAAAACTAAGATACCCAAGGACCTAGATGCCACTAAGAGCACACTCGAGACCTCGCTCCTCCCCAATGGAATTGTGTTTAAATGCTCACACCTGGGGCGCATCCCCATAATGAAGTTTGAAGATTGGGACCTCATGGATAGCAAAAATTTCCCATAGTTAGAGACGAAGAGCCTCATGAAGCAGAGCACGAAGGAGGCATACACAACATTAGAGCCGCGGAAATGGTTGTGCAGTGTGGAGAAGGTTGGATTACTTCATCTGCTGTGGATTGCACATTTTCACCACGCACCTATCACTATATTCATCATCAGGCAACTGCTTTTTCTGGTGCACGATGGGTACTTATGGCTAGAGGAGCCTATACTTGTCATGACGGAACTCATCCATAGGATTTTCTAGCTCCCATATAAGGGAAAGGACCCCATGGAGATAGTAGGAAAAAGTGGAGATTTGGTGCTCACAAAGGCCATGAAGAAAAAATACAAAATCGATAAGGAAAATATGGGTTACATAATCAGTAGCATTAAATATAAAGGGGTGCACATAGCCACCCAACTCCTGGCTAGGAAGGTAATGAGAAAATTCCGCGGAGATGAGGTACCAACGCCGGTAGTTGAGCTGGTAGAACAATGTGCAGAGGGGGTCCAATTTAACTAGGCTGAGTTCCTCTGCGCGGAGTTCTTGACCAAATACAAGGAAGCCCAGGAGTAGGGCAAGACCTTCCACTATGCGTGGTTGCTCTTGTCCATTTTACTGGTAACAGGGGAACTTCCCGAGGATAGTCAGTTTCCTAGCATTAAGCAGGACCTGCCAGAGGCCGCAAAGTACGCGTCGCTCTGGGCCACCAAGGACACAAAGCAGATTCGTGAGACAAAGATCTTATGGGTGCTCATGGCGGTGAGCATCTAGATGTGGATCAATAGATGATTGCACCTGTCCCCCACAGTTCACAATAGTTTATGGAGCTTTGCAAACTTCAAGGCAGACATGCACAATTTTTACATCAAGGGGCGTAAGGATCTGACACAGCAGTGGACCAAGCTCCCCTTCATAACCATTGATGATGCAATCTTTTCAGTGCTAGAACCATAGCCCCTCGAGTGGCATGCCCCGGATCTGGTGGAGCTGGATAGAATGGAAGCACAAAATCAAAAGGATGAAGCCAAGTTGCGGGTCACGAAGTTGGCTGAGAAAAGGCATAATGAAAAAGTAGTCGTGGAGGTAAGGGCTATCCGCGAGGTAGCAAGGGCAGCCATGGAGCAGGAAAAGGCCACCGAAGAAGCAGCAACAACACATGCAATAGGGGCCACCACAATGCAATATGAGGAGGGACAAGACTTGTCTACATGATAGGAAGCAGAGGACACAGAAGAAGGTGTGGACCTAGTGATCTGATTGATCATATTAAAACTTAAGCAGAAGTTATTAGCACGATATAGTGAATTGAATGAAACCAAAGGTGTGTTAAGCGAGAAGGCATAAAAAATGAAGAAGGATATGCGACAGAACATAAATCAATGGATGCATAAGAAATGAATTAATAAACTGTAAAAACACAGTTATACCAGACAGCGAGGTTGATGACAAAGTTCATCCCTGTTGGACTATGTCTTTGGGTCCGCTTTCAAGATGGGCGACCATTTTTATTAGGAATGGAAAGAAGGCGAAGTTTACACAAAAATTCTGTCACACTGAACTTGCATACATGCAATTATGATCTCTGTAACTAGAAATCTCTCTAAACCAGCTTTCCAATGCCGCTTATGGTTCACAATTCCGCCTCCGGATGCCCAAGATATGATCAAAACACTTACCGCCTCTCTATCTCAGCTTCGGAATAACAAGTACAAAAACACTCAAAAAAACTCACTAACTCCTCTCATGTCTACAAATGTACATTTATACAATGTTTAGATGCATCATAACTACTTTCCTTCATTCAAAATGCATCTGTTGACATAAGGGGCTAGAATTAGGATTTTTAGTGTGTCACATAGTGACATTACAAGTTTGTTTGAAAAAACATTTAATAAAAACAAACAAAAACCCATTTTTAACTTTGGAATAACCCATTGACCGCTAGCTATTAGCTAACCGAGTGGGGAAGGTTAATTTTTTGCATATGATTAGGGCGGATGGCGGTAATGGTTACTTTGTTGGCAGTTTCACCACGTGGTTATGCATACTTGTCACATGACTTTCGGGCATGCTAACCGTAACTCTAGCAGTTTACTAACCTGTTAAAACTCCACACTGCAAACATTAACCTTAACCATTTGTGGTCATGTTATTAAACCTGTCACATGTCACCTTAACTCCTCTGCTGCGGCAACCTTAACTCTGTGGTCTTAACATTGGTCACATGTTACCAGCTTATTACCCGTGCGGTTTAACCAGACTGCTGTGGTTTGGAACCCGTGACATTCTCCGACCTCTGTTCACATGTGCTCTTACCCACTGTGGTCTTCTCCCCACGCAGTTAGAGCCCTATGGGTTTATTTGTATAGTTTATAATGTTTTTTTAACATTGTTTAATTATTAACAAAGGCAGAGGGGTGTTTTAATCATAGGTTTAGGTTTGTTTTGAATGTAGTTTTAGTGCATGGTGTAGTTTAGGCTAGAGATAGGTTTTATTTTCTCTTTAGCTTAGGCTTTTAACATGTTAAAGCCAAAGTCTATATACCTTATACAAATTCATGACACCATTCATTTTACACTGATGATTTTACTGACCACATTGGACACTGAATATGATGTTGGTATGAAACTAATCATGTGAAACTAAATCAACGGAATCCTCTTGGATCACCAAGGCACGACCTCCACCCAGCTAAAAAGTTCATGCATCACAGAGAGATTGGGTCCATGGAAAAATGTCAAGGCATCCAAATTTTCCATCGATCCAATCACTTTAACAGAATATGACCTCTACAACATCGGCAACACGGTTCGTGAGGTCACCAAGGAAGCGCTCCAAGAAGCCATGTCGGAACAACAGATTGTGTTGGGGGCCCTAAGGGCGCAACTGCAGGAACTACAAGTGCGGCGCCCACAAGAAGGAACCGTAGCCACCTACGGTGCAATAGGTACATCAGCAGCAGAGCAGATGCTACACACAAAGAAGACCAACACCATAGTGCTACTGGAAGTAGTGCTAACAACGGAGAATGAGGATGACAGAGCTGCAGTGAGCAGGATCAAGGGAATTGGCCTTAATTTCACTGCCCTTCCATGAGACATGTTGTAACAACTACAAGATGGCATAATAGCAGAGCTCCGCACCAGGGAAGGCCACACGATTCAGGTGATGAGTGAGCAAAATGTCAACATCGAACAACTCAGCCTGCAGTATGATGAACTAGTGTCACAAAACCACCAGATCAAGAATATAGTTGATGAAGTATGCCGGTGAGTCCCAGAGTTTTCCATCACCGCAGACCTACCAACAGAGATGCGGATCCACTGTCTAGCAAGTGGAGTCTGAAGCACGCACGAGGAAACAATGTGAGTGCAACTGGAGTTGAACCTCTAGATTGTTGAGCTGCGGATGAAGGCACAATCTTCCACTCCTCTGGAAGTTAGAGAGCAGCGCGTTATCACTATTCAAATAGGACTGAAGAATTGGATGGGCAGTGCAAGACTGTACCGATATGTTGTACCAAGCCTTTGACATCCTCACATCCTTGCAGGAGGACCCCAACATACAGTGCCTGGAAACAGAGGCACACGAATTGCAGGATAAATATGATAATTTAAGGGGAACTGCAAAGACAGTCATCCTCACCCAATGGTTAGCAAAGATGTAATAAGAAAAGGCACTGAAAGAGAAGTTGGATGCCGCCAAACAGAAAGAGTCACTTCTCAAGGTGCACGTCCAGCCATGGATTGATGAGACCTTCACCATTATGGCTAATATTGAGGGCAAGCTCACACAGTTGCAGGGACTCTATGTGCTAAGGCAAGTAGCTGATCCTCACAAAGAAGCATCAGAAGAGTGCATGCAGCAGGTCTGGCAAATCGTTGAACAGTGCATCGCAAATCTTCGAGTAGTATAGGACCAGTTGGAGGGGCTCCGCACCAAGGTTGTTGTACTAGCAGAGTGAATCGATATGAGTCACGATGATTGTGTTGGGGGCCTGTTGGGCATGGTATCCCCCCATAGCATGTTTTGGGGCTCAAAGCCCAAGTTTTGGTCAAACTTTTTGTAAGACTCCGCGAATTGCAGGCATGGAGCATGAAGTATAGGTTAAGTCATAGGGCTGTCTGCCCTAAAGTATTGTAATGTAATGTAAAGTCATGTTGACCTACCCATGGTCTGCGGACCACGGGATTGTATAAATAAGAGTGAGGCTCTAAGTTGTAAAAATAGCGAAGGAGGGAAATAGAGAAGAGAATCCGAATGATTTGAGTAGAGAGTAGGAGTCGAAGTGTACTGGGTGATAGTAGTAGGGAGAGGCTCTACAGTTGAGTGCGCAGAGGCCTAGCAGAGTCCATAGCTAAGTGCACGAACCCCTGCAGCTGAGTGCGCAGGGAGGTGTCGAGTCTATAACCTTGATCTAAGAGTAATAAAGAGAAGTTGATTCATATTTCTGTGTATCTACTTGTGCATTGCCTTCTTTACATTTATATTGTTTTATTTATCGCGCGCACTGATATGATTGCTGAATATTTTGTAATAATCATTATTCTTACACCAATAAGTTATGTAATCGGTTAATAACATAACAAATAGCAAGATACTTTGGTATTACATGGGTTGCGCCCCGAGTAGGGGTGCGTGGAAGCAGCATCACAGGTTGCGAAGCGATAACATGTTTCGTAGCAACATGCAGGAACGGTCAAACCATGGACTACCAGAATCTCATCAAACATCTCCAAGGTGCAAAACCTAGTTCTAACACCCTCCCATACTACTTCAGGTGAAACCTCAGTCCGCGCTCTGTAGATTGTTGCCGAAAGGGCCAGTAGTACTGAGATTTGCTTGGCTAAATCATCTCTGAACCTAGGTTAGGCCCATACAAGCCAATAGCAAAGGCCCCAAAGGAAATTGATGAGAGCAACGTCACATTGCAAACACCATTGTTGCTGGACAAGATAGCATTTGAAGGATCACACCTAGCATGTGACACCGATTTAAAGTTGGAGGATTGGGATTTGGCCGATATAGTGTGCTTTCCCCACTTAGCAACTGATCATTTCATGCATCGTGTCTTCTATAAGGACACTCGTGTGACCACGCTAGAGCCAAGGATGTGGATAAAAGGGGTGGACAAGGGAGGACTGCTAAACATGCTATGGGTACCGCATTACAACTGTGCACCCATAACCGTCATAGTGATCAAACATCTGCTATGCTTGGTGCACGATGGATGCCTCTGGTTAGAAGAACCAATTGCGATCACTGACATGTTGATCCATAGGATCACTCAACTATTGCATTCAGGATTAAATCAAACCATGGCATTTGGCGGAAAGGCAAGTGAGCGCAACCTTGTTGAGCATGGAAAATTTTAGGGGCGAATGTTCGCCCTTTGGCGAAATTAAGGGGTTTTAAATTTTTAGTGGAAAATTATTTTGCATCATAGTACATTTTTACAAATCGCCTCAAATAGCCCACCTTATTTTAAGGGAGAGGGTAAAGAAGGTAAATTTAGCCCTTGAATTAGGAGTTACAACCTTCCACTCGCCCTAATTTTCAAGAATAGGTTTTATTTCAGTGAATCCTATGGGCCAAATACCATATTTATAAAAGAGGTATGGTAAATTAACAAAAATATAAATAAATGAGAGGTATGGTAAATAAATAAAACATTTTTTATATTTACTCCATAAGTCACCTTATATACATGCAAGGGTGTAAACAAATAAAAATATAAATAAAGTGGAGGTATGGTAAATGAATAAAACCTATTTTTATACTTACTCAAAAGGTATGGTAAATAAATAAAAATATAAATAAACTAGTCGCATGGTAAATAAATAAAACCTCTTTTTATATTTAGTCCATAACACTCTTTCTATTTATGAAGGCTCAAAAAAGAGGTTTTATTTAAGTGAATCCTATGGGCAAAATACCATATTTGTAAAAGAGGTACGGTAAATTAATAAAAATAAAAATAAATAAGAGGTATGGTAAACAAATAAAACATTTTTTAATATTTACTCCATAAGTCACCTTATATTTAGGAAGACTCAAAAAATGCATGATATTTAGGTGAAACCTATGGGAAAAATAAAATGGGCCAAATACCATGGGCTAGATTATTATTAATACCATGCAAAAAAACATTATTAACACTAATATTAGTATTAATAAAAATAAAAATGGCACATGGTATTGACCCATGGTATTCACATGGAATGTAGCCTATTTAAATGGGGGAATTAAACAAGCATAGATCCATCTTTACTCTGGATCTACTAAGCCCCTAGAGGGATCAAATATTGTGATATGCAAACTAGCATAGAGTGAAGAAATATTTGATCTGTCTCAGGGCTTGGTGGATCAAGAGTAAAAATGGATGTTGTAATTTAATGTATGTTAAGAATTTTAACTTGGTTAAAATAAAAAATAAAATAAAAATCAATTATTAATTTTCTTAATTTTTATAAATTACAAATACTAATTTTTAAGCTCTAGGTTTATGATAACCCATGGTATTGACCCATGGTAATACCATGGTATTCATGTGAGCATAGGCTATTTAAAGGGGAAATTCTATCATCTTAGATCCATCTTAATTCTGGGTCTACCAAGTTCTCAGAGGGATAAATAGATTTCATCCCCCTAAAAGTGGTAGATGTGGAGTTAAGATTGATATAGGTTGGTTTTTATGATAATGAAGATATTAAATAGACTTAGGAAATTATATTGTAAAAACATATTAAGGTGAATGGTTAAACCTACATTTAGTCACTTCACAAAACTTAGTAAAAGATACCAATATATCCATTAATATTAGTTTTTAACTTTTTTATGATTTAACAAAAAAAAATTCAAAACAATGAAACCTTATCACTCTTTCTGCATCACCCTCACAGAAGATTTCTCACCATTTTTCAAATATTCTCAATATGATATCTTCATGAAAAAGTTTATGTACTGATGTTGGATTAGTTTGAAAAATAAGTTGGTTTGTACAACCTTTCATCTTCTATGCTATTCTTAGTTTGTCGTAATGATCTGTAGGGGTTGCAGCCATTGCACCATATTTTCCTAAAAAGTAGAGATTGTTCACCAAAAAGGAAGTTAATCTACATGTTACAACATTGTTAAAAAATGCGAGACCTATGAGGGTAGTGAATTATGCTAATAAGCAATTTAGATTGTGAGAGACTTAATTAAATTTTATTATTTAATTGAAGATTTCCAATTAAAATAATAATAAATCCACATTTATATATTCATATATTGAGTAGAAGGATTCTCACAATGGTCACTTCTTTCAATTAGATCCCCTTCAAGTCTTTGGGATACCTAATACTTTCTTATATAATATAGTTGGGGCTTGCTACTTGTTGGCATGTTGGGGTAAATAGACTTGATGTGTTATTTTTTATCTCGCAGTTGGAGTCTATGGAATAAGAAAGAAATTTGATAACTTGAAAAAAGTGGTAGCTTGACAAAAGTTGTAGAGAAAAGATTAATCTCTCCTACCTTGATAGAATTCGTTGTCAATATCAACACCTACAAGAACTTTGTTGTGTAATATTATAAAAAATAATAGAAGGATATGAAAGAGTGTATTGTAAGAACCTTGACAAGCACGACCACTGAAACTTGGAACATTGTTTGTCGGAAGAGAAAATTATGTTTCTTTTTTCCAAACATGTATGTTAGTATATTACAGTTTAATAAATACGTTTTCTTATTATCATATATGGTTTCATACTTTAACAAAACATTCGCCAAGACTTCACAACTTTTTATTATTCAGTAAAAGATTTGCCAAGATCTTACAAGATTTTATAATTCAGTGAAAGATTCTCCATAACTGTACAAGATAATATAATCTGGTGAGAGATTTGCCAAAAACATTATATATAAATACCCATTTTTCCTATGTATCATGGGGATTAACCCACTTATTATACATAGAAATTTAGGGTGGTCCTTAAAATTTTCCCTGTTGCCGAGAAAATGAAGGACAAATTTAAGCTTGTCAAGAAGCTGCACGGCTACTCCATTTCTAGTATAACTGACCCTACGGTCAAAGTAGCCACCCAAATCCTGGCTGGGAAAATTCTGAGGAAGTGTCATGTAGATGAAGTGCCAGCATCAGTCGTATCATTAGTGGCCCAATGCGTGGAGGGCATACAATTCAACTGGGCATGCTACCTCTACAACGAGTTCCTTGCGAACTGTAGAGAGGTGCATGATCAGAGAAAAATATTTCACTATGCATGGCTACTGCTATCCATAGTATTGGTCACATGGGAGTTACCGGAGGATCGTCAGTTTCCTCCAGTTGCAGAGGATTTACCGGAAGCAGTGAAGTTTGCTTCGCTATAGGCCACCAAGGACCCCTAAAGGGTCAAGGATAGCAAGATATTTTTGATCTTGATGGAGATGAGTATCAAGATGGCCATCAACCACAAACTACGATTATCACCGATTGTCTTCGAACAATTGGCAGAGTATGTGGATTTCGAGGCAGACTTCAATTGTGTCTTCATGCGAGCACAAAAGGACCCTGATCAAAATTTGTATCCATACCTGGCCACAGATGACGCAATCGCTGCGGTCCTTGACCGCTAGCCAGCAGAGTGGTGGAAGGCCTCAGACTTGACGGCTAGGTCTAGCAAGTCTACAGTGAAGTGTAAGAAGGAAGATGCCAGACTAGAGATGGAACAATTGGATGAAAAGTGGAAGAAAGAGGTTGAGGAAAAAGCTAAAAAGGAGCGTGCTTCCAAACGTCGGACAGAAGGACAAGAAGAAGAGGAGCAACATGACTCCAACAGGAGTCAGAAATCTCCTTCCTCGGAGATAAAAGAGGAAGAGTAGTGATCCGAATAGGGAGGAGAAGACCTGGAGACTACTCCGTTCCAGGTTAAGCGCAATAGGGAGGAGGAGAAAGTAGGGCTACAGAAGAAGTCCAAGGCCAGAAAAATTTCCCTTGACCCAATCACCTTGATAGAATGTGATTTGAACAACATTGGAGATGTGGTGAGGGATGCGACTGCAGAACTGTTGCAACAGTTTGAGCAAAAGTAGAAACAAGCCTTGGGTGCCATTCAAACGGATCTATGTGAGCTGTAGATCTAGGTGTCACTGGTCTAGACCAGTGTGGGGTGAAGTAGTGTGAGATCAACTAGTTTGGCACTTGGGACATTAGACGTAGCAGAAATGGTGCACACGCTAGATCCTTGGGCCATAGCACTACCGGACGGAGCGATGACTACAAAAGCAGAAGATGACAGGGACACTATCATCACCCTCAAGAGGATTGGGCTAAATTTTTCCACGCTTCCAAGTGAAGCCCTTCACAACTTGCAAGATGGTGTGATTGAAAAACTTCGAGCTCAGGAACAATGTGCCCTGAATGTTATCACTGAGCAAAAGGTGAACAATGCTTAGTTGGCTATATAGAATAATTATGCCATTGATCTTCTTACGGCCACCATGGAAAAGAATGAGCACATTACCAAGGTGGTGGCTGATTCATGCAGGACTGTTATCGAGCTAGATATTGTTGAAGATACACCAGTGGATGTGAGAATTTAGAAGCTGGCTGCCAGAGTGCATGAAGCGAGAACAGAGCTGGCTAAGGTTTAGTTTGAACTAAACCTTATAATTATAGAGATTGAGTTGAGGGCCCAGCCTTCAACTCCACAAGAGGTTAAAGAGCAGCGCGTAGCCACTGTCAAAGATGTAGTAGCATTTGTAGATGCTGCAGTGATAGATTACACGCTACTCTTCGAGTAGTCATTCAAAGTAGTCACTAGCCTCCAGGAGGATCCCAATATGTAGAGGTTGGAAACAAAGGTGCGAGAGTTACAGCAGAGATATGAGGAGGTTAAAGCGACGATGCGCACCATCGCCATTACTCAAAGGTTAGCAAATCTACAAGAAGCAAATGCATTTAAGGAACAGGTGGATGCAACTCAATGCAAGGAGGTAGTACTAAAGGCTAGATTAGGGCCTTGGCTAGAGGAAGCCTATGTACTCACTGCCTCCATTGAAGGGAAATTGGCCAGTCTGTAGCTGACACATCAGAAAATATAGGCAGATAGCATGGGGCCAGCAACGGAGCAGCTAGTCGAGCAAGTGAAGCAGGTGGCAACACAGTGCACTGCCGAAGTCGCAGTGGTACAGGTGGAGTTGGGAGGTCTTCGCAACAAGATATCCACGCCAGCAGAGTGACTTGAGGGCGAGTTACCAGATTTGTATTGGGGGCCTGTTGGGAACGGGTCTGCTGGGGTTAATTTTGGGGTTAAAATCCCATGTTTTGGGGCTAAAGGCCCATGTTTTGTATAAAGAATGTAAATTCTATGCATTTTTTGGTCGTGGAGTGTGAAGATGTAAATAGTCAAAAATGGTTTCCCCCCTTAGTTTAGATAGTTTGTGTCGGCTTGATGAGATTTTTCCTTGGTCCGCAGACCATGGGAATTTATAAAAAGGGAGTCTTAGAAGAGTCTAAGGCATGTTTTTGGTAGAATTCTAAGTAATTCTTCCAGTCTGTGAGAGCTAAGAGCAAGAGTATTAGCATAGGAAGAGGATCTGCAGTTGAGTGCGCAAAGGCCTAGGGTAGAAGTCTTGAGCTGAGTGCGTGAACCCCTGCAGCTGTGTGCATAAGGTAGTCAGAGTCTGTAATAAAAATCTGGATTATCAATAAAAAGAAGTATTTTGGAATTACCTACGTATTTTACTTCTGTTAATCGCATGCGATTATGTTACACTGAACACTAGGTTTATGTTTTAATGCTATTTTGATGCATGAATCTATATGTGTCTCTTTTTTATACGAACATAAGTAAAGATATATGTTTATGTGAAGATAATAATAATTACATGTTAAGACTATATGAAAGTAAGATAATCAAAGTAAATACAAAAGTAAGAGTAATTACAAAGGTGTGCGAGTGCTTGATCTATCCATTTAGGGTACATGAAGGACAGTCGTAGACTTTCGCGGAGTCTTGAAGGACAAATAAGAGAAGTACATTTATAAGCCCTAAAGGGATTATCGACCTGTGCGTAGGGAGAGTGAAGGTCTAAAAAGTTACATCACTACCATCTCAGTGTGTGGAAACTTGGTTCCTGCATCCCCCCATACTACTTTGGGTGAGACTTCAGTCCGCGCTCCACGGATTGATGCCAAAAGGGCCAGTAGTGTATGGATTTTCTTGGCTTCTTAATGCTAAACTTGGGGCAGGGCCCATCAAGACAACACCTATAGAAGCCCACAATTGGTATTGTTGTGTCCTCACATTATTATTGTTATGTAGGCCTTGATTATATTGTGACCCCTTAGACTCCTATAATACGAAGGAGCTCTTATCATTTGAATCATCCAGTAATTTCTCATTTATGTGATACAAAGGAGGTTCCCCCCTCGAAGAGACTATTTCTCAAGTTGTTGGTCTATATTTTCTTCTATTTTGTGAGCTAGTTGTATAACATTTGGTACTAGAGCTTTGGATTCTAGGGTTTCACTTCTTCAAATAGATCATATTGGCATTTTCGCTCAAATTTTTTTCTACGAGGCTTCAAAAGCTAAAATTGCACTATCTCAAGCTAAAATATTGATGAATTTTGTGTATAAATTTCAGATCTTGGTTCGTTATATTTTTGCAGATATGATCCGAGTAAGTTAGGGTTTTTGTAGGCTCTAGAATTCCATCTGAAATAGGTGACCCAGGGAAAATAATCATAACTTTCTTTCTAAGCATAATATTTTAATTTCATAAAAATTTACTGAAAGTACACAAGATTATTTTTTTTATATTATTTTTAGGGTCAAAGGTCAAAACATGACACATGGCACTCTGTACAATTCATCTCTACTAAACTAGTCTATAATCAGGCCATCATGCATGTTTTTTCAGAACCTTTCTTGAAGAATCTAATATTGATCTAACTTGTAGGATTGGAAAGAAGACTTATAGGGCTATCACAAGACAAAATTGTATGCCTTTCAGATATGAAATTACAAAGATACAACAATTTCAATATCTAGCTCCTAAAATGAAATAAAAGGTGTGTATTGTTTTAAAAAATTGCATAACTTTTGTTTGGAAAATTAGTTTGAAGTGATTCAAGGGCCATAGTGAAGCATAAATATTTTTGTTTGATTCCAAAATTCCTTCAAACAAAAAAATGGACATACCTAGTAAGCAACTAGAAATCTATACCATGACACATGAAGAAGAGGAAGAAATACAACATGACATATCAAAATTGCATCATCAACTGCAAGAAATTTCGCTATCGCAAAGAGTAACCAAAAATGAAATACAAGCTAAGATGGATGGTTTGAAGAGTGATTTAAGATCAGACATCGAAGGTTTTAAGGATGGATTAGAAGTGGACATGGAAGGTCTGACAAAGTTGCTACAAGAAATGCTTCCTAATTGTAACACACCTCCCACATCCACCCAAGTAACCATGCCAACCAGGGTAAACATGAGAGGATAATCTACTATGATCATATTCTACCTCCTATGTGACATTAAGGAAGTGGAATAGATGAAAACACCACACACAATCATCCAAAATCCTCAATAGAACCCTCAAGAGACTAGCTAGCCACTCAAACAGCATGTGCCTGGATCCCACTACCATTATGGATCTCTTAGACCATAGTCTCTCTCATGCTATGGGCAAGGGAGAGACCAAAAACCTAAAGTCACTCTCACAGGCTTGCTTGCTAGTGACTATGAACCTAAATTGTCAGTTTTGTGCCAATTTCCATGTGATTTAACCCACCTTTTCAGGCCCAGAGCCCAGGCCACTACCCATAATGTAGTGATAGCTTGAAATCATTAAAAATACACAAAAAAAAATGATGCAAAAGTAATAATATGAAAAAGACCATAACCAAAGCCCTACTAGCCATGCTAGACATTTCATCAAACATATTGTCAACATGTAACCTAAAGGTGTAAACAATAGAATTAAAGGTAGCGATCTCATACTTATCTAAGAATCACTATGAACTCTTGTTCCCACATGTCATTTGTTGCATTATCATCTATTAGGCCATAGATACACTATCCATTCGTTTACAAGTAAAAACATGCTAAGTGTTATCGGGAAAACTAGTGTCCATTCAGAGCTGCTAGTCCCACTAAGACAGGTAGCTATCTTAGAAACAAACAAGCTAAAGTTACTTGTGTTTTCCTTTATGAGAGATAGTTGAGAGAAAAGTAGAGAGTAGCAACCTCAGTCTTTCACTGGTCTCCTTGTTTGTTTCCTCTCTCCCTTGATAGAGCTTTCGCCACTCCTTTCTCACTTGTCTCACTTCAAAGAACACCTGTAGAGTCAAGGCAGAAAAATACCATCAAAGCATAGAGATCTATAACCATAAACAATATAGGATCAAATGTATATTAACCATACAAATGCATATACAAACACAAGATTCATAGATATACAAATATATGGAGGAAAACTCAAATAGCTTTATTGATAGAAGTAGTAGAAGAGAGGATCACAACCAAGCTATCTGATCCAGCATCATCCTCCCAGCATGAAAGCCCTCTTCACCTCATACAAAGAAAGATCACCCAATAATGTCTTCAAAGAGAAACCAACAACACTTCCTTATAGATTACAAAATTCCATCCTTTGGATCTCTAGGATGAGGGATCCATATATAGATGTTTGCAGGAGAGTGAGTAAGCTTATGGGATTTTGATTAGTGTCATTTCACTGATAGTTCTTAGTTCCACTTGGAGATTTCATGACCTCTTACTCATCCCTGGGCGAATTCAGAGAGGCAAGTGTCATATGAGTAGTTTCTAGAAGATTCTTTGAGTTTCCACCTAGCAAACTGCTTCTGCCATTTGTCTGCTCTTGCTCATCGCACCCTACGAAAGGGATTTTCAGTATGCATCGCACCCCCCATGTGTAACAGGTGAGATGCATCATACCCTCAGCATGGAGCAGTCTGTATGGTCCAGTTTTGAGCAGTTTTTTAGGGAGAACTTCGGTGAAATGATGTAATCAGCTGAGCTTGTTCCTTTAGGGTATGAGACAACATTTTTAGGGGTTTAGAAACCCTTGGTTTATGGACATATGTTATTGGGGTTGCAGTTCCCAAATATGTCTATAACAGTTGCCCCCTAAAGCATGAGGTCGTAAATCTTTTGATGTCGGGTGAAATGCTTTATAATGAGGATCCAAGGTTTTTCGAACTGGAAGGTGACCTGTAATAAGATACAGTACAATACATTATCTTCATAATATTTTCTTGATCTAGTTGAGGCGGGCATTCCCATGCTCAGGTTTATAAATTCATTTTCATGTACATAAGACAGACAATTGTCTGTGTGGCAGACTGATGATTCTGGTAGAGCCATCATCCCTTAGTTGGGATGATTATCTGTGCAGCTATGATGTACATTTGATGTTTTTATTTTTCTGAATATATATCGCAGCCCGGATGGATGATACTAGATCCGGGGTCTTCAAACTCGTTCAATCTTCACCCAAAGTACAAGTCGATCCATGTGAAAAGATGTTCCGATGTCGAACATCGAAAGACATCACCTGATTACCAGCCAATGATGTAAGTTGTTAACAGGCACCAGAGGAATCATCGATAATGATGATGACCCTCAAGGTACTGCAGTATAGTTCATGTGGTGTGAATACATGAGTTGATGTCGAACACCACGCAAAATCTTTTGGTCAAAGGCCATTGATGTAAACCTGTCATCGGAAGTGAGAAACTTGCCATTGAGGCATGAAAACTTCAAAGTACTGAAAGGGGTGTTCCCAAGTCAACTTCTTGGATAAGGCGTTGATGTCGACAAGAAGTGACCCATCATAGGAGGGCCTTAATGAATCCCACATCTACGACACGGAACAGAGCAAATGATTTTGTGGAGGTGAAAACGATCTGATGATACATGGTTCAGGGTGGTGGTCATGAAAGAATGGAGCATTAAGGTATTGCAGCGGATGAGGCATTAGCTAGGTTGGTGAATTCTTTGAGCGAGTTCTCTTGAACATATCGGTGACACTGAAATGGATTAGTAGCGTTAACCCCAAAATGGATGGTACGGTGGACCAATGGTGATATGACGGGTGAATAGAATAACCCAACCCGACTCAATCATGGTGATGGAGTGAAAGTGTCATGTTGAAGAGCTACCTGCTACCAATTATGTTATTCAAGTTTTCTTCCATTTTTCCCTAGTCATTGCTGACCGGTACCTCTTTATTTTTGTCAAGCTTGAGGAGGATAACATGTGCTTGTTCTATAATTCTCCTTCGGGCAAACCTGTTGCTATGTTTTAATGAGCCTAGTGACAGTGAAATTCACTCTTGTCTGCATGGACAAGTTTGTCGCTATTGCTTTAACGAGTTTAACAACAAATATAACTCGGTCCTTTTCAATCTTATAGAGTCTAAAAAGAGATCTAAAGGCAAATCCAGTAGTCCTTTTGCTTAATATAATCCCTTAAGTCTGAAAAAGTATAAAATAATACGAAAGGGTTGACTTTTCAATAGTTTTAACGAGCCAAACAAGACAAGCACTCAATCTTTTGTGTAATGATCCCTCAGGTCCAAAAAGATTAAAATCTAGAGGAGGGATGGCACTTCCGATCGCTTTAACGATCTGGAGAGGCCAATTGCTCGGTAATCTTTTCATATTTTACGAGTCAGGTGAAAATAGCTTAAAGGAGACTCGTTTTTTGAGGAATGAGTGATTTTTTTGGATAGCAACTGGTTCTAGGTAAGGTTTGGAACATTTCAATCATGGCAGTGTAAAGAAGGTGGCTAATAGAATCACTCATCGCAGTTGTTCCTCAAAAGGGTAAAGAATCAAATGGAGGCGTATGATCGGCTAAAAAGGAGTGGAGTGATGGTAAGAACATGACCAAGGTTTAAAAGTTGATAATCATGCGTTCGCAATGGTTATTTACCGAAAGTGGTTTCATTTTTTAATGAGCTTAAACTCTGGGGGAACATTGGTCATTGCTAGGTTTATTTTTTAGCGAGCTTGAACTTTCGCGTAAAACTACTCGTGCCAGTCATATAATAAGGATTTCTCTCATTAGTAGGTTCATTTTTTATGGAGCTTGCCCCATGCACAACTTTGCTCCAGAGCCTTTTGTATGCAAGCTAGGAATGACCAACTACTGTCCTAGGGGTTAAAGAACTACTGAGGTTAGGCAGGATAGCTTCTAGACGGGAAACCTTTCCTTTACTTTGTCAGTGCCATTTGGCCCTTGCATAGGTGAATGGTTGATCAGACCAATAACATAACTTAAGCAGTCAAAGTTAGTAAAACTACGGGGTTAGAGTTAGGCTGGTCACTTTTCACTTACATACAAAAGGTTTGCATGCACCCAGGTATAAAGAAAAATAGAGTTTCTAGGTTACCATATGGAAGTTCTTGCATTAAATCAAGCTTGTTTCGTCTGCATTTGCAGAAAAAACACTTTGTTGGCTCTATCCATCGAAATAGACAAAGGTGAATGGTGGGAGCTTCCACTCACACAATGTTTGATGAGGGAATCCTTTTCCAATCTAATCCCATTTTCCTAAACGGACGGGTGTGTCAGACTAGTCATATATCCTACACAGAAACCTACCTTATATCTCAGGTTTTCCTGCCGAAGCAGACCAGGGCACATGCCCCCTGGGTTTAGTCACATTCACCGAATCACTCGCGCTCATCAGGTGGACAGACTGGAGGTTGATGAGACATTCCTTGTACAAAAAGACCAGTTAGGGATGGAACTTGACTAGTAGTTGTGTTTGAATTGGGGAATGAAAGCTGGTCTACGAGCTAGACCATTTTGCCTTTAGACGGGAAACAAATCACTCAAAAGAGTGAGGAAACAATAGCTCCCATGTTGTAAATTTAGTCATGCCCAAGGAGTAGATTGTAATCTAATGGCCCTTGGACTACCATCATGTTCAGATAAAAGGTTTTCCTTCTTAAAGTTATAGGCAAATTTGGAAGGATCCCTAATGGTCCACTGGTTCTTTTGTTGAAGCCTGACAGATTTCGAATCTCAGGTAGAAGTGATGGCGAACCAAGCAATTTCCAAGCAGTTGAGGAAAGGATACTCATGGAAGCCCCTTCATCTATGATAGTACCAGCCATGACCATTCTGTAAGCTCGAATTATGATTCAAAATGGTACATTAGATGGTAGGTGGGGTCTCCTTAGTAGATTCCAATCGAAGGAAATGACTAGTTTACTTGGAGGAGAGACCGAATAAATGGCCGAATAAATCTCTGACGAACTTCCTTCCTGTGGTAAAGGAACGGGTAGATTGCCCCCATGTTCATTGGATTCTGTGTTAATGAAAAGAAATTGAACAATGTCGTTCTCATTCTCTTCGGTGACAGTATCATCTGAAGGTGGAGCTTCTGAAGACAAGAATTGGTCGACTGCCGTCTCGACCTGTTGACATTGGTCCGGTGTGGACTCAGAGGGTTTATCTTCAAAGATAGGTGCTTCGACCAGCAACAATGGTGTGTCAATCAAATTTTCAACTAGTGATGGACTTGGCAAGGGTTTCTTGTATCTAAGAGGAAATTGCTACAGTGAAGCAGGATGGTTATCCAAGACTCTTTTAGCTTCATCCAGGAAGGGACAATAGTGGAGGGCATGCTTGCCTTCACACAGCCTACAAGGAAATCTAGATCTTCCTTTCTGTCCATTAAATTTGTTTTCACTAGTTGATGGTGTGCTCTCAACGTGATTGTCAGAGGTTGAAGACACCGGATTGTGCAAGCGGGGAGACCAATCCCTCAGGATCCGTGGGATGCAGGGAAAATCTCGATGATAGTGGTCTCCTTTGCAAATGACACATGGAGATTTAGGTTTGGAAGGTGCAATGTATGGATTTTCGCCAGATGATGCATGGTTGGCCCCTTTCGCCGTTGGATTCTTCTTCTTCTTCTCCTTCCCTTTCTTCTTCTTCTCAGTTACTTGGTTTTTAGCGTTACTAGCTTCACCAAGCAAAGAGGAAGAAGGAGAGGGAGAAACAAATGAAGTAGAAGGTGGGGGAGAAACTTTAGTATCATCTAGTTGTTGATTTGATTGCTAAAGAATTGCAGTGTTTTGAATGACAGAAGTCAAGAAAACCCATACTGGCAGGTCAATTGTGAGTCTTGGAAGGGACAATGTAGCCATGTGTGGAGCACCAACATCTCCCCAAGAGGAGAAGAGACTAGGATTTCCCCCAAGGGGAAATCCTTGGCTGGTAGACTCCATTTTCTCAACCTAAGACCAATGAGGGAGCAATGATGTTATTCTGATTAAAATAAATTTTATGACGCTTTGACACAACTTGCTTTTTCAATTTTTAAGAGTCGAGAAAAAGCTAAAGATGACTCTAGTCGCCTTCGATTTTTAATGAGCCTGAAGTGACAAGTGCTCAGATGGACCTTTTCTTTTAAGGAGTCTGAAAAGGAACGAAAGTGACTACTCTGGAAATCTAGACAGAGGGATTACCAAACCAATCGCAAAACTACAGAATACTTTTTAAGGTACGGCAGTCAATCTTCCCAAATGTTGTGTTCAGTGCATTGCGATCGATAGGGCGGCAGACACGACTTCCTAAGGATAAAGGATGTAGCCTATTGTGGTCTCCCAATATATACTCGACGGTACATGGGAGCACAAGTCCATACTAGCACTTGTCGTCTCAAAGAGGAGGAATCACCCAACCTATGATGAAAGTGATAGTTACCAAGCTTTACAACGCTAGAATACGTCTCTAGCCTAGACTTCTAAATGTTTTGCGTTAGGTTCCAAAGTGTTTTTATGTTCATTGAGGTTTATTTTATAGTTGATCTTTCTTAAGAAGTTTACCTTTAAGGTTCACCGTGTGATGTAGAAATACAATTCATAAATATGCAATCTAAGATGATAAACAGTCATTTACTTTCTTTTTGCAACGAAAATCCTAGCTACTAAGGAAAGAGAAATGAAATTCTTTCAACATAGAGTAGAGAGCACACACTAGATGCACTTTTCCTAAATCAATTTCAGCATGCATTCTAAATGCAAATACACATGCATGTATCGTTTTCCAGTTTCCTTAATGTGATAATGACAAAAAGAAAACTAAGTACAGATCTGAATTATCTTCTTTTAAAGCGATAGTACCAACAATTTTCTCATCAAAAAAAGAAAGGAAGGTTGAGACGATACTTTGCGATTTCGAATTTAAAATTGTTTTTGACACTTGAAATATTATTAATTCAAATCAAATACAATGACAAAAGTGTAATCACCTATCTAAAAGAGGAATGCTTTACGACACTCTTTTTCTTGACTAAAAATGACACTTGCGACACTCTTAAATCAAAAGATGACAGTTCCATTAAGCTACTATTTGCAAAGGAGAACTGTAAATGATGAAAATACATAAAAAAACATTCACAATTCCTTATCAGTGGAGGCTGAAATAATGTAAAGGAAGATGGTTTCAATAGTGATGTACTGATCATAGACAGAAAAACTACTAAATAAAGCTGAAGACGATGAACAAAAAACCAAAATCTGGAGGCAAAAACGGTCCTAGTCAATCATCGCAATTGTAACATAGGGAAATAGGGATGCATCTCACCTGTAACACACAGGAGGTGTGATGCATCCAGATTGCCAATGAGAGACAATGCGATGGCCCAGGGATGAGACTGAGCTTGGTTTTCACTCACAATTTGCAACTAAGTTCAGGGGTTTAGGCTTAGCTAATGATAGTCAGTAAACACAAAGTATAGGGGCTGATCTTGTTGAGATTGCAACAAGATGATGGAGCTTAGTGAAAAGAGTCGCCTTCACTAAGTGGGCCCGCAGGCTATTTTTGGCGCAAGTCTATTTTTAGACTATGTCTATTTTTAGACATATGGATCATGTCTATGGATTGCAGGTTGCTGTTTATGGATAATCGATCAAGTTGGGAAAAAAATAGATGGACTTCTATTTTTGATGAAAGTGTGAGTGATCACAGTGTGAGTGATCACAGTCAAAAATAGAAAGTCAAATATTATTATCTCACAATAATATTTGGACTATAAACTTAATCTTATTCTCTTGGAGCACTTCAGTTTGAGCTACAGAGGTGGCACATGCAGCTGTCAGAAGGAAATACGCTTTTCTTATGAGTCAGTTGAGTTGTTGCATGCATGACTTCAGTTAGAACTCAATCAGTTGAGTTTGGTGGAGTTGATTGTGGAGTTGATGGAGTTGTGTTCAGTTTAGCTTTGTTAAACTAGTTGTATTTAGTCTAACTGGCAAATAGACTAGAGATGAGTTGGGTGAATTAGTTATTAATTAATTCACAAGTTATTAACTCATAATACAACTAATGAATACATCAGTTAACTCAGTTGCATGTCAGTGCATGTTCAGTTCAACAGGGACAGGTGGTAGAGAATCAGATTGCTATCAGTTGTGACTATAGTTGTGCACCAGATCTTGCACAATCAAGGGATTGAGTATGCCAATGAGTTTGCTCACGTATTTTCCCACATTATAGCTTGTGCTCATGTCCAACAAAGAGTGAGTGACTATTTTGCAGGTGAAAAACGAGTTTGGTAAGCCATTCTCATCAGTTCTTGAGCAGGTATTGAGTAGTGGAGGCAGGCAAGCAGTGGAAGAGATTTGGAGATCAGATCTGAGCTGTATTGTGTGTAACAGAGGTGGAGATACTTGTGAGAAGTATTATGCTGTGTAATGTTACATGACTCAATCATTAATATATAGATAGTTGGGGTTTTTAGCGAGATGCTTTCCCCGAGATACATACTGTGTTAATGTGTGAATGCTCTTGATGTTTTATTGTTATTGATGCTGCTATATTGTTGATCAACGTAGAGAAGCTTATGTATTGTGTATGTATTCCGCAATAGTACATGATCAGGATAATCTCTGTTTAATATGTGTTAAATTATTCAAAATTTCTACATGGTATCGGAGCGAGCTAGATAATTGTAGAAAAATTTCTACATGGTATCAGAGCTGTTGATCATCAGATCTACTATTCAGGAAGTGTCTACATTCTATTTCTTCAGGCAGAGTCTGTAATCGGGCCAGGTAGCCTCTGGATTCATCCTTCCTTTGGAAGGTGAGATATCAGTGAATGCCCATACAGTCAATCTCTGTACGAGAAATATTGTGTTCTCACGAATTCTAGATCGGAAGCAGTTGAGTTGGTTGCTAGTGGAATTCGTATTTGCAGCAGTGTTGTTGAAATGTCTTTCAACGGATTGCGAATGTTATTCCAAAGTAAGAGCGACCTGGCGCTCAAGGATAAACTCAGTAACAATAAAGGTGAGAATGGATGTTCATCAAAGGTATCTGATGAAGAGAATTGCGCTTTGGCTGCCAAAGCAAAGAAGGGGAAGAACAAGAAAGCTTCTCATTCCGGTGCGAAAGGCAAGAAGCAGGATATGTCCAAGGTGAAGTGTTTTCATTGTCACCAGCATGGACACTATGCCACAAATTATCCGCAGAAGAAGAAGAACAAGCAAGCTGCTGGATCTACATGGGGAGAGGCCTTAGCTTCTCAGTTTGAGCTTGATTTTTCATTGATCGCATGCTTGTTTTCAAGTGTGATGGGATCAGTGTGGTTCTTGGACAGTGGTGCGTCTTTTCACATGACGGGAGATAGAGATTTGTTCTCTAATCTAGAGGACAAGGATCTTGGAGTGCACATCGAGATGGGCGATGATGGTAGATACAATGCGACCGGTATCGGTACCATTTCCTTTGAGAGGGAGTCTGGTAAACCCTTTGTATTGAAGGAAGTCATGCATGTTCCAGGATTGAAGAAGAATCTCATCTCAGTGGCAATGTTAGAAGACAAGGGGTATGATGTTGTTTTCAGTGAGGGAAAGGCCTTCCTGCGCAGCAAGACAACTGGTGAGACCCGGAAGATAGGGGTTCGAGTGAGGAACCTTTATCAGTTGCATGTAGATGGATGTGCAGCAATGGCAGGCAAGGCAGAAGGATTGGTGAGCCGGGATGATGGCGAGTTATGGCACAGGAGACTGGGTCACCTTCACCATGGAGCCTTGAAGATACTGCAGCAGATCACTACAGGGCTTCCTAAAGGCACACTTGTGCAGTCAGATCAGTGCAAGGGGTGTACTTTGGGGAAGTTTGTGAAAGCCACCTTTCACGAGAAGGATAGCCGCGCCACGACAATCCTTGAGAGAATTCACACAGAGGTGTGTGGACCTTTCTCAGTTGCTTCGACAAGAAAACACAGGTATTATGTGATTTTTGTTGATGATTTCTCTCGTAAGTGCTGGATCTTCTTCATGCAGAAGAAGAGCGAGACATATTCAAAGTTCTGTGAATTCAAAGCACTGGTCGAGAAGGAGTCGGGGAAGAAGGTGAAGGCTCTTAGGAGCGATAATGGTGGTGAATACATCTCAGATGAGTTCAAGGATTTCTGCAAGACAAAAGGGATTCGTAGAGAGCTCATTGCTCCCCATAACCCACAACAGAACGGGGTAGCTGAGTGAAAGAACAGAACGATTGTGGGTGTTGCACAGGAAATGTTGCATGATCAGGGCCTACCCCTTCACTTGTGGGTGGAACCATGCAATACAGCAGTTTATGTGCAGAACCGTTGTCCTCATAGGATACTTGGCATGAGTACACCCGAGGAGGCTTATTCTGGTAAGAAGCCTGATCTTTCTCATTTGAGGATTTTTGGTACTAACATTTACATGCATGTGACGAAGGATGCCAAGAAGAAGTTGGAGCCGACCGCAGAGGTTGGGATATTTGTGGGGTACACTGATACGCCCCACAACTATCGTGTGTATTTGCCAGACAGTGGTAAAACTGTTGTGCGATGAGATATAAAATTTCAGGAGGAGAAAGCCATGAAGTGTTCGCTTGAGAGGGAGCTACACTTGCATGCAGATGAGGAGCTATTAGTTCCTAAGGATGAGCTTCAGGATGTGAGTCAGCCACAGGATGAGGTTCATGGAGTGGACAAGTCCACTCATGCAGCGCCAACCATCAGAGGGTGAAAGCGCTTGACAGAAGCTGAGCGACTGGCTCAAGATGCAGAGAAAGTTGTAGGACCACCTACAGCCCAACGCAGGTAGAGACAGTCACCTGATCGGTATACTGGATACATGGCTCTTATGAGCAAGTGTGTTGTGACTGAGCCATCCTCTTTCAAGGAAGCTGTGGAGGATCCCGCATGGGTAGACGCCATGGTGGAAGAGTATGATTCTATTGTCAGAAACAGTGCATGGGAGATTGTTCCTAGACCGGAAGGGAAATCAGTGGTGGGTTCGAGATGGATCTACAAAGTTAAGCAGGTAGCTGACGGGAGTGTGGAGAAGTACAAGGCAAGATTTGTTGCCCGAGGCTTTTCACAGATTGAGGGGATCGATTATGAGGAGACCTTTGCACCTGTCGCAAGGTATTCTTCCATACGGACGATTCTTGCTCTCTTAGCGCAGATGGGATGGCACATTCATCAGATGGATGTGAAGACTGCGTTCCTCAACGGAGTCATTGAGGAGGAGGTTTAAATTGAGCAACCCGAAGGCTTTGAAGTCTTCAGCAGCGAGTCGCATGTGTGCAAGCTCAAGAGAGCATTGTATGGGTTGAAGCAAGCACCACGTGCTTGGTACACACGGATAGACAGCGATTTCACAGGACTTGGATTCTCCAAGAGCGAGGCGGATCCGAACCTATACCAGATTGTGGTGGAGGATAAGTTGCTTATCATTGTACTGTATGTTGATGATTTGATTCTAACGGGTGATGAGCTGTTGATACTGTCATGCAAGAAGGATCTTGCTACAGAGTTTGAGATGAAGGATTTGGGCCTCCTTCACTATTTCCTGGGATTGGAAATATGGCAGCGCAGTGGTGGACTGTTTGTTTCTCAAGGCAAGTATGCTCGGGAGATACTGGAGAAGTTCAACATGCATGGCTGCAAGCCTGTTGATACTCCTCTTCCTGTAGGTTGGAGGAAGGAGGATGCCACTTCGGGAGAAGAAGTGGATGCCACTGTTTATCGACAATTGGTGGGGTCTGTAGGAATTTACAGGGTAAGTTCCACAGAAAGAATACCAAAAGGACACCGCTCACAACCAGATCTCAAATCAATACACCAGTATTTTTGACGTGGTTAAAACCCTCAGAGTGCAAGGAGGGAAACAGTCCACGGCCTGTCCCAACGTGGGTACTACAGGCAATTTATTAATCAAAGAATGAAAATTTACATAAGCTTCTCTCATGCACGGATTACCCGAACAATGACCCTCCATGCGCTTTAAATAGAACTCATGGACCAATCGGGTGTCAAGCCACGGATCAAGTGTCGGAAATACCGAGGTGAGAGTGAACCGTCGGATCACTACATATCGTGACCGTCGGATTGTAAGTTACAAAATGTACAACGGTAAAGAAACACACTTTACCTAACTCTAACCTAACTCTATACTAGACCAAGTTGAACTTAACTATATCCTATGTGTCGGAATATCCTAACATCCCCCCTTAAGAACAACTTGGGATAGGATTGAAGGATTTACAAATATGACACAATAGGAGAAGGAAGGAGGCACTAGAGCCTATCCCCCCTTAGTGACAACTTCCTGAACTCCAAGCATATATCGAAGTTTAGTGAACTTCGCCTCTGTGAGAGCCTTTGTGAAGATGTCTGCAACCTGATCATCTATTGGACAATATTGCACTTCAAGAACATGGTCATGAATGAGCTTTCTGATGAAGTGCATGTGTAGTTCAATGTGTTTGCTGCGCTGATGCTGGACTGGATCTTTGCATAGCTGAATGGCACTTTGATTATCACACCAAAGTGTGGTTGGATGCTGCTGCTCAAAGCCATTCAGCTATGCAAAGATCCAGTCCAGCATCAGCGCAGCAAACACATTGAACTACACATGCACTTCATCAGAAAGCTCATTCATGACCATGTTCTTGAAGTGCAATATTGTCCAACAGATGATCAGGTTGCAGACATCTTCACAAAGGCTCTCACAGAGGCGAAGTTCACTAAACTTCGATATATGCTTGGAGTTCAGGAAGTTGTCACTAAGGGGGGATAGGCTCTAGTGCCTCCTTCCTTCTCCTATTGTGTCATATTTGTAAATCCTTCAATCCTATCCCAAGTTGTTCTTAAGGGGGGATGTTAGGATATTCCGACACATAGGATATAGTTAAGTTCAACTTGGTCTAGTATAGAGTTAGGTTAGAGTTAGGTAAAGTGTGTTTCTTTACCGTTGTACATTTTGTAACTTACAATCCGACGGTCACGATATGTAGTGATCCGATGGTTCACTCTCACCTCGGTATTTCCGACACTTGATCCGTGGCTTGACACCCGATTGGTCCATGAGTTCTATTTAAAGCGCATGGAGGGTCATTGTTCGGGTAATCCGTGCATGAGAGAAGCTTATGTAAATTTTCATTCTTTGATTAATAAATTGCCTGTAGTACCCACGTTGGGACAGGCCATGGACTGTTTCCCTCCTTGCACTCTGAGGGTTTTAACCACGTCAAAAATACTGGTGTATTGATTTGAGATCTGGTTGTGAGCGGTGTCCTTTTGGTATTCTTTCTGTGGAACTTACCCTGTAAATTCCTACATGGGAGGGTGCGATCATACCAGCGTTAATGCACCTGATATATGCTATGCAGTTAACCAGCTTTCACAAGCTATGGTTAAGCCTACCAAGCTCTTCTGGAAGGCGGGGATTGGTGAGCCGGGATTGCCTCTAGATGTTTTCAAGCTAGATGTTCAGTTCATAAACCAACCGGAGATTGACTGAAGCAACGTTGATCTACTTTGCAGTTGCATAGAAAAAGCAGTTCGAAGGCTAGCTGGCTTAACTTCATGCTCTGTCTGTGGTTTATAAAGCAAACAACAGTAACAAAACAAACAAACTATTCACTCCCCTGTGGAGTTTCCATTTTGTTATCGGGAAAACTAGTGTCCATTTAGAGCTGCTAATCCCACTAAGACGGGTAGCTATTTTAGAAACAAACAAACTAAAGTTACTTTTGTTTTCCTTTATGAGAGATAAATGAGAGAGAATCAGAGAGTACCAACCTCAGTATTTTGTTGGTCTCCTTGCTTGTTTCCTCTCTCCCTTGATAGAGCTTTCGCCACTCCTTTCTCACTTGCCCTGCTTCAAAGAACACCTGTAGAGTCAAGGCAACAAAATACCATCAAAGCATAGAGATCTATAACCATAAACAATATAGGATCAAATTTATATTAACCATACAAATGCATATAAAAATACAATATTCATAGATATACAAATATATGGAGGAAAACTCAAATAGCTTTATTGATAGAAGTAGTAGAAAAGAGGATCACAACCAATATTATGAAACCAGCTCACAAAAAGATAGAAAAGATAGATCAACGCCTTATAATTCAGCCTCTTCGAGGGGGAAACCTCCTTTATATTACATAAATGAACAATTCTTGGATGATTCAAATGAAAAAACCTCCTTTCTATATATAGGAGTTTAAGGAGTCACAATATAAGCCAACCGACCTAATAATAATAATATAAAGGCACAAAAATAACAATAGAGGGATTCTATGGGGCACAGTAATAACAATATGGGGACAATAGTGGCACAACAATATTAATATGGGATATCACTACAATAGTAATGGGGTAATCACTAGTATTATAGGGACCTAACATGCCCCTCTCCTTCAAAAAAGTGTTGTCCTCAAATCTTGAGTAGTTCAGGATGCTCTCATACTCCCATGTGGAATCTTCAGTGGATAAGTTCTTCCACTTGATGAGATACTCCAAAATTGATCGATTTCGTAGCTGTCAAGTTCTTGTTTCTATGACTGCTTCTGTTTCCAATATAATTTTTCCTTCCTCGTCAAGTTCTGGCAATATTGTTTGAATTGGGAGCTTGTCGCCTATAATCTTCTTTAAACATGAAACATGGAAAACTGGGTGCACTCGAGAAGTTGCAGGAAGCTCCAATTTGTATGCCATAGTACCAATCTTTTGCAACACCTTGTATGGACCATAATACTTTGGTGATAATTTATTATCCTTCTTAGCTTGCTTGAGGGACATTTATTTATATGGTTGTAGCCATAGGAATACCCAATCACCTACATCAAAACTTCTTTTGCTATGATGTTGATCTGCCTGTTGTTTCATTCTATTCTGCGCCAACACAACGTTATCCTTTAAGAGTTGGAGGACTTGTTTTTGATGCTCGATATGATGTTCCACTGCTTGAACCTTAGAATTTTCTCTTAAATATGATGTGATGGATGGTGGCTGATATCCATAAAGTTCCATAAATGGGGTAATTTTTGTTTCTATATGCAAGGAAGTGTTATACCACCATTCAGCCAGAGGCAACCATTTGAACCATTGTGTCTGTTTATCAGATACAAAGCAACGAAGATATCCTTCCAAACATTTGTTTACTATCTTAGTTTTCCCATCAGATTGAGGATGATAAGATGAGCTATGAGCTAACTGAGTACCGAGATAAGAAAATAATTTTGTCCAAAAATTTCCAGTGAAAAAGGGATCTCTGTCACTTACAATAATCTTTGGGTTTCCATGTAGCTTTTGAATTGTTTCCATAAATGCAGTAGAAACTGTACTGGCTTTAAATGGATGTGATAATGCACAAAAGTGTGCATACTTGGTAAGTCTGTCAACTACCACCATGATGACACTCTTTCCCTCAAACTTGGGTAAACCTGTGATAAAATCCATTGAAACCTCCTCCCAACGTTGGCTTGGAATGGATAAAGGTTATAATAGACCCGCGGTCTTAATTGTTTCAACTTTATTTTGTTGGCAAACCAAACATTCCACGACAAACTTTTGAATATCCGATTTAAGGCCATCCCAAAAAAATCTTTAAAAATCCTGAGTGCCCTCCTAAGGGAGAAGTGTGCAATTCCATAAGAATATTTTGTTTGAGTTGGGAATTATTACAGAGGTATAAGCGATATTTATACCATAATCAATCATTTTGCTAGCTAATTGTATCAGATGTACTGGAATCCACATCCTCATCCTTTCTTGAGTGTATCTGCCACCACATTTTGCTTCCCTTTTTTGTAGATGATTTCAAAGTCATAACCCAACATCTTTGTGACCCACTTTTGTTGCTTTTCAGAGGATAATCTTTGTTCTAAGAAGTATTTAAGGCTATCATGATCTGTTTTTACCTTGAAGTGTCTTCCCATTAGGTAGGGTTGCCATTTCTTAAGTGCATGTAGTATTGCCAACATTTCCTTCTCATAAATAGCTTTGTGTAAAAACTTTCCCTTGATTGGACAAATTTCAAAAGCAATGGGTCTTTCATATTGCATTGAAACAACACCAATTCCATTTCCTGAAGCATCACATTCCACAATAAAGGATTTTGTGAAGTCCGGTGTAGCTAAGACTGGTGCTTGGCACACTGCCTCTTTAAGATGTTCGAAGGCCTTTGTTGCTTCTAGAGTCCATGAAAATGCATCTTTCTTCAATAATGTTATTAGAGGTGCTGCTATTCTCCCATAATTCTTAACAAACTTGCGATAATACCCTGTCAACCCGAGAAATCCTCGCAGATGCTTTATGGATGTGGGGATTTTCCATTCCTTAATGGCTTTAATTTTGCTAGGGTCTACCTTAACTCCTTCATGAGATACAATATGACCCAGATATTCCACCTCTTGTACTCCAAAGAAACATTTGGATCTTTTTGCATATAATTGTTTCTCCTCCAATAGTTGTAGCACCCTATCAACATGTTCAACATGATCCTTCCAAGACTTGTTGTAGATTAGTATATCATAAAAATAGACTAACACAAATTTTCTAAGGAAGGGTTTGAAAATGGAATTCATCAAACCTTAAAATGTAGAAGGTGCATTGGTAAGTCCAAAAGGCATGACCAAAAATTCATAATGACCCTCATGAGCTCTAAATGTTTTTTTCAGAATGTATTCAGTCTTCATTCTGATTTGATGATATCCTGAATGAAGATCCAACTAGGTGAGGTAAATTGATCCATGCAATTCATCCAGTAATTCATCAATGACAGGAATGGGAAACATATCTTTAATAGTGAGCTTGTTGAGCTCCCTATAATCTGGACACATGCGCCATGATCCATCCTTCTTGTGCACAAACACTACTAGAGCAGAGAAAGAACTTTGACTAGGTTAAATTATACCAGCCTCTAGCATTTCTGTAACCATACGTTCAATTTCACTCTTTTGGGCATAGGGATGTCTGTATGGCCTGATGTTTGGAGGAACACTTCCTAGAATCAGATGAATAGCATGATCATGATCACGAATAGGTGGGAGACCTTTGGGAGTTTAAAATACCTTGGAATGATTGTCCAAGACTTTTTGGAGATCTGGAGAAATAGATGATTTCGTTGTGGAAACATCTAGCGAACATAATTGTGCAATTACGCCTCTTTGTTCCTTTTTTATATGCTTTGTCATACCATTAGAGCTAATTATCTTTCCTGGTTTCCCTGCAATACCCCTTAATTCAACTTCCTTTCCTTCTGCAAAAAATTTAATGAAAAGTTATTGAAAATTAAAAGCTATTGTACCCAAGGATTGTAGCCATTTGACTCCTAGTACAACTTAGCACCTCCCATTGGAATGGAAAGCATTGGGATAGTCAATACATATTCTCCCATGGATAACTTGATATTATGGCACTTTCTAGAGCAATTTATTGTTCCTCCATTTGCAATCATCACTTGACACTCTGGTGCTGGATATTCTTTTGCTACCTTACAATGAATAAAATTGTGGGTACTTCCTGAATCAATCAACACTATTACCTTTTTCTTCTTGATTTGTCCTTCTATCTTGATGGTTAGAGCAGTGGTAATTCTAGCCAATGCATTACAAGATATGGTCGGATTCATTTCTTCTTTATCTAGGCTTTGTTCCTAGAGTATATCCTCTTATTTTCACCTTTCTTGCTCCTTTTCATCTTCCTCTTCACAATCTATGTAGAATAATTTCTTCTCAGCACACTTATGACCTTTAGTGTATTTTGTATCACAACTGTAACAAAGCCCTCTTGCTCTTTTTTCTTCCAATTGTTGTGGTGTCAACCTTATAGGTTGTGGAAGACTAGGGGCAACAACACTTCCATCTTTATAGTTGTGAGTGGTATGCTTCCTGCTTGCCATACTTTTTCTTTCCATTTTTCTTGCTAACCTGAATGCCTTCTCCAATGAATCAGGTTCCCAAAGGCGAACATCATGTTGGATATTATCCTTTAAAGTCCCTATGAACACATCAATCCTATGCTCCTCTGGAATATTTTTTACCCTTATGTTCAATTTCTGGAACTCCTCAATGTGCTCCATTATCGAACCCTTTTGTTTGAGACTTATCAATTGGTTAAAAAAAGTGTTGCTTTTTGTATCCTCATAATATGCTGTCAATTCTTCCGTAAAAATTGCCCAAGTGATAATTTGTTTACGAGAGCAAAGAAATTGATACCATACAAACTGATTTGGTTCCAAATATAAAGTTGCAATACGTAGCTTTTGTGTGTTTTGCACATTATTGAGATCGAAAAATTGCTCCATCTGTAATATCCATGTTGCGGGATCCTTTCCATCAAACTTCCTCATATCGATTTTGGAATATGGTAGGTCTTCAATCCAACATTAGAGTCTATGAAATCATGATGAACATTTCTTTTGTTCGCATCATGAGTTTCCTTTACTACCGTTTCACCATTAGTAAGTATTTCTTGTAGAAAATTTGTCAAATCTGTCTTCAAATTGTCAATCTTAGCTTCCACACCCTTTATCTTAGATTCCACGCCATTTATCTTAGCTTCTGTTAGCTTTTGTGAGAGTGAAATTTGTTGCACTTGGTCTTGTAATTTTGATATATCATGTAGCATTTCTTCCTCTTCTTCATGAGTCATGCTAGAGCTTTCAGGTTGCTTACTAGGTGTTTGCATTTTCTTTCCTCGGGGCATCAGTTACCGATAATAATGCTCTACTATGCCCTTTGAATTCCTTCAAAATAATTTTTCAAACCAAGCTTAAGAAAAAATTTAAAAAAATCTACACACCTTTTTTCACTTTGTAGGAGCTCGATATTGCCTCTGATGTATCTCTGTAATTTTGGATCATCCAATTCTGAAATTGCAACCTGCAGTAGCCCTCTGTGTCCTCTTTCCAATTCCACCAATATGATCCCAATTGGATTCTCCAAGGAAGAGTTATGCCAAATCTTCCACAATGACCTGATTATAGACTAGTTTAGTAGAGCGAACTTGTATGACATGCCACGTGTCCCTGTTTCGACCTTTGGCTCTAAAAAATATAGAGAAGAAGCTACAATCTGTCCTCTTTCTATACCTTCTTACAAAATTTCAATCCAATGCTTAGAGAGAAAGTTATGATGATTTTCCTTAGGTCACCTGTTTGGAATGCAATTTAGGAGTTTGCAAAAAGACCAACTTCCTCAGATCATATCTATGCAAATATAGCGCGAAAAGCTCTAAAATTTATAACTGAGGTTTAGTTCCATTTCCTCTCAAATGGGTTTTTATTTTTGCTTCTGAAACATCGCACAAAAAAATTTATAGCGAAAATTCCACGATGACCTATTTGGAGCAGCGAAACCCTAGAATCTAAAGCTCTGATAGTAAATGTTATGAAACCGGCTCACAAAAGGATAGAAAAGATAGATCAATGCCTTAGAATTCAGCCTCTTCAAGGGGGAAACCTCTTTTACATTACATAAATGAACAATTCTTGGATGATTCAAATGACAAAACCTACTTTCTATATATAGGAGTCTAAGGAGTCACAATATAACCCAGCTAACCTAACAATAATAATATAAAGGCACAAAAATAACAATAGAGGAATTCTATGGGGCACAGTAATAACAATATGGGGACAATAGGGGCACAAAAATATTAATAAGGGATACCACTACAATAGTAATGGGGTAATCACTAGTATTATAGGGACCTAACAACCAAGTTGTCTGAACCAGCATCATCCTCCCATCATGAAAGCCCTCTTCACCTCATACAAAGCAAGATCACCCAATAATGTCTTCAAAGAGAAACCAACAACACTTCCTTACAGATTAGAAAATTCCTACCTTTAGATCTCTAGGATGAGGGATCCATATATAGATATTTGCAGGAGAGTGAGTCAGCTTCTGAGATTTTGATTAGTGTCATTTCACTGATATTTCTTGGTTTGACTTGGATATTTCATGATCTCATACTCATCCCTGAGTGAATTCAGAGAGGCAAGTGTCATATGAGTAGTTTCTAGAAGATTCTTTGAGTTTCCACCTAGCAAACTAAGTCTGCCATTTGTCTTCTCTGGCTCATCACACCCTACAGAAGGGCTTTTCAGTATGCATCGCGCCCGCAATGTGTAACAGGTGAGATGCATCACACCCTCAGCATGGAGCAGTCTGTATGGTCCAGTTTTGACTAATTCTAAACAGTTTTTCAGGGAGAACTTCTAGGAAATGATGTAATCAGCTGACCTTGTTCCTTTAGGGTATGAAACAACACTTTCAGGGGTTTATAAGCCCTTGGTTTATGGACATATGTGATTGGGGTTGCAGTGCCCAAATATGTCTATAACATTAAGAGCCATACATAGTTGTTGTCATAAAATATACATATAACCAACATAATAGGAACAAAATTACCATAAACATAACAACCATCCAAATCCACATATACATCAATACATTTGTAGATGGAAATCAAGGGAATTAAATTCTCATTAATGAATGCATTAAACCAACTGGAGATGGGACTACCACGTTCCAACCGACCATAGAATGGGTGAACCAAATATCTCTTCTGCCATTCACCCTCGTGCCATATTCCAAGCATGAATGTGGGACTCAAACCGGAGGAACCAACCAGGGCATACCAAGGCTAAACCAACTCACCCTTATCAACAGAAATCAAGCATTACAACAATCCATCTCAGATCACAAGGAAAACACAATGAACACATAATAACAGGATTTACCATGATCTCTACCTAATCACTAGGCCAAAGAAGCATGGATACCACCAGATTTCTCCACCTACACCGTGAGGAATTTTCCTTTCTCCTAGTCTCTCAGTCTTTACCACAAGCCAAACCTAGATCACTAGGCACTAAATTGAGACCCACTCTCCACAATTTACCGCATATACCAAACCTGAGATTACTAGGCCCAATGGAGAGCAAGCTACCTCTATGATTTACCTTATATCCCTCCATTCACTGACAAGGATTCCTAGGCTATCCAAGGAAAAAAAAAATGTGGCTTGATCGCAACCCACAGTCTAGCTCAAGGGTTACCAGGCCATGTGTTCTATTATTTTAGATATCTAGCTCACTCAACTTCGAATCCATCGAGAAATCCATATCAACCAAAAAATGAGAACCCCATCACACCATGGCTATCTGGAAATGGCAAGGCTAGGCTAAAAGCACTGTTACACTTGGAAAAGCCCATGCCATGATAGAAAATAACCACATACAATTCCATGCATGCCAAATCTAGAAAGGAAAATACACATGCAAGTTGATAGCTACAATGAAGCCTATTATAGTTGTTTGCTCCTACCTTTCCATGCTTGATCTTTATGTCCTCTTTCCCTCTTTTCCTTTCTTGCTCCAATGCCAAAATACTCTAAGGAAACTTTAAGTGTCAAAGAGTATGAGAGAGAGAGGGAGAGAATAATTAGAGAGCTCCAAAACTCAACTAAAAAAAGGTTACCAACTGGTACTACACTCCATGGACAAGGATGATTCCTTCAAGGATGCAGCAGATGATGGAGATGAGCACAAGAAGTCCCTGCAAGTTGTAGCTGATGACAAGAAAAGGAACCTCATCCCCAATCATGTGGTTTCTCTCAAAAGTCTCTATGATTTGGAGAACCTCTTTCAAGGGTCAAGAAACAAAAAAACTCACAGTTCCACCATGATCAACTAATAAATCAATCTGGGAAAAGACCATAATCTGAAGTTCGTTAGTCTTGGTACATGCTAGACACTGTAGGGGCAACATATATTTGTCTGCTTGTTCAAACAATACCGAGATGTGTTCACGTGGACATACAATGGCTTACATACATACGACATGCGAATAATCCAACATGGGATTCCAATCAAAGAAGGAGTCAAGCCACTGGAGCAAAAACTTGGTAAAATACATTTCTCACTTGAACCCCTTATACAAAAAGAGCTGACTAAGTTGTTGGATGCTCAGATCACTCACATAGTTCATTATTTCACATGGGTTTCTAATTTAAGTTCTATATGTAATAAATCTAGGGGAACCAACTTATGCATTTATTTTCAAAACTTAAACCACTCTTGGAAAAAAAAACAACTACCTCGTTCCATCATCAAAACCTATGTTACACACAGTATCTAGAGCAGGAATGTTGTCCTCGCTTAATGGTCTTACGGGATACCACCAGGTTCCAGTAGCGAAACCTGATAGTCTGATAATGGTTCAAGAGAAGCTTAGACCACACACATGCCATCTACAATCACTTGATGTGAGGGTTTACAACCTTCCTATCAATGACCAAGACCTCAAACATTGTTTTCAGTAAGCTGGGTCGTGCCCCATGCCATGTACATAGTTTGTTTATTGCTTGTTTTTTTTCTACTTTGCTTAATATTTTTGTTTCATTTTATTTTCATTTCTTAGTATAATGCTATTTTTTTTTGTAAATAATTGCTTCCCTCTACTGATTTCTGGCTTTTGAATGAGTGTGTGGCTGAGATCTAAAGAGTCTTGTTACACTGTAGCATTTGGCCAGTCCTGTGTTTGTCTTATTTGTGCTTGGTTGTAACCTTCAGCCGATGAAGTCTTAACGGAAAATAGAAGCCATCTGCAAGGGAGGCTCTGGTCCAACCATGAACCTGTGTCCACACTAGGAAAACCATGCCTATACTCAGTCTTATTATCTATGTGTTCAAGCTCATCTAACTAGTAGAAATGGAGAAGGGGAAATCTAAATGATCAAACCTATATCAGAGGTCTTACATGCTTCTTTGAAGGAAAAAAATAGTATGCTCTCAATAAGTCAGGATCCCTCTTCTACCCCAAAAATAAATAATTTCTTATGCATAGTTCCTTTTTTTAAAAATACAAAGGCGAATGAAGAGAAAGGCTTCCTACCCAGAGAGGTAAAGCATGCAACTCCACTGGTGTACTGACCAGGATCACTAGCATTGGAGCAATGCGTGTGTTCCTATGTGACTCCACAGGGGTATTGTCTAGGCCTGTTGGTAGTGGAGCAACACTAGAGATGAAAACTTATACTCTGAAATTTTTTGACTCGTGAGACAAGCTACCCTTCCTGGTTTCGAAACCTTGTGATCAAGCTGGAACTTGTTGTTGTGTTTGACTTAGTTGGCAAAAGGTGAACTATGTTTGTCCATGGGGTAAGTTGGGAAGCCAAAGTAACCTGTACAATGGTTCAATACTCCCTGAAAGACCAAGCCCTTGTGTTGTCAATGGACCAAAACAGAGAAGATTGAATTCTACTAGTGTGTCACCAAGTGTTGTAGTGGCTGCAACACCCTCCAAAATTTTGGCTTGCATCTAATTTTGGAGGCTTCCTTATGTTTTTTCCTTGATTTTTTCAAGCCCTTGGGCTCATCCCATGATACCATGTTGAGTCTTTGTACCCTCCTCGCTTGACCATTCATCGGACATCTTTTTACATGTTTCTCACAATGTCATGCTTGCAGTCATGTTCTGGCCATGCACAAGGTCCACCTTTGTGTGTACAAGTTGTGTCTGCTATGTAAACATCCATCACACTCACACATGAAGTTGTACATGCTATCTCGCAAGCATCGTCATGGTCATTCAATGATCTATCACAAGTTTTTCACTTGTCGCTCACACCATCAGTCAGTCACACTAAGTATATGTTGTCTTGATGGTTCCATGTGTCTCGTTATCAAGTCATGTCGAGTGTGTATTCACCTAGTCATCCATGTATGAAATCACTGGTTCACTCACTTGGTAATTTTGTTGAAACTCTGTCATTCAGACCATCATCCAACAATCAGACATTCACTGAGTTGCATTGTGCAGTTTCAGCTCTCAGTGATCATGTAGTGCTGCCCAGAATTGCACAGAGCCTGAGGCTACCTCCCAGGTAGTTTTTACTACACAATCCTCGAATCAACTTAACCAACTGTCACTCAAAATAGTAGATAAGTTTTCCAACAATCCATCTTATTATTCATTTCCTGCAAGCACATAACCAAGCCTCAAGCTGGTCAACTAGAGTGTTTGACCAGGCAATGACCCCAGGCCTCATTCATCCAAAAAATTGCACAGAAGCTTTCAAGAATGCCCACTTCTTCTGACTCAAGAAACTGCGCAGACATGCTAGAAAGACACCATGTGTCTGTCATTTCACTTCCCTCAAAAGTTGCACAATTTTTCTAGCCAGTCACCCAGTCAATCGGCCTACTGCTCATCCAGAAAGTTGAGTAGTTTTCATGACCAGTCTCCTAGCTTCCTATCATCCCACTCAACTCAAAAACTATGGATGGATGTTTAGTAGGCCAGCCTGCTAGCTCTGCGTAGTTCTTTTCTAGTAGTCTTTCGCAGCCTGCTGCTATCTCCCCAGAGAAATTGTGCAGTTTTTGTTGGGAGCCATCCCCTACTTCTTGCACTATCTTCCTAAAAAAATTGTGCAGATCTACCATCTAGCCAAGTCAGATCCCACTGACAGTCACTGTCTATCCGAATTTCCCATCTCAACCTCCTAGTGACCTGTGCGCAATTTAATGAACAGTGGTTGAAGCCAACATCTCAGCTTGAAATCTGCCTTTCATAGTTTAAGAGCCTTGTCCTCTCTCCCGATCACCTGCATCCGAAAGAGAATGTTAATGCATCATGGTATACTACGAGATTTATGGATTTGATTTCATCTCATCATGAGTGATTGTAGATATAGGTACATGGATGAGACATGACATGACGACGAACAGGATAAACAAGGAGTGCATGTGAGGAGATTGTTTCATGAATAGAAGAATAAGGAAGGCATGCGAGAAGATTTGTTCATGAATGGATGAACACATAAAGCATGCCAAAGTACAAGTGAAGGAGAGACATGGACATGCAACATCGAGCAAACACCAAGACCATCAGAGGCTTCGCACACCTTGCCATGTGAAGGTGAAGTTATAATACACTAAGAGCACATTCATCACTTAGCAGCACTACAACTTGACATTCTCACCAGCAGTAGCATGAACACACCAGCTCTACCATGTGATGTCATGTCATGAGTCATCTCGGCCCCATCACTATTGTGGGCCACACTATTGTAATCAATATAATGTAATGTGGAAGTCAAAGGGACCCACATGTAAATCTAAAGAGTCAAGTAAAGTTGAAGAGTCATGTAAGTCAAACATTCGTGAGGGAAGTCAAGTAGTTAGAATGACCAATTTTACCCTTGGTTATAAATGTCGTTCATTTGTACATGCAAAAGACTTTTCACCTTGGCTTCTCCCACATAGCCTCTAGAGTCTGTAGTCTTTTCTTTGAGGATCATGCATTGGTTCCAACACCCTGCTGTCAGGGTTTGTGATTTATAGTGGACCGATGTGTCTTGGAACTTTCACTTAATTCATAAGCCTGATAACAGACCAACACATTTTCACACATGGATTGTATTTGTTTGTAAGACTATTCTTTGGAAAATTGTAATGCATGTTTCTTTAATTTTTGTTAAAACAATTTTACTATTTCGGTTGTTCTAATACATATTCTTACGAAAATATGTTGTATAAGTTCTTAATGTTGTCCCACCCGTGTGGGCTAACATATCAGACATTCGACATAATCATTCCCATAAACTTCTTACAATGACTGTCGCACTCATGTGGTATACTCCGCTAGGTGTTATACGTGTTATCCATTCACTGTGTGTATGTGACTATTGCATCCGTGTGGACTACTCCACCGGAAGTTGCGCATGTCCTGTTGTGTTGTGTGTCTCTGATAGATTTGGGACTATTCCCTTTCAACTTGAGACTCATATCAACCATCTCCCTTTGCAATGAAAGAACCTTGACACAAGTAACACTAAGCACTCACCAAGAACGTGAACCTCATTGTTTGAAGACAAAAAAGACCACTCTCATCTGCTCACAAGCAAGAGCCAAGGAAAACCTTTAAGACAATAGCAATCAGGCCATCGTACCGGATGGGACTCCTACACCAAATGGTGTAAGGTATAGTTGGGATATCATAATAGGGAGATCCCCTGAATGTTGCCGGGTCTAGCAGCATCAACAATTCCATAGTTGCTGAGCTCTTGATTATGTGACTTCTTCAGGATCTAAAATGAGTTTTCTTTCCTCATCATGTTCTAGAAATTTTATTTGAACTAGGATCTTGCACCTCTAACCTTCTTTAAGAATGAAACATGGAAAATTGGGTGTACTTGAGAAGACACACACAACTCCAATTTGTATGCCATAATACCAATATTTTGCAATGCCTTGTATGGACCATAATACTTGGGTGATAATTTATTATCCTTCTTAGCCTGATTGAGGTATATTTGTTCATATGGTTGTATTCGGAAAAATATTCAATCACTTACATCAGAACGTTTTTCAGTGTGGTGCTGATCTTCTTATTGTTTCATGCGATTCTACGCCAAATTCACGCTACCTTTTAAGAGTTGGAGGACCTGTTGTTGATGATTGATGTGATATTGCATTTCTTGAAAATTATAATTTTGTTTTAAAGATAACATGATGGGCGGTGGATGATATCCATAAAGTGACAAAAATGGGGTCATTTTTATTGTGGTATGGAAGAAAATGCTATACCACCATTCTGCCAGAGGACCACTTGATCCATGTGTTTTTTATCAGATACAAAGCAATGAATATATCCTTCAAAACATTTGTTAGCTATCTCAGTTTTACCATTAGATTAAGGATGACAAGATGACCTATGATCTAATTGAGTACCAAGACAAGAAAACAATTATATCCAAAAATTTCGAGTGAAAATGGGATATATGTCACTTACAATAATATTTGGGTTTCCATGTATCCTTTGAATTGTTTCCAGAAATGTAGTAGCAACTATATTGGCTTTGAAAGGATGAGATAATGCACAAAAGTATGCATACTTGGTAAGTATATCAACTACCACCATGATGACACTCTTTCCTTTGGACTTCGGTAAACATCTGTTAAAATGCTCAACTTTATTTTGTTGGAAAACCAAACAGTCTACCAAAAACTTCATAATATTAGATTTAAGGTCATTACAAAAAAAATCCCTCTTGACCCTATGGTAAGTGTTTAAAAACCTTGAGTGCCCTCCTAAAGGAGAGGTGTGCAATTCCAAAATAATATTTTCTTTGATTTGGGAGTTCTTACATAGATATAAGTGATCATTGTACCATAATGAATCATTAGATAAATGTATCATATTTTTTTTTTTTTCTGAATCAGGCTATTCTATTAGTAGTACAAAAATTCAAAAAATTACATAAGTGTTACAACAGGGCCATGGCCCTATAACTTCTGCCGAAAGATTGACAGTTTGCCCAAATTATACATACCCAAAATTGAACAGGTACAAAAATTGGATGCTAAGCATGGACTAACTTAACGACACATGACATTACTTGATCTAAGACTGCTAAACATATGAACCCTTATAGCCGACACATAGATTTGGAAATCCAGACTGAAACTGAACACAAACAGATAACAAGGTACGAAAACAGTGCGTAGCTTTCCTTTCCAGGCTGCTGAATTAATCCTCGTCTGTGGTATAGGGCTCTTCCTCCACCTTGCCCCTAAATTGCTATGAGTCATCCAAGTCTGAGAGAGGGACCACCGGCCTGGTGTGGATCCTCTAAGCCGGTTCGCTTGGGCCCGCAAGGGCAGCTTGAGTAGCCGGAGAGGAACTTTCCCTAGTAGGGCGTTGCATATCAATTGCGGGCACCTGCATATCAATTATGGGCACAGTCCCTTGAGCCGGTGGAGGGTTTCCTTGAGTTGCTTCAGCTTGACCTCTGAGATTGCCACAATGCTCGACAGAAACAGATATAATGAATGTGGAGTTTGCCAGTGTGCAAGGTATTCTATACCTGACTGTGGGATGCGCTACATGTCCGCATTCTGGTATATCTCCTCTCCAAGGCGCGCTGCCATGTCCCGTTGCTCTACCATGGAAGCCATGCTGGTCAGATGTTACCTTGACAGAGGAAGAAGGAGAAATTGCGGTCCTCCGAGCTGAAGCCCGACCCCGAGAGCCTCCTCGTCGGCTGCTCATTCTGAGGCGCTCCCTCTGCATTGCTAAGTTTGCCACAGAGCAAGAATGTCCCTGCGCAATCCCCCACCTTACCAGAGAATGCTCCAACGCTGCAGCGGAGTGCCCAACAGCTTCGAATGAATGCCAGAATGTGACAGAGGCTCCCGGGATATGAAGCGCCATCGCATCGAGTTGCAGGAGGACAATAAAGGCAGACAAGACTGGTAATAACTCCCACATAGGATCATATGCATGCGCCCTTATGAAGCAAGCTGCAGGGTGCTGCGTGGCACGTCTGGGCTGACACATGCCCATGTGACGCACCAGCTGTGGGCTGTGTGGCGTAATAAACACCCGCATCCGGGAGGGAGAGATCCTTTTGCACCAAAGAGATGCAGTCCTTTTTGAGTTGGTCATCATCTACCATGTCCAGTGAACCTGAGAAGTATGGTATTTGCTGAGATACGCCTTAGTTAGCCATTCTATCTGCTACCTGGTTTGTTGTTCTTCTTACATGCTGGAAGGTTATGCTTTGAGGATTTTTTAGCTTTTCCTCCAGTGATTCCATTCTACTGAGCCATCTCCAACTTGATGTGATCTTGACTGCGGTAGCCCCTGCCTGTAATCTTTTAGTAACTGCTATAACAATGAAAGAGTCTCCTTCAACCTCAAGAGGGAAGAAGTGCTTTTGTTCTACTATACAAATCCCTTCCCAGAGTCCTTCCAATTCTGCTGCATTGTTGGTGTCTTTACCAATTGCTCCATAGTATATATGCAATAATGCTCCTGTGTGGCTTCTGAAGATTCCTCCAAATTCGGGAGGCCCAGGATTACCTTTGGCCACCCCGTCAAAATTTAGCTTGTATGATTTGGTAGCGGGTGGGGACCAGGATAACGGGGAGGTGGAGCTGATTGAGGGACAGGCGATGACCTTGGCTAAGGAGGAAAGGTCTAGATTCCATTCTTTCAATATGTTGCGCTCCTGCTGAGATTCTGGCATGTCTGAATCATACCACGTCCTGATGGCTAAGGTTTCCTGAATGTTTTTTTTGAAGATAAGCCACAGAGCGTCTATTGTCCGGTAGGTATTATTGAAGATTCTGTAGTTTCGCTCCTTCCAGAGAATCCAATACAAAAAGCCTGGAATAAGACTCCACAGCGTGTTGAGAAGTTGGCTTTTGAACGGGTCCTTAGTCCAATTCCTGATAGTTTCTGTTACATCCTCCATCCTTGCGTCCGATCTCATGTTGCATTTTTCAACTTTCTCCCATAGTTGCTTAGCGAGCGGACATGTTTCCATTAAATGACTAATGGACTCAGAGTTGAGATTGCAATTTGGGCATCTTGATGGCCCAATGAATCCCCGTTTTATTAAGTTGTCCCAGGTGAGTATGCGCCTTTTACTTAGAAGCCATAAGAAAGTTGAAATCTTGGGCCATAGACCTGGTAGCCAAACTTTTCCCCATATTTGATCCTTGTCTGCCTGGATGTCTGAATAACGCAGTTGATGAGCTTCTTTAGTGGTAAATGTTCCTTTGGGTGTATGACCCCATCTTAGTCTGTCCTGCTGGTTGGAGTAGCGAATTCTTCTGTATGTGAGTTCCTGATCGATGTCAGAATGCGTTTCTCCCTACCAATCCATCTGCCAGAGGCTAGCTGGTTTCCAGATTTGGAAGTCATGATGCGTGGATTGTTACCAAAATTGGTGGACATGGGTGAGGTTCGCCTGTTGCATATGAATTTGCCAAAGAGGCTTTTGAAATAAAGTTCCTAGTTTAGGGAGTTGTTGCCACGAATCCTCCCAGAACCTTACTGTCGTGCCTGAGTGAATTTCCCAGAAGCTGTGCTCTTGAATGAAATTGTTGTGAAGCTTTGCTGTGTTCCAGATGGGTGATCCTTGGGTTGTGGAGTTGATTCTTATGAGATCGTTCCATTGACTTCCCGGGGCATATTTTGCTTGCCATAATCTGGCCCATGGTGAATGAGGTTTGGATATCCAGTTCCACCACATTCGAGCTCCCATTGTATTATTGCTTTGGAGAGGATCCCTTAATCCTAGCCCTCCTTCTGATTTGATTTTACAGACTTCTTTCCAATTAACAAGGGCCCATTTTCTATTCAGTCCAGAGGAGCCCCATAGGAAGTTGCGCTGAAGGTTACAAATGGCTTTAAGGACCCATTTTGGAGCTGCCATGATGGAAAAAAGATATAATGGCATTGCTTGTAAGACTGATTTGATTAAGGCGAGTCTGCCTGCCATATTTAGAGCACGGAAAGTCCATGATGAAAGCTTAGATTCTAATTTATCTAGGAGAGACCGCCAAGAAGCATGTTTGATGGTAGAGTCTGATAGGGGAGCCCCAAGGTATTTGGAAGGCATATGGGATATGGTGAACCCCAGAATTTTGGCAATGTTCCTCTGCGTAGTGGGGGGGTGTGTTGAAGAAGAAGAGCTGAGATTTCGAGGCGTTTATGGTTGTGCCAGAGGCTTCGGAGAAGAGGGAGAGTAAAGATTTGAAGACAGAGGCTTCTTGCGAGGAAGGATGGCCGAATAACATGGTGTCGTCAACAAACTGCTGATGAGACTAAGGATTGAGACCATGGATGGAGATACCTTTTAGAGCTTGGGAGGAAACAGCGGATTTGAGAAGCCTGCTGAGCCCTTCTGCCATTAGAACAAAGAGAAAAGGTGAAAGTGGATCCCCCTGTCTAATGCCACGGGAGGGACGAAAAGGAGATGAGGGTGAACCATTCAGCAGGACAGAGAAGCTGGGAGGGGAGATAAGGTTCATGATCCATCTGGTCCAGGTTGCGCTAAAACCAAAAGCCAAAAGCATTTTGTGAATGTACTTCCAACTGAGCTTATCAAAGGCTTTAGAGAGATCTAGTTTTAGAATCATACCTAGTTTTTTTAGAAGCTTTAAGGAGTGAATTACCTCATTTGATAGAATTATTCCATCCATGATCTGCCGACCTTCTACATATCCCGTCTGTTCTGGAGAGATGAGTAGAGGAAGGAGTGGTTTATGCCTGTTCTCTATGACCTTTGAGATGAGCTTGTAGATAACATTGCATAACGCTATTGGTCTATATTTTTCCGGCCTGTTTGGTTCTTCTCCTTTGGGAACCAATGCTATGAAGGTGGAGTTAAGGGCAGGGAGGATCCAGTGCATAATTCTGGATTCCTCCACTAGTTCCCAAACCTCAGCTTTAATGAGCTCCCAAAATTCATGAAAGAAATTGGCTGTAAAGCCATCCAGCCCAGGAGCCTTGCCATCTTTAAGTTGAGCCATGGCTTCTTCAACTTCCTGTAGAGACGTGGGCTAAAGCAGTTTATTATTGTGATCCTCCGTTATGATTTGAGGAATATGTTGCGTGATGGTTCTGATTGCTTCATCCCTATTACCTGTGGGCTCCTTGAGAATATCTCTAAAATATCCTATGAATTCCTTCTCCATATCCTCATGTGCTTCGACTCTTTCCCCTTGTTGATTGTTTATGAATGTAATGTTATTGTGCATTCACCTTTGGATTGTGGTTTTATGGAAGAATTTTGTATTCTTCTCCCCCTCTTTTAGCCAGCTGATTCAGGATTTTTGACGCCAGAGAGTTTCTTCTTGCTTCCTGCGCTCTTCAATTTGATTCCAGAGGATCTGCTCCTGTTGTGTTTGTTCATCTGTTCTGCCTTCTAGAATGAAAGTTTGTTGAAGTGCTTTCATTTGCTGTTCCAGTCTTTGGCTATTCTCCTATATGTTACCAAAATGTGTGCGATTCCAGATTTTGAGGACTTGTTTTAAGTTTTTCAACTTTTGCTGGAATTGATACATCTTTTCTCCCTCTGGCAGAATATAGGATTTCCATGATTCGTTTACCACTGTCTTGAAATTGGTATTTGTGAGCCAGAAGGATTCGAATTGGAAAGGTCTGTTGCAGCAATTGCCTGGCCTGGACCATTGTAGCAAAATTGGCCAGTGATCGGATCCTCCTTGGGGAATGATGGAGGCGTTGAAGTCCCCTCCCAGGTGGATTGCATTGTCTGAGATGAAGAACCTGTCGAGCCTTGAGGCTATGTGGTGAATGCCTCGACGCTTATTTGTCCAAGTAAAAATTCCATTGGAGGTTGGAATATCCATGAGTTGATTGTTCTGAATGAATTCTCTGAGGCCAGTGCTATCACTGTCGAGCCGGATTCTGCCTCCTTTTTTCTCCTCCATAGATTTTATGATGTTGAAGTCTCCGCCACCGATCCAGAGGGGAAATTTCCTGTTTTCATTGAGGATGGAGATTGTCTCCAGAAGATCAAGTTTTTGCTGAATTGTCTGCGGAAAATATACATTTGTGAGATGCCCATGAATATTGGTGCCGATGAGGTGGAAGGAAGCTTGGATAAGATGAAGGGTGGCATGGAAATCATATAATGAAATAGTCTGTAGGTTCCACAGAATGGCAAGTCCGCCTGAGGCCCCAGAGGCATCTACCGAAATAGAGCTGCTACCTGCCCAAATCTTGTTTCGAATTCTTTCAATAGCTGCATTGCTGCTTTTTGTCTCTTGAAGAAAAACTATGGAAGGTTTTTCTTGTTGAATCAGGTTTTTGATCATTCGATGTTTTGAGGGGCTGTTGAGTCCTCTCACATTCCAGGAAATGAGCTTCATGTAAACTGAGGTTTGGGTTTATAGAATTTTGTCAACTTAGGGAATCGCCCCGATTCCACAAGTATTTCACCTACTATTATGGTCCTCTGGAGGTCTGTCTTTCGTCCCCTTTTCTTGGTTTCTTTGAGTGCCTTTTTTCCATCCCAGGGGCTTCCTCCTTGTATGCCAAGACTTTTATTGTGCTGCACTTTGGTCAGGACTCCTTCAAGTCTGTCTATTTGCCAAGGGGGAATTGAGTTGTATTCTTTTTGTTTGCATGCCGTTTCAAGTTTGAAGATGTCGAGACCATCTAAGCTGATATCCACCTGATCTTCCTCCATGATGATAGGGTTGCTCTGATCTTCCTCATCTGCGTTTTCCTGTGGACTGAGACCTAGAGTTGCATCTAGATCCATGGCTGCGGCTTGCTGTTTGTTATCTAGGATAGATTTCCCCTGGGAAGAGGGGAAAAGACTATGATCTGAAACCAATTTTGCATTATCCGAAGGAGGGTTAGGAATGTGGTGAGAAGAGGCGGGATCTGAGGACTACATGGGGGCTGAGGGGTTGTGGGAGGATGAAGGCATAAAAGACTTCTCCAAGGGGTCAGAGCTGGGTTGGTCCTGCAGATCTTGAGAAGCAAGCACAGTGAATCTGTTCTGGGAATTTGCTTTGATAGCATTATCAGAGACAATCTGGCTTTTCTTGGCATGCCTGCGGCGGGTGGGAATTTTGGTGAAACCTTCCGAGTCTTTATTAATGTCATTAGATGAAGCTTTAGACTGTGAGTTCAGAGGACAGTCTCGGAAGAGATGGCCATGCTCATGACATTTGCGGCAGCGAAAGGGGATGTGCTCATAATCTAAAGGCTGTGTCCATTCAAAGTCATCGTGAAAGAGACTTACCGAATCAGCTAAGGCCTTGGTTAGGTGCATCTGAATGCAAATCCTGGCATACGAGGTGTATTTGCGAGTTTTTGTTTTTGCCGCAACTTTGATGAAGGTCCCGAGTTTGTTGCCGATATCTGCCAGCGTTTCTTCTTTCCAGTATTCCACTGGGAGGGAATACATTCTTATCCAGACAGGAGCCCAGTTGAAGTCTTCTTTATCAGGGTTAAATCTTGGTTTCCACTCCGTGAGATAAAGTCCTGAAGAGTTAAAGAAGTATGGGCCGCCTTCGAATATCCGCGCTTTGTCCTCCACACAATGGAAGATGGTTGTGAAGAAGCCTTTCGGTCCAAGCTGCAGGGTAACTTGTCCTTTGGGCTTCCATTTTGAGGCTATCCAGCCCTACAATGCCTTTTCAGTAGGCCAGAATCCAAGAAAATTTCCTATTAGCGCATGATCTTGCATGTATTGGATCTCACCGTTGATGCGGTGGCTTGGCAGATCGACCTTGATACGTTCTGCAGCCTTCGGGATGCAGGTTGCTGAGGTCGCCTTTGGCTGTGACGACGAAGTGATATTGTGCACCTCTGTTCTTGAGTTTACCTCATCAGTCTGGACCGTGGGTTTCTCTTTTCCTTCCGTCCTTTGTCCTTCCTGCTCAGCTTCAGGGACTGCGCCTGAAGGGGTCAGAGGCGTCCTATGCTGTTGTTTGTCAGAGTTTGGAGTGTCCAATGGAGGGGAGGCAGAGCTCTCCCCTCCTGCAGCCTTTGCCATTGCAGGCTTCCAGAAGGAGTCTGGCGGTGTCAAGAGCTTAAGCCGTCAGAGGTGGCCTGTGGTTAGGGTTCTTAAGTGATTTATAGGCGGGAAGGTTGTATCAAGAGCTAAAGCATGTTCAACTCGTCCAAGTCCTATTTTTCATTGTTATTACGATATGTTCAATGTATCATATTTACTAGGATCATGTTGCAACTTTTAAATGAGTGTCCACACATCTTCGTCATTCATTCATTCATCTCTTTCTTTAGTTATCCAATTAGGTTAGATAATAGAAATGGCATGAGAAAATGCTTCCACCCCTCATCCCTTTTTGAGAGTGCATTTGTAACAACATTTTCCTTCCATTTTTTGTAGATGATTTCAAACTCATAACCCAACATCTTTGTGACTCATTTTTTTTTCTCTTCTAAAGACAATCTTTGTTCCAAGAAGTATTTAAGACTACCATGATATTGTTTTACCTTGAAGTGTCTTCCCATTACGTAAGGGTTCCATTTCTTGAGTGCAGGTAGGATTTCCAACATTTCCTTGTCCTATATATCTTTCTGTAAATAATTTCCCTTGATTTGATGACTTTCCAAATCAATGGGTCTTCCTTATTGCATCAAAACAACACCCATCCTATTTTCTAAGGCATCATATTCCACAATAAAGGTTTTTGTGAAGTATGGTGTAGATAATATGAGAGTTTGACACATTTCCCCTTTGTGATGATCAAAGTCCTTAGTTTCTTCCAGAGTCTAAGAAAATGAATATTTCTACAGTAACGTTGTTAGAAATGCTACTATATTCCCATAATTGTTAAAAAACTTGCGATAATACCCTATCAACCTGAGAAATCATTAAATATGTCTTATATTTGTGGAACTTCTTGTACAAAAAATAAACATTTGAAGGGTCTTTCATACAGTTGTTTCTCCTCCTACAATTTGAGCACCCTGTCAACATGTTGAACATGGTCTTTCCAAGACTTTCTATAGATTAGTATATCATCAAAAAATATTAAAACAAATTATCTAAGGAAGGGTTTGAAAATGGAATTCATAAAACTTGAAAGGTGGAAGTTTCATTAATAAGGCCAAAAGGCATGACCAAAAATTCATAATGATCTTCATGACTTATAAATGTTGGTTTTAGAATGTCTTCTATCTTCATACTAATTTGATGATATCCTGAATGAAGATCTAGCTTGGTGAAGAAAATTTCTCCATGTAGTTCATCCAATGATTCATCAATGAAATGAATGGGAAAGTTATATTTAATAGTGAGCTTGTTGAGCTCTCTATAATTCAGAAACATGCACCATGATCCATCCTTCTTTTGCACGAATACTACTAGAGAAGAAAAATAACTTTGACTAGGTTGAATTATACCCGTCTCTAGCATTTCTACAACCATACATTTAGTTTCACTCTATTGGGTGAGTGTTATATTCTTTCCACGATTAGCCCCATGCATGAATCGTGGTGGTTAGAGGGGCAGTTGTCAGCCCCCTGTCGACGGGTTTGCAGAGGGGAGGTATCCCCCTTCCAGAGGGTCCAGGGAACTGCCTCAGAAAAAAAATAAAAAAATCAAACCCTATATTAGGTGGGCGGACCTACCTATAGTTTTGTCCATTGATTTCGCACATGGTTTTGGGCATGATGGTTTTCTGCGAATGGTGTTTTGTAGATCTGGTCAAGGGAAGTATAGTTATGTTCTAATCTAGGGTTAATTGGCAGTGGTTTATGGATGCTTCAACATGTATATATATGTATTGTAACATTGAAATGAATATAATGAAAAATCAATATGGTAGTCTCGGTTTTTGGATCCAGGGGAAAATCTTTTTGTATATGTATTTTAGGTTTTATGCTCTCTCCATTTTTTATTTTATGTTTTTAGAATTCGTATGCAGGTGATTTTTTTATAGGGTTAAAAGCTACACACTCTCCTAGCCATAGGGATATCTGTAAGGCATAATGTTTGGAGGAACACTTCCTTGAATCAACTAAATAGCATGATCAAGATCATGAATAAGTGGGAGACCATTGGGGGTCTCCAATACCTTGGAATGATTGTTAAGAACTATTTGGAGATATTAATAAATGAATGGCATAGATGTTTGAACATATAGTGAACATAATTGTTCAATTACCCCTTGTTTTTCCTTCTTCAAAATATCTATCATTCCATTAGAACTTATTATCTTCCTAGGTTTCTCTACAATACCCCTTAATTCAGTTTCCATTCCTTCTGAGAAAAATTTCAAGAAAATTTCAAGAAAATTAAAAGCTATCATCCCCAAATATTGTAACCATTGGACTCCTAATACAACATCTCCACCTCCCATTGGAATGGAAAGACTTAGTCTATTCAATACATGTTCCCCCATGGTTAGGATTGATATCATGGGATTTCCCTGAGAAATTTATGGTTCCTATATTTGCAACCATTATTTGACACTATGGTACTAGATATAGAAAGTAATTCAAATCCTTGGCCATCTTATAATGAATAAAATTATGGGTACTACTAGAATCAATTAGCACCATTACCTTTTTTTTTTATATATCCTTTTATATTGAGAGTCTGAGGAGTGGTAATTCCTACCAATGAATTACAAGATATGTTTGAATTCACTTCTTCTTTCTTTGGGGTTGATTCTTAGTGTGTACTCCCTTCCTTTGATGTTTCTTGTTCATTTTCTTCCTCCTCTTCACAATCTATGTAAAAAAAAATCTTCTCTGCACACTTATGATGTTAGGCCCCTATAGTACTAATGTATTCCCATTATTTTTATCGTTAGTGTAGCCCCCTATTGTTATTTTTTGTGCCCATTTATCACCCATGTTGTTATGGTTGTGCCCTATAGAAGCCCATAGTTGGTATTATTGCACCCTTACATTATTACTGTTATGTAGGCTCTGATTATATTGTGACCCCTTAGACTCCTATATATACGAAGAAGGTCTTATCATTTTAATTGTCCAGTGATTTTTCATTTATGTGATACAAAGAAGGTTCCCCCCTTGAAGAGTCTATTTCATAAGTCGTTGATCTACCTTTTCTTCTATTTTGTGAGCTAGTTGCAGAGAATTTGGTACTAGAGCTTTGGATTCTAGGGTTTCTCCTCTTCAAATAGATCATCTTGGCATTTTAGCTATCACTTTTTTTCTACGAGGCTTTAGAAGCTAAAATTGCACTATATGAAGCTAAAATATTTATGAATTTTGTGTATGAATTTCAAATATTGGTTGGTTATATTTTTGCAGATATGGTCTGAGTAAGTTAGGGCTTTTGTAGGCTCTAGAATTCCATCTCAAATAGGTGACCCAGGGAAAATCGTCATAACTTTCTTTCTAAGTATCATATTTGAATTTCATAAAAAGTGACTAAAAGTACATGAAATTACTTTTTAAAATTATTTTCAAGGTCAAAGGTCAAAATAATGACACATGGCACTTCATACAAGTTATCTCTACTAAACTAGTCTATAATCAGGTCATCATGGATGATTTGTCACAACCCTTTATTGAAGAATCCAATCTTGATCTAACTTGTGGGGTTGGAAAGAAGACTTATAGGGCTATCACAAGACAAAATTGTATGCCTTGAAAATATGAAATTACAGAGATACAAAAATTTCAATAACCAGCTCCTAAAATGAAATAAAAGGTGTGTATTGTTTTAAAATTTTGCATAACTTTTGTGAAAAATATTTTGAAGTGATTCAAAGGGCATAGTGAAGCATAAATATTGTTATTTAATTCCAAAATTCCTTGAAAAAAAATGGACAAACCTAGTAAGCAACCAAAAATCTATACCATGACACATGAAGAAGAGGAAGAAATACAACATGATATATCAAAATTGTGTGACCAAGTGCAAAAAATTTCACTGTCGCAAAGAGTAACCAAAAATGAAATGCAACCTAAGATGGATGGTTTGAAGAGTGATTTAAGATTAGACATCAAAGGTTTGAAGGATGGATTAGAAGTGAACATGGAAGGTTTGACAATGTTGCTACAAGAAATGCTTCCTTATTGTAACACCCTCCTCCCACATCCACCGAGGTAACCATGCCAACTAGGGTAAACGTGAGAGGAGAAGCTACTATGATCATATTCGACCTCCTATGTGACATTAAGGAAGTGAAATGTATGAAAACATCACACAAAATCATCCAAAATCATCAACAGAACCCTCAGGAGATAAGTTAGCCACTCAGAAAACAAGTCTGTTGGGAATGAGATACACCAAGGACAGTTTTGGGGCTAAAAGCCCATGTTTTGAGTCAAAATTTGCAATAAAATAGTAAAGTCTCTTCATTTTGTGGTCACGGAGCATGAGGGTGTCATGAGTCATAAATGGTTTTCCGCCCTTAGTTTTGCAAAGTAAAGTCAGATGTAAAAGATCTACCCATGGTCCATGGACCATGGGATTGTATAAAAAGAGCTAAGTAAGTAAGCTCTAGGTAGTTTAGATAAGTCTTAGAGAGTGATAGCTACAAAGTAAGAAGTCTAAGTTTTAGATCGTAGTGTAGGTAGAGGCTTTGTAGTTGAGTGCACGAAGGCCTAGAGTGGAAGTCCGTAACTGAGTGCGTGGACCCCTACAACTATGTGCGCAAGGTGGATAGAGTCTGTAATCACTTGAAGATATCAATAAAGAGAATTATTCTACAAATTTTGTGTCTTTGTTTCGATTAATGCATCTTTTCGTATTGTGTATGAATTTCATTTATAATGCTTATATGATGTGTGAATGTATGTAATTACATTGGCTAAGTGAATGCAAATAAGACCATCTATTTACACGGTGCTAACTCTGATTGTTTAATAAGATAAGGAAGATACTTAGACTAGTTTAGGAATCTTCACGGTATGCTACCCTAGCAGTGCGAAAGTACCCGAGCTGCAGGTTAGGGCTGCGTGAAGGTCAATCGTACCTTTTTGCAGAGGTAGTGAAGGGCGGAATAGAGGGCTAGCCTGGCAAGTCCTAAAGCTAAGTAACCTTCACGAAGGCAGGAATAGGAGGAATAATCTGACATCATGACCATCTCAGGGTGTGGAAAATTGGTTCCAACATCCCCCCATACTACTTCGGGTGAGACTTTGGTCCGCGCTCTGCGGGATGATGCCGAAAGGGTCAGTAGTGTAGAGATTTGTTTGGCTAAATAATGTTGAACTTGAGTCAGGCCCCCTCAAGCCAACAATGTCCCTCGATCCCACTGTCATTATAGATCTCTTAGGCCATAGTCTCTCTCATGCTATGGGCAAGCAAGTAGCCAACAACCTAAAGTCACTCTCACAAGTCTGTCTGCTAGTGATTATGGACCAAAATTGTCAATTTTGTGCCAATGTCCCTAGGATTTAACCCACCATTTCAGGCCCAGAGCCCAGGCAACTACCCATAATGGAGTGATAGCTTGAAATCATTAAAAATACAGGTAACCAATGATGCAAAAGAAATAAGCTAAATAGGACCATAACTATAGCCCTACTAGCCATGCTAGACATTTCGTCAAACATATCGTCAACATGTAACCTAAAGGTGTAAACAAAAAAATTAAGTGTAGTGACCTCATACTTATATGAGAATCACTATGAACTCTTGTTCCCTCATGTCATTTTCTGCATTATCATCTATTAGGCCATAGATACACTATCCATTCATTTACAAGTAAAAACATGCTGAGAGTCATACATAGTTGTTGTCATAAAATACACATATAACCAGCATAATAGGAATAGAATTACCATAAACATATCAGCCATCCAAATCCACATATACATCAATACATTTTCACATGGAAATCAAGGGAATTAATTTCTCATTAATGAATGCATTAAACCAACTGAAGATGGGACTACCACGTTCCACCCAACCATAGAATGAAAAGAACCAACCAGGGCATACCGAGGCTAAACCACCTCACCCCCATCAACCGAAATCAGGCTTTACCACAATCCATCTCAGATCACTAGACCAACATAATGAACACATAATAACAGGCTTTACCATGATCTCTACCTGATCACTAGGCCAAACAAGCATGGATGCCACCAGATTTCTCCACCTACACCGTGAAGAATTTTCCTTTCTCCTAATCTCTCAGCCTTTACCACACTTGGATCACTAGACACTAAATTGAGACCCGCTCTCCAGACTTTAATGCATATCCCAAACCTGAGAGTAATAGGCCCAATGGAGAGAAAACCACCACTAGGCTTTACCTTATATCTCTCCTTTCAATGACAAGGATTCCTAGGCTATCCGAGGCAACACAAAATATGGCTTTATTGCAAACCACAGTCTGATTCAAGGGTTATTAGGCCACATGTTCTATAATTCATATATCCACCTCACTCAGCTTCAAATCTATCTAGAAATCCAGCTCAACCAAAACATGAGAACCCCATCACACCATGGCTATCTGGAAATGGCAAGGCTAGGCTGAAAACACTATTACACCTGGGAAAACCCATGCCATGATAGAAAAGAACCACATACAATGCCATGCATGCCAAATAAAGCAAGGAAAATACACATGCAAGTTGATACCCACAATGAAGCCTGCTATAGCTTCTTGATCCTGCCTTTCCCTGCTTGATCTCTATGTCCTCTTGAGTTCTCTGGCTTTCTTGCTGCAATGCCAAAATACTCTAAGAAAACTCTAAGTGTCAAAGAGTATGAGACAGAGAGAGATATAGAATAATTAGAGAGCTCCAAAACTCAATTGAAGAAAGGTTACCAACTGATCCTTAGAAGCCCTTTTATGAGTGAGGCCTCTATTTTATTCATTTTCCATTATTTTCCTTCATTTTCCTCCTCACATGCAACCTGTGGCCTTTCACCTACATTTTCTCCTAATTTCCATTATTTTCATAAATAAATGTGCCAAAAATGCCATTTTTCCTTTCCAAAGCCCTAACCATTTTCTTTGTGAATTTCCTTAGCCATAAAAATTCAAATTAACACCCACTAGGATGTCTTGCCCAACATTCAGCTTTGGATAAGTGTCTCATCCACCATGATTATTGTTTTTAACTTTTATTACATGGAAATTTCACCAGGGCTGTTACAGAACCCTCCCCCTTGGGGGACACCGTCCTTGGTGTTCAATCACACATATACCTCAACAACCTGCTGGAAGAAGACATACTGTTGATGGAGCTTTATAACACAACTCATTGTAGTATTTACAATGAAAGGCCTATTCAAAATAAAAACATCATCACATCATGATAACATACTGCATAGTGGAGCTTTATAACAGATTTCATTACTGTATTTACAATAATCATCTTGCTAAGTACTAACCCACATGACATCATAAAATCACGAGAACATAATCACATGATATCATAGTAGCATGGAAACATCATCATAATGACATAACACCCATACTGCATAGTGGAGCTTTATAACATAGCTCATGGCGGTATTTACATCCATATACATATGTACATATAGCAACATCACCAAAAAACATATATACCAAAAGCATATACCACATCATATATATATCAAAACATATACCAAACACCATATCTAAGCATATACCAAAACACCATATCAAAGCACATACCAAAACACCATATCAAAACATATACCAAAACACCATATCAAAGCATATACCAAACTACCATATCAAAGTGATTTGCCTCAACTGACAAACAAGGAAGGATACAAAGCTCATATATCTTCCTCCATCTCTCATGTAGCTTCATCGGGCCAAAAGTGCTTCCACTGCGCTTTAACTTGCTTAATTGCTCAGTTCTGGAGCATGAGCACCTTCTTTTGCAATATACATTGAGGCTCCGACTGGAATTATCCATATCGCTCTACCTGCAATATAGACAAGTCAGTCACATGATCAACATCCTTAACGTACTTCTTAAGAAAAGATACATCAAAAAATCATGGAATTTCATTGTTGGAGGCAGTGCAAGTCGATAGGTTACTGGGCCAATCCTCTCAATGATACTGAAGGGTCCATAAAACCATGGTGCTCGCTTAGCACATGTTCCAATATACAAGGCACTCTTCTTTGGTTTGATGCGCAAGTACACCTGTTCCCTAACCTCGAACTCCTTGAACAACCCGTTTCAATCTGCATATATTTTATGCATATCTTGTGCTGCCCTTAGATTTTTCTTGATAACCTACATTTCCTGTTCCATGTCCGCCAATATTTCTAGTCCAATCAATACCATGCTAACCATATCACTCCAACTGACTGGAGTGTTACAAATCTGCCCATAAAATGCCTCAAAAGGACTTATCCTCAATGACTCCTCATAACCATTGTTGTATGTGAACTCTACCAAAGGGAGATACTCTTCCCAGTTTCTCTGGTGATGCATCACATACATCCTCAACATGCCCTCCAATATCCTGTTGACCCTCTTTGTCTATCTATTAGTGTCAGTGTCTTCTCACTGCCATCAGTGATCAAAATTCACTATTTTGCATTCATATTAAGAGTCCCATTCTCAATGAGTTGCATTCCATTAGGTCATGGATCAATTGATGGTAGGCACATTTCAGTTTTTCCCCCATGACACTTAACTGCTGACCTCTTGTCATGTGTGATTCAATCAATGGTTTAGGTCTAGGTTCATTTTCAGTTTATTTCATTAACTCATTAGGTATTAAGGTTTCACCATGTCAAAGTTTCAGTAACCATTGACTAATAATGGTCAGTAGACACTTGAGGATGACAATAATTATCAAGAAAGTTTTAATATCATAATTTGTAAACTTAATAAGTTTTTCACCTCAAAACCAGTTTGAGGTGAAAATAGATCATTGGTGTTTATTTGTAATTTCTTGTAATTTTATCATTTCTCATATGTAATTAATGATCTCATGCTGCTCCTGGTCACCTGTTGATATTTCCAAGTACATGCCACTACAAAAGCAAAAGATCATCAAGCATCAGTTCACCTATTTCAAACAAAAATCAAGCATCCAAAAAATAGAGTATTTGAAAAAAGCCAATAGACATTATAAAGTGGGTTTTGAAGAATGAAAAATCAAAAGTTCCCAAGCCATATAAAGGTCATTTTTCCCTCAAGTTATTTCATTGTTTGAGTTGAGGTTCATGAGCAAAAACATGATTTTGAGGGGTTATTGAGCAAAGGGAGGGAAATTGTTGTGTTTTTGGAGAAATTTTCCTGGTGCTACGCACCTGGGTTTTTCTTGCTGTGTTATTTTGAACTGGCGCTACGCACCTAGGAGAGTGCACTACACACCTAGCAGTTGAGCTACAAATCGCTGCAAATTGCATCAAATCACCTCAAAACTCCCAATTTCCTCCATTGCAAGTAAGTATCATCACTATTCTTGCTGAAAAGAATTGTTGCATCAGTTTTGGGTTGTGTTGTCTCTCAAAAACATCAAACCCTAATTGTCACTAAATTATCTCATATATTGTAAAAACACACTCATTACTGTTGTCCTATATCATCTTTTATTGTTTCCCTAAACCCCATCCTCCCATACATAATTCCCTAGACATCATTCCCTAAACTTTTCCCTAATTCCCAAACCCTATACCCATACATCCCAAACCCTATCCATACATCCTAAACCCTATCCATACACCCCAAATCCTACACATATTCCCCAAACCCTACACTATTCACTAACCCTACTCACCCCCTACATCCCTTTCCCACTCTTGTTCACCCTCATATATTTTCCTATTCAAATCTCTTCATACTCATCTCACCTTCATTCACCAATTCACCACTCTTCCTCCACCACTCTTCATTCACCACAAAGAGAAACAATTGTACAACAATGGAGAGGGACAGTGAGTATGAAATGGAGGAAGAAACACATAGTGATAGTTCCAGGGAGAGAGACACATAGGGTAGAAAGCCTCATAAGGGAGGAAAACATATCAGAGAGGAGCCCACCAGTTTGAGGGAGCTACAATCCTTCCCATTTGCCCTTTCTTGTTTTAGACATCAGTCATGTTTCAGTTTTTGTTAAATGGTGGAAAGGGTTAAATCTCATCATGAATTAGCAAGGTTGTTTGTGACACATTTGGACAACAATAAGGTAAACCTTGCTAGAGTTACATTCACTTTGTCACCAGCTGTCATTTCAGAGGCTACAAGTATTGCAAATGTGGGTGAAAAGTGGAACAAAGGTCAAGACATTGAGATAGATTACTATGAGCCTTACATCAAGGCTAAATATCATAACGGACTCAAGAGAGTATTCCCCTTTAAATTCTTGGAGGATAGGTTTGCTCCATCGATGAAGATCATCATCAAGTACTTTACTTGTGAAGGCGGGTTCTCCCCACTATATGCCTACCACATTAGATTGTTGATGCATTTCACTAGGGTGAGAATGATGAATATCCCTACTTCATGTTCAGAAACATAGAGAAGATGGCATTCGTTGTAAAGAAGAAATCATACCCCCAGTAGTTAACCAGCATCTACCACTACTCTTTGATTAAAATCATTGTTTTGCATCAGCTGAACCTTATTACCATGCCATGGGAGAACTTGATTTCTCATTAAATGTTCAAAGGCCCTCAAGTCTTTTCATTAGTGCCTCATGAAGAAGGTGGACCTTCAGGACATGAAAAGGTCCAAGAGACTAAAACTGTTGGAGTGCCAGTATTTGTGACATATGAGAGGAGCACTAGGAAAATTTTTGCAGCTACCAGGCGAGTACTATCTCCACAAGGTGTGGAAGGGGTCTTGCCTTCATCTTCAGGCCACAAGAAAATGCTATCTCCACAAGAAGTGGAAGGGGATTTTCCTTCTTCTTTAGCTAAAATGGTACAGGTTGGGCAGCAACACAAGGGCAAAGGTAAAGGCAAGAAAAATATGCATGATAAGGATCCTAGTGATGCACAAGAGAGAGATTTTGTCCTTGTTGATCATGAGAAGACACGAGTGGATGTCATTGACTTGGATGCTCAAGATCTAAGGACTATCAAAAACATGATCATTAAGGAACAAGAGGCTGAGATACAAGCCTTGTTAGTTAATTTAGAGAGGGCTAAATGGGTGATCAAATATCTAGAGCAACAAAACAAACAATTGACTGACAAGCAAGTCCTCATGGCGTTGCAAATGATCAAGGAGAACCGACAAAATGCTAAGAAGGCAAAGGTCAAGTTGACCTCCATTGAGCAAGAGATTGAGAATGACTAGGAAACTTGGCTTGAAAGTGTCAACATATAGCTTGAAAGGCTGCTTGAGAAGGCCAATAGCGACAAGAAGATGCTTTGCCACATGGCCTATCACTATATGACCCGGAACAAAATATGCAATATAAGGATGAGTAAGCTTAAGAGAAGGTTGAGGAAGGCCTTAAGGATCAAAAAGGAGCAAGACAAGCTAAAACTCTTGGGTGAAGCGTCACTAGCCCTTCAAAGCAGCCTTGTGCCAGATTTGGGCAAGTTTTGACAAATTTTGGTCATTTTCAATTTTTGGTATTTTGAAACACAGGAATTTGACTTTTGATAGGGATAGTTTTTGGAGAAATGACTTACATATCCAGATTCAACGTGATGAGATCATCAATCCCTGAAAGTTTTAGCAATTTTGGAGCAAAAATTGGTCACCTAAAGGTCAAAAAACCATCAACAAATGACCTCTCAGCCTCTTTTTGGACACACAGGAAGCAACCTTGGGAGATTCCACTTTTGAGGGGCACATGACCTCCAGTAGAAGTGGTGTTACGCACCTGGCTAGTGGCACTATGCATAGAGCCAGTTTGCTCAAAAATCCAAATTTTGCCTAATTTTTCTACATGTTGACTTTTTCTCTCATTTTGGATGAATTTATGATTGTAAGTGATGATATGCTATGTAAATGTAATTGTAGAATGACCTTAGTGGGTAGATTCATCATTTTGAGGTGGTCTGGGGGTGAATGAATCAATTTCCATGGTTTGAGAGGCAAGTTGTTCCACTATGTATATTCTTGTTCCTTGTTGGGAAATGGTTGCAACATTCCCTTATGTCTTGGATTAGACCCCTGATGGCTAGCATAGGTGGTTCTGATGTCTATATTATGTATTTTTTTAGTCATTAGCAAAGGTTGGACTCTCTTGGATGCTCTGAGCTACATTGTACATCTCTACAACAGTTTGGCAAGGAAATAAACCAGGATTTGCAACTATTTTTGTGGGATTCTTGTGGTAATGTGTTTTTGCATATCTTCTCTTTCTGTAATTAGTTTTTCTCATGTGTTATGAGTTCCAAAATCTAATTCATTCTTCTAAACTAAATGAAATCAAGAATATATAGGTAGAATACATTGGTGACAATGCTCTGCCTTGGGAATACATTTAGTTTTTTATGTTTTCTATAGTTTGAAGAGAATACATGATCTTTCCATGCCCTCCTCAAATCCTCATCAGTCTTATACTTGCCATCTCACACAATTACAAGTGTTTAAACACCTACCTACCTCACCCCACAAAACACCTTGCATTCCTAACTTGATTTCCCGGACCCAAAGCTGACTGCTCCATTTGATCCAGCAACAGAACCATCAAAATCAACCAAAAAACCATAGAGCTACTATACCTAGCCTAAAATCCATATGTGATTCAGTCATCTCGATTGATATTGACAGGGAGAGAGCCCTCTCCTGACCTGGTAGGGCCAGCTGCCAGGTTAAGCTTGGTGTGTGGTTATCCTAGGATTGCCTCCCTTCAGCCTAAGGTCAATCTAGGCTCTAACACTATCCATCTATCTATACATATATCTGTGGATGATAAGTTGTTCTAAAGGCCAAGTTTGTGCCCAAACCTACAAATAACGCCTTCCAAAACATGGAAGTGAACTTCACATCCCTATCTGACACAATCTTCTTTGGAACACTGTGTAGTCTAACCACATCTCTGATGAACACCTGTGCCACATCGCTACCTGAGAATGTATACTTAACCAGAATGAATTGTGAAATGTTTTTTAACCTATCTACAATGAACATGATGGAATCATGTTGTTTCACTATCTTCAGGAATCCTATGAAGAAATCCATGGAAATGACCTCCCATTTCACTTTGGAATCACGATCGGTTGTAGCATTCCACTTGGATGTTTACACTCTAGCTTTACTCACTGACAGTTGAAACACCTTACGACAAAATCTGCTACATCCCTCTTCAAATTCTGCCAATAATAATATCTCTTCACTTTTGTTAGTGTCTTTTGATAACTTGGGTGACTTGAATAAGGTTTCGCATGAAACTACCTTAAGATGACCTTCTTGAGCTCACTATTGTTTGGTACATACATCCTATCTCGGAACCTTACCAATCCATCTATTGTAAGAAAATAATCCATACTCTGTGCACCTGCACCTATAACCTGTTGCAACCTATGCACAATATCCATATATATAACATCCTTTTAACCTGCCTGCAGGATCCTATCTTATAAGTTCGCCCCACAAGACCTCATAGCTTCCAAGTGATCTACCTGTACCTATCTACTAAGAGAATCTTCCAACCCATTCTCTTTACCATTGATGTATCTGATCTTGAAATCAAACTCGCTCACCATGGCCAACCATCTAGCCTGCATGGCCTTCAAATTTGGTTGGTCAAAAAAATACCTCAACACTATGTGATCACTCATAAGTACAAACCTCCTACTAATAATATAGTGTCTCCACATCTTCAATCCATGTGTTATAGACATTTTTGTGCCCTACAACACCAATCATGAAATGTCCATAAATCAAGGGCTCCTAAGTCCCTAAAAGTGTTGTTCTAACCCCTAAAGGAACAAGGTCAATAGATTACAGCTTCTCCCAGAAGTTCTCCATGAAAAACTACTTAGAACTGGTCAAAACTAGATCAATGCGCTTGCTCCATGGCTAGGGTGCGATGCATCGCACCTTGTACACACGGGAAGTGCGTTGCATTTCAAAATGCCCTTCTGTGGGGTGCGATGGATGGGAAAAGACAAGTGGCGGAGACAGTTTGCAAGGTGGATGATCATGGAATCTTCCAGAAACTTCTCCTGGGACACTTGCCTCTCAAAATTGCCCAAGGATGAGTAAGAGATCAATGAGATCTCCAAGTGGCATCAAGAACTATCAGAGAGAAGACACTAATCAAAAATCCAGAGTTGACTCACACCTCTGCAAATATCTATATATAGATCTCTTATCCTAGAGATCCAAGGGAGAGAGGCTGGAATTTTGCATATTGTAAGGAATTGTTGTTGGTTTCTAGAGACAAACATTAGATTGCTGGGTGATTTATGCTTTGTTTGAGGTGAAGAGGGGCTTCTTTGCTGGGAGGTTGATGCTGGGTCGGAACCACTGGTTGTAACTCCTCTTGGATCTTTTCTTGTTTATCAATAAAAGCTATTTGAGTTTTCCTCCATGCTTTTGTATCATTGATGCTTGTTACATTTTGCATGGTTAACTTAAATCTGATCCTAAGTTGTTTATGAATATAGATCCATGTCTTTGTATAGTGCTCTTCTTCTGTGATCTTACACGTACTTTGTGAAGCTGGGCAAGCAAGGGAGCAGGTAGCTGGAGACTATCAAAGAGGAGAGGGATTGGATCAAAGGATTAGCGCAAGACACAGGTTGGTTCTTTCTATTCCTCTCTATCTATAATTCATAAAGGAAATACAAAAGTAGTTTTTCTCTGTTTGTTTCTAAGGCAGCTGTCACACCTTAGTGGGATAGAGAAGTTCTAAATAGACACTTTTCCCGGTAACAAAATGGTGACTCCACTGGGGAGTGTCTAATTAGTTTGTTTGTGTATCTCTTTGTTGTTTGTTTCATAAACTTATAAGTAGCTTTCGAACTACATTTGCCATAACAAATGCAAAGTAGATAACTGTTGCTTCAATCCATTCATTGGATCTGTTTATGATTTAAACAGCTGATTCACAAACTATCTGATTTCCCTTGTGATAGCTCTTAGATCCTCCTTAGATCTACCCCTGATTGTTGCATTACTGATTGCTTTTTACTCGGCCAAAAACCAAGGACTGAACTGCAAACTGTGACCCGGAACCTGGATAAAGTCTCGTTTCTGGCCCAGCGCAGGTACTATTAAGAGATTCTGAATTTCAGTGCACTTCCCGAGTGGACAACCTGCGCTGCATTTCAGATTCTCTGTGTTACAGGTGCGCTGATCAGACTAGCTCTGTGCAGCTGTGGTTCTTGTGCTTCATTCTTTCCAGTTCTATCCCTGAATTTTGCTGCCTGTGATCAATATAAGTCTGTTTGAAATCTCTTTTCCTTGTTGTTATTCCACCTCCTTTGTACAAAAGAACTGTAGATGTTTTTATGTGTTTGTTCAGTCGTTTACAGTTTTCCTTTGCAAAAGTAGAATAGTCGTACTGTCGTCCTTTGATTTGAATATGTCGCAAGTGTCGATTTCGATCATAGGAGAAAGTTTGAGTGCTGTTGATGGTCGATTATACTGTTACTATTTCCTTTGGTCTGAATTTGTAATTTTCTAGTGTCAAGAACGAGTGTTCATTTCAAAATCGTAAGGTGTCGTAATCATCTCCATTTTTTATTTCGAAAAAGAGCTTGTTTATATTTGTCGCTTGAAAAGAAATTTAGATTTGTACATCAACTTTATTTTTAACATCAATACTAAGAAAGTCGAAAACAAATACATGCATGTGCATTTGCATATAGACAGTCTGTTTGGCTTGATTTAGGAAAGTGCATTTACAATGTGCTCTTTGCTCTTTGTGAAAAGATTCTGTCTTTCTTTTCCCCTAGTAGCTAGGATTTTCATTGCACAAAAGAGATAAAAGTTTGTTTATCATCTTTAGATTGCATTTTAGGAATTACATCTACATCTCGTGGTGAACCCGAAAGGAAAACTTCATAAACAAGATCAACTTAAAATAAATTCAATGAATCTAACAACGCTTTGGAACTTAACGCACAACATTTAGAGGTCTAGGCTAGAGACGTATTCCGGCGTCATAAAGCCTGGTGACTGTTGTCCTCACTGATGGTTGGGTGACTCCTCCACTTTGAGACGATAAGTGCGAGTACGGACTTGTGCTCCCACGTATCATCGAGTATATTTTGGGAGACCCCTATAGGCTTAAATCCTTTATCCTTAGGAAGCCGTGTCTACCGCCCTATCGATCGCAATGCACTGAACACAGCATTCGGGAAGATTGATTGCCGTACCGTAAAAAGTATTCTGCAGTTTTGCGATTGGTTTGGTACTCCCTCTACCTAGACCTCCAGAGCAGTCCCTTTCGTTCCTTTTCAGACTCCTTAACGGAAAAGGTCCATCTAAGCACTTGTCACTTCAGGCTCATTAAAAATCGAAGGCAACTAGAGTCATCTTTTGTTTTTTCTCGACTCTTAAAAACTGAAAAAATGAGTTGTGTCAAAGCATCTAAAATTCATTTAATTCGGAAACATACTTCCCCTTTATTTTAGTTGATCGAGTAATCCGCAATCGTGGAAGAAAGTCAATTGAAACCCCGTCGTTCGCGGAGGCTTACGAGTCAACCATCATTGTCTCCGGAATCGAAACCAGTACGGACAAAGCCAACTTGTTTAACCAGTTCCAAATCTCCTATTAAAGTTAGAACAAGCGTTCCAACGACATCAGAAACTCCAGTTACTCCAAACATTTCTGGTATCCCTGCCTCTACAGAAGAAGTTCAGCAGCCACATAAGGACAATGATACTTGTGTTACCGAACCAGTTCCATCTACAACCGGTTCAGAGAGTCTTACTCTTCAAACATCTATTGCTGCCGATTTCACACCTTCTTTGGCACGAGAAATATTTTACAGACCTGACGGTCTTCCCCTTCCACCTGGTCTAATTGCCATAGAAGAAATTGTAGAAGATCCTCAAACAAGTACTCCAACGCAATTTGGAGTCAGGATCATTCTATATCCTTCTTCTTCGGAAGTTAGTCTACCACCAGCAGAAGCTCTTGTAGAATCGTTAGGTAATCTTTTGGATAGACTACAAATGTCTGAACAACCGTCAACATCTAGGACTATGTCGTCTGACACAGCGATGACAGAACTCCCTGCTATCACTCCGACAATGTTCGCCGGTATACCATCTGTCTCGACTAGCTCTCAGCCGCTAGAAGGAGCCCACTCAGGGGCTATTTCGACAGTATGGTCTATTCTTGTTTGTTCATCTGGAAACTCTTATGTTGAGTCTCAACAAATTGATCCATTTGGAGGTCAATTTGGGCAGTCCGGCCCCCAAGGGCAAACAATTCCCTTGAGTTCTAGATTACCACCGTATGGGGGGCAATATACCTTTTCATTATCCCCTCTGGGAAGATATCCATATGGGAGTTCACAACAACATTCAGGTTATATTGGAATTACCTCAAGTGGTTGGGTACCTATACTACCTCAACAACCAAGAGTTGTGTACTCAATGCAACAATGCGTACCTATGTCGAATATCCCAACTACGCTATCTATTGTGATGATGTCGCAAGTTCAAGCGCTGCCTGTTGTATGCCAACCTCAGGTTTCTCATGCTGTAATGCAACAGACCCTTGACCCTGCGACCCAACCACAATCGCCAACTAGTGGAGCGACACAGGTTCAGACGGGTACAATTACCCCTCATCTTGGTCAAACTGTTAGTATCGGGCAACAGCACATGGCTTCACAACCATGGCTGGTGCAAAACCAACAACCGCAATTCCAACAAGTATACCATGGTTCTGAGCAGCAAATCTTTGCTAACAGTGGACAGCCGTACATTCAAAACGGTCAAAATCAACCATTTTACAATGGTCATGTCCACCAACCTTACCAAACATATCAACAGCAAATGCATTATGCCGGTATGCAAAGACCAACTGCTCAGGCAATCCCATCTTACCCTGGGTATGCTTCACCTAACCTGAACCAACAGTTACCCTTTGTGGCAACTTTAGAGTAACCTGATTTAAATCGGTTAACAAACGATCCAATTGCTTACGCCCCTTGGTGGCCAGCGATTCCGCATAAACTTCCATCAGATATTCCTAAATTTAATGGAAATCCGGGTGAAGATCCATCGAATCACGTGATGAACTTTCATCTATGGTGTTCATCAAACACCCTAAATGATGATTCGATAAGACTTCGCCTCTTTCAGAGGACGTTAACAGGTCTAACGGCAAAATGGTACATCGAATTGCCTAGAGCTTCGTTCGACAACTCCAGTACCTTAGCCACAACCTTTTTAACCCATTTTCAATTACCAATAAGGTACGAAATGGGAACAGAACTTCTTACCAATTTCAAACAGACAACAGCCACTCACATATCTGATCATATACATGAGTGGCGACGTCGTCGTAGAATGGTAAAAACGTATGTCCCCGATCAGCTGTTAGCTGAATGGTTTATCAATTCATTACTGCCTTCCATCACGGAAGATGTGGCAAAGGGGGGAGTTGTAACAGAAGAGCAAGTTATCGCTCGTGCGCAATATCTGGACTTGATTTACACTCAGTCTGGCACGCTCTATGATAAAATACCTGACGCCCCTAGACCGGAATTCTCAATTCCTCCTCCTCCTAAATCAAACAATGACTCTCATGCTGGCGATGGCGTGATTGGCGCAACAGACACAAAATCGACAAAGGCTACATATAAAAAGGCCCGTAAGATTTCTGGTCAAAATGCAAAAGAGGAACTTCTTGCCTCGGAGGTAAATGTCGTGTCGACCGACAAGGGCAAACGACTGAAGCAACCAGGGGGCAAGAAGAAAAAGAAAGGGAAGAAGAAGAAACAGGATGAGTCATCTCCTGAAAAACCTTCTGCAAACCCTTATGGGCAAAGGAAACCCCCTGCAGGGTGTCATATATGCGATGAGGATCATCGGACGAGAGATTGTCCACATAAAGCTGAAGTTAAGAAACTCTTTAAGAGTTCAAAAACCTCAGCAGTATTGACTGATCTGTTTCCAAACCCGGGAACCAAACTGGTTGCTAATCAAAATGCTTCCTGATCCCAAGTGCTTATGTTGTCTATCTCAAAGTAGCAAAATGATGCTTTGACAAGGAATAAAGATTACGGGAATCCAAAGCTATCGAATAACAAGGCTAATGAACAACCTAGTAGTTCGACAACAACTTTGACCGAAGTTGTGCCACCCATCATTCCTGAACCAATGATAAAGTCGCCAAAGGGAGTAGTACACAAATTTACATTTAATCCTCGTGCAAAAGTAGCACAGAATTGTAATATAGTAGAGGACCTAGCCCAATCGCCGTCCGCTATGTCAACACTTGAGGTACCGCAAAATTACCCCTCCCAAAAGCAAGCTTTATTATCAGCAATAGTTGGGATTGACCCAATGGATTCCAATCTTGTGGCCTTTGATCATAAAGGATATGACCCTCAATTACCGACTCAACTAGCTTTCCTTATTCAAGTGAAAGCCCTCAACAAAACTGTTCGTCGAACAATTATTGATGAGGGGGCATCTACATGTATTATGTCGATGAGTTGCTGGAAAAATTTAGGGTCACCACCCTTGTCGAGATCGTCAATGACATTAAAAGCATTTGATGGACGATCATACACTCCATATGGGATTTTAAGTAACTTGCAAGTTGAACTGGGGGGCAAAAAAGTAGAAATTGATGTTGAGGTTATCCATGAAGACCTTGATTACAACATCCTACTGGGTAGGCCCTGGATATATGCCATGGCCGCAGTTGTGTCGACCTACTTCAGGAAGATTGCATTTCCCTTTCAAGGAATAATTACAATCGTCGACCAACAAACATTTCTCCCCAACAATTCACAATTTACGGGAAGCATTCCAATGATCCATGGAAGCAATCATTCGCTTCAAAATATTGGAGTAGGCCTCCTAAAAGACCCTACCTTAATGGGTACTTTTGCCCTACCGCCTCCGAGTAATCTGGCAGAAGTGGCCACAGTGGAAACCTACAATATGAAATCTTTTATATCTAATGGATTCAGAAGATTCCTAAACATTTTGTCAGCATGGATCATCGCCATTTTAGAAATATTGTAGCAATCAATTTTCTTGGCCTGGGGGGCAAACCCAAATCAATGCTCATCGAGTGTTTGGATAGATAGGTCTAAGGAATATGGTACCTCTTCAGATCCTTGGTCGCATGTACATTCTACAAACGAAGGAATCATTCAATCAATGATGATAGGAGAGGCACCATGGGAAGATTACCACCATCTCTCCCATCTTCCGGATTACCACAGAGATTATTCCAGCAACCTTAATCATCCATCAGTTTTTGATTTCCTATCAAATACTGTAAATATGGTGGATTTCGAGTATGGTTCTTATCTCATGTCGACCTCGTTAAAAAATGAAACAAGGAGTCATGAGGATAGTTCTTTTACTGTGTCAACCTCATTAAAAAAATGAAACAAATCCCCTCTCCAAATCTCAAAGGTAAACCTTAATTCCAACCACCGAGTTGAATGCAATGAAGCTTGGGGGGCATGCACCTCAATTTGTGTTATTATGCTGGGGGCATGCAAACTTATCGAGCAGTGTTACCTCAAGGTTCAAGCTCGTTAAAAAATAAACCTGCATCGAGCAGTTTTAGCACATAGTTCAAGCTCGTTAAAAAATAAACATAATACATGAGAAAATGTTTCCCTCGGCGTTTAAGCTCATTAAAAAATGAACTATTCCCCGATAAATAACCATCGTGAATGTAGTACTTCAGTCGTTAAAGCCTTGGTCGGGTTTGCACCGTCACCTCCACTTTTTCATTGGCCGATCATTCACCTCCATTTGATTGTTTACCCATTTTGAGGAACAGCTGCGAAGAGTGATTTCACTAGCCATCCTTGTGACACTGCCGTGATTGGAAAATTCCAAACCTTACCTGGAATCAGCTGCTACCCGTTTTATCACTCGTTCCTCAAAAGATGAGTCTCCTTTAAGCTCTTTTCAACTGACTCGTAAAATATGAAAAGATTGCCGAGTCCTTGGCCTTTCCAGCTCGTTAAAGGGACAGGAAGTGCTATCCCTCCTCTAGATTTTAATCTTTTTGGACCTGAGGGATTATTACACAAAAAGATCGAGTGCTTGTTTTGTTCGGCTCGTTAAAACTATCGAAAATTCATCCCTTCTGTATTGTTTTATACTTTTTCGGACTTAAGGGATTAGATGACGAAAAAGGAATTTTGGAGTTACCTTTACGTTCCTTTTCAGACTCTCTAAAATTGAAAAGGACCGAGTTATCTTTGTCGTTAAACTCGTTAAAAAGATTAATAGCGACAAACTTGTCTTTAGACGAGAACGAGTTTCACTATCGCTAGGCTCGTTAAAACATAGCGATGGGTTTGCTTGAAGGGAAAATTATAGAACAAGCATATGTAATCCTCCTCAAGCTTGACAAAAATAAAGAGGTACTGGTCAGCAATGACTGGGGAAAAATTGGGAAGAAAACTCAAAGAAACTTTCTTGGTAGCAAGTCACTCTTGAACATGACACTTCCACTTCGTGTCCAAGTCGGGTTGGGTTGTTTCATTCACCGGTCACATTGCCATGGTCACACCATACCATCCACATTTGGGGTTAATGCTACCAATCCATCACATCAGTGTCGCCGATATGTTCAAGAGAAGTCATCTAGAGAAGTCACCTGTGTCTCACCCACTACCATACATTATACTCCATTCTTTCATGACCGCCGCCCTGAACCTTATATCACCAGATCGTTTTCACCTCCATTAAAATCATTTGCTCTATTCCGTGTCATTGATGTGGGCTTCATTAAGGCCCTCCTGTGACGGATCACTTCTTGTCAACATCAGCTCATTATCCAAGAAGTTGATCTAGGAACACCCCATTCAGTACATTGAAGCTTGCATGCCTCAATGGCAAGTTTCTCACTTCCGGCGATAGGTTTACATCAATGGCCTTCGACCGAAAGATTTTGCGTGGTGTTCAACGCCAAGTCCTTTATTCACACCACATGAATTGTACTGCAGTACCTTGAGGATCATTATCATTATCGGTGATTCCTCTCGTGCTTGTTAACGGTTTACATCATTGACTGGTAATCAAGCGATGTCTTTCCATGTTCGACTTCAGAACATTTCTCACATGGATCGACTTGTACTTTGAGTGAAGATCGGACGAGATTGAAGACCCCGGATCTAGTTTCATCCATCCGGGCTGCGATATATATTCAGGGAAATAAAGACATTAAATGTACATCATTGCTGCATAGATAATCATCCACTCAAAAGGATGATGGCTCTACCAGAATCATCAGTCTACACTCAGACGATTGTCTGTCCTATGTACATGGAAATGAATTTATAAAGCTGAGCATGGGAATGCCCGCCTCAGCTAGATCATGAAAACAGTATGAAGATAATGTATTGTATTGTATCTTATTACAGGTCTCCTCCCAGCATTAAAAGAACTTCGGATCCTCATAATAAAGCATTTCACCCGACACCAAAAGGTTAACAGCCTCATACTTTAGGGGGCAACTGTTATAGACATTTTTGTGCCCTACAACTCCAAGCATGAAATGTCCATAAACCAAGGGCTCCTAAGTCCCTAAAAGTGTTGTTCTAACCCCTAAAGGAACAAGGTCAACAGATTACAGCTTCTCCCAGAAGTTCTCCACCAGAAACTGCTCAGAATTGGTCAAAACAGGATCATTTCAGCTGCTCCACTGGCTAGGTGCGTTGCATTGCACCTAAATACACTATGAGGGTGCGTTTCATTTCAAAAGTCCCTTCTGTGGGGTGCGATGGGTGAGAAATGACAAATGGCAGTGTCATTCCGCAAGGTGGAGAGATAATGGAAGCTTCCAGAATCTTCTCCTGTGACACTTGCCTCACTGAATTCGACCAAGGATGAGTAAGAGGCCTTCAGTCTCCAAGTGGAAGCAAGAACTGACAGAGAGAAGACACTAATCAAATCACAAGCTGACTCATCCTCCTTACAGATATCTATATATGGATCCCTCATCCCAGAGATCCGGAGGCTGGAATTTTGCATATTGTAAGGAATTGCTGTTGGTTTCTAGAGACAAACATCAAATTGTTGGGTGATTTATGCTTTGTTTGAGGTGAAGAGGGGCTTCTTTGCTGGGAGGTTGATGCCCGCCTCAGCTAGATCATGAAAATATTATGAAGATAATGTATTGTATTGTATCTTTTTACAGGTCTCCTCCCAGCATTGAAAGAACTTCGGATCCTCATAATAAAGCATTTCACCCGACACCAAAAGGTTAACGACCTCATACTTTAGGGGGCAACTATTATAGACATTTTTGTGCCCTACAACACCAAGCATGAAATGTCCATAAATCAAGGGCTCCTAGGTCCGGTAACACCATGTATGATCGTTGCTAACTCCAAATCATGTGTCAGGTAGTTATACTTGTGCTCATTCAATTTTCATGACTCAGAGTATACCACCTATCCATCCTACGTAAGGACTCCACCAAGTCCTCTCTTGCAAGCGTATGTAGATACCAAAAAATCTTTGTCTGGATATGCAATCTGTAACACTGGTGCATGTGTCAACAACTACTTAGGTTTATCAAAGCTAGCCTTGCACTCCTCTACCCATTCAAACATCTTACCCTTCATTTACAATGATGTGATGGGATAATCAATCTGCAAGAAGTTCTTGTTGAACCTCCTATAATATCCTGGTAGACCCATGAAAGATATAACCTCATCCACACTCTTAGTAGCTACCCACTCCATCATGGAAATTATCTTCTTTGGATCTATTGCAATGCCTTCCTTGGAGACAAGGTGTCCCAAGTAGTGTATCTTAGTCTAAAAGAAACTACACTTGTTGATCTTAGCATATAACTAATGCTCCCTCAACAACCTCAACACCATTGCTAAATGCTCGACATGATCTTCCTAATTTTTAGAATATACAAGTATATCATCAATGAACACCATAAAAAAATTATCCAAATATGGACACAACACAATATTCATCAAACACATGAATGTAGTTGGAGCATTAGTTAAGCCAAATGGAACAACAACAAACTCATAATGCCCATACCTGGTCCTAAACACAGTCTTGTAAATTTCCTCCTATTTGATGTGTACTTGATTGTATCTGGATCTTAGATCAATATTTGAGAACACTATTACCTCCTTCAACTGATCGAACAAGTAATCGATCCATGGTAAAGGGTACCTGTTCTTGATAGTCACTTTGTTCAACTACCTATAATCAATGCATAATCTGAGAGGATTGTATTTCTACTTCCCAAAAAAGATTGGTGCACCCTAAGGTGATACACTTGGCCTAATTTATCCCTTTTTCAACATTTCCTCCAACTATATGTTTAAATAAACTAACTCAGGTGTGCTCATCCTCTAAGGTTCTTTTGATGATAGAGTTGTCCCTGGCACTAACTCGATAGAAAAGTCTACCTCCTTGTGACGTGGAAACTTTGTAATGTCCTAAGAAAAGACATCCTTGAATTGATGTAAAACTGGGTACCTACTCAACACATATGCATCCTCAACCTCCTTACCCTTATCACTAGAAATGTGTATTGAAAACAACATACACCCTTTCCTGCGGCTACACTTCTCTTGCATAGTTGTGGCCATCTTAACGGATGTGGATTTCTTCTTACCATGTAAGACTCTTGGTTCCCCATTGTCATCAACACACTCGATAGCTTTGTCATAATAGTCTACCTTGGTTCTATGAATATACAACCAGTCCATGACCAACAACATATTTTGTGAACCCAACAATAATACATTCAAATGTGTTGTGGTAGGAATACCATTCAAGTAAAATGCACAAGCTCTTACCCAATGATGAACTCTATTCTTTGTACCTGTAGCCAATTACACTAACCAAGACTCTACATGCAATTCCTTACCCAAACCACAGTTATCCACCAAGTGAGGACTAGCATAGATATAATTAGATCCAGCGTCAATAAAAATAGAAATAACTTCATCACAAATCTTACTATCCATCTGAATGATAGATGCCTAGTGTTCTTCCTACATGTTATCCACTACTGCATAGATACATAGAATACTCTGACCAACTTCTCCAATAGTCTACACCTCCTCTGCACTATATATCTGAGGCCTTCCACCCTAATTATGTGGACAATCTCTCTTAAGGTGCTCCTTACCACATGTCCAACACTCCAACCTACCAGTGCCCTCACCTCTATGCCACTGTTGTTGATGTGACCCATGTCCATGTCTAGCAAGATTAAATCTCTTTTGCAGTTCCAAATTCTCTTCGTCATTTGCATGTGAAGGCCTTGTCCTCTTAGGTTTTCATTTACCTTTACCTTTGTCCTTTCCTTTCCATCCATGCTGAGATTCATTCTTATGATTTGATTTTTCATGACAATGCTTCAATTTCGCAATAACTTCATCAAGTGACTGAGGCTGATCATACTCAATCTGATATCTAAATGCTAATGGAAAACCACTGGAAAATATCTAAACTTTAGCCTTCTCATCAGTAAGATACGGTGCATACCTCAATAGCTCCAGAAACTTGGTCGTGTACTCTTTCTCTATAATTGATCCCATATTTAGCTAATATAACTCTTTGGCCTTATTGTCGTAGTACATTTTTGATAAGTATCTCTTCCTCAAAAACATCTTGAACTCTCACCAACTCAAGTCATTTTTCCTAATGCCTTGGACCTGCCTAACATATTCCCACCAAATGTTTGCTTTACCTTTCAAGTTGAAGATCACTATTCCGGCTTCATGTTATTTGTGCAATCATGAAACTCATAGAATTTGTTCATCCCAAGAATCTAAGCCTCTCCATCTTCTTGATTCTTCATATCTCCATCAAAAGCAGGCAATTTTTCTTTCTTGAATTCATCTGGAAAGTATCCATAATCATTCCTCCTGTAGGGATGATAACAATGATGATCATGATGTCGATCAGAACCAAAACTAGAATAGTACCTGTACTCATCTCCTATCCTATCTAAAGTGTCCAACAACCTACCATCTCTCACTGGTGTTAGATCTATCCAACCTATCTCTACCAGGAGACCTACTGCTACATGCCCCATTAGTTCTATCCTCATGTCCATGGCTGATAAGAAGTGGACCTTGTCATTGCAATTCTAACAAAATCTGAAGAAGTACTTCATTAGCCTATCCTTGCTTCTCTTATGCATGTATGATCCATTAATTATCTTCTTTACAACTCCTTATCCATTCCTTCAAATTTCTCAATGTAACTGCCAAATCAGAAGAGTTCCCAACACCATATTGCTCTTTTGATTTATAAGGAGAGTCTTTGTAATCAACCATCTTTCTAGCCATTTGATCCCTTTCCCACAATTCATAATATGTCAAATAAACCAAATCACAATAAATCAACATACCTTAGCATAAATCGGGGAGGATACCTCATCTTCAAGATCATCAAATCAAGGTGATACATGTATAACATAATCATGACAACATATATACATTCACAAATAAATGTATCAACATATAAACATCATTCTAGCTAGTTTCCAGTCATCAACGCAAGGCCATATCAACAATTCATGCTATGACCTCATGCATGACAACAACCATTACTCCATTGTACACAATTCCACATGCAAACAACAATATGCATAAGCAATGCCAAATCAAGTGGACATACTCATAGACGCATGTAGTCGAGCAGAAGCAATCAATTCTCGTAATCAACCTACAAGACTGATGCATATAATCAAATCTACAAGAATGTAGCCTAACATAAAAGGATGTAAGTAGGCGACATAAAATCAACATGTAACTAGCATATAATCATATACAACCAGTCACATACTCATGACAAATGAAATTCAAAAAACAAATATCAATTATCCATAACAAACATACTAGAACCATAATCAATCATAAAGCCAATGCAACAAGCACATGAAATGCAAGTGTAAGAGACACACATGCAAACAACATGCATGCATGACCAACACAAACTTCCCATCTAGTTTGAGAGTTGATCCATGCTCTAATACCAATCTGTAACACCCTCCTCCCACATCCACCCAAGTAACCATGCCAACCAGGGTAAACATGATACGAGAGGCTACTATGATCATATTTGACCTCCTATGTGACCTTAAGGAAGTACAATCAACATAAACATCACACACAATCATCCAACATCATCAACATCACCCTTAGGAGAGAATCAGTGATTCAGACAGCCTGCCCCTGGGTCCTGCTATTGTTCTAGATCTCTTAGGCCATAGTTTCTCTCATGATATATGCATGGGAGAGACCAACAACCTAAAGTCACTCTCACAGACCTGCCTGCCACTGACTGTGGACCAAAATTTCAAGTTTTGTCCCAATGTCCCTAGGATTTAAGCCACTTTTTTAGGCCCATAGCCCAGGTCGTTGCCCATAATGTAGTGATAGCTTGAAATCATTAAAAATATAAGGCAACAATGATGAAAAAGAAATAAGATGAACAAGACCATAATTAGACCCCTACTAGCCATGCCATACATTTCATCAAACATATCATCAACATGTAACCTACAGGTGTAAACAACATAATTAAGTGTAGGGATCTCATACTTATGTAAGAACCTCTATAAATCTTGTTCACTCATGTCATTTGCTGCATTATCATCTATTACGCCATAGATACACTATCCATTCATTTACAAGTAAAAACATGATGAGATCCATACATAGTTGTTGTCATAAAATATACATATAACCAACATAATCGGAACAAAATAACCATAAACATACAGACCATCCAGGTCAACATATACATCAATACATTTGCACATGGAAATAAAGGCAATGAATTTATCATTAATGAATGCATTAAACCAACTAGAGATGGGACTACCACATTCCACCCGACAATAGAATGGCTGCGCCAAATCTCTATTCATCCATTCACCCCTATGCCATATTCAAAGCATGAATGCGGCACTCAAACAAAAAGAACCAACTGAGGCATACCGAGGCTAAACCACCTCAGCCCCATCAACAAAAATAAGGATTTACCATAATCCATCCCAGATCATTACACCAACATAATGAACACATCATAACAGGCTTTATCGTGATCTCCACCTGATCAATAGGAAAAACAAGCATGGATGCCACTAGATTTCTCGACATACACTCTAAGGAATTTTCTTGTCTCCTAGTCTCTTAAGCTTTACCGCAATCCAAACTAAGATAACTAGGCCTTAAACCGAGACCCGCTCTCCAGGTTTTACTGCATATCCAAAACCTGGGATTACTAGGCCCAATGGAGAGAAAACCACCTATAGGTTTTATCATATATCTCACCATTCAATAGTAAGGATTCCTAGGCCATTTAAGGCAACAAAAAATATGGATTTACCAAAACCCACATTCTGGCTCAGGGGTTACTAAGCCATGTGTTCTATTATTTTGGATATCCACCTAAATCAACTTTGAATCCATTTGGCAATCCATATTATCCAAAACATGAGAACCCCATTTTTATCGGGAAAACTAGTGTCTATGCAGAGCTGCTAGTCCCACTAAGGCTGGTAGCTACCTTAGAAACAAACAAACTAAAAACTACTTCCATTTTCCTTTATGAAAGAATAGATAAGAGAGGAATAAGGAGACCAACCTCTGTCTTGCGCTCGGTTCCTTGCTCGATTCCTCTCCCTTCTGATAGGTCTTCGCCACTCGCTTCCTCGTCTACCCAGATTCAAAGAGCACCTGTAGAATCAAGGCATCATAAAACTATTCAAGAACATAGATCTATTATCATAAACAATATAGGACTAGATATATATTGACCACACAAATGCATATAACATCAATCATACGAGAATGTGGAGGAAAACTTGAATAGCTTTATTGATAATCAAGAAAGAGCAAAGAGGATTACAACCAATTGTTCTAACCCAACATCATCTTCTCAGCAAGAAAGCCCTTCTTCACCTCATGAAAAGCTTAGATCACCCAACACTATGATATTGCACCAAGAAACCAACAGCACTTCCTTACAAGATACAAAATTCCAGCCCCCCCGGATCTCTGGGATGAGGGATCCATATATATATGTTTGCAAGGGGAATGAGTCAATTTTCGAGATTTGATCAGTGTCCTCTCTCTGATAGATCTTGATTCCACTTGGAGATTGATGATCTCTTACTCATCCCTGGGCGAATGCAGAGAGGCAAGTGTCACAGGAGAAGTTTCTGGAAGATTCCATGATCCTCCACCTTGGGGATTGACCCTACTATTTGTCTACTCTCGCCCATCGCACCCCATAGAAGGGCTTTTCAACATGCATCGCACCTACTGTGTGTATTCAGGTGGGATGCAACCCACTTTGACCATGGAGCAGGTGAAATGGTCCAGTTTTGACCAGTTCTGAGTAGTTTTTCATGGAGAACTTTTGGGAGATGTTGTAATCAATTGACCTTGTTCTTTTAGGGTTGGAACAACACCTTTAGGGACTTAGAAGCCCTTGGTTTATGGAAATTTATGATTGGGATTTTAGTGCCCAAAAATGTCTATAACAGTTGCCCCTTAAAGCATGAGGTCGTTAATCTTTTGCTATTGGGTGAAATGCTTTATCATGAGGATCCGAAGTTTTTTCGAGCTGGAAGGCGACCTGTAATAAGATACAATACAATACATTATCTTCATAATATTTTCATGATCTATCTTAGGTGGGTATTCCCATGCTCAGCTTTATAAATTCATTTTCATGTACATGAGACAGACAATCGTCTGAGTGTAGACTGATGATTCTGGTAGAGCCATCATCCCTTAGATTGGATGATTATCTATGCAGTAGTGATGTACATTTGATGTCTTTATTTTCCTGAATATATATCGCAGCCCAGATGGATGAAACTAGATCCAGGGTCTTCAATCTTGTTCGATCTTCACTCAAAGTACAATTCGATCCATGTGAGAGATGTTCTGGAGTCGAACATGGAAAGACATCACCTAATTACTAGCCAACGATGTAAGCTATTAACAGGCGTGAGAGGAATCACTGATAATGATGATGACCCTCAAGGTACTACAGTACAATTCACGTGGTGTGAATAAGGTACTTGGCATTGAACACCACGCAAAATCTTTCGATCGAAGGCCATTGATGTAAACCTATCGCCGGAAGTGAGAAACTTGCCATTGAGGCATGCAAGCTTCAAAGTACTGAAAGGGTTGTTCCTAGATCAAGTTCTTGGATAATGAGCTTATGTCAACAAGAAGAATTCTGTCATAGGAGGGCCTTAGTGAATCCCACATCAATGACACGAAACGGAGAAAATGATTCTAATGGAGGTGAAAACGATCTGGTGATATAAGGTTTAGGGTGGCGGTCATGAAAGGATGGAGCGTAAATGTATTGTAGTGGGTGAGACACAGGTGAATTCTCTGAGCGACTTCTCTTGAACATATCAGTGACACTGAAAAGAAGGATTGGTAGCATTAACCCCAAATGTGGATGGTGTGATGGAACCATGGTGATGTGACCAGTGAATGGAACAACCCAACCCGACTCGAATGCGGAGCAAAAGTGTCATGTTCAAGAGCGACTTGCTACCAACAAAGTTTCTTCAAGTTTTCTTCCCAATTTTTCCCCAGTCATTGCTGACCAGTACCTCTTTATTTTTTTCAAGCTTGAGGAGGATAACATATGCTTGTTCTATAATTTTCCCTTTGGGAAAACCCATCGCTATGTTTTGATGAGCCTAGCGATAATGAAACTCGTTCTTGTCTGTTATGGACAAGTTTGTCGCTATTCAGTTTTAACGAGTTTAAAGACAAAGATAACTCGATCCTTTTCAATTTTAGAGAGTCTGAAAAGGGACGTAAAGAAAACTCCAAAAATCCTTTTTCGTCATCTAATCCCTTAAGTCCGAAAAAGTATAAAATAATACAAAAGGGATGAATTTTCGGTAATTTTAACGAGCCGAACAAAACAAGCACTCGATGTTTTTGTGTAATAATCCCTCAGGTCCAAAAAGATTAAAATCTAAAGGAGGGATAGTGCTTCCGGTCACTTTGACGAGCTGGAGAGGCCAATGGCTCGGCAATATTTTCATATTTTATGAGTTAGTTGAAAAGAGCTTAAAGGAGACTCATTTTTTGAGGAATGAGTGATAGATTCGGGTAGCAGCTGATTCCAGGTAAGGTTTGGAATTTTCCAATCATGGCAATGTCACAAGGATGGCTAACAGGATCACTCTTCGTAGCTGTTCCTCAAAAGGGTAAACAATCAAGTGGAGGTGAATGATCGGCCAATACAGAGTGGAGGTGATGATGAGAACACGACCAAGGCTTCAAAGGCTGATGATAATACATTCACGATGGTTATTTACCAGAAAATGGTTCATTTTTTAATGAGCTTAAACGCTGGGGGAACACTTGCTCATTGCTTATGTTTATTTTTTAACGAGCTTGAATTCCGCATTAAAACTGCTCGATAATCCAATCGTATAATAAGGATGTCTCATCTAAGATGCCATTTTTATGGAGCTTGCACCTTACAAAGCTTTGCTTTGGATCCTTTCTTTATGCAAGTTAGGAAACGACCAATCCTACGAGTTTAAAGGGTTAGAGGACCTATAAATTTAAAAAATAAATGGTCGCTCTTCACTTGCATGCCAAAAGGTTTGCATGCCCCTAGGTATAGCGAAAAATTTCCAGGTTACCAAAGATTGTTCTATCTATACCACAGACAAAACACTTCCTCGGCGATGTCTACCGAAATAGACAAAGGTGAGTGGCGCAGATGCCTCCACTCACATAACTTTGATGAGGGAATCTTATTCCAGCCTAATCCCATTTTCCTAAATGGATGGGTGTGTCAGAATAGTCATATATCCTCTGCAGAAACCTACACTATACCCAAGGTTTTCCTGCCGAAGCAGACCAAGGTGCATGCCCCCTGGGTTTCAGTAATGTCCTCCGAATCACTCGCGCTCATCAGGAGGATGGACTGGGAATGGATGAGACATTCCTTGTGTGAAAAGACCATTTAGGGATGGTATATGACTATTTGCTATGTGTGAACCGAGGAATGAAAGCTGGTCTACGAGCTTGACCACTCTTCCTTTGTCTGGGAAACACATTACTCTAAAGAGTGAGGAGACAATGGCTCCCATGCAATAAATATAGTCACGTCCAAGGAGTAGATTATAATCCAGGGGTCCTTGGACTACCATTACATTCATGTGAACGGTTTTCCTTCTCAATGTTATCGACACATTGGGAAGGATCCCTAATGGTCGACTGGTTCCTTTGTCAAAGCCTGTTAGATTTCTCATCTCAGGCAAAAGTGATGGTGAACCAAGAACTTTCCACGCAGTTGAGGAAAGATACTCACAGAAGCCCCTTCATCTATGATGGTACCGGCCATGACCATTCTATATATTTGAGCAATGATTTGAAATGGTACACTAGCTGGTAAACGGGGTTTGCCTAATAGATTCCAGTCAAAGGAAAAAACTAGGTTGCTTGGAGGTGGGACCGAATAGACGGCCAGATATGACTCTGACGAACTTCCTTCCTGCGGTAAAGGAATGGGTAGACTGCCCCCATGTTCATCGGAGTCTGTGCTTATGAAGAGAATTTGAATGGTGTCGTTCTTGTTCTCTTCGGTGACTGTGTCATCTAAAGATTGATCCTCTGAAGGCAAGACTGGGTCAACTGCCACCTCGACCTTTTGAATTTCGTCTGGTGTGGATTCAGATGGTTTATCTTCAACGATATATGCTTTGGCCAACCACAAGGGCATGTCAGCCGGATTTTCAACTAGTGACAGACTCAGCAAGAGTTTCTTATATCCAGGAGGAAGCCGTAATGGTGAAACCGCACGGTCATCCAAAACTCTTTTAGCTTCGTCTAAGAAGGGACAACAGTGGACGGTGTGATCTCCTTCACACAATTTACAAGGAAATTTATATTTTCCTTTTTGTCCAGGGGCTTCACTTTCACTAGCTGATGGTGTACTTCCAACATGATCATCAGAGGTTGATGACACCAGATTGTGTAAACAAGGAGGCCAGTCCCTTAAGATCCGAGGGATGCAAGGACAATCTCAATGATACTGGTCTCCTTTGCAAATGACACATGGCGATTTAGGCCTGGACGGTGCAATGTGTGGATTTTCGCTAGACGAGGCCTGGTCACCCCTTTTCGCCTTTGGCTCCTTCTTCTTCTTCTCTTTCTTCTTCTTTTCCTTCTTCTTATCGGTTACTTTATTCTTGGCTTTACCAGCTTCATCAAGCGAAGAGGAAGGAGGAGAGGAAGAATTGGACGAAGTAGAGGGTTGGGGGGTGACTTTGGTATTGTTTAGTTGCTGACTTGATTGTTCAGGAATCGCGGTGTTCTGAACAACATAAGTTGAGAAGAGCCATACGGTCAAGCCGATTTTCAATCCTGGAAGAGACAATGTGGCCATATGGGGTGCACCGACATCTTCCCAAGAGGGGAAGGGACTAAGATTTCCTCCAAGGGGAACTTCTTGGTTGGTGGATTCCATTTTTCTGAACCTAAGACCAACGCAGGAAAGGTGATGTTTATTCCGATTAAAATAAATTTTAGACGCTTTGACACAACTTGTTTTTTCAATTTTTAAGAGTCGAGAAAAAACAAAAGATGACTCTAGTCACCTTCGATTTTTAATGAGCTCGAAGTGACAAGTTATCAGATGGACCTTTTCCTTCAAGGAGTTTGAAAAGGAATGAAAGAGACTACTCTGGGAATCTAGACAGAGGGATTACCAAACCAATCGCAAAACTGCAGAATACTTTTTACGGTATGGCAGTCAATCTTCCCGAATGCTGTGTTCAGTGCATTGCGATCGATAGGGCAGCAGACACGGCTTCCTATGGATAAAGGATAAAGCCTATTGTGGTCTCCCAAAATATACTCGACGGTACGTGGGAGCACAAGTCTGTACTGGCAATTGTCGTCTCAAAGTGGAGGAATCACCCAACCAACAATGAAAACAATAGTTACCAGGCTTTATGACTCCGGAATACGTCTCTAGCCTAGACTTCTAGATGTTGCGTGTTAGGTTCCAAAGCGTTTTTAGATTCATTAAATTTATTTTATAATTGATCTTGCTTAAGAAATTTGCCTTTTAGGTTCACCGCATGATGTAGATGTACAATTCCTAAAATTCAATCTAAGATGATAAACAGTCGTTTAATCTTCTTTTTGCAATGAAAATCCTAGCTACTAAGGAAAGAGAGATGGCATTCTTTCAACAAAGAGCAGAGAGCACACACTATATGAACTATCCTAAAACAAACCAACAAACAATCTAAATGAAAATGCACATGCATGTATTTGTTTTTAGCTTTCTTAATGTGTGAATGATAAATAGAAAGCTAAGCGCAAATCTGAATTATTTTTCAAAGCAACATTACTACAAGTTTCTTTTCAAGACAAAATGAAGACAATGACGACACTTTGTGATTTGGAATTGAAAAATTGCTTTCGACACTTGAAAAACTATTAATTCAAATCAAATACAAGAGTAACAGTGTAATCGACTATCAAGAACAATCAGATTCTCTTCTATGATTGAAAACGACACTTGCGACACTTTCAAATCAAGAAACGACAGTTCAATTACGCTACTTCTTTGTAAAAGAGAACTGAAAATGACTCAAAATACATAAAAACATTTATAGTTCTTTGCACAATAGAGGCGGAATAATGGCAAGGAAGGGGGTTTCAACATAGGTATACTGACTACAGACAGCAAAACTCCTGAATAGAGTTGAAAAGAGTGAACACAGAAGCCAAAATTTAAGAGAAGAAGAAGTTTGATTAGTGCACCTGTAGCACAGGGAAATTGAAATGCAACGCACCTACTACACTCGGGAAGTGCGATGCATTCAGGTTTCAAAGAAGACATAGTGTGATGGACCAGGGACAAGACTTTAACTAGGTTCTGAGTCATAGTTTGCAGCTCAGTTCAGGGATTTAGGCCGAGCAAGTGGTAATCAATAAATCAATCACAGGGGTAGATCTAAGGAGGTTACTAGAGCCACCACAAGGGCAATTAGAGAGCTTTTAAATCAACTTTCTAATTCATAAACAAAACCTGGAGATAGACTGAAGCAGCATTGATTTACTTTGCACTTGCATAGCAAATGCAGTTCGAAGGCTAGCTGGCTTGACTTCAGGCTCCGTCTGTAAGTTTATAAAGTAAACAAATGTAGATAAACAAACAATCTATTCGCTCCCCAGCGGAGTCGCCATTTTGTTATCGGGAAAACTAGTGTCTATGCAGAGCTGCTAGTCCCACTAAGGCTGGTAGCTACTTTAGAAACAAACAAACTAAAAACTACTTTCATTTTCCTTTATGAAAAATAGATAAGAGAGGAATAAGGAGACCAACCTCTGTCTTGCGCTTGGTTCCTTGCTCGATTCCTCTCCCTTCTGATAGGTCTTAACCACTCGCTTCCAAAGAGCACCTGTAGAATCAAAGTAGCATAACACTATCCAAGAACATAGATCTATTATCATAAACAATATAGGACCAGATATATATTGACCACACAAATGCATATAGCATCAATCATACAAGAATGTGGAGGAAAACTTGAATAGCTTTATTGATAATCAAGAAAGAGCAAAGAGGATTACAACCAATTGTTCCAACCCAGCATCATCCTCTCAGCAAGAAAGCCCTTCTTCGCCTCATGAAAAGCTTATATCACCCAACACTATGATATTGCACCAAGAAACCAACAGAAATTCCTTACAAGATATAAAATTCTAGCACCCCCAGATCTCTGGGATGAGGGGTCCATATATAGATGTTTGCAAGGGGAATGAGTCAGCTTTTGAGATTTGATTAGTGTCCTCTCTCTCATAGTTCTTTATTCCACTTGGAGATTGATGATCTCTTACTCATCCCTGGGCGAATGCAGAGAGGCAAGTTTCACAAGAGAAGTTTCTGGAAGATTCCATGATCCTCCACCTTGGGGATTGACCCTGCCATTTGTCTACTCTCGCCCATCGCACCCCATAGAAGGGATTTTCAACATGCATTGCACCTACTGTGTGTATTAATGTGGGATGCAATGCACTTTGACCATTGAGCAGGTGAAATGGTCCAGTTTTGACCAGTTCTGAGTAGTTTTTCATGGAGAAATTTTGGGAGATGTTGTAATCAATTGACCTTGTTATTTTAGGGGTTGGAACAACACCTTTAGGGACTTAGGAGCCCTTGGTTTATGGACATTTATGATTGGGGTTGCAGTGCCCAAAAATGTCTATAAGACCCATCTCACTATGGCTATCTCCAAAATACAAGGCTACGGTGACAATATTATTACACCTAGCAAAACCCATGCCATGATAGAAAAGAACCACATGCAATGCCATGCATGCAAAATCTAGCAAGGAAAATACACATGCAAGTTGATACCTGCAATGAAGCCTGATGTAGCTTCTTGTTCCTGCCTTTCCCTGCTTGATCTTTGTGTCCTCTTGCCTTCATTTCCTTTCTTGCTCCAATGCCAAAATATTCCAAGAAAACTCTAAGTGTCCAAGAGTGTCAAAAAGAGAGAGAGAATAATGTGAGATCTCCAAAAATCCACTAAAAAAATGTTACCAACTGATCCTCAAAAGCCTTTTTATGAATGAGGCCTCTATTTTCTTCATTTTCCATTATTTTCCTTCAGTTTCCTCCTCACATACAACCTGTGACCTTTCACCTCCCTTTTCTCCTAATTTCCATTATTTTCATACATAAATATGCCCAAAATTTCATCTTTCCTTTTCAAAGCCTTAGTCATTGCCTTTTCCAATTTCCTTAGCCATAAACAATCAAATGAACACCCCCTAGGATCTTTTACCCAACATTTAGCTCGGAATAAGTGTCCCATCAACCATGGTTACTGCTTTTAGCTTTTATTACATGGAATTCTCACGATGGTTGTTACACTAATGGAGAAAAGGTATTCCATGAAACTCATGATGAGAAAAAAATGAATTTTAATCATGATTTCAAAGAATCCAACTTTGGATTGAATACCCACCACATTCCAACGATCAATATGATGAATTTTGAGGGAAAGGATCCGATAAGATGGATACTACAATTAGAGCAATATTTTTATTTACGTGATGTGCAACACACACCAAAGGTATGCATTTCACCTTTATATTTAGAAACGAGTCAGTTTGTATGGTATCGATGGATTTCTTCTCATAAATCACTTGTTGCTTAGTCGATTTTTATGGAGGAAATGGTAGCACATTACAAGGATACAAATAACAATTCCTTCTTTATCCAATTGATAAATCTCAAACAAAAGGGTTCAATGGCGGAGCACATTGAGGACTTCCAAAAATTGAATATCAGGGTAATTGATATTCTGAAGGAGCATAGGATCTTCATAGGGACTTTAAAGGATAATATCAAACATGAGGTTCACCTTTGGGAACCTGATTCATTGGAGAAGAAATTCAAGGTGGAAAGAAAAGTTGAAAGCAAAATTATGGAAACAAGGAAGTCTACCACTCATAACTAGAAATATGGAAGTGTTGCTACTCCTAGCCTTCCACAACCTACAAGGTTGATGCCACAATAATTGGAGTAAAAAGGAGAATAAAGGGCTTTGTTACAATTGTGATAGGAAATAAACTAAAGGTCATAAGTGTGCTGAGAATAAATTATTCTACATAGATTGTGAAGAGGAGGAAGAAAAGGAACAAGAAACATCAAAAGAGGAGGATATAAACCTAGAACCACCCCATAAAAAGAAGAAATGAATTTGATCATATCTTCTAATGGATTGGAAGGAATTACTATTCCTCAAACTCTTAAGATAAAAGGATGTATCAAGATAAAAATGGTAAGTGTTGATTGAATTGGGTAGTACCCATAATTTTATTCATTGTAAGATAGCCAAGGAATTGAATTGACTCATATATGCATCACAGTGTCAAGTCATGGTTGCAAATGGAGGAACTATAAATTGCTCTAGAAAGTGCCATAATATCAAGCTAACCATGGGGGAATATGTATTGAATAGACTTATTATTTCCATTCCAACGGGTGGTGTTTATATTGTACTAGAGTCTAATGGTTACATTCTTTGGGGATGATAACTTTTAATTTTCAAAAACTTTTCTTGATTTTTTTTGCGGAGGAAAGGAAGTTGAATTAAGGGGTATTGATGGGAACCCAAGAAATATGATCAGATCTAATGGCATGACAAAGATTCTGAAGAAGTAACATTGGGGCATAATTTCACAATTATGCCTACTAGAGGTTCAAACATTGAAATCATCAATTTCTCTAGTTCTCCAAAACGTCTTGGAAAATCATTCCAACATATTTGAGGCTTCCAAAGGCATCCCACCTATTCATGATCATGATCATGCTACTCATTTGATTCCAGGAAGTGTTCCTCCAAACATTAGACCTTATAGATACCCCTATTACCCAAAGAGTGAAATTGAATGTATGGTTGTATAAATGTTAGAGGTTGGTATATTTCAATCTAGTCAAAGTTCTTTCTCTACTCAAGTAGTATTGGTGCACAAGAAGGATGGATCATGGCGTATGTGTCTAGATCATATGGAGCTTAGAAAGCTAACTATTAAATATAAATTTCCCATTCATGTCATTGATGAATTGTTATATGGATTTCATGGAGTAATTTATTTCACCATGATGGATCTTCGTTTAGGATATCATCAAATTAGAATGAAGATTGAATAAATTTTGAAAACAAAAATCATATTTCATGAGGGTCATTATGAATTTTTAGTCATACATTTTGGCCTTACAAATGCACTTTCCACATTTCAAGGTTTGATGAATTCCATTTTCAAACCCTACATTAGAAAATTTTTGTTAGTACTTTTTGATGATATACTAATCTACAACAAGTCTTGGAAGGATCATTCTCAACATGTTGACAGGGTGCTTAAACTATCAGAGGAGAAACAATTATATGTAAAAACGTCCAAATGTTTCTTTGGAGTGCAGGAGGTAGAACATATGGGTCATATTGTATCCCATCAAGGTGTTAAGGCATACCCTAATAAAATTAAAGCCATTAAGGAATGGAATATCATCACAATTCTTATGCAACTACCTCAAAAGAAGATATGTCAATGACTTAGAAATTATCCTCTTGGAGGGGGAAACCTCCTTTACATTACATAAGTAAAAATTATTGGATTATACAAATGATAAGAAATCCTTGGTATATATAGGAGTTTAAGGGGTCATGTTATAGCACCTACAACGACCCTCCAAATTTTTGACTTCGCTTTGTTTTGGAGCCTCCCTCCTCGAAATCATCACAATTATCCTGCATTGATCAAGTACTTGTGCTTATTTGATTTCGTCTATCATTTAATAGCTTTTGTTCATTCACTTGTCCTGTTGGTGAACCATAAGAACACCCAGCACTTGGTTCACATCTGGTTAATGGGTTGTCGGGAAAAACTACGCAAACTTGGAGGACAACTTATCTTCCCTCAGGAATTGCATAGAGTAGCCAAAAAACTACCCTGCACTCAGAAATTGTGCAGATAAGGCCAACTAGAATTGCTTTGGAAATTGCATAGAGTAGGCTAGCTGACACCACTCTCCATAAATGCACAGTTCTGGCCAGCTGCACTTCCCTCCAGAAATGTAGAGAATTCGCCAAGCTTCATTGCTCTCCAGAAATGTGCATAGTAGCCCAACCTAGCTGCACTACTCTCTGAAATTGTGTAGAACTCACTAGATGCACCCCTCTGTAGAAATAAGCAGTTAGCCCAGCATCACTTATTTGGAAAATTGCATATAGTTGGCCAGCCAACCAAGGCCACTCAGCCCAGGAACAATGAAAAAGTTTTCCCTCAGTGGTTGCCCGTCACATGTGATGGTAGGTTACTCGATTCCCTCCAGAATTGTGCAATCCTTCTTTGCATGTCAGTAATATTTTCCTAAAAAATAAAAATAAAAAGAATAAAGAGAAAAATCAACCCTAGATTTTAGGGATCTATTTTTAGTAGAGGAAGTTACATGCAAAGTAGTTTTTAGAAACCCCCCTACACCAAGTGTCGCTTTTTCCCATATTTGTTGCGTGCACGTCATAAACACTAATTTCATCAAATCTATTTAAATGATGCCTCATATCTCATTCTTCGCATTCGATCTTGGAGCTTCGGCATTCCTAAGTCATCTAGGAACCTTCGACATAGTTGGCACAACTTTTCCGGGTAAGTTCTTATTTCATGCCTTTGGCCACTTTTTATGTTTCTTTTTAGTTTTCAACTTATATGAGTGTTGTTTCCTTGGTTTTATTGAACAACTGTTGGCCTTTCAATGTGTTTTAGCTTGTATAACTATTGGATCATGTTTTTCATTACCTTTGCTTAGTGTTGCATGCATAACATTGTTTATGCACTCACAGTCATTGTTGTGGTGACTCACTTCATGATATTCTTGGTTTTGTCATTTTTCTGATTTCTACACTTGCTTGAATTGCATGCATGTCTATTTCACTCAGATATGCACTAGCTTTTCACACACACTCAGTCCTTCACATTTTCAGGTTTCCATTAGGAAGATCCGGGCTGTCTTGGCCCAGAACTTGTGTCCTCAAGCATGCTTTGTGCATTAGTGGTAGTCAAGGATCTGCATTGCCTCTAGAAAATGAACAGAGGTTGTCCAAACTCTCTTCCAACTATTCTATGTGCAATCCTGGGAGGCAGTGCCCAGTGCTGCCTTGTGGTACTATGTAATGTGTAGTTCTAACCAGTAACCCAACATGATTATTCTAGGCATTGTGCAATTTCAATAAGCAGTCATCCTCACTAGACTGCACATTCTGCAGTTCCAGTCAACAATCAGCTTCACTGGAATCTAATATTTCACAATGCAGTTCCAGCTAACAGTCTCCATCTTCCCAGAGTCAATGCTACCCAATCTTGCCCAATAGTCACCAATTTCCTGAGTTGCTTGTTGATTTTTTAGTTGACATTCTCTTGCCATGAGTGTCTTCTCTGTCTCTAAGTACCACATGTTTTTGAGCATATTCTCAGTAGTTCAAGTATCATGGCCTCGAAGAGCGTTTGATCAAAAGACATAGTTGAAAGCGGTACTGGAGATGTGGTTGAATAGGGGTCTATGAGCTTGCCCGTGTACACAGACACACAGCTGTTCATCGAGAAAGACATAAAGATCACATGGAAATACATAAATATTATTTTCTCATGCATCTTTGATGAGAATATGGAGGACCGAAAAGTCTATGTGAACATCCATAAGTAAGGATTGTACAAGGTTGCATGCAGGCTTCCCATGTTCCCATGTGCAAATTTGATCCACTAGATTGTCTCACACACAACTCCTGAGACAATGATACTAAGAAGCGTTAATGGAGCAAATATTGCTTCCTTTAGGATGAAATATTATCAGCAAATGTATCATTTTCCACTGTCAGTGAGTAGGATGGATGCACTGTTCTACACTCCCAATAGTAGCATGAACACAAGTGACATCTTGAAGCGTTGGGTAAGGGAGCCAGTAAAGATCAGGATGACACCCAATGGGATATACAAGATTAAGACACTCAAGAAGTCATACCAATTCTTGGTCATCTTCGCATACCTCTTGTATGGCCAAGGGAATACAAAGACCTTCCCGCAGAGTTGGGTTGCTATGTTGGTTCATCTGGAAAGTGAAGGCAAGCCTTTCAATTGGTCCAACATGTTGGCTCTCCAGTTGAAAGTGCATGTATCCAATGCTCAAAGTCCACCCAAGGATCAACATGAAAGATTCTTCATGTCTTCCAACTTGCCCCATGCAATCTGTGCCCATCAATAGTTTTCTACCATGGATTAGGCATGGACACCTTCAGAGAGTGGTGTGAACATATATTGCAAGTTTCTCTCAAACTGGAGTTACTATGGAGTAATGGCTAGAATATCTTACCTTTTCATCACCCTCATGTATATGATGATCTTTGAATAAGATCCACATTACATGATCTAGGAAGCAATGGAGGCATTGCTGAACATTATTGATTGGTACATCTCACCCGATGACACCTTCATCAAAATGCACAGATTAGAGAAAGCTTTGCATGTGTTGTAGGGGTTTTTCACGGACAAGATGGTCATGAAGGAGATTGCATACAAAATCTCGACAAGGTTATCACTTGGATTGCACAGGAAGAAGAAGGCACCATGACCTATGATTCCTGTGCGAATTGGGTTGTACGCAATCGAGAGTTTGAAATATGCAGATGTCAAGGTCAAAGACTTCGAGAAGTTTAAGTTTAGCACCAAGAGTTTCAATCTGTACGATCCACATGGTTTATGAAGGGACCACTATGTGATAATGTACTATTCTTGGATCCATGGGGCATGTCATTGGCCAAAGGAAGACCGATGGAGATATTGTTATAACTCTTCTAGTCTCAATGAACCGATCAGCATGGCAATAGAGTGGCTAGCAGCATGTAAGGCAACAACATCATAGGGAGCAACAACATCAGTAGCAAGCCACAAACTTGTGCAAGAGAAAGGCAAGAGGAAGATTTATGAAAGCACAAAGACAAAGAAAAGCTACAAGTCTAAGTAATACCCACTTGTGGAAAATGTAGCTTTGGAGATAGATGCAAAGAGGTGATAGCACAACAGGAGGATGAAACAAAGAAAGAGGGGATGAAAATACTAGAAGATGCAAAAAGTAAGTTGCAGGAAGTCCAACAGAAGCTCAAAGAAGAGCAAGAGCTGCACAAAAGTAAGAAGGAAGCATAGAATGAGTGTGAACAAGAGTAGGAACAGGAACAGGAGGAAGTGAAAGGTGCACAGACAGTGAAAATTGTGGTGATACATGTTGAAGACTATGAACCAACAATATATGAGGAACATGGTGAGTAGCCACAAGAATAAGAACTTGCTCTGCAGGATGAACCGATAGTACAACAAATGGACATGGAGACGCAGTAGCCGAAATAGGATCAAGATACTGACCTCATGTCAAAAGAAACAAAGATCACTCCATAGGCTTCGCCACCTCCAATAGCAGAGCAAGTCCCGAGTGAACAAGGAGATACCATTCTCCTTTAGGACCATCGAGGAACAAACGTGCACAAAATAGCCTTTGATTTGTCACAAAACAGATTTGTACAAGCACATAGAGTGCACACCCTAGATGAGCATGCATCACCTTGGCACCTCGAAGAATGGGTGATTGTGTCATATGTATGAAGAGATCCAACCACCTTGTCTGATGATACAAATGCTTACGCCAAAGTAACGAGCTCAAGTGTCAAGTTCTTGATAATAGAAAACAAGCACATAGCTAAGGAGTTGCAAGCACCCAGGTAGAGAGAGGAACAATCAACAGGATCCGCCAAAGCAGAGATGAAGAAATCCATACTTGCTCAAGTATCGGCTCTTGAGACAGTCATGTAGAGACTATATGACATTTTTGTCACCATGCATAAGGCAGATTTCCATCTACATGGTCATTACCAATGGTGCACCAAGATACCGTGAACAGTCATAGATATACATGCCACAGTTGATCATGTACAAACATGGACAATGAGGTACAAGGGAGCCTCGCTTCACTTGCACAAAATGATGAAGCCACGGGTAGAGTTGGACAAATCATGCATCCGGAGTCTTATTTGGAACTATGTGGAACTACTGTTACTCATCACCAATGTTGAGGCTTTGTTGTTGGGTGTGGAGCCTGATTATCTTCTTTATTGAAATGTCTCAGCCGAATGTATGCCCCAGGAAGAATGTACACCCCTCCACACGGGGGGGACTTGTCCCCCCCTGTGGGGGTCTGAGGAGGCTAATCCCCCCCAATTGGGGGGTCCAGCAGCTAGCGGTCCCCCAGCAGGGGTTCGGGGGCAACGCCCTTGAAGCTAAAAATAGATGTTAAATTGCCTTGTAAAAGTCTAGAAATTGATAGTCAATCTGGGCTGTTCATTAGGCAGATGATCTGACGGTAGAAGTTATGTTTAATTTATGGTTTTCTGCCCTAGAAGGCAACCCCTCTCTATATATGAGGGAATTGTATTGCATCTATGTATATTTGTATTCTGAGTGAGGAAGAGAGAGGAGATTGAGAGAAAGGAGGGTGTTACAACGGATCTGTTGTAGGTTGTATCTCTTTAGTTTGCTGGATAATATAAAAGGAAGGACTGGTTGTTTCTTCGTGGACATAGCCCAAACTGGGTGAACCACGTATATCTATGTCTCTCTTGTTTTATTTGTTTTTTGTGTTTATATTTCTGTAATATTTTATGTGTTCCATTGCTCTGTAATATATAATTTTCTAACAACTTGTATTAGAGCCAAAGGTCTATTTGGGTGATAAACTCGCAGGAGAGAAGGGTTCCTGGTTCGAATGGGAGAAATGGTGGAATATGGTAGGTTTAGGGTTGAAAAATTCAACGGCGAAAACTACCAGCTATGGAAGATGCAGATGGAAGATTATCTGTATCAGAGAGATTTGTAGCTACCATTGAGCGGAAAGACAAAGAAGCTGATGAGTATGACAGACACAGAATGGGATATTATGGATAGAAAGGCACTTGGAACAATCTGGCTATGTCTAGCGGTGTCGTTAGTGTTTAACAATTCAAAGGAAACAACAACACAGGGCTTACTGTTACCATTGGCCAAACTGTATGAAAAACCCTCGGCCTCAAATAAGGTATTTCTTATGAAGTGCTTATTTAATATGAAGATGTCAGAAGGTGGATCTGTTGCAGATCATTTAAATGATTTGAATACAGTTACAAGTCAGTTAAGTTCTGTAGGGGTAAATTTTGATGATGAAGTTACGGCTCTGTTATTTTTGTGCTCATTGCCAGAAAGTTGGAATGGTTTAGTTATGGCCGTTAGTAACTCTGTCTCCGAATCTAGTACTTTAAAGTTTGATGATGTTGTTGGTGAAATCCTTAGTGAGGAAATGCGACGGAAAAGCTCCGGTGAGACATCAGGTAATGCTTTGACTGCAGACACTAGGGGAAGAAAAATGGAAAGAGGAAAGAGCCTAGGATATCGCAGTAAGTCAAGAAAAGGCAGATCCAAGTCCAGATCGGGGATAGTGTGCTAGAAATGCAGGAAGAAAGGAAACCTGAAGAAAGATTGCAAGTCTCGGAAGGGAAAAGAAGGAGATGCGTAGCAAGAAACTAATCATGAAGCGAATGTAATAGGTGATGTGTTGCAAGATGCTTTGATTCTTTCATTAGAAAATATTATTGATGCCTGGGTGATAGATTGAGGGGCCTCATTCCATGCCACACATAATAAGAAACATTTTCATGATTATGTTCAAGGAGATTTTGGACAAGTTTTATTGGGTGATGATAAACCCTGTAAAATCGTTGTAATGGGTACAGTTTTCATAAAACAGTAGAATGGAAATCAATGGCTATTGAAGGAGGTAAGGCATGTTCCAGATCTGAAGAAAAATCTGATTTCAATAGGGCAGTTGGGAGGTGAAGGTTGTGTAAGGAATTTCACAGATAAAACCTGGAAGGTCACTAAAGGATCCTTGGTAATAGCGAAAGGAGGAAAGGTTGGTACACTGTATTTATGCATGGTATTTCTAATTCTGTTAATGCTTTAACCTCTATAGGAGAAGATATGACATTGTGGCATCATAGGCTCGGGCACATGAGTGAGAAGGGGATGTAGATTCTTCACTCAAGAAATTTGTTGCCAGGTTTGAAGCATGTTGATTTAAAATCCTATGAGTTGTGTTTATGAAAAATAGAAGAGAGTCAGATTCCTTAGAGTTGGGAAAGAAAAGAAGAGAAAAAAATTAGAGCTTGTGCATACAGATGTATGGGGACCTGCTCAAGTATCATCTCTTGGTGGCTCTCATTATTATGTTACTTTTATTGATGATGCAACTAGAAAATCCTGGATTTATTGTATTTGAAATAAATCTGATGTATTTGATACTTTCAAGAAATGGAAAGCTTTGGTTAAAAATGAGATAGGGAAAAACTTGAAGTGTCTTAGATCAGATAATGGAGGTGAATATTGTAGCAAAGGGTTTGATAGGTACTGTTCAAAGAATGGAATTCGCAGAGAGAAGACAGTTCCAAGAACACCATAAGAAAATGGTGTGTCAGAAAGGATGAACAGGACAATCATGGAGCATGCAAGGTGCATGAGATTGCATGCAGGATTGCCTTTACAATTTTGGGAAGATGCTGTAGATACTATTGTTTATCTAATAAAAAGAGGGCCTTCAATTTCCTTGGATGGTGGTATTCCAGAGGAGGCATGGACAGGTAAAAAGGTAAACTACTCATTTTTAAAGACTTTTAGTTGTGAAGCTTTTGTCCACATTAACAAAGAAAATAGAACAAAGCTTGAGGCAAAATCGAAGAAATGTACCTTTATTGGATATGGTGTTAATGATTTTGGTTATCGCTTATATGATTATGAAAATCACAAAATAATTAGGAGCAGAGATGTAATATTCAATGAAAAGGTCTTGTATAAGAATCAATTGCAGGAAAAGAAACAAGAAAAAGAAAACAGAGAATACACAGTGCTCAAAGATATCACAGGAAAAGTGATGGTGCCTGAAAATCGTAATGATCAACAGCCAGAACAACAACCACAACAGAAACAAGCACTTCAAACACCTAAAAGTGGTGTTAGAAGATCTACCAGGATAAGTAGACCCCTTGAATGATACTCTCCTTCATTATATTATGTATTGTTGACTGATTCTAGTGAACCAGAATGTTATGAAGAAGAAGTGCAGGTAGAAACCAGGAAGAAGTGGGAGAAAGCCATGAAAGAAGAGATGGACTCCTTAGCACATAACCAGACTTGCGACTTAGTCAGGAAAAACAACATTGCAGAATAAATGGGTTTACAGGCTGAAGGAAGAAGATGGAGGAAAACAGAGGTACAAAGCTAGAATTGTGGTGAACGGGTTTGCACAGAAGAAAGGTATTGATTTTGATGAAATATTTTCTCCTGTTGTTAAAATGACTTCAATCAGAACTATTTTAAGTCTAGTAGTAGCTGAAGATTTGCATCTTGAGCAGTTAGATGTAAAGAAAGCCTTTCTCCATGGGGATTTGGAGGAAGATATATATATGCAGCAACCACAAGGATATGAGGTAAAAGGGAAGGAGAAACTAGTGTGCAGGTTGAAGAAAAGCTTGTATGGCTTAAAACAAGCTCCAAGGCAGTGGTATCTAAAATTTGACAGGTTTATGTCTGAACAAGGTTATACTAGATGTCACTCTGATCATTGTGTTTATCTCAAAAGGAAAAATGATGGCAGCTATATTATATTGTTATTTTATGTAGATGACATGCTTGTTGCAGGTTCTAACATGCAGGAAATAAATGTGCTCAAAAGGAAATTGGAAAACTCATTTGCAATGAAGGATTTGGGTGCTGCAAAACAAATCCTTGGTATGAGAATAACTAGAGACAAGAAGAATCACAAATTAACATTGTCTTAAAGTGAGTACATAGAAAAGGTGCTGAAAAGGTTTAATATGCAAAATGCAAAACCAGTTAGTATACCTTTGGATAGCCATTTCAAATTAAGTAAGGAGGCGTGCCCCAAGGCTCAGGAAGAAATGGCTCATATGTCGAAAGTTCCATATACATCAGTAGTTGGAAGCTTAATGTATGCAATGGTCTGCACAAGGCCTAATATTGCACATGCAGTGGGAGTTGTAAGCAGGTACATGAACAATCCAAGAAAAGAACATTGGATGGCAGTGAAGTGGATTCTCAGTTATTTGAGAGGTACCAGAAATCAAGCATTATGCTTTGGTGGTTCAAACATTGCTCTACAAGGATATGTTGATGCAGATATGGCAGGTGATAGAGATAACAAGAGGAGCACAACAGGGTATGTATTTGCTGTAGGTCGAACAGTGTCAGTTGGGTTTCAAAAATCTAAAGTGTTGTTGCACTTTAAACAAAAGAATCAGAGTATGTTTCTGCTACAGAGGCTAGTGAAGAAATGATTTGGTTACAAAGGTTTCTGGATGAATTGGGTAAGAAGAAGGAGTTGGGAAAGTTATATAGTGACAGCTAGAGTGCCATACATCTTGCAAAGAACTCTGCATTTCATTCCAAGACTAAACATATACAGCTCAAGTACGGTCAGCATTGGAAGAAGGACAGTTGAAGCTGGAAAAGATACACACTAGCCAGAATCCTGCAGATATGTTAACAAAAGTCGTAACCAGGGAGAAACTAAGAATCTGCTCAGTTTCAATTGGTCTTCAAGTATGATGAAGAAGGTGAGAAACAGCCAGGTCCAAAGTGGAGTCATTGTCTAGCAAATGAAGCAACGGTGGAGTTGTTATAATTAGTCTCCAAGTGGGAGATTTTTGGGTGTGGAGCCTGATTATCTTCTGTATTCAAATGTCTCAGACGAATGTATACCCCAGGAAGACTGTACACCCATCCACGCAGGGGGGTGCAGGGGGGACTTGTCCCCCCTGTGGGGGTCCAGGGGGGCTAATCCCCCCCAGCTGGGGGGTCCAGGGGCCAGCGGTCCCCCAGTGAGGGTTTGGGGGCAGTGCCCCCGAAGCTAAAAATAGATGTAAAATTGCCTTATAAAACTATAGAAATTTCTAGTCAATCTGGGTCGTTCATTAGGCGGATGATCTGACGGTAGAAGTTATATTTAATTTATGGTTTTCTGCGCTAGAAGGCAACCCCTCACTATATATGAGGGAATTGTATTGCATCTATGTATATATGTACTCTAAGTGAGGAAGAGAGAGGAGATTGAGAGCAGAGAGGGTGTTATAGTCGATCTGCTGTAGGTTGTATCTCTTCAGTTTGCTGGATAATATAAAAGGAAGGACTGGTTGTTTCTCTGTGGATGTATCCCAAACTGGGTGAACCACGTATATCTGTGTCTCTTTTGTTTTATGTGTTTTTTGTGTTTATATTTCTACAATATTTTATGTGTTTGTAACATATAATTTTCTAACATTTGTATGCACAGTTGTATAGGAGTTTGGATGTCATGGTGAGGAAGTATGACACCCCATCAATTGGTACACTCACTGATGCCAAAGAAAAGAACCAATTCGAACTGGAGCTTGATGCATACTTTGATCCATTGATGCTCACAACAACCAGCACAGATTTGCAAGTCAATGCAGATAACATGCAGATGTACAACGTCGGTCTCGCCTTCATCAAGGCTAAGCTGTGCAAGACGAGTTGGACTAAGGTTCCAAATCAGTATACCTAGAAGCAATGGAGGAAACAGTTCATTTCCAAAAAGACATCATCAAGGAGTACGCAGACACCATTGCACACTACCAAGCATGGCATTAGTTCGTCACTCAGGATCATAGAGAGGAGGTTGATGAGTTGGTCTTTCCAAAGTTGTCCAAGTCTTAATGTTGTCTTGTCTGGCTGACTTAAGCCATTTTTGTCCCACATGGGTATATGTGGAAAATGTATCACTTTTGTAAACATGATGTAAATTGAAATTCCAAGTGTCATTAGTGGAATGCAAATAGTCATATGTAATGTAAAGAGTTATGTAATTAAGTTGAAGAGTTATGAGGGTAGTCCAAGAGTCACAAAGGGGAATGTCAAGGGTAACCCCACCCTTTATTATAAATAGAACCTCATAACTCATTGAAAGGGCTTTTGGGAGCCAATATTTTTCTAGTCATTTCATAGAGAGGGCTTGGAGGGTATTGTGATGAGCCTTGGCTTCTCCACAATGCAGAGCAAGTACATTTCTTTAGAGGAGCAGGCAGTTTTGACTGTAATGTTCCACTATTGAGACTAGTGGTTGTCATGGTTCTATGTACTAATGAAACTTTCACTTTATATAATATAATAGAGCCATAACGTTTCATGCATATGTTGTTATTGTAGCTCGACTATTCTAGTTACTTTAGAAATGTATGTAGTTTTAACTTATGCATTTGTGTATGGACTATTCTGTATGTGATTGTATGAATCTTATTGAAACATGTTGTTCATTTAAATCATCACTTTGGATTGTCGACTATTCTTCTTTCCAGTTTCTGATGTCATTTAGCTCCTGTGTTCCTTTTAGGTTGTGTACTATTACAGGCTTCTAAGGGATACACTTCTTTTCCCCCTCCATGTGTTAGAACCTACCCATGCATCTCTCTTGACTGGTTGCAAGGTCACACACTTGCTTCCGACAAGGATATTTTTCTTACCTCTACACGCTATTTCAGTTAAGGCATAACTTTACTATCCACTACAGGGACTCCTACTTCAAATAGTTTGAGGTCTAGTTGGGACTTCTTACCAGGGATATCCCCTGACATGTTGGCGAGTCCAACACCATCAACATTTCTGGCACTAGAAGGAGGTCCAAATGACAAGATGATCTAGGTGGCTCTAGAGACACATAAGACAAAGAGGGCTTATGAGCGCTCGAAAATGAAAGTGTTTAGAATGATGTCATCCCAGAACCAAAGCGTAGATCCCAACATCCTAATCACAGAGGTATGAATGGTTCGTCAATCCAAGCTCGTATGAGGGAGAATGAGCCAGTCAAAGTTTTGGTCAAATTTGGGCTGTGGGCCACGTTTAAGTGTCCTACAATTTGATCGACCCCGAGGTATGAAACCTAGCTCCTGAAATCGGTCGAAATTGCAGCCTTGTTAATTTGCCCAATTTCCCTTATGTGCTAAAGAATTGAAAAAAATACCTTATTTTTTAATTAAAAATTAATAGGAAAATATTATGGTGGCGGGCCACCACCCCCACCACCCCCAAAATCCCCACATAACAAAAATCTAAATTTTTTGGGCCGACGGGCCATCATCCCTGCCAGCCCTCCCGCAACCTTACACCATAAAAATATATTTTTACAGGCTTGGGCCTCCAATTGTCATCACCCAACCCAAATTTATGCACACTATTATGGGGTCGGCACAAGCCACCTCTGGTGGACCCGGTGTTGGCTTATATGGGCCTGAACCAAGTTTGGAAGAGTTATTTAGCCAAAGAAGTCTCGCAGCTATCGGCCCTTTCGGCAACATCCCACGGAGCATGGACTAAGGTCTTACCCGAGGTAGCAGGGGAGGTTGCTGGAACCAGGTTTCTACACCCTTGGGATGTCTTGATATGGTCTGGAGATGTTGTGCACCATTCTGTGGCTTTGTGCCACTCTAACCCACGTAGGTCTGGACCCAGGAACCCCTTAATACTTAGTAATGCATAGTTATAGATTTGATCTATATTTTATGGTCTTTAAGAAAACATTTAACAGAAATAACCAATTCGCGCGCCCAGGAAAAATATATAATTGCATAAACTTATAACATAAGCATACACACATAGATCAAACAGTTATATTAATTAGCCAGATCTGCAGTAATTCAGATTTTACGCAGAATTTCAGATTCAACTTATCTTTATTTAATTCTTTTACCAATACATCGAAATCCGCCCTGCACACTCAGCTGCAGGGGTCTTCGCACACAGCTGCAGACTCTACTAGGGCTTTGTGGACACATCTTTAGAGCCTCTATATACCTACCAACACCCTTGGCTCGGGCTTACAGATGCTTCAAGACATCACTCCTCAAAAACCCATTACAATTTATACCCAAAAACTGCCCTCTATCCATAGAACCTCGCTCTATTTATACATTCCCATGGTCCGTGGAGCATGGGCAAGATGACTTACTTCCTACTATTCTATATTATTTCTTAGGCAGACAACCCTTTGACTTGATCTATTCCATTTTTTGCTCCACATATTCCAAAGTTTTTACAATATTTTTATCCTAATTTATAGGCTCTAAGCCTCCAAAATTGTTACGCGGGGCCTCTGCTATCTAATAGTCCTCCAACACAATCATCATGAATCGTTCCGAGTAAGTTGCTGGAGCGGCGAGACGCACTGCCTACGCTCCGCAGTTCACCTCTCATATTGACGTCCTTCATTTTGCTGCTCCTTCTCTGTCTCCTGCAACGCTTCTTCCAGATCTTGCTTCGTGGTTTCTACCAATTCTCCCAACTGATAATGCTCATTCTTCTCTGCTCGGTTAACACAGAACACCCCCTCATAAGATTTTAGCTCTAGCTAGGGTGGCACATATAGGACCACTTTGTACCAACGCAGCCAATATCTACGTTCATATCTTCCCTTCGCACTATCTGCTGCAGCTTGTGTTGCAATTTTGCAAGTCCATTTTTGTTGTCCACGAGATCCCAATCTTTAGGATACACCAGAGATGACTTGTTAACTACAATTCCACCAATTGGCTCCATATTCATAGTGTTTCGTTTATCCTGTATGGTTCGTTGACATGGGTAAGGCGACGGCATCTGGACCAGTTCTACTTCATTTTTATAAACTTCTGGCACATCCCCTCCCGTCGATGCTGGACTTTGCGTGGTGCCCGCAACTATCCACATCGTATTCTTTCGAAAGCCCAACCTCTTTGGCCACATCACAACTCTTGGCCTTATTCGTGGAGCGTAGATAATGAAAAGTTCCATAGTGACAGGAAGGCACAATAGCTTAAGGTTCTCAGAAGCACAAATTGTTTAGTGAAGGCCTCCCTGTGATTTATAAGTGTTTCAGAATTCAAATTCAGTGGCTCCCACCTTTTCTGGTGTCCACATGTTAAGCTTGTGGTAGATTGTTCTAGATCCAGTTCATACCCTGTTTCTTAATTGCCCGCACCCATTCCCTTTTGCTAGAACTCAAACATCATGTCATGAATAGTGACAACAATGGTCACCTCTCTACTTGTCAACACAGCAACGCATCACCTTCTGTGCAACTGCGACCCTTGTGACAGACCATATCCACATGCACCCCGGTGGTGGCGCAGTGTCACCCCAAACTTCTTTATCATCCCGTGCTCTCTTTCAATTGGATGGAGTGGTGAGACTGTCCTTTGATTGGTTAGTTAGGCAGTCGGCCCGCCCATGTAGAGCTTTAGGCAACTACCATTTACTCGTCCGGGGAAGGGGTCTCCATTGAGCTTAGCAAGCTGGACCACGCCTCCATCTGTAACTTCTTTGACTACATAGGGACCCAACCAATGCATTCGGAGCTTTCCAGGGAATTTCTCGAACTTGCTATCATACAGTAATACTAGATCATTCTCCTTAAAAGTGTGCACCTTGATATGGTGATCATGCCACACTTTCTCTCACTGTTTTTGTACCTGCTGATGGAATCCGGCCAAAATTCGTTACTCCTCAAGTTCCTCCAGTTGTGCAAGTCGTTACTGCAAAGCCCTACGGTTGGCCATGCCTGTTATTGCCACGATTCGCAGACTGGGTATAATATATTCTGTGAACATAATGGCTTCCTTACCATAGACTAACCGGAAAGGTGTCTAGCCTATCAACTTCTTTCACATGGTTCGGTAAGCCCATAGCACAACAAGGATGCGCAAGTCCCAATCGTTTCATTGCATGTTACAAATCTTAGTCAACACAGTTTCCAAAATTGTGTTGAATGCTTCGACGGTCCCATTCACTTATGGGTGGTATGGCATACTCTGTTGATGATATATCTGGAATTCCTCAGTGAGTGTGCTGATCGTTTCATTCAGAAAGTGCGTTCCCCAGTCACTCATTAGAATTTTGGGACATCCAAACCATGTCAACATGTTTTCGAACAAGAATTTCGCCATTGTAGCAGTCGTGTAGTCCTTAACTAGCTGTGCTTCTACCCATCGAGTCAAATATTCTATTGCGGTGATGATATAGCATGTATCCGTCTTCCCTTGAGGTGAAATAGGTCCCACAAAGTCGATTGCCCACTTCTCAAATGGTTGCAGCGTCATCTGTGGATTGAGCAGCATTTCGTCCCTTCGTGATAGTTTCCCAATCCATTGACATATGTCGCAAGCCCGACAGTATGCTTTTGAATCTTGATGTAGAGTTGGCCACCATAGTCCTGCATGAAGAATCTTCTGTGCTGTGGCATGACCCGTATAATTTCCTCTAGCAACCCCTCCATGTGCTTTGGCCAGAACTTGTCCTCGCTCGAATTCAGGTACATATCTGTATAATATTTCATTGTTGCCCATCTTGTAGAGGTCTCCTGCAATAACAGTAAAGTTTATTGCGCGTATTACCAATTCTTTCTTCTGTTGAACGAAATATCCCTGTAGCATGGTTCCTGTGGTTAAGAAGTGAATTATGTCCTCAAAATGGCCATCCATGATGTGCACTGCATACAGTTGTGCATCCGGTAGTTCTTCCTCCAAGTTGGTGGGCTCTTCAATGTTCTCAATTCAAGATAGGTGGTCTGGGCTTGCGTTCAGACATCCTAGCTTTACGACGACTTCGATGTCATATTCTTGAAATAATAATAGCCATCTACAAATGTGCCCCCCCAACACAGGCTTATTCACTAGGTATTTCAACGCTGAGTGGTTAGTATACATCTTAAAGTGTCCTCCAAGAAGATGGTGGTAGTGTTTCTGGAGCACGTATACCATCATCAATCCTTCTCGCTCAGTAATGGAGTAGTTCTTCTCAACCTTTGATAGTCATCGACTTGTGAATGTGATTGGATGATCAATTCCCTCCGCTCCTTCTTGAGTGAGTACCACTCCCAATGCGATACACGACGCGTCAACGTGCACATGAAATTTGATGTCCTATTTCGGAAAGACCAATATAGGGGCTGATGCCATATTTTCCTTAAGCATTTCTAGACTTTTGTTGCATTCCTTATTCCAGCAATAAGTAGCATCCTTCTTCAACAACTGTTCCATTGGTGTCGTGATCTGTCCATAGCTTTCTATGAACTTCCGATAGTAACCAGTGTGTCCCAGTGTGGCACGTAGTTGTTTGATACTTCGCGGTGCTTGCAGATTTAGTATGACAACAATCTTCACTGGATCCACCATCAGACCTTGCTTACAAACCACATGGCCGAGTAGGTTTCCGAAGGGGGCAAGGAAAGTACACTTCTTTAGATTAAGTGCAATCTGGTGTCGTCGGCAAGTATCCAGCTTTAATCGCAAGCTCACGGTATGTTTCTTAACTAGACCATATATGGTCCAATCATCAAGATATACCTCTAAGAACTTGTGTATAAAATCTTTGAATGCAACTACCACAATGTGGGAGAATATCGCCGACGCGTTCTTTAGTCTAAAGGGCATTACCATATACTAAAAATAGCCCCACTTGGTGGTGAACGTTGTCTTATTCCGGTCCTCTGGCGGGATCTTAATCTGGTGGTAACCTGAGAAAGCATCCGTGAATGAGTAGGCTTCTTGTCCTCCCACATTTTCCAATACCTCGTCTATAAATGGTGTTGGAAAGTGATCATTGACACATGCATCATTGGCTTTCTGAGATTGACGCAGATGTAAATTTCACCTTTTTGTTTCTTCTCCTGCACAACCATAGGACTTACCCAATCGGACTCTTCTATCGGTTCAATTATTCCTGCTGCAAGCATCTTGTCCAACTCTTCGCGGACCTTCACTTTGTATTTTGGATTCAACCAGTAAGGTTGCTGCTTAACTGGCTTGGCATCCAGCTTCAAGGTTATCTTCATCATTCCCAGGTAACTGAGGATCCCTTTTAGCTCTGTGATTTTTGTGGTGAATAAGTCTTGATATTCTCGAAGTAGCTCGACCACCATTTCCACCATGGCATCATCCCAATAATCTCCCAGAGTTGCATACTTCGGCTCTTCCTTGGTTCCGATGTTTACTTGTTTCATTTTCAGTGGTGCGGTGATGTATGGATCCTCGATTGTTGGTCCGTGCACTTCACGACTCCACTCTGTTTTTAGAATATCGATGTTTCTAGGGTCATCCTTATCATCTTCTACCTACACATTGTAACATTCTGGGGCTTGGCTCAACTGTCGTGACCAGTCTGGCTGCACAATTTCTTTTGGTTCCGATGGTATTTTGAAGATACTGGCCTTTACCACCTGCAACGCGTCATCCACAGTATCCATCCATTGATCCTTAGAGAGGAAAGTTGACAAAAACCCTTCGCGCAAGATATCCCACTTGCTGATGCCATGTCAGAGCTCTGTTTCAGTATACCAATTCTTTGGGATGACATCCAGGGTATGATAAAATAAGTGTACCCACTCCTCTTAAGGCTCTTCACCATAAGCTTGGACCCATCTAGTTAGGTGCATGCGCGGATCATCACGTACATCATATTTCTCCGTTATGCATAGTTTTGGCCTCCCAAATTGTATCTGCATCATATGCCTATAGTCGCACCAATTCTCGAAGGTTCCTTCATGTGTGCCCACCAATGAGCAGGTGTCGCACGCAATGCCCATTTCAACACATCGAACCGCTAGTGCTCTGGTATTGTGCTTTCAAATTTGAGCAATAATTCATCTACTACTGTCAGCCCATCATACATCGGTAGTTCACGATCCCTAGCTTTAACGCAACACAATGATTTAGTCACCATATTGGAGTTTAACGTGGTTACCCCCTTCAGTCGGTTATGCCATCACTCATATTATTCATCTGAATCTTCCCATGATATTCTTCCTTCCGCTGTCGGATTGTCCCATACTTGATGCCGTGCAGTGATTTTATAAATACAATCTAATTCATCAACACTGCCTCCATCACGCATGGGTTTAGTATAACGTGGTCCTTCAGCCGGGTTTAGTGGAATGACTACGCAGAGTGACTTCTTCTCGAAGATCATTTTCCGCTTATTTAAGTTAATAACTCCATTCATGTCAGTGGCCCAGTCTATTCCTAATAATGCAGGGTAAGGGCTACTTTCATCCACAATTTCGATTACATCGAAGTCCGTTTGGGTGCTCGCGCCTTCTATATCTACCGTAATCCCTTGTAGTCTTCCCATGGGTAGAATCTTTTGTTGATTTTCCATCCTTAATTGAATAGGAGTCCATTGTAGTGTGGGCTTGCCCATGCGCTCCTACATTTGTTTAGGTAGTACATTTGTGTCTGAGCCGAAGTCCAGAATGATCTGATCCATCTCATAGTCACCAATCTGCGTTTTTAACCACATTTCCCGTCCAGTCTGTGACGCATGTTTTCCCAATTTTCGGATTACGTGAGGTTCACTTGACCCTGCGCACCTATTTATCAATTCTTACAAGCTCTTAACCACTCTATTGTTGTGAAGCAGTTTCATGCATGTCTCTAAAAAGGTAGTCAGCATTGAGGGATCCCTTTGTATCTCGGGTTCATCCCTACTACCTAAGGTAGAGACCTCCATGAAGCTCTCCCTAGCTTCCAGACTTGTCTCCTTGTGAACTCCGGCATCCTCGGTTGGTTTTCCCTTATCTTCTCATGTGACCGTGCAACTTCTAAGCACCATATTTACATTGGGATCTTCTTCGCATGGTTTGGACCTCATCATATAGACATTTTGTTTTGTCGTAGGTTGTGCTGCCTTTTTCTCATGAATCTGCGCTATCAGTGTGGGGTAATCTATCAGTTGATGGTCGAATTGTTCACATTAAGGGCATGATATTCTGGTTAGATTGGTGCAATCCTATGCATAGTAACCTGGTCATCCACAGTTGTAATAGATGAGCTACCCACGACCCCTTCCTATCCCCATTCCTTCCCGGCCTTGTCCACGTCCCTGGAACCCATCGCGTGCTATCGCCACAGTTGGATCCTAACCTCGCACCTCAGCCTACATTTTATAGGTAGGTGACTTGTCCATCAATAATTGATAACTACGTCAGTTTCGTTCCTCATGGCCCACCGATCTACAAAAGTTGCAAAATAGCCATTGGGGGGGGTTTGTCTCATGTTATGTAATAGATGGTAGTTACTCATGGCATGTTTTCCTCCCTCCTGACATATCGTGCACCAGAGTGCGGGCGCCATGCTTGGCCCTGCCTGTACCTTTGGTCGCAATGGCGTTGGTCCTCCCACTGTCACATAGTTTGCAAAATACTAGACAATGATCTTTATCGTGACTCTGGCTTCTACACTTTATACACCATACTTCCTCCCAGGCTTCAGGGCGGGGTGCCTGTTCTTGTTTTAACTTCTACATTTCTAGACACTGGTTTTGTATTTGTGTGTGGATTTGCTAAACTCCCAACCCCAGATCCTGTATTGGGGTTTCATGCAATCTCATCGTGGTCTCTAATGCTTCGGCTTGGGTTGAGATCTTTTGCTATGATAGCGTCATCCTTAGATGTGGTGTCAGGGATGCCACAAACCACGCATAGTGTTGCGAATCCGACAGTGTCATGTTCGCCTCACGGATTGTACTTTTCAATCTCTAATCTAGATCCCATGGGGTTTCCCTAGGCATCATTGCGATTTCCTTGAACCCTATGATCGACTGCGTTTTTTATTTCAGCCGGCTAAACTCTTTTTTAATTCGGTTCGGATCTTCATTTTTCCCGCATTGGGTTTATTGCTTGAGTAGTTTAGATAACATTTCAGCACTTCGTCCTGCAACATGCTAACTAAGGTAGCCTTCTTGATGTTATCATCCATTTCTCCATGCACTTCCCATACCACCACTACCACGAACCAAAATTGTTCTGGATCTTCACTTCCTGCTCCTTTGAATACCAGTAGCTGGATCGTGCTCGTCATTCTTAACCTTTGGCTTACGCTTCAGTGTTCTATAAACTCGTATTGCTCCTGACCCAATCAATCTTCAAGCTCTTTTCTTGTAGGATTCTAGTGTCCCAACATCAGATGCCCCTTAGGCAGATCCCAGTCCTGGCAACGTAACCATTTTTTGGCTTATATGGGCCTGACTCAGGTTCGAAAGAGTTATTTAGCCAAACAAATCCTGCAGCTACCGATCCTTTCGCCAACACTCCACGGAGTGCAGACTGAGGTCTCCCTGAGGTAGCAGGGGAGGGTGTTGGAACCAAGTTTCCACACCCTTGGGATGTCTTGATGTGGTCCGGAGATGTCGCACACCGTCCTATGGCTTCACACCACTCTACCCGCGTAGATTCGGACCCAGGAACCCCTTAATACTTAGTAATGCATAATTATAGATTTGATCTATCTTTTATGGTCTTTAAGGAAACATTTAATAGAAATAACCAATTCGAGCACCCAGGGAAAATATAGAATGGCATAAAGTCATATTATACCATATCAAACAGTTATATTAATTAGCCAAATCTGCAATAATTCAGATTTTACACAGAATTTCAGATTCAACTTATCGTTATTTAATTCTTTTGCCAATACATCTAGATCCTCCCTGCGCACTTAGCTGCAGGGGTCTGCACACATAGTTGTGGACTCTACTAGGGCTCTACACACACAACTGCAGAGCCTTTATCTACCTACCGACACCCTTGGCTCGAGCTTATAGATGCTTCAAGACTTCGCTCCTCAAAATCCCATTACAATTCATACCTAAAAACTGCCTTCTACCCATAGAACCTCGCTCTATTTATACATACCCATGGTCCGCGGACCATGGGCAAGCCGACTTACTTCGTGCTCCGCATATTTCAAAGTTTTCACAATATTTTCATCCTAATTTATAGACTCTAAGCACCCAAAATTATTACGCGAGACCTCCGCTACCCAACACCCTGCCCACACCCCGAAATCCATACAACACATAATACGCGACCAGCAGGGGTCGAACCTGCCCGGCCCACGTGGCCGGCCCCCAAGCAGTCGTCCCCAAAACCAAACAATCCCCATTAATACATCACCAAACCACTTAATGCACCTCTAAATGGATACAGGGTTATGGGGGCGAGCCGCCCAATGCGGACCTGACCCCCATTCATAATTCAATTCATTTAAAAACAAAACTATAATGTGGTAAAAATAGGAGGGGCGGGGTTTGACCACCTGACCCCTCCTCAACTAATGCCTCATTTTACCACTGTGCCAACCAACCTATGTGGTAAAGTCCACCTGAAATTTTACATATAACCCTCATTTCATCAGCGTGTCGAGGATGGAGGAGGAACTAGAAGCGAGCACGGATTTCAAGATAGAGGAGGCAGAATCTTTGCATGTAGTTCGAGGCAATGTTTTGCGGGAGGGGTGAATTTTCACTTTGTCATATTTTGACAAATTCCATATGGTTTCAACACTTCTTGGTGCCACGAATGTAATGGTGCTGTCCATTTCTCCATCAGAGATCTAAAATTTTCAGCCATTTTTCAGTATGTAGGTGGAACCATGATTGCTGCAAAAATAGGGAGCGCAACCATGATCCTTGAAATTTTCCTGAGGAGGTAATTTTTCTCCATATCAAAATATAGTCAAGTTTACAATCCTTTTTCATGTTTTCTTGTAGGGATCGCAATGGTGAGGTCAGAACCACCTTTTGAGTTGCATATTTCCAATCCACCCATGGAGCAGAATCTTTAAGGAATCTAGGGGGAATCTAAAAGATTCCTTGAGCCCCAGATCCCCAACTTCTCAGAATTCAAAAATTGGACAATCAATTTTGCACTATTCAACGTCATAAATCTAATGGTGCATTCAGATTTCTCATTCTCTCATTCTATTCTTCAGCCACTTTTATAAGTGGAATGCACGGGTCAACGTCCATGTGCAAGCAGTCATGCGATTGATGCCGTGAGATTGATTGTCCAAGTAGCTTCAACAGTTTGACATATTCTTCTTCAGATGGCACTTGGTTGTGAGGTATATGCAGTGTTCATGTACTTATTTTGCTATGCATTGTGTGCACAGGTCCTTGATTGATGTTTGATGTGGGATCTTGTTTCTTACTCATTTTTATGATCCCTGCTTAATGTGACACAGAATCGCCTATGTGATGTACTTGTTGTCATGATTCATCATGCTATGTTTTGAGACCCCTTTGTTGTATGTTGATGGGATACTCATGTTGTCGTCATGCATGCTTGCATTGAGATCCCTTTTATGCCATGTTGGCGGGATGCTCATCATGCATGAGTCTTGTGTCAAACTGATAGGAGTCTTTTGACTAAGAGTTCCTGTAGTGGAACATCTCTTATAGCCACTCCTGCATGAGGGCATTTTCCTTGTATGATTGTAGCATCATCTCTTATGTACATTATCATTATTGACAACATTTAATGCAGCAACCTACACCATCTTGACACTGGGGCCCGGAGACGTAGTCCCTCCTGGATGAACTCCGTTATCAACGACTTATGTTTTCATGTGCTGATGATTGTCTTATTCCTCTTCTTTATAGCATGCAGATGTATTCATTAATGTTCTTTTAAAAATTTAATTTAACACATCATGAAAGTAAAAGGACTTGGAAGGGTCCTTTGTCACACTTAGACCTGGATCAACTGGTACCAGAGCAGTCTTTGTGTGGATGTGAATTGCAAGGGTGAACAATGGAATGTGCAGCAACAGATGATGAAAAAGAGATTTATGAGACCATGCTCAACATTTCCAAAAGGGTAGAGATAATGGATGAAACTCTACAGAAAGAGACAGAGGAAAAGGAGCGATTGCAGCTTCAATTGCAAGCCACAAAAGAGATCGTGGAAGAAGTAAAGCATAACAAACATAATCTTCAAACAGAGAATGCTGAATTGAAGATGTGTCTACATGAAGGGAATGAGGAAAAACAAATTTTGCTACGATAGCTGCAAGAAAAGGACGAGGCCTTAGAAAAGCTACAGCGTGACCCATGTGAGGTAAAATGTAGTTCCCTGAATTCATGTATGTGTCTTGATGATGATTTCCCTGTTCTTGAAAATCATACCATAGGAATTGGCTCCAATCTATTGAAGAGAATGGGGCATGAAGGAAAAGGCTTGGGAATTAATGGCCAAGGCATTGTCAACCCCATCAAAGTAGAAGAATTACCCTGTCAGGCAGGACTTGGGTATGTCAGAAAGGAAGTTGGGGAATGCGCCGAGATAGCTAGCAAACCACCAACAACAGATGATGAGAAGACATCATCAGTTCTTTCCAAATCGATAGAGGAGGTAAAAGATGTTGATTTCCCTTTGGTTTCATCTTCACATAGTATGATTTCTATTGGATATTTCGAGATCCCAATTACAAGGACAAGCATGAGGCTCCTTACAAGGATGAGGCACAAGGGGGAAGAACAACTTGGTGTTAAAAACCAAGGCATAAATCAACCTTTGGAGGTTGTGCAGAGACCTCAATTTGTAGGCTTGAGATACACCAAAGGAGAATTCTTGAAGGTGTCAGATTCGTTCGAGGCATCGTCAAAATCATCGAGGAAAGAGAATGATGGGAGCACACCCCCATCATCCCATGGAAGTTTCCATGGCAAGGAAAGAGCCAAGGCAAGCTCTCATCACCATAATGAAATCAAAGACAACAAGGGAACGTAACCACTCTTGACATTCAAATTATCATTTTGATTATAATCATGTTGTTAATGATGAACATAAAACATGGCATCGAAAAAGATGTACCTTTTGTGGATTACACAACCATATATTTTCTAAGTGTTGGAAAAGAATGGCAGCACACAAAAGGATGGGACATGAAAGACCCTCTCAACAGCAAGTAAAGAAACATGTTAAGCAGATCTAGAGGAAGAAAGCCTATTGCAGTCATTGTGACATAAGTGGCCATCAAAGAGCCACTTGATGTAGGCTCCATCCATAGCAACGCCTTAAAGACAAAGCGTCTATGTTTGAACTGGGTGAAGTAGTTGTTCGACAAGAAAAACCACCACAAGCAGGTGACCCATTCACAGTAATAAGTAAAAAATGGTTTCTATACATGTTAGCATTCCATGGTCTTACTTTTGTAAATCATTTGCTGCATTTTAAAATGTAAAATTGATGATGTGTTTTCCATCACTTGTTCAATAACAATGATGTCTGGCCTTATTTGGTGTCACATGTTGCACTATGAAAGTGATGTCGTGTTTCCATCACATGTCAAGAAAATAGTGTTTGGCCTTATGATTGTAAATCATGTGTTGTAGTGATGATGTGTTTTCCATCACTTCTTGAAGCAACAATGATAGGTTGGCCTTGTTGTCATAGCTGAGGTCTTGCAACCATCTTGATGTAAAATTGACAATCGAGTATGTGTTATAAACTCGTGGCAAGTGTGGGACACTTGGGTCATTAGTTTTTTGTGAAATTCAAGCATGTAATTTGCAAAAAAATTTACTACAGGTTGCAGAGGTAGCAGGTGTTGGCTCGTTTCTTAGGGCTCCGAAGAAAAAAGGTGAAGGAGATGGAAGGCAGGCCTTTTTAGGACGCTTGTGATACAGACAAGGTGCATAGAAAGTTGCAGATTATTTTTCATGCTTTTGGAGGACCAAAAGCTCCTCAGTGGGGAGGATTAATCTAGATGGATCTAGAGACACATAGGACAAAGAGGGCTTATGAACGCTCGAAAATAAAAGTGTTTAGAATGATGTCGACCCAGGACTAGAGCATAGATCTTGTTGTCCTGATCGTGGAGGTGTGAATGGTTCGTCAATCCGAGCTTGTATGAGGGAGAATGAGCCAGTCAAAGTTTTGGTCAAACTTGAGTTGCGGGCCAGGTTTAAGTGTCCTACAATTTGACCAACCCCAAGGCATGAAACCTAGCTCCCAAAATTGGTCAAAATTGCGGCCTCGTTAATTTGCCCAATATCCCTTATGTGCTAAAGAATTGAAAAAAATACCTTATTTTTAAATAAAAAATTAATAAAAAAATATTATGGTGGTAGGCCACCACCCCCGCCACCCCCAAAATCCCCACATAACAGAAATCAAAATTTTTTGGGCCGACAGGCGGTAACCCCCGTCGGCCCTCCTGCAACCTTACACCATAAAAATATATTTTTACGGGCTCGGGCCTCCAACTGTCATCACCCAACCCAAATTTATGCACACTATTATGGGGTGGGCATGAGCCACCTGTGGTGGACCCGATCCACACCTTGAAATCCATACAACACATAATATGGGACCGGCGGGGGTCGAAACCGCCTGACCCACGCAGTCGGCCACCAAGCGTGCGGCCCCAAAACCAAACACTGCCCATTAATACGTAACCAAACCACTTAACACACCTCCAAATGGATATGGGGTTCCGTGGGCAGGCCGCGCAATGTGGTCCTGACCCCCAATTCATAATTCAATTTGTTTAAAAACAGAACTATAATGTGTTAAAGATAGGAGGGGCGGGGTTTGACCACCTGACCCCTCCTGAACTAATGCCTCATTTTACCACTGTGCCAACCAACCTATGTGGTAAATTTCACCCGAAATTTTACATATAAACCTCATTTCGTCAGTGCGTCGGGGATGGAGGAGGAACCAAGAGCAGGCATAGATGTCGAGACAGAGAAGGCAGAATCTTGGCACGTAGTTCAAGGCAACATTTTGTAAGAGGGGTGAATTTTCACTGTCATATTTGACAAATTTTATATGGTTTTAGCACTTCTTGACACCACAACCGCAATGGAAATGTCTGTTTCTCCATCAAAGTTATGCATTTTTGGCCATTTTTTAGTATGCAGGTGGAACCATGATTGCTGCGAAAATAGGGAGTGGAACCATGATCCTTGAAATTTTCCCGAGGAGGTAATTTTTCTCCATATCAGAATATAGTAGAGTTTACAATCGTTTTTCATGGTTTTCCATAGGGATTGCAATGGCAAGGTCAGAACTGCCTTTTGAGTTGTAGATTTCCAGTCCACCCATGGAGCAGAATCTTTGACGAATCTAGGGGGAATCTAAAATATTCCTTGAACCCCAAATTCCCAACTTCTCATAATTCAAAAATTGGATAATCAATTTTGCACTATTCGACGTCACAAATCTGGCAGTGCATTTGAATTTCTCATTCTCTCATTCTATTCTTCATCCACTTTTCTAAGTGGAATGCAAGTGCCAACATCCATGTGTGAGGAGTCATGCGATTGATGCCATGAGATTGATGGTCTGAACAACTTCAGTAGTTTGACATCCACTTCTTCAGATGGCCCTTGGTTGTGAGGTATATGAAGTGTCCATTTACTTTTTTTTCTATGCATTGTGCTGCACCGGTCCTTCATTGATGTTTGATGTGGGATCCTGTTCGTTACTCGTTTTTATGATTCCTGCTTGATGTAATACGAAATCGCTTATGTGATGTACTTGTTGTCATGATTCATCATGTTATGTTTTGAGACCCCTTTGTTCTATGTTGATGGGATACTCATGTTGGGGGGATGCTCATCATGCATGAGTCTTGTGTCATACTGATAGGAGTCTTTTGACTAAGAGTTCCTGTAGTGGAACATCTCTTAGAGCCACTCTTGTGTGAGGGAATTTTCATTGTATGATCGCGATATCATCTCTTATGTACATCATCACTATTGACAACACTTAATGTAGTAGCCTACACCATCTTGACACCGGGGCCCGAAGATGTAGTACCTCCTAGACGAACTCCGTTATCAACAACATATGTTTTCATGTGTTGATGATTGTCTTATTCCTCTTCTTTACAACATGCAGATGTATTCATTAATGTTATTTTAAAAATTCAATTTAACATATCACAAAATTAAAAGGTCTTGGAAGGGTCCTTCGTCACACCTGGACCTGGATCACAAGATGATTCCTCCAAGTCTATTTTGAATCTTTGCACACCTATCATGTCTTATGTTACACTTCATCCTCTCATATGTATGTCTTATGGAAATTACTTTGAAATCCAAAAGGATTTCTAAAATCTCTTCTCATAGAACACATATGAAGGTGAAGGCGAAACAACATAGCAGAGGCATAATCTTTCCTTTACTAATATATGTGACAGTTGCGAAACCTATGAAAATTACGTGATCTACACATTTTTCACATTCATGTTTCATGGTCACCCATTGCAATGGCTTATCACACTACCCAAAAAATACATTCACTCATTTGGTCACTTTGTTATAGAGTTAGCTAATGATTTCCATAAGTTTGACCATCAAGCACTTAACAAAAAAACTCTTGAATTACGAAAATCCCTTGATGAATCTTTGGCGAATTTATGGAATCACCTTTGTAATATCACATTTCAATTCTCAAAGGATGAAATTGATTGGAAATTTCTCAATGAAATATTTTAGTATCTTCTTCACATATCTGAGAATCCGCATATCTTGGAATCATTCAAACTGACCCCAGCATACCTCGGTGTTAGAGCTGCTAAATCCAAGGTAGACATGGTTGTTGTCACAAGTGACTACCCATCCTCATCTCATCAAACATCTTTACCCTTGCAATGTGAGGAGGGGGAGTATGCACATCTATCTATTGAACTGTCACATCCTCCCACCCCACCTGGTCTTGATTTCTGTGTAGATTTGGCTAGCAAGGTTGTTGGTTTTCATGCGGACTTGTTTCCTCAACCTCCGTCCCCACGTTTTGTTGATCCACTGGATTGTACTGTGTTGTGTTCTCCCATACTGGACTCCACACTTTTTGTTCACGAGGATCAAGTTGTCGACAAAGTTGGTGTTGGGAAAACAACTTGCATTATCATTTATGATGAGTATGTGTGGGAATCTGAAGAAGAGCCTTTGGTGAAGGATGACCTCCTTCTGTCTGCACCTCATCCGGTCTTCCCCAAAATCTTTAGTGATTATCCCATTGCTAATTTTCCATGTGAGAATTCATTCCCAGATGCATCTACTTTTAATCATTCAAAGAATACACGAGATGTGAGTATGTCATTGCATAGTGGAGATGACACATTTGTGCTTTAGAATCAACTCAATATTTGATCTATCAACACAGAGGGTGAAAATTCTTGCTTCTCATTAACTCCTTTGTACGACTCATCATATCATGGTGATGCTAATGAAAATATCAAATTTTATGATCATGGTCACTGTGGTCTATTTTCTCCTTCATCTGATCATGATGTTGATTCATTCATTGTTGAACTTTCTAAGCCACCTACCTTCTATGATCTACCTACCGAGGAAGTGGAAAACCCACAAGTTGTCAAGGCACTTCAGCCCGATCTAATGCTTGTGCTAGGTCCTCACTGTCTTGAGGTCAATTCCACTCCAGATAAGAAATTTGTTGAAACACCCAAGGCTCCTCATCACTCTCCTGTTTACATTGAAGATTAATCTAGTTCATAGAATTCACATCCTCCACCTGAATCACCTGAACCCATCACTTATGCGTTGGAGGAATCATACACAACGATCACTCTTACTAAACGTAAGTTTTCTTCTCATTTGTCACGATCAAAAGAGTGTGCATGTTTGTCGTCTACGCACAGTGTGATGCATAACCATGATATGTCTACAAATGCCTATCTTGCACTTTTATTATTTTCTTTTCTGTGGATATTTTTAAAGTCGAAGTTTGTTGGTCTTCATGGTTATATATTTCTTGTTTGTTGGTTTACACATTTATCTTTCTCATAAACCACACCTTCACCAACATGGTTCAACCAATGTGTTGATGGAATCATTGGAAATATCACTTTATGTGAAGAGGCCCATGCATTGCTTAGTTTAGGAGTAGGAATAGTGTTTTTATCCATGTTTTTCTTTGTTTGAATGCTTGCTTTGCTTACTTTTTTTGCATTTATTTTTTTCTTGATTTTCTTTCTCACTTTGATTTAATTTACATTTTGTCCTTTGCTTTCTATTTGTTTGCTTGTTTTTCACCCATAGGTTTAGTTTCACATGAAACCGTGTGTGGCTCTTAAGGCAAGCAAGGTAAAGTACAAGAGGACTTGTACTGCTATGAAAACCTGGTTATCTATTGTCCTCTATTTTTATGAAAGATCTTGTTGTCTTCAGTTGATGATAACCTAATCGAAAATATGTTCTATTTAGAGTGAGTCTTGGTGAAAACACAATGCTTGCACTTTAACTAGTACCACCTACTATAATCAGTTTTTTTGCATTAACCCTTATCAGCATAGTCAAGTAGAGTAAGGTGAGGGTAAAATCTTAACAAGTGTTGTCAGAGGTATACGTAAACTATTTCTCTGAAGGTACAACCTCTTCTGCTCTTAATAAGTTTGGATCCCTCTTCTGCCTCTAAAATAAATAAGTGCCTATGCACAGTTCTTTCAAAAAAAATGAAAAATGAAAAATAAAAAAGGTGAAAGAAGAGAAAGGCTTCCTACACAGAGAGGCGATGCAAGTAACTCCACCAGGGTACTGAATAGGCTTTCTTGCAGCAGAATGATGCTTGTGTTCCTGCGTGACTCCACTAGGGTACTGTTCAGGCTTGCTAGGAGCAGAGCAACACCATAGATGAAACTAAGACTCTGACATCTTTATTACTTCTGCAACAATATACCCCTCATCCCCAATTGAAACAACTGACTTGACTTGGCTTGGAGTGTGTGCTGGCCGATGAAGACAATGGTAAGGGACTATATCTTTAACTCAATATTACTTTGAAGCCATGGTGATTGAAGAATCAAATAAAACTTCTGGAGGAGTTAGATTCGCTTTTCATGAACAAGGTTTGTATATAGAGCTAGAGTTCTACCACTGTGTATCCAATGTTGTAGTGGCTAGAGTTTGTTTTGTAGCCTCCCTCCTCGAAATAATTGTAGCTATCCTGCATTGATCAGGTACTTATGTTTATTTTATTTCTTCTATCATTTAACAACTTGTGTTCACTCACTTCTCCGGTTGTCAAACAAAAGCATACCCAACACTTGGTTCACATCTAGTTAATCGATTGTCGGGAAAAACTACGCAAACCTAGAGGACAACTTGTCTTCCCCTCAAGAATTTCTCAGAACAACCCAGAAGCTGCTCTGCACTTAGAAACAATGCAAAGCAAGCTAGCTGACACTGCTCTGAAAATTGTGCAGAGCAGGCCAGCCGACACTGCCCTCCAGAAATGTGTAGTTTCGTCTAGTTGCACTACCAAGGATAATTTTAGGGGCGAATGTTCGCCCTTTGGCGAAATTAAGGGGTTTTAAATTTTTAGTGGACGAATATTTTGTATCATAATACATTTTTACAAATCACCTCAAATAGCCCACCTTATTTTAAGGGAGAGGGTAAAAAAGGTAAATTTAGCCCTTGAAATTAGGACTTACAACCTTCCATTCGCCCATTTTCAAGAATAGGTTTTATTTAAGTGAATCCATTCGCCCATTTTCAAGAATAGGTTTTATTTAAGTGAATCCTATGGGCCAAATACCATATTTATAAAGGAGGTATGGTAAATTAATAAAAATATAAATAAATGAGAGGTATGGTAAATAAATAAAACATTTTTTATATTTACTCCATAAGTCACCTTATATACATGTAACAGTGTAAACAAATAAAACTATAAGTAAAGTGGAGGTATGGTAAATAAATAAAACGTCTTTTTATACTTACTCAAACGGTATGGTAAATAAATAAAAATATAAATAAACTAGATGTATTGTAAATAAATAAAACCTCTTTTTATATTTAGTCCATAACCCTCGTTCTATTTATGAAGGCTTAAGAAAGAGGTTTTATTTAAGTGAATCCTATGGGCCAAATACCATATTTGTAAAAGAGGTATGGTAAATTAATAAAAATATAAATAAACGAGAGGTATGGTAAACAAATAAAACATTTTTTTTATATTTACTCCATAAGTCACCTTATATTTACGAACACTCAAAAAATGGGTTATATTTAGGTGAAACCTATGGCCAAAATACTATGGGACAAATACCATGGACTAGATTTTTATTAATACTATGCAAAAAACCATTATTAACCCTAATATTAGAATTAATAAAAATAAAAATGGCACATGGTATTGACCCATGGTATTCACCAAAATGGCACATGGTATTGACCCATGGTATTCACCTGGAATGTAGCCTATTTAAATGGGGGAATTAAACCAGCATGTAGCCTATGCTAAGATTCACTAGGTCTTTACAAAGTTTTATTATTTAGTGAAAGACTCGCCAAGATCTTACAAGATTTTATAATTGAGTAAAATATTCGCCATGCCTGGTAAGAGATTCGCCAAAAAATTATATATACATATTATATTATTGATAAAATCGCCTTCCATTTTTCCTATATACCATGGAGATTCGTCCATTTATTATATTTATAAATTTAGGGGGGGTTCTTAAAATTTTCCCTGTGCACTGCCCTCCAGAAATGCACAGAACTAGCCTAGCTACACTACTCTCTATAAATGCATAGATTATCTTAGGAAAACTCCATTGTTCTCCATAATTGTGCATAATTGGCCAACTACATTACTCTCCAGAAATGCGAAGAGAAACCCAGCATCATTGCTCTAGAAAATTGTGCAAAGATCGCTAGCCAGCCAGGGCCACTTAGCCCAAAAATAATGCAGAAGTTTTCCCTCAGTGGCTTTCCATTGCATGTGTCAGTAGGTTCTCGAATCCCTCCAAAATTGCATAATCCTTCTTTGTATGCCAAGTAGCTTTCCCTAAAAAATAATAAAATCAAAATGTGAAAAAGCATCCCTTGATTTTGGGGATCTATTTTTAGCAGTAGGAGTTACATGCAAAGTCATTTTTAGAAACTCCACGCCAAGTGTCACTTTTTCCTAAATTTTTGGCATGCATGTCATAAACCCTGATTTCACCAAACCTATTTAAGTGACACCTCAGAGCTCCTTCCTCACATCCAAACTTAGAGCTTTGGCATTCCAGAGGCATATAGGAACCTTCGGCACAGTTTGCGCAACTTTTCCGGGTAAGATTTTATTTTCATGCCTTTTGCCACTTTTTTTTATGCTTTTTAGTTTTAGGCTTGTATGAGTGTTTTTTCCTTTTTTTTTATTGAACAACCACTGGAATTTCAATGTGTTTCAGCTTATAGAAGTGTTTTCTTAAGTTTTTCATTACCTTTCCTTAGTGTCGCATGCATAACATTGTTTCTGCATTCATAGTCATCGCTGTCATGACTCGCTACATGAGCTTCTTGGTATTCATGTCTGAGTAATTTCTACACTTTCTTAAATTGCATGCATGTCTATTTCACTCTGGTTTGTGCGAAGTTTACACATAGACTTAGTCCTTCATGTTTTCAAGTTGCCAATGGCCCGATTCGCGCCGTCTTGGCCTAGAGCTTGTGTCCCAAAGCATGCTCTACGCATTCAGTCAAGGCTCTACCTTGCCTCCAGGAATTACTTAGAGGCTACCTATACTATCTTCCAATTGTGCTCTGAGCAGTCCTAGGAGGCACTGCCCAGTCCTTCATATTGGAACTGTGCAATGCATAGTTCCAACCAGCAACCGCGCCTAACTATTCTGTGTATTGTGTAGTTTCATTTATTAGTTTGCCTCACTAGAATACTCATTACGCAGTGCCAATCAATAGTCAACCTTGGTGGTAGCTGAGACTACATAATGCACAGTTCCAGCTGATAGTCTCTTAGCTTCCCAAAGTCAATGTTGGGCAATATTGCCCAACAACCATTGGTTTGTTGCCGGATTGATTCCCGAGTTTCTTTCTGATTTTTTAGCTGACATTCCCTTGCCGCGAGTGTCTTCTCTGTCTCTAGGTACCACAGGTAGTTGAGCATCTTCTCAGTAGTATAGGTATCATGGCCTCCAAGAGAGTTGGATCAAAAGAAATAGTTGAAAGAAGTACTGGAGATGTGGTTGAACAGGGCTCTATGATCTTGCCCATGTACATAGACACACACCTGTTCACCGAGAAATACGTCAAGATCACATGGCAAGACATCAATACTATTTTCTCAGGTAGCTTTGAGGATAATCTGGAGGACTGAAAAGTCTATGTAAACATCCAGAAGTCAAGATTGTACAAGGTTGCATGCAGGTTTCCCGTGTTCCTATGCACATATGTGATCCACAATATTGTCTCAGACACTGATCCCAAGACAATGCTACTAAGCAGTGTTAGTGGAGCAAAGCTTACTTCCTTCAGGATGGAATATTATCAGCAGATGTATCATTTTCCACTGCTTGTGAGCAAGATGGATGCACCGTTCTACACTTCCAACAACAACATGAACACAAAAGGCATCTTGAAGCATTGGGTAAGGGAACCAACAAAGTTCAAGAGGGCACCCAACCAAATATACAGGATGAATACACTTAGGAAGGCATACCAATTTTTGGTAATCTTTGCATGCCACTTGTATGGCCAAGGGAGTAGAGAGGCCTTCCCACAGAGTTAGGTTGTTATGTTAGATCAGCTGGCAAGTGAAGGAAAATATTTCAACTGGTCTGACATGTTTTCTCTCTAGTTGAAAGTGCATGTATTTGATGCCAAGAGTCTGCCCAAGGATTAGCAAACAAGATTCTTCATTTTTTCCTACTTGCTCGATGCAATCTGTGCCCGTCAACAGTTCCTAGCATGGGCTACGCATGGACACCTTTAGAGAGTGTTTTGAATGTATATTGCAATTTTCTCTCAAACTACAACTACAGTGGAGAAATCGCTAGAATATCTCACCATTTCATGGCCCCTCTATACACGATGATCTTTGAACAAGATCTGCCTTGCATGTCTCAGGTAGAAATGTAAGCATTGCTAAACATTACAGATTGGTACACCTCACCCAAATGGACCTTCATCAAGATGTACAATGTGGAGAAAGCTCTACATGCGTTGTCAAGGTTTTTCGCAAACAAGTTGGTCATGCAGGAGGTTGCATACCACATCTTGACAAGGTTGTCAACTCATTTGCATAGGAAGAAGAGGGCACCATGCCCTACACTTCCTATTTAAATTGGATTTTACATGATTTGGAGTTTGAAAGAAGCAAATGTCGAGGTAGAAGACTTCAAGAAGTTTAAGCTCGACATGAAGAGTTTCAATCTGCAAGATCCACATGGTGTATGTATGGACCAATGTACGAGAGTGTATTATTATTGGATCCATGAGGCATGTCATTGGCTAGAAGAAGACCCATGGAGATATTTTTATAAGTCCTCAAGGCTTAATGAACTGGTCAACATGGCAGTAGAGTGGCTAGCAGCACTCAAGGTAGTGCACCACAATGATCAACAACGCCAGTAGCAAGCAACAAACATGTGTAAGACAAAGGAAGGAGGAAGATTTCCAAAAGCATAGATACTGATCAAAGCTACAAGTTTACGGAAGTCCCACTTGCAGAAAAGGTAGCTTTTGAGATAGATGAAAATTGGTGACAATGTTATAGAAGGATAGTGCAAAGAAAGAGGGGGAAGAAAATACTGGAAGATACTGAAAGGAAGTTGTAGGAATTCCAATAGAAGCTCAATGAGGAACAAGAGTTGCGCAGAAGAGAGAAGGAAGCACAATATGAGTGTGAAAAAGAGCTGGAATAGGAATAGGAGGAATCACAAGGCACACAGACAACACAAAATATACCAATACAGGTTGAAAACTCCGAACCAACAACAGATGAGGAACAGGGTGAGCAGACACATGAATAGGAACTTGCTCCATAGGATGAACCAATAGTAGAACAGATGGACATGGAGATTGAGTAGACGAAACATGATCATGATACTGACCTCGTGCCAAGATCAACCGAGGTCACTCCACAGGCTTCACCAGATCTAATAGCAAAGAAAGTCCCGAGTGAACAAGGGGATACCATTCTCCTTGAGGACCATCCAGGAACAGAGGTGTACAGCATAGCCTTTGCCGAGTCACAACATAGAGTTGTACAAGCATGTAGAGCACGCACCCCGGATGAGCATGCATCACTTGCGTACCTTGAAGAACAAGTGATTGTGTCAGATGTACGAAGAAATCCATCCTCCTTGGATGATGCTAAAAATTCTTATGCCGAAGCCAAGAGCTCGAGTGTTAAGTTCTTGATAATAGAAAATAAGTGCATGGATAAGGAGTTGCAAGCAGCGCGGAAGACAGAGGAACAATCAATAGGATCCACCAGAGCAGAGATCAAGAAACTCATACTTGCTGAAGTATTGGACCTTAAGATAGTTAGCTGGAGATTGTATGAAAGGTTCATCATCGTGCAGAATGAATTTTTCCATGGACATGGTCATCACTAGCACTGCACCAAGATAGCTTGAATACTCAGAGATATACATGTCTCAGTTGATCATGTACAGACATGGAAAATGAGGTACAAGGGAGCCTTGCTTCACTTTCACAAGATGATGAAGCCATAGGTAGAGTTGGATAAAGAATGCATCTGAAGTCTAATCTAGAACTGTGAGGAAATCTCATTGCTCATCACTAGTGTTGAGGCAGTTTATGCACAATTGTATAGGAGTTTGGATGTCATGGTGAGGAGGTATGGCACCCCAATGATTGTTACACTCACCAAGGCCAAAGATAAGAACCAAGTCAGACTAGAGCTCAATGTGTAATTTGATCAGTTGATGCTCATAGCCATCGGTGGAAATTTGCAAGTCAGCATAAATAACATGAGGATGTACATCGTCCGTTCGACCTTGCTCAAAAATAAGTTGTGCATATTACAAGAGGATTTGGACCGACGTTCCAAATCAGTATACCCGAAAGCAATGGAGGAAAGAGTTGGTTTCTAGAAAGACATCATCAAGGTGTACGTAGACGCCATTTCACACTACCAAACATGGCATCAGTTCGTCACCAAGGATGACGAGGAGGAGCTTCATGAGTTGGTATTTCCACAACCGTCCAAGTATTAGGGTTGTTTTATCTTGCTAACTCAAGCCATTTTTTTCCCACTTTGGTATATGTGGAAAATCTATCATTTTTGTAAATATGATGTAAAGTGAAATTCCAAGTGTCATTAATGCAATGAAAACAATCATATGTAATGTAAAGAGTTATGTAATGAAGTTGAAGATTCATGAGGGTAGTTCAAGAGTCACAAAGGGGAATGTCAAGGGTCACCCCACCCTTTGTTATAAATAGAACCTCATAACTCATAGAAAGGGAATTTTGGAGCCAAGATTTTGCTAGGAATTGCTTAAAGAGGGCTTGGAGAGTATCATGATGAGCCTTGGCGTCTCCACAGTGAAGAGTGAGTAAACCTCTTTGGAGGAGGAGGCAATGTTGACAGTAACATTCCACTATTGGGGCTAGTGGTTTTCATGGTTATATGTATGGATGGAACTTTCAGTTTATATAATATAACAAAGCCAACACGTTTCATGCATATGTTGTTATTGTAGTTTGACTATTCTGGTTACTTTCGAAATGTAAGTAGTTTTTACTTACACATTTGTGTATGGACTATTCTGTATGTGATTGTATGAATCTTATTGAAACATTTTTTTGGTTTAACTCATCACTTTGGATTGTTGACTATTCTATTTTCCAGTTTGTGATTTCATTCATCTCGTGTGTTTCTTTCAGGCTTCGTACTATTACAAGCTTCTAAGGGATACATGTTTCCCCCCTCTGTGTGTTAGAACCTCCCCATGCATCTCTCTTGACTCACTGCAAGGTCACACACTTGCTTCTGACAAAGATATCTTGCTTACCTTTGTGCACTATCGTAGTTAAGGCATAGCTTTACTACCCACTGTTAGGACTCCTACTCCAAATGTTCTGAGGTCTAGTTGGGACTTCTTACTAGGGAGATCCCCTTAGATGGTGGTGGGTCTAGCACCGTCAACATGTCATAATAAAATTAGACCCTACATAACAATAATAATGTAAGGGCACAATAATAACAATAGTAGGATTTTATGGGGCACAAAAATAACAACATGGGGGATACCATGGGGGCTTCACTCAATGAACCTTTGCCATAGCATGTGCATTCATGGAATACTAAAAATTACCCTTAATTTGACTACATATTGGAAAATACCTCTAAAATTCACATTATATAACCCCCTGCCAATATGAACTCAATACACCTTCCTAATTTAAAACACCCCCACTTTCACTAGATATTGTAAGTATCCAATTTTTCATTAACGCTTTTTATACCCCTTTATAATTTTTCATCAACTTTGAGCTCCAATTTTTATACCCACTAATATAAAAACATCTTACCCCCTATTCTATGCTCAATATATTATATCATTTTTCCTCAATATATATCCCCCAATATGAATGCAAGTGGCATGTTATTTCTCCCCTAGTGAAGTACCTATGGGGATACATGGGCACAAAAATAACAAGAAGGGGCTACAATAACAATAACAATAAGGGGAATACATTAGTATTATAGGGACATAACATCCCCCTCTCCTTCAAAAAGGTGTTGTCCTCAACACTTGAGTAGTTACAGATGTTTTGGTATAAAATTATCACCTCCCATGTGAAATATTCATCGGTAAGTTCTTCCACATAATGAGATACTATGAAATTAATTTATTTTATAGCTATCGAGTTCTTGTTTCCCTGACTGCTTTAGGCTCAAATATGATTTTTCCTTCTTGTTCAAGTTCTATCAACAATTTTTTAACTAGGAGTTTGTCATCGATAACCTTACTTAAGCATGAAACGTGGAAAAATGGGTGTAATCAGGAAGATGCAGGAAACTCCAATTTGCATGCCATAGTACCAATCTTTTGCAACACTTTGTAAGGACCATAGTACTTGGGTGATAAATTATTATCCTTCTTAGTTTTCTTGAGGGAAATTTATTTGTATAGTTTTAGCCATAAAATACCCTGTCGCCTACATAAAACTTATTTTTCTCTGATGATGATCTTCCTATCGTTTCATTCGATTCTGTGCTAGAGTGAGGTTATCCTTTAAGAGTTAGAGAACTTGTTTTTGATGCTTGATGTGATCTTCCACTGCTTGAAACTTAGAATTTTTTTCTTAAAGATGATGTGACGCAGGATGGATGATATCCATAAAGTTCCATAAATGAGGTCATTTTTGTTGCAGTATGAAAGGAAGTGTTATACCACCATTCAGTCAGAGGTAACCACTTGATCTATTATGTTTGTTTATCATATACAAATAAATGAAGGTATCGTTCCAAAACAATTTTCACTATCTCCATTTTTCCATTAGATTGAGGATGACAAGATGACCTATGAGATAATTGAATAACAAGACAAGAAAATAGTTCCATCCAAAAATTTCCAGTAAAAATGGGGTCTATGTCACTTACAATAATGTTTGGGTTTCCATGTAATTTTTTAATTGTTTCCATAAATGTAGTAGAAAATGTACCTGATGACATTGTTTCCTTCAAACTTGGGTAAACATGTGATAAAATCCATTGTCACCTCCTCCCAATGCTAACTTGGAATGGCAAAAGGTTGTAATAGATTCGATGTCTTAATTGTCTGAACTCTATTTTGTTGGAAAACCAAAATTTGTGACACAAACTTCTAAATATCATATTTAAGGCCATCCGAAAAAAGTACTTCTTGACCTTGTGGTAGTTTCTTAGAAATATTGAGTGCCCTCCTAAGGGGGAGGTGTGAAATTCCAAAAGAATATTTTTCTTGAGTTGGGAATTCTTACAGAGATATAAGCAATATTTTACCATAATGGATCATTTTTCCAGCTAAATGTATCAAATGTACTGGTACCTTTCTGCAACTTTTGAATGAGTGTCCACACCTCTTCATAATTCTTACATTCATCACTTGCTTCGGTTATCTAATTATGTTGAATAATAGAAAGGTAACATAGAAATTCTTCCACATCCTCATCCTTTGAGAGTGCATCTTCAACAACATATTGCTTCACTTTTTTGTATATGATTTCAAAGTCATAACCCAACATCTTTGTGACCCATTTTTGTTGCTCTTAAGAAGATAATATTTGTTTCAAAAACTATTTAAGACTATCATTGTTTTTTTACCTTGAAGTGTCTTCCCATTAGGTAAGGTCTCCATTGCTTTAGTGCATGTAGTATTGCCAACATTTGCTTCTCATAAACAAGTTTTTGTAAATACTTTCATTTTATTGAATGACTTTCAAAAGAAATAGGCCTTCCTTATTGCATTAAAATAACACCAATTCCATTTCCTGAGGCATCACATTACACAATAAAAGTTTTTGTAAAGTCCAGCATAGTTGAGACCATTTCTTGACACATTGCCTCTTTAAGATTTTGAAAGGCCTTAGTTGCTTCCAGACACAGGGGCTTCACTCAATGAACCTATGACATATCACGTGCGTTCGTAGCATACTAAATAATACCCCTAATTTGACTACATATTGGAAAATACCTATAAAAATAATATTAATTAACCCCCTACCAATATGAACCCAATACACCTCTCAAATTAAAAAAACCCCTACTTTCACTAGATATTGTAGGTATCCATTTTTCATTAAATTTGAGATCCGTTTTTTATACCTGTCAATATAAAAACCCTTTACCCCCTAATATATGCACAATATATTATGTTGTTTTTTCCTTAATATATATCCCCCAATATGAACCCACATGGTATGGTATTGCTCCCCCAATGAAGCCCTTGTGCTTCCAAAGTATAAGAAAATGCATATTTTTTCATGTTGTCATAGGTGCTTCTATTCTCTCATAATTATTAACAAACATGCGATAATACCCTATCAACCCAAGAAATCCTCAAAGATGCTTCATGTTTGTGGGTATATTCCATTCCTTAATGACCTTAATTTTTTTAGGGTCTACCTTAACACCCTCATGAGATACAATATGACCCAAATATTCCACCTCCTATACTCCAAAGAAAATGAGGAATTTTCATATAATTGTTTCTATTTCAATAGTTTGAGCACCCTGTCAACATGTTGAACATGATCCTTCCAAGACCTTCTGTAAATTAGTATATCATCAAAAATTACTGATACAAATTTTCTAAGGAAAGGTTTGAAAATGGAATTCATCAAATGTTGAAATGTGCAAGGTGAATTAGTAAGGCCAAAAGGCATGAACAAAAATTCATAATGGCCCTCATGAGCTTTGAATGATAATTTTAGAATGTCTTTAGTCTTCATTCTAATTTGATGATATCCTGAACGAAGATCCAACTTGTTGAAGTAAATTTCTCCATGTAATTCGTCCAAAAATTCATCAATGACAAGAATGGGAAATTTATCTTTAATAATGAGCTTGTTGAGGTCCCTATAATATGGAAATATATGCCATGACCCGTCCTTCTTGTGCACCAATAATAGTGTAGGAAAGAAATAACTTTGACTAGGTTCAATTATACCAACCTCTACAATTTCTCCAATGATACATTCAATTTCACTTTTATGGGCGTAGGGATATCTGTAATGTCTAATGTTTGGAGGAACACTTCCCATAATCTAATGAATGACATGTTGATGATTAGGAATATTTGGGAGGCCTTTGGGAGCCTCAAATACCTTGGAAATATTGTCCAATACTTTTTGGAGATATGGAGAAATAGATGATTTTGCTGTATGAACCTCTAGTGAGAATAATTGTGCAATTATGCCCCTTTGTTGTTTCTTCAAAAGCTTTGTCATGCCATTGGAGTTTATTATATTTCCTTGTTTCCCTCTAATACCCCTTAATTGCAATTCCTTTCCTTCCCATAAAAAAATCCAAAAAAGTTCTTTAAAATTAAAAGCTATCATCCCCAAATATTGTAACCATTAGACTCCTAGTACAACATCAACACCACCCATTGAAATGGAAAGAATTCGACTATTAAATACATATTCCCCCATGTTTATCTTGATTTTGTGGCACTTTCCAAAGAGATTGATAGTTTTCTCCATTTGCAACCATCTCTTGACACTCTGGTGTTGGATGTAAGAAGAAATCTGATTCCTTGGCTATCTTACACTGAATAAAATTATGGACACTAGGTAAATCATTTATCACTATTACCTTTCTATTTTTTATATATCCTTCTATGTTGAGATTTGATGAGTTGTAATTCCTTTGAATGCATTACAAGATATTGTCATATAACACATATTTCATTAAAATTGGAAATTTTTTTATTACAAGTACATCACTAAAATTGAGTTTTTTAGTTATTTTGAAATTCTAGATCCACTATTTAATTCAAAATTTAATAAAATATGTGTTATATTCATTTATTCTTTTTTTAGGGTTGGTTTCTGGTGTATATCCTCCTCTTTTGATGTTTCTTGTTCCTTTTCTTCCTCCTCTTTACAACCTATGTAGAATAATTTCTTCTCAACACACTTATGACTTTTAGTGTATTTTCTATCACAACTGTAACAAATCTCTTTTTCTATTTCTTCCTCCAATTTTTGTGGTGTAAACCTTGTATGTTTTGGAAGTCTAGGAGTAGCAACACATCCATCTTTATAATTGCAAGTGGTAGACTTCGTTGTTTCCATAATTTTAATTTTAACTTTTCTCGCCACCCTGAATGCCTTCTTCAATGAATCATGTTCCCAAAGTAGACCCTCATGTTTGATGTTATCCTTCAAATTCCCTATGAAGACATCAATCATATGCTCCTAAGGAATATCAATTACCTTGATATTCAATTTTTGGAAGTATGAAATGTGCTCCATCATTGAACCATTTTGTTTGAGATTTACCAATTGGCTAAAGAAGGTGTTGCTCTTTGTACCCTTAGAATGTGCTATCCTTTCCTCCATAAAAATTAACCAAGTGATAAGTGGTTTATGAGAACAAAGCCATTGATTCCATACAAATTGATTGGGCTATATATATAAAGATGCAACATGTACCTTTTGTGTGTGTTTCACATCACAGAAATCAAAATATTGCTCAATCTATAGTATCCATGTTCCAGAATAGTTTCCATCAAAATTTATAATCTATATTTGGAATATGGTGGTTCTTAAACCCCCACATTAGAGTCTCTAAAATCATAATTCATATTCCTTTTATCATCATCAAAATCTTCATGGATTGCCTTGTCATCACTGGGAAGCCTTTCTTGCAACAACTTTGTCGACCCTTCCAACTTAACATTCATCACATCCATGTCTAATTTAAAAACCTCCATGTTGCCTATTATATTTTCTTATAAACCATCCATCTTATATTCGAATTCATTTTTGGTTACTCTTTGCGAGAGAAATTTTTTTTGCACTTGGCCTTGTAATTTTGATATATCATGTTGTATTTCTTCCTCTTCTTCATGTGTCACAATAGAGCTTTCTTGTTGCTTACTAGGTGTATGTTCTTTTTTGTTTTGAGGCATTTTGGAATAAAAAAGTGATATCTATGCTTCATTATTCGTTTTGAATTACTTCAAACTGATTTTTCAAATAACATTTATGTAAAATTTAAAAAAAACTCTCATTTTTCTTGATTTTTAGAAGGCTCGATATAGAAGTCATTGTAAATCTATCATTTTAGATCTATAATGTCTTACCTCACTTGATGTGGTTTCCCTATGAGTTTTATTTCCAACCCACGATTAATACCAATATTCCATTTCTCAAGAAAGAGTTATGCCCAATCTCCCACAATGTCCTGATTATAGACTAGTCCTGTGGAGAGAACTTGCATGAAGTTCCATGTTTCACTATTTTGACTTTTGGCTCTAAAAATGATAAATGAAAAACTAAAGTCCACGAACTTTCAATCACTTTTTACGAAATTCAAATCTAATGCTCGAATAGAAAGTTATGATGATTTCCCCTATGTCACATGTTTGAGATGGAATTTTGGAGCCTGCAAAAGCCCTAACTTCCTCAGATCATATCTCTGAAAATATAGTGAACCAAGATCTGAAATTCATATAAAAAGTTAACAAATGTTTTGGCTCTACGTGGTTACAATTTCCACTTCTGAAACATTGTAAAAAAAATTATAGCTAAATCTCCAAGATGACCTGTTTGAAGAAGTGAAACCTTCGAATCGAAATCTCTGATACCAAATGTTATGCAACCAACTTAAAAAATTATAGATGAATGACTTAAAAATTATCCTCTTCAAGGGGGAAACCTCCTTTACACTACATAAATGAAAAATTATTCATTTATACAAATGATAATACCTCCTTGGTATATATAGGAGTCTAAGGGGTCGCAATATAATTAGAGCCTACATAACAATAATAATGTAAGGGCACAACAACAAAAATAGTGGGAATTTATGGGGGCACAACAATAATAACACGGGGGATAGATGGGAACAACAATAAATATAGGGGGATACAACAAAATTAATAATAAGGGGAAAACAATAGTATTATAGGGACATAACAACAACCATAAAGCATCTTTGAGGACTTCTCTTATTGATAGGGTATTATCACAAGTTTGTTAATAATTGTGGGAGAATTGCAACACCTCTAATAACATTACTGAAGAAAGATGTATTTTCTTGGAATTTAGAAGCAACTATGGGATTTGAACATCTTAAATAGGCATTTTTCCAAGCAACGATCTTAGCTACGCCAGACTTCACAAAAACCTTTATTGCGGAATGTGATGCCTCAAGAAATGGAATTGGTATTGGTGTTGTTTTAATGCAAGAAGGAAGAGTCATTGCTTTTGAAAGTCGCCTAATCAAAGGAAATTATTTACACAAACCTATTTATGACAAGGAAATGTGGGAAGTACTACATGCACTAAAGCATTGGAGACCTTACCTAATGGGAAGACACTACAAGCTAAAATCAGATCATGATAGTATTAAATACTATTTGGAACAAATATTATCTTTAGCAGAGTAGAAAAAATGGTTGATAAAGATGTTGGGTTATGACTTTGAAATCATCTAAAAAAAAGAGAAGCAAAATGTTGTTGCAAATACTCTTTCAAGAAAGGATGTGTATGTGGAAGCATTTCTTTGTGCCATTTCTATTATCCAACCTGATTGGATAACCGAAGAAATGGATGAATGGAAGAATGGTGAAGAGGTGTAGACACTCATTCAAAAGTTGCATCAAGATCCTAGCACATATGACACATTTAGCTAGAAAAATTATTCATTATGGTACACAGATTTCTTATATCTTTGTAAGAATTCCCAACTCAAGCAAAAGATTCTTTTGGAATTTCACACCTCCCCCTCAGGAGGGAACTCAAGATTTTTAAAAACTTACCACAATGTAAGAAGGATTTTTTTTGGGATGGCCTTAAATATAGCATTTATAAGTTTGTGGAAGAATGTTTGATTTTCTAGCAAAACAAAGTTGAGACAATTAAGACCCCGAGTCTGTTACAACCTTTAGCCATTCCAAGTTAGTGTTAGGAGGAGGCATCAATTTATTTTATTGCAGGTTTACCCAAGTATGAAGGAAAGAGTGCCATCATGGTGGTAGTTGATAGAATTAACAAGTATGCTAAAATTTTGTGCATTATCTCATCCTTTTAAAGCCAATACAATTTCTATTGCATTTGTGGAAACAATTGAAAATCTACATGGAAACCCAAATATTATTTTAAGTGACAGAAATCCTATTTTCACTAGAAATTTTTGGACAAAATTTTTTTCTTGTCTTGGTACTCAGTTAGCTCATAGTTCATTTTATCATCCTCAATCAGACAAGAAAACCGAGATAGTGAACAAATGTTTGAAAGGATACCTTCATTTCTTTGTATCTAATAAAAAAACACAATGGGTCGATTGGTTACCTCTAGCTGAATGGTGGTGTAACACTTCCTTCCATATTGTAATAAAAATGACCCCATTTATGACACTTTATGGATATCATACATCATCCATAACACCATCTTTAACAAAAATTTATAAGGTTCAAGCAGTGGAGGATCACATCGAGAATCAACAACATGTTACCAAACTCTTAAGCATAACCTCACTCTAGCGCTGAATTGAATGAAACAATAGGTAAATAACCATCATAGTGAAAGAAGTTTTGATGTAGGCAATTGGGTAATTTTACGATTACAACCATAAAAGAAAATGTCTCGGAAACAACCTAAGAAGGATAATAAATTATCACCCAGGTACTATGGTACTTATAAGGAGTTGCAAAAAATTGGTACTATGGCATAAGAAATGGAGTTTCCTACATCTTCTCAAGTACACCCAATTTTCCATGTTTCATACTTAAAGAATGTTTTCAGTGACAAGATCCCAATTCAAACATTATTTCCAAAGATTGATGAAGAAGGAAAAATCATATTTGAGCCGGAAGTAATTACGAAAATAAGAACCCGACATCTACAAAATCAATTAATTTCAGAGTTTATCATTAAGTAGAAGAACTACCTATTGAAGATTCCACATGAACTGATGAGAATTTTATATAGAAGCAACCAAAAATTCTCAAGCATTGAGCACAACACTCTTTTTGAAGGAGAGGGGCATGTTAGGTCCCTATAATACTGGTGTATTCCCCTTATTGTTATTGTTAGTGTAGCCCCCTATTGTTATTGTTGTGCACATGTATCCCTCATGTTGTTATTTTTTTGCCCTATAGAAGCCCATTATTCTTATTGTTGTGCCCTTACATTATTATTGTTATGTAGGATTTTATTATGCTATGACTCCTTAGACTCCTATATATATGAAGGAGATATTATCATTTGAATCATCCAAGAATACTTAATTTGTGTGATGTAAACTAGGTTTCCCCATCGAAAAGGCTATTTCTCAAGTCGTTGGTCTATATTTTCTTCTATTTTGTGAGCTAGTTTCATAACATATGATCCTTAGTGTATTTTCTATCACAACTATAACAAAGCCCTTCTTCTCTTTTTTCCTCCAGTTGTTGTGGTGTCAACCTTGTAGGTTGTGGGAGGTTAGGAGTAGCAACACTTCCATCTTTATAGTTGAGAGTTGTAGACTTCCTTGTTGCAATAATTTTTCTTTCAACTGTTTTTTCCACCTAAATGCATTCTCCAATGAATTACATTCCCAAAGGTGAACCTCATGTTGGATGTTATCCTTCATATTCCCTATGAAGACATCAATCCTATGCTCCTATGGAATATCGATTACCTTGATATTCAATTTTTTGAAGTACGTAATGTGCTCCATCATTGAACCCTTTGTTTGAGATTTATCAATTGGCTAAAGAAGGTATTTCTCTTTGTATCCACATAATGTGCTACTAATTCTTCCAGGAAAATTATCAAAGTGAAAATTGACTTATGATATAAAAAAACCATTGATACCATACAAATTGATTTTTTTCTAAATATAAAGATGCAATGTGTACCTTTTGTGTGTGTGGCACATCAGGTAGATCAAATAATTGCTCCATTTGCAGTATCCGTGTTACCGAATCCTTTCCATCCTACTTCCACATATAAATATTTATAATATGTTTAGTATTCACCTCAAAGTTAAAGTGTCTAAAGTCATGATTCATATTCCATTTATTCTCTTCATGGGTTTCACGAAATGCCTTATCACCACGAGGAAGCCTTTCTTCTAGAAACTTTGTCAAACCTTCCATATCTTCTTTTAAATGTCCATGTCGCCTTTTTATTTCTTATTTTAAACCATACATGTTTCTTTTTATTTATACTTTTAAACCATCCATGTCCCCTTTTAACCCACATTTGGTTGGTCTTTGTGGGAGAAATTTTTTTTGCACTTGGTCCCATCATTTTGATATATCATGTTGTAACTCATCCTCTTAATGCGTCATAGTAGATATTTTTGAGGTCTTAATGGGTTTTAAATTATTTTGTTTTGGAGGAAATTTAGAACAAAATACTGATATCTATGATTTACTATGCCCTTTAAATCACTTCAAACTAGTTTTTCAGAAAATGGTTATGTAATGTTTTTTTTAAAATACACACCTTTTTCTTTCTTTTAGGAGCTCAATATTGAAATTGTTGTGCCTTTTCTAATTAGGCTCTCCAAGGTCTAAAATATCATCTTGTGGAATCCACTTGAGTTTTATTTGGAATTCCACAATTCAGAAAAATATTGGATTCCTCAAGGTATAGTTGTGCCCAATATCCCACAAAGAGTTGATTATGAACCAGTTCAGTAGAGAAAACTTGAACACAATTCCATGTGTCACCCTTTCAGCTTGCAACCCTAAAAAATGAGACATGACAAATGAAATCCTGTGCATGCTGAGTCACTTCTTATGAAATTCAAATCTGATGCTCGTAGTGCAAGTAATGATTATTTTCCCTACATCACTTGTTTAAGAGATGATTCCTGATCATGAAAAAACCCTAACTTATTCGGACCATATCTCATAAAATGTAGTGAAACAAGATCTTAAATGTTTGCACAAATTTCACAAATATTTCAGCTCCATGTGTTCAAAATTTTAACTTCTAAGGCCTCATAGAAAAAAGGTTCTATCAAAAATTTAAATATGACCTATTTGAAGTAGAAAAACCCTAGAATCCAAAGCTCTGATACAAAATGTTATGTAACCAGATCACAAAACAAAACAAAAGATAAATCAATGACTTGAAAATTAGCCTCTTCGAGGGGGAAGCCTCCTTTACATCACATAAATGAACAATGCTTGGATGATACAAATGACAAGACCTCCTAGGTATATATAGGAGTCTAAAGGGTCACAATATAATCATGGCCTACATAACAATAATAATGTAAAGTATCAACAATAAAAATAGTGGGCTTCTATGGTGCACAACAACAACAATATAGGAGCTACATGGGGCACAAAAACAAAAATATGGGGGTCACACTCGTATTATAGGGCCCTAAGAAAACTTCCTTGGATTCCACACAAAGCCACATAAACTGCAATAGGATTTATAACGCCATATACACACACAAACCATGTATAAGTAGGTTGTCCCACAATAATCAGTATACATGTAATGAAAGGATATGTACATGAAACACTATCATGATTGAATCTAATTCTCATGAACCATCCTTATGCCTTTACTTTGCACATTTTTTTAAATTATTATGTGATAGTATGGATCAATCCTATATGGACTATTTACAATGCTTAAACCTGTTCTTAGCATGTTAATAATTCATGTTACTGCAATAGCAGTGTCACATAATTTTGAGAGGAATAATAATTTAAACCTAAGAACCATTACACTCGGGTTTGCACATTCATGAGCACCATTCAATCTAGAAATGAAAAAGCCTATTCATCTATAGTTATAAGCACCATTTCAATCCAGAAATGCAAGCACATGGTCATTAACATGACAATTACATAAAAGTACGTATCTTGGAATATTTTGGACAGCTGAGTCTGGAACAATGACTCTCCACCCAATCTTAGACAACTACAACCAAGATGAATTGTAGTTGACACCCCTGAGCTAGATTCGAGAGATTGAGGGGCTTGCTTCAAAGATAAAACACCAACTGTTAGCTAAAATAGGGACCCTAGAGGACTTGCTTCCTCCACCCACCAACCACTTCAACAGTTAAACAGAACACATGGATTCCAAACGATTTCTTCCTCTACACAAGGAATGTAGAGACTAACTTCCTCCACCCCAAGAATGCCAAGTGAATCCAAAGAATAACCTATCCACCCTTAAACCAATTTTTGTACCAGCTACAACCACCCTCCAAAATTTTGACTTAGCTTAGTTTTGGAGCCTCCCTACCAACCATCTTGGTAGCATGTCTTGCACTCTCAAGTACATAGGTTTCATTTGTGTTTTAGTAGCATGCCAGCTTGTGCATGTTAGTTTGCTTCAATCCCCTTCCTTAGAAAATTGAATAATTCTGGAGGGGTACCAGCCTTACCTCCAGAAATTGCACAAATCTGTTGGGAAACCTGCTGGGCTAAGAAATTACGTAGCGCAGTAAGAAAGTCTTCCTTGAGAAAATTTCTCAATCTGGCCCAGCACTATAGCTCAACCCAGAAACTGCACAATTTTTTACAACAGTCACCTGCTCCTCCCAGAAATTGCACAATCTCTCTAGGACAGCCAGCCTAGCTCCTCCCAGAAATTGTGCAATTCTGGGCAGTAGTCACCTGCTCCTCCTAGAAATTGTGCAATCCCTCTAGGACAACTAACCCAGTTCCTCTAAGAAACTATTGAAATCCCTCTCTCAGCCAAGCAGGGTGTTGCATGTGACTTCAAGTTGACCGGTTCCCTTCAGGATCGAGCAAAACTGATTTTCATGCATGGTTACTCTTCTTGAAATAGCAAAATGTAGCATGCAAAAGGAATCCCTAGATCTAAGGATCTATTTTTAGTAGCTGGAGGTTACATGCAAAGCTCATTTTAAAAACCTCTCGCCAAGTGTCAATTTTTCCAAGATTTGTGTCATGTGCATCATAACCTAGATATCATCAAAACTCATGAACTGGATGTTGCAGAGCTCATTCCTCACATCGGCCTTACAAATATGACATCCCACATTGCATCAAGGATTCTTCAGCACTTTCATCTTAGCTATTTCAGGGTAAGTCTGCTTTTCATGTCTTGCACTGCATTTATGTCGCTTTTTGTGTCTCGCTTTGTGTAAGTGTTTAATACTTGATTTTAATGAGAGATTGCTATCATTTTGACGTATGTTAGCTTGTAGAAGCACCATTTTAGTTTTCAATTGCATCTCACTTTCTTCGCATGCATGACACTCTTTTTGAACCGACGGTCATTGTTGCGGCAACTCGCTTCACATGCATGCACGTTTTCCCATTTTCTGAATCCTGCACTTACTATTTACATGTGTGATCATTCACTCTTGTTTACACTTAGTTTCCCCATGCTTTTAGAGTTCTCATGTTTTGAATCACCCGTCGGCAGGCCTCGACTGCCTTAGCCCAAACCTTTCCTTGCACGGCTAGCATTGCACATTTCTGGAAGTGAAGGCTCTACCTTCGATCTAGAAATTGTGAAATTCTGGCCCAACAATGACCTTGAGGCTTGGATTGTGGAATTCTAGGAGGAAATGCCTTGCTAGCCCCAGAAACTGTGTAATGCAGTTTTTTGGTTTTCATGTCACTGCTAACTAAAATTTCACATTACATAGTTTCAGTCCTCAGAAGGGCAAGCTGGACTATGCATTGCGTAGTTCTAGGAGTCAGGCATCCTCCCAACAACTATATTGTGCCTTTTATAGTTTTGGTAGTCAGCCTCCAAGCCTCCCTGTGAAAACTACACAATCTTCACAAACAGTCACACAGGTATGCTGCATTTCAGTCCTGTGGTTTGTTTTGGTTTTTTACTGACAAATTGCTTGTCATGAGTGTTGTTATGTATCCATGTGTCACAGGTGTTCTTCTACCTCTAAGGAGAATAGGTACAATGTGATGAGCACAATATTGCAGCAAGAATGTTGCAACTCCCAGAGCTATCGACTTTACTTTATCAACTCAGGGTTCATAAAAACTTGGAGGTGACAGTGCTGTATACACAAGTAAATGTGATGGTTCCACCTTTTGTCACTATTTAGCTAGAAAGAGACCACTATGGTTTTCAATATAAACTTCTATGGATTTAGAAGAAGCTTGACTGCTGATGAAAGAAAGAGAAATTACTCTAGGAGAAAGCTTATCTTCCACAAATAAGGAAAATGATTGAAATCCTATGCTAAAAACACACCATTATCTAACTAATTGCTGAGAAACTACCATTTACAAGAATGTCAAGCCAACGTGTATGAAGTTCTACTATTTAAATCATGGAAATTCAAGACATCAAACATCACTACTGTGTATGTAAAGGACTGAAATAAATATGTTTTGTTATTTTATTCTTTTTCTAGAAAATCAAATGCAAACCCTAATCTCTTTTGGTTATGTGACAGGTGGCTCAGCAATGGTGGTGGATGGTTGGGAGGTTTAGGATATGGCTGGGAGGTTTGGAAGACCCTTGGGTGATCCGGTTTGGCTTCCTAGTGGTTTTCCCTCAATTTAGCCTCAAAACAAGCCACTACAAGAAAGCCTACAAGATGTACTAGAAACCTACAGGATTCCTTGTCTTTCTAAAGGATACAGCTGAGAGAAAAGCGATGGTTGCTGAAGGTGATGGAAGGCTTAGGGAAGGTGGTGTATGGGTTGAATGGAGTGAGAAAATTCCTAGGATCACTTAGAACTCAATACCAAGGTTAGAAGATGGTTGTATTTGCTCAGCATGCTTGGAGTAATTTCTATGTAAAATGATGAGATTGGTGAAGATCTTGGTGAAAGAAAGGGATGATTATGAATGGATGAAGTTGGAAGTCGGTTTCTTGCTATGAGATCCCTTTAGATTTCTAAATCACCTGCTCTGCATCAAACATTTAGAATTTCCACAAAGTCATGTAAATAAGTAGAATTCTAACAGGCTAGAAAAGCATAATTTAATGAACTAGTTGTCTACTTCATGAATGAGGAAAATTGCTAAATAAAATGGAATCATGGATGATATCTACTGAAAGACTGAAGATGGAAGAAATGGAAATTAAATCCTACACTTGCAAAAATGATCAAATGCTAGCTTAAGTACAGTAAACTCTAAATCTTACAAGGAAATGGAAATCTATCTTTTTGGGGCTGCTTAAGGGTCTTTTCCTCAAATAATGAACCCTCAGGGAAGAGGTGATGCCAAGACACCTACTGACAGCTTTGTGGTGCTCCCTTTTATCTCTTCTAACATGTTATTGAAGTAAAGCACAAATGGAATCAAACTAATAATCAACTAATCAAATCTGCAGTATTTGCAATGAAATACTTCTAGAGACAATTTAACGATGAATATATGAAACTAAGCTAAGCATACAGATACAAGAAGAGGAGCCTTTGCTTCTAGGGTTGGGACCTAACCCAAGAGCTTCATCCCTCTAAGTTAACTCAGTGCTGGATCAAGAAAAAGTTCATTTTCATTACCAAAATAGAAAATTACATCAATGTGTTCCACAAGTCTGGAGCTCGAAAGTGTTTTTACCACAAAAATTCGAATCCTAATGAGGCTCTAGGACTATCTACTTATACAACTGAAGTCTCAAATAAATAACTCTTTGTGTATCACTTTCTTTGTTTCCTTTTGATCTTCATGACTTGGCTTCTTGCACTCTGAGCTGGTGTGATTAATGGAGGAATATTTGAATGGGGGAGGAGTAAATGAGGAGTATTTAACTCCTAAAATCTCTCTCCCTTGTCCCATTCGAGTGTGCAACCTTAGTCTTGCCAAAATTCCTTGATTTTCTCTTCCAAACCTGCATTTAATGAATATTAGTCCACTAGGCATAATATCTCACTTTAACTCATCCCATTAAAAAAATGTGATAAAAACATGTAATAAGTTGTGAGAAGAGTTGATTTGACTAAGATAGGAGGTGAATTAAGGCCCATATAATTACACAATGATGAGGCTCATCATCACTCCCCTACTAAAAGTGTTGCTCATCCTCTAAGAAACTCAACCAATATCCATGTCTTTCATAGATCTAGTGGCCTCCCTAATATCCCATGCCTATGCGGTGGTTTATTCTTCTTGTTCATAGAATCATGCCTTCTTTTCTACCTCCTCCCACCGCCTTCTTTCTTCCTCTTACTTCCTTCCTTATAACATCCCCAAGAGTAGTGGGGGACCAAGTCTTAGGCTAATCCAATTGACTTTGAGCCTTTGGATGGATTGCTTGTACATGGGTGTCTTGTTTAGTGGTTCTCTCATCCTTTGAGGGGAGTGGTACTCTCTCATCTTCAAACTGTATGGCAATGTATTACATCTCCTTAGGCATGATTACATGCTGCCATCCCCTGATAACTTGAACATGTCCTCAAAGTCTGTAATTGCTTGCTCTTAGGTAGTAAGATACGTGGGTGAAGCCTGAGGATCATTTGCAATTAAGTTATGTGTACTGATGAGTTCCATTGGATTGGACTACTCAGCTCCGATCATAAGAGGCTTTGTTTATTCCCTTGCCAATACCTTCTTCATTTCTTTAGCCCTTGCTTCCTCATGGTTCATCCATGATGCCAAATCCATCAAGTGTAAATCCTCTAGCTTTGCATTAGGGTCCCATACATTCATACCTATCAAGGCCATGTTATGCAAATAAAACTCAGACATCTTGGCCCTATCTTCCAAAGTGCTCTGATCACAAAGATCAATGAACTGTCTATAATCCTGGAATGGCATAGTGCCTCTTTGTGCTAGGGTCTTGATTTGGAATTGAAGCCATTGTTCCTTAAGGTATAGTGCATAGGACTTAGCTGGAATCCTACACTAGATTTCTTCCAAAGAGAGATTGGCCATGGATGCCAATTGATTCTCTCTTTCTTGCAGCTATCCTTTTAACCATGCATTTTCTGCCTCTAACTAATTTTCATGATGGACTCTTTGTCCCTTAAGCTACCTAAATCTCTTCCCATCTCTTTTAGCTTCTCCTCCATGTGACCAATTTCCTCCACTCCCTTGGACTTGGCACTCTGCATCCATCTATGAGTTCTGGCTCTCTCTTTTTCAAGCTCAAAGAATAATGGAATGGCAAATTTTTGTGGAATGACCCTGCCCACCTCAATAAATTTGTAGTAGGAGTCAAGGTTAGGTTGAGGACTAGGCTCCTGTAGCTCTGGGTCCTCTCTCTTTGTTTCTGGTCCCTTACTTCTTTCCTCATCCAATTTTTGAGTTTCCTGTAGGTTTAGCAAAGTTTCTTGTAGGACTGCCTCTACTTCCTGTAGGTCTTGTTGTGTATCCTGTAGGCTGCCTTTTCATTTGGAAGAGGTAGACTTGGTTACATGACTTCTCACATAGGTGACAGGAGACTTAGGGGAGGTTTGGGCTGAGGATCCTTCTTATTGAGTTTTTATAAGAGGAGCCATCTTCTCCTACTATTTAGGTGAGTCCTCAATAAAAATGGGAACCTTTGCTGGAGTTTGGGGTTATCCCTGCCTTATCCTTGTGCTTTTCCTTGTTCTAAAGTATAATGGGGTCAGCCTCTGTCTTTTGCCTTTTTGTTTGATAGGGGTGCTAAGAGAAGTAAGGGAAATCATTACCTCTCTCTCAGTGGGTTCTGGAGACTCCCTATGTGACTCCTCCTTGTATTCTTCCTCCTCTTTTCCATTTCCATTTTCCTCTATGTTTTTTCCTCTTCTTCTGCTTCTAGATCTTCATATTGTTTATCAGTTTCCTCCTTGACATCTTCCTCTGTTTCTTCATCACCTTCCTTCTCTTTCTCCTCTTCTTCCCCCTCATCTACCTCGTCTTCATCCCTCTCTACTTCTTCTCCATTTGTTTCAGTTTCTTTCTCCCCCTTTTCACTAACAGTAGGACTAATGTCATATGTGAGGGCTTTCATATCCTCTTATGTCCATGTCTCTGAAAATTTCCCATTGGATAGGAATTTTGAGGTTATGGACGGAATATTCTATGATGATTCTAATTAGCCCATGGTGGGCTAATTGTTGGTGTTTTCCCTCCGGCAGATTTATTCTTGTATCTATCAGTGATTGCAGAAGGAAGTATGGTATGATGAGCCTGTGGTGAGGAGGTGTTTCTGCTCTAAACTTCAATTATTCAAGAAGCCTAAAGTGATATCCATAAACCACACTATACCTACCTTCACATGATATTTATTTAATAATGTGGTAGCTTACCTCATTCCAGGGGTATGGTAGACTTGTTCTCCTTAGTCCATTCTTGTCCTCTATGGGCTCTTCTCCCTCTAAAAAGAATTTCTTCTTGGAAATCTGGATATCTCCCTTATCTTCCTTTCTCCAAGGCACTCCTAGGGGAAGTGTGGTAATCCTTCTTATGATTTCAGTGGTGAGATCTATGGAGAAGTCTCTCACCACAACAGTGGCATGGGCTTTAGTCAGTGGAATGAGGGAGAGAGAAAAATCTCGGGCCACTCCATCATCATGACCCCTTAATTTTTCGAAATACCCCATGCAATTATGTCTCATGAAGATTTCTAACATAGGAGGGTGTTGGTGGATTCTCACAATGTTAATGGGCTCCCTTCTATTAAACCCCCCTATCATTTTAGATGGTCAATTTTTAGGAGTAAAGATGGTTGATACAAATTTGAATGCAGAAGTAAATGGGACTGAAATAATTGTTGAGTCAATTCCCTTACAAAGCTGCCAAATTCACTCAAACTAGGAGATTTTTCTGAGAAATTCACTTGGAAAGAGGGAAGTAAATATAGAGCCTACCTCCTTGTGGTTTTTGTTTTAGCCAACCTGTGTGTATCCCCTTTTGAAACTACTCTAGCCAATCATGTAGACTGTCTAACTATATCCTATAGGATTCCTATGTGATCCTATAGGATTTCTTGTGTAATCCTGTAGGAAGTCCTATGTAGGAGAAAGGTGGATTTTTTCTCTTCTGTGGGTTGCCTAGGTATGAGAGTGACTTTTATAGAGTGAGCCTCGAGGAGATGAATGCATGAGTGCATGGGGATCAATGATTATTTCCTCTTATGATCGAGTTGAGTGGGGTGATGTGCTGGCAGCTGAGGTACGTTTTCTATTTTTGGACCGTTGGTGCCCACTACCACCTCATCATTCCCCTCTCCTCGTAATCAACTCCTAGTTCATGCCTCCATAGACTTAACTTCTTTTGTCCTTTTCCTCTCTTTTTTGACTTGACTGCTGCCACGTGTGGGAGGACTAGCTATTTTGTCTTCATTGACTGAACAAAGGTGGTCAAGTTAACTGGGCACCTTTCGCTTATAAACCAACTCGCTCACAACCTTTACATTTTTTTGACTGCATAATGCAAATGAGAGAGTGAAGTGAGATACATACTTGTGGTGCAAATACCTTGCTGTAGCTTGTTGATGACATGAGGTTGTTGTGTGTTGGTTGCATGTTATTTTTCCTTCCTTTTTTATTGCTCTCTGATGATTCCGTTGATGTGCAGGTACCTGGTGTTGAATATGATGGTGTTTTTGCTACTCTGGAGCTTCTTCTGCCCTTGGATCTTCATGCTGGAAGCTTGTTGATACTCATGATTTTTATTCTATGGGATAGGCTCCTATAGGATTTCCTACAGGATGTCTTGTAGCTACTTCTCCCTCAAATTTTTTAATCATTTCCTCTGCTGGGATTTTGAAGATGATGACATGGGTAGAGAGGAGGTCTAGGAGTGTGAATAATGAGGAATACACTCAGGTGTTGTTCCCTTACACCCTCTGTTTCATTTTTTCTTTGTGTTTTCTCTTAAGGACTGTGAATTATTTTTAGAACTGATTTTCTTTATGATGAATGTAGGGGAAATAAAGGTGGAGAGAGGTATGGTAATGAAGTTCCGATGTAGGGATGTTATTTTTTGACATGGAAAGTGATTTTATTGCCCTAGGGTCACTTCCTGTAGGATTCTTGAGCCACTGTAATTCCTACATGATCATCCTATAGGATTTCAGGGGATCCTGTAGGTTTACAGGGGATCCTGTAGAAAACACAGTCCCCTTGTAAACTGAAGCAAAAGAGTGAAAAAAATGAAATAAATGGTGGAGTGATGAATGATGATGGGTGGAGAAACAAAAATGTGAGTGAAATAGGTTCCATTTTCATTCTCCTTTGTTCTCTGATTGTCCTCCTGCTGACCTGCAAACAAAATTTTTTCATGATTTTCCCTTTTTTATTATTATTTTATTTTTTATTTTTTTGAAAACAACTAGTCTGACTCTAAGAACAAAACAACCCCAAGAACATGGATGCAACCCACGTTCATCCCTGATCTGGAGAGCACACCGGAGCTAGGCTTTCTTGACCATTACTTGGTGATGGAGGTGGGATGAAATAAAAAGGAACATGGCGTCCCATGTGCTCCAATCTACCTTCTAGTCACTCAATCCTCTCTTGAATCCTCTTTTGGCCACATTGAAGAGAAGTCATCATATCCATAGTGTGTCATTAGCTGTATTGAAGGTATTTCATGAGCCCAATAACTCTGTTCTTGTCCTCATGCGTATCATGACCAAGTTATTCCAAAATCAATGTGATCTGGTGGAGACAATCATCAATAGAATCAAGGGGGGAGGAAATTCAATTCTTCCGCGAGATTGAGCTAGTTGTGCATCTATTTTTTCTCTGAAGGCATGATTTTCCAAAATATGAACTGCCCTACACCCTAAACCCTTGTGACCTTCCCCATGTTTCCACTGCATGGGAACTAAATAGACAAGTTTACACCAAAAATTAGGGGCACTTTAGCAAAAATGGCAACCTTATTGTATCCTTGAATTATCTTCAACCCTAGCGTAACTAGAAAATTTCACACAATGAGAAAATTTTGGCAATTTCCTTCCCATAACCAACAACCAAGTTCCTTCCCCAAAGTTACCCTCACCCTCTCTACATGTGAAATTCAATGCACGGACTGCCACCCTCCACAGTCAATATATCTCGACAAAGGATTGAATAACAACCTATGAAATAAAATGCGCAAAAATGTAAGTGTCACCCCCACAATATACACCCTCAACCACAGTGTCTCTATCCATAATCCAAAACACCAAAGAGGAGAAGAGTTCTTTCCCTCTTAATAAAAAAATCCCCACTCCCGATCAACAAACTTGGCTTTGGATGCCTAGCGCAGGCCTACAGACTGAACTGAAGTGTATGCAGGCCAATAAAAAGAAAAACATAAATCACGCTTAACATCGGGCTTAAGAAAATTACAAAAAGACAAGAGCTTGATGTGTTCCCGAGTAGATTCGCCCTTCCTTCCCGACATTACCTCTGATACCCAGACCAAGCCATGTTAACTGTGGAAGCTACCATGACCTTGGATCCCAAAGATGCATACATTGAATCACCACATTAGAATCTCCAATTTCTCCGAAGCTTGTTTGAGCTCGTTCACAACTCGTCACTACTTGCAGGGCAAAGTTTGGCACATCAAAGCCACCCTGCAATTCCAAACACGTAATACATTCCACCACCTCTAATCAAACGATGAGTTGCAAACGAAAACAAATTTTGTACCAAATATATCCCTCCTCGCCTTTGAAGTCTTCGATGCATGCTGGCAGCTGAAGGCGTACATCACATGATTCATCATTACCTATGCTGCATACATCACATGATTCGTCATTACCTATGCCGCATGGGTGACGATGACGATGACGAGGCCATCATGTCATTATTTCCATTAATTATCAGCAATCATGGAATAAACCATTAATTTTAAATATAAATAGAACTTCTAATTTTATTGATAAGTCAATACATAAAATATTAATATTTCTTTTTATTTGATTAACAAGTTAACGAATGAATTTACTAATAAGTCAATAAAATAGTTCATTAGCATAACAATATAAAATGGACAAACAAAATATTAAAGGGGAGAGATTGGTGGCTCTTACCATCATATTCGTAAGAGAATGCATATTTATACATCATGACTTAGCTGAGTGTATCCAAAATTTGTATCAAAGTTATAGTGTGGCGAGTGGGAACTTTCGTCAAAGGATCATAAAATAATTCATATATCGAAATAACATGCAAATTTTATTTGATCTTTATTTATTGGCGTTAAATTAAATTAATTATTTTTATAGGTGTGTTTATTTTGATTATTTTTATAGGTGTGTTTATTTTGAAATTGGATTGTGATAATTTTTATTTAATTATTTATAATTATTAAATGGATGATAGAGATTTAATTATAAAATATTTTTAATAATATAAATAGATAAAAATTGATTTTTATATAAAAAATAGTTGTTTTTTAAAATATTTTTAATAATATGTATAAGTAAAAAGATGATTTTTATAATAATTGTTTTCTTTCTTTCTTAAAGTAAATTGATTAATCAAAATAGACCATTCTTTAAAGCTACTAGCTTTATTGAACTAATATCTAGATTGATAAAGAATATTTTTTTGGAATGGCGTTATATCAAAAATGTACTAGACACATTTCTCGCCCCATTGACAAATAGACTGATATGGTCATGTTCACTCTAATACCTCTTTTCTTTTTGGAGATTGCAGTACTCAGGTCATTTCAATAAAATTCCATTTTCTACACAAGTTTGGGAATCTTTTCCCAATTTCATTTGTTGGAAAGTCTAGTTAGCAAGGAACCAAAGTATTTTTAACAATACTCAAGTGCTTCTTTAATTGACAACAATCAAATATTTACATTTGTGTACTGAATTTTGGGCCCAAATCCCTTGTAAAGTGATCCAAATTGGATCCATAAACGACTGTCAAAGAATCCTGATTGTATCGGGACAAAACAAATCCTTGAAGAATCCAAAACAGTAATCGGAAACACCCTGAACCAGTGGCCATGGCAGCCGGCGTGGAACGACGAGGACCTCAATCAAAGTGTGTTGACCGAGGCCCATGGAGACTGCGCAGGAGGTCAATGTAGCCCCTGGGATCCCCGGAACAGGAAAAGGAGCTGATTTTCGATGCGCGATTAGCGCTTAGCGCTTGGCACTAATCGCGCATCGCTGGGAAAATAGGGCCGAAATGGTAGAGCCTTAAGCACTCGGTCACGTTGGGAGCAAGAGGACCATGGGTGGAGAAATGAAAAGTGCCATTGTACGAAGGTGGGACCCATGACATGGAAACCGACGGTTTGATCGAGACGCCCTTGAACGGTAAGAGGTTTTGGAGAAAGCGGAGCGATCACACTCAGCGATTGACGCGTGGCAGCGAAGGTGAGAAAAAAAACCGCCGTGATCGCGCATTATCAATCAAGCAAGTCAACCACACTCGACGTGCATATGACGTTGGATCTGGAGGAGCCCAGATCAGACAGCTGAGATTGTGCCCAATAGACAAAAGCGGAATGGACAGGGAATTAAGCCGCGATTTAAGGGGATTTGGAATCCATTGACCGCCACGTTGGAGAAAGAACATATCCACGACATAATGGAGGAAACGAAGCGATGGACAGGCTAGTGTTGTTCCGATGGAGACGTGTGGCTAATTCCTGAGCACTAATGCTAATGCTGAACAGGGAACTCCAAGTGCACAGGCAGTAGGCGAATCGACGTAGGCGGGAGAGGAACCGAACAGGCATGGAGATCGAATGGCTAAAGCCATGAACTGAGAAGAGGAATAGAGATTCATATTTTTAGAGGAAGAATTGAGAGGAGTCCAAGTGACCAAGAGAGACAATGAACAGTGAACCCTTAGAGGAGGACTGAGCACAGAGAGCAGTAAAGCCAAGCAGAGGAGACAGAGGGCCGAGCTAACCACAGGCAGCATCGAGCACTGGAGAGCTTGAAGAACAAGCCTTCCCATAGGGGAATCTGTCCAGATTGAGCATCATAGTTGGCTCTTTCCACTGTAGACCAAGGGTCATAGAGCTGGTAGGAAGAACAAGAGTCTGTGTACTCCGAGTGGCTTGGGGAATCCAAGAACCTCCCTGCCAAGCAAAATCTACTTCAGGAGAACTCATATTGAGTCCCTGTATTTTAATTTCTCTGCTGAAAGACACAATAAAACAAGGCCACCACTGAAGCTAGACTGGAGATGTAGCCCTGGAGAATAGGGTAAACTCCTTATTAAAAAGTGTTTCTGTCTTTGTGTTGCTTATTGTATTTCTCCGCTGTCCTTCTACTTATTTTCTGTGTATTGGCAATCTGATCGATCCGTTGCTTAAATAACACAGAACACACACACACCATCACATGAGTCTGTAATACCTTTTGTTTAATAAATCTTCAACTGAGGTCACTCATAGGGTGATTATCAAATCAAGTGGTATCAGAGCCATGTTGTAAGGTTATACAAGCTTGTGTTGGTTTAGCTATGAATGCTCACTAGATCAAAGCTCAAATTAGGAGAAGGAGAGTTGGTGGAAACTAATCCTGAAATTGGGAGAGTCTATTCTCGAAAGACAATGTCAGAAGAAGGTTCTATAGGGCCAGAACCTCAATTCATAGAAAGTTTCCTAGCTATAAAGTCCATGGTAGAAGAAATGTATAGGGACTTTAGAAAGCATAAGGGTGAAGATTCATCAGGCTCTAAACAAGATAAAGAAGAAGATGAATCTCATTCCCATGACCACTCCAAAGGAAAGGGGAAAGAAGAAAGCTTCCCTACACCTCCTAGTAGCCCTGTGCATAATAAGAAGGCATCTTTGATTAAGTTAGATGTTAAATTTGATTTGCCTATATATGATGGAGAGCTAAATGATGAAAAGTTGGACAATTGGATTAGACAAATTGATGTGTATTGTAGAGTACAAAACAGAGACTCAAACAAGAGTAAGATTCAGCTGGCAAGCCTATGACTAGGAGGCACTGCCTTGGTTTGGTGGGAAGGCAGAACCCAAGCTGATATGAAGAAGCATGGTAAGACCATCTCTGTTTGGAGTGACTTTGTTTCTGCCATCAAAAAGCAGTTCTATCCATTGGCCTACATGCAACAAGCCATGATGAGTTGGAAAACTCTTCGACAGTTGAAAGGGCAAAGTGGGCAAGGGTATACTCAATAGTTCAGAAAGAGAGCATTGATGTTGGGTATTTCATTAGACTCACAAGAAACTCTTTTGAAGTACATTGGTGGTCTACACAGCTACATGAGGCATACCATCCTCATGTTTAATCCCACTAGTATAGATGAGGTATCTGTACAAACTACTCATCTAAAAGCTAGAGGAAAGAATGGAAATCCAGAAGTTGGGGGACCATCCCAACCCACTGTAAGCAAGAGCATGGAGAAAAGAAAGCAGAAGTGGAAAGCAAGGAAGGCTAACACTGCACAAAAAGGCAAAGCTTCATGCACTCACTGTAAAAAGGAGGGGCATGATGATGAGCACTGTTGGATTTTGCATCCAGAGCTGAGACCTAAGAAGTCCGAGGGCAAGAAGAAGAAGACTGCTGTAGCTATTTAGAAAGATTTGGGGTTAGACTTTGGAGATGAAACAATCATTGCAGCCAAAGGTATAAAAGGTAAGAATTATGAAGCATCTACTAGTAATTATGCTCAATCTGTTATTGATGAAGAACATGAGAGTAAAAGACACGAGCTTTTCCATATTCGAGTTGTTTCCAAAAATCAAAATATTGATACTTTGTTTGATAGTGGCTCACAAGTAAATATGATTTCTGAAGCAATTGTAAAGAAATGGGGATTAGCAACTACACCTCATAAGAAGCCATACCCATTAGGATGGTTGAATGATAAAACACAACTACAAGTGATTAGACAGTGCAAACTCAAGTTTTCTTTTGGGTCAGCATTTGTAGATGAGGTTGAGTTAGATGTAATTCCTTTGGATAAATTTTGAATTGTTTTAGGAAGTCCTTAGTTGTATGATAGAAAGGCTATTTTCTATAGAGCTAAGAACAAGTATCTACTTCTTAAAGATGGAATCAAATACTTTGTAAGAGCTCTTAAGCTCAAGAATAATTATACTCTCATAAACTTAGGACAAATGAAAAGAATGATAAATTCGTGCAAACAGTTCTTACTGATGGTTGTAAAGGAAAAGAAAACTGATAAAACCAATGTATTTGAGGGCTATAATTCTGATCAACAAGCTGATATAGAAAATATTGTTTCCGAGTATGATGTCTTGTTTCAAGAACCTCAAGGTCTGCCACCCAAAAAGGGAATAGTACATGATATTATTTTGCAGCAAAATGTTCCTTTGCCTAACATTGGGATGTACAGGTTATCTGCCTTATAGAATGTTGAAATCAAGAAGCAAGTGCAGGAGTTTCTCAAGAAAGGGTTTATCAGGCCTAGCACATCACCATGTGGGTCACCAATCATCTTGGTGAGAAAGAAAGATGGTTCGTGGAGAATGTGCATTGACTACCGAGCACTAAATAAGATAACAATAAAAAATCGTTATCCCCTTTCTCGCATAGATGATCTTCTAGATCAATTGAAGGAAGTTTTTTATTTCACCAAGCTGGATTTGCATAGTGGATACCATCAGGTCAGAGTTGCAGAGCAAGATGCATGGAAGACTGCTTTCAAAACAAGGCAGGGATTGTATGAATGGCTGGTTATGCCTTTTGGCTTGACCAATGCCCCTGCTACTTTCATGAGATTAATGAATGATGTACTCAGAACTTTTTCTTGATGATTTTGTTATTGTGTATCTAGATGGCATTCTGATTTTTAGTAAAACGTGGGAAGAACATTTAAAGCATGTTAAGCATACATTAGATGTTTTGAAAAGAGAACAACTTTATGTTAAACTTTCCAAATGTGAATTTGGCAAAAACTCTCTAAATTATTTGGGTCACATAGTAGGGGGAGGTGAATTGAAGATAGATCCCTCTAAAGTGGCAATCATTGTAAACTAGCCTAAACCCAAGTCTGCTATAGAAGTGAGAAGCTTCTTAGGAGGAGCACAATATTGGAGGAAGTTCATTTCAAATTTTTCCTCAATTACAGCTCCCTTACATGCTTTGACAGGATTGAACAAGGTATTTCATTGGGGAGGAAAACAGCAGAAAGCCTTCGACACCTTGAAAGAAAAAATTAGTATAGAACCTGTACTAGCACTGCCAGATCTGCAAAGACCATTTGAGATCCAAACTGATGCCAGTGACTATGCCATGGGAGCTGTGTTGACACAGCATGGTAAACCCATATGTTATCATTCTGAGACTTTTAATCCTGCAGTATTTAACTAGCCTACCTATGATAAAGAATTGTATGCATTAGTTTAGAGTGTGAAAGAGTGGAAACATTACTTAATGGGCAAAGAAACAATAATACATACTGATCATCAGCCACTTCAATATCTACACTCCCAAACTAAGTTGCAACATTCAAGACATTACAGATAGATGGGTTTTCTACAACAGTTTTATTTAGTCATCAGATATAAATAGGGCATACATAACAAGGTTCTAGACATGCGATCTAGACCCATTATAAATGCATCTACCATACTAAAGCATAATCCTGTGGTGCACGAAAGCTACATAGATCAATATGCTAAGGACATGGACTTTAAATATGTATATGCAACTTTGAGTCAAGGCAAAAGAGTAGAAGAATTGGACTATCATGTAAAGGACTGACTCTTATATCATTGTGGGAAACTCTGCATTCCACAAACTGAGAGAGCAAAGATAATTAGGGAAGCACACACTTCTCTGATATCAGGTCACTTTGGGGTAAGTAAAACAGTTGCACAGCTGCAAAGGTTCTGGTATTGGCCAAGAATGAGTGGGACAGTTCCTAGATATGTAAAGGGGTGTGCTATGTGTGCTAAAAGCAAGCCCAACAACAGAAAACTAGGCTTGTACACTCCATTGCCAGTTCCTTCTCACCCTTGGGAAAGCATTTCCATGGATTTTGTGGGAGGATTGCTTAAATCTAGGAAAGGTCATGATTATCTATATGTTGTTGCGGATAGGTTCAACAAAATGTGTATTTTGATACCCTGTAGTAAACAGATTATAGCTGAACAAACTACGAAATTGTTCTTTGAACATGTATGGGTTCATTTTGGATTACCCACTTCTATTATATCTGATCGAGACATTCGATTTGTGGGAAAGTTTTGGTCCAGTCTGTGGGAACTAATGGACACCAAATTAAAGAAAAGCATAGCTTTTCATCCACAAAAAGATGGCCAGACAGAAGTAGTTAGCAAGACATTGATCCAACTACTGAGAGGATATTGCAGCAAACACCCTAAGCTTTGGGATGAACACTTGTGTTATGTGCAGCATGCTTACAATAGAGACAAACACTCTTCTAACTAGAGATCTCCTTTTGAGACCTGTTTTGGTTTCATACCAAGGTCCCCTTTGGATTTTGTCTTCGGTAAAGATACCGTGGTTGATGGACAGAATGATGTGGATAGGGAAACTAGGTTCATTGAACGGATCTAGGAGATCCACTATGAAGTACAGGAACAACTAGAAAAGAGCTAGGCCAAGTATAAGGCTAGGCATGATAAGCATCAGATGGAGCATATTTTTCAAGTTGGAGACCAAGTCTGGCTGTATATCAGCAAGGACAGGATGCAAGGTGAAGGTAAGAAGCTAAAACCTATCAGGTATGGACCCTTCAGGATACTTGAGAAGATTGGTGAAAATGCTTTTCGCCTTGATTTTCCAGCTTACATGCACATCTACTCAGTCGTGAACGCAGATTGCTTGAGGTTGTTTGAACCTTCAATGGTTGAGGACCCTGAAGAGAAGAGTCAATTACCTTCTGTTGATGACCCACTCCTTGAATTTCCTAATGAGTTGCAAGAAGATACAGTGTTGGACAAGAGGGTAAGGACGATGCGCAGTGGACAGGTGGAGTACCTCAGGATTGGGCTTAAAGGTTCGAAGCCGAGCAGTGCGAAGTGGATTGAGATTGGACAAGTGAGACAGTAGTTTCTTCACTTAGTTGATGCTTGAAGAAGACCAACTTTTGGTGGTGCAAAAGCTTTTCAGTAGGGAGGCCGTGATCCAAATCAAATCCATAAATGATTGTCAAAGAATCCTGACAGTATCGGGATGAAAAAAATCCTACAAGAATCCAAAACAACAATCGGAAACACCCTGAACCAGTGGCCATGGCAGCCAACATGGAACGACGAGGACCTCGATCAAAGCATAGTGACCGAGGCCCATGGAGACTGCGAAGGAGGTTGATGTAGCCCCTGGGAGCCCTGGAATGGGAAAAGGAGCTGACATCGCTAGGCAAACAAGGCCGAAATGGTAGAGCCTTAAGCACTCGGTCACGTTGGGAGCCAGAGGATCGTGGGCAGAGAAACGAAAAGCGCCATCGTACGAAGGTGGGAGACCCACGACCTTAAAATCGGTGGTTTGATCAGGACACCCTTGAATGATAAGAGGTTTTGGAGAAAGCGGAGCGATCACACTCAGTGATCGACGCGTGGCAGCAGAGGTGAGAGAAAAACCACCATGATCGCGCGTTATCGGTCGAGCAAGTCAACCGCGCTCGACGTGCGTATGATGTTGGATCTAGACGAGCCCAGATCAGATGGCTGAGATTGCGGCCAATAGACAGAAGCGGAATCGACATGGAATTAAGCCGCGATTTAAGGGGATCTGGAATCCGTTGACCACCATAGTGGAGAAAGAACATATCCACGACATAACGGAGGAAACGAAGCAATGGACAGGCGGGCGCTGTTCCGATGGAGATGTGTGGCTACTTCTTGAGCACTCATGTTGATGCCGAACAGGAAACTCCAAGCGCACGGGCGGTAGGCGAATCGACGTAGATGGGAGAGGAATCCAACAGGCATGGAGATCGAATGGCTAAAGCCATGAACTAAGAAGAGGAATAGAGATTCAAATTTTTAGAGGAAGAATTGAGAGGAGTCCAAGCGACCAAGAGAGACAGTGAACAGTGAACCCTTAGAGGAGGAGTGAGCACAAAGAGCAGTAAAGCCAAGTAGAGGAGACAGAGGGCCGAGCTGACCACAGGCCGCATCGAGCACTATAGAGCTTGAAGAATCAAGCATTCCCATAGAGGAATCTGTCCGGATTGAGCGTCATAGTTGGCTATTTCCATTGTAGACCAAGGGTCACAGAGCTGGTAGGAAGAACAAGAGTCTGTGTACTCCGAGTGGCTTGGGGAATCCAAGAACCACCCTGCCAAGCCAAATATGCTTCAGGAGAACTCATATTGAGTCCTTGTATTGTAATTTCTCTGCTAAAAGACACAATAAAACAAGGCCACCACTGAAGCTGGACCAGAGATGTAGCCCTGGAGAATAGGGTGAACTTCTTATTAAAAAGTGTTTGTGTCTTTGTGTTTCTTACTGTATTTCTCTGTTGTCCTTCTACTTATTTTCTGTGTATTGGCAATCTGATCGATCCATTGCTTAAATAACAAAGAACACACACACACACCATCACATGAGTCTGTAATACCTTTTGTTTAATAAATCTTCAACTGAGGTCACTCATAGGGTGATTATCAGATCATAAAGTAGCATGTTCCTAAGTTATTGATGCCAAGGAATGTGCCTTGATTTCAAAGCTCTCCCTTATGAAGGAAATAAATTTGGCTCCAGGGATACCACAAAAAAGTCTAACAACAAAAATGGAAAATTTATCTCTCTTGGAAAGCCTTTATGGATTGGAAGCCAAATTTGTCAAGATTTTTCCTCAACTTTGATGGTGCCTCAGAAAGTAATCTAGAGAGAGTAGGAAAGGGAGGGATACTAATGCCCCTGAAGAAACCGATGCATAGAAGTACTCATGGGTTTTAAGAAAGATGACAAATAATCAAGTAGTTGAACCTATGGTCTTCTGCAAGGCCTCTTTAAAGTTAAAACAAATAATGTTCCTTCTCTTATTTTGTTGAGGGGTTCCCTTCTAATTGTTCAACACATGGTAAAAGGATCCTCTCCAAGTAATAAGATATTGGAAACTCTATTAGATCACATCAGAAAGGCCATAAAAGAAATCCCCTCAATTAACCATTTCCATGTATTATAGGTAAAACTAAAGAATCACATGAATGTGTCAATAAAGGTTGCATCTTGAACTTTAGTGCATTAAAGGTGGATGGCCAATTAAGGTCATTGTTTTTTTTTATAAGTTTCAAATAAGTTGGATGTTTCATAGTTTTTTCTTCAATTTAAGGTCTTTTTGAAAGCTTTCAAACTCCAAGGACCACTACTTAATCTATCATATTAGTGTTCATCAACAAAGGATAATTTTGATTCAAGTTAACCTAGATATACATGAAATCTATGACAAAATTGAATTCTAACTTTGATCTCAGTCTATGAAATAGACATATATTTTAGACTCTATTTTTTTTTTTTTTTTTTATTTATTTATTTATTTTTTTTATTTTCATTTATTTTTTTATTTTATTTTTTTATTTATTTATTTATTTTTTCTGAGTAAAGACTAATTCTATTAAAAAAAGAAGAGTATAGTACAATCAAGCTTGCATGCAAGCGAAGCAGAAAAGCAAGGGAGCCCAAGGAAATAGGCTCCATCTTGCTCCATGGCGAAGAACTAGGAGAGGGCTATAGAGAACATGGAATAACAAAGAATTGGAACTAAGCAGAGAGAAATACCCTGAGGGGGCTGTTACTATCACACGACTTTTTTTCCTTTTTTCTTGCTTACTTTGACCCATTCAGTGGAGTTTGGCTGAGTCGAAACAAGTTGAAGACTGTTCTGCCTTGGCGGCGGAATATCCTTCTCAGAGTCTGAGGACGAAGTGAAATGAGAACATTTCTCGGATATCTGAGAGACGGAGGGGTTTTCCGGATCGTCCAAGGGAGCATCCAATGGAATCTCAGCGTTTTGCCCATCTGCAACAATTTCCTCCTCATCCGAACTAGAGGAATCTGAATCGTCCATAGGGGGAGGAGGCGCACAGGGGTTCCAACTTTTGGACTTGGGCTTGCGCTTTAGAATCTTCTTTTTGTCGAGGTACTGGGGACAAGAACTTTGGAGGTGTCCTGTTTGATGACAATGGCGGCAATGGAAGGCTGTATTCTCGTAATCCAAGGTTTGAGTCCAATGGAAATCTCCATACTTGAGATTAATCTGATCTGGCAGTCCTCTGCTTATATCTATTTCTGCACAGATTCTACCATAGGTGTAGAGCCCATTTGCCTTCCGAGAAGAATCTACAGCCAGGTAGCATCCTAAAGTTTCTGCAATTGCTATGAAGACCGAGATATGCCATAGATGCGCCGGAAGGTTCGGGAGCCTGACCCAAATGGGAATCTTGGTGATAACAGCTGTAGAAGGGTCGAAGTCTGGAAACCAAGGAGTAAGAAAAAGCCCAGCCGAGCCCCAAAACCAAGGGCCTCCCGTTAAGGCCTTCTGGTAATCTTCATTTCGGTCAAAAACCACAATGAAGAATCCTTTTGAACATAAGTATATCTGGCTTTTTTTAGTCCAATTGGTATGAATCCATTGGTATAGATCTGATGTGCGAGGCCATAGCCCATTGAATCTACATACAAGTGCGGATTCTGCAAAAATTTGATAGCGATCATCAATCCCAGGATGGGAGAGATTGATGGAAGGAATGTCCTCTGATTTGTCTACCAGAAAAGGCTTTGGAGCCTCAAATGGATGGCCTGCTGTTGAAGAGGGCTGTGAATGGGCAGCATCTTTGCGGACAACATCTTTAAAAGAGAAAGAAGGGGCAGAGGAGGTCTGCCTGAAGGAACCCCCTCTCAAACGAAAAGTAGCTACAATAGAGGCATCCCTCTGAATGCTGTAATAAGAGAGAGGAAGGGTATTCATAAGTTGCTTACCCTTGTATATCAGTCTGAGGCAAGATGAGGGGATCCCTAGCCGACCTTCAAGATTTTGCAAAAGGTCCTGCACAAGATCCGTTGCGCGTGCCCATTGCATTGTTGTCTTGCCCGAGAGGTTGACTTGGATCTGGAAAACATGTGAATCTTCATGCCGATCTGGTTCAGATCTGGCTCATGCTACCTAGCTCCAACCCTTGCAAATCTCAGATGAGAGAGGGCTAGAGCTTTGAAGGGCCTTCTCCTCCTGAATTTGCCGTAGGGGAATGAGAGGAGAAGAGGGGAGGGTCCAAAGATTAGTGAGTCTGTCAATGCATTCCGCCCAGGAGAGCTTCCGGGTGATCCGTCCAGACAGATCCAGGAAGCTTAAATTTTTTTGCAGATCTAGAACAGGGTAATGGCTATTCTAGGGGAACAGATAGAGCGCTGATATGAATGGGCTTCCTTCCAGAGCGGAGAAATTCTTACCGAGGGCCGCTGCCTGAGGATGGATAAGAGAGTACTCTGCGCGTTCTTCCTTAGCCGCTACACCTTCATTCTGATGGGGTCGGCTGGCACGAGAAGTGGCTGCACAGGTCCAAGATCTATCGGCTGCAGGGTCGAGGGCTAAACAAATGAGGGGGGCTTTCAGAATATGATGGAAAGCAAGCGTACTCGAGGTGGAGAAAACCAGAAATCCGTGGACGAAACACACATCTCCAAAGGCAGGTGTATCAGAGGTGAGGTTAACCAGAAACTCGTGGAAGAAGCACTCATTCCCTGCGTCGACAGAGCCGTCTCAAGGCCAGACAGTGGCCGAAAGCAAGGAGGCGGCGATATTGTTAGGGTTCATCCTTCCAAAATCGAAAATCTTTTTCGTGTGAAGAAGGGCAATCACTTTATTAAATCAATAGTACTTTTTATTTTAAGCTCTAATTTATTTATAATATAATTTATATAAAAAATAACCAATCATTATAAACTCAAAAATATGTTAATAGTTTAAATAATAAAATAATAAAATCAATTCTTAGAAAATAAAGAAAAAAAACAAACTATGTCGTAACAACAATAAAATCAAAACTCATGATTATCCATAATACAAATGTAAAAATTTTAATAAAAATTTAAATGGTATTTAAAACTTTATTTAATAAAAATAAAATAAGTAGGTAAACAAATTAATTTTTTTCTAATTAGAAATGTTGCTATTGTTAAAAGTTTATTTTTACTCATCTAAATAGGTAAAGTCAATTCAAAAGATATAAGTACATATTTTTCCTATAATTTTAGGAAATAAATAGTTAACCATACCACTTAAGCTAAATTCCTCTAACCAATATAAATAATTATTACAAAAAATAAATTAATTAATATTTTACACTTAATATTTATATTATAAAATTATAATTATATTAAATCTAAAATACAAACCATTTAAATGTAATTAAAAATAATATAATTTTATAAAAATAAATATTACTTTAAAACCTTAAAATCATGGCAAATTATAAATATTATTAATATTAAAAAAACAACAAAAATCTAAACATAATTTTTTATTATTATCATATATTCCATTGTGATATACTTTTTAAATTATATGTATATACTTATGAAATTATATGTATATTTTTTTATCTCCAACAATATTACAATTAAAATATAAATATTTTACTAAAATCACATATTATCATTAAACTGTAAATATTTTACCGAGTAATTGTTTTTTAGAAATGTTAAATAATGTTGTTAAAATTGAGGTTAAAAAATTGTAAAATATTTAATAGTAATAAAAAGATTATGATGATGATGATGGTTAACATCCACTAAGACTAAACTTTGGTCTATCAGATCTAAAGAAATGAATTATTTAGTTTGATTTAAGATTTTATTCCTATTCTCAAAAAGCTTGGAGAGAAGCCTCCCAAGCTTACTATAATTTTGACATCGTAAAAGGCTAGGAAGGTCAGTATTGCAACAAAGATTATGAAATTGAGATCTAATGTGGTTGTACGTGGGGCACTCTAAGAGGAAATGATTTTCATCCTCGATATTTATATTCTCACAGAGATGTCAGATCCTTTCCATCCATGGTGTTTTAGGAACTGTCCAACGACCGGTTTCACTATAAAGCTCATGAGAATTCATTCTAATTTGACTATATTAATTTTATTCTTTGAGCTAGTTAAAACAAAGAGAAATTTTGAGCTTCCAGAATAAGGTTGATGATCTCTTAATATTTATAAAATATCAATTTTAAATCTAAATTTTATTTCGATAAATTAATTAAATTATTATTTTTATTATTTGATTAACCAGTCAACCAAATAATTTACCAATAAATCAATTAAAAAGACCATTAACATAATTATAAAAACCATAATTAAAATATTAAAGAGGAGATATTAGCCACTATTGTCATCATTAACCACTATTAAAGGGGAGATATTTGTAAGAGTGCAAATTTATACATCACTTTTATATATATAGAAGTATAAGAATATATAAGTTGAATCGACTTGAAAATGGCCATAGGTATAGACAAAGAACAAGATAGAGCTAAAACTAACCATAAAACTAACCATCAAACATATTGCAGATACATAAAAATGTCAATCAAATCTATCAACAAAGATCTTATAACCAAGAGAGGAATCGCTATCCGCACCAACCGAAAAAAGGCCACAGAACATAGGAAAAACACCAAATCCATATAAACACCGCTACCTAAACTTGTGCCAATAATCCCTATTGCCAACAGCACAAATACTATATCGCCAACTGAGAGGTCCAAAGAAATGTGCAGCTTCAATCGAAACAGCCAGGAGTAGTCCATAAGATTAAAAGGTAGTTGAGTGGACAGTTTTGTCAAATGATCATAAAATAATTCATATATCAAAATAACCTACAAGATTTTATTTGATCTCATTTTTTCTCGTTGAATTAAATTAATTAATTAGTGTGTTTATTTTAGAATAGAGTTGTGATAATTATAATTTAGTTATTAAATGAGTAACAAAGATTTAATTTTGAAATAATTTTAGTAATATAGATGGATAAAAAAATAATTTCTATAATTATTTTTTAAAATATTTTTCATAATATGTACCGATCAAGTTGACGATTTTTATATCAGAGGTAGTTAGTTGTCTTTTTGTTTCTGAAATTAAATTGATTAATTGTTTTTTAAATTAAATTGATGAATCGAAATAACTTGTTCCTTTAAAGTTAAAGTTTTCCAAAATGTTTTGTGTAATGTGGAACTTGTCCTACCCTCCAACGCCACCCATTAAAAATGGTTAGTTGAAGTGTGGAACTTGTCCTAGCTTCCAACATCACAAAATTAAAAATCCTTGGTCAGTGGAAGGATTTTCATTTTGTCAATCAAATGTTGAACTTACAAAGGTGGATTTATATTTAGGTTTTTGTTTTTCAAACAGAAAAAAATGTTTCTATTTACTAGAAAGTAAAAGAAATACATTATGCTTGAATTTGGGGATCCAGTTTTACTCATTACATTTTTTAAAACAACGTTCTCCTTGTGTGTTACATAAAACAGATAATCTATATCCTCAGTGTTTTGTATCCCCTGTGAAGAGAGTGTAAATCAATAGCCCTATGATAATAGACCCTTAGTGAGATGATTGTAAGGGACCTGTACTTCATCATCCTCTGCCTCCTAAAACAGAGTATGCTCTGCCTCATAACTCTGGTATGTTTGTGGAGGGATCCCGGTCTTCTTTTAGCTAGTTGTGGGTTTGGCAGACGTTTTTTCTCTTATCCATAACTCAATTATGCATTGAGTCTATCATCCAAGGGTTGAGATATCTATCTCAATACCAAGCATCTAACACCACATTCATCTAGACATAGGGCTTTAAAGCTCGATATGGCCTGACTCAAGCAAACATTTATGTAGTAAGGACTGATAATATATTCGGTTGCATATGTTGTGCATCCTTCTTTTGATAGTCGATCTGCAGTCTCGATTTGTCTCTTGTAAATATGGGAAATATTTGTTTTAATGTTGGTTTTCTAGTTGTCAAGAGATGGAGAGTGCAGTGAGCCATGCCCATTAGCCCAATCAGTGACAACTTTGGAGTCTCCAAAAATCTTGATCTCCCGAAGTCCGAGCCAATTAGCACAATGAAGAACTCCCCATAAGGCAAGGAGTTTTGCTCTTGTGTTGGTTCGAGTGCCACCATGCCAGTGGAAAATATAAGAATGTGCAGCGTTTATGAAAATAGCCATGCCACATCCACATAAATTGAATGAAAAAGACCCATTTAGATTTTATGTGAGTACGTTAAACTTTGCTCCAAGTGAGACGTTAGGTATATAAGTTGCAATGAATTGCAACCATACCATCTTATCTACCAATACATTCAATATTTGATTGCATCAATTGAGTAGCTGAGATGCCTTTCGGCTATGCAAGGATTACTTGTCATCTCTTTCATGTTATGTTTTTTTTTATCAGTTAGGATATGACCATCTAGTCAAGAAAAAAATATGATGTAATTTTGTAAAATCAATTTTATTTTTCTGAGATTAGTTCTGAACAAGAATTAAGCTCTCAAGTCTATATATAAACTCTAGAATCTTAACGGGGTTATGGGAGAAAGAAAATGCTAGTTAATTTGGTGACTGTAGAATACCATTAATGATTATAGTAAGTTTATGTACTTGGTTAAATTTAGTGGTATTATCTTATATTGTTTATATCTTCCATGATTATTTTCATTTTTTTCTTCATCTTGTGTAATTTGACTTCTTAAATTTTAGAAGAGGGAAGTTTGTTGTTCTGTGATATGATTCCATAAGCAATCAACAATGTTTATTGCATTTCTTTTCTCATTTACATTAATTCAATTTGTATTTTTCACACTCAGTGTTGCTCATGAGTGAATTATGTCTTCAGATTGATAGTTGATATAGACATTCATCTTATCTAAATTGTTGTGATTCTATTCTAGAGATTTAGGTTATATATAATTTTTATCTTTTATATGCAAATTGAATTAATGTTTTTGTTGTAATGATTTCTCATATGTGTCATTATTTTGATTATTGGTCTATTGGTTTGATTCATAGACAAAAGATTGAAATATTGTTTACTTTGTAGAGATTGTTACAGCCACCCTTTATGTCTACCTCATGAGAGAAATAGGAATTAGAATGCATTAGTTAGTCTTTATGGAATTATTCTTGATTCTACTTTTTTAAAACAGATACAGATTGATCTACATCAGTTTAAAATGATAAGGAACTTACATTCTTGTAGTTACTTATATTTTATTATTGGTATTAAGAATTAGTTTTAATTTTAATTTGTAATTACATATATAAATTAAAATTAGATTTTATATTATAAATATTTTTGCATATATAATTATAGTACATATGTTATGTGGACAAATCCCCCTTGCGGACAAGAGCGATATCCCTAGAATTCAAAGAACCCTAGTAACAAACAAACAAGATTTTCTACCTTCCCCTAGACTCTGATTGAGTGAAAGAAATTAGAATGATCGAGGCATATTACGGATTTGACGAAATGATTGTTGAAGTCCCTCAAAACATTCGACCATTTGTGCCTTGATGCTCTAGACGTCCTCTCGTTGCTCCCGACAGCTTCTCCACACTATTTGGAAAGAGCCCTTCAATGACAGAGACAAACAAGATATCAAAGCATACAACATATAATAAAAGATATAAATGGACTAATTAACCAATTATATATCATCAACTGATCAATATAAAACCAAAATCCATGTAAGTGATCAAGGAATCATACAAACTAAATCAATGAAGATGTAATTGAGAAAGAACAAATGCTTTATATTCACAAAACTGGAGAAAATCCTTACAACCATGTAGCCTTGATGTTGCAAGTCCCTTCTACAATATCCAACCCTCTCCCTTGCAAGAAAAGTATTCTAACCTAATCTCAATAGCATAAACCTACTTCCAACAGTCCTCTCCCAATTCTCAGACCTGTAGTGGCTTTATAGGCTATGAATGGGAAGTTACGGATCCAATATCCAAGGGATGAGATCCAATATTAGTGGGATAGAGGTACAACAAAGGAAGGAAAGTTACTACATGATGGGATGGATCAACACTGAATAAGCACTCATTCAAAGCTTGTTGGTTCATATATATTCTACCAACAATTCTTCTAGACTTTACCTTTTAATTTTGCATACTTTAATTCATGTTCGCGGGCCATAGCAGAAAACAGTGCGTACTTATGCACAAATAATAATGGTCTTGTTTGTGTTTGTGCAAAAAATATCTAGGAAACTGTGAATATAGCTAAAATTAGAGTTTTGTACCATAGAATCTAGAAATTCCACTTTATATTGGATAATTTAGTTTCAAATTTTGTAGGATAATGCTCCGGAACACATGTGGATAGTAAGAGATCCAGTCATTTTCCTAATGTGACATAATGAGGTGAAACAACATCCTTTGAACCAATTAAATTTTGTTCTTATCTTTTCATTTGTTGTGCCATAATTTTGTTATTACTTGTACATAATTTATTGTAATTTATTATTGATGAAAATTTGATTTATGTTTCTTTGACTGATAATAACTAGTACATTAGGATGATTATATGTATTATATCAGTTGACTTGTAGATTGAGTTTCATTATTTATTAACCCATATTTTTAGATATATTAACAATAGTTTATGTTTTACTTATAGAGTATAGATTAGGATTAGTTTTTTCCTAGTTTTCTTCATTGTAAGAGGAGGAATCCAAAATATAACGAAGCCTTAAAACTCATTGAGAGTGACCACACCAAACAGCGAGGGATATTTAGAGTGCTTTCGTGTGTGTCACCTCCCCCTTTTTGACAAAGGTCATAAAATACATGTCAACAAAGGGTGTTATGGGAAAAATACACCCTAGGGTATGGGTTGATAACCCAAATAGTGTGAAGGGCATACACCAACAAGAAGCAAGAAAACAAGTAGTCCTAATGCTTAAACTACTAAATTAGGAAGAAGAGATAGTACGTGAAGGTCCTATGATTGAGGTCGTTCCAATAGGGTTCAAACCCTTTGCTTCCTCCAATGCTTCTAAACTTGCAACTCATTCAAGAAAATGATATATACTAGCAGTGGCTCAAAACATGTTCATGATATAGATGTTAGATCATATAAGAATATAAACATAAAACGTGAAATCATACATCATTATATTATAACATGAATTAAATCATTAAGATCATAACATCAAGAACAAGGCATAGCTTCTTTATTGATGAATGCAAAAGAATGTGGAAAAATACAGCCTGATTCATCCACGGCTCCAAGTGAAACCTTCCTCCAGATTTGTCCAACCCAAGCCTCAACAATCCTCTTTCAAATGCATACACATGGATGTCATATAAAGGAGATGGACATCTCAATGAGGAAACAAGGGTTTCCTATAGCTGGGAGTGCGGGAGGCACATGGATGAATCAAACTTGATCAGGGACAATTAGATATAATGTCAATATCCTATCTTTCTCTTCCATCAATCCTTCCCTATGACATGTATTTATATCAACTCAAAACTGTGTTTTCAGTTGTGATACAGTTAGGCCATGGGATATTGTAAGTAGTCTTTCGGTGTATCCCATAAACCCCATCGAAAAAATAGGGATTTTATTTTTTTTCATATTTTAAATCATACACTTAGGTTAGGTATAGTTGGACACACGTGTGTAAGTGCTTTTGGAAGGGTAGAGTCATGTAGGGAATTTAAAATAATGTTTTTTAATAATTAGACCAAGTTTGAAGGGAAAGGGCTATCCAAGGCCATGACTCAGAGCATCAAGTATATAAAGGTGATAAATGATGTTATAATAGATGCCCCCTAATATATGAGGTTAGAAGGGGTACGTGATGGCTGAAATGTATTAAGTGTATACAAAAAATCATGTGAGGACTTGGGAGGAGATCACCAGATTCCAACTTGCCAAATCAGTGGAAGAGATTAGAAAGAAAGCTCATGTCTGAGTCAAGTATAATCATGCTCAGAGATAATAAAGCATTTTCACATATCAATTATAGAGTGGATCCAATAGGTATACAAGTACAAAGGAAACTGAGAGATACATAGTCGATGATGTAATCATAGCCATAAAAGTACATATCAAGGCCATGTCACAATATCACATATATAAGAACTGATCAATGATGTTGAAGTAGATATTTGATCACTAAAGTCACATAACTGATCCTCAAAGTACCAATCAAAAAGTGGAATAATGGTATTGCATGCAACTCGGGTGCCGACATATAGGATGTTGTTGTGACGAACTACAACATATAAGGTGGAAGGTGTCACTAGTAGTAAACTGGAGGGACTGACAAGTAAACAATGAAATGATGATGCAACCTGATGTCTTCACTAACCACCATGGTACATTTATACACTATCGGAATGAATGAGCTAAAGTCGACCATGTGAGAAATTGTTTGATTATCGGTCATTGATGTATACCGTTAACAAACATGAGACAACTCGCCGATAATGATGATGAGATTCAAGGTATCCCAATACAATCTAGCAAGTGTGAATAAATGAGTTCAAGTTAAACACTTGAGAGAATCTATCAATCATGATACATTGATGTATTCTCACTATCGATATTGAAGGAGTCTGCCACTAATGACTACAAACCCTAAGGTATTAAAAAATGACTCTAGACCTTATTCCGAGAGCAATAAGTTGGAGTCGATGGGAAAATATTTGCTGGAAGGAAGGTATTAAGGAATCCTACATAAATCTAGTGCGAGTGTAAGTCGTAGGCTAATAATGTGGAAGGAATCAGATGAAGAAAATGCAATAACCATACTAAAGCATGTTTCTGGCATACACAACCAATAATGAAAGACGAAAAAATGGTGAGGAATCCACTAATATGGTCAAATGGAAACCAAGGTGCTACATGAATCCAAATGAATAATGTGGAAGGATTAAACAAAGTTTTTCAGTAGAAATCACATGAGAGAATTTTTTGGCCAACACGTTTCGAACCAACAAGTGTGGTTCATCTTCAGGACTAGATGAAGAGGCAGACCATGGCAAAGGCTTAAATAGAGAGCAATGTAGAGACATAATTTCAAGTTATGGCTATATTTGAACAATAATGTTTAAATAAGGAATCCATACAGGTGAGAGTGGTTTTTGATGGAGGAGGAATGACCTGTTGAAGAGTTTTGTGAACCCAACGTTTCGGACTACAAAGTGAGTCCATCATCAGGGGAAGCGACAGAAGATGATCTTTTAAAATTAATGATGTATCCCAGAGCTATGAACATTAATATATATAAAAAAGGGTTATTAAGGAGTGATGAGAGAAATTAGGTCGGCTTATTTTATTTAAAATTTATTTATTTATTATTCATTTATTTATTATTCATTTTTATTATTATTTTATATATATATACATATTTTTATTATTATTATTATTTTTTATTATTTATGTTTATTTATTTAATTGTTATTAATATCATAGTAATTATTAATTTAATTTTTTCTTTGTTATTATTATTAATATTATTATTTATTAACTTTATTTATTTATTTATTTTTATAATAAAATCATTTATTATTATTATTATAATTATTATTATTAGAATGTTATTTATTTATTTTATTAATATTATTAGTTTATTATTATTTTATTTTTTTTTGATAAAAATATATATATATAGATCTATATATATATATATATATATATATATATATATATTATTATTTTTTAACTATTTTATTAATTTGTTTAAATTAATTATTGAATTATTAGTTTATTTACTTGTTTGATTTGTTATTATGTATTAATTTGTTATTACCATCCAATTATTATTTATTTATTTAATATTGTTATTATTCTTAATATTATTATTATTATTTTTCTTTTAATAATTATAAATTTATTGGAAGAGTTTTGTATATATAATTTCTATGATTAATATGATAAATAATAATAATATTCGGATATTATTATTTTATTTTTATTTATTTATTTATATACTTTAATTATTAGTTTATATATTATTATTATTATTATTATTAATATTTAATCTGAGATTTCAAATTATTGCTTTCAAATAATTAATTAGACTTATAGGTTAGGAGAGGTCTTATTACTGCGTTCTGGAGGTGATTTTTATTGATTTAATGTTAACATTATTAAATAATTAAGAAGAGAATCGGATGATATCAAGGTATATGTTAAAGATCTAGAAGAGAAATATAAGAACGATTTAAGGATTAAGGAGGAAGGTTTAGATTTATACCGTTTTTGAGAGAGGAAGGTTAATAAAGGGAAAGAGCAGATCAATGATTTTTTAATGTTTCTAATAAAGGTTTCCAAGTGTTACTCAGTTTTAATCCATCATCACGATTAAGGTTGTTTTTCCTTTTTTCTATTTCAATGGCTTCTTTAATTTTTCTTTTGAGACAATGTTCTTCTTTTTTAACAAGTTTGGCCTCTTCCATGCAGATGTAATGAGAGGAAGCATGCACATGTTCTGCTAAGGCTGATTTAGAAATTCTTTCTCTTCTTAAGTCAGCAGTGTGTTCCTTGATTCTAACCTTAAGCGATCTTCCTGTTTCACCTATGTATTCTTTGCCGCATGAGCAAGGAATCACATAAACACCTTTCTGAAGGTTAGGGTTTATAGGATCTTTAACAGAGTTGAATAAACCTCTAATAGTGTTAGCAGGGGTGAATGCTACACTAATGTTATGTTTATTAAGAACTTTAGAAATTTTGTCTGTGGTACCTTTTATGTAAGGAATGGAGATCTTAGGATTTGATAAGTTTTGATCCTTAATATTATTGTTATTTTTATTTAGGGATAGGTGCATGGCTTTCTTAATGGTATTTCTATTATAGCCATTTAGTTCAAACACTTTGTGAAGATGGTTGAGCTCATCGTTCAAATGGTCAGGGTCTGATATTCTAACAGCCCTAGTGGTTAAGGTTCTAATGATGCCTATCTTTTGTTTAGGGTGATGGTGAGATTTTGCATGAAGATATCTTTCAGTATGGGTTTTCTTTCTATAGACTTGGAAACTAAGAGGCCCTTCTTTTTTAGTTAAAAGGACATCAAGAAAAGGAAGCTGGTTGTTGTTTTCAATTTCAATGGTAAATTTTATGTGGTTAGAGAGGCTATTTAAGTGATTGAGGAATAAATCAAGCTTTTCTTTTCCATGACTCCACTTAGCAAATATGTCATCTACAAACCTTTTCCATTCTTCAGGGGTGTATGGAAATGACATGAGGGCCTTCTTCTCAAAGTGCTCCATGAAGATGTTGGCAATTATGGGGGATAGAGGAGAACCCATAGCCACACCATGGGTTTGTTCATAAATTCTGCCTTTGAAACTGAAGTACGAAGATTTCAAGCATAGTTCCACAAGATCCACAGTATCCTTATCAGTAAGGTTTCTCATGATTTCAATGGCTTCATCAATAGGAATCATGGTATAGAGGGATACAATGTCAAAGCTGACCATAAGATCTTCATCTTTCATTTCTATGCCATTAATCCATTGAACAAAAGAATAAGAGTCTTTAATATAAGAAGGGGTATTACCAGATAGGGGTCTGAGTTTTTTGGCAAGGTATTTAGCCAATAGGTAAGTAGGGGAGCCTATGGTGTTAACTATCGGTCTCAGAGGAATGTTAGGTTTATGGACTTTAGGGGCCCCATAAATTCTGGGAATAATGGTACTATTAGGGATTAATTTCTTTTTAGTGGCATCATCTAAGGATGATTCTTTGATTTTATGAATAACCTCACGCATGATTTTCTCACTGGGATCTTTGTTAATTATTTTATAACAACCACTATTGTTTAGATGATCTTCCATTTTCTTGTCATAATCACTTCTGTTCATGATCACTGTGGCATTGCCCTTATCTGCTTTAAGGATGACTATGCTTTTATTATTTCTTAGGGTGTTTAAGGCTCTTTTTTCTTCTTTATAAATGTTAGATGAAGGAGGTTTAGCAGTCCTCAGGATTTTAGCAATATCTTGTCTGATTTCTTCACTTTTTGCTACATCTAAGTTTTTTATGGCTATTTCAATGTTACTGATAATCTCTTCTATGGGAATTTTACTTGGTGTTATGGCAAAATTCAGCCCTTTTTTCAAGATAGATTCAGCTGCATGATCAAGGGAGAAGTCAGATAAATTAATGACCTGGGCTTTGTCAGATGACATTATTAAATTGTTTTGAGGGTTTTGGGTTTCTAAACTTGTAGCTGGGTTATTAGCTAAGATTTTTGATTTATTCATATTAATGGTTATATCAGCACTCTTTTCATTTGGTGAACTGATGGGAGTGTTGCCACGCCTGCTAAGTATGCCTCTGCTGATATCCTGGGTCACAGCCCCATCATTTTCCATCTTACTTATATGCGGATTTCCAACTTGACCATTATAATCTTCACAAGTAACCAAACTTATTGTCACCGAACCAGACTGCCCCTCCTGCGCCAATGGATTGTTCACACTGATGAAATTGTTCCCAGCGTTCAACGATTGATGTAATTCTGAATGCCGTGAATCTAGGACCGAGCTGCCATGATTAGTTTCAAAAGACTGCGTTCTGGAGGACGAGCTGATTTGAGTGCATTGAACAGATCGAGGGTTGTCTAATGGCCGCATTTCCAATCCATTGTTTATCGAATTTTGTAAATCTGCATGCTGCGTTCTGGAGGACGTGCTGTTCTGAGCGCCGGTTTGAGAAGATTTATGGTTATCTAATGGCCGTAATTCCCATCTGTTATTTATCGAATTTGATGCGGAGTTTATCGAATTTAATACGGAGTTTGATTCTGATCCAGTTTGAGAAGGGACGCAGTCAAGAGGCTTAACCACAGATGGGAGTTTGTTCTGCTTTATTTGCATTCTGGACGAAGCATTTCCGTGAGCACACACAATGTGATCTTCTCCAATGTTGCATAAATTATTGAACTTTTTTAGTTTTTTGCTGATGTCTTTAGTTAACCAATTTTCCGCCCTTATGAATGTGATGGCATCCAAAGATTGCCAGAAATCTTTTCTAAGATGCGCAGAGAGGTTTAGATGAGCAGAAAGAAGTTTCTGTGAAGTTTTTATTAATCTAGCCCTGACCCATTTGATTTCATTTCTGACCAATGAATCACTTAATTTTTTGAAACTAGATAGATTTCTGAACCGAAGAGGATGCTTGCAGATGGCAAATTTAGGAATGACATTATTATCCCTGCAATTTTTAAGAAAATTTAAATTGGAAATGAGTTTAGCTCTGGACAATCTTAATTTTTCAAAATCTGAAGCGCTGTCCATCATATCCCTTCCATGGTAGGACTTGATGTTGTTAAATAAGGAATCCATACAGGTGAGAGTGGTTTTTGATGGAGGAGGAATGACCTGTTGAAGAGTTTTGTGAACCCAACGTTTCGGACTACAAAGTGAGTCCATCATCAGGGGAAGCGACAGAAGAAAATAAAATAATAATAAACTAATAATATTAATAAAATAAATAAATAACATTCTAATAATAATAATTATAATAATAATAATAAATGATTTTATTATAAAAATAAATAAATAAATAAAGTTAATAAATAATAATATTAATAATAATAACAAAGAAAAAATTAAATTAATAATTACTATGATATTAATAACAATTAAATAAATAAACATAAATAATAAAAAATAATAATAATAATAAAAATATGTATATATATATAAAATAATAATAAAAATGAATAATAAATAAATGAATAATAAATAAATAAATTTTAAATAAAATAAGCCGACCTAATTTCTCTCATCACTCCTTAATAACCCTTTTTTATATATATTAATGTTCATAGCTCTGGGATACATCATTAATTTTAAAAGATCATCTTCTGTCGCTTCCCCTGATGATGGACTCACTTTGTAGTCCGAAACGTTGGGTTCACAAAACTCTTCAACAGGTCATTCCTCCTCCATCAATAATGTTTAAATTATAATATTAGTTTATTAATATATTAAAAACAAATATTATTAAGTAACAGCTATATTAAACAGCTAGTTTTTGAAAAAATATATTTAAATAATGATCTTATTTAAATATTATGGATGTATTCTACCAAAAGACTTTGTTTAACTCATTATGGATCACAGAAGCTTGAATACAGAGAAAAATGTGGAAGGAATCAGATGAAGAAAATGCAGTAACCATACCGAACCACGTTTCTGGCATACACAAGATTTGGCTAGCGCACGACAAAAGCCCTCTAAACCAACCAATAATGAAAGATGACACAAAGGTGAGGAATCCACCAATAGGGTCAAATGGAAACCAAGGTACTCCATGAATCCAAATCTGTGATAACATAAGCTAATGTCGAACACAAGGGAAAAAACTCAGTCAAAGACCCATGATACTGATTGATGTTGAGAACAAGGTCACTTATCAACGATGGAAATAGGGCTAAGGTGTAGCTCTAGGCCCACTCTCAAAGGAATTTGTCAAAGTGGATAAGAGAATACCCTCCAACAAGAAGTCATTAGAGAGCTTCTTAGCCAACATGAGAAAAGGACCAAATAGTTGATGTGATATTGAACATAACTTTGATAGATTAGGTATGGCCAACTGAAAATGAGTCAAGAGACACCGCAGAAACGCCAACTCAGGTTTACTTCCCTTGGAAAAAATCACGACTCAAATGTGATTGTATGGAAACATATGATAACTTTGTATAAGTTTTTCATGCGGGAGGCATAAACAAAATCTCCATATGATTGGAAGAAGTAACCAACCAGAGGAGTACTGACTCAATAACAAGGTTATGGCTCTCTTAAATCAAACTAAAGCCCATCCTGATGGAGGAAAGACTTTCTTTGAGTGATTTGTTCAAGGGAGGCACAACTGACTCTTGCTGCTATCAAATATGGAAGTAAAGTCCCGTTCCATCTCTTTTTGGAATATATAAGTTTTTTGGTGTTTTTGATATTTGGAAAGCCTGAAAAAGAATAAAAGAATGTCTATGGTACAGTGGAAAGAACAAGTGTCCATATACAAATGTGCTAGTTTCTAGGAGGGGACATTCCTATGCTCAATGCAAAGGTGACGAAACTGGTCAATGACACTCAAAGGAATGTTTTTTCCACAGCCAAAAGGTGTCAAGTTCCAAAGACTAAGTGATTGGAAGGTTGATTTTGCAGAAATACATGGTCAAAGAGTGGCTTATACACGAGTCCAAGTGAAGTCGACTTAAGGACAAAAGGTACAAATGGTCAACATGCAATGCAACAATAAAACTAAACATATGGGAGCCTCTAGGGCATAAAGCCATAAACATAGCGAAGAATAAGGAGAATGAAACTTCATTGCAAAAATCATGGCAAGACTAATGAGGACTCCCGAGCCTACTCAATCTTTGCAGCATGGGCAACATATGCTAGCGAGGATCTAACTAAAAATACCATGTAAATGATGGCTCCACCATCATGTCATGATTTTATATGTTGGTGAGTGAAATGGTTTTAAGAATCATAACACAATGGGGTCGACCCTATGGAAACATGCCATAGTATGGAGGCTAGAATGCATAATGCAATGGAAAAATTGATCTTCCCTAACCTATATGCTAGTGACAAAAATGATACCTGCCATGACGAGTAAACAATCATATAATAGAAGTTGTAGAAGAAGTCTCAAAGTCTTAAATTTGACCTGAAAGACAACCTATCCTAGCACTCAAAGCCAAAAGGTCACAAAGTTTAAAAAATTTAAAAATAAAACATAAATTTTGTAAAAGTGGGTTTTAAAAGTTTTTGAAATTACAAGTTATAAATAGACCTTTTGACTCAACAAACCTCATTTTTGTTTTGAACAATTGAGAGAAAGAGCTTTGGAGCAAAGAACAACAACCATAATCCACCCTATTTCTCGGCCCGAATAGTTACCAAACTTCCAGGTAATCCTCAAATTCGATTTCTCAATGAATTTTTCTATATTTCAAGAATTTTTTCAAGAATTTTACCGTAGGAAATTTGTTTATAGAATTTTACTCTGCACGTATGAAGATTGGGCATATTGAAGGCATGTATCACTAATCCCTATACGTGACTGTGTATGAAATGAACCCACGTGTGTGCAGTGAAAATTTTTAAATTACGAATTTCAATGCATAAAAATACTTGAATTGCAGGATGACTATCACATGGAAGGAAAGAGATCACAATGCAGTGGATAATGAGGTAATGAATGATCCATTAGCACTGGATACATTGAGAGTGTGTGGATTATTGAAAATTTTCAAAATGCCAAATATGAAAACCAACACTAGGTTGCTAGAAATGCTTGTGAATTATTGGGATCCAGAAGAAGATGCTTTTATGATTGATCAAATGCCTTTGTGAATTTAAGTAGAAGATATCTACTTCATCGCTGGACGTTCCCAGAGAGGAGATCTAGAGCTAGTTAACTTGCAAGGGAAGGCTCAAGGAAGCTTCAATGTGGACGATTACATTTGCATCTAGTTCCTCGGAAACAATGAAAAGGTAGGGACAGCGATCCCAATCAAAAATGTTGAAAGCATGCCCCTTAGAATCATATTTTTTACCATTGTGAGGGTATTAGGATCAATTTCATTTCATCAAACATCATGTGTTACAATGAGCCTAGCAGTTGATTGGTGTACAACACTCATAATCAATCTGAAAAAACAACTTACTTCTATTATAAAGAGTAATACCAAACATTTTGGGTATGGTACCATCCTTTACACTTTCTTCTTTGAGAGGATACCAGGACTTTGACCTAAAGTGTTGTCTACCATCAGCAACCCAGGAGATCCACAGATAGGTAGATGGGATGACTTGATGAAGAGACTAGGGGTGTCAAGGTCCCTAGAACAACATTTGATGATGAGTTCTTCCTTTGCTAGGAACAACAAGTCATTGCCATCAAGGACTACCCCTATGTAGGCATGAAATTAAGAGTCAATCCAGATCTAGTGCTTCCACCTGATGTTGCATGGGGTGCCATTGGTAGAATTATTTTAATTTTTTGAAGTTATTTTATTTTTTTGGATTTCAAAAGTTATGAATTGAAATGTTTTTTGATGAGACAAAAATTCTTACAAAATTGTTTGATCATGATAGAGATGTGGGACTGGTAAGACCTGAGGGTCTAACCAAACATAGGCGTCATGGAAGAGATGCGGATAGTGTTGCAACTAAGACTAAGTGACTCCTCCATACTGTATAGAGGAACTTGGAGAGATTGACTCACCAGGTACCTATGTAAACGATAGAAGATGTAATAGAGCCTATGCGGAGATGCGTGGTAGGAGTACCACTAGATTAGGTGTGGCAGTTCCGAAGGGTGGCTACTATCATCATCTTCTTTAGCGATGCACTTTCGCGGCTGAACCCATAGATATATATTAGAGATGTCCAGATTTTTATAGACATGATTGGGTGTAAGCCCTAATTTTGTAGAACATTTTGTCACAATTTTGTATAATATTTTGAACATAAAACGTCTATGTATATACAAATGATTTCATGATGTGATGACCATACATAAATATGAATTTTTATTATTTTTTATTTTTAATGCGATGAATGATTAATATGCCAATCTAATTCTTGATTGGCTATGGAATCAACAAATGAGCTTTTTGGTCATGGAATATGAATAAATATGATAAAATTAAATGATCTTTGTAATAAACTCACTCTCAGAAATTGGCGATATAAATAAGGATCTCACACATTATGTATGTTGTTTAACTAAGAAACCACGAGTTGTGAATCAAGTATAGTATTAACAAATCAATAGCAAGACATATTGCTTCAAGTAGTAAGTTAACAAATGCTGTTTATTCGGCAACATTGTTTGAAGCGGGGGCCGATACATATGCATATTGAAAGCAACAACTGACCTGATGGATAGTAAATCATGCAAGCTATGGAAGCCAAATTCTGGGTATGTTGACTAGCACCATCGGTGAATGTTGGGCACGAGATCCCCTGAGGGTAGTTTTGGGGCTTAAAGCATAGTTTGGTCCAACTTTTGTAAAGACTCCGCATTTTATGGTCGCAGAGCACATAGATGTTAAAGAGTTAAAGGGTTGTCTGCCCGTATTTTGACGATGTAATGTCGGTTGTAGAATATCTACCAATGGTCCGCGGACCATGGGATTATATAAATAGAGCGAAGCTCTAAGTAGATCGAAAGACAAGGATAGCTTTGAGTAGAAGTCTATGTTTTGGGTCATAGCGTAGGTAGAGGCTTTACAAATGAGTGCGCAGAGGCCTAGAAGTCTGCAACTGAGTGCACAGAACCCTGCAGTTGAGTGCGCAGGGTGAGTCTAGTCTGTTAGCATCTGGAATTATTAATAGAGAAGAGTATTCTATAATTTCTGTGTCTTTAGTTCCTATTTATGAATTTTTTATATTGGGTACGAACTTCACTTCTAATGCTTATATGATACATGAATGTGTATAACTGTATTGGTTAAGTGAACGCAAGTAAGAACATCTTTTTACGCAAGCTCACTAAGATCTATTAATAAGATGAGTAAGATATGTAGCGTAGTTTTGGAAATATCACAGATCTCTACCCTAGTAGCGCAAAAGGACTTCAGTCGCTGGTTAGGGCTGCATGGAAGCCGATTGTAACATTTCATGAAAGTACTGAAGGGTAGGGCAGAGGGATAAGCAACCTGCACGAAGGCAGGTATAGTTGGAATAAAACGACATCACGTCCATCTCAAGGGTACAGAAACTTGGTTCCAACATCCCTCCATACTGCTTCGGTGGAGACTTCAATCTGTGCTCTACGGGCTGATGCCTAAAGGGACAGTAGTGTAGGGATTTGTTTGGCTAACTAACTCTGAACCTGGGTTACGCCCCCACAAGCCAACAAATTGTTTCATTGTCAGGACCAAAATCTGAATAAGATATGTGTGATGTCATATCACTGAAATCCAACTAAGAAAGAAATCAAAGGCTTGTTGGACAAAAGGATTCACAAGTTCATGGCGCAGGAGAACAGAAATTTGCGACTCTCAAAAGAATACTGGTTGGGCCAATACCTATATACGGAGATCCACAAAATCATTTTCACCTCTTTCCCTACTAAGATATACAAGTGGATCGTGAAGCTAGTAGATAGCCAAGGAAGGTGAAAACTTGATGGTCCTATTATGTGGACCCTAGAGCTAGTGCGAGGTTGGAAGCATCAGGGGATAAGATCGTGCACGTCATCGATCATTGGCTTGATTATATTATAGGAGGATTTGTTACTGAGTTCACGGTCGACTCCTTAGCTAGCTATAGCGAGGCAAAGCAACACTTTTTCAAAGGGCTGCGAGGTAAGTACGTAAAATCTCTGAATAATTGGATTAGAATGTTGTTGTGCGAAAAAAGGGTTATGCAGTTACCTTGATGTTTAGGACTACGCGAAGCGGAAAAAGTTACAGAAACGAAGGAAATAAGCATTCTGAGTATAGACCCTTGGTTTCACCACTGCGAAGGGATGAAGAGGGGATAACGAAGGTCTCTCCTCAAAGTGCTATTCAATTGATAAGACAGGGATTTTCGCGAATACCACCTCTGCCCACACCACCTCCATCTTCACCACCATCACCTCCAACTTCACCCACACCACCTCCACCACCACCATGATTCAGTATGGCAAACACAGTGAAGTTTCCTTTGTTCAAAGGCTTGGGAAATGAGGACCCAGACCAATTCTGGTTCATTGTGAGGGTTGTATGGGAAGTTCAAGGTGTTACATATGATAACATAAAGAAGGTAACACTGGTTAGTGCTCTGAAAGATCACGTGCTAACCTGGTATATTAAGTACTCCAGCGATAACCCGAATGCTAGAGTAGTGGACATCCAAACAACACTGAATAGGGAATTTAGCAGGCCTAAATCTAAAGCGCAGTCAATTGTGGGATTCAAAGAGATCACGATGCTACCAGGTGAAACGCCTTGGGAACTAGATCAAAGGCTGAAATGTACAATCTATGAAGCCAACATGACTTTGACAGATGGAAACATTGTGAGTGGTTTGTGACTTCGCTACTACCACATTTAAGGAGTGCGCTATTGCAACAAAAGATAAGAACTAAGGCATAGGCCCTAGATATTTCCATGAGACTATACGAGACTCTAATGAAAGATCCTAAGCTAGGAGTTCAGTAGATCCACGTGCAGTTGAAGAATCTATGCCTTGAGATGCAAAGCTTGAAGTAGGATAGACGGTTCGGCTAGAGGTACGCAAAGAAGTATGGTGCGTGAAATGCAAGAGTCAGGGTCATGAGAAAGACCATTGCCTGGTCTTCAAAAATTACATTGCAAGAGGAGGAGCAATGCCTTTAAGGTCAGAAGCTCAAGCAAGGCCTAGCACAGTGCTTGCTTTGTGGTACGATATCTGTCAAATAGCTAGAAAACATGCCATGGCCAGCTGCCACTTGTTACAAAAGTATATGCAAAGTCCAAAATAGTTGTTCTGCAACTTTTGTAGGTCGGTGGGACATGATGTGTGTACTTGTAGGAGATATGAATTGATGATGGATAGAACTCCCACCTATAGGGTTCAGGATGAAACGCGACCCCTTGACCCAGATTTAGGGATGGCATGGATAGGATTTCAAGGGCGTAGACGAGACCAAGGTGGAGGAGGACCTGGTAGAGGTCACAGATAGTTGATTTGCTACAATTGCAGAGGGCCAAGATACTATGCTCACGATTGCACTAATCCAATGCACCTGTCGTGCAAGTCTTGTATGCTATTTGATCATGAGACCGAAGATTGTCCTACACTAATAGCTAGGATACGCGACAAAGGAGTGCTACTGCCTTCCCCAACACAGAACCTATAGATGATGAGGTTTGAGTCATCTGAGGAAGACCCGAAGGTAAATATAGTGCTCCCAAGTGGCATCCCGATAGTGGATGACAAGGGAAAACAGTCGAAAGACATTCAATTTGGAGAATGCTTGGGAAACCTTCATGGAAGCTAAGAAGAGCTTCACTAAGGCCTCCACTTTAGGAAGCAAAGATAAATCGGAGCCGTAGATGGACCCCTCTATGCTGACAACTTTCCTGGAAACCTGTATGAAGTTACCGTGCGACAATAAGGCTATGAAAGGGTTATAGGAACTGATCAATAGATGTGGTGGGACTACGCCAGGTGAACCACGCGTATTCCCCAAGATCAGAAAACATAAGGCAAGGACAGGACGTGAAATCAGACTCACCGCGCAGATCAAAGAATACGAAATGGATCAAGTCATTCTAGATTTGGGATTAGATGTGAATGTTCTACCAAAACAGACATGGGAGAGAATGGGGAGACCTGTACTACAATGGTATCTAATTCAACTAAGGATGGTGAACCTGCAGAAAATAATACCCATGGGGCGGCTACAGGGAATAACCGTTGATATTGAGGGAGCAAGCGCGCTGGCAGATTTTGAAGTAATAGAGATTGTTTATGACAACAATCCCTACACTGCACTCTTGGGAATTAATTCGGCTACTGATATGAATAGGGTGATCAATCTGAAGAAGAAAAAGATGATTTTTGAGAAGAAGTCACTACCTGTAATAACACCCTTGGATCCTGCTAAAGGATCACGCTACATGGAGTCGGTCTGCGACTACGAAAGTGATGATGACTTGGAATACATATATAAGATAACAATGCAAGACCAAGACTAGGTAAATCCCAACATGGATGGGAACATTACATGGGAGTGCAAGAGCTCTTGCACTTCGGATTCCGACAAAGAAATAGAATGCTAGAAAAGTCAGTTACATGAAGTAGCTAGGCTAAATTGTAATATGATGACCACGTCTTTGTGCTGTGTATCATCAGAGGTAAGGAATTTGCCTATTTATGATGGCCTAAATGAGGTAGATATCTTTTTGGATGAATTTGAAATGGAGGTGCCAAAAAAACATCAAAACCAGGCCTTGGACTGGGTGCCGCATGCTACACCTGTAATATGGTGGGTACACACAAGGGAAGTTTTAAGGATTGGCGCGAATGTAGGAGAATGATGTGAACATGATTTGGGAAGCCTAAGATGCGACTGACAAACAAATCTGATGGATAGAATGACCCACACACGCATCTAGCCAAATGGACATAGGCTTACGGAGAAAAGCCACAACCTGAGTGGGTTCACCTATTATGTCATACCCTGGATGTTATCCTAATGAATTGGTATGTAGAAATATAGCTTCGCCATGGGACAGGTGAATGAGATATCTTGTGCGAAGGATTTATGATGACATTCAGATTTGAGGATGGGTTTGACAGTATTGAGGAAGCGCTACAAGAGGTGAAAGCAAGCATCTTTAGGATAGCGAAGATCCTTTGGACCTGACGCAGCGTGAATGGGATACTCAGCTGAGTCGCACAATGGAATGTTATAATGTAACTGTTGAAGAAGAGGACAAGGATCCGCGGAAGATTAACATTCGAGAGACAGAAGGCCACCGTGAGGTTCAGGGACCATAGATTGAGAACCCTGATATAACCGCGCCAGTGAAAACTAGATAGGTGAACGTTGGTATGGAGGCAGAACCCAAGTTCGGAAATATTGGAGACTACTGGGATGATGTGATGGTAGATAAGGTCGTTGAATTACTTCGCGAATATCAAGACTTATTCCGTACCAAGTTTACATATTTAAAAGGAATAATCAGAGACCTATGAGTGATGAATATCACACTAAAGCCTGACACGAAGCAAGTTAAGCAAAGGCCTTACCACCTAAATCTGAAATACAAGGAGAAGGTCTGTTTAGAGCTAGACAAAATGCTAGCAGCAGGCATCATTGAGCCGATGGAAGAGTTTGATTGGGTAAGCCCAATGGTGGGGTAAGAGAAGAAGCAAAAGGATGAGATAAGGATATGCGTGGATCTTAGAAAGCTAAATGATGCCTGTGTGCATGATCCATTCCCAACTCTGTTCACAAATGAATTGTTGGATAATGTAGGTGGCCAAGAAGTATACTCCTTCACTGATGGGTTCTTTGGGTACCACCAAATCAAAATCACACTGGAGGATAGGAGCAAGACAACCTTTGCGACTGCGTGGGGTTGCTTTCAATATACTCTAATTCCGTTTGGGTTGAAGAATGCACCTACTATATTTTCGTGCGTGGTTGTTGCGGCATTAAAGGAATTTATTCATATGTTTCTGGAGGTCCATTTTTACAACTAGACTTTATTTGGATTGGTTAAGAGCCATGTAGCGATCTTGCGCTTGATGTTGGATACTTGTCGAAGATACCAGATCGCACTCAACCTTAAGAAGTGTCTGTTTTGTGTTCCTTTTGGAAACCTATTGGGACATATGGTTTGCAGACAAGGGCTGATGGTAGACCCCGGGAAGATTGTGGTGATTCTAAACTTGGAAGTGCCGAGAAGTGTGAAACAACTGCGCGCTACCTTGGGACATATGGGATATTACAGAAATTTTATCAAATATTATGCCCAGATCACCGCGCTGATGGAAAAATTATTGAAGAAGGATGTCTCTTTCTGTTGGAATGATGACAGTAAGAAAATCTTGGATATATTAAAAAAAAGATGGTTTTCGCACTGATTGTAGTCTTCCCAAACTGGAAGAAGGAATTTCATGTACATGTTGACGCATCATGTATGACACTGGGGGTAGTACTAACACATGATGGTGGAGAAGGCTTGGACCACCCTATCGTGTTCGTAAGTCAAAGATTATCCAAATCAGAGAAGAAATATTCCACCACAGAACACGAAGGGTTAGCTATGGTCTATGCACTCCAAAAGTATCGAAACTACTTGCTAGTGGGTCACTTTAAGATGTATATGGACCACTGTGCACTAATGTACCAGGTCAATAAGCCTGTGTTGGGGGGGGTGCACCTACAGATGGCTATTATTGTTTGAGGAATACGATTTTGAAGTAGTTGTTAAGCCTAGATGATTGAACACTGGACCTGATCACTTGTTGTGCATCCGGACAGGGGAGGAAACTACTAATTTGGAGGAAGGATTACCTGACAGGTAGCTTTTTGTTGTGCGTGTCATGGGTGGAAATTTTGAAGATATAATACACTTCCTAACAACTGGAACTATGCTGGAAGGATACTCTATCCAACAGAAGAAGGAATTAGTGGTGCACACTGCAGACTTCTCTATCATTGCTGGGCATATATACAAAATGGGGAATGATGAAATACTGTGAAGGTATGTACCTGAGTTTGAACGAAGAAGCATCCTCACGGATGCTCATGGGGGCACTACGGGAGGACATTATGTAGTGAGAGAAATCGCGTAGAAGATTCTATGCGTAGGTTTGTGGTGGCCAACCCTTCATCAGGATTCAAAAGCATATTGTAGGGCATGCGACGTATGTCAAAGAACAGGTAGGCCATCGTGGAGGGATGAAATTCCTTTGAATCCAAAAATGATGTTGCAACCTTTTGAAAAATGGGAAATAGATTTTGTAGGACCTATTCAGCCCTAAGGAAAGACAGGCGTGAGGTACATTATCACTGCAACATAGTATTTGATTGGGTAGAAGCACAACCGTTGAAGAATTTTATGCGCACGACTGCTGCAAAGTTTCTATTTGAACATGTATTGATGTGATTTGGATGCCCAAATATCTTTATGAGTGATCAGGGTACGCACTTTTTGAACAAAACCATCAGGGCACTGATGGAAGAATTTCAGGTGTATCATCAAAAGAGAAAACATTATCACCCATAAGCTAACAAGACAGTGGAGGTGTTCAGCGAAGTGCTTGAAAAAGCGTTGACCAAGGTATGCAATGCTCAGCGAAGTGATTGGGACCTACGCATACCTACAATATTATGGGCTTATCGAATGGCATGCAAAAAGTTAACAGGACACACACCCTTTAGGTTGGTATACGGGGTTGAAGCAGTGATGCCTATGGAATACATCATCCCTAGTCTACGCATAGTAGCTCTCACAAGTATGACAAATCGCGGAGCCCTGGAAGAAAGGCTCGCACAATTGGATATGCTAGAAGAAGACAAATTTTTGGCAATATTTCACTAGCAAATCCAAAATTAGCGTGAAAAGGCATGGCACAATCGACATATTAAGCTGTGCACCTTTAAGGTGAATGAATTGGTGCTGTTGTATGACAGTAAGTTTGATAAATTTCCAAGGAAACTCAGAATGGATTGGCTGGGGCTGTATGTTATTAAGGAGATTACTGATGGTGGCGCGGTCCAACTGGTTAAGTTAAATAGAGATCCCTTCCCAGGAAAAGTAAATGGAAATCAATTAAAGCCATACATAGGTGGCCCGACCATCTGACTAGCCGACAGAAGCATAGTTTTAGGACTCCAAGCAGATGAAAGGAGGCGCATGACTATAAACTACACTGCCCGGGAGCTGCACGACTTTAGGATTGCGTGAAGTAGCGCAATGTCACAGGGTCTGCGATAGTACGAAAACAACTGCGCTAGCACGTGGGTTTGCCGGAAAGTGACCATTAAAGTCACTATTCACGATTTGATGGTTGGTTTGAGGCCAAATGGAGTGGGCGACAGGAATTTGTGATACTTAATGGTTAGATTCTTGAAAATCTACCTCCAATCTAGCATTAATGGGCCGAATGTGGGGGGAACGGTCGAATTCAAATTCAAAAGGTCCTATAAATTACAAGTGGTTGTCCAGTGAGATCAATTCCTACACCCATAAATTGTTTGAATCAGATCAAGAGACATGGTTCTATGTTTTGATTTTTGCAAATTGTAAACAAATCGTTCCAAATACTCCTCTAAATTTTCATCCTCTTGTTGATTCATTCTAATGATATCATCTTTAGAATCTTTTGATCTACAATAAGGTTGGTATTTCTTTAGGAATATTTTTCTCATGCCATCCCAATCAGTTATTGCATGTTCACCAAGTCCCATGAACCATCTTAATGTTGATGCTTTTAATGTTGCTGGGAAAAGTCTAAGCCTATGGGCATCATCTGTGTAACCATATGTTCGGCATACTATGTCAAATTCAAACAAGAATGAATCTGGATCTTCTGAAGCCATGCCATAAAAGCTTGGTAACAGAGATGGAGGTATGTTTTTCATTTTTATTTCCTCATCATAATTTTCTCCTCATTCTTGAATAGGAAATTTAAAGGTTGACGATTCCTCCTCTCTTCGATCTTGATTTTGTGGTCCTCTTGCTAATCCTCCTCCTTCCTCAGCCATTTTGATAGGTTCCTTTGTTGATTTAATTTCTTGTTCAGTGTGACTTGTTTCAAAGAGAAATTGTTCTAGTGATTTTTCTCCTTCTTGAGATTTTTCAAAATCAGTAGATTTAAGGAGAGATTGTTGAGTTATTTTGATACTTTCTCTTTTTATAGAGGATTCAGGGAGATGTTTCTTCTTTGATTCGTATGCCAATAGAATTTGTCTCTCAATGAGTGTGAGTCTTTGCCATAATTTTTGTTTATCCTCTAATTCTTGTATGGTGACTTTCCCAGCTGGTGTTGAGCGTTCAATTTTTCCTAAAGGGTCTGCTCCTAGTGGTGGATTAGTTTTTGGATGGGGGGTTTTTATGAATCTACCTTTATCATCTCTAGGTCTAGACATAAGTAAACATGACTTCTAAAATGATGAATTAAAATTAAATCTATGTTTTTGTTTGTTTTTGTTTATTTTTTTGAAATCCTCTAGTTGTGCCTCCCTGGCAACGGCGCCAAAATGTAGAGACCAATCCAGGGTTCTAGATTAGACTAAATTTAATGTCAACCAAGGTAGGTAAACTTAGAGGCACATGTCTAAATTTTATAGACCTAAAAGGATCTAATCTGTCTAAATAAGTGTCTAGTGTGACAGGCTACAACACTCTTTTACAAGAGATTGAAGTATGTTTCCTTTCACAATTTAAACACTTATATCATCTAATTTAATTAACTGTTCTAAAAACAAAGTGTTACTAGTCTGAGTTCTCAATCCTCTTACAAGGATATATTTCACAAAAACTCTTTCAAAATAACACAATAAGCATACTAAAAATAAAATTCATGAAAACGGAGTTCATAGAAATATTTTGAAATTCAATGTTCAATTAAACCTTTTACAAGGACTTATTCAATAATTTCGCAATTGAATTTTCAAGCTACTACTATGAATCATAAAATAACAATCACAAGAACTTCTAATTAAATTGCTAAACTCACAGGCAATGAAATGAAATAAAACGCTATTCAGATTTGAATACTAAATTCTATGAAACAGAAAAGAAAGTGTACCAATCCTCACGTAGGGGCCCTTCCACGCTTTGATGGTACACTTTGAAAAACTTCAAGTGATAAAAACGTTAACTCATAAACACCATAATTGATGAAATTCTGCCTTTGATTAAGTTCTGAGAATAGATTACATTAAAAACAGAGTTCTGGAATACGCTTACAACCTTAAGTCTGCTCTTTTCAATGTCTTCAATAGCATTCTTTTTTAATAATAATCAAAATCCTCCTATTTATTAAAATTTACAACCCAAAAGGCTGTTTTCGTTCTTCCTAATCCTAACTGATTTCTAAAACAAATCGAAATCAGTTTAGGGTCCCTAATCTTAAGAAAAAGATCAAGTATCTTCATTATAACTTCAGATTTTTCTACTGAATAGGCTGGGTTTGACCAACATTGACCATGTATTCAGGAACTCCAAATTCGATGATAAATAGATTTTCCACCATGTATGTATATCCTAGATCACTTCCTTATCTCCTCTTTTGATTTTCCTACCATGCCACATGTCACAACATAAATCAATTAGAGGAAGTCATTACATCCTGTAATTTTGTTGAAAAATTCCAATTTTTAACATAAAAGTCCATAAATTAGATTTAATGTAAAATAATAATTATAATGCTTCATTAATCAATTTCAATGGACTATGAGGAGTTTATGGAAGAAAATGGTAGATAAATGATGGATTTTTAGAAGAAAAGAATAGCAATAAAATAGTACCAACATCTCCCCCAAACTCAATGATTTAGCATGTCCTCATGCTAATCCTGATGTGCTCCCTTTATACTCTGTTTCTGCTTGTGCCTTTGCTGCTTGTAGAAATAAATCTACATTCTTCTGAACTCGGGATTCATGTTTCATATTCTTATATTTTTCTTTGAGAACTTTTTTCTGAGTGTACCATTTTGTCGCCCATTTGCATATTTCAGTTTGATCAGTCTTAAGTTCTTTGACTTTCTTCTTCAGTTTCTCATTTTTCTACTGAATCTTCTTGCTCTGAGCTCTCAACATTTCATTTTCCTTCTTTATGACCTTCTCTAACATGTTTGCTTCCATCAATTCCTCTTTTAGCTCTTCAATCTGTTTCTCTAACCTTCTCTGTTTCTTGTTTGTAGGTGCTGGCTCTTTCCTTTCTCCCTTGTTACTCTCAGTTTCCATTTTTGCTTCCTGTTCTGGCTGTGAATTAGCACTGCTTTCAATTTCCATTGGTGCATTTGCATTCGGCTCTGGTTGATCATCTTGTGTCTGATTCCTTTTTATTCTCCTTGATCTTCTCTTATAAGTAGTGAAAATTTTATCTTTTTCAATTTTCTTGGCAGTTTCTTGCCTCATCCTTCTTGTCCTTACACTACTTCTGGGTTGAGGAACATTGCTTGAATTAAGATCAGGGATTTCCTCATCAATATCAATCATAAACTTTGTGCTTTCTTGCTTTTCATGTTCATCTTCTCTACGTTTGATGTGATTGTCAATTAAAAATTCTTTCCATGTTTTTCCTCTCCTATGCAACTCAAATTCAATTAGAATTTTGATCAAAACAAAATGATACAAACTCCTATCTTCATTACCTTTCTATTTCTAAATTGTCTTTGACATTTTAGTCAAACTTTGTAAGAGAAAATAGGGCTGACTGATAGTGCATTGACCTTTTAAGTGCAATAGAATTTTTATGTGATATATGTATACTATAGTGTAATGTCCTTCACATGTAACAAATTTTTTAATAATGTATACCATCTCATCCCATGGGTGAATTAGACAACCTCTAGGAACACTCTTTTTCCAATTGACAGAGGAAACCCTTGACCTAGACATAAATTGAGTCCATGATTTTTCTCTAAATTGCTTGGTTTTGAAATACTTTTCCCCTTCTAGACTGATTTCCAATGTTTGTGCTATTGTATCCTCTGAAATTCTAAAAGAGAAATTTCCTATTAAAGCTTTCTCTCCATTGAAGGAAAATGCAAATTGCTTCGTAACCTCTTCATTATTTCCATTAAATTTCTCTAGAAAAGACAACCAGTGTTTTTCCCTTAAAATCTTGACACAGTCTTCATGATATTTTGAACTATCAAATTTTTCCGGCTCTGCTCTATTGGTCATTTTAAAAATCTTTGTTCTAACCCTTTTTTATACTCAAAAATTTAATCAGGGTTTTCAACTTGTTACCTCTTTTCCTATGTTCCACTGAGCTGACCTGGTTAACGTCCTCAATTCTCTGAGCTTACTTCTTCAATTTCCTGAGTTGACCTCGTTAACATCCTCAAATTCTGGGCGGAAGTAAAAAAAACTCTGGATAAGACTGCCTGCTATATTTTCTCCCTTTATAGCACCTACTATCTTGATGCTCTTTAAGAAACTCAGAGTCTAAACATTAACTCTGTAACTAACCTTATGAACTCAGAGTTTTATAAAATAAAAACTCAACAGCCAACCTTCATTTTGGTTGACGTCATAAGATCCAATTGCTATGATGATAACACAGAGAATGGAGTCTTCAATCAGGGGTCGTAAGTTTGTTTGCAGAGTCAAAAGGCGCATTCAAATCATGAATACAGAGGAGAAGTACTGATTTGCAGAAGCATAATCATGATAACACAATATGCAAATCATGTGATGATAACATATGCATTTCATAAGCAGATTTGGGTCAGAATATTGTTTTTGTAACTCCAGCAGTCGAAATGAATGAAATCATTTGAGAATAGATGGTTTAACAAATGTCTTTCCATTGAACGGACTTTGACATTGAGTATCCACTACTTGTTGGTACTTTATTGACAGAGGTCAGATTTAAAAATGATGAGTTTATGAAAAGGTTTGAAGAGCGTAGTAGGAATAGAAAATAAAAATAGGCTAAGGTGTGATAGGGAAAGGGAAATGATCATATAGAAATAGGCAGAGTGATAATGAGGTGAGTATTTAGGGAATATTACAAATGTTATGGGTATAAGGATTTTTGAAATTGATAATAAGAAATAATAATTATCATTTTTAACACTAAAAGAATTTAAGAATTTTAAATGTTAAAAACAAAAATTTCAACAATACATTACACTTGTTGTTTGACAAAATGCCGATTTGGCTTGCACATGTATGACTGACCTTCATTTTCTAAAACAGGTCCCTTTGAAATGAAATTGAATATAACAGGTCCCTTTAAAATCTAAAGAACCATGTTTGTGAAGCTTCTTTTATCCTTGGTGTTGATGTAGCCTTGATTATAATTCTGATGATAAGCAACCTTTGAAAACTTTGTTGAAGTAGCCTAATGTATCTTTAATGCAGTCTTTAACAGGTCCCCCTGATATTGGTGATGTTGACATAGCCTTCTTAACAGGTCCCTCTGATATTGATAATGTTGACATAGTCTTCTGAACAGGTCCCACTGCATATCTCATTGCTTGAACAGGTCCCTCTAATTAGAACAAAAATAGCTCTTTTATTGAAATACTGAATTACTGAAACAAATTCCTTAAAGATTTAAAAATGAGGAGATGAGATAGGGAAAAACCATTGTTTCTTCTCCCCCACAAAGTCTTTGACTTGTCCTCAAGTCATTATTGAATTGATGAAAAACAGTAAACAAGTAGAACAAAGAATTCTTACCAGCCAAATGATTGGTTTTCTAGTAAGAATTCAGGTTTAGAGTGTGCCAAAGTCTGGTTTTCACATCTAAACCATTTATTTTTTTTAATTTTTTAATTTTTAATTTTTAATTTTTAATTTTTATTTTATTGTTTTTATATTTTTATTATGTTTTTTTTTATAAAAAATAAATTGAATTAACTAAGGTAGAGATATCACAGCTGAAGGCTGCAATATCTCAACCTCCCTTTGCTGAGATATAGTTTGAATAAAATCTTCCTTGCTGATAGGCTTATGATAGAGTTTCAACCTATGTCCGTTGACAATAAAGGTGTTTCCTTCTCCATCAATTGTAGTAAGCTTGATTGATCCATTTTCATATACTTGAACTATTTCATATGGGCCCATCCAATGTGTTGTGAATTTGGCTTTATGGTCTCTGAATTTAGAGTCAAAGAGTAAAGCCCAGTCTCCTTCTTTGAACTGTTTCTTTTTAATTTGTGCATCATGCCACTACTTCCTTTATTGCTGCATTAGGATTGCTCTCTCCTCTGCTTGCTGCCTCATTTCATCTAACTGGTTAAATTGCATAATTATCTCTTTTTGTGCTTCATTGAGATCAATTCCTAAATCTGCAGCCATCTTATAAGTATGTATTTGAAATTCAATAGGAAGCATTACCTCTTTCCCATACAGCAGCTAATATGGTGTAAATCCTATAGTGTTTTTCCACGTGATTTTGTAAGCCCAAAGTGCATCTTTGAGCTTCTCTTCCCATTTCTTTCTATTCATTGCTACTGTCTTAGTGACGATTCCTTCCAATATTTTATTTGTAGATTCCACCTGGCCATTGGCCTGTGGATAGTGAGGTGTACTTTTCCTGTTCTTTATTTTACATTTTTCTGTGATGTCTTGGACCAGCTTTGAAGTAAACTGAGTACCTTGATCTGTCACTATCTCCCTTGGTACTCCATATCTTACAAAAATTTCTTCAAAAAGGAAGTTTACCACTGTTTGTTCAGTTGCCTAGACTAGTGCTTTTGCTTCAGCCCATTTTTTCATGTAATCAGTACATACTAGGATGTACTTTTTGCCTTTTGAAGTTGGATTGATGGGTCCTACAAAATCTAGAGCCCAATTTTCAAATGGCTCTAAATGTACTTGAGGCTAAAGTGGCATTTCATCTGTAGCTGTTGGTCTGCCCATTCTTTGAAAGCTGTCACAATTTTTCACATACTTCTTGGAATCCTTAAAAATAGATGGCCAATAGTATCCAAGACTGAGAATCTTGAATGCTGTCCTTTTTGTTGCAAAATGCCCACGACACGGTTCATCATGACAAGATTTTAAAATATAAATTATTTCATCATTTCTTACACATCGTCTAATAATCATATCATAACCGGTGTAAAATAAATCTCCATTAACCCATGAATATCTAGCACTTTGTTTGATCAGCCTCTTCTTTTCCTTTGGAGTAAAATATGGAGGTGTTTTTCCTGTGGAAAAATGATTAGCTAAGTCAGCATACCAAGGATTCACTATTGAAATTGAAAATAAATTTTCATATGGAAAAGAATCTTCAATTGGAACAACCTCACTTGAATTTTGTAGTCTAGAAAGAAAATCTGCCACCTGATTCTCCTTACCTGGTCTATCTAACACTGTAATATTAAATTCCTATAATAATAACAGCCATCTGGTAACTTTGCCATTAGTGATTGGTTTATTCATTAAATACTTAATGGCAGAGTGGTCAATATGTACAAATACCTCATAACCAGTTATATAATTTCGGAATTTATTCACATCATGTATGATTGCAAGCATTTCTTTTTCAGTGACTGTGCAGTTTAATTCTGCACGTGTTAGATTTTTACTAATGAAATAGATGGCATAATTGAAAGACTCTTCTTTTCAGCCTAATGAGGCACCTACTGTAGTATCAGATGCATCTATAAATATGTGAAATGGTAGGGTCCAGTTAGGTCCTTTTAAGACTGGTGTGGTTGATAACTTTTCTTTGAGTGTTTCAAAAGCTTTCTGACAATTCTCATTCCAGTTGAAAGGTGTATCTTTTGCTAGAAGCTTAAACAGAGGTAAAGCTATTTTACTAAAATGTTCAATAAATCTTCTGTAATAGGTTGCATATCCAAGAAAAATTCTTACCTCTTTTCGAGTCTTCGGAATTGGCAAATTGACAATGATATGGATTTTTGATGGATCAACTTTAATGCCTTGAGAAGAAATATAGTGACCTAACACTATCCCTTCATTTAACATCATAAAACACTTTTCATTACTCAGGGACAGATTAGCTTCAATACATCTCTTCATAACTTTTTCAAGATTTTCTAATGAATGCTCAAATGAATTACCATACACTGAAAAATCATCCATGTAAACTTCAACACATTCATGAACTAAATCAGCAAAAATAGCTAATATAGCTCTCTGAAATGTAGCTAGAGCATTGCAAAGTCCAAATGGTAAAACATTATAGGCATAAGTGCCCCAGGGACAAGTAAAAGTGGTTTTTTCCTAGTCCTCTAAGGCTATCCTGATCTGGTTATAGCTACTGAAACCATCAAGAAAGAGAGAATGATGATTTCCCAGCTAATGTGTCTAGCACTTGGTCAATATATGGTAGTGGGAAATAATCTTTGAGGGTTGCTTTGTTCAATTGTCTGTAATAAAAAAAAATCCTCCACTTGCCATTTTTCTTGGGCACTACTACCAATGGGGATACCCACTAACTGTCAGAGATAGGATAAATAAAATTTACTTTCAATAGTTTTTGTAATTCATCTCTAACAATATCCTGAAGAATGGGATTCATTCTTCTCTGCGGTTGCCTCACTGGTTTGATATTACTATCTGTATAAATATGGTGAGTGCATGTTTTAGGGTGAATTCCGTGCATATCGGTGTAGTCCCAAGTAAATGCTTTCTGATATTTTCTCAATAATTTTATCGTTTTTTCCTCCTGAGATGAGTCTAGGTGAGTGATAATATTCAAATTTTTCCCTGGACTAATCTCTATGGTCTTGCTCTGTGTGTTTGTGATAGATTGAATGGGAAAAATGTTCTGAAATATTGTTTGGAAAGAATGAATGGTGCATGTTTCCTGAAAATTCTGTGCCAAAAGTTCATCTGCAGCATGGTATTGTTCATTTCTTAATTCTTCAGAAATATCAGGTTGAGAAAGGAACAATTCTACCAAATCATCATTATTATGTTCTTCAAAATCATAGATTTGATTGATGTTGAAAACAGATTGAACTTCTTCCTTATCATTGTATTTATCATCAAGCCATAAATTGTGTGCTACTGCTGGTGATTATGCTGATTGGTAGAGAGTGAGTTGTTTTCTTTCAGTTCCTCATGAAATAATCATATTAGCCGATCTACATCCTATGAATGCAACAACAGTTGCTAACCATGGTTTACCAAGGATGATAGGGTGTCCTCCTAAATTAGATTTTGGCTGAAGAACTAAAAAGTCCACTGGATACTCCCAAGAGTCCAGTGAAACAATTATGTCTCCAAAATCCCTTTAGGAATCACTTTAGACCTATCAGCTAGTTCTAGAACAATTGGTGTATACTGCAAGTTTGTGAGCTACAGTGTTTTCATTGTTTCAAGAGTCATCAAATTTATTGCGGCCCCAAGGTCAATAAAGGTATTTTGAATATGTATGTTGTTAATGATTTTAGTGACTCTGGGAATACCAGGATCAACATACTTTTCCATTCAAATGGTGTTTTTCATAAGGCCAACTAAATGTCCAATAACATGAATAGTTTGTGGATCAACTCTTTTCCTGGTAGTCTTCTTGAGGCATAGTTCTTTGATTGCTTTAGTATATATCAGAATGTCTTTTATGGCTTGTAATAGTGGAATTTTGATAAAGAGATTCTTTAGCTCATCTAAAACATCAAACTGTGGTATAGACATGGGAAGTTTTGCTTGGACCAATCTTTCTGGAAAAGGTGGCGGATGCAACAGTTGCATTTATTTATTTTTGATGTCATCATTTTGTTTCCTTTGAGTTGGAGTTTCATTTTCATTTTCTTCATTTTCTTCTTGTTTTTCAGCTATTGGAGGTTCTTTTTGAAGTACCTTACTAGACCTTAGCTCGATATTTTGTAAAGGTAATGTGGGATATGATGGTACCTCATCTACACTGTAAGCTAGTCTATCTGCTCTATTATTTGGATTTGGTACAGGTTGAGCAGGAATCTCAGTGGGTATAGGAGGTTGGTTAGATGGAAGTTGTAATTGAGGTGGATTTATTGGTGGAGGAGTAGGCAATGCTTGTTGAGTGTTTTGGGGTTGATGAACAACTTTCTGCTGAGGATATTGTTGATATGTTTGAGGGTATTGTGAATATGGATGATGATACTATTGATATGGCTGAGAATATTGTTGGTATGGTTGAGGATATGGTTGATATTATTGAGAGTATTGCTGAAATGGTTTCCATTGTTGTTGTGGGTAATTTTGGTTTGCCATGGCATGGGTACATTCCAAGAATTCTGAACATACATCTGATCTTGTGCAGGAAATTGCAAATTTTGGTTTGGAAACATACCTGGAGGTAGAAGTCTTGGTTGCCATGGTCTCTTAGTGCCCATGAAATACACATTCTCCATATCTGCGTTAGCTTCCAAATTACAATTCTGCAAAATCTTGATTTTAGAGCAATGAAATATCTCATGATTTTCAGTACAAAAGGCGCTAACTTGAATGTTTTCTAATGGGCAGTCTTTCAGAGCATGTTTCTTCTGGCATTTTGGACAAAATACAACCATTAATTGATCTTCCTCTTCTTGTCTCTTCTTTTCTTTCAGAGTGTCAATTTGATTTCCTAACGTACTTAATAGATCTATTTTGAATTCTTCTAACAAGTTTCCTATTTCAGCCCTTGTGACACATGCTAAAGAAGATTTTGTGGCTTTGGATGATATAACTCTTTTTCCATTTCTGGCTTTTCTCCTAGAATAATTTTCACATAAATCAGCAATTTCTTCGAAAGGTAAAGTGGAAATATCACCTTTTCCCATCAAATTAAGATCATCTAAGTATTCCTCTCGAATGCCCTTCAAAAATATTGTTTGAATCAAATCAAGAGACATGGTTCTATGTTTTGATTTTTGCAAATTGTAAACAAATCATTCCAAATACTCCTCTAAATTTTCATCCTCTTGTTGATTCATTCTAATGATATCATCTTTATAATCTTTTGATCTACAATAAGGTTGGTATTTCTTTAGGAATATTTTTCTCATGCCATCCCAATCAATTATTGCATGTTCACCAAGTCCCATGAACCATCTTAATGTTGATGATTTTAATGTTGCTGGGAAAAGTCTAAGCCTATGGGCATCATCTGTGTAACCATATGTTTGGCATACTATGTCAAATTCAAACAAGAATGAATCTGGATCTTCTGAAGCCATGCCATAAAAGCTTGGTAACACAGATGGAGGTATGTTTTTCATTTTTATTTCCTCATCATAATTTTCTCCTGGTTCTTGAATAGGAAATTTAAAGGTTGACTCTTCCTCCTCCCTTCGATCTTGATTTTGTGGTCCTCTTGCTGATCCTCCTCCTTCCTCAGCCATTTTGATAGGTTCCTCTGTTGATTTAATTTCTTGTTCAGTGTCACTTGTTTCAAAGAGAAATTTTTCTAGTGACTTTTCTCCTTCTTGAGATTTTTCAAAATCAGTAGATTTAAGGAGAGATTGTTGAGTTATTTTACTACTTTCTCCTTTTATAGAGGATTCAGGGAGATGTTTCTTCTTTGATTCGTATGCCAATAGAATTTGTCTCTCAATGAGTGTGAGTCTTTGCCTTGATTTTTGTTTATCCTCTAATTCTTGTATGGTGACTTTCCTAGCTGGTGTTGCGCGTTCAATTTTTCCTAAAGGGTCTGCTCCTAGTGGTGGATTAGTTTTTGGATGGGGGGTTTTTATGAATCTACCTTTATCATCTCTAGGTCTAGACATAAGTAAACATGACTTCTAAAATGATGAATTAAAATTAAATCTATGTTTTTGTTTATTTTTTAGAAATCCTCTAGTTGCACCTCCCCGACAATGGCGCCACAATGTAGAGTCCAATCTAGGGTTCTAGATTAGACTAAATTTAATGTCAACCAAGGTAGGTAAACTTAGAGGCACATATCTAAATTTTATAGACCTAAAAGGATCTAATATGTCTAAATAAGTGTCTAGTGTGACAGGCTATAGCACTCTTTTACAAGAGATTGAAGTATGTTTCCTTTCACAATTTAAACACTTATATCATCTAATTTAATTAACTGTTCTAAAAACAGAGTGTTACTAGTCTGAGTTCTCAATCCTCTTACAAGGATATAATTCACAAAAACTCTTTCAAAATAACACACTAAGCATACTAAAAATCAAATTCATGTAAACAGAGTCCATAGAAATATTTTGAAATTCAATGTTCAATTAAACCTTTTACAAGGACTTATTCAATAATTTTGCAATTGAATTTTCAAGCTACTACTATGAATCATAAAATAACAATCACAAGAACTTCTAATTAAATTGATAAACTCACAAACAATGAAGTGAAATAAAATTCTATTCAGATCTGAATACTAAATTCTATGAAACAGAAAAGAAAGTGTACCAATCCTCATGTAGGGGCCCTTCCATGCTTTGATGGTACACTTTGAAAAACTTCAAGTGATAAAAACGTTAACTCATAAACACCATAATTGATGAAATTATGCCTTTGATTAAGTTCTGAGAATAGATTACATTAAAAACAGAGTTCTGGAATACGCTTACAGCCTTAAGTCTGCTCTTTTCAATGTCTTCACTAGCATTGTTTTTTAATAATAATCAAAATCCTCCTATTTATTAAATTTACAACCAAAAAGGCTATTTTCGTTCTTCCTAATCCTAACTGATTTCTAAAACAAATCGAAATCAGTTTAGGGTCCCTAATCTTAAGAAAAAGATCAACTATATTCATTATAACTTCAGATTTTTCTGCTGAATAGGCTGGGTTTGACTAGCATTGACCATGTATTCAAGAGCTCCAAATTCAATGCTAAATAGATTTTCCACAATGTATGTACATCCTAGATCACGTCCTTATCTTCTGTTTCGATTTTCCTGCCATGCCACATGTCACAACATAAACCAATTAGAGGAAGTCATTACATCCCGTAATTTTGTTAAAAAATTCCAATTTTTAACATAAAAATCCATAAGTTAGATTTAATGTAAAATAATAATTATAATGCTTCATTAATCAATTTCAATGGACTATGAGGAGTTTATGGAAGAAAATGGTAGATAAATGATTGATTTTTAGAAGAAAAGAATAGCAATAAAATAGTACCAACAATGGGTGTTTGTGTCTGGAGGAGCCCATTCCCATCACAAACCATATGATTCACTAAATTACATGGATTCCTTGCTTAGGGGAGGATCCAGCTAAAATTTCCAAAGGAAAAGGTGGTGAGTTGGCCCTCACAGAAGTAGTGAAGAAGAGGTTCAAGTTGGAGAGGAAGAAGCAAGGATATGCCATCTCCAGCATTAACAACCCTGTCGTCAAGGTCGTGACACAAATCCTAGCAGGGAAGGTGGTGTAGAAGTGCTGCATGCATGAGGTGTCCCTGCCCGTAGTTGCACTAGCGGCTTAATGTGCGGAAGGAGTCTAGTTTAACTAGGCGAACTATCTATGCGGTGAGTTCCTTGCAAACTGTCGCGAGGCACAAGAGCAGGGAAAATCATTTCATTATGTGTGGCTCTTGTTCTTGATAGTATTGGTGGCAAGGGAGTTGCCCGAAGACAACCATTTCCCTTCTGTCGCATTGGACCTTCCAAAGGCAGCAAAGTACGCTTCACTGTGGGTAACTAGGGATGCGCAATGGATAAAGGAGAGAAATATATTTTGGATATTAATGGAGATGAATATCCGGATGGGGATAAATCGCAAGCCATGGTTGTCGCCCATAGTATATGTCAATCTACAGAGCTTTGCAGAGTTCAAAGAGGATTTCCACCATGTTTTTATTAGGGTGCAGAAAGACCCTACGAAGACATGGCATAACCTACCATACCTGGGGATTGATGATGTCATTTTCGCAGTCCTTGAGTCCTGGCTACCTGACTGGCGTGCTCTAGCTAGCTCCCCAGTGGAAATGGACAAGTCTGCCACACAACTCAAGAAGGAAGAGACAAAGCTTCGAATGGCGCAGCTGGCAGAGAAGTGCAAGAAAGAGGAAGCAGAGGCTAAGGTCCAGGAAGCATGCGACACTGTGAATGTGGTAGAACAACAGAAAATAGGGGGAAAAAGAGAGCGAAGGACAGAAGCTAAAGAAAGAAAAATAAAAAAATGAATTCTAATAAAAATGTTGTCAGAAATCAATCAGCACCAGCAAAATTCCTTCAAAGAAGATTTTCCAAACAATACTGCAAAAATAAAGGGAAAATTACCTCTATTGTATAATTAGAAAATTCTTACCAAATCAAATCACCTCCCCAGCAATAGCGCCAAAATGTTGGGTGCAGGAATTACACTTAAGCAAACTCCTCAACACTTAAATTGTGAACCTGGGGGATTCGTAAACTTAGAGACGAAGCACAGGCATGCCAGAGATGGTATGAATATTTCTAATATAAATCCCTACTTTCTTTAAAGGAAAGAATGCATAATCAAACTTAAAAAGAGAAAAAGTCAACTTGAACCATCAAAATAATCTAAGATTGGAACAAGGAAGAATACATTTGCAAAATGGATTTAGAAATAAAGGGGAAATCACTCTAGCTAACTATTGTTTAACTATTGAGTGTATGTTTTTCTTTAGCAGAGACACTTAGCAGTCTCATCACATGGGCCCTATAAACCTGCTCCTTTAGATATTTCTTTCTTGCACTAATCTGTCCTGCACTGTCACAGTCTGCTTGCACTAGTGCAGGAACAAAGATTTATGCACATGGTATAAATGGTGTCTTTACTAATGGCATTTTACTTCCTACAAGGGCTTGAACTTTTTCAGGTTGAAAACAGTTAGATCCCGTGGCAAGAGACTAGTTCTTGCACCAGATCAGAGCTTCTTGCACTTAGCATTTAATTCTTAAAATATGTGCTTAGTTACTGCAAGTGCTATTATACTGTGAAATCAAATTTCACATATAAAAATGAATGTTTATGATTTTGACAGAGTGCATAAATAAAGAAAAATCCATATACATTTATCATATCATAAAGTGTTTAATGAAAGCAAGAAAATTGCGGGAAGTAAACCAGAAAGGCTTGCTGCATCACACCAACGTGCACTGGTGTAGGTTCATCTCTCCTGCATGGACCAGGAAGTGAAAACCAACCAAACAAAATTGTAGAAAAGGAATAGCACACCAACATGCACTGGTGTAGGTTTATTTCTCCTGCATGGACCAAGCGGGAAAACCAATCCGAAATGAGGTGCAGGAAAAGCAAATTTAGCTACTTCACACAACGGATCCACTTTCACTTAGACAGGAATGCATGTGCTTGAAATTAAATCACACTTGACAACATAAACACAAATTACAAGAAACATGAAATAGGGTAAACGTTCTGGGTTGGCTGGGCCCTAGCCAACCAGCGCGTTTCGCTTTCAATAGAAACGTTGCTTAGTACTTTAATCAATTCCTCAGCTTCCAAATACAGAAATGCAATTTATAAAACATGAGGCAGAGCTCCGTTTTTATTAATTCATTGAGGCAAATACATACGTGGATACATAGTCTAGCCTAGATTCAGGCGATAACAAAATACAACAACCTGTTACCGCCTTTCTAGCTGTATCTCTGTTCTACACAAAACTTCTATCAAAAAATATCTCGTCCTATTTACCTTATTCATTATATAGATCTTTGGTAGAAGGCCAATAAGATCTTTTAACCAATTACATAACCAAATGCAAAATTTAGATTTTTGGCATTCAAAATTAGACAATTCAACAAAACTGGCCGTAGCCATTCTCCAACTGTTCGTTCTTCATAAATTTGATCTCTTTTGCCTTTGGATCGACCTTATTATTGTGGCTAGAGCTTGGATGCCTTTATATCTATCTTGTTGTCATGGCTGAAGCTACTCAAAACGAGGTAGTGATCAAGGAGGTTCAGATCTGCTGCAAGGTTTTGTTGTGCTGGCATTGGTGCAAGATCTAATCTTGCACTAGGATCAACGACCACGATAAGTACTTGACTACCAAATAAACATTGGAGATATCGATAAGTTACAAAGAGTGATTATAAGCAAGAAATCATGTAATAAATAATTAATTAATGCTAAGTTAAGTTAAAGATATGAAAAGTAAAGTTCATACGAAATATGTCACCATTCTTGGACTAGTGCAAGATGAGGGTGTATAAGAGAGGTAAAACAACGGTAAATGGTTATGATTTAGGAAGGGGAAAATGGAAAAAAGAGAGAAAATTAGGGGGCTAACATCCTCCCACCCCTAAAATGTTGTGTGTCCTCACACAACTCTTTACCTCTACAAAAAACTTCAAATCCTTGAGCATTCTAGCTCAATCCTTGCTTTGGCATACTGTCATCAGCTTGCAATGTTTCATAATTCTTCTTTCTGATGTTCTTTAGTTTCTTTGTCACCTTTTTAAGTTGCTTGAAACATTGCACAGCTTGGTACTTGTAGACTTTAACTTATCTTTTCTTTTCCTGGATCTCCGTCGTCAATTATCCTATACTCTGTTCTTTATTCTCTTGCGTTTTAGCTATAAGCTGTTCTAAGTTTTGCACTTGAAGCTCTAGCTCAACTACCCGAGCAGCAGGAGTTACCAAATATTTTTATTTTTTTGTTTCGGCAGGGGCTGTGTCTTCCTTAGGACCTTAATATCCCTCATGGTTATATAAGGAAATTCTTCTTCCTCTAGTCCCTCTTCTTCTGGTTCTTCCTCCTCTAGTTCTTCGTCTTCTGGTTCCTCTTCTCCTACCTCTCCTTCTTCTATTTCGTCTTCTTCTTCTTCCGCTTCTTCGGGTTCTTCTTCTTCTTCTTCTTCTTCTTCTTCTTCTTATGCTTCTTCTTCTTCTTCTGGTGCTTCTTCTTGTACTAGTGCAAGAGGGTATTCAACGTCCTATGGGGACTGTGGTTCTTTTCCTGCATCAGACACTTTATTCTTTTTCCAGGGATTTTTAATGAAATCAGCCGACAGAGCATCATTTTCGACCTCTGCAAGTTTTGCTGCATCTACAAGGACTAACAGGTTGTCATTTTCGAGGGTCTGTGCATGTACTGGTGGCATAGAAGGAGTCTGTTCAGCAGGTGTGCTAGCTGTCTTCTTATTTGAAGATGGGGCCTTTTCTTTTGTTGATTTTTTCAATCATTTCCTTTTTGCACTGGTGCAAGAAGGACTCCCTTTTTCATTTTTACTCGGGCCCTTTCTTGTGTTGGCGGGGTCCTCTGTCTCCTTTCCTGCATCTGTCTCTTTATGCAGTTGTTTTAACGGCATCTGCCATGTCATGCCTTTAACTTCTAGCTGTTTCAGGACCATAATTTTTATCATGCCATGGTGATATAGCTTCATGTCGGCCTGGTCTGCCCGTCTGTCCCACACACCTTTGGCCATTTTTTCCAAGATCTTGAGCAGAAAATAGGCGAATTTCATCGTCCTCTAGATGTGCAGGCTGACTTCAAAATGCTGCAACATTATAAAATGATATACAAAAGTGTGGGAGTATCTTCCCTCATAGGTTACAAACTTCTGTAGGATGAAAATGAGGTCTTTCCACTGTCCCAACAGGGCACTGCATGGAACTCCTTCCTTCCAGTCTACCTCCATATTCTTGTCGACGATGAAACACTGCCATCACTTCCTTTCTAGTTTCTGATTTTTAAACCAATATTCACCAGTATTCTCCAAGCTTGTCGCTGCTGCTATAAATTCTTATGTGACTTTAAATTTGAGAGGCCCAATTTTTACTCGGCTGTTTTTGAAATTTCTGGCAAACTGTAAAGCCACTTCTTTCTCGTGCCGGTCAAACTTCTGCAAGAACTGAAGGAAGCCCGAGTCTTGTAATATTAATGCAATACTATTGCAATACTTGGTGGTCTATTCTATCCTACTGAGAGACGAGGGTTCATTTCGAGTAGGAGGCATTGCTTCTTAACGGCTATGAATAGTCGAGAATTTTACATGCAACACCGGGAGAATCGGTTCTTATAAATAGAGACCTAATTGTCCACCATCCTTTCCATCTTATCACTCGTTCATTCATCGTAGATGCACGACAACTTTGAGATTAGGCCAGATTGGTGCTTGCGGCGGGGTTTTAATAGTTAGGTGAGGTAATCATTACGAGTGAAGGACATCTAGGATTATGGCCGAGAAGGGGCAATTATGTCCAAGCAACGACTTAAACATTTTTGCATTCCTTCATAATTCAAAAAGAGCTTAGCATTCATTAAAAAATGATCATGATTACTAACTTAAAAACACCTTGTACTTTAAATAATTTTCCCCTAGTTCGTATGATAGCACAAGTACTTGTCGGCTATGCGAAAGGACTTCATATAAATTTGAATGATGACCACTTTCCTATGATGTATGCTATGAAAAGAATAAATTGTACTATATTTCTGACAAGGTGCATGCTTGCATTGGTTTGCTTGCACCGCTTAAATTATGTTATTTTTCTGGTACCATTTTGCTTGCTTTATCATATAGGACAACATGCTTGCACTAGTGCAAGAATAATATCTAAGAACAAAGAATTTAGATAAAATATAGGCTAGACTTCCATATGACTTCCTCAACTTATACTGAAAATTTTCTTTGACTTTCCTTGATGCTTCAGATTATATGCTTTTTCTCTTTGTGCGCAAGATCCTGTAATGAATTCATGAGGGAGTAAAGAAGTGGGAAAAGGGAAATTTCAGAATGGGAAGGAATTATGTTACAGGGATTCCAGGAATAGTACCAAAAGAGGGAATAAACAGAAGTGGGATAGGGAAAAAAATTCAAGGGTAAAGTGGGATTTTTTCCAAGTAGACATGGTAAATTTAGAAGAATGTGGGAAGGTTAGTAATTATTGGATTGAAGAAGAAAATTGAGGGAATATTACAGAAGTGGAATATGAAGAAAGGAAGAAAATTTTCTGGAAGTTCTCCCTGCACTGGTGCAAGAAAAATAACTGCAGCGAAAATTAAGCGTTACTTGAATAAAAATATCCATGCTAATTAACCCAATTGTATAAAGGTTGGTTCTGTTGAACCTCCTTTTACTTGGTGGTCACTAGCATATCTAAAGTTCAAGCAACATGTTCTTTTTATTAGAAATTTTTTATCTTCCTGCCAACAAGCTGGTTTTCAGGTTGATCCTTCTGTAATCATGTCAGCAAACTAATTTTCATAATTACAGGAAAATATTTTTTCTTCACTTTTATTTTTTATTTTTTATTTTTTATTTTTTATTTTTAAGAAGAAGAAGAATTCATGTTTTCAAAAGGTTAGTATTACCATTCACCACTACCATCCCAAATTGTTGTTGGACTTGTTGTGTAAAACATTTCTTGGTAGGTGGCTGAAAATACTTCTTTAACCTGTGTCCATTTACCAAGAATATTGAATTTTGTCCATCAATAGTTTTAACTTCTACTGTTCCATTCTCGAATACTCAGATCACTTCATAAGGTCCCATCCAACGTGTGTGGAATTTCCCTTTAAGGATTTTAAATCTAGAATCATAAAGGAGCACCAAATCACCTAGTTGGAATTGCTTTTTCTGAATAGACTTGTCATGCCAGCTTTTGCATTGCTACTGAATTAGTATCTTCTGCTGAACAACATCCCTACGAAATTCATCTAGCTCATTTAATTGGAGAAGACATTATTGTTGTGCCTCAGAGAGATCTAGTCCTAACTGAACTGCAGCTCTAAAAGTTTTGATCTGGAATTCAACTAGTAACAAAACCTGTTTGCCATAGACCAGCTCATATGGTGTATGTCCCGTGCTATTTCTCCAAGTGGTTTTGTATGTCCACAAAGCATATGGTAATCTTTTAGCCCAGTCTTTTCGATGCATATTTACTGTCTTTGTAAGAGTGGACTCGATCACTTTGTTTGTGGATTCCACCTGGCCATTTGTTTCCGGGCGATACTGAGTGGATTTCCTGTGAAGGATCTTACATTGCTCCATCACACCCTGTACCAGATTAGAAATAAACTGTGAACTATTGTCAAAAACAATTTCTCTAGGCACACCAAATCTAGGAAAGATTTCAGTAAAAATAAAATCAACAACAACTTTTTTTGTAGCAAAAGAAATAGCTTTAGCTTCTACCCATTTCGTAACAAAATCTGTACAAACCGAGATATGCTTTTTACTTAATGATGTTGGATTTATTGGCCCTATAAAATCAATAGCCCATTTTTCAAATGGTTGAATCATAACTTGGGGGCATAAAGGCATTTCATTGGTTTGATTAGGCTGGCCCATTCGCTGATAGCTATCACAACGCTTGACATACTGTTTGGCATCCTTAAACAAGGAAGGCCAAAAGTAACCACCATGCAATACTTTATATGTAGTCCGCTTATCAGGGAAGTGGCCTCCATAAGGTTCATTATGAGTAGATTTCAATATGTCAAACACTTCCTCCTCTCTTACACACCTACGGCTAATCAGATCTGGACCAGTGTAAAAAAGATCTCCTCGAATCTAGGAATATGCAACACTTTTCTGAACAATACTCCGCTTTTCACGAGAGGACAAGTGGGGTGGTGTTTCCTAGTAACCAAGTAATTAGCAATGTCAACTTACCACGGGGAATCTGTTGACATAGCAAAAATCATGTTCATCTGGAAAATCATTATTAACAAGAGTTGCTTCACCAAGATTATCTAATCTAGAAAGAAAATCTGCTACAACATTAGATTTTCTTAGTCTATAAACAATAGTAACCACCTAGTCACTCTACAGCTAGTTAATGGCTTGTTCATAAAATATTTGATCGCGAATGATTAGTATGTACAAATACTTCATATCCTATAATATAGTGTTTGAACTTATTAATTGCAAAAATTACAGCTAAAAACTCTTTCTCTATAACTGTATAATTTAATTTAGCGGAAGAACAATTCTTACTAATATAATAAATAGCATAGGATTGTTTATTTTCCTGTTGTCCTAAAGCTGCGCCACTAGACAAATCTGAAGCATCAGAGGAAATGTGAAAAGGCGGAGACTAGTTAGGACCTCTGAAAACTAGTGCATGTAATAACTTTTCCTTTATTGTTTGAAAAGACTACTGGCAAGCTGTGGTCCAAGAAAATTCACTATCCTTAGCTAGAAGTGAGAAAAGAGGGGCAGCTATCTTAGAAATTTTTTCAATGAATCTCCTATAGTAACCAGCATGTCCTAAAAAATATCTTAATTCCCTTTGAGTTTTGGGCGCAGGAAGATGCATAATGATTTCGATCTTTGTTAGATCAACCTAGATACCTTTACCAGAAATCAAATGGCCAAGTACCACTCCCCCTTTGCACATTAATCTACATTTCTTGTCACTCAAGGCAAGATGGGATTCTTGACAATGAAGAATTACTTTTTCTAGATTTCCGAGAGCTTCCTGAAAAGAATCACCAAACACAGAAAAGTAATCCATATAAATTTCTATAAATTCTAGATCAGTAGAAATGGCCAGGACTACCCTTTGTAAGGTAGCTGGGGCATTACATAAACCAAAGTGAAGCACTCTATAAGCAAATGTACCCCATGGACATGTAAAAGTAGTTTTATCCTGATCTTCGGGTGCAATCTATATCTGGTTATAACCACTAAAGCCATCCAAAAAGGAAAAATATTTCTTTCCTGCAAGGGTATCAAGCACCTGGTCAATGAAAGGGAGAGGGAAATAATCTTTGAGAGTGGCTTTGTTTAATTCTTGATAATCAATACAAATACACCATCTTCCATCTTTCTTAGGTACTAGCACTAATGGAGAGACCCACTGACTGCTGGAAATAGGATAGATAAAACCAGCATCCAAGAGTTTTTGTGCTTCTTCCTTCACAATGTCTCTTAGAGCTAGATTCATTCTCCTTTGGGGTTGTCAGATAGGTCGAGCTCCTTCCTAAATATAGATATGATGTGTACAAGTTTTAGGGGGAATACCCTTCATATCTTCATAGCCCCATGCAAAGGCACTAAGATGGTTTTGCAACAAATTCACAAGCTGCTCTTGCTAAGAGGAGTCCAAATCTAAAATAACATACAAGGACTTATCGGGGCTAGTCTCAACAGGAGTACTATCAGGCTCAAGAGTACTCAAAGGGGTGGTCCAATGCAGCAGTACAGAAGAATGAGAATCATGATTATCTTGAAAATCAAGGCTGAAAATCTGGCTCAATAGCTCAAAATTAGGCATAATGTCTAGATTATTCAGGAAATATTGAATCTCATCTTCTTGTGAAGACCCGGTATACTAATGGATAAGGAAAACGGGCTGAGTCTCCTCGTCACTGCTTTGATCCAACCATAAAGTATCTCAAAGGTCCTGAATGGATCTGGCAGGGGGGTATAAGGTAACTTTCTTCCTAGAATCTCCATGCGAAATATACATATCACTGGAATGACATCCAATATATGCATCGGTTATAGCAAGCCATGGTCGACCCAAGATCAAGCGATGTCCTCCTACTGGGTTCTTTGGCTGAAGCATAATGAAATCAGCAGGATCTTCCCAAGAATCTGATGAGATGATCACATCGTCTAATACTCCTTCCAGCGTAATTTTAGATCTATCTGCTAATTCAAGCACAGTGAGGGTAGGGTGAAGATGAGATAACCGAAGTTGATCCATGGTTTAATTAGTAATGACATTAATGGCTACCCCCAGGTCTATAAGAACATTATAGACAAGGACATTACCAATCTGAACTGAGACAACAAGGTTTCCGAGATCAGTATATTTTTCCATAGACACACATCCCGTCATCAACTCTATTGCTCTACCAACAAATTGAATGGTTTGGGCTTCAAATCTCTTCCTCCCAAGTTTCTTGAGACAGAGTTCCTTAATAATCTTAGTACAAATAGGGATCTCTTTGATGGCTTGAAGCAGAGGTATCTTAATGAAAATATTTCGAAGCTCTGATGCCAAGCTAGTCTCAGAAATAGGCTCACCTCTTTCCATTACTAGCCTCTCTGGGAGGGGAGGCTAGTTGGAAGAAGATGGCAAGGATTCAGAGGGTAAGGGTTGCTTAGTGACGGCTTTTGAAGAATGCTTAAAAGTTTCCTCTTCTTATTTCTCTTCAACAATCACTCTAGGTTGCTTCTGATTTTTTGATGTTACGGTCCTTCTCGATCTTAATTGAATATCATGAACCCCAACTGGAATAGAGTGGTACTCGAATAAAGGTGGGTTTGTTACATAGATCATTTGCACTGCTTTATTATTGTTAGGATTGGGAATAGGTTGAGCAGGCTGTTAGCTACCTATACCAATAGGTTTCATTTTTCATGATTGGCAGGGGAAGTGCCAATATGATCTACTTTGGTGATGCAAAGATCTCATATTTGTGTGGAAAACACCTATCTGTAGTTGGTTGATGCTATCATACTTCTGAATGGGTGGTCCAACAGTCTAAGCTGGGCCATGCCATGTTTCAATTGTTTGTTGTAGATTAGAGAAAGAAATCTGTCCAAACTGTTCAATCTTGGCAGATAAAGTAGTTAGGTAGAGAATGAAGGTTCCCAACTATTTAATCTGGGGCCTTGGAAGTAATAAGGCTAGCCTTAGATAGAAAATCAAAAGAAAAAGCCAAAGGAAAAGAAAAGGCACATGAGGGTTTGCAAGTCTAAGTGCACCCTCCTTGAAATAACAAAAAATGCTAGGCAATAGAATGGGTAGGTAGATGGGGTTGCAGAAGCATGATTTATGACATTTCACTAGCCTAAGCAAAGGAAAACATGGTGTCAGTGCAGATCTTCCTATTCAGCAGTTTGTAGCAGCAAAATGATGCATGCCTAACTTCCTAATCATCCCCCATCACATTCCTTGCTAACATCCGAAGACCACCTTTGCTCATGAGATAAATCAAATTCATGGATTGATCCATATTGCATAAAGAGCCACATTTCCTGTGTAAAATTCTTTTCATTTTGATCTACTCCCTAAATAAGTTTGTTTCCTAAAAACTTAGTATCTATCACTTCCCATTCATATTCCCCTCCAAAACTAACTACTAACTCTATCTATACTTAATTCCCTATGTTTCCCCCTCCTTATTACTATAACACCATGGTGTATAAAACCCCAAAAAATATGTATATTCCCTTCCCTTTGGCATTATAGCCATATGCTCAAATATTGGAAAACCATGCAGTGATAAAGTCTGGTTGCATGTGGTTGTGTGAAATCAGGGATTAAACTGACCCCTGGTTGGTTTAATAGCCTAAACCCTACCCTTTTTTCCCCTTACAACCACTTTGAAATGTTTTGCCCACTTTATTTGCGAAAAACCTTGTAAAAGCCCACATTCTTTCTAACCCGCGCTATTTGCAAAAGATGCCAATAGACCCATCTCTTACCCAAAGTTTTGATTGAAGCGCATTGAACACAAAAACATTGAAAAAACCCATATTTCTTTGATTTCCAAAGTACCGCCCGGGAGCACATTTCAAGAAATATAATAAATTATTCCTCGCCCCGCTGCCGTATCGTCCTTTCATTTTATTGACCCGTCGACCGTCAGATCTGGGCTTTCCCATCCGACGGCCCATATCCATATCGGGCCGCCGCCGAGGTCCAGACGTTACCTCCCGAAAAGTGTCAGACCATGACGTCAGGCCGGTGCCACGCGTCGCTCCCATATCGTATCGGGAGGTCGCCTGCCAATACCGCCCCCGTACAATAAGCGGTCCGATGAAACCTTTTACCGCACTCCACATACCGCCCGCCCACGTCACGCCCACGTCACGCCAAGTTGGTCCTGTACCAGTGCCCGGCCCGCCATCGCCCCAACCTGTCCGCCACCTCACCAGTCCCCGTGGACCACTCACAGGCCACCACGTCACCCTTATGTACCCGACCCCACCCGATGACGTCATGTTGACGTCATCCAAAAATAGCGCCAATAGCCCAAAATGTCCATATTTTCACCAAAATTCACATTTTTTATCATTTTCACCAAAAGAACTATTTCTGCTCTCTGCATGCAAATCACGACCATTTCGCCGCCAACCTGCTGAAATCGACTTAAAGACCATGGGCGCCCTCAATCTGCCTGCACTTGCCACCATTGCCAAAGTTCACCAGGTATTTATCCAAGGTTCCCCTCCGCACATGGTTTTTTGTATAAATTCACCAAAGAAAGCTGAAAAAGAGTGAAAAACACTATAATCTCCAGTAAATCCTCAGGGACCACCATTTATCTTCAGTCATAAGGTCGAAAGTCACCTACAGAACTCCACATTGAGCCAAGTTTCCACCAATTTACAGTCAATTTGCGCATTCGTAAACTGAAACCTTGGCAGCACTAATTCACCAGGAAAATAGTTTTTTTAGTCCCAGTATTTGCTCATTAGACTGTCTCAGGAGCATTTCAATTTGTTCTCACCATAATTCACCCTACTTCCCCTGCAAATTGCTTTACTTCTGCAAAAAATACTGCTCTGCGTTGCTCTACCCAGTGAAACAAGTTCTAGTACAATTCAAAGTACTAATTAATCATGGAAACACCAGTAGCACTAAATATTCCACCCTTGAATGCCCCACACAGAGAGCTAGAATGGCAGGCCCTGGGTGATAGAGATTATCAAATGACAGAGACACTCTCAATGCACACCAAATATAATATTCATGTACTCAATGAGCTGAAGGCCCAGCACCTCAGTGGAACTGATATTCTATGGATTTGGGACTCCAATTTGCCCATTTATAAGCTCCCTCAAGTCAATGTCCTTCCAGATTTAATTCACAGATGCAGTGCCAACTATGACCCATGTCAAAGAGCTGTCCTCAATACCTCAGGTGAAGTTTTGTTCCATGTCACCCCTGAAGCTATAAATCAGATGCTGAACTTCCACTCTACAAATCCATCGACTCCTCTTTCCATGATGGACTTGCTAAAGAAAGGAGGCAAGCTGTCTAGTGCCCAAATCTTAAAGATTAATCATCTATTCATTGAATCAGGCTCTCAAACTGTGAGGCCCCCTCCTATAGGAAATGTCTATTTTAATGAGTTGGACAGGTTGCTTGTAGATTTGATCAGTTATGTCCTGGGTTATAGATCAGCTGAGGATGCTGATGAAACCATTTTGGCAATGATGTCTATCTTCTCCCCTGGAATGCCTCCTTCTGTGCACTATGATTATGCTGCATACATTGTCAACAAGATTCATGAACAATTGATGAATATAGAAAGGGAAAAGGTGTTTAGATACACTTCATACATATATCACTTGTTTCTATTTTATCAGCCTGATGGCTTCCCTATTCCTCTCAAGAAGTTTGATGCTCAGGGAAACCCAAGGTCTGTGGTATTTTGGACTTCAGTCTTTCACCACACATCTTACTCACCATACAGCTACTGTGAGTTCATTGACCTCTTTATCCATCCAGCTATGTCTTTGCTATTGGGTACCCCTCCTCCCAGATTGACAGATGAGATGCAAAGGATTCTCCAGCTCTCAAAGGCCTACAGCATTGGGGATTGGTATTTTTACCAAAACCATACAGTAATCAGAATATATGGCTGTGAATTAGCCCCATATACGCTGCCAAGATATGTCCCTATGAGACTCTTTGCCTTAGAATATTTCAGGCAATTTGGAAATGCTAACCAGGTCCATTTCCACAACAAAAACAAGAAGGTACAGCTCAAAATCAGAAACCAGCTAGGCCCATTTCTTTATAACAAAAGAGAAGAAGGATGGAAAGAAGCAGATCAGATCCTAGAGGGCCTCCAATTGAAAACCAGTTTCCTCTGGTCACCCTATGACCCCAATCATTTCATTAGTCTTAGAAGGGTAAGATATAAGATGGCTGGTTATGATCATGTCAGGTTGCCTCATATTGAAAAATATGCAAACCAGTTAAGATGGAAAGAGGGCACTTTAGAGGAAGCAAGTCCTAGAGAGGAAATACTACAAAGAGAAGCAAAGAAACTTGAGAAAGAAGCTGACTTGGAAACTTGTGGGCAGGTTTCCTCTTCCTATCAAAGGCAACTTGGAGCAGCTGCCTCATCCTCTACAGCCCACCAGCAAGCAGCTAAAAATACTCCACAGGTAGCCAGCAAGGGTAAAGAAAAGGAGATGGAGTAGGAGCAGCCACCCCCTACAGCAGAACAACAAAAAGAGCAGCCAAAACAGCAAGAACAAGTGGCTGAAGCTCCCATTCCTACAGAGCAGCAGGCTCAACAAAGTGTGCCTCCAAGGCAGGAAACAATAGTGGAGACCTCAGTGCTCCAAACACCAGTAAATGAAGAAAGAGGCAAGAAGAGGGATAGAGAGCAAGAAACTCCCCTCACCACATCCACAAATCAAGGGGAGAAAAGGCAGAGACTAAATCCCCTCTCTGAAGAAGAAATGCCTATTGGGCAATCATTGGGTATGGGCCCTCCTAGCATGGAGGCATCTGCCAGTTCCTTTCAGCAGGAACAAGAAAGGACCCTTGGAGGAGAGGTCAGCTCCTCAAGCCAGCAAAGGAGAGCTGAATCAGGCATAAAACAGCAGTTCATTGACATCAAAAAGAGAAATGAGCCAGTCAGGCTCCAACTCTATAATCACCTGCTCAAAATGGCCCCTACAAACGAGTAGAGGCTTATGTCAGCATATGACATAACAGAGGGGAAAATGACCATGAGTCATTTCATGCCCACTATGCTGCAGCCACAGTCAGCTGCAGATTACATAAGGACCAACCTTGAGGTCCTTGCAAAAGACATCCACCCTATGGACCAAATAGAGCTTCATAAGCAAACGGGTGAGATGGTCTATTCAACCCTGGCAGACAAGACATTCCTGGCACATAAGTTGCAAAATAGCCTTCATAATACAACAGCCCAACTTGAATTAGAAAAGGCATCCTCTCAGGCCAAAGACAACAGGATCAGGTCTCTGGAGGATATTATTATAGAGCTTGGGCATGACCCAAAGGATCCCAAAGCTATACAAGCACTGCTAAAGGAAAGAGATGCAGATATAGCAGCTTTGAGGAAGATGGTGAAGATTCCAGCAACCCTTCACCCTCAAATAGAAGAGGTTGCTCAGCAGAGGAAAGACCAGGATGTAGCAGCCATGTTGCTAACACTACATAAGCAACTGGTCCAAACAGAAGGCAAATTGGTAGAAATAGAGGCTGCACTATAGGAGGCACTAAAGCAGAAAGAGGGAGGCCAGACATCTCAGCCCCCTCAGCAAGTCATAAACCTTGAGGAGTCCCCTCAAACTATCACTCCTCCCACAGGGCAGACAGCTGAAACAGGCCCATCAACATCAGCACTAGCAACGACACTAGAACAGGCTCCAAGCCTAGACATGCAGAAGATGATGAAGGAGATTCAAGTCCTAGAAGCCCAGATGGCAGAGCTGAATGAAGCCAAGGAGAAATTGGCCACACTTAATGACAAATATGACAAATCAAAGCAAAGTGCAGCTGAAACGGCAAGAGAGGTGAAGGCTCTTAAGGAGAAAATAAAAGAGTTAGAGAAAGAGCTCACCCTTGACAAAGTGGTAGTTGAGATCAAGAAAGTTTTATGGGCCAATATTGGCCAATCAATAACAGATCAATGGCAGTACATTGAAACTATCCATGAGCACATGGAGCTCATAGGTAGGGTACACAAGGAAAGCCAAAGAGCAAGGGCATCTCTAGGCACTATGCCTGAGATAGCTAATAGAATGATCAATGTTCTCAATAACCGCACAGGTCCTCAGCTGGCAGCAATAGGAATCACCAACAGAACTGACACCATCCTGCTGATAAAGAGGGTCCTCACTTTGAGAAATCTGGTGCAGACATTGGATAGAAGGTGCTAGGAGATACAAACAGAGGTAAACAAATTCACTGATAAATTCACAGCATTGCACAGCCGAGGCCTTCCCAGCTTACTGAACAGTGCAGGAAGGCTACTATCACATGAGAACTATGCAAAAAGGGTAAATACATTTTCCACTAATCAGATCACTGCAGGATCAAGTATCCCAGAGGAAGCAGGGCCTGCATCTGGGCAGAGCCTCTATGAGAAAGTAGAAAATTTGTTTTTTATTATGAATGAAATCAGACATTTGTTTGAAGTGCCTCCTACTTACTTCAAATATACTGAAGCAGATGAAACATTAGGCACAATTTTGAGGCATCAGTTGCCTACACAGGAATGGTGGACCAGCATGATACAGCTATTGCTGTGAACCAACAGGTATTCATCAAGTTTTTTCATAAAAAATATAAATCAGCAGGTTCAGATAGTTGACATATTTACTATCACTGGAAAAGAATGGACTGAGCCAACTCAGCAAAGCAATTCGGCCACAAAAGCAACAGTGACAGGTATAGATGACAGGGCCGAGAAAGCTACAGCACAACAGAGCCATAAAGACATACCATTCAGAATTAATGCTGAATGTTCAACCGACTCAATAGCCTCCAAAAGTCAAAAAAGCTTTCTGACAGAACTAAAGAGTATTCATTATGTATTTAGAGCAGCAATAACTTCCTTATCTGCTATTCTGAAAGTTGGTGAACGCATTTATTAATCAAATGACTCAGCGATTCAGATATTTTGTAAAACCGATTGTATATATTTCCCCTCGCACAAGCTTGCAGGGGTTGTTGATTTTCTCTTCTGAAGAGCCTATGTTGTAAATTTCAGAGTTTAATACAGGGAGCTAATGGAATTTCCAAAGTTCTATGTTGTTTGATGCGTTGTGGTGTGTTTGCTTACTGCTACAGGATTCCTGCATATTTCGTGGCACAATAAGTCTCTTTAACCTTCTTGTTATGTATTTCATTCTTTCATAATCCGTTCATGCTCTATATTTCACAGTTTAATAGCACAGAAAAAGAATAGTTACAGGATTTATTCATTGAATACCCTGAACTCAATCTATGCTGTTATGAATGTTTTCCTCCAGTTATAGTTATGAAAGTGTAATTCTTAATTGCTGCACCTTCAAACTAGAACTTTCACAGTGAATATTGCTCAGGAATTCAAACCTGCTCCTGGGTGATATATCTAATTCTCACACCACCAGTTTAGTGAAAAACTCTTAATTGCCTTTCACTGGTTAATCATATTTCATCATCACAATTTCAAGTTTGTTTCATGATTTATCTAAGTGGCCCTGCAGTTTAAACAATCCCACTCAACATTTCAAACAACCTATAACCACAGACTCCATTGCCCAATGGACTGAAACTGTCTGAAGATCTCATCTTAGCTACTGGAAGACATCATTCAACCAAAATTCAAATCAAAACCCATACCTCATAACTAGCCTAAGATCCTCAAGAACAAAGTTAAAACACTAAAAGAGAGAGCCCTCTCTGATTACAGGTTGGCTAGAACCTGTAATCCAAAGCTTGGTTAGTGGTTACCCCGGCCGTATTCCCTCAGGAGTCAAAGGGAACAACCTGGGTGTTAACATAAATGGCGACTCCACTGGGGACTGAATGAACTTTCTAACCTCCAGCCTGGTTCTTAATACTGTGGATAAAGCCTGAGTGACAGCCAGATAGCCTTAGAAACTGCCTCTGCTTTGCATTTGCAGGAGTATATAAAAGCTGCCTCAGTCAATCTTTATTCAGTCTTAAGTTCCATACTGTTGTGCTATACCTGATCAGTCCTTGTAGAAAAATCACTATCTCTTAGAAAAATTCTCTTAAAGAAAATCTCAGAAACTGGCTCCTAAGAAGAAAACTCGCCATACAAGATCAAACCCGGACCCTGATCCATCACCTGAGTTCCAAAATCCAAACTTGATTTCAAAAATCCTTAAGAGACGCAAATCAGAAGGGACTTTATCAGATTCAAGTTCTGAAGCAGGATGCCAAATTAATATTCCTACCCCTGCTAAGGCTTCTCTACCTCTTCATACCACCGTTCCACTATCTCCTAGTTCTTCATCCACTTCACAAGGTATCCTTTCAACCACTCCATCAACTACACAAACCCCTCTCATCCCCTTTCCTCCTCTTGTCCCATTCATTCCTGTTATCCCTATTGTGCCACCAAACATGGCTAATAGATATGCTCCACTGCAGTTACCTGCAAATCCAGGTCCTATGCCCCAAGAGTACCAAAGCAAGATTTCATATTTTGATGGTACTGGTTCTTATCCAGCCCTTCAACATACTAAGAAAATGCAAGACTACTTTGAAAATTATGAGATTGATGATGATGGGGTTAGGATGAAAATTTTTGTGCAAAGCCTAACAGGAGATGTAAGGTCATGGTTTAGGTCACTCCCAGTAAATTCCATAGGTGACCCTAAAGCCCTGTATCAAACCTTTATCAACAGATGGGAGAAGAAAAAGGATCCACTTCATATTTTATCTGAATACAATACTATCAAAAGAGGTCCCCAAGAAACTGTCTTGGATTATTGTGCTTGGTTCAACAATGTCTACAATGCCATTCCCCAAAATCTCAGACCTCCACCTGATCTAGCTCTATACACCTTTCCTGATGGGTTTGATTCAGATATGGCATACCAATTAAGAGAAAGAGCTCCTCGAACTTTAGCTGAAATGCAAGACATAGCAGTGAGTGTAGAAGCCAACTTGATAGCTAGGAGAAATAGGACTAGAACTGAAAGAAAGACTACCTTCAAAGAAGAGCCCTCAGGCTGGGATCAAAAATTAGATGCAATAAGCATTGGCATGCATAGGTTAGGTGAGGAAGTCATCATGGGAAGCACCTCAGAATAATCAAATCAGGAATCCCAATTTTAGAAGAAATCAAAATCCCAATGTTGGCAAGGCCAGCCCTGAACCAGAGATAAGGCCTCCTTTCCAAGAAAACTATGCTGAAACATCTACTTCTAATGAGCAGATAGATGATACCCACATCAATTTGATGGGCCTGAATGAGGATCAGCAAGTTTTTCTGAGTCAAGAAGATCATGAAGAAGAAGATATAAGCCAGTTCCAAACTAAATCAGGTGAATCATTTGATTTCAAACAAGGCTATGACACAGCTGTGTTTGAAGTTCATAAACAATACAAACTAAGAAGCAGAACTGTAAATGTGCCACAGCCTGAGAAAACAAAGGATGGCCTACAGCCTAGGAAAGCTATTGTCACTGAGCCTATTAACAAGACTAATTCAAGTGCAAATGAGGTAACAATTGAAGAGGTAACCAAACCATTTCCATTGAATAAACAACCAATGGTTACACCTCCTTTACAGCACAATCCAAGCAGCACTTCCCAAAAGATGAGCACAAAGGACAAGCCTCAAGATCAAAATGAGAATCAAGAAGAAAACTCTAAGAATTCAATTGAGAGAGAAAGGATGGTTAACCAGAACACTAAGACCCAATCTGAAAGACCTTTTGACTTAGAAGCTGAAATTGGAAAATTGAAGATAGCCATTCCTCTTTCAGAGCTAGCCAAGCATGACATTTACAAACAACAAATCAAGAAGTCCCTTCAACTGACCCACCACAAAGATGATGTCAATGTGTTGGATGATACCACATAACTACTTTTCGGTCCAGAGGTTGATGGAAAGACAACAGTTACAGTAATCTTACCTTTTTATGTCAGCTTGCATGTTCATGATAAGATATTACACAATGCAATGTTTGATTCAGGTGCTTCTCATAACCTGATGCCCAAATCAGTCATGGAGAGATTGAATCTAGATATTACAAGACCATATAAGGACCTATTTTCATTTGACTCCAGCCAAGTTAAGTTTTTAGGCTTGATAAAAGATCTATGTGTGTCCCTAGTCCAGTACCCAAATAAAACAATCTTAATGGATGTGGTAGTTGCTGATATTCCACCCAAGTATGGAATGTTGTTATCAAGATCATGGGGGGCTAAACTCCAAGGTTCCCTACAATTAGACATGTCATATGCCACCATCTTTGTCTTTGGGCAACCCAAGAGGCTATACAGAGAGTCACTCATGAAATACATGGTGAGCAGTGAAGAAAAACCTCAAAATTTCCCTATTTACGCAGTCCATTCTGATATGGATTCCTTCATTCTGTTCAATGATGATATAAATCCAATGAGTGATAACAAATCTGTCATACTTGAACAAGATCTGCATATGAGTCAGCAATCAACCTCCCAAGCAATCAAGATTGAGAAATCAGTTGATGAGGTAATTCTAGAAGACAAACTAGATGAAAGACAAGAACTCCAAATTATAATCCCAAGTCATAGAAAAGATGTTGAGAATCCCCTAAATCAAGAGATCCTATGGTTTCTTGAGTTTGATGGATCAGTCAACAAATTAGGGGCAGGAGCTGGAGTTTGGATTCATAACAAACAAAGCAATCATGCAGAAGGTCGAGCCTACAGGCTTAATTTCAGATGTACTAATAATATAGCAGAGTATGAGGCTCTTCTGTTGGGCCTCAAACTGGTAAAATCCTTACAAGCCACGAAAGTCTCAATCATGGGAGATTCAGACCTCATTATTCAACAAGTAAAAGGCAACTTTGTCACCAATGACAAAAGACTAAGATCATACAGGGCTGCTACTATTGAAATACTCAAAGCTTTCACTAAATTTCAAATGACCAAAATACCTAGGACTCACAACCTTCATGCACACAGTTTAGCTACATTTGCCAGTACATGCAAATTACCTTTTGAACCCAACCACTGCTTTACAGCTGAGATAAAACACAGACCTTCTGTCCCAAACAATGTCAAAGATTGGCAAGTGTTTGAGGATGACACACAGATAAATAATTTCTTAACCTTGCAGCATGAATTTTCAGGCTTGAACATTGATGTTGATTCTGTGAAAGGCACACAGCCATTGAGTGAACAGGACCTAACATCAATATCACCCAAAACAGCAAATCAAATACTCTGTCCAACAATCTTTGAGAAGGAAAATATACAAGAACTTGAACAATTGCATTTTGAAGAAGTAGCTGGTACAGAGGCTGAAATCATAGAGCTAAAAGACAACTTTCTACCAACAGGCCTAACTCCATTGGAAGACATTTTTTACTCAAATGATGTTCCTAGAAAACCAAAAATGCAACCCCTTAATGCTACCATTGAAGAATGCAATGTTGGAACTATTGAGAAACCCAAAATAATAAAATTGTCTGCATCTTTACCTCCTGACCAGAAGCCTAAATACATTGACCTTTTTAAAGAGTTCCAAGATGTGTTTGCATGGAGTTATGAGGATTTGAAATCCTATGACACCTCTGTCATTCAACACACTATCCCTCTCAAGCCCAATCAAAAGCCATTCAAGCAAAAATTGAGAGGAATCAAGCCTATGCTCCTCCCTTCAATTGAGAAAGAGGTACAAAAAATGTTTAAAGCCGGTATCATAGCACCATTAAGGTTTTCAGACTGGATTTCAAACTTGGTTCCCACAAGAAAGAAAACTGGGGAGATTAGGCTTTGTGTTGACCTAAGGAATTTGAATCAAGTGTCCCTTAAAGAAAATTATCCCTTACCAAAAATGGATCATATTCTCCAACGAGTGGTGGGGGCTTGAAGAATTTCATTACTTGATGGATTTTCAGGTTTCAATCAGATCCTAGTCCACCCTGATGACCAAGACAAAACAGCTTTCACAACCCCATGGGGAACTTTCAAATATGTTAAAATGCCTTTTGGATTGAAAAATGCAGGAGCTACATTTCAGAGAGCAATGGATATTGCTTTTGCTAAAGAGATTCATGAGTTCCTTGTTATTTACCTGGATGACCTTACACCTTTCTCAAAGTCTGACCAAGAACATTTAAAACATTTGAGACAAATATTCATAACATGTAGGAAGTATGGAATTTCCTTAAATCCCAAGAAGTCTCTATTTGGTTTGGAAGAAGGTAAGCTATTAGGTCATATCATCTCAAAGGATGGCATTAGAATTGACCCAGACAGAATACAGGCCATCTTGCAAATGCCCCATCCAAGAAACATTAAAGAATTACAAGCCTTCTTGGGAAAGATCAACTTTTTAAGGAGATTTATCCCAAACTTAGCAGAATTGATCAGATTACTAAACAACATGCTAAAGAAGGATTCAAAAGTAAAGTGGACAGTAGAAGCAAATCAAGCTTTTGAAGGTATTAAACTGGCCCTTACCCAAACCCCAGTCTTAACTAATCCTCAATTTGACAGAGAATTTATCATTTTCTCTTTTGCCTCCCCACATACCATTGCTGCTGTCTTATTGCAGAAAGATGATCAAGGGAATGAAAAACCCATTGCTTTCTTTAGTAGAGCCCTTAGAGATGCACCTTTGAAATATCAGATCATGGAAAAGCAAGCTTATGCTTTGGTCAAAGCCATCAAAGACTTTAGGATTTACATCCTATACTCCCATGTTATTGCTTATGTACCAAATCCCATTGTGAAAGACATACTAACTCAAGAAAACTTAGAGGGCAGAAGAGGAAAGTGGATTGCAAGCATTTTAGAATTTGACATTGAAATAAGACCTACAAAACTGATAAAAGGGCAAGGTTTGGCTAAATTAATGTCTGAAGCAAACTTTCAAGCCTTGGACATTAACCAACTGGACAATGAACCAGAGCTGGCGACTCCAAAGATCAATGTAGCCTTTGAACAATCCCTGTGGTATTCTGATATCTGTTATATATTGCAAAACCTGTGTGCTCCCCCAGGATTGTCCAGAACCAAATCTAGATTTTTAAAAATGAAAGCTTCAAAATTTTGTGTTATAGATGGTAACTTATTTTGGAAAAATCATGAAGGTATCTTGTTGAATTGTCTAACTATGGATGAAACAAGCAATGTTATGAAAGAATTTCATGCAGGTGATTGTGGTGGACATTTGTACTGGAAGTCCACTGTGGATAAGATATTGAGGGCAGGTTACTATTGGCCAACTCTCTTCTCTGATGTTAAAAAATTTGCAACTTCATGTCACAAGTGTCAAATGTTTGAGGGAAAAAGAAAGTTACTACCACTTCCCTTAAGGCCTATTGCAACAGAAAGGCCCTTTCAGCAATGGGGCTTGGACTTCATTGGGGAAATTCATCCCTCATCCTCAGGCCAACATAAATGGATTCTAACAGCCACAGATTACTTTACTAAATGGATTGAGGCTGTTCCATGCAGACAAGCAAATGATTCTACTATCATTCAGTTCCTTGAAACCAATATTCTCTCCAGATTTGGTTGTCCTGACAAGATCATAACAGACAATGCTGCTGCTTTCAGATCCAAGAAGATGGTGAACTTTTGTCACAAATTCCACATTACTTTGGGTCATTCTACTGCATACTATCCTCAAGGCAATGGCTTAGCTGAATCATCTAACAAAAGTCTTATCAACATCATTAAGAAGGTACTAGAAGAGAATAAGAAAAATTGGCACAAGAAGCTTGTAAATGCCTTGTGGGCAGACAGGCTAACAACCAAGAGATCTATTGGGGTCAGCCCATATGAGTTGGTTTATGGAATAGAAGCCAAATTCCCTTCATCCTTAGGGGTACCTGTCATGAAGCTACTCCAAGAAAGTCAAGCTGAACCAAATGACATGCAAAGAAGAGTCAATCAGATTATATGCTTACAGCAAACTAGAGATCAAGTCTATAGCAGAGTCCAAGTCCTACAAGAGAAACTGAAGAAGGCTTTTGATAGAAGAACCAAGGCTGAAGATTTCTTTATTGATGACAAAGTGCTGAAATGGGATTCAAGAAGAGAAGACAAGGGAAAGCATGGCAAATTTGACTCCCTTTGGAGGGGGCCTTTTGTTATTCAAGCAGTACAAGGAAATAACACTTATTTCTTGAAGAATTTGGATGGCACTGAAGCTGAAGAAGGCCCTGTGAATGGCCGGATGTTAAAGCACTACTTTGATTACTTTCCATGTGTATAGCATGACTTCCCCCTGTACATAGTCAGTTGTATATACTGTTTTCTTTCAGCATATAAATAGTTCAATTTAAGAAGTTTTGTAAATAAGCAGGAAAAGGCTTTATTTCAGCAAGTTCTACAAGAGTGACAGATTCCAGTTTTGAGGTCCAAAGAGATAAGTTTGCAAGTTTTGAGAAAAGATCAAAAGCCAAGGCATTCTGACCTGCTGTTCTTGGTCTTTCAAGTAGAAAAACCATCCCCAAGTGGAGCCACTGTTAGCTACCTATACCAATAGGTTTCATTTTTCATGATTGGCAGGGGAAGTGCCAATATGATCTACTTTGGTGATGCAAAGATCTCATATTTGTGTGGAAAACACCTATCTGCAGTTGGTTGATGCTGTCATACTTCTGAATGGGTGGTCCAACAGTCTAAGCTGGGTCATGCCATGTTTCAATTGTTTGTTGTAGATTAGAGAAAGAAATCTGTCCAAACTGTTCAATCTTGGCAGATAAAGTAGTTAGGTAGAGAATGAAGGTTCCCAACTGTTTAATCTGGGGCCTTGGAAGTAATAAGGCTATCCTTAGATAGAAAATCAAAAGAAAAAGCCAAAGGAAAAGAAAAGGCACATGAGGGTTTGCAAGTCTAAGTGCACCCTCCTTAAAATAACAAAAAATGCTAGGCAATAGAATGGGTAGGTAGATGGGGTTGCAGAAGCATGATTTATGACATTTCACTGGCCTAAGCAAAGGAAAACATGGTGTCAGTGCAGATCTTCCTATTCAGCAGTTTGTAGCAGCAAAATGATGCATGCCTAACTTCCTAATCATCCCCCATCACATTCCTTGCTAACATCCCAAGACCACCTTTGCTCATGAGATAAATCAAATTCATGGATTGATCCATATTGCATAAAGAGCCACATTTCCTGTGTAAAATTCTTTTCATTTTGATCTACTCCCTAACTAAGTTTGTTTCCTAAAAACTTAGTATCTATCACTTCCCATTCACATTCCCCTCCAAAACTAACTACTAACTCTATCTATACTTAATTCCCTATGTTTCCCCCTCCTTATTACTATAACACCATGGTGTATAAAACCCCAAAAAATATGTATATTCCCTCCCCTTTGGCATTATAGCCATATGCTCAAATATTGGAAAACCATGCAGTGATAAAGTCTGGTTGCATGTGGTTGTGTGAAGTCAGGGATTAAACTGACCCCTGGTTGGTTTAATAGCCTAAACCCTACCCTTTTTTCCCCTTACAACCACTTTGAAATGTTTTGCCCACTTTATTTGCGAAAAACCTTGTAAAAACCCACATTCTTTCTAACCCGCGCTATTTGCAAAAAACGCCAATAGACCCATCCCTTACCCAAAGTTTTGATTGAAGCGCATTGAACACAAAAACATTGAAAAAACCCATATTTCTTTGATTTCCAAAGTACCGCCCGGGCGCACATTTCAAGAAATATAATAAATTATTCCCCGCCCCGCTGCCGTATCGTCCTTTCATTTTATTGACCCGTCGACCGTCGGATCTGGGCTTTCCCATCCGACGGCCCATATCCATATCAAGCCGCCCTCGAGGTCTAGACGTTACCTCCCGAAAAGTGTCAGACCATGACGTCAGGCCAGTGCCACGCATCGCTCCCATATCGTATCGGGAGGCCGCCTGCCAATACCGCCCCCATACCATAAGCGGTCCGATGAAACCATTTACCGCCCTCCGCATACCGCCTGCCCACGTCACGCCCACGTCACGCCAAGTCGGTCCCGCACCAGCGCCTGGCCCGCCATCGCTCCGACCTGTCCGCCACCTCACCAGTCCCTGTGGACCACTCACAGGCTGCCACGTCACCCTTCCGTACCCGACCCCACCCGATGACGTCATGCTGACATCATCCAAAAAAGTGCCAATAGCCCAAAATGTCCATATTTTCACCAAAATTCGCGTTTTTTATCATTTTCGCCAAAAGAACTATTTCTGCTCTCTGCATGCAAATCACGACCATTTCACCGCCAACCTGCTGAAATCGACTTAAAGACCGTGGGTGCCCTAAATCTGCCTGCACTTGCCACCATTGCCGAAGTTCACCAGGTATTTATCCAAGGTTCCCCTCCGCACCTGGTTTTTTGTATAAATTCACCAAAGCAAGCTTAAAAAGAGTGAAAAACACTGTAATCTCCAGTAAATCCTCTGGGACCACCATTTATCTTCAGTCATAAGGTCGAAAGTCACCTACAGAACTCCACATTGAGCCAAGTTTCTACCAATTTACAGTCAGTTTGCGCATTCGTAAATTGAAACCTCGGCTGCACTAATTCACCGGGAAAATAGTTTTTTTAGTCCCAGTATTTTCTCATTAGACTGTCTCAGGAGCATTTCAATTTTTTCTCACCATAATTCACCCTGCTTCCCCTGCAAATTGCCTTACTTCTGCAAAAAATACTGCTCTGCGTTGCTCTGCCGAGTGAAACAAGTTCTAGTACAATTCAGAGTACTAATTAACCATGGAAACACCAATAGCACTAAATATTCCACCCTTGAATGCCCCACACAGAGAGCTAGAATGGCAGGCCCTGGGTGATAGAGATTATCAGATGACAGAGACACTCTCAATGCACACCAAATATAATATTCATGTACTCAATGAGCTGAAGGCCCAGCACCTCAGTGGAACTGATATTCTAGGGATTTGGGACTCCAATTTGCCCATTTATAACCTCCCTCAAGTCAATGTCCTTCCAGATTTAATTCACAGATGCAGTGCCAACTATGACCCATGTCAAAGAGCTGTCCTCAATACCTCAGGTGAAGTTTTGTTCCATGTCACCCCTGAAGCTATAAATCAGATGCTGAACTTCCACTCTACAAAGCCATTGACTCCTCTTTCCATGATGGACTTGCTAAAGAAAGGAGGCAAGCTGTCTAGTGCCCAAATCTTAAAGATTAATCAGCTATTCATTGAATCAGGCTCTCAAACTGTGAGGACCCCTCCTATAGGAAATGTCTATTTTAATGAGTTGGGCAGGTTGCTTGTAGATTTGATCAGTTATGTCCTGGGTTACAGATTAGCTGAGGATGCTGATGAAACCATTCTGGCAATAATGTCTATCTTCTCCCATGGAATGCCTCCTTCTGTGCACTATGATTATGCTGCATACATTGCCAACAAGATTCATGAACAATTGATGAATCTAGAAAGGGAAAAGGTGTTTAGATACACTTCATACATATATCACTTGTTCCTATTTTATCAGCCTGATGGCTTCCCTATTCCTCTCAAGAAGTTTGATGCTCAAGGAAACCCAAGGTCTGTGGTATTTTGGACTTCAATCTTTCACCACACATCTTACTCACCATACAGCTACTGTGAGTTCATTGACCTCTTTATCCATCCAGCTATGTCTTTGCTATTGGGTACCCCTCCTCCCAGATTGACAGATGAGATGCAAAGGATTCTCCAGCTCTCAAAGGCCTACAACATTGGGGATTGGTACTTTTACCAAAACCATACAGTAATCAGAATATATGGCTGTGAATTAGCCCCATATAGGCTGCCAAGATATGTCCCTATGAGACTCTTTGCCTTAGAATATTTCAGGAAATTTGGAAATGTTGACCAGGTCCATTTCCACAGCAAAAACAAGAAGGTACAGCTCAAAATCAGAAACCAGCTAGGCCCATTTCTTTATAACAAAAGAGAAGAAGGATGGAAAGAAGCAGATCAGATCCTAGAGGGCCTCCAATTGAAAACCAGTTTCCTCTGGTCACCCTATGACCCCAATCATTTCATTAGTCTTAGAAGGGTCAAATATAAGATGGCTGGTTATGATCATGTCAGGTTGCCTCATATTGAAAAATATGCAAACCAGTTAATATGGAAAGAGGGCACTTTAGAGGAAGCAAGTCCTAGAGAGGAAATACTACAAAGAGAAGCAAAGAAACTTGAGAAAGAAGCTGACTTGGAAACTTGTGGGCAGGTTTCCTCTTCCTATCAAAGGCAACTTGGAGCAGCTACCTCATCCTCTACAGCCCACCAGCAAGCAGCTAAAAATACTCCACAGGCAGCCAGCAAGGGTAAAGAAAAGGAGATGGAGCAGGAGCAGCCACCCCCTACAGCAGAACAGCAAAAAGAGCAGCCAAAATAGCAAGAACAAGTGGCTGAAGCTCCCATTCCTACAGAGCAGCAAGCTCAACAAAGTGTGCCTCCAAGGTAGGAAACAATAGTGGAGACCTCAGTGCTCCAAACACCAGTAAATGAAGAAAGAGGCAAGAAGAGGGATAGAGAGCAAGAAACTCCCCTCACCACATCCACAAATCAAGGGGAGAAAAGGCAGAGACTAAATCCCCTCTCTGAAGAAGAAATGCCTATTGGGCAATCATTGGGTATGGGCCCTCATAGCATGGAGGCATCTGCCATTTCCTTTCAGCAGGAACAAGAAAGGACCCTTGGAGGAGAGGTCAGCTCCTCAAGCCAGAAAAGGAGAGCTGAATCAGGCATAAAACAGCAGTTCATTGACATCAAAAAGAGAAATGAGCCAGTCAGGCTCCAACTCTATAATCACCTGCTCAAAATGGCCCCTACAAACCAGCAGAGGCTTATGTCAGCATATGACATAACAGAGGGGAAAATGACCATGAGTCATTTCATGCCCACTATGCTGCAGCCACAGTCAGCTGCAGATTACATAAGGACCAACCTTGAGGTCCTTGCAAAAGACATCCACCCTATGGACCAAATAGAGCTTCGTAAGCAAACGGGTGAGATGGTCTATTCAACCCTGGCAGACAAGACATTCCTGGCACACAAGTTGCAAAATAGCCTTCATAATACAACAGCCCACTTGAATTAGAAAAGGCATCCTCTCAGGCCAAAGACAACAGGATCAGGTCTCTGGAGGATATTATTATAGAGCTTGGGCATGACCCAAAGGATCCCAAAGTTGTACAAGCACTGCTAAAGGAAAGAGATGCATATATAGCAGCTTTGAGGAAGATGGTGAAGATTCCAGCAACCCTTCACCCTCAAACAGAAGAGGTTGCTCAGCAGAGGAAAGACCAGGATGTAGCAGCCATGCTGCTAACACTACATAAGCAACTGGTCCAAACAGAAGGCAAATTGGTAGAAACAGAGGCTGCACTACAGGAGGCACTAAAGCAGAAAGAGGGAGGCCAGACATCTCAGCCCCCTCAGCAAGTCATAAACCTTGAGGAGTCCCCTCAAACTATCACTCCTCCCACAGGGCAGACAGCTGAAACAGGCCCATCAACATCAGCACCAACAACGACACCAGAACAGGCTCCAAGCCTAGACATGCAGAAGATGATGAAGGAGATTCAAGTCCTAAAAGCCTAGATGGCAGAGCTGAATGAAGCCAAGGAGAAATTGGCCACACTTAATGAGAAATATGACAAATCAAAGCAAAGTGTAGCTGAAAAGGCAAGAGAGGTGAAGGCTCTTAAGGAGAAAATAAAAGAGTTAGAGAAAGAGCTCACCCTTGACAAAGTGGTAGCTGAGATCAAGAAAGTTTTATGGGCCAATATTGGCCAATCAATAACAGATCAATGGCAGTACATTGAAACTATCCATGAGCACATGGAGCTCATAGGCAGGGCACACAAGGAAAGCCAAAGAGCAAGGGCATCTCTAGGCACTATGCCTGAGATGGCTAATAGAATGATCAATGTTCTCAATAACCGCACAGGTCCTCAGCTGGCAGCAATAGGAATCACCAACAGAAATGACACCATCCTGCTGATAAAGAGGGTCCTCACTTTGAGAAATCTGGTGCAGACATTGGATAGAAGGTGCCAGGAGATGCAAACAGAGGTAAACAAATTCACTGATAAATTCATAGCATTGCATAGCCGAGGCCTTCCCAACTTACTGAACAGTGCAGGAAGGCTACTATCACATGAGAACTATGCAAAAAAGGGTAAATACATTTTCCACTAATCAGATCACTGCAGGATCAAGTATCCCAGAGGAAGCAGGGCCTGCATCTGGGCAGAGCCTCTATAAGAAAGTAGAAAATTTGTTTTTTATTATGAATGAAATCAGACATTTGTTTGAAGTGCCTCCTACTTACTTCAAATATACTGAAGCAGATGAAACATTAGGCACAATTTTGAGGCATCAGTTGCCTACACAGGAATGGTGGACCAGCATGGTGGACCAGCATGATACAGCTATTGCTGTGAACCAACCAGTATTCATCAAGTTTTTTCATAAAAAATATAAATCAGCAGGTTCAAATAGTTGACATATTTACTATCACTGGAAAAGAATGGACTAAGCCAACTCAGCAAAGCAATTCGGCCACAAAAGCAACAGTGACAGGTACAGATGACAGGGCCGAGAAAGCTACAGCACAACAGAGCCATAAAGACATACCATTCAGAATTAATGCTGAATGTTCAACCGACTCAATAGCCTCCAAAAGTCAAAAAAGCTTTCTGACAGAACTAAAGAGTATTCATTGTGTATTTAGAGCAGCAATAACTTCCTTATCTGTTATTCTGAAAGTTGGTGAACGCATTTATTAATAAAATGACTCAGCGATTCAGATATTTTGTAAAACTGATTGTATATATTTCCCCTCGCACAAGCTTGCAGGGGTTGTTGATTTTCTCTTCTGAAGAGCCTATGTTGTAAATTTCAGAGTTTAATACAAGGAGCTAATGGAATTTCCAAAGTTCTATGTTGTTTGATGCATTGTGGTTTGTTTGCTTACTGCTATAGGATTCCTGCATATTTCATGGCACAATAAGTCTTTTTAACCTTCTTGTTATGTATTTCATTCTTTCATAATCCGTTCATGCTCTATATTTCACAGTTTAATAGCACAGAAAAAGAATAGTTACAGGATTTATTCATTGAATACCCTGAACTCAATCTATGCTATTATGAATGTTTTCCTCCAGTTATAGTTATGAAAGTGTAATTCTTAATTGCTGCACCTTCAAACTAGAACTTTCACAGTGAATATTGGTCAGGAATTCAAACCTGCTCCTAGGTGATATATCTAATTCTCACACCACCAGTTTAGTGAAAAACTCTTAATTGCCTTTCACTGGTTAATCATATTTCATCATCACAATTTCAAGTTTGTTTCATGATTTATCTAAGTGGCCCTGCAGTTTAAACAATCCCACTCAACATTTCAAACAACCTATAACCACAGAATCCATTGCCCAATGGACTGAAACTGTCTGAAGATCTCATCTTAGCTACTGGAAGACATCATTCAACCAAAATTCAAATCAAAACCCATACCTCATAACTAGCCTAAGATCCTCAAGAACAAAGTTAAAACACTAAAAGAGAGAGCCCTCTCTGATTACAGGTTGGCTAGAACCTGTAATCCAAAGCTTGGTTAGTGGTTACAACGGCCGTATTCCCTCAGGAGTCAAAGGGAACAACCTGGGTGTTAACACAGGAAACTAAGGAGGTTGAAAAGGTAGAGGTAAAGGTAATGTTGGAGTAGACTGACTCGGAAGTTGAGGCATTGAATAAGGTGTATGTGTAGATGGATATGACTGCATGGGTGGCTGGTAGGAAAATGGAGAATGAGTTGGCCCTCTTCAACCTTGTTGCCATGGTTGAGAAGGTTGCCCATGCTGATATTGATTCCCATACTTCCACTTCTGATTAGTGTTAGAATAAGAATATGCATGTGAATTATAACCAAAATAGTGTGGAGAAAATTCAGGAGCCATACATGCACCTACCTGAGGCCAATTTCTTTTTTATCCCATAGCATACAAGTATTCAGCTTCTGGCTATCCCCTTGTAAATATAGCTTTAAGTCCTGGTATAGAGGGACATTTTTCTGTGACATTGTCTTCTATACAAATAGCACACTTACTAGTTTCCTTCAAATTAAGAGGACACTCTTTAGGAGGATGCTTGTCTCTACATCTAGGACAAAAAATACTTAATGACTCTTGTTCCTTCATGAGTTTTTGTTGAAATTTCAAAGAGTCCAATTGTTTGGTAACAGTATTCATTATATCAATTTTCATATTTTCTATTTTATTTTCTAGTACAATAATCATAACATTAGTAGATTTGATTTTTCTATTTCTATTTTGAATTCCTCTACTGGATCTATACTGATTTCTTGAAAATTTCTTGCATAATTCACAAATTTGTTCAAAAGTTTCCTGAGAAATATCACTTTGTCCTAACAGATTGAAATTATTTCTAGCATTATCAGTAAGTCCTCTTAAGAACAATGTTCTAATAGTACTAGAATCAATCTTAAGTTTCGACCTTTGTAAAATATACATAAATCTTTCTAGGTAATCTTTAAGAGTTTCATCATCATCCTGTATGATTATAAAAATCTCATCCTGCATGTGCCGAGTTTTGCAATATTCTTGATATTTAGAAAAAAAAACTCTCTTCATCTAATCCCAAGAGGCTATATTGTTTCCTCCTAACCCCATGTAACAGGAAATAATCTTAGCTTTTGAGCATCAGTTGAATAATAATAACTTCTACACAAAATATCAAACTAGAATAAGAAAGAGTCAGGATCTTCATGAACTTTACCATGGAAATGAGGGAGAGATGATGGTGGAATATTCTTCATTTGCACCACAATATCAGGATCCACAATTGGAAACACAAAAGTGGATTGTTCCCTACTTACCTAGTTTTCACCAGTTCCTTCCACATGATCTTTATGGTCTACCATTGTTTCCCTTTTGCTCCCAACAGATTGAACCACACCTGAGCTGTTGTCACTAGAATCTAGGTGGACTGTTCCTGCATGATGGGTTTGAATTGGATTGGGCTTCATGCTCACATAAGGAGACCCAATATGAGAATTGCTTTCAGAATTCTTTCAGCCCTTAGTGGGCTTTGAACCCTTACCTTTTCTAGGCATTCATTTCAAAAAAGAAAGAAAGATAACAAAATAACTTCCAACAAAAATGTTGTTAGAAATCAATCAACACCAGTAAAATTCCTTCAAAGAATATTTTCCAAACAATAGTGCAAAAATAAAGGGAAAATTACCTCTATTGTATAATCAGAAAATTCTTACCAAATGAAATCGCCTCCCCGACAACCACGCCAAAATGTTGGGTGCAGGAATTGCACTTAAGCAAACTCCTCAACACTTAAATTGTCAACCTGGGGGATTCGTAAACTTAGAGACGAAGCACAGGAAATGCCAGAGATGGTATGAATATTTCTAATATAAATCCCTACTTACTTTAAAGGAAAGATTGCAGAATCAAACATAAAAAGAGAAAAAATCAACTTGAACCATCAAAATAATCTAAGACTGGAACAATGAAGAATGCATTTGCAAAAGGGATTTAGAAATGAAGGGGCAATCACTCTAGCTAACTATTGTTTAACTATTGAGTGTGTGTTTTTCTTTCGCAGAGACAATTAGCAGTCTCATTAGATGGGCCCTTTAAACCTGCTCCATTAGAGATTTCCTTCTTCCACTAATCTATCCTCCACTATTGTCGTCTGCTTGCACTAGTGCAAGAACAAAGATTTATGTGGAGGGTATAAATGGTGTCTTTACTAAAGACATTTTACTTCTTGCAAGGGCTTGAACTTTTTCAGGTTCAAAGCACTTAGATCATGTGGTAAGAAACTAGTTCTTGCGCTAGATCAGAGCTTCTTGCACTTAGCATTTAATTCTTAAAATAAGTGCTTAGTTATTGCAAGTGCTATTATACCATGAAATCAAATTGCACGCATAAAAATGAATGTTTCTGATTTTGATAGAGTGTACAAATATAGAAACAATCCATATACATTTATCATGTCATAAAGTGTTTAATGAAAGTGAGAAAATTGCGAGAAGTAAACTAGAAAGGCTTGCTGCATCACACCAACATGCACTGGTGCAGGTTCATTTCTCCTGCTTGGACCAGGCAGGGAAAACCAACCAAAGAGAATTGCAGAAAAGGAATAGCACACTAACGTGCACTGGTGCAGGCTTATTTCTCTTGCTTGGACCAGGTCGGAAAATGAACCAAACAGAACTGCAGAAAAGGAATAACACACCAACGTTCACTGGTGTAGGTTTATTTCTCCTGCTTGGACCAGGCGGGAAAACCAATCCGAAATCAGGTGTAGGAAAAGGAAATTTAGCTCCTTCCATAGTGGATATGTTTTCACTCAGACAGGAATGCATGTTCATGAAATTAAATCACACTTGACAACATAAAAACAAATTACAAGAAACACAAAATAGGTAAACGTGCTGGGTTGGCTGGGCCCTAGCCAACCAACACATTTCCCTTTCAAGTAGAAATGTTGCTCAGTACTGTAATCAATTCCTCAACTTCCAAACACAGAAATACAATTTATAAAACGTGAGGTGGAGCTCCCTTTTTATTAATTCATTAAGACAGATACATGCGTGAATACAGAGTCCAGCCCAGATTCAAGCGATATCAAAATACAACAACTTGTTACCATCTCTCCAGTTGTTTCTCTGTTCTATACAAAAATTCTATAAAAAAATATCTCGTCCTATTTACATTCTTCATTATATAGATCTTTGGCCGAAGGAAAAAAAGATCATTTAACCAATTACATAACCAAATGCAGAATTTATCTTTTTGGCCTTCAAAACTAGACAGTTCAACAAAACTGGCCATAGCCAATATCGAGTTGTTCGTTCTTCATAAATTCAATCTCGGTTGCCTTTGGATCGACCTTGCTGTCGTGACTCGAGCTTGGCTACCTTGAGATATATCTTTTTGTCGTGGTTGAAGCTGCTCAAAACGGGGCGGTGATCTAGGAGGTTCAGATCTACTTCAAGGATTTTCTGTGCTAGCACCAACGCAAGATCCGATCCTACACTAGGATCAATGTTCACAGTAAGTAATTGACTACCAAATAAACATTGGAGATATCGATAAGTTACATAGAGTGATTATAAGCAAGAAATCATGTAATAAATAATTAATTAATGTTAAGTTAAGTTAAAGAGATGAAAAATAAAGTTCATACGAAATATGTCACCATCCTTTGACTAGTGCAAGATGAGGGTGTATAAGAGAGGTAAAACAACGGTAAATGTTTATGATTTAGGAAGCGAAAAATGGAAAAAAGAGAGCAAATTAAGGGTCTAACATCCTCCCATCCCTAAACTATTGTGTGTCCTCACACAAATATTTACCTCTACAAAAAACTTCAAAACTTTGAGCATTCCAGCTCAATCCTCCTCTAGCATACTGTCATCAGCCTGCAATGTTTCAGACTTCTTCTTTCGGATGTTCTTTAGTTTCTTTGTCACCTTTTTAAGTCGCTTGAAACATTGTGCAACTCGGTACTTCCAGACTTTAACTTCTCTTTTCTTTCTTTGGATCTCCGTCGTCAATTCTCCTCTACTTTGTTCTTTATCCTCATGCACTTTAGCTATAAGCTATTCTAAGTTCTGCACTTGAATCTCTAGCTCAACTACCCGAGTAGCAGGAGTTGCCAAATCTTTTTCTTTTTCTGTTTCATCAAGGGTCGTGTCTTCCTCAAGGACCTCAATATCCCTCATGGTTACAATAGGAAATTCTTCTTCCTCTGGTCCCTCTTGTTCTAGTTCTTCATCCTCTGGTTCTTCTTCTCTTGCCTCTCCTTATTTTGCTTCTACTTCATATTCTTCAACTTCTGCTTCTTCGAGTTCTTCTTCCTTTTCTTCTTCTTCTGGTGCTTCTTCTTGTACTGGTGTAGGAGGGGATTCAATGCCCTATGGGGACTGTGGTCCTTTGCCTGCATCAGACACTTTTTCTTTTTCCTGGGCTTTTTAATGAAATCGGCCGATAGAGCATCATATTCGACCTCTGTAAATTTTGTTGCATCCACAAGGACTGGCAGGTTGTCATTTTTGGGGGTCTGTGCCTATAGTGGTGGTGTAGAAGGAGTCTGTTCAACTGATGCCCTAGTTGTCTGCTTATTAGAAGATAGGGCCTTTTCTTCTGTTGATTTTTCTGATTGTTTCCTTTTTGAATTGGTGCAAGAAGGACTCCCTTTTTCATTTTTACTCGGGCCCTTGGTTGTGTTGGTGGGGTCCTCTGTCTCCTTTCCAGTAGCTGCCTCTTTATGTAGCTATTTTAACAGCACCTCCCATGTCATGCCTTTAACTTCTAGCTGTTTGAGGACCATAATTTTTATCAAGTCATGGGGATATAGCTTCATGTCGGCCTGGTCTACCCATCCGTCCCACACACGTTTGGCCATGTTTTCCAAGCTCTTAGGCAGAAATAGGGGAAATTCATCCTCCATCGGACATGCCGGCCAGCTTCAAAATGTTGCAACATTCTAAAATGATATACAAAAGTGTGGGAGTATCTTCCCTCACATGTTACAAACTTCTGTAGTATGAAAAGGAGGTCTTTCCACTGTCCCAACAAGGCACTGTGTGAAACTCCTTCCTTCCAGTCTACCTCCATCTTCTTGTTGACGACGAAATGCTGCCATCGCTTCCTTTCTAGCTTCTGATTTTTAAACCATTGTTCACCAGTATTCTCCAAGGCTATCGCTACTACTATAAATTCTTCTGTGAATTTAAATTTGAGAGACCCAATTTTTACTCGGAAGTTTATGAAATTTCTGGCAAACTGTAAAGGCACTTCATTATCGTGCCCGTCAAACTTCTGCAAGAACTGAAGGAAGCCTGAGTCTCTCAATAGTGTAAGACTATTGTGATACTCGACGGTCTGTTCTATCCTACTGAGAGACAACTATTCGTTTCGAATAGGAGGCATTGCTGCTTAATGGCTATGAATAGTTGAGAATTTTACATGCAACACTGGGAGAATTGGTTCTTATAAATAGAGGCCCAACTGTCCACCATCCTTTCCATCTTATCACCCATTCATTTGCCATAGATGCACAACAACGTTGAGATCAGGTCGGATTAGTACTTGCGGTAGCATTTTAACAGCTAGGTGAGGTAATCATTATGAGTGAAGGACATCTAGGATTATGGAAGAGAGGGGGCAATTATGTCCAAGAAACAATTTAAACATTTCCACATTCCTTCATAATTCAAAAAGAACTTAGCATTCATTAAAAAATGATCATGATTCCTAACTTAAAAACACCTTGTACTTTAAATAATTTTCCCCTAGTTAGTATGATAGCACAAGTACTTGTCGGCTAACTGAAAGGACTTTATATAAATTTTCACGATGACCACTTTCCTATGACGTATGCTATGAAAAGAATAAATTGTACTATGTTTCTGACAGGGTGCATCCTTGCACTGGTTTGCTTGAACCGCTTAAATTATGCTATTCTTTTGGTACCATTCTACTTTCTTTATCATATAGTACAACATGCTTGCACTAGTGCAAGCATAATATCTAAAAATAGAGAATTTGAATAAAAAATAGGCTGGACTTCCATATGACTTCCTCAACTTTGCTGGAAATTTTCTTCGCCTTTTCTTGATGCTTTAGAGCATATCCTTTTTCTCTTTGTGCACGAGATCCTGTAATGAATTCATGATGGAATAAGGAAGTGGGAAAAGGGAAATTTCAGAATGGGAAGGAATTCTGTTACAGGGATTCCAGGAATAGTACCAAAAGTGGGAATAAACAGAAGTGGGATAGGGAAAAAAATTCAAGGTTAAAGTGGGATTTTTTACAAAGCGGATAGGGTAAATTTAGAAGAATGTGGGAAGGTTAATCATTATGGGATTGAAGAAAAAAACTGAGGGAATATTATGGAAGTGGAATATGAAGAAAGGCAGAAAATTTTCTGGAAGGTCTGCCTGCACTAGTGCAAGAAAAATAATTGCAGCGAAAATTAAGCGTTACTTGAATAAAAATATCCATGCTAATTACCCCAATTGTATAAAGGTTGGTTCTACTAAGCCTACTTTTACTTGGTGGTCACTAGCATATCTAAAGATCAAGCAACATTTTCTTTTTATTAGAAATTTTTGATCTTCCTGCCAGCAAGCTGGTTTTCAGGTTGATCCTTCTGCAATCATGTCAGCGAACTGATTTTCATAATTACAGGAAAATGTTTTTTCCTTACCTTTTATTTTTTATTTTTTTATTTTTAAGAAGAAGAAGAATTCATGTTTTAAAAAAGGTTGGTATTACCATTCACCACTACTGTCCCGAATTATTGTTGGACTTGTTGTGTAAAATCTTTCCTGGTAGGTGGTTGAAAAACTTCTTTAACTTGTGTCCGTTTACCAAGAATACTGAATTTTATCCATCAATAGTTTTAGCTCCATTCTCGAATACTTGGATCACTTCATAAGGTCCCATCCAATGTGTGTGGAATTTCCCTTTAAATTTTTTAAATCTAGAATCATAAAGGAGCACCCAATCACCTGGTTGGAATTGCTTTTTTTGAATAGACTTGTCATGCCACCTTTTGTATTGTTGTTGAATTAGAATGCTCTACTGAACAACATCCCTACAAAATTCATCTAGCTCATTTAATTGGAGAAGATGTTGTTGTTGTGCCTCAGAGAGATCTAGTCCCAACTAAACTGCAGTTCTAAAAGTTTTGATATGGAATTCAATTGATAATAGAACCTGTTTACCATATACCAGCTCATATGGTGTATGTCTCATGATATTTCTCCAAGTGGTTCTTTATGCCCACAAAGCCTCTGGTAATCTTTCATCCCAGTCTTATTGATGCATATTTATTGTCTTTGTAAGAATGGACTCAATCACTTTGTTTGTGGATTCCACTTGTCCATTTGCTTGCAGGTGATCTGGCATGGATTTTCTATGTCGGATATTATATTGCTCCATCACACCCTGTACAAGATTAGACATAAACTGCGGACCATTGTCAGAAAAAATTTCTCTAGGCACACCAAATCTAGTAAAGATTTTAGTGAAAAGAAAATCAACAACAACTTTTTCTGTAGCAAAAGAAATAGATTTAGTTTCTACCCATTTCATAACAAAATATGTACAAACCAAGATATGCCTTTTACTTAATGATGTTGGATTTATTGGACCTATAAAATCAATAGCCCATTTTTCAAATGGTTCAATCATAACTTCGGGTCATAAACGCATTTCGTTGGTTTGATTAGGCTAGCACATTCATTGACAGCTATCACAATGCCTGACATACTGTTTGGCATCCTTAAACAAGGAAGGCCAAAAGTAACCAACATGCAATACTTTATATGCAGTCCACTTATTAGAAAAGTGGCCTCCATAATGTTCACAATGAGCATATTTCAATATATCAAACACTTCCTCCTCCCTTACACACCTACAGATAATTAGATCTGGACCAATGTAAAAGAGATCTCCTTGAATCCAGGAATATGCTGCACTTTTCTAAACAATACTTGCTTTTCACGAGCGTACAAGTGGGGTGGTGTTTTCCTAGTAACCAAGTAATTAGCAATGTCAGGAAACCACGAGGAATCTGTTGACATAGAAAAAAGATGTTCATCTGGAAAATCATTAATAATAGGAGTAGCTTCACCAGGATTATCTAATCTAGAAAGAAAATCTGCTACAACATTAGATTTTCTTGTTCTATCAACAATAGTAATATTAAATTCCTACAACAATAGTAACCACCTAGTCACTCTACCACTACTTAATGTCTTGTTCATCTAATATTTGATCGCAGAATGACCAATATGTACAAATACTTCATATCCTGTAATATAGTGTCTGAACTTATTAATTCCAAAAATTACAGCTAAATACTCTTTCTCTGTAACTGTATAATTTAATTCAGCGGAAGACAAATTCTTACTAATATAATAAATAGCATAGGATTTTTTATTTTCCTTTTGTCCTAAAGCTGCGCCAATAGCGAAATCTGAAGCATCAAAGGAAATGTGAAAAGACAGAGACCAGTTAGGACCTCTCAAAACTGGTGCATGTACTAGCTTTTCCTGTAATGTTTCAAAAGACTATTGGCAAGCTGTGGTCCAAGAAAATTCACTATCCTTAGCTAGAAGTCAAAAAGGAGGGGCAACTATCTTAGAAATATGTTCAATGAATCTCTTACAGTAACCAGCATGTCCTAAAAAACCTCTTACTTCTCTTTGAGTTTTGGGTGCAGGAAGATGCATAATGATTTCGATATTTGCTGTATCACCCTGGATACCTTTACCAGAAATCAAATGGCCAAGTATGACTCCCACTTTGCACATTAATCTACATTTCTTGTCGCTTAAGGCTAGATAGGCTTCCTGACAATGAAGAAGTACTTTTTCCAAATTTCTGAGAGCTTCCTGAAAAGAATCACCAAACACAAAAAAGCCATCCATATATATTTCTACAAATTCTAGATCAACAAAAATGGCCAGGACTGCCCTTTGAAAGGTAGCTGGGGCATTACATAAACCAAAGGGAAGGACTCTATAAGCAAATGTGCCCCATGCAGATGTAAAAGTAGTTATATCCTGATCTTCGGGTGCAATCTGTATCTAGTTATAACCACTGAAGCCATCCAAAAAGGAAAAATATTTCTTTCCTGCAAGGGTATCAAGCACCTGGTCAATGAAAGGGAGAGGGAAATAATCTTTGAGAGTGGCTTTGTTTAATTCTCGATAATCAATACAAATACACCATCTTCCATCTTTCTTAGGTACTAGCACTAATGGAGAGACCCCACTGACTGTCAGAAATAAGATAGATAAAACTAGCATCCAAGAGTTTATGTACTTCTGGCTTCACAATATCTCTGAGGGGTTATCGGACAGGTCGGGCTCCTTCTTGAATATAGATATGATGTGTACAAGTTTCAGGAGGAATACCCTTCATATCTTCATAGCCCCATGTAGAGGCACTAAGATGGTTTTTGCAACAAATTCACAAGATTCTCTTGGTGAGATGAGTGTAAATCTGAACTAATATACAAGGATTTATTGGGGCTAATCTCAACCAGAGTAGTATCATGATTAGAAGTACTCAAAGGGGTGGTCAAATGTAGCGGTACAGAATAATGACAATCATGATTATCTTGAAAATCTAGGCTGAAAATCTGGCTCAATAGCTCAAAATTAGGCATAGTGTATAGATTATTTAGGAAATCTTGAATCTCGTCTTCTTGTGAAGACCTAGTATACTGATGGATAAGGGAAATGGGCTGAGTCTCCTCATCACTGCTCTAATCCAACCATAAAGTATCTTGAAGGTCCTGAATGGATCTGGCAGGGGGGTATAAGGTAACTTTCTTCCTAGAATCTCCATGTGAGATATACATATCACCGGAACGACACTCAATATATGCATCGACTGTAGCAAGCCATGGTTGACCCAAGATCAAGGGATGTCCTCCTATTGTGTTCTTTGGATGAAGCACAATGAAATCAGCAGGATATTCCCAAGAATCTAATGAGATGATCACATCGTCCAATACTCCTTCTGGCTTAATTTTAGATCTATCTGCTAATTCAAGCACAGTGGGATTACAACGAAGATGAGATAATCGAAGTTGATCCATGGTTTTCTTAGTCATGACATTAATTGCTTTCCCCAGGTCTATAAGAACATTTGAGACAAGGACATTACCAATCTGAACTGAGACAACATTGTTTCCGGATTAGTATATTTTTCTATAGACACACATCCTGTCATCAAATCTGCTACTCTACCAACAAATTGAATGGTTTTGGCTTCAAATCTCTTCCTCCCGGGTTTCTTGAGACAGAGTTCCTTAATAATATTAGTACAAATAGGGATTTGTTTGATGGCTTGAAGGAGAGGTATCTTAATGAAAATATTCTGAAGCTCTGGTGCCAAGCTAGTCTTAGAAACAGACTCACTTCTTTCCATTACTAGCCTCTCTGGGAAGGGAGGTTGGTTGGAAGAAGATGGCAAGGATTCAGAGGGTAAGGGCTTCTTAGTGATGACTTTCGAAGAATTATTAAGAGTTTCCTCTTCTTATTTCTCTTCAACAATCACTCTAGGTTGCTTCTGAATCTCTGTTGTTACAGTCCTTCCCGATCTTAATTGAATATCACGAGCCCCAACTGGAATAGACTGGTACTTGAATAAATGTGGTTTTGTTACATAGATCATTTCCACTTTTTTATTATTGTTAGGATTGGGCATAGGTTGAGCAGGCAACTGAGGAGGTCGAAAAGGTGGAAGTAAAGGTAATGGTCGAGTAGATTGACTCGGAAGTTGAGGCATTGAATATGGAGAATGAGTTGGCCCTCTCCAACCTTGTTTCCATGGCTGAGAAGGTTTCCCATGCTGATATTGATTCCCATACTACCACTTCTAATTAGTGTTAGGATAAGAATACGCATGTGAATTATAACCAAAATAGTATGGAGAATATTCAGGAGCCATACCTGCACCTACCTGAGGCCAATTTCTTTTTTCTCCAATAACATACAAGTATTCAGCTTCAAGTTGTCCCCTTGTAAATACAACTTTAAGTCCTGGTATAGAGGGCCATTTTTCTATGACATGGTCTTCTGCACAAATAGCACACTTACTAGTTTCTTTTGAATTAAGAGGACACTCTTTAGGAGGATGCTTGTCCCTACATCTAAGACAAAAAATACTTAATGACTCTTGTTCCTTCATGAGTTTTTACTGAAATTTTAAATAGTGCAACTGTTTGGTAACAGTATTCATTATATCAATTTTCATGTTTTCCATTTTATTTTCTAGTCCATTAATCATAACATCAGTAGATTTGGTTTTTCTCTTTCTATTTCGAATTCCTCTACTGGATCTATATTGATTTCTTGAAAATTTCCTGCATAATTCACAAATTTGTTCAAAAGTTTGCAGAGAAATATCACCTTCTCCTAACATATTTAAATTATTTCTAGCATTATCAGTAAGTCCTCTTAAGAAAAATGTTCTAATAGTACTGGAATCAAGCTTAAGTTTCGACCTTTGTAAAATATACAAAAATCTTTCTAGTTAATCTTCAAGAGTTTCATCATCATCCTGTATGATTGTAAAAATCTCATCCTGCATGTCCCAAGTTTTGCAATATTCTTGATATTTAGACAAAAACACTCTCTTCATCTGATCCCAAAAGGCTATAGTGTTTCCTCCTAACCCCATAAACCAGCGTAGGGCTGAGTCCTTGAGAGTAACAGGAAATAATCTTAGCTTCTAAGAATCAGTTGAATAATCATAACTTCTACACAAAATATCAGACTCGAATAAGAAAGAGTCAGGATCTTCATGAACTTTGCCATGGAAATGAGGGAGAACTGACAATGGAATATTCTTCATTTGCGCCACAGTATCAGGGTCCACAACTGGAAACAAAAAATTGGATTGTCCCTACTTACATGGTTTTCACCAGTGCCTTCCACATGATCTTCATGGTCTGCCATTGTTTCCCTTTTGCTTCCAACAGACTGAACCACACCTGAGCTATTTGTTATATACATATTTGGGCACTGCAACCCAAATCACATATGTACATAAACCAAGGGTTTCTAAACCACGAAAAGTTTTGTTTCATACCCTAAAGGAACAAGGTCAGCTGATTACATCATCTCCGAGAAGTTCTCCATGAAAAACTACTCAGAACTAGTCAAAACTGGACCATAGAGACTACTCCATGCATAGGGTGTGATGCATCTCACCTATTACACATGGGGGTGCGATAAATACTAGAAAGCCCTTCTATAGGGTGCGATGAGCGAGAGAAGACAAATGGAAGAAGCAGTTTGCTAGGTGGAAAATAAAAGAATCTTCTAGAAAGTGCTCATATGACACTTGCCTCTCTGAATTCACCCAGGGATGAGTAAGAGATCTGAAATCTCCAAGTGGAACCAAGAACTATCCGTGAAATGACACTTATCAAAATCCCATAAGCTGATTCATTCTCCTGTAAACATCTATATATGGATCCCTCATCCTAGAGTCTAGGGCACTGGAATTTTGTAACTTGCAAGGAAGAGCTTTTGGTTTCTCTTTGAAGATATTGTCGAGTGATCTTGCTTTGTATGAGGTGAAGAGGGATTTCATGCTGGGAGGATGATGCTGGATCAGACAACTTGGTTGTAATCCTCTCTTCTACTACTTCTATCAATAAAGCTATTTGAGTTTTCCTCCATATGCTTGTATATATCTGAATCTTGTATTTGTATATGCATTTATATGGTTAATGTACATCTGATCCTACATTTTTTATGGTTATAGATCTCTATGCTTTGATGGTACTTTGCTGCTTTGACTCTACAGGTGTTCTTTGAAGCAGGACAAGTGAGAAAGGAGTGGCGAAAGCTCTATCAAGGGAGAGAGGAAACGAGAAAGGAGACTAGTGAAAGACTCAGGTTCGTACTCTCTACTTCTCTCTCATCTATCTCTCATAAAGGAAAACACAAGTAACTTTAGTTTGGTTGTTTCTAAGATAGCTACCCATCTTAGTGGGACTAGTAGCTCTGAATGGACACTAGTTTTCCCGATAACAAAATGGCGACTCCATTGGGGAGCGAATAGTTTGTTTGTTTTGTTACTGTTGTTTCCTTTATAAACCATAGACGGAGCCTGAAGTTAAGCCAGCTAGCCTTTGAATTGCTTTTTCTATGCAACTGCAAAGTAGATCAACGCTGCTTCAATCAATCTCTGGGTTGGTTTATGAACTGAACATCTAGCTTGCAAACATCCTAAGCTCCCTGGTGGTAGCTCAAATAACCTCATTAGATTAGCCCCTATACTTTGTGTTTACTAACAATCATTAGCTCAGCCTAAATCCCTGAACTTAGCTGCAAACTATGAGTAAAAACCAAGCTCAATTTCATCCCTGGTCCATTGCACTATCTCTTCTTGGCAACCTGGATGCATCACACCTCCCATGTGTTACAAGTGAGATGCATCCCTGTTTCCCTGTGTTACAGGTGCGATGATTGACTAAGACTGTTTCTACCTCCAGATTTTGGTTTTTTCTTCATTGTCTTCAGCTTTATTTAGTAGTTTTGCTATCTATGATCAGTATATCTCTGTTGAAACCATCTTCCTTTGCATTATTCAGCCTCCATCAGAAGGAATTTTGAATGTTTTTTATGTATTTTTACATCATTTACAGTTCTCCTTTGCAAATAGTAGCTTAATCGAACTGTCGTCCTTTGATTTGAAAGTGTCGCAAGTGTCATTTTCAGTCAAGAAAAAGAGTGTCACAAAGCATTCCTCTTTTAGATAGTCGATTACACTTTTTCCATTGTATTTGATTTGAATCATTAATATTTAAAGTGTCGAAAGTAGTTTTAAATTCAAAATCGCAAAGTGTCGACTTGACCCTACTTTCGTTTTTTGAAAAGAAAATTGTTAGTTGAAAGAAGATAGTTCATATCTATAGTTAGTTTTCTTTTTGTCATTCTCACATTAAGGAAACTGAAAAACAATACATGCATGTGCATTTGCATTTAGACTGCATGCTAAAGTTGATTTAGGAAAAGTGCATCTACTGTGTGCTCTCTGCTCTATGTTGAAAGAATTTCACCTCTCTTTCATCAGTAGCTAGGATTTTCATTGCAAAAAGAAAGTACACCACTGTTTATCATCTTAGATTGCATATTTAGGAATTGTATATCTACATCATATTTAGGAATTGTATATCTACATCACACGGTGAACCTTAAAGGAAAACTTCTTAAGTAATATCAACTGTAAAATAAACCTCAATGAACATAAAAATGCTTTGGAACTTAACGCACAACATTTAGAAGTCTAGGCTAGAGACGTATTCCAGTGGCATAAAGCCTGGTAACTATCGCTTTCATCGTAGGTTGGGTGATTCCTCCTCTTTGAGACGACAAGTGCCAGTACGGACTTGTGCTCCCACATACCGTCGAGTATATATTGGGAGACCACAATAGGCTACATCCTTTATCCTTAGGAAGCTGTGTCTGCCACCCTATCGATCGCAATGCACTGAACACAACATTCGGGAAGATTGACTGTCGTACCGTAAAAAGTATTCTGCAGTTTTGATGATTGGTTTGGTAATCCCTCTGTCTAGATTTCCAGAGTAGTCACTTTCGTTCCTTTTCAGACTCCTTAAAAGAAAAGGTCCATCTGAGCACTTGTCACTTCAGGCTCATTAAAAATTGAAGGCAACTAGAGTCATCTTTATCTTTTTCTCGACTCTTAAAAATTGAAAAATAAAGTTGTGTCAAAGCGTCATAAAATTCATTTAATTCAGAATAACATTTTCCCCTTTTTATTTTGAGTTGATCAAGTAATCCGCAATCGTGGAAGAAAGTCAATCAAAACCCCATCGTTCGTGGAGACTAACGAGTCAACCGTCTTTAACTCCAAAAATGAAACCATTCTGGGCCAAGCGATATCGTTTAACTGGGTCAAAGTCTTTTGGTTTGTTTGAAACTTGTGTTTCAACATCCTCAAAAACTCCAGTTACCCCAACTATTTTTGGTATCCCTACCTCTATAGAAGAATTTCCACAGTTACAAGAGGACACTAGAACTGATCCTATTGTAACGGTAAACACATCTATTCCTAAACCAACTCCATTTAGGACTGATCTGGAAGGCGTTAACCCTCCAACATCTGCCGCTGCAGAGTGTGTACCTTCTTCGGCACCAGAAATATTTTACGGACCTAACAGTCTGCCTCACCTAGAATGATTGTAATAGAAGAGATTGTGGAGGATATTCCATCCAGTACCCCACTGCATTTTGGAATTGGGATCCACCTATATCCTTCTAATTCAGAAGTTAGTCAACCTTCATCACAAGTTCTTGTAGAATTATTAAGAAGTCTTTTGGATAGACTCAATATGTCTGAACAACCATTGAAATCTAGGACTGTGTCATCTGATACAGCAATAGCAGAACCTCCTGCCACTACTCTAATAATGTTTGCTGGTATACCTTCTGTCCCAACTAGCTCTCAACTGCTAGATGGAGTCCACCCAAGGATTGTTTCGCTAGTATGATCTGTTACTGTTTGTTCATTTGGAATAATATCTGGAATTTCTTATGTTGAGTCTCAACAAATTGATCCTCCACAACAGTATCAATTTGGGCAGTCCAATCTACAAGGATTGATTTTTCCTTTGAACACTGGATTGCCGCCATATGGGGGGCAGTATGCCTTTCCATTGTTCCCTCCAGGAGAACAACCATATGAGAATTCACAACAGAATTCAGGTCAAGATGGAATTGCATCGAGTGGATGCGTGCCAATACTACCTCAACAGCCAAGAGTTGTATATTCAATGCAACCAAATCTACTGTCTTGAATATTCCCACTACACTAGCTATTGTAATGGTGTCGCAAGTACAAGCGCTGCCTGTTGTATGCCAACCCCAAGTCTCTCAGGTCGTAATACAACATCCTCTTGTCTCAATGACTCAACCACAATCGCTGATTAGTGGCTCCTTAACTGAAGTGACTCAGGCTCAAACGGGTACTATCACCCATCATCTTGGTCAAACATCCACTATTGGACAACAACAAATGGCTTCACAACCATGGCTGGTGAAATATCAACAACCGCAATTCCAGCAAGCTTACCGAGGACCTGAGCAACAAAGAATTGTGGGTAATGGGCAGCCATATATTCAAAACTATCACCATCAATCATATCATAATAGTTATGCCCATTAACCTTATCAAAGTTATTAGCATCAAATACATTATGCTGGTATGCAAAGACCCACTGCTCAGGCGATCCCATCTTATCTTGGGTATGCTTCGCCAAACCTGAATCAACAGTTTCCTTTCATTGCAACGTTGGAATTACCATATCTGAATCGACTAACAAATGATCCAATTGCTTACGCCCCTTGGTGGCCGGCGATTCCTTATAAACCTCTGTAAGATATTCCTAAATTCAATGGAAATCCGGGTGATTATCCGTCGAATCATGTGATGACCTTTCATCTGTGGTGTTCATCCAACACTCTCAATGATGATTCGATCAGGCTTCGCCTCTTTCAGTGAACGTTAACTGGTCCGGCAGCAAAATGGTACATCAAATTGCCTAGAGCTTCATTTGATAACTTCAGCGCCCTTGCCACTACCCTTTTAACCCATTTTTAGTTACCCATAAGGTACGAAATAGGAATGGAGCTTCTTACCAATTTTAAGCAGATGACAACCACTCACATATCTGATCATATTCATGAGTAGCGACATCATCATCGAATGGTAAAAACATATGTTCCTGATCAACTGTTAGCTGAATGGTTTATTTAGTCATTATTACCTTCTATTACAAAAGATGTGGCTAAAGGGGGAGTTGTCACTGAAGAGCAAGTCATTGCTCGTGCGCAATATCTAGACTTGATTTATACTCAATCTAGCACGCTCTACAACAAAATTCCTGATGCTCCTAGACTAGAGTTTTTCGTTCCTCCTCCTCCTAAATCAAACAAAGACTCTCATGCCAGTGATGGCATGATAGGTACTACCAGCACAAAAACTACAAAGGCTACATCTAAGAAAGCCCGTACGGTTTCTGGTCAAAATGCGAATGAAGAACTCCTTGCCTTAGAGGTTAATGTCACGTCGGCTGACAAAGGCAAAGAACCAAAGCAACTAGGGGGCAAGAAGAAAGGGAAAAGAAAAAAGAAGAAACAGGATGATTCGTCTCCTGAAAAATCTTTTGCAAACCCTTCTAGGAAAAAGAAACCTCCTTCGCCATGTCACATATGTGATGAAGACCATTGGATGAGTGATTGTCCATATAGAGCTAAGATTAAGAAGTTCTTTAAGAGTTCAAAAACCTCAGCAGTCTTAACAGATCCGTTTCCAAACCCAGAAACCAATCTGGTTACTAGCGACAATGCTTCCCCATCCCAAGTGCTTATGTTGTCCATTTCGAAACAGCAAAATGAAGCTTTCATATCGACAAGGAATAAATATTACGTGAATCCACAGCTATTGAACGACAAGTCTGCAAATCAACCTAGTAGTTCGACAACAACTTCAACCGAAGTTGTGCCACCCATAATTCCTGAGCTAACAATAAAGCCGCCAAAGGGAGCAGTACACAAATCGACATTTAATCCTCGTGCCCTAGCAACACAAAATTATAATATAGTAGAGGATCTGGCTCGATCGCTGTCCGCTATGTCGACACTTGAAGTACTACAAAATTTCCCCTGTCAAAAGCGGGCTCTATTATCAGCAATAGGTGGGATTGACCCAGCAGATTCCAATCTTGTGGCCTTTAATCATAAAGGATTTGAACCTTAGTTACCATCTCAACTCGCTTTCCTCATCCAAGTGAAAGCCCTCAACAAAACTATTCATCGAACAATTATTGATGAGGGGGCATCTACCTGCATTATGTCAATGAGTTGCTAGAAAACTTTAGGATCACCACCCTTGTCAAGATCATCAATGACATTAAAAACATTCGATGGACGAACATACACCCCGTACAGGATTTTAAGTAACTTACAAGTTGAACTGGGGGGCAAGACAGTAGAAATTGGCATTGAGATTATTGATGGAGACCTCGATTACAATATCTTACCAGGAAGGCCTTGGCTTTATGCTATGGCTGTTGTTGTATCAACTTACTTTAGAAAGATTGCATTTCCTTTCCAAGGAGGAATTACAATCGTTTATCAACAAACCTTTCTCCCCAATAGTTCACAAGTTACAGGAAGCATTCCAATGATCCATGGAAGCTCTCATTCACTTCAAAATGTTAGAGTATGCCTACTGAAAGACCCTACCATGATGGTTACTTTTTCCCTATCGCCTCCAAGTAATCTGGTAGAAGGGGCAATAGTAGGAACCTGGAATATGATATCTTCCATTCAGAAGATTTCCGAACATTTTGTTAGCATGGATCATCAACAGGTTTTTCCTCCAAGCCCAATAGAGATTTTGTAGCAATCAATTTTCTCAGCCTGGGCAACAAACCCAAATCAATTCTCATCGAGTGTTTGGGTAGATAGGTCAAAAGAATATGGCACCTCTTCAGATCCTTGGTCACATGTACATTCTACAGATGAAGGAATTATTCAGTCGATGATGATTGGAGAGGCGCCATGGGAAGATTACCACCATCGTTCCCATCTTCCAGATTACAACGAAGATTATTCCAACGACCTTGATCATCCTTCAGTTTTTGATTTTCTATCAAATACTGTAAATACGGTGGATTCCGAGAAAAATCTATCCAATATTGAAGAAACTATCGCCATAAATATCTCGATCAAACCTAATGTTGTAGAGAATATTCATGTCGGCAAATCTTGTTCTTCTTCAGAACTAGAAATATATTACGCTCTCTTTCACGAATTCAGAGATGTCTTTGCATGGTCATATGAAGAAATGCCAGGCATTGACTCGAGCATAGTTGAACACGAAATCAAGATGTATCCAGATGTCAAACCGGTATGACAACGGCTTCGGCAGGTGCACTCGAAGAAAGCCGCTGCCATCAAGGTAGAAGTTGAAAAACTTTTACATGCTGGTTTCATTTACTCGATTCCTCTAACTGATTGGGTATCGAATATTGTTCCTGTGATGAAAAAGCAAGGAACGATTAGACTGTGCGTTGATTACAAGGATGTAAATCAAGCTTGTCTAAAGGACAACTACCCTACACCCTTCATCGACCAAATAATTGATGAATGCACTGGAAGCGAAATATTTTCATTTATGGATGGATTTTCCAGGTATAATCAAATAAATATCTGCCCATAGGACCAGTTGAAGACGACATTTATATGTCCTTGGGGCACATTCGCGTACTGAAAGTTACCTTTTGGTTTAAAGAATGCAGGGGAAACCTTTCAGAGGGCTATGAATTATGCCTTCCATGACATCAAGAACATCATTCAACCATATCTTGATGATCTTCTAGCTCATTTCCGAAAGCGGACTAATCATCCACAGCATTTGAGAGCTATATTTCTACATTGTCGTCACTACAAGATACGACTCAATCCACACAAGTGTGTGTTTTGTGTCAGTTCTGGTCATTTACTTGGCTTCATGGTTTCCAAGGATAGAACTTCGACTCGACCCATGTAAGGTTTAGGTAATCATCGATATGCCTTCACCTTCAAATTTGCTTCAGATTCAGAAACTCTAAGGGAAAGCAAACTTTTTGAGGAGGTTCATTCCAAATTACACCGAACTTGCTAAAGGTTTTACATGTATTTTGAAAAATGAAGTACCCTTCAATTGGGATCAGGTTGCACAAGCTTCCTTTGATGTTCTAAAGGAATCCCTAATAAGAGCATCATTAATGTATGCTCCTGATTATCAAAAAGACTTTAACCTGTATCTAGGTGCAGAAGATACAACCATCGCAATGGTTTTAGTTCAAGAAGAAAATGGAATCGAACATCCTGTCTATTATTTAAGCCAAAACTTAAATGATACAAAAAGAAAGTACTCCTACATTGAAAAGATAGCTCTTGCAGCTGTTCAAGCAGTACAGATATTTCGACACTATATCCTCTTTCGCAAAAGTACCATTTTATCATATTGCAACCCTATGACTTGCATTCTGTCATGTCAATTACTTGGGGAAAAATATTCGAAATGGATAGCTATTTTGCAAGAGTTTGATATGGAATTCATAAAATTGACATCAAAGAAATCTCTAGTTTTCATAGAGTTACTATGTGACTTCCCATCGTTGTCCAACGATTCAACATCCAAAGCAACAATCGTGGATGAATCTTTGTTTCTAATATCGTCAAGTGATCCATGGTATGGAGATATAATCATCTATCTCTAAACACAAACATACAGGCCTAATACATCTCACTCAAAACAACGACGTACTCGATACCAAGCAAAAGACTACATGATCGTCGGTGATACACTTTACCGTCACGGTATTGATACAGTTCTGCGAAGGTGCCTCACCCATGAGGAGGCGAAAAAGTCCTGAATGATTTCCATTCAGGCACGTGTGGGGGGCATCAATCTGGTTACACTATGGCACAAAAGATTTTACGAGTAGGTTACTTCTGGCCAACAATGTTCAAAGATTGCATAATTGCAGTCAGAAGTTGCCATGCTTGTCAAATCTTCGACCACAAAACCAAAATACCACCTGCACCTTTGCATCTTGTAGTTTCTATTTGGACATTCACCAAATGGGGCATAGATTTCATGACATGTAACCCCACCTTGACTGGGGGGCATGGGTATATCATAATAGCAGTTGACTATTTTACGAAATGCCCCAAGGCGATGATTACATTAAACAACAGTGTCGAAACGACTGCTCTTTTCTTTTTCAATCATGTAGTCTCTAGGTTCGGTCTTCCATAGGCTATAGTCATAGGTCATGGATCGCATTTTCACAATCACATGATGGTCGAATTGGCTGCCAAACTAGGATTGTCCCACGAAAGTTCTACTCCGTATCATCCGCAAGCTAATGGACAAGTTGAGGCCATCAACAAAGTCCTGAAGCACATGCTGCAAAGGATGATTGGAGTCCACAAACGGAGTTGGAACCTAATCCTATACTTAGCCTTGTGGGCATATAGAACCTCGATAAGAAATGCAATGGGGTTTACACCCTTTCAGCTGGTGTATGGCCTGGAAGCCATGTTACCAATTCAATGTGAGATTTCATCTCTCAAGCTTGCAATTGACCTTCTCCCCAGAACTTCAGAGGAAGAGGCTCATTTCTTGGAACTAATCCAATTGGATGAAACCCGTTGTGACACCGCCTTGGCTAACGAAGCCCATAAGAAACGAGTTAAGACGTAGTTTGACAAAAATGTCAAACCCCGTGTCTTCTCAGAAGGTGACCTGATCTTGCTTTACGATCATGCCTCTGATAAATTGGGAGCATGTAAGTTCCAATATTTATGGATGGGTCCCTACATTTTTAAATGAGTGTTAGCAAAAGGAGCCTACGAGCTAGTAGATTACGATGGAATTCCACTAGTGCAACCTCGAAATGGGTTGTACCTTAAGCGTTACTATGCTTGACTAAGTGTTGTAATCTCTTTATATGCTTTTGTTACATTTTTGTTTTCATCAAGAGTGGTCGTTTTGGTTAGGTAATCCACTTTTACATTCGTTTCAGATTTTGAAACTATGGGAATCATTTGTTGGATATGCCGACATGGTTAGTCATAGTATGCGGAACCTACTTTCTGCAGCCTGGGCCATTTTTTATCCAAGCGGCAAGTTAGTGAGTTTCAGAGGAGTATATATTGGTCGATCAATGAACAACATCGTTGAGTATAGCGTGTTGATAGAAATTCTCTCTGATGCCATCTCACGTGGGATACGCCGACTTTTTGTCAGGCTAGACTTAGAACTTGTCATCCTACAACTTACTGGCATATATTCTGTTCGGAATCCAGCTATCTATCATATGTTCCTAAGGGTCAAGATTTTGGAAAGGCAGTTTGATTCTATTCAATATCAACACATTTCTAGAAACTTAAACACATTAACTGATGCATTAGCAAATTATGTATTGTATAGACATTTCTAGCATTTATAAAAGAAAGCATTTCAATCAACATTTGCATCAGGATCATATAACTTAACCAAAATAAAGCTCCGAAAATCAAAAATATATATAATTGTTTATAGTTTATCAAACATGTTCTGTGTCCAAGACAAAATTGGTCACATGACCCAAAAATGCAAAAATGCAGAAAAGAACCCTAGAGTAATGGTGCTGGTGATAACAAGTCACTACCTGTGCGATCATACATAAGAGCCTAGTCCATAGACTCGGCATGCCAGTAGTATGGTGCTGTAATATTAGAGGTAACTCGTCAGTCCTCACATCCTGGATAGCAAGGGTGAGACCCTCGATCTGATCCTGCAATGCTGCAAGGGTCTCGGCTTCATCCAGATTGCGAAGGATAGCCCTCCCTACAGCCTCTCCTGATGGAACGACAGCTGCTACCCTCGGGCGCATTGCTAGTCACACTAGTCCAATATCTACAAGAATATATGGGTTTGATTAGTCTTGATAACATTTAAAAGACACAAGAACATTATAAAAACAATAAACAAAGATATGGTCAGATCTTTTTACCTATAACACCCCACTACTCGCCAGCCGGTAGCACCAAATCTGGGTCACCCCAGAAATCCATCCCAGCATATGGATACTTAGCAAAGACCATCTCCTGACGGTCGAACCACTCAAAGAAGGGATCAGAGAATGAAATCTATGGCTGACCAACATGTCTGGCCATAAGATCGACCCATCTCTACGTTCGTGGCTCCGTCGGTACTGGCAGTCCAAATGAAATGTACTGTGGCTACATCAGTGGGATCTTCTCCAAGGTGAAAGCAGTCAGAATAGAACCATAGCCAAAGTTCTTGGATCTTCTCTTCTTTATCTTGGTAAACTGTAACCGGAAGTACTGCATCACACCAGTTGAATACCTTTGGTTCAAGGCATTCCAGAGCATACTGCATATAGGACCTGTTGGCCAAATGAAGAGCTGCACTACCAGCTAATCTAGCAAAGGTGAATAAGATAGTCCTCAAGGACCAGTCAGTGACATCTTGAATACTGATCTTGCCATCCCTGCTTGGCTGAGATCCATCTCTACAGAATCAGCGAATATAATCCCTCACGAATTTACCTCCACGGGCAGATGCTGATAGTGAGAGAGTGGCACCATGCCTCGATAAACTGGTCAAGAAGTAGATATCCTCAACTATCAAAGGGATGGATTTACCTCGAATCTGGAACACTTGGTTGGTAGGATCCCATGCATCAAGAAAATATTGCAACAAATTGATTTGTTGCCTCATGCTGGATATGCGGAAGAATTTGAAAAAACCATAGTTCCGCAAAGCAGTCAACGTACTCGGATCATGTAAAGCAACCATGTCCTTTTCTTCATGCTCGCTTTCATGCCAGTAATGACCATCTTGATACAATGAATCTTTGAAAAACAAACAAGAGAAGAATTAGGATCCTGATTCAGGCAAAAATAGGAAAAATTTCCATGAAAAAAGAGTGCATAAACTTTCCCTTTTGTGCCCATCGCACCCCAGCTTTGTACTAGGTGGGATGCATCCTGACTGGCCAATGGCTAGCTCAGTAAGCATCGCACCTTTTGATGTATACGAGGTGTGAAGGGGAAAGAACGAATTGTTCAAATCCTAGAGGCCTAGAAGAACAGGAAAACATGCTCAGAATCAGAAAAGGAAAGAATGCAATTAAAGAGCTTAGGGTTAGCTCCTACCTGATCTAGATGGCACCGAAAATAGTCCATAAAATCTCCCAGAATTAGCTGGTGAAAATCAAGGGGGAAAACACCTCCAGATCTCCAAAAGTCCCAAATTTGAATGAAATGGTAAAAATGAGAGGTAAAAACTATTTTTATGTTACTATTCACGTAGTTCAAGTAAATATTGTTGTTTGACTCATTTTTCAAGCATGTATTTACATTTCTAATCAATTTGATGGAGTAATTGAACAGGCAGTACAATCGTCAAAAGAACATAGTGTTAATGGTGAAATCAACATCTCTGACTATTATCACGAGCAGTTTTACACAAAGTTCATGCTCGTTAAAAAATAAACCTAGCAACTAGCAGTTTTACGCGAAGTTCAACCTCGTTAAAAAATAAACCTAGCAATGAGTAAATGTTCCCCCAAAGTTTAAGCTCATTAAAAAATGAACCCACCTTTAGTAAATAACCTTTACGATCGCATAATTATCAACTTTTGAACCTTGGTCATGTTCTTACCATCACCTCCACTCTTTTTTAGCTGATCATACGCCTCCATTTGATTGTTTACTGTTGGGTCCCTATAATACTAGTGATTACCCCATTACTATTGTAGTTATACCCCTTATTTATGTTGTTGTGCCCCTATTACCCACATATTGTTATTTCTGTGCCCCATAGAATCCCTCTATTGTTATTTTTGTGGCTTTATATTATTATTGTTAGGTCGGCTGGATTATATTGTGACTCCTTAGACTCCTATATATAGAAAGGAGGTTTTGTCATTTGTATCATCCAAGAATTGTTCATTTATGTAATGTAAAGGAGGTTTCCCCCTCGAAGAGGCTGAATTCTAAGGCGTTGATCTATCTTTTCTATCTTTTCTTGAGCTGGTTTCATAACATTTGGTATCAGAGATTTGGATTCTAGGGTTTCGCTGCTCCAAACAGGTCATCGTGGCATTTTCGCTATAACGTTTTTTCTGTGACGTTTCCAAAGTCGCAAAAAAAACCCATTTGATAAGAAATCACGCTGAACATTGGATCCAAATTTCAGAGCTTTTAGCACGATATTGGCGGAGATATGGTCTGAGGAAGTTGGTCTTTTTGCAGACTCCTGAATTACATTCAAAACAGGTGACCTGGGGAAAATCATCATAACTTTCTCTCTGGGGATCGGATTGAAATTTCGTAAGAAGGTACAAAAATAGGACGGAATGTAGTTTCTTTTATATGTGTTTTAGATTCAAAGGTTGAAACAGTGACTCGTGGTATGTCGTACAAGTTCGCTCTACTGGACCAGTATAAAAGCAAGTCACTGTGGGAGATTTCACATAACTCTTCCTTGGAGAATCCAATTTGGCTTAGACTTGTGGCATTGGAAAGAGGACATAGAAAGCTACTACAGATAGCAATTTCAGAATTGGATGATCCAAAATTACAGAGATACATCAGATTCAATATTAGGCTTCTATAAAGTGAAAAAAGGTGTGTAGTTTTTTTTTAAATTTTTGTGTGAGCTTGGTTTAACGGAATTCAAAGGGCATAATAAAGCATTATTATCGGTAACTGATGCCCCGAGGAAAGAAAATGCAAACATCTAGTAAGGAACCTGAAAGCTCTAGCATGACTCATGAAGAAGAGGAAGAAATGCTACATGATATATCAAAATTACAAGAACAAGTGCAACAAATGTCACGCTCACAAAAGCTAACAGAAGCTAAGATAAGTGGCGTGGAATCTAAGATAAATGGTGTGGAATCTAAGATAAAGGGCATGGAAGCTAAGATGGAGGATTCCATGGCAGATTTGAAGATAGATTTGAAGACAGACATGGAAGAATTGAAGAAGTTGCTACAAGAAAGGGTCACTAATGGTGAAAAGGTAGTAAAGGAAACTCATGATGAGAACAAAAGAAATGTTAATCTTGATTCCATAGACGCTAATGTTGGATAAAAAAATCACCATATTCCAAAAATCGATATGAGGAAGTTTGATGGCAAGGATCCCGCCACATGGATATTACAGATGGAGCAATTCTTCGATCTCAATAATGTGCAAAACGCACAAAAGGTACGTATGGCAACTGTATATTTGGAACCAAATCAGTTTGTATGGTATCAATGGCTTTGCTCTCGTAAAAAATTTATCACTTGGGCAATTTTTATGGAAGAATTGATAGCACATTATGAAGATACAAAAAGCAACACTTTTTTTAGCCAATTGATAAGTCTCAAACAAAAGGGTTCAGTAATGGAGCACATTGAGGAGTTCCAAAAATTGAACATAAGGGAAAAAGATATTCCAGAGGAGCATAGGATTGATGTGTTCATAGGGTCTTTAAAGGATAATATCCAACATGATGTTCACCTTTGGGAACCTGATTCATTAGAGAAGGCATTCAGGTTAGCAAGAAAAATGGAAAGCAAAATTATGGCAACCAGGAAGCATACCACTCACAACTATAAAGACGGAAGTGTTGTTGCCCCTAGTGTCGCATAACCTATAAGGTTGACACCACAACAATTGGAAGAAAAAAGAGCAAAAGGGCTTTGTTACAGTTGTGATAGCAAATACACTAAAGGTCATAAGTGTGCTGAGAAGAAATTATTCTACATAGATTGTGAAGAGGAAGAAGAAAAGGAGCAAGAAAGGTCAAAAGAAGAAGATATACTCCAGGAACAAAGCATAGATGAAGAAAAAATAAATCCAACCATATCTTGTAATGCATTGGCGGGAATTACCACTCCTCAAACCATCAAGATAGAAGAACAAATCAAGAAGAAAAAGGTAATAGTGTTGATTGATTCAGGAAGCACCCACAATTTTATTCATTGTAGGGTAGCAAAAGAATTGAATTGCTTCCTATATCCAGCACCAGAGTGTCAAGTGATGATTGCAAATGGAGGAACAATAAATTTCTCTGGAAAGTGCCATAATATCATCCATGGGAGAATATGTATTGACTAGCCCAATGCTTTCCATTCCAATGGGAGGTGTTGATGTTGTACTAGGAGTCCAATGGCTACAATCCTTGGGTACAATAGCTTTTAATTTTCAAGAACTTTTCATCAAATTTTCTACGGAAGGAAAGGAAGTTGAATCAAGGGGTATTGCAGGGAAACCAGGAAAGATAATAAGCTCTAATGGCATGACTAAGCTTCTTAAAAAGGAGCAAAGAGGTGTAATTGCACAATTATGTTCGCTAGATGTTTCCACATTGGGATCATCTATTTCTCCAGATCTCCAAAATGTCCTGGACAATCATTCCAGGGTATTTGATACTCCCAAAGGTCTCCTACCTATGCATGATCATGATCATGCGATTCATCTGATTCCAGGAAGTGTTCCTCCAAACATCAGGCCGTACAGATATCCCTATGCCCAAAAAAGTGAAATTGAACGTATGGTTGCAGAAATGCTAGAGGCTGGTATAATTCAACCAAGTCAAAGTTCTTTCTTAGCTCCAGTAGTATTGGTGCACAAGAAGGATGGATCATGGCGCATGTGTCCGGATTATAGGGAGCTCAACAAGCTCACTATTAAAGATAAGTTCCCCATTCCTGTTATTGATGAATTATTGGATGAATTGCATGGATCAATTTACTTCACCAAGTTGGATCTTCGTTCGGGATATCATCAAATCAGAATGAAGATTGAAGACATTCCAAAAACAGCATTTAGAACTCATGAGGGTCATTATGAATTTTTGGTCATGCCTTTTGACCTTACCAATGCACCTTCAACATTTCAAGGTTTGATGAATTCAATTTTCAAACCATTCCTTAGAAAATTTCTTTTAGTATTTTTTGATGATATACTAATCTACAGCAAGTCTTGGAAGGATCATGTTGAACATGTTGACAAGGTGCTACAACTATTGGAGGAGAAACAATTATATGCAAAAAGATCCAAATGTTTCTTTGGAGTCCAGGAGGTGGAATATTTGGGTCATATTGTATCTCATGAAGGAGTTAAGGTAGACCCTACCAAAATTAAAGCCATTAAGGAATGGAAAATCCCCACATCCATAAAGCATCTGCGAGGATTTCTTGGGTTGACAGGGTATTATCGCAAGTTTGTTAAGAATTATGGGAGAATAGCAACACCTCTAACAACATTATTGAAGAAAGATTCATTTTCATGGACTCCGGAAGCAACAAAGGCCTTTGAACATCTTAAAGAGGCAATGTGCCAAGCACCGGTCTTAGCTACGCCGGACTTCACAAAAACCTTTATTGTGGAATGTGATGCTTTAGGAAATGGAATTGGTGCTGTTGTAATGCAAGATGAAAGACCCATTGCTTTTGAAAGTCATCCAATCAAGGGAAAGTTTTTAAGCAAAGCTATTTATGAGAATGAAATGTTGGCAATACTCCATGCACTTAAGAAATGGCGACCCTACCTAATGGGAAGACACTTCAAGGTAAAAACGGATCATGATAGCCTTAAATACTTTTTAGAACAAAGATTATCCTTTGAAGAGCAACAAAAGTGGGTCACAAAGATGTTGGGTTATGACTTTGAAATCATCTACAAAAAAGGGAAGCAAAATGTGGTGGCAGATGCACTCTCAAGAAAGGATGAGGATGTGGAAGCATTGTTGTGTGCCATTTCTATTATCCAACCAGATTGGATAAACGAAGCAAGGGAGGAATGGAAGAACGATGAAGAAGTGTGGGCACTTATTCGAAAGCTACAACAAGATTCCAGTACTTCTGATACATTTAGCTGGCAAAATGATTCGTTATGGTACAAAGATCGCTTATACCTCTGTAAGAATTCCCAGCTAAAACAAAAGATTCTTATGGAATTGCACACTTCTCCCTTAGGAGGGCACTCAGGATTTTTAAAAACTTACCACAGGGTTAAGAAGGAATTTTTCTGGGATGGCCTTAAATCAGATATTCAAAAGTTTGTGGCGGAATGTTTGGTTTGCCAGCAAAATAAAGTTGAAACAATTAAGACACCGGGTCTATTACAACCTTTATCCATTCCAAGCCAACATTGGGAGGAGGTTTCAACGGATTTTATCACAGGTTTACCCAAGTCTGAGGGAAAGAGTGTCATCATGGTGGTAGTTGACATACTTACCAAGTATGCACACTTTTGTGCATTATCACATCCATTTAAATCCAGTACAGTTTCTACTGCATTTATGGAAACAGTTCAAAAGCTACATGGAAACCCAAAGATTATTGTAAGTGACAGAGATCCCATTTTCACTGGAAATTTTTGGACAGAATTATTTTCTTGTCTTGGTACTCAGTTAGCTCATAGCTCATCTTATCATCCTCAATCTGATGGGCAAACTGAGATAGTAAACAAATGTTTGGAAGGATATCTTCGTTGCTTTGTATCTGATAAACAGACACAATGGATCAAATGGTTGCCTCTGGCTGAATGGTGGTATAACACTTCCTTCCATACAACAACAAAAATGACCCCATTTATGGCACTTTATGGGCATCAACCACCATCCATCACATCATATTTAAGAGAAAATTCTAAGGTTCAGGCAGTGGAACATCACATCGAACATCAACAACAAGTCCTCCAACTCTTAAAGGATAACCTCGTGTTGGCACAAAATAGAATGAAACAACAGGCAGATCAATATCGCAGTGAAAGAAGTTTTGAAGTAGGTGATTGGGTATTCCTACGGCTACAACCATATAAGCAAATGTCCCTAAAGCAAGCTAAGAAGGATAATAAATTATCACCAAAGTATTATGGTCCATACAAGGTGTTGCAAAAGATTGGTACTATGGCATACAAATTGGAGCTTCCTGAAGCTTCTCGATTGCACCCAGTTTTCCATGTTTCATGTTTAAAGAAGGTTATACGTGACAAGCTCCCAATTCAAACAATATTGCCAGAACTTGACGAGGAAGGAAAAATTATATTGGAACCGGAAGCAGTCACAGAAACAAGAACTCGACAGTTATGAAATCGATCAATTTCAGAGTATCTTATCAAGTGGAAGAACTTATTCGCTGAAGATTCCACATGGGAGGATGAGAATTTTATGCAGAAGTATCCAGAACTACTCAATCGTTGAGGACAACACTTTTTTGAAGGAGAGGGGCATGTTGGGTCCCTATAATACTAGTGATTACCCCATTACTATTGTAGTTATACCCCTTATTTATATTGTTGTGCCCCTATTACCCCCATATTGTTATTTCTGTGCCCCATAGAATCCCTCTATTGTTATTTTTGTGGCTTTATATTATTATTGTTAGGTCGGCTGGATTATATTGTGACTCCTTAGACTCCTATATATAGAAGGGAGGTTTTTTCATTTGTATCATCCAAGAATTGTTCATTTATGTAATGTAAAGGAGGTTGCCCCCTCGAAGAGGCTGAATTCTAAGGTGTTGATCTATCTTTTCTATCTTTTCTTGAGCTGGTTTCGTAACATTTACCCTTTTGAGGAATAGTTGTGATGAGTGATTCTATTAGCCACCTTCTTTACACTACCGTGATAGAAAAGTTCCAAACCCTACCTGGAACTAGTTGCTATCCAAAAACATCACTCGTTCCTCAAAAAACAAGTCTCCTTTAAGCTCTTTTCATCTGACTCGTAAAACATGAAAAGGTTGCTAAGCAATTGGCCACTCCAACTCGTTAAAGCAATCGGAAGTGCCATCCCTCCTCTAGATTTTAATCTTTTTGGACCCAAGGGATTATTACACAAAAAGATAGAGTGTTTGTCTTGTTCGGCTCGTTAAAACTATCGAAAAGTCATCCCTTTCATATTATTTTATACTTTTTCAGACTTAAAGGATTACATCACGAAAAAGGACTACTGGAGTTGCCTTTCCTTCCCTTTTTAGACTCTCTAAAATTGAAAAGGATTGAGTTATCTTGGTCGTTAAACTCGTTAAAACAACAACGACAAACTTGTCCATGCAGACAAGAGCGAGTTTAACTGTCCCTAGGCTCGTTAAAGCATAGCAACGGGTTTTCCCGAAGGGAAAATTATAGAAAAAGAATATGTTATCCTTCTCATGCTTGACAAAAATAAATAGGTACTGGTCAGCAATGACTGGGGAAAAAGGGAAGAAAACTTGAATAGCTTCATCGGTAGCAGGTCGCTCTTGAACATTACACTTTCACTCCGTCACCATGATTGAGTCAGGTTAGGTTATTTCGTTCACCGGTCATATCACCATTGGTCCACTGTTGTTGGGTCCCTATAATACTAGTGATTACCCCATTACTATTGTAGTTATACCCCTTATTTATATTGTTGTGCCCCCATTTCCTCCATATTGTTATTAATGTGCCCATAGAATCCCTCTATTGTTATTTTTGTGGCTTTATATTATTATTGTTAGGTCGGCTGGATTATATTGTGACTCCTTAGACTCCTATATATAAAAAGGAGGTTTTGTCATTTGTATCATCCAAGAATTGTTCATTTATGTAATGTAAAGGAGGTCGCCCCCTCGAAGAGGCTGAATTCTAAGGCGTTGATCTAATCTTTTCTTGAGCTGGTTTCATAACATTTGGTATCAGAGCTTTGGATTCTAGGGTTTCGTTGCTCTAAACAGGTCATCGTGGCATTTTCACTATAACTATGTTTCTGTGACGTTTTAGAAGTCGCAAAAAAACCCATTTGAGAAGAAATCGCGCTGAAACTTGGGTCCGAATTTCAGAGCTTTTCGCGTGATATTTTCGGAGATATGATCTGAGGAAGTTCGTCTTTTTGCAAACTCCTGAATTACACTCAAAACAGGTGACCTGGGGAAAATCATCATAACTTTCTTTCTGAGCATCGAATTGAAATTTCGTAAGAAGGTACAGAAAGAGGACACACTGTAGTTTTCTTTTATATATTTTTTAGAGTCAAAGGTTGAAACAGTGACACGTGGCACTTCATACAAGTTCGCTCTAGTGAACTAGTCTATAATCAGGTCACTGCGCGAGATTGTGCATAACTCTTTCTTGAAGAATCCAATTTGGATCAGACTAGTGGCATTGGAAAGAGGACATAGAAGGTACTACAGTTCACAATTTCAGAACTGAATGATTCGAAATTATAGAGATACATCAGATTCAATATCAGGCTTCTACAAAGTAAAAAAAAGGTGTGTAGTTTTTTTTTTTAATTTTTGCATAAGCTTGGTTTGAAGGAATTCAAAGGGCATAGTAAAGCATTATGATCAGTAACTGATGCCCTGAGGAAAGAAAATGAAAACACCTAGTAAGGAACCTGAAAGCTCTAGCATGACTCATGAAGAAGAGGAACAAATGCTACATGATATATCAAAATTACAAGAACAAGTGCAACAAATGTCACGCTCACAAAAGCTAACTGATGCTAAGATAAATGGCGTGGAATCTAAGATAAAGGGCATGGAAGATAAGATGGATGATCTGAAGACATATTTGAGGACAGATTTGAAAAAGTTTCTACAAGAAATACTTACTAATGGTGAAAAGGTTGTAAAGGAAACTCATGATGTGAACAAAAGAAATGTTAATCATGATTCCATAGACTCTAATGTTGGATCGAAGACCCACCATATTCCAAAAATCGATATGAGGAAGTTTGATGGCAAGGATCCTACCACATGGATATTACAGATGGAGCAGTTCTTCGATCTCAATAATGTGCAAAACACACAAAAGGTACGTATGGCAACTTTATATTTGGAACCAAATCAATTTGTATGGTATCAATGGCTTTGCTCTCGTAAACAATTTATCACTTGGGCAATTTTTACGGAAGAATTGATAGCACATTATGAGGATACAAAAAGCAACACTTTTTTTAGCCAATTGATAAGTCTCAAACAAAAGGGTTCAATAATGGAGCACATTGAGGAGTTCCAAAAATTGAACATAAGGGTAAAAGATATTCCAGAGCAGCATAGGATTGATGTGTTCATAGGGTCTTTAAAAGATAATATCCAACATGATGTTCGACTTTGGGAACCTGATTCATTAGAGAAGGCATTCAGGTTAGCAAGAAAAATGGAAAGCAAAATTATGGCAACCAGGAAGCATACCACTCACAACTATAAAGACGGAAGTGCAGTTTCCCCTAGTCTTCCACAACCTATAAGGTTGACACCACAACAATTGGAAGAAAAAAGAGCAAAATGGCTTTGTTATAGTTGTGATAGCAAATACACTAAAGGTCATAAGTTTGCTGAGAAGAAATTATTCTACATAGATTGTGAAGAGGAAGAAGAAAAGGAGCAAGAAAGGTCAAAAGAACAGGATATGCTCCAGGAACAAAGCCTAGATGAAGAACAAATAAATCCGACCATATCTTGTAATGCATTGGCAGGAATTACCACTCCTCAAACCATCAAGATAGAAGGACAAATTAAGAAGAAAAAGGTGATAGTGTTTATTGATTTAGGAAGCACCCACAACTTTATTCACTGTAGGGTAGCAAAAGAATTGAATTGCTTCCTATATCTAGCACCACAGTGTCAAGTGATGATTGCAAATGGAGGAACAATAAATTTCTCTGGAAAGTGCCATAATATCAAGCTATCCATGGGAGAATATGTATTGACTAGCCCAATGCTTTCCATTCCAATGGGAGGTGCTGATGTTGTACTAGGAGTCCAATGGCTACAATCCTTGGGTACAATAGCTTTTAATTTTCAAGAACTTTTCATCAAATTTTCTACAGAAGGAAAGGAAGTTGAATTAAGGGGTATTGCAGGGAAACCAGGAAAGATAATCAGCTCTAATGGTATGACAAAGCTTCTAAAAAAGGAGCAAAGGGGTGTAGTTGCACAATTATGTTCGCTAGATGTTTCCACATTAGAATCATCTATTTCTCCAGACCTCCAAAAAGTCCTGGACAATCATTCTAAGGTATTTGAGACTCCCAAAGGTCTCCCACCTATGCGTGATCATGATCATGCTATTCATCTGATTCCAGGAAGTGTTCCTCGAAACATGAGGCCGTACAGATATCCCTATGTCCAAAAAAGTGAAATTGAACGTATGGTTGCTGAAATGCTAGAGGCTGGTATAATTCAACCGTGTCAAAGTTCTTTCTCTGCTCCAGTAGTATTGGTGCACAAGAAGGATGGATCATGGCGCATGTGTCCGAATTATAGGGAGCTCAACAAGCTCACTATTAAAGATAAGTTCCCCATTCCTGTCATTGATGAATTACTGGATGAATTGCATGGATCAATTTACTTCACCAAGTTGGATCTTCATTCAGGATATCATCAAATCAGAATGAAGATTGAAGACATTCCGAAAACGGCATTTAGAACTCATGAGGGTCATTATGAATTTTTGGTCATGCCTTTTGGCCTTACCAATGCACCTTCAACATTTCAAGGTTTAATGAATTCAATTTTCAAACCATTCCTTAGAAAATTTGTGTTAGTATTTTTTGATGATATACTTATCTACAACAAGTCTTGGAAGGATCATGTTGAACATGTTGACAGGGTGCTACAACTATTGGACGAGAAACAATTATATGCCAAAAGATCCAAATGTTTCTTTGGAGTCCAGGAGGTGGAATATTTGGGTCATATTGTATCTCATGAAGGAGTTAAGGTAGACCCTACCAAAATTAAAGCCATTAAGGAATGGAAAATCCCCACATCCATAAAGCATTTGCGCGGATTTCTTGGGTTGACAGGGTATTATCGCAAGTTTGCTAAGAATGATGGGAGAATAGCAGCACCTCTAACGACATTATTGAAGAAAGACGCATTTTCATGGACTCTGGAAGCAACAAAGGCCTTTGAACATCTTAAAGAGGCAATGTGCCAAGCACTGGTCTTAGCTACACCGGACTTCACAAAAACCTTTATTGTGGAATGTGATGCTTCAGGAAATGGAATTGGTGCTGTTCTAATGCAAGATGAAAGACCGATTTCTTTTGAAAGTCGTCCAATCAAGGGAACGTTTCTAAGAAAAGCTATTTATGAGAAGGAAATGTTGGCAATACTCCATGCACTTAAGAAATGACGACCCTACCTAATGGAAAGACACTTCAAGGTAAAACCGGATCATGATAGCCTTAAATACTTTTTAGAACAAAGATTATCCTCTGAAGAGCAACAAAAGTGGGTCACAAAGATGTTGGGTTATGACTTTGAAATCATCTACAAGAAAGGGAAGCAAAATGTGGTGGCAGATGCACTTTCAAGGAAGGATGAGGATGTGGAAGCATTGTTGTGTGCTATTTCTATCATCCAACCAGATGGGATAAATGAAGCAAGGGTGGAATGGAAGAATGACGAAGAAGTGTGGGCACTTATTCGAAAGCTACAACAAGATTCCAGTACATCTGATACATTTAGCTGGAAAAATGATTCGTTATGGTACAAAGATCGCTTATACCTTTGTAAGAATTCCCAGCTAAAACAAAAGATTCTTATGGAATTGCACACTTCTCCCTTAGGAGGGCACTCAGGATTTTTAAAAACTTACCACAGGGTTAAGAAGGAATTCTTTTGGGATGGCCTTAAATCAGATATTCAAAAGTTTGTGGCAGAATGTTTGGTTTGCCAACAAAATAAAGTTGAAACAATTAAGACACCGGGTCTATTACAACCTTTATCCATTCCAAGCCAACATTGGGAGGAGGTATCAATGGATTTTATCACAGGTTTACCCAAGTATGACGGAAAGAGTGTCATCATGGTGGTAGTTGACAAACTTACCAAGTATGCACACTTTTGTGCATTATCACATCCAATTAAAGCCAGTACAGTTTCTACTGCATTTATGGAAACAATTCAAAAGCTACATGGAAACCCAAAGATTATTGTAAGTGATAGAGATCCCATTTTCACTGGAAGTTTTTGGACAGAATTATTTTCTTGTCTTGGTACTCAGTTAGCTCATAGCTCATCTTATCATCCTCAATCTGATGGGCAAACTGAGATAGTAAAAAAATGTTTGGAAGGATATCTTCGTTGCTTTGTATCTGATAAACAGACACAATGGATCAAAAGGTTGCCTCTGGCTGAATGGTGGTATAACACTTCCTTTCATACAGCAACAAAAATGACCCCATTTATGGCACTTTATGGGTATCAACCACCATCCATCACATCATATTTAAGAGAAAATTCTAAGGTTCAGGCAGTGGAACATCACATCGAACATCAACAACAAGTCCTCCAACTGTTAAAGGATAACCTCGTGTTGGCACAGAATAGAATGAAACAACAGGCAGATCAACATCGCAGTGAAAGAAGTTTTGAAGTAGGTGATTGGGTATTCCTACGGCTACAACCATATAAGCAAATGTCCCTCAAGCAAGCTAAGAAGGATAATAAATTATCACCAAAGTATTATGGTCCGTGCAAGGTGTTGCAAAAGATTGGTACTATGGCATACAAATTGGAGCTTCCTGTAACTTCTCGATTGCGCCCAGTTTTCCATGTTTCATGCTTAAAGAAGGTTATAGGCGACAAGCTCCCAGTTCAAACAATATTGCCAGAACTTGACGAGGAAGGAAAAATTATATTGGAACCGGAAGCAGTTATAGAAACAAGAACTCGACAGCTACGAAATCGATCAATTTCAAAGTACCTTATCAAGTGGAAGAACTTAACCGCTGAAGATTCCACATGGGAGGATGAGAATTTTATGCAGAAGTATCCAGAACTACTCAAGCATTGAGGACAACACTTTTTTGAAGGAGAGGGGCATGTTGGGTCCCTATAATACTAGTGATTACCCCATTACTATTGTAGTTATACCCCTTATTTATATTGTTGTGCCCCCATTGCCCCCATATTGTTATTAATGTGCCCATAGAATCCCTCTATTGTTATTTTTGTGGTTTTATATTATTATTGTTAGGTCGGCTGGATTATATTGTGACTCCTTAGACTCCTATATATAGAAAGGAGGTTTTGTCATTTGTATCATCCAAGAATTGTTCATTTATGTAATGTAAAGGAGGTTGCCCCCTCAAAGAGGCTGAATTCTAAGGCGTTGATCTATCGTTTCTATCTTTTCTTGAGCTGGTTTCATAACAACCGTACCATCCACCTTGGGGTTAATGCTAAAAATCCATTTCAGTGTCACCAGTATGTTCAAGAGAAGTCGCTCAGAGAATTCACCAACCTAGCTAATGCCTCATCTGCTGCAATACCTTCACTCTCCATTTTTCATGACCGCCACCCTGAACCTTATATCGTCAGATTGTTTTCACCTCCACAAAATCATTTGCTCCGTTCCATGTCGTAGATGTGGGATTCATTAAGGCCGTCCTACGACTGGTCACTTCTTGTAAACATCAGCTCGTTATCCAAGAAGTTGACTTAGGAACAACCCTTTCAGTACATTGAAGCTTGCTTGCCTCAATGAAAAGTTTCTCACTTCCGGCGACAGGTTTACATCAATGGCCTTCGACCAAAAGATTTTGTGTGGTGTTTGACATCAAATCATGTATTCACATCATGTGAATTGTACTACAGTACCTTGAGGGTCATTATCATTATTAGTGATTCCTCTTGCGCCTGTTAACAGCTTACATCATTGGCTGGTAATCAGGCGATGTCTTTCCATGTTTGACATCAGAACATCTTCTCACATGGATCGACTTGTACTTTAGGCAAAGATTGAATGAGTTTGAAGATCTTGGATCTAGTTTCATTCATCCAGGCTGCGATATATTCAGGAAAATAAAGACATCAAATTTACATCACAGCTACACAGATAATCATCCAAACTAAAGGATGATGGCTCTACCAGAATCATCAGTCTGCCACACAGACGATTGTCTATCTTATGTAGATGAATATGAATTTATAAAGCTGAGCATGGGAATGCCTACCTCAACTAGATCATGAAAATATTTTGAAGGTAATGTATTGTATTGTATCTTATTATAGGTCACCTTCCAGTTCAAAAAACCTCGGATCCTCATTATAAAGCATTTCACCCATCAAAAGATTTACGACCTCATGCTTTAGGGGGCAACTGTTATAGACATATTTGGGCACTACAACCCCAATCACATATGTCCATAAACCAAGGGTTTCTAAACCCATAAAAGTGTTGTTTCATACCCTAAAGGAACAAGGTCAGTTGATTACATCATCTCCCAGAAGTTCTCCATGAAAAACTACTCAGAACTGGTTAAAACTGGACCATTCAGACTGCTCCATGCATAGGGTGTGATGCATCTCACGTATTACACATGGAGGGTGCGATGCATACTAGAAATCCCTTCTGTAGGGTGCGATGAGTGAGAGAAGACAAATGGAAGAAGCAGTTTGCTAGGTGGAAACTCAAAGAATCTTCTAGAAACTGCTCATATGACACTTGCCTCTCTGAATTCGCCCAGGGATGAGTAAGAGATCTGAAATTTCCAAGTGGAACCAAGAACTATCAGTGAAATGACACTAATATAAATCCCAAAAGCTGACTCACTCTCTTGTAAACATCTATATATGGATCCCTCATCCTAGAGATCGAGGGGGGTGGAATTTTGTAACATGCAAGGAAGTGTTGTTGGTTTCTCTTTGAATACATTGTTGGGTGATATTGCTTTGTATGAGGTGAAGAGGGCTTTCATGCTGGGAGGATGATGTTGGATCAAACAACTTGGTTGTAATCCTCCCTTCTACTACTTCTATCAATAAAGCTATTTGAGTTTTCCTCCATATGCTTGTATATCTCTAAATATTTGTATATTCATTTATATGGTTAATGTACATCTGATCCTACATTGTTTATGGTTATATATCTCTACACTTTGATGGTATTTTTTTGCTTTGACTCTACAGGTGTTCTTTGAAGCGGGACAAGTGAGAAAGGAGTGGCGAAAGCTCTATCAAGGGAGAGAGGAACACAAGCAAGGAGACTAGCGAAAGACGGAGGTTGGTACTCTCTACTTCTCTCTATCTCTCATAAAGGAAAACACAAGTAACTTTAGTTTGTTTGTTTCTAAGATAGCTACTCATCTTAGTGGGACTAGCAGCTCTAAATGGACACTAGTTTTCCCGATAACATTGTTGTCACCAGAATCCTGGTGGACTGTTCCTGCGTGATGGGTTTGAATTGGATTGGGCTTCCTGCTCACAGAAGGAGACCTTATATGAGAATTTTTTTCAGAATTCTTTGGGTCCTTAGTGGGCTTTGAACCCTTACCTTTTCTAGGCATTCATTTCAAAAAAGAAGTAAAAATAACAAAGCAACTTCTAATAAAAATGTTGTCAAAAATCAATCAACACTAGTAAAATTCCTTCAAAGAAGATTTTCCAAACAATAGTGCAAAAATAAAGGGAAAATTACCTCTATTGTATCATCAGAAAATTCTTACCAAATCAAATCGCCTCCCCAACAATGGTGCCAAAATGTTGGGTGCAGGAGTTACACTTAAGCAAACTCCTCAACACTTAAATTGTCAACATGCGGGATTCGTAAACTTAGATACGAAGCACAGGCAATGCCAGAGATGGTATGAATATTTCTAATATAAATCCCTACTTTATTTAAAGGAAAGATTGCAAAATCAAACCTAAAAAGAGAAAAAGTCAACTTGAAGCATCAAAATAATCTAAGACTGGAACAAGGAAGAATGCATTTACAAAAGGGATTTAGAAATAAAGGGGAAATCACTCTAGCTAACTATTGTTTAACTACTGGGTGTGCGTTTTTCTTTAGCAGAGACACTTAGCAGTCTTATCAGATGGGTCCTTTAAACCTGCTCCTTTAGAGATTTCCTTCTTGCACTAATCTAACCTGCACTATCGCAGTCTGCTAGCACTAGTGCAGGAACAAAGATTTATGCAGCAGGTATAAATGGTGTCTTTACTAAAGGTGTTTTACTTCCTCCAAGGACTTGAACTTTTTTAGGTTCAAAGCACTTAGAACCCGTGGCAAGAAACTAGTTCTTGCACCAGATCAGAGCTTCTTACACTTAGCATTTAATTCTTAAAATAAGTGCTTAGTTACTACAAGTGCTATTATACTATGAAATCAAATTGCACACATAAACATGAATGTTTCTGATTTTGACAGAGTGCAGAAATAAAGAAACAATCCATATACATTTATCCTGTCATAAAGTGTTTAATGAAAGCAAGAAAATTGCGGGAAGTAAACTAGAGAGGCTTGCTACATCACACCGACATGCATTGGTGCAGGTTCATTTCTCCTACTTGGACCAAGCAGGGAAAACCAACGAAACAAAACTGCAGAAAAGGAATAGCACACCAACATGCACTAGTGCAGGTTATTTCTGCTACTTGGACCAGGTGGGAAAACCAACCAAACAGAACTGTAGAAAAGGAATAGCACACCAACATGCACTGGTGCAGGTTTATTTCTCATGCTTGGACCAAACGGGAAAACCAATCTGAATCAGGTGCAAGAAAAGTAAATTTAGCTACTTCACATAGCGGATCCGATTTCACTTAGACAGGAATGCATGTGCTTGAAATTAAATCACACTTGACAACATAAACACAAATTACAAGAAATACAAAATAGGGTAATCGTGTTGGGTTGGTTGGGCCCTAGCCAACCAATGTGTTTCCCTTTCAAATAGAAACGTTGCTCAGTACTCTAATCAATTCCTCAGCTTCCAAACATAGAAATTCAATTTATAAAACATGAGGCAGAGCTCCCTTTTTATCAATTCACTAAGGCAAATACATGCGTGAATACATAGTCCAGCCCAGATTTGGGCGATAACAAAAAACAACAACCTCTTACCGCCCCTCTGGCTGTAACTCTATTATAAAAAAAACTTCTATCAAAAACTATCTCATCCTATTCACATTCTTCATTATATAGATCTTTGGCCGAAGGCCAAAAATATCGTTTAACCAATTACATAACCAAAAGCAAAATTTATCTTTTTGGCCTTCAAAATTAGACAGTTCAACAAAACTGGCTGTAGCCAATCTCCAACTGTTTGTTCTTCATAAATTTGATCTTGATTGCCTTTGGACTGACCTTGCTGTCGTGGCTAGAGCTTGGTTGCCTTTAGATCTATCTTGTTGTCATGGATGAAGATGCTAAAAATGAGGCAGTGATCAAGGAGCTTCAGATCTGCTGCAAGGATTTGCTGTGCTGGTGTCGGTGCAAGATACAATCCTGCACTAGGATTAGTGGTCATGGTAAGTACTTGACTACCAAATAAACATTGGAGATATCGATAAGTTACAAAGAGTGATTATAAGCAAGAAATCATGTAATAAATAATTAGTTAATGCTAAGTTATGTGAAAGATATGAAAAATAAAGCTCATACAAAATATGTCACCGTTCTTGGACTAGTGCAAGATGAGGGTGTATAAGAGAGGTAAAATGGTGGAAAATGGTTATGATTTAGGAAGGGGAAAATGGAAAAAAGCAAGCAAATTAGGGGGCTAACAATCACAATGTTTGTGTTTGGGGCCTATTAGGTGCAGGATCCCCTAAGCGCAGTTTTGGGGCTTAAAGCCCAGATTTTGGTCCAACTTTTGTAAAGACTCCGCATTTTGTGGTCGTGGAGCGCGTAGATGTTAAAGGGTCATAGGGTTGTCTGCCCTTATTTCGATAATGTAATGTCAGTTGTAGAATATCTACCCATGGTCCCCAGACCATGGGATTGTATAAATAGATCTAAGCTCTAAGTAGATAGAAAGATGAGGATAACTCTGAGTAGAAGTCTAAGTTTTAGGTCATAGCATAGGTAGAGGCTCTGTAGCTGAGTGTGTAGAGGCATAGAAGTCTGCAGTGGAGTGCGCGGACCCCTGCAGCTAAGTGCGCAGGGTAAGTCGAGTTTGTAAGCATCTGGAATTATAAATAGAGAAGGGTATTCTATAATTTTTGCATCTTTATTTCCTGTTTAAGCATCTGTTATATTGGGTACGAATCACTTCCAATGCTTATATGATACGCAAAAGTGTATAACTGTATTGGTTAAGTGAATGCAGTAAAAAAAATTGTTTACGCGAAGCTAAATAAGATTTTTTAATAAGATAAGTAAGACACTTAGCGTAGTTTGGGAAATATCACAGTTCGCTTCCCTAGCATCACGAAAGGACTTCAGCCCTTGGTCAAGGCTGCGCAGAAGCCGATTGTAACATTTTGTGAAGGCACTGAAGGGTAGGGCAGAGGGATAAGAAACCTACACGAAGGTAGGTATAGTTGGAATAAACCTATGTCACATCCATCTCAAGGGTGTGGAAACTTGGTTACAACATCCCCTCATATTGGTTTGGGTGAGACTTAAGTCCGCACTCCACGGGCTAATGTCAAAAGGGCCAATAGTGTAGCGATTTGTTTGGCTAACTGACTTTGAACCTAGGTTAGGCCCCGACAAGCCAACATTGAACCCTATATATACTAGATAATCCATCGATACCTGCAAAAGTAGATAAAAAATATCGATATCACTATGAAACCTATAGAAGGATATGTACAAATATATACAATATCTACAACCAAGCAAATTCTAATTCGAAGCCTAGGAATAATACTTTTTAAGACAGATCCCATTTTTGGGCTCTGCCAGCTCATTTGAGTTAAAATTAACCAATTCGTAAGCTCCTTTTTCAAGACCTTTTAACAATAAAAGGACCATACCACATGGGTTTGAAATCACCTACCCCCAAGGCTTCTTTGTCTTGGTCATAGACTAGGACAAGGTCACCTTTAGGGGAAACCCTAGGATGTACAACCTTATCATATCAGAATTTCACTCTCTTTTTATGAGATCGTTAATTGTTGCTACATCTTGACGTTGCTCGTCAAGACATTCCAAATAAATGAGACATTATTTCGGACTGGAAGGATAAGGAAATTCACATTCCATAGGGAAGATTGATTGCAACCATAAACCAGTTGAAAAGGAGTGAAACCCATAGAGGTCTTAACCGACATCTGGTATGCCCAAAGCGCGTGATATAACATGAGATCCCAATTGGATCAAGACTTATTAATTTTCCTTCGCAGGATAACTTTTAGGGATTTATTCATGGCTTCCACTTGACCATTGGCCTGAGGATATTAAGGAGATGAATGCTCCTGCCAGAAACACTACTTGAGAGCCAATTCGGCCATCATCTTGTTCTGGAAATGATTTCCATGGTCAGTGACAATCTCCTTTTGAATATTGAAGTGATAAATGACTTGGTTGAATAGAAATAGGGTTGTTGTTTCACCTTCATTCACAACAGTGGGCATAACTTCAGCCCACTTAGTAAAGTAGACCACTCCTACAGTAACGTACTCATGACCCTTTACCGAGGCAGGTTACAAGTTGTAAAATCAATGCCTGACTTTGTGAATGGACGAATGGTAATAACAGAAAAGAGCGGAGCTAGATGAGCATGCATTTTTTTACTGTAAACCTAACAAGGATGGCATTTTTTGACCCCTTCAACACAATTTTTAAAAATCGAAGGCCATAAATACCTTTCACAGAAGAACTTTTGGGTTGTGGCAAACCTAGATAGATGACCACCACAAGATCCATTGTGGCAATCATTCAGTGCTGACTCAGATTCTTCTAAGGTTAAGAAGATTCTAAGGATTGAATCAACCCCATGACTATACAAAGTGTCAACGATAATAACATAACTTTTCGCTATGTGGCACAATTTTCTTTGATCATCCTTTGAAAAAATGACGGGAGACTTCAAAGTCTGAAGATATATTATAATATCTCCATACCAAGGATCTTATGAAGAAATAAGGAAAAGATGTTGATAAGGGAATGATTCCTCATAAACCATTTCTTATTCACAAGGCAACTCTAAGATTAATTCTGAAAATACTAAAGGTTTCCTAGATTTGGTTGACAAGAACTCGAGATCAAATTGTTTTAAATAATAATACATCTGTTATATTTTCCCCAAATAACTGTCCTACTGAGAACAAATAGAAATGGGTTTATAGCTACTAAGACAAAAAAATTTCTAAGAGGAATATAGTGTCGAAGTTGCTGGACAACATGAACAAATGCCAAAGCTAATTTCTATACAAGAGAGTATCGTAATTCAGGACCCACCAAGCCTCGGCTCAGATAATAAATCACGTGCTCATGAAGAGCATCGTCTTCCTGAGCCAAAACCATACAGATGGTTGATTCGGATACAACGCGATATAAAAGGAAGTACCTACTATAATTGGGTGGATTCAGTAAAGGAGTGGAGGTCAATGATTTTTTCAAAACATCAAATGAGCACTGATAAAAATCATCCCATAGAAATGGAACTCCTTTATTAAGAAATCTCGTAAATCCATTTGTAATCTTAGCATAATTGACGATAAATCTCCTCAAGAAATTAGATTTTCATTGGAGACTTTGAAGTTGACGAATGGTAGATGAGGGAGTTAATTGAAGTATTGCCTCAACCTTGAAAGGATCTACAAGAATCCCTTTAGTAGATAGTATGAATCCCAATAATCGATGAGAAGTGACAATGAAAACACATTTATTCAGATTCAACCGAATTTTATAAAAATGACATCACTCAAAAAATAATCAATGATGATGAGGATGATCAATTTTCTTTCGAGAACGAGCAACTAGGTCATTCAAATAAGGTTCGATGATATGTTTGATATCATGGAAAGCATAGGACATGGCCCGTTGAAAAGTCACTCAAACATTTTTAAGGCCAAAAAGCATATTTTTGTATGAAAAGGTACCCGAGGAGTGAATAAAAGTTGTCTTATGTAGATCTTCAAGACAGATAGTAATTCTATTATAGCCCGAGAAACCATCCAAAATCTCATTTCCCGCACATTCATCCATAATCTAATCAATAAAAGGCATGGGTAAATTATCTTTAGGACAAGACTTATTTAAATCCCTGAATTCTATCCATGCGTGGATCATTCCTTGGTTTTTATAAGCCAAGATTGGATTCTAGACTCACTCAGTCAATGAAATTGGATATATTAAACCTGACTTAAGCAACTTCTAAACATTGGCTTCGATAGTTGCTACTTTCCTAAGGTTTACTGACTGGATATTTTTTCATATAGGCTTCGCATTCACGTAATTCTTGATCTCATGTTGGATTATTGATGGATCAATTCTAAGGATCTCCTCATAATACCAAGGAAACACATCACGAAACTCTTTAAAAATATCATTATGAATTTGAATTTATTCAGGGGAGAATTTGGCTCAGATGAGAACATTCTCAATTATATTGGGATTCCTGGAGATGTTCTTCGGAATAGTTTCCGAAATGATAGACATGTTACCTTCGACAAAAATATATGTTGGAGCCAAAGGGTTTAAAATTGTGTGAACATCACTAGTTAATGAATGACTAGACAAAGTTGATTCTAGTTTACACAAGTTTGGGAGAAAATATGACTGATGATGGAAATCATCCCACGGTCTGTCTACACCCGTCATTGCTTCTAGGAGTGCTTCCACATATGGTAAAATAGTATCAAGGAAATCCATAGAAGAAGTAGAGTCACAAGTCCAAGCCAAAGCCACATCTCCATCCAAATCCCCCGATGAAAGAGGAGTAGGATCGAAATCTGCAGTATTAACTATAAATTGATAGGAAATTTTATCTGAATATATGCGATATCCCATTCCACCCACTTTCCCTAATTCTAATGTGGTGGTAGAAGAAGGTAAGGGACAAGGCTCTGAAAATTAATGAGTTCTGAAGAAATCTCTTTGAGAAGGGGCCTTGGATGGTGAAATGGAAATTATTTGAGGAATAGGAGAAGGAAGATCAAACGTACCCATCAATGAGGAATACGTTCCAGCTCCTAAATGCTCAACTATTTTCTTGGGATTATTCACCAAGGGAATGGGGGAATTAGAGGATGCATTGGATTATTTCGGAGAATACTCCATTTGATCAACAATAACAATTCTCCCTTCATGGGGAAATCATAGGATGTGAAATAATGATGATACAATGGCATCCATTTCATAAATCCAATTTTGTCCCAATAGAAGATTATAATCCAAATTTGCATCGACTATTTTCGTCTCGATATTGATCACCTTAACCCCAACACAGATGAGAAAGGCTGGAATAATTCCATGTGGCCTATAATAATGACCATCAAATGCAGTCAACAAAGTAGGTGAAGGAGAAGCCTGAGGAGATATAATAGATTTCCATCATGCAATAGACATGACACATGTGGAAGCTCCTTCATTAACTAGTGTTCGAAAGATATTGATCATTAGATATGCAGATTTAATATAGAAATCCATGTGATGTGGTAGTCTCTTCTTAATATTTGACATGTCAAATGTAACAATAAGAGAGTCTTTTTGATCTATCACCCCCATCGCATTGAGTAATGCACTCCATTATGATGGAAACGACTGGAGTACCTCTGACACAGACATCGCACAAGTAATTTGAGCCAGATATTCAACAATGGAGTAGTTCTGGTAGGCCTGGCATTAGGGTTAATCATCGAACGGTTTGTAGAGGCTTTCGACATTCGAGGTATAAACTCAACTGTGGGCCTCTCAATATTGAGTGGCTCTAGAAGATCAGGAGTAGCCTTAGCCTTAGAGGATTCTAGTTCACCATAATCATGTGGTATTGTCACAACATCAACATGAGAACTCATCATGTATACATTCGATGGATTTTCCCCTTCTTAGATGCCCCCTATGGTGTTTCTAGTATTAGTATTTGTGTTAGCAAACATTTGTTGTCCTTAGGGAAAAACATTAGTTAGAACAACTTGGGAGCTAGAAGAACCCTGTTGCACTAACAAGCACTAAGCATCCTGAATCTTAGGGCAAAGGTGAGTTAAACAGTCTCCATTGCACAATTTGCAAGGAAATGTAACTTTATTTTTGGACTCCTTTTTACCCTCCCCAGTATTATTACTGGGTTTGTTCACATTACCCTTCCCATCCTTATCTTTTCTCTTACCTCATCCATTTTTCTTCCCATCGGATTGTTCATTTCCTTTGGGGTTAGAAGATTGGACAAAATTAATAACTAAAGGTTGAGAAGGCATAGGAACTAACATAGATGCCTAAATCGAAGAAGCAGTTTGTAAGGACAATTGTTGCAATTGACTTAGAAGGTTAGTCATGCTCTTATTGATCGATCCGACAATCCCGTCAGCATGGGCACCTGACTTTCATTTGGCTAAAACGATCTTAGATTGAGGAGAATCTGGAAAAATGTTTTCAAGAATCCCAGACTGAGAATATATAAGTTATAATTTCTGGGATCTAAAGATAGCATGTTCTTTAGTGAATACCTCAGAGAGCGATACATACTTAAAAATTTCTAGCTATAGAGATTTTAAGAACCATTTGAGAAGGAATTCATTAGGAATATAGGCTTTGATGAGCCTCTTCCTTCTCCACCATTCCTGAATATGGTAAAAAATGTGAATTTCCTTATCTAGTTGGCAACTAGTTAATAGCTTAGTTCTAGCATCATATCAAATAGGCAACTGAAAATGGTTCAAAAACATAGTAGTCAATTCAACAAATGAAGCAAAGGCACCGCCATTAAGCTCTATATACCATTTAGAAAGATTTCTAGTTAAGGTGTGTTGGAACAATCTTGGCCTGATTGAATCATCAATTAGGGAGTTAGATGAACACCATAAATGGAATGTTATTATATGGTTAGCCAGATCCTCCCCAGACATGCCTTCGAATTTTGGAATATCCGATGGAATTTTGGTGGGAACTGGAGGCCAAGCTAGATTATATCAGATAGGATCGTTCATCAATTTTGAGAGATCTAGAAAATTTAGGGTTTCCAGGAAAGGTAAGTGTGAAGGAGCTTGAGAATTCCACCTACTTTGAGAAGGATTCCCAACATTTTGAAAAGAATATCCTCAATTTATAAAGGCACCAGGCTGTCAAGGATTGTTTGTAGAAGAAACTGAACCCTAAGGAAAACCTTGTGGTCTAAAAATTCAGAGTTTGACCAACTCGTGCTGAAAATGTACCATAACCAAGAATATTTCCACCAAGCGAAGTATTAAATGGAGAGGAGAGCCCTTGGTAAGGTTTCCACACATCGGTGAAGGGAGAATAATCCTGAAAGGAACTTACATAGGAGTAAGGCATTTTTCCCTATTGACCAAAAGAAAATTTCTTCTCGGTTCCCAAACCATTAAAGGAAGGGTTAATCCATCGTTGAAAAGGATTATGACTTTTACCTTGAGCAGAGAAATGAAGATATCCCAAAGAAGGATTAGAATGAGGTATATGGCCACTTCCAAAAGGAAAACCCTGAAAAGTGGCTAAAATGCTAGCCATCAAAGTCATAGTTTTGGAAACAGTGGATGTGATGGATAGAGGAACCGAGGGAATTGCACTATAAGGCATCCCAAAGGGGAAGGAACCAGTGTGGGAAGCAAAATATTGGGTGCTCCCACTTGAATATCGAATGGAGGTAGAGCAACACATTGTAGTACTAGGAGTGATAGTAGATATAGCAATAGTACCTCCTCCTTGAAATGAAAGAGGAGTATGCTCAATAGTAGCACTCATATCTAGATTCGTGCTCCTAGCAGTGGCCATCGAACGAAAAGAATGATAGAAACTAGGGCTTTCTGGCTTGTGAGTCAGGTTCCCAATGTATAATAGAATGTCTGGACAATTGGGAGGAAGAGGTGAAGAAGGAGTCGCAGGGGATTTCAGAATCTCTTCAACATCAACTTCATCTTCCAACTGGAAGAGAAACTAGAAAGGATAGGAGCATCCCTACCCAAATCACGACTTGCACTAGGTTTGCCCTGTGAAACTATAGCCTGAGGTAGAGGATCAATCTCTGATGCATTCACTACTACTAATTAAAAAGCACCAACATAATTTCTCCTACGCCTTCTAGAAGAAGGTTCAACACTCGTAGGTGAGAGCCCATGAAGCCTCCTGGATGGACGACCTGGTCGATCATCCACTTTTAATTATCATGCGAACTTGTGAAGACTCAAAAAATTATAAAGCTATGGTAATCTATGAGAAAATAGCACTCACTGCAATGTCCCTAAAGATATAATCAATCAAGCAACTTCTAGGTATTTCTACTCCAGGTGATTAGGACCGGACACCAAAATAAAATAAAGTGAAGTAAAGGACCTTCCGAAGATAGTTTGGGATAATGATGGCCAAAGCCTACTTGCAAAGCTAACATAAATAATGACACTTACCTCCAATCAAAAGCCTTTGCGAGTGCAAGTACCCAAGTTTCGCAAGGGCACCCTCCAGAAGTAGTAATGAGAGTGATACAATGTCTGCCTTAGGTAGCATAGGTATTCCCCCTATAGTCACCTATGTGGTCCCTAGGAAAGGAAACTAAGGCCACCAATTCATATCGACATCTAAGTGGAGCAGCGTTTACTCGGGATCCAACAAGTCAGAGAGGGGGCATCTCCATTGCCTGCATTCACTCACCCTCGTGCTTAACTCCCATAAGAGAAGAGCTTTCCCAGTCAACTTGACGACACTAGATTTCACTCTTTTAATCAACTTCTATGTTCAAATTTGAAGTGGCCTTGGAGAGTTAACTTTACACTCACCTATTCCAAGGTCCTAAATGACCTAGACTAGCTTATGTTACTATGACAAATTAAAAAATTCTAGCTCATTTTAATTTTAGTGCTTGATTTTAATGGTTATTCTTAAGCTAGGGATAAAATGGAAGTGCAACTTTATGATGTTATGGATGCAAAAGAAATCAATAGAAAACTTAGCTACATGTATATGAAACTTTTTTTTCTTTGATTAAAGATATTTCTACAAGTTTCTACGAACAAACTATGAAAGAAAAAATTCTTTGTTTTTCTTTTTTAAAACACACGCTCACACACTCAAAATATACCAAAAGACTAAAAATTCTTACAGTGCAACTATCCTAATGCAATATTCTAGGGACTAATCTTAAAGCAAGAAAATGTGTTTCTCAAAACGATCAAGAGGTCAAACTTGACAAAAGGAAGAAAAAATTCAATCACAAACTTTTTTCCAAAATCAAGCAAAGTCAACCTAATGAAACGATTTCAAACTTGCTCTAAATGCTAAGAAGTCCACAAACAAAACCAAAAATAAATATAAGGGCAACAAAAGATGTTTTTATCTTTTTTCTTTTTAAGAACACAAAGAGTTCTTGAGAAAACAAAAGCTACTACAGGCTTCATGATCAAATTCAAGCATAAATAACCTCAAATTTCACAAGCCACAAAAATCATAAGCATGATAAGACATAAAGTGAAAATAGGTTACAAACTCAAACAAAATGATATGAATAGCATCATGAAAACTCCAGAAAACAATAAATATTCCAAGAATACCAAGAAAACTTTTCAAGATTGCAAGAAAGACTTCCTCAAAAACCAAGAAAAAACTAGAAATGCCAACTTTCAAGAAAGAAAGGCAACACAATATAAAGGTTGGGTTATAAATGAATCGAAAGCAATTCCCTATTCTAAAATCTCATAACAACCAAGAAATTCACTAAGAAGCATTGAACCGAGACACACAATCCAACACTTCACCAAAAAGAAAACCCTGGGTTGACTAGGTCTTTCAACAAAGAGAAATAGGAAACTAAAAATCTGCAAGAAGCAAGACATTCCTATAAAATCAATGGCTAAATAGAAGGAAGAAAAATCAGGCAAAACCCTTCAGACGACTCATCATTTGAAAAATTCATTCAAAACCAAGAATACCCGATTGTGCAGTAACACCCTTGTGTGTATACACAACTGTTCTCAAGGAAACACGTGTATACACGTGTTTCTTTGGACAAAAGCATGTTTATAAGTGATTGTGTAAACTAAAATTTACGTATAGAAAAGTAAACAAAAAAATAATAAATTGAGGCCTCACCCAGAATATCATACTTTCTTCCGAGGTTGCATACAATTCAAAGATACTGGAAAAAAAAGAAAACAAACAAGAAGGCCCAGATCAAGAGATAAACAACCAAAACTAGGAAATACTAGATGTATTCCTGAGAGGAGTCACCAATTTTTTTACAGGAACAATACACCCTAGGGTATGGGTTGAGCACCCTAACAAAGCGAAGGGAATACACAAACAAGAAGCAAGAAAATAATAATTCCTAATACTTAAACTACTAATGTAGGAAGAAGAGATAGCACCCAAAGGTCCTACGTTTGAGGTCGTTACTGTAGGGTCCAAACCCTCTGCTTCCTCCAATGCTTCAAAACCTACAACTCATTCAAGAAAATCATATACTTGTAGTACTTCAAAGCATGTTCATGATATAGATGTTAGATCATATAAGCATATAAACATAAAACATGAAATCATACATCATTAGATTATAACATGAATTAAAGCATTAAGATCATAACATCAAGAACAATACAAAGCTTATTTATTAATGATAGCAAAAGAATGTGGAAGAATGAAACCTGATTCATCCATGGCTCCAACAAAAACCTTCCTCTAGATCTGTGCATCCCAAGCCTCAACAATCCTCTTTCAAAAGCATACACATGGATTGCATATAAATGAGATGGACATCTCAATTAGGAAACAAGGGTTTCTTATAGGTGGGAGTGCAAGAGGCAGAGGGATAAATCAGACTTGATCAAGGACCAATTGGATATAATTTCAATATCATATTTTTCTCTTCCCTTAGGCCTTCCCCATGAGGTGTATTTGTATCACCTTAAAACAATTTTTTCCGCTGGGATACAGTTAGGCCACGGGCTCCTGTAGGTAGGCTTCTAGTGTAACCCGTAAACACCACCCAAAAAATAGGGATTTGTTTTCATATTTTAAATAATATACGTGGGTTGGGTACAGCTAGACCCACGTGTGCACGTGTTTTTGGAAGGGCAAAGTCACGTATGGAATTTAAAATAATCTTTTTTAATAATTGGATCAAGTCTAAAGGGAAAGCGTTGCATAAGGCCATGAATCAGAGCATCAAGTATATAAAGGTGATAAATGATGTTATAACACAGGGACAACATGGTATCTATTTGATATGGTGGTCAATAGGGTAGGATAACTTCACTTCTTAATATAAAATTTAATTGAGGTCATTTTTGTGTTGTTGGTAAGTTTACAATGTGTATAAAAGTTCTAACAAGGTGGAAACTTAGATGACAAATTATCGACCGCAAAAGAGTGTTATTCTATGCTTTAAACTAGCTCTCTAAGTTTCCAAGCCCCAAATCACCAAACTATGACATAGCCTCAAAATGGGCTCATTAACTATGTTTATTGTCTGAAACACCTCAATCATTAAATCACAGTTGCTTTTTAACCACCATTGAGAAGATCTTAAAAATGGAAATCACATTAACATCAATACTTAAATTATAGTCATTTTTTTTGTTATGTTTGAGAAGCTCTAGAGAAGGGAAATGATATTACAATTAATAATGTACTTGAAATTAAATATGAGTGAAAATGTGAAGTTGGGTTACAACTTTTGCCATTTTTTTAGAAAAAAATATCATTTTTAGAAGTTCTTCAACTTTTAGCAGGCCAAATAAATTCTTTGTTTAGAATTTCATTTTACAATAAAAGGAAACTTGTTAGAAATTTTACTATCTTTCTATTCCTTATTTTTTGGAATTTTTTTATTCACATTTGATATGTCAGCTTAACAATTGTTTGACTGTGTGTTCCTTAAAAATCAAGGGATTCATAACATGCCATGTTTTTGAGAACTAGCATATTCTTTGTTAACCTGGAATTTTTGAAAAATAAAATGTGTTGCAACAATCTAGACAAAATCTACTTCGATATCATTGTATTTACAAAACCATCTGATGCACATCATAACTACTAGGATTTTTTGAATTGAGCCAATATGAAAAACTATAGATTTTGAAGATATTTAGCTAAGCGTCCAATTTCTCAACATATTAGTCATAAACTAAAAATCTAAAAACTTCCCATTACAGAAGACAAATCAATGTAATGAACCATAAATGTTTCATATTTTTTTTATAATGTATTTTGGAAGATACTGATTTTTTATTTCACTCAATCATAATGACCTTGAGAAATTTTTTGCACACAATTTTTTAGAAAATTAATTAAAATTAGAAAATTTCTATGAAATTCCATAAAAATTATATTTGCTGAAAGTATAGTCAATTCTGTAGATTCTTTTTGTTTCGACAACAAATTCATCATATTTTATGGAGTTTAAGTATTCCAAAATTGAAAAAACATGACTAGAGCCTAGCTGTTACAGAGTTGCAGGTTAAAATGGTTCGACGGAATTAAAATTACATTTGAACAAACTTGTGTTTGTCATCGACGCCCGTTAAAATAAACAGAAAAATAACTTGGTCAAACTTTTTTTTTGTCGATGCCCATTAAAAGAAACAAAATAGTAACTTGGTCAAACTTGTTTTTTCATCGACACCCGTTAAAATAAATGGAAAAATAATTCGGCTGAATTATTTTAAAAGTTCGGTCAAATTAATTTTGAAAGTTGAACCGAAAATGTGCCGATATGTTTCGTTCGCCGCAAAAATGAAAGGATGTGACCCTCCGAAAAAATGTTTCGCGTGAAACAATATAAATACGTGGAGCCAAAACTTGATTTTCGCATACTTTCCTCATTTGGAGTAAAGATTTAAGATAAATATATTTTTTTGGCGGAAGTTTTTTGCGTTGAACTTTTTGGAGGAAATTTTTTGGCCTTAATTTTTAAAGTAACTCTTTTAAGCTAAATTTTTTAAATGGGATTTTTTCGCTTGATTTTTAAAGTTCGTTCTTTGGGCTGAAATTTTTAAGTGAGATTTTTTAGCTTAATTTTTAAAGTAATTCTTTTAGGCTGAATTTTTAAATTGTGTTTTTTTAGCTTAATTTTTAAAGTAAGTTTCCTGCGCTTAACTTTTAAAGTAAGTCTTTTAGGCTCCATTTTTAAAGTGACTTTTTTCGGCTGAATTTTAAAAGTAGATTTTTTTGGCTGAATTTTTAAAGTGAATTTTTTTTAAAGTAACTCTCTTGTGCTAAATTTTTAAAGTCATATTTTTGGTCTAAATTTTGAAAGTGAATTGTTTTTGAAGAATTTTTTGTAATTAAATTTTTGGGTTGGATTTTAAAAATCTACATAGATTGAATTATCGTGGGAAATAAAAGAAATTGCAAGAGAAAATATGATCGAACAAGAGACATTGAGGAGTGTAGAGAATACAAGAGTAACTATTACAAAAGAAAGAGAGAAGAACATGCAAATATTGAAAGGGAAAATCAATCTCAACTAGAATTTGAAGTAGGTATGTAAATCTAAATATTATAAATAATATTTAAAATTTAACTAGTGTATTGTGAAATTCAATTTTTATTTGATTAACTAATTTGAAAATTGTTTTGCAATGCAAACAGAGAGAGATATTCCTCGTAGAATTGATGATGAGCTTGAAAATGTTGAAAGAGATTCAAATGAAGAAGTTGAATCACCATTAGGTATATATATATATGTGTGTGTGTGTGTGTGTGTGTGTGTGTCATGTGTATTATTGAAGTTATAAATATTTATTAATTTCAATTGCATTCAATCTCTATCTTTTCATTTTATCATTTAATGAATATTTATACCCATTTAAATTTAATTTTCATATGTATAAATGAAATCAATATCGTTTGAGATGTTAGAAAATGTTGGCACTGACATTTATGGAGATAGAGATGTTGACCATATTGTATGATATCATGTTAAGGTAATTATTGAGAAGTTCTTCAGAGATGAAAGAGTGACATTTAAAACTCAAATTTTGAGAGGTCTCTTAACATCAAAGATACTAAAAGATGCTACAACTTTATTGGGTATTCAAATATCAATGAAAAATAAAAAGGTGAAGGAAAATGTGATTCAAAATACAAATAGTGCTTTAAAATCAATCAGAAGATGTAGCAAGTCAAGTAATATAAATGCACATAGAGCAATACAAATGGCAATGGTTTCATCAAGTACTAAAAAAAACCGTTCGGTAAAATATATGGAAACAATATTAGGGACCTCACAAAAAACATTGCAAAAACATAGGAAACTTTGATTACAAATAGATGTAAATGATGAGCTTGCTTGTTGGACAATTATTTGTAGGAAAGCATACAATGATAGATTTGGAGACGATGTTAACAAAATAATATATGAATATTAGATGAAAAATTCACGTGTTTCACCAAAGGCAAGGGATGTGATGCGATGAATAATAGCATGAATGATATGAAGAACATGCAAAACATATCTTTAAAACCACTGAAATAGAGTTGTTCAATAAGTTCATAAAAGAGAATTGTGGAATTAATGTCTCAATCAGTACTTTTGTGCAACAAAAGCCATGCTATGTTAAACCTATCATTGTGCCCGACACTTGTTGTTGTCATTATCATGTGGAATTTCAATTATATTATGACACATTCCTTAATTTTGGTAAAACATTTTGGAAAAATTCACCTCCTCCATCCACTATCCATGGTTTCGTATCCCAAATTCTATGTGAAAGTGAAAGTCATGAGTTATTTTACCAAAATGAATGTGTTGGTGGTAAAAAATGTGATCATTGTGTAAATTTGACTTTGTTTCACAAAAAATATTCTATTGATATAAATGATCAATTATTGTCTAACCTAAAAGTGAAATGGAAGAGATATGAATATATCCATACATCAATTAGTTCAAATAATAGTACAAGTGCTAAAAGGATTGAATTACAAGAAGAAGCAATTCATGTGATAGAGTTTTTGAAAAAAATTGAGACATAAATTTATAAGTACACCAAGCATTCACATAGAGCTTGATGGAAGTACCTGCAATTCAAAAAATTCCATGAAATCTTTCCACCAGGGACCATTTTATCAATAGTTGATTTTGCAGAGAATTACACATTTGTTGCACAAAATGAAATACAGAGTGAATATTATCCTTCTAACCAAGTCTCTATGCTGGTCCATATTCTATATAGATATGCTGAACAAAATGTTGATGATATGGAAAGCACTAGTGATAATCAACATGTTATTAAAGAATATCACTTTCATAGCGGTGATGACCGTAGACATGATACACATTTGGTACAACATTGTTTTGATAAGATTTATGACTCAATGAAAGTTCATGGAATAAAATTCATTGAACATTGGATATGGTCAGATGGATGCACAAGTCAATTCAAATCTTTATGATCATTCTTTTGGTTGTGTCGCCTTCATACAAAAACCCACATTAAACATTGTTGGAATTTCTTTGAGACTGGTCATGGAAAATGAGAACATGATGGTGTAGGGGCATGTATAATAAAACAAGCACGTCAAATATATCAAATGGACCACTCTACAAATAGACTTGTTTCAGCTAAACAAGTCATTCAATGGTGTGATGTTGCACTAAGATATCAGACTAACCCATCAAGGGAGGTACGAAGGTATGTACATATATGTACAAATTAAATTGTATATAGTTTTAATATATGATCATTTTTATTATTTTTTTATTTTAGGCATTGATAAATTATATAGTTTAAATAGTATGACAATGATTATCTTCGACATATATAAATTGTATTTTAATTAAAATATTTAAATAGTTGTTTGAATTTACTATAGTTTCTTTTGGCATATTGGAGTTGAAGATGTATATAGATCGATTACATACAAAGCTAAAACAGTAAAAGGGACTTGAAAATTGCATTCAATTAAAACAAAGTATTACCGGAATGCGTTTGCATTTGATAAAATAAAATATTCTTGTTTTTGTCTTGTTTACATAGAGGACACATAATCCAATGATGTTTGTGAAAAAAATATGTATGTCAAACCTTGGTAACATACAAAACTAAATATAAAGGGGAAAATGTCAATTGCAAGCTTCGAAGAGATGGAATTAGAGGAGACTATAGTATCATCTGAAGGTGATCGAGTTTCTGATCTTGTTAGAGAAGGTAACATTTCAATTGATTTCAATATATATATATATATATATATATATATATATATATATATATATATATATATATATATATATATATATATATATATATATATATATATATATCTATTTTATGTTTTTAAAATCAATGTGTATAAGTATCTAGATAATAGTTAAAATATAGAGCTCTAGAAATAGATAATAAAATCAAGTCCAAATTAATAAAGGTAATTTCATCTAAATTATGATCTAAATTTACACTTGTTTTATTGTGCAAGATATGTTTTTGTTGTAGTTGCACCCAGTAACAACATAAAAATGTCAAGTATTATTTGATGCTGTTGGACACCTAATCCTAAATGGGTTAGTGTGGAAGCCGAATAGACCAAAGCAGTCCAAGAGACCTTGGGATCTGAAACCCAAGAGTCACATATTGTACTATAAATGTATATCTCATGTTAATAAAAAATGAATTGCATGTTTTATCTTTCATATTGTCTTTGTTGTCCATGTGTGTTTAACATGGTATCAGAGCAGTTACCTTCCTAACCTACTCAATCTTGTATGAGCCACTAGTTTTGCAACATTAGTGTACATTTCAGCTCTACCATCTATTGTTTCGCTGTCATTCTCAGCCTGGCGTGCAAAACCATCCTCCTCACTGTGCACCTACTCTAATGCTTTGAATTTTTTCTGAAAACCTTGGCACCCCTCAGAACTTTATTTTTAGAATGCTATCCCTATTCATGCGCTGCTCTGTCCTGTCAGATAACAATTCACGCCTTTGAAACAGTCTATCGGCCAACCCATGATTGACATATACAAATTCCCGCAACAACTCCTTGGTTCATATGCGTTGGTTGAATACTACTAATATGCTGGTCAAAGCATTCAGGTGGACTGGTTAAGCATTTCTTCTTGCGTCCGATCGGCTCCCTTTACGGGACTGGTTAAGAAGTTGTTACATGACGGTTACATTGTGAGCTGCAATAAAATGGCAATTTGAATGATCATGAATTTCCTCAGGACAATGATTATTGCAAACCCTGGTGCATTGAGTGTTTGTAACGCCCCTTACCTGCTCATCCCAACACGGCTTGTTTAGCATTCTTGTCAAGTAAAAATTCAAATCCATCACCGAAGTTTCCAAATTAGTGATTCAATGCATTCAGTCGGAACCATCTACTAGACCGCACATCAGCACCTTCATGCCAGAGTTGGAGGACGCTATCAAACATGAGGAGTGTAAGGCTTCTCTAATTGATTGATATGAATACGGAGATTTATCCTTAACTTCCATTAGATCCAAAGAAATGGAGTCTGCTCAAAGCAGCTGCTCGAAGCTAACTACAATGCATCAAGAAGGCTGATAAGCTCAAACGTCGTGGGTCGCGGCTATCGATATTGTGGAATGGTAAACAAGTCATGTCAAGCTAAATAGGTTTTCTGAGGCACGTAATTCGACACACAAGACAACCCCTCAGAGTCGTGAACGCCGAAGCTGGAGAAAGGTCTTGCCTCAATGCACCACTCCTCTTGCGTTGCCAACATTACAGCTCCTGATTCCTGGCTCTCCAGCTACTGATGCCATTTGGTAAGTGCTTTTTTGATGGTCGATGGCATATATGGTGAATATGTAAAACTTTTATAGTCAATTGAATGGCATGACACTGCACCTCCCTTCTGCCGTATTAAACCACCTTTGCGCGAAAACCACCTATGTGCCAAACGCTGCCTCCATACTTATACCACTATCCGCTCCCTCTTAACTCGCAGCGCCCTCTTATTTTAGTGTATTTATTTTGCAAATGTCTAACATTGCAAATGGCTAGTCGCACATTTTATATGCACCCTCTATCACTGGTCTGTCTCGACTCTCTGTAAAGTATGCATCCTCTGCAATCACAATATTAGACTCACTACGATCTTGTTATAATGTTGTCTTGACTCTCAATATTTCTGCAAAATGGCACAATGGCTTCGATATAACAGTGGCACAATAGTCTCGGCATAATAGTGCCTCAGTAGTCTCGGAAGATCTCAGTGGCAGAGTGTTTTCGGCTCTCAGTGCATTATCAATCCTCTACATCACCGTATTGTATAATGGCATCTCGGTAGGGATTTGTTTGCTGGTTAAAATGATGATTTTATGCTTTGAATATGAGTTGGAATACGGTGGTATGTTGTCTGCGAGTCCTTTGCAGCATTTTCACGATCTTCCAGCGCTTGTATCTGAGATTTCAATTTCATGATCATAGTAGCACTGTCATAGTGAAGCTCCTGTTTGTGTTGTTCTGAATCTACGCATAATTCTTCATGAAAATCGAAACAATGTTATATATACAGCTGAATCGAACCAGGATAATTGCAAAATGCCAATATTAAGGTAATGTTGTCGTAGGTGTGAGATCTTCCTGGGAGAGTCGGATAGTGTAGGCCTACTCTGTCTGAAGGGAACCATTGTTGTATTGGGTTATATGAATGTGAATTCAAGGTGTCTGGTGGGCGTTTATTCTTGAACAGATTCGATTTGAATCTGCTAATATATACATGATTGATATTGGGTCAAAAATACAGAGTTTTGTGCTGGTTGGGTCGATTAATAATGTCATGGGCGCATTGTTTCATGGGTTCAAGTCATAAATGCATGAATTGAGTCATTGGATTTGATTGAATATTTCAGAAGTTCTAAATTTGCCATGAAAGAGGAAACTCCCATATACAGTGATTGATTGTGAAATGGTTTTATAATCATAATCTGAAAAATAGCTTCTGCATATAAAAGGGAAAGTGTGAATTTTCCAGTAATTGCGATTTGGGTAAAAGCGTGGAGTTCCTCCCGTTCGGCGGAAAACGAAAACTGCTCTTCAGCAATAGAGAGCGAATTGTCTAGTTTGCAGAATAGTGAAATGGTTTGGTAGCGCTAGAGAAGGCATACAGATCAAAGGAAGATATGTATTGATTTGATTCCTAATTAGCAAGTTTCGTGGTATTATAGACCGAATTAGTGTATTTTCTTAAAGGTTGTTCATATCAGAGATTTTTATTGAAGTGTTGTCTGGACAAGTTCCCTTGGATTCAAAGCTGGTCCAGGAAAATATCTTTTTGAGGCCTATCAATGCAGTTGTGAGATTGCGGAGAGCCTCTGAGAGATTCGTCGTTGCTGCATTTTTAATAATTTGTATCTTCTGAAAGACGACTAAGAAGTTCCCCAGTTCGTGTGACATCAAAGAATGTGATCTCTTGGTTAATAAGATGTCAAAATAGATCTTTTCTCGGTCAAGCAACAAAAGATGATGCAAACCACGATCCATGCAGTGCAATAGCAAATGAACCAATTAAGATTATAAGAAGAATTTCCACAAGAGTGTTTTTTGATGGTATTAAAAGCATCTGCTCTCTTCTTCCGTTCTCAAATCTCTGCTGACAATATCAATAATCTTGCCGCCACATTTTGGAACTAAAATATTTGTTGTGGATACAATGAAAAGTGCCACAGTTGCAATAGTCTGCTCATTAAGCCACCAGCGCTTGCCCTGCGTTTTTCTTTAATCTGCAAGATTTTCTTTGTGTAGCTTGAAGATATTTAGCAGCTGATAGTTTTGCAGCAGTCGAGGGATTTCTTCAAAATATTAGAGGATTCAATATAGAAGGACTCGGTGATATTTGTATAATTTTCATAGTTTCAAGATATCTCTGGTTGGTTTTTTTTCCCTTTAAGCTACAGGGCTTTCTTGTGTAACTTGAAGATATTTAGCAGCTGACATTTTTCTGTGGGATTTTGGAGGATTTTTAAGGTGTAGAAAAATGGCTAAGCTTGAAAGAATATTAGAGTTATTGATAACTCTAATCGTATCCACTGTTGACAGTGCAATCATAATCAATAAAGACATTATTGTTGACATTCAAAAATGTATACAAAATGCACAAGAAAAGAAAGAGTTTTTGCAGCTTGAAACAAAGCTATAGCAGGAAGAACTAAAGCAATGGAGTCATCATTCTGAACCTGTTTCTATTCAGAAGATTGAAATAGACTCCCATAAATAGCAAGTCAATAATGTTACAGTTCATTCAGATAAAGCAACAGTTGTAAATGTAGATGCAGAAACTCAGTTTGCACTTCCTAAGCCCATCATCAGACCTTGGGAACAGCTTGTCCACAACAAGCACAGAACTGGTCTTGGATATGACAAGGACTTGTCCCTTCATATTCCAGACTATGCCAAGCCTATTCAGTTTCAGAGTGCTGGATTCATTCATGACAGTTCACCTGCTCCTCATGACAGTGCACCTACTCCTCATGACAGTTCAGCTTCAGCTGTTCCAGATTCTACTCCTCTTCCACCGCAACAACAACAACCACAGATTGTAAAATGCCAACACTGTGACCGAGTTGGCCATCTCAAAGATCACTGTTTTGATCTTCATCCATGTGAGCACTGTCATAAAACCAACCATTCTTCACACAGATGCTTCAGAAACAAATGTCCTGCAAGAACAAAGATTCATCTTGGATGGATCGCTTCTTGGCAATGGGCATCAACAGCCAAGAAGATATTCCAAACACATGTCAGAACTTGTTCCAGAATATTGAACAGTCTTGCAGTCGAGTTTCCTCCATCATCTCACCTTGTATCTGACAAGGGGGGAAATGATGGTCATCTACAAGCTTCAAAGTCACATCAAGTGAGCCTGAGCCACAACCTGCCACACCAGTTTCATAGTTGTAGCCAGAGACAAAGATGCCCGTGAACATGCCTTCAGTTGGCAATCTGGGACACTTCCTCTAGCAGAAGACTCCAACTTCTTGCCAGTTTTGGAAGAATTCCAGGAACAAAATTGAGAAGACTTCCTCTAGTAGAAGACTCCAGCTTCTTGCCAGTTTTGGAAGAGTTCTAGGAATTGCATTAAGCATTCCAGAGTTGTTGGTTATCCTTAAACCATCACAGGTTGAGACTTCCCTTTTCAGGTTGAAGTTTTACCTTTTATGCGGGGTGAGACCTCCCTTTTATGGTTGAAGGTTTCCCTCTTTAAAACAATAGGATCACTTCCTCTAGCAGAAGACTCCAGCTTCTTGCCAGTTTTGGAAGAGTTCCGGGAACTGCACTAAGCGTTCTAGTGTTGGTGGTCATCCTTAAACCACCGCCCTTTATACCAACATTTCAGAGAGCACATTTAGCCTAGTGCTGCCATGCATTTTTTGCACATTTTGTATTACAGCTCTCTTCTTGGACTCATACATAACCCTTCAGATTAAGGGGGGTAATTTTGGACACCTAATCCTCAATGGGTTAGTGTGGAAGCCGAATAGACCAAATCAGTCCAAGAGACCTTGGGATCTGAAACCCAAGAGTCACATATTGTACTATAAATGTATATCTCATGTTAATAAAAAATGAATTGCATGTTTTATCTTTCATATTGTCTTTGCTGTCCATGTGTGTTTAACAGATGCGGTGCACTGAACGAAGGATGAATTTATTGGAAGACTATGATGGTAATGGTTTTATTTATGAAAGAGGGTCTATTATATTGAGAGGTTATTTCTTCCAAGAAACTCGCCAAAATGAGACTAATGTTTACTTTCAAGACTATCAACCTGATGCCATAAGTTGTCAATATAGTGACTTGGTGTGTGTAGCACATATAAAGTTAATAGAAGTTCAATAAAAAAAAATAATTGAAATTTCAAAAATAGAGAATGTCAAAATTTGACTATGAATGGATTATTGAAGATGGAATTCCATTAGAATTTTTTTAATTGAACAACCTAATAATTTCTTAGACACTTGGATCCATCTTTGAGAACTTAGAGTCAAGTACATTGTTAACATTACATTTTGTACACTCTTAAGTTCTACATGCTTGAGAATATGATGATGTGAAAGTGATATTCATTTGGTCTTGTATTGAGTTACAAAGTTATATGTATACTTCTTGTTTTGTAGACATGCATTACGAATTTACTGCTCTGTTATTTGTGATGTATACTGCATTTTTACTTCTCTATTAATTTGTCATTGTAGTTGGTTGAGTCGAGTGTTGCTACTTCTATGTTAATTTGTGATTGTGGTTGGTTGAGTCATTTACTAAGAATGATTTACTAACATTATAGGAATGATTAAATGCAAAAATGTACCAACTAAATGCAAACTTACTTTTATTTCTACATATTCATGAACTTAAATTATATGTAAGACCTTTAAAATAATCAAACCAAGAACATGCATCATGCAAATTGTTATCATAGTTTAACATCTACATCGAATTATACTTTATTCATTCAAATTAAAAATGTAGACTACATTTTGTAATTTGCAATTTTAATAGATTCTTTTGAAATAAGTCTTAAGACAAAACAACTTTAAACAAAACCTAAGAATCATATACTAACATTACAGGAATGTTTGAATGCAAAATGTACCAAATAAATGCAAATATGTAAAACATTTAAAAGTATCAAGCCATGCATGCATGATGCAAATTGTGGGCCATGTTTTATAATGCAATTTTATCTAACTTATGTAAATGTGCATTCAAAGAACTTTATATTAAAATTTAACTATCAACCCACATCCATAGTATCCTTTCTATACATGAATGTAAAATGTACATGTACCATATTTTATAATGCAATTTTAAGTTATCATTCACTAGTATAAAATGGGAAATTAGTGACTAGGTGACTAAAAACGTTAGTCATTGTAGTTTTTCCAAGCAAAATACTACCAAAAATGAGCAATCCTAAGTGATCCAATAAAAAATGACTAACATAAACGACTAATTTAGTCCCGAGTTAAAATATATGACTAACTAATAAGTAATACAACTAAAAATGACTAACATGGATGACTAATTTAGTCTAGGAACAAAAATATGACTACCTAACGAGTACTAAAACAATATGAATCATCCATTTATGTTAGTCATTTTAATTGTGTGATTTCAACAATCTAAACATGAAAGTGATAGGTGATTCAAAAGTTGTTATAGATTGGCTAAAATTTTATACTTCCTTAAACACTTCTTTACTGGATCAAAGGATGATCAGAGTTATGTATTTTCTTAGAATCTTTGGGGTTCTATATTCCTTTGATCACATTCACAAGGAATTAAACTCAAAGGCTGAGAGATTACACAAAATGGGAGTGGGAGTACAACTAGGTCAAATACATGTAAAGGAAATGTTGGTTAGTTTACTAGAGGACACATTTCCTTTAGTTGAAGACTTAAGTTTTCATTCATATCTACATTTTTTATTATTAGGGTCATATCCACTGAACTTAGCTAGAAACTAATTTTTAACTTGGATATCAAGTTGTTTATCTAGTTTGAATGTACATTATGAACATATTAGTACTAGACTCTTATGAAATTGTTTTGAATCCTATGGGGATTTTAATATTGACCGAACATTAGATGTTGCACATATTAGAATATCACGTTATACATGTGAAACAAATTTAGTATATGTTAGATTATGTAAATTACACCTTTGCATTAATATTAATACAAAAATGATGTTTTTTTTTCTTATTGGAAAAAAATTATGCAAGATGTTTGATGACACTTTGCTTCACTAAGTGTAAGAAAATGTTGTTTTAGCTACCACATTTAGCTTATTATGTATGATCCATGTGTATATGATATTTCCAATATTTTCATTATGATCATTTAATCACTCTATTCTAACTCTTGATGTTTTGGCTATAAATTTTAAATTGAGTTATTTCATGGTGTTTCATAATTTTACTATCATCCTTATAGTTTATGTAGAAACTTGGAGATTTAAGTGGTAATTTAAGTAGATGCTGAACAACCATGATATTTTAACCTTTTTTCCATACCGAAACATTTCCACTCTACCTTTAATTTTTGGCATGAATGAATTCTTATTTCTTGAATTTGACAGAGTTGAATGAAGTCTTATTTACTGTGTTTGATAGGAATGAAATATTATTTAATGAGTCTTTGTTTAATGGGAAAGAAGTATTATTTACGAAGTCTGAAAAAGTTAAAAGAATACATGATAATGGTAATGAGGTCTAAATTTATTTTAATTTCAATACCTTGGATTGAAAACCTTCAGATAATTATAGAAATATACTCATGGTGACTTTAGATACAAACATAAATGTGCAAAAATCGCGATGCGATTTTTGTTTTTATTCTAATATCATCATTAACAAAACCCCTCTTCTAAATGGATTTATTGCAGTTTCCTTACACATAGATTCCATGGATTTTCATTGTTGTTCAATAAATTATAAAACCCAATATATTGTTTTAAAGAGCCCTAACTAGGAAAGACTATGTACTGGAATAATAAATCTCACAATGCAGGTTTAAACAAACATCTCCTGACATGTCTCTAATCACCATTTCCTCTAGCTATAATCACCATTTCCACCACCAATGGTGTATTTGATGAAGGTGAAGGTTGATGTGCACTATCTATCCTACAAGACCCTCTTTTACGCAATGCTTCTTTTGGCATTCCTCTTGCCTTTTGTATTCAATCACCATTTCCACCACCAATGGTGGATTTTATGAAGGTGAAGGTTGATGCACACTATCTATCCTACAGGACCCTCTTTTACGTAGTGCTGCTTTTGGCATTCCTCTTTCCTTTTGTATTCATTTTCACAGTGATAATTACTCTGGATGATTTTGAGGACTGCACTTCACTTGGTAATAACATAGAACACATGGGTTTTTGATTCATTCCTACGAAAATTGATTTGGGATTCTTTTAACTTCTGGGCTTATTTTGGTTGTGTACATCCTCTTTTCATAGATTCGATGTGGAATGTTCAGTAAAATTTAAGGAGCGGAGTGTTTAGTTAAGATTATTTCTTGTTAGTTGTGTAACAAATAATTATTTATATTTAGGTTATTTTTATGCATATTGTTTAGTGAAATTGGCACCAAGGCTTTTGAGAGGGGGAATACTTCCCTATAGTTCAATCCACCTCTCCTATTCATTGATCAGTCAGGAAAAACATAGGTCTCCAATTCATAAATACATTAATATTATATTTGAAATATTATGCCTAATGTGGTTCTCTTGTTTGTATTCCTGTTACTAGATTTGGATTGATTTGGCTACCTTCAATTGATTGTGTTGTTAGCTGGGATTTAGATTCTAAAGTGGTTCCTTGTCTTTGTTCATCCTTCGGTCTTAGGGTTTGATGTATCTAGCTTCGTCAAATTTCTGTTTTTTATCTTTCAATATAACCCTAGGAATTCAATGGCATGTCATACATGAAAACGTGACACTATAACTACTGAAGTTTCTCTCCTAGCTAATGATACAAGTCAAACTCTGTTAAAACTCCTTCCCAAAATTAGATTGTGTTTCGGTCAATAAGTTACCTGATTTTTTCTTTATTTAGGTTACTTTCTTTTCTTGAGTGTCTATTTCCCAACCTTTTAATGGGATGAGTTATTTCCAAAGTCTATTCTAAGCCGATTTGTTGGGTTGAGTCTCTCATTTGAATTCTCCTAATGTCTGTGCAGAGTTGTTGCTGAGTCAAACTCATGTGATATTGTTTTCACATTGTAGTTATGGTTATGTAGAAGGGAATAATTGAATATGTTCGCCCATTATGTAATGGCTTCTGTTAATGATTGAGATTTTCAATTCATTGACATTTGAAGATGGCACATGTGGAACCTTGTGCATTGTGGAACAAGGTCATATCTATGTCATTGTGCATTTTGTGCCCACTGTTATGCAAGAAAAAAATCATTGATTACCCTTTCTTTTGTGAGATCCAAGGACAATGCAACTCCAAACTCATCATTGAAACAACTCTCTTTTAAAAAAATTTCCTCTTCATCATCAAAATCCTCATCACATGTTAAGTCTTCTGTAAGCTGGAAGTCTCTTGTGTTTGTAGAAATGTCCTCACAAAGACTATCATCTTGATCAATTTCATCTTTCCAACAATGACGAGAATTTTTCTGAACTTTTGGCAAGGCCAATTATACTCAACCCAGTTGCATGGGATTCTCTTATTATAATGGAATGGTCTTGGAAGGTCTTGAGATCTACCCAACAAACTTTCGAACTTGATAAATCTTAGAAAACCTCTGAAGAAACCTAAAATTTTATCATGTCAATAGTGCTTCATGGCATAAATCAAATTATCCTCTAGATATTCAATGTCCAATACCATTGCTTCACATGCTCCACCATTGTCTTTGAATATAGGCCATGCTCTTTGAGGTAATCGAGCTAGAATATGTGACTTAGTGTCTCACCCTTGAAAAAATAGGGGCACTTTTCATCGGTAAACCTACTTTTAGAAGGCATGGACATTGTAGGATGGCCTTGATAAAGAAAAGATTCTAAGCTTATAAGAAATATTGTAGGGTCAAATCATTCTCATTTGGTGGATCCATATAACTCAACATTCAATGAAGACCATATTGCATTTAAGACTGGGGCTAATGGAATATTTTTATGCATAAAAGGGCATTATTCTATTATAGTTGAAAATGAGATTATCATAAACCCACCTCTAATCTCTCCAAACAAAGTGCTGCATATCTACATTCATTTTAGTAAGATGCTCATATTTTATAAGATATTGCAATCGTGGATAAATGTTTTATTAGATGAAAATACTGCCTTGAAATGAGAAAAACTTTGGCAATTTATCTAGGAACTTTGATCAGCATACCATAGATCTCATCATAGAAAGATTCATTTTTTACAGAGCCTCGCTTGAACAATGGGAAGCTCTACTGATTGCAATGCTTTTTGTATGTTTTGTCTATTTCTTGATTGTATTTTATCAAATATTTTCAAGGAACCCTCAAAATGTTCAATCTAAATTTCAACAAGGTTATGCCATCTAGTCATAGATGTTAATGCTTCTAAAGATCTTTAATATTTCAAATTTCAAGCCTCAGAAAAAATCATTTTTTTTGTAGAATGTCCATAATCTGCTTGCCACTCTTTAAGAGGTGCACTCCTTATTTATAGGTATCTTTACATAAATATGTTTTAATAATATTGAATGGGTCTATATATGAAGAGATGCACATTTTCTATATTTTTTTTCATCCATTGCTTTATTCGTTGTTATAAGAATTGTGGTTAAGCTATCATGTCTATCTGTACAACTAACCATATGGTGCTTGTACTTTTTTCATTAGGTGGATATATCCATCAAGTATCTTTGCTTCTTTCTTGAGGATGATGCAGAATTGGAAGGCATTAAACAAGTGAGTTACCATTTTCTATTTCTAACAATTTAATTTTTTAATTGTTCAGAAATTTGTGTTGTTGTTATTTCATGCAACATGCCTCTATTTTTTCTTTGTTAGTAGTAGACGAATCTAATTCTTACATTCCTATGTGTAGAGATCTAGGGTAATTCTGCCCTAGAATTTCCTTGTAACAAATTTTCCTTTTTCTAACACAGTGACTTAATTCAATACAAATCGATGAACAATCAAATTTATGTCATTGATCAATCCTTCTGTAAACAAAAATATAAAATCTTGGCAAGACAATATATTATTCAATAATATATTATACCCAATTAGATCAATTTCATTCAACACGTAGTTTAGTTTAAAATAGTCCCATACGAAATAATTCAAACTCCTGGTCAATAGGAAAAAAACCCTAACCATATATCACAGTGAAAGGATTCCCATTTAAAGTTCTATTCATACCAACTGAGACCTATGACTACTTACTATGCTAGATCCGAGAGGCTACAAACCTCGAATATTTTCTATCTATTAGACCCGAGCTCTCAAAACCTATTCAATCCACCGTGAAAGTTTTTAATGGCTTATTTAATCCATAGTGAGGAACTTTGTTCCTTGGACAAACTTTGAATCTTGTTTTATTCCCACTGAAAGGAATGAAGGATTTTTTCCTACTTTATTCTACCTCAGCCTTCGTAGACACCCTAAGACAGATACTTCCAAAATCCTCAAGATGATCAATAGGCCAATCCCTTGCTATATAATTTCTCACGTGTGGATATATAGTAGTTTAATCTTCACGAAAAATGTATCCCTTAGCTACAAGACACCTTGCGAAGGTGTCTTTATGTACAAAACTTTGTCCACTTTTAAAAAAATCACCTACTGAGACCCTGATCCAACATAAAGTGAGCTATCACAGAGTCTTTAAATTTTCATTGCCTTCATTGAATGGTTCTTGTAGCCAAAACAAGGGACAAAGAAGAGAAATCACTTTATTATCTTTTTGAATGATATTCTCATGCCTGGAACAAGGGATCAACCCTACAGAGAGATTCACTCCCCCTTACAGAACAATATCCCAACAAGAATTTTCACTGCCTTTTGGATGTATGTTCTATGGAAAAACAAGAAATAAAACAAATATCGCTACCCTATCTTATTGGTTCTCAAACAAAGACCAAGAACTAGCAAGATTTCACTCCCCTTCCAAATCAAATTCCTAAGCCCATAATAGAGAGGAATGATGGAATGGTGTCAACTAGGGTGGAATCTTTCACCACCGAAATTGATAGGAGAAAAAGGGGTCTTAAAACCCTCAAAGCCTTAGGCTCAAGAAAAACAGAGATAAAATGATCCAGAATTGATGGGGACTCAATTGTGGATCATAATTTCATGGTGCTCAATTAGATTAGGGCAACAAGCGATCGACAAAACTTCAAAATATAGGAAATCATAGAGTTGTCAGACTTTGGGTCACCTCTCAACCTCTCCCTTAGGAAACCTATCATCATTATTTGGTCTTGATTGAAGATGCTGGACCAAGCCACATACCACATAAGATTAGATGGATAGATGAACCAATTCTAGATGGATATAGAGTAGGCTACCTCTTGCCCATTGGAGCACCCCTTGATTCGAGGAAGTAGATAGGGGTTCTATATGTAGGTTTGGGTCTCCTTTTAACCTATCCCTTAGGCAACCAATCAATGTTCTCTAGGATTGATTGGAGATGTTTGACCAAGACACAAAGAAAAAAACATTAAGTGATAGACAAACCAACTCTAGATGGATATAGGGTCGGGTGCCTCTTTCCCATTAGACTATCCTCTTGATTTTTTGAAGTAGCTAGGGGTTCCATTTGGAGTTTCTTTCCATTGACATTATATGGTAGGAGAGTAGGGATTCCTTGCTCCTACATTTCCCCTAGGATCATATAGGTAGATTCCCTCATCGTGCTTGAAGACCCTAGTAGCGAGCCAATACCTCAGTTCCCCCTAACCTTGAATCATCTCCATCATGAGACCTTGACATCATCTCCATATCTCTCTCTTGCTTGGCACTAGGGTGCCCAAATTTATATTTTTGGACTCTCCCGTTGTATCATTACACTTGTGACATTATCATATAATATTTTGGTCAAATTATATATTTGCTTAGCTAGACACTTATCTCTATAGGTCTTCTTTCACTTTCTTTCTCTTTCTTTCAACATTACCTAGGAGTTGCTTTAACACTTCCACATTTTATTCACACTAGGTGTGTGTTTTAGTCCCAATGACCTACTTCTGTGGTCATTTGTTGTACATTATTGAAATTATCTTATTTTTTATCTTATCTATCTTGTGCCTTTGAATTGTCTTTGGTCTCCCAATGAAATCTTGCTGATCAACATCACGTGAATTCTCGATGAATTGTTGAAACTGGGTATATCCTTAGATACTTTATTTGTCTACCATGTGAAAGAACAAAGATTTGAAAAGGAATTTTGTGCAGAGTCTTAGTCCCACACTCCCTTTTACCTGCCATTTCTGAGAGATCCACTATTTAAGTGTGGGTTCTGGAAGCGACCATCCAAGGAATTGGAAGATCACTGCAGGGATTTTTACATACTCTATTTCTTCTCCTACCCAGTTATATGTTATCTCCAATCTTGGGTTTTTATCAGTTGCATGCCTACTCACTCTCCACTAATTGCATTCGTCCCTTTTCCGATGGTGGATTCTTCCTTTCAGCCGTCTCCTTTTGGGCTAGTTATGACAAGTTTGTAATAAATTCTACTAGAGAGGACAATCTTTCCTGCCTGATGAAGAGGTAATGGATGTTTTTGAGAGATCACTGGCTTGTGCAGATTGTTGTGTGCATATATTTTTTCAGATGGATTTTAAGTACTTTGACTTATTTACAGATTGCTTAAACTTTCTTCCCTTAAACTATGGTTTCAGACTATTTGTTAGTACTTATTTTGCAACACTCTCTTTTCTATCCCTTATTCTGGACAAGTGTGCTTGTATGTCTCCAATATCATGTTTCTGCAATTAGCTTATATAGTCTTGGTCTCAAGATTTTTTCAGGGTTATTTTTGAAAATTCAATTCCATAATTTAATAAGAAAGTGATTGATTTCATTGTTCTATAAGAAAGATGAGGTTATCTTGAATAACATGACATGGATATCTTTTAACGACTTTTTAATGTAATCATAAATGCGAAGGTTGCGTAAATACGTAGCCTATTGTAGCTTCTCTAGTGACTTATATTATCATATTTGCCAAATTCTATGAATGTTTCTTACTACTCCTTTGCATATAGTTGTACCTGAGCTTTCTTTATTTTACTATTATCCATGCACCAGTTCAATTTGAGTCAGAGAGTGATAGCTATATGAGAAGCAGTGGCTACTTTTTTCTTAACCATTCATATCCCATTGTATTTTAACCAAAGAACTTTGGTCTTATGACACTTCATTATTTGGAAAAACATAAAACTCTATGCACAAAGCCTGTCATGTGACATTGGAGTCTATTTGTAATTTGATAATACCAGTCATAGTTTTCTAAAGTATTATAACAAACATATTTGATTTTACCAAGTTGATATTCTTCTTGATACCAAGAATTTTTATTTTAAGTGGTAATTAGTAATATAAGATTTACTGTTTCTATTGTTTGTATTGTAGATTCTTGCTGGTTATTTTCATTTTTCTTAGCAGTTTCCACATAACCTTTCTTCAAGAGAGGAACTTTCAACAACGTCTATATTTTCTAGATCTCAAAGTTCTCACTTAGAGAAGAATCCCTATGTTTCTTTTGTTTCTTCTCAACCACATGCATTCCCAAGTTTTGGAAATCAAATAAAAAAAATACTCGCTTCCCTATTAGGTTGGTTCTCAAATAAAGACCAAGAACTAGCAATATCTCGCTCCCCTTCCAAATCGAAATCCTAAGCCCATAACAGAGAGGAATGGAAGAATGGTATCAACTAGGGTGGAATATTTCACCACCAAAATTGATAGGAGAAAAAGGGGTCTTAAAACCCTCAAAGCCTCAAGATCAAGCAAAAAAATAGATAAAATGATCCACAATGGAAGTGGCAGACCATCCCAAACTTAGATTTAAATATAAGGAACATAAAGCTTCAGGTGAAGTTTCCATCTTCTTCAGCCATTGATTATACAACATGCTGACCTGATGATGAATCCTTCCATCTTGAGGTCAAACTAAGATCTACCAAAAAAAAATTTATCTCACCAGAAGTTCTAGATTAGCCAATTAAAAAAATTAGGTTTCACATCCACATGAGAAATACCTTTTAAATGTCATTTCTGAAGTATTGAAATTTCCTCCATAGTAATGTATGTAATCATTTCTATATACATTTCTTTATTCGACAAATCCTGAGGGTTGGGCCTGAACATAACCTTTAGAAAAATATAATCTCCATAATCCCTGTTGTCTCTCTCATTATTGTGTCCACTGTTCCACCAATACTCCTTCTGATAAAGGTAAGGCTCATCCTCAGACTAAAGCTTGTTTCCTTTCTTTCTAAGCAGCAATAAAACCTTATATGTTCTATTTGATTTCTCCAAGCCACCAATAAGTTTTTCTTGCAAAATATTATCAGATATTGATCCTCATCTTGTTTGACTATTTCACTGGTAGGAGAATCCAATTTCTTAGTAGGGCATTCATGGAATGAACATTGGAACCAGTATACTTTCCATTTGCAGTTCCAGTTTCAGTTTCCGTAGGATTTGAACCCAGGTGGGGAGGATAAAAATGTTAGACATTCTAAAATTAATAATCCCTTGTGCTAATTATGTTAGTGAAACAGAGTGTGTTAAAACTCGCCAGAAAGAAGGCAATGCTAGGGCATTTTTTGTATATCCTAACAACCTTTTTGTTGACTGGTAAATTGAACAAGAAGCATCATGTGATGTAATTCCAATGACCCCTCACTAAACCTTCGATGATGGTCATATGTGAGCAGGCCTGGCATGTTCCATTGTGAATGGTTGAATTACAGTTTAGTGAGTTTACAAAGACAATGTAAAAGATAATTCCTTTTGCTAAAGATGATAGTAAAATAGAGTTTGTTAAAACTTGTCTGAAGGCAATGCTAGGGCATTTTGATATGTTCCAGCAGTGTTCTCAGTGACTGGTAAATTGAATAAGAAGTATTAAGTGATACTTCAACAAACCCTGGATGATGGTCATCTATGCAATGAGCCAAAACGAATAAGAAGTATTAAGTGATACTTCACCAAACCATGGATGATGGTCATCTATGCAATGAGCCAAAACTTGTGTAATATTCCCATGTTATTTAATCAATTCAATACTCATTCCTTCAACAATCTGTATTTTTATATTCTTGCATGTTGGAATAAAATATGAAAGAATTGATTATGTGGGAGTTTCTTTAGTTGAAAAACTGAAAGATAGGTCTATGACATGTTTATGTTCTGTGACAGCTACAAGAACAGAGATCCATTAACAATAGAAGATGGAAATGAAGTCATTGAAAAAGTTCTTTGTCACCATCCTAAAATGGAACCTAAAGTTGGCAGTGGCATTAATCATATCCTGGTACATAACATATTATGTTCTTCCAACTTATATTAAACTTATTGGAACTTGTTTGAGAAAGGATTATTAGGACTACATTATATTATAGAGAATGAACAAACTACTACAAGCTATATTTTGCAAAGGAAAATAGAAAATCTCAGGTAGTTAACTGTTATATTATCATCTTATCTGTACAGATTGCATTCTACATAGGGAAATGTCTCAACAATTAAAGTTGGTCTGATTAGATTATATATATGCTGAACAAATTATAACATTTGAAAATTCTTGAAGTCAAAGGATAAGGTAAGGTGTGAGTCTATCATTAGAACATTTATGACATCAAGCCAACACAATTTTAGTGTGATTTTCCCTAGAAATATCCAATATGAATATACATATCTGCAATATTTTCTATTTTAATACTTTGTTGGAAATAATACTGAGAGGGGAGAGGGGGGGTGAATCAGTATTATTACGTCAATAATATTTCATTTCACAATCTGATTCATATATGCTACTTTAGTTATTGAAACTTGCATATATATGCAACTGTATTTAAGGCAACTACTGTATACCCTGCAAACTTATAATTTAGTTAATTCATCATAATTTGATTTTTAATATGTGCATCTGAACCATAAAACAGTAACTGGGAGCAGTAAAAACAGAGCAGACAATCACACACAAGAACACAAGATATAAGGTGAAACTCAATGTGGGTGAAAACCACCTGCTGCAATCATCTCTATCTTCTTTTAATAAGAAACTTCTTTTTACAATTTTTCTATTCTAGTGCAGTCTTATACCAGTACACAGGCTTCGACCTATAGAAGGCTACAACCTTCTCTCATTCTCAAGCTTCTCCTGGAAGGGAGCTACAACCCCCTAGCTCTTGTACTAGCTGATATGTTTACTAGTACGTAGGTGTTGACCTACAGAAGGCTACAACCTTCTCTTTTCTTCCAGGGACCACGTTTCATAAATTTTCAGACTGGATCCATCAACATCATCAATCAAACATCAAATAAACCTGCATCAATCAATCTCCTTTGCACCAACCAAAACTGAATCACTTCTGAGAATGTTGTAACCAGAATACAGTAACAGTAACCAGAACCCGAGCTAGAACCTAGAACACTGCAACAACAAATAGAAGTGGCTAAAGCATATTTTATTAGGTATACGCTACTTCAATTTGTCGAACCTACATACATACGGTGTTTTCCCAAGGCGATCCTATGTATACGCTATTTGGATATGCAGAACCAGCGTGTATATGCACCTTTGCTAAAGTGAACCTGCATAGAGGTCTGTAAATGATGATTTAAACTTTACAACAATTTCAGATATCAGTTATACCCAGATCATCATATTTACAGATTACAACATGCACCAATTATTCAGATAACATATCAAAAACACACAAAGATACTTCTCTTCAAGCCTCAAGATCTTAACCCATCAATAGAACTTATCCTTCATCAAGCACTCAGGTTCATCCTTGATTCAAATCCAGTTGTGCACCATAACCCAATAACTTGTATTCTAGATCTTTCTCTTCATTAGATATTCAATTCATGAGTGACTTTGCCTAATGATCTTCTCCTCCTTTAATAGTCTTAGGCCTTACTCAATACCATGGTCCAAAACCACTTAGAAGCAATACCTTGGACCAAATACCTGGGGTCAATACTTCGGACAGGATACCTTGGACCAATACCATAGATCAAAATACTGTGGACCAAATACCAGAGACCAAGACTAAGTTTTCCAACATGTACGTGCCTTTCTTTGCGTGAAAGTGCGTGTGTACGTTGTATGCACCTTTTGTTCTGCGAACCCACATGTACACGGGACTTGGACAGTGGGGAACCTGCGTATATATCTCTTTCTTCATTCTGTGAGCCTAAATTGTGATCTGTCATCTGTGTGAGTTGCCATCAAGGATGACACCTATGTCATAGTGCCAAATCTGTATCATAATGCCAACAATCTCCCCCTTTGGACTTGATGGCAACCCCAAGTCACTCTTCTTCTTTGTCATCAAGGGCAAAAGGTTATGCTCCCCCTGAGTACATGCTAAATTCTCTGATATGCTGAAGTGTGTTGTCCATGCTTCCCATGAATATAAGCAAGGTCTATAAAAAGATGACTCTATACATACATCATAAATGACCTTCCTATCACTAATGACTCATACATACATCCATATCCCAACCAATTGGGGATATACCAAGTTTGACTCATCCACCCAACCAAGTGGGTATATACCAAATGTTTATACATGTCAGAAAAAGAAAATTACATCATCCATCCCATGGATAGTGGGGAAACAAAATAGGTCATTTCATGACCTTGACAATAAAAGATATACATGACATAGAGACCAAATATCTAAAACAAGACTATGATAGTTATCAGAATCTGTCAACAACCATCCAGACCAGCAACCATGATCTCCCCCTGAACTGGTTCCACCTAAATAAAAAACAACCGTGAATTTGTGCCAAGATCTTCTAAGTATATGCCCCCCTAAACCTATGCCAGATGATCTCTGTCAGACCCATATCAGACTCCTTACATACACTATTTTCTTCAAAGCAACATATACGCGACTGTATCCATAGCAACCTACGTATGTACGCGGATACGCTTCATGAAACACGCGTACAACCACTTTTCCTTGAAATAGATAAATTTTAACAGCAAGATGATGCATCAACTACTCCCAACTTCTATCTGAGATATTCAAATGTCTCTCTGGGCAGCAGTTTGGTGAATATATGAACAACCTGTTCTTTGGAGGGAACATACTCCAATTTGACCTTTTTTTCAAGTACTTGTTCACGTAGAAAGTTATATTTGATGGGTATGTGCTCAGTCTTGGAATGCATGACTGGATTCTTTAAAATACTGATTGCACTTGTATTATCACAGAGAATGGAGAAGGGTGGAGTACATCTGATCTGAGTGTCTTGCAATGTTTGCATCATCCAAAGGAGTTATGTGCAGTAAGATGCAACAACCACATATTCTGCTTCAGCTGTAGATAATGCAATTGAACTTTGTTTCTTGTTGAACTAGGACACTAATCTAGAACCCATATAGAATGCACCACCACTAGTGCTTTTTCTGTCATCCATGCTACCTGCCCAATCTGCATCTATATATGCATGAAGTGTAAGATCTGTATCCCTAGGATACCATAAACCAAAATTATGAGTTCCTTGAAGATATTTGAAGATCCTTTTGACTGCCTGAAGGTGTGATTCCTTTGGATTTGCTTGGAATCTTCAAACTATTCCCATTGCATGCATGATGTCTGGTCGGGTATTTGTTAGATAAAGCAAACTGCCAATCATGGATCTGTAGGTTGGTTGATGTACTACTTCTGATTCATCATTTGAGTTGAGACTGCATCCTGTTACCATGGGGGTACATACTGGTTTGTATTCTTCTATGCCGTATTTTTTCAAGATCTTCTTGAGATACTTGGTTTGTGATAGAAAAATACCATATTTATTTTGTTCAACTTGTAGGCCGAGAAAATATGTGAGCTCACAAAGCAAGGACATTTCAAATTCTTGTTGCATCACCAAAGGAAAGTTTTTACTCATGACTTCTTCATTGCTACCAAAAATGATATCATCAACATATACTACAAGTATTAGCAATTCTTCATTATCAATCTTTGTATATAGATTGCTATCAACTGATCCTTTTGAGAACCCTTGTTGATGGATGTATTTATCGAGATGGTAGTACCAAGCAGTTGGAGCTTGTTTCAGACCATAGAGAGCTATTCTGAGTCTGCATACAAGTTTTGGATTATTTCCAAGGATGAATCCATCTAGTTGCTCAATATATACTTCTTCTTCTAAGTCTCCATTAAGAAAGGCAGATTTTACATCCATTTGGTATACTTTGAATTTTTGAAAGCTAGAAAGAGCAAGGAACATTCTTATGGCTTCAAGTCTAGCAACAGGTGCAAAAGTTTCTTCAAAATATATACCTTCTTGTTGAGCATATCCTTTACAAACAGGTTTGGCCTTGTTTCTGATAACTTCACCAGTTTCATTCAGCTTGTTTTTGAATATCCATTTGGTTCCTATGATATTCTTATCATGAGATCTAGGAACTAATTCCCAAGTATTATTCTTTTCAATTTGCTCAAGTTCTTCATTCATGGCCTTGACCCAACATTCATCTTTGCATGTTTCATTTAAATTTTGAGGTTCAATGGAGGAAAGAAATGCTACATAGCTTGAAGCATCTGTAATAGTTCTTCTTGTCTGCACACCTACCTCTTTCTGTCCCAAAATTTGAGTCTCTAGATGATTTTTCTAAACATATCTGGATGGAGTCTTTTCTTCTGCCACCATTTGTTCTTCTGGTGCTTCATTGGTTTCTTCTTCTTCAGAATTATTTTGATTGGATGTGGAAGGATAATCCTCATCTTCTCCACAATCTTCAGTTTTTACCTGCTTCGGATTTTTGCCTGCTTCATCAACCACAACATCAATACTTTCAATAATTTTCCCAAGTCTTTTATTATAACACTTATATCCTTTACTTCGGGAAGAGTAACCAAGGAGAATGCCTTCATCTGCTCTAGGTTCAAACTTGGCAAGTTTTTTATCCATCCTTTTGATGTAACATTTGCTTCCAAAAACTTTGAAGTATTTTACAGTAGGAGTCTTACCATACCAAAGCTCATGTGGAGTTTGAGTGTTGTTTACCCAAATGATTAGTTTGTTGAGGATAGTGACGACAACAAATGTAGCTTCACCCCAAAAGGTTGCAGGAGTTCCAGACTCATCTAGCATGGCACGAGCCATTTGTTGAACAGTTCTATTCATTCTTTCTACCACTGCGTTTTACTGAGGATTCCTTGTAGTGGAGAATTCTCTTTTTATCCCATGTTCTTCACAAAAGTCGAAGAATTCATCTGAGGTAAATTCCCCTCCTCGATCAGATCTGAGGCATTTGATTTTCCAATCTGATTCATTTTCAACCAAGGCTTTGAAGGCTTTGAACTTTTCAAATGCTTCATCTTTATGCTTTAGAAGTCCTATCCAACACATTCTGGAAAAATCATCAATGAATAATATAAAATATTCCACTCCACGAGGTGACTTTTTCCTTGATGGACCACACAAATCAGTATGAACAAGTTCAAGAGGCTAACTAGCTGATCCTTCCTTCTCAGGGAAATGTGCTCTGGTTTGCTTACCAAATTGACATGATTTTCATATTGTATTTTCTAGAATGTTGATATCAGGAAGATCACAAACAACCTGGTATTTGCCTGCTTTCCTTATTTGAGGGAAGCTTAAATGCCCCGATCTTTGGTGCCATAGCCAATGTTCATCATTTTTTCTTAGATAGCAATGTTGTTGTCATCCCTTGAGTATGTATAAGTTGTTTCACGTTCTTATTCCTTTGATTATGGTTTCTCCTGTATCAAGCTCACGAACAACACATCCATTTGATCGAAATACTACTTCATTTCCTTGATCACACATTTGACTAACACTCAATAGGTTATGCTTTATACCATCAACATGCCTAACATTCCCAACTTTAACCTTTTCTTTTAAGAGAACATACCATTTACCTTTGATGACAGTAGGAGTGTCATTTCCAAATGACACCTTCTTTTCCTTTTCTAAGGCATTGTATGACTGAAGTTTTTCTTTATCACCAGTCGTGTGTTTCAAGCTTCCACTGTCAATGTACCACTGATTTTCTTGTCCTTCTGCATACAAGTCTATACCACATCTTTTTGTTTGCAGTTCTTTCTTTCTCCATATTTTGGGACTCAATGAAGTTTGCTCCTTCTAAGATGTTTGCCGAAATTTACTCCTACATTCAAAATCTTCATGACCGAAGTTGTTGCAGATAGAGCATTATATTTCATTTTCAAGAAGAAAAAATGTATTCTAGGTCCTTTTCATGATCCTTGTCACATTCGTTTGGTTTCGTGCCTCTCTAGTCATGATGGTGTTGTAAGCAACACATTGAGCAGCTTTGTGTCCAAAGTTATGACATGAAAAACATTGGCCATTAAATAAGTTCTTGCGATTATCGAATCTATTGCCCTGGTGATTGTAGTTTGCATTGAAATTCATTCTTGAAGTACATTGAGTATGATTTACCTGAGGTTGGTTGTAGCTTCTTTTCATCCTTGAAGTAGATTGAACCCGATTTCTTGGTGATCTCCTTTATGCCTTTGCTGACGATTTCCAAACTGTTCGCTGCTTTTTGTTGCATCAAGATAGCTTTTGGTGGAGGTTGATGGCTTCTAAGCTTCAATATATCCAAGACCTGTCTTTATCAGGGGAGAATGCTGCACTTTTATAATTTCATCTAACGTTTCTGATCCTTTAACGAATCTGAGATTGAGAGATTTTGTTTTCTCAATATCTTTCCTTAGACCCACCATTTCACATTCTAGTTTTTCATTGTGTTTTTCTTTTTCAGCAAGTTGGAATGTCAGATTATCTATAATCATATTCTTTTCTTCTAAACAGATTTTGAGTTTAGATATTTCTTCATAAATATTATCTTCATCTTCAAAATCCATCAGAAGTCTATAGTCATTATTATCTTCATCACTATTTGATAAACCATCACTATCTTCATGTGTATAGTAGCTCTTCTTACTTACACTTTGTTTCCTATTCCATTTTGCTAATTCCTTACCTTTATCAAGCTTATCTTTATGAAGACATTTTGTAGCATAGTGACCGACTCTTCCACAAGAAAAACATTTGAAAGGTAGTTTATCTCTAAATCTTCTAGAACCCCATTGAATATTCTTGACAAAGTTTGCTTCTTCCTCTTCTTCTAAAACATGTCCGGATTCATTAAGTTCCTCTCTTCCTGGAGCTTTGAATGCGGCTTCTCTCATGTCTGATGGACATCCTTTTCTCATTTTGAAAGTAGTTAAGATTTTGTGCAGCTGTGTCATAGTGATACTCTAAAGATTCTGCTTTTCTTATATGGCTGAAACTTTTGATTCAAACTTAGTAGACAGGGATCTTAAAACATTTTCAACTAAAGTAACTTCTTTTATCTCTTCACCCAAGTTCTTGATGCAATTAACAATCTCATATATATGTAGGAAGTAATTAGCTATACTTTCATCATTGTGCATTTTGAGAGTTTCATATTGAATTCTCAGAGATTGCAATTTTGCACATTTTACCTGATCATCTACTTCATAGCTTGGAACGATCTTATCCCATATTTCTTTGGTGGTCTTTAGTTGCATAACTTTGACAAATTCTAATTGTGATAGACTCCCCAATAATGTATTGACAGCCTTGGCATTGGTTTCATATTGCTTTTTACCTGCCGTATCTTTAGGAATTGCTGATGGAAATGTATATCCCCCTTCTACGATTTCCCAGACCTTCGTTCCAAGAGATTGAAGATAGGATGTGGTTCTTACCTTCCAATAGGCAAAGTTGCTCTCATCAAAGATTGGTGCTCTAATGGATCCATCTCTTTCGTAGTTACTCATGATGATAGATCTTCCTTCAAGCGATCAAGCTTCTTCTAAAGGACTGGCTCCGATTCCAATTGTTGGAAATAATACTGAAAGGGGGCGGGGGGTGAATCAGTATTATTACATCAATAATATTTCATTTCACAATCTAATTCATATACACTACTTCAGTTAATGAAACTTGCGTATATACGCAACTATATTTAAGGCAACTAGCGTGTACCCTGCAAACTTATAATTTAGTTAATTCATCATAAGCTGATCTTTAATATGTGCATCTGAACCATAAAACAGTAACTGGGAGCAGTAAAAATAGAGCAGACAATCACACACAAGAACACAAGATATAAGGTGGAAACCCAATGTGGGTGAAAACCAACCGTTGCAATCGTCTCTATCTTCTTTTAATAAGAAACTTCTTCTTACAATTTTTTTGTACTGGTGTAGTCTTATACCAGTATGCATGCTTCAACCTGCAGAAGGCTACAACCTTCTCATATTCTCCAGCTTCTCCTGGAAGGGAGCTAAAACCCCCTAGCTCTTGTACTAGCTGATGTGTTTACTAGTATGTAGGTGCTGACCTACAGAAGGCTACAAGCTTCTCTTTTCTTCTAGGGAACACATTTCAGAAATTTTTAGACTAGATCCATCAACATCATCAATCAAACATCAAATAAATCTACATCAATCAATCTCCTTTGCACCAACCAAAACAGAATCACTTCTCAGAATGTTGTAACTAGAGTACAATAATAGTAACCAAAACCTAAGCTAGAACCTAGAACACTGCAATAGCAAAGAGAAGAAGCTAAAGCATATTTTATTAGGTATACGCTACTTCAATATGTCAAACCTGTGTACATACATTGTTTTCCCAATGCGATCCTGCGTATACGCTGTTTGGATATGTAGAACCAGCGTGTATATGCGCCTTCTCTAAAGTGAACCTGCGTACAGATCTGTAAATGATGATTTAAACTTTACAACAATTTCAGAGATCAATTATACCTAGATCATCATATTTACAGATTATAACATGCGCCAATTATTTAGATAAAAGATCAAAACCACACAAAGATACTTCCCTTCAAGCATTAAGATCTTGACCCATCAATAGAACTTATCATTCATCAAGTGCTTAGGTTCATCCTTGATTCAGATCCAGCTTTGCACCATAACCCATTAACCTGTATTCTAGATCTTGCTCTTCATTAGATATTCAGTTCATGATTGTCTTTGCCTAATGATCTTCTCCTCCTTTTATAGTCTTAGGCCTTACTCAATACCATGGTCCAAAACCACTTAGAAGCAATACCTTGGACCAAATACCTGGGGTCAATACTTCAGATAGGATACCTTGGACCAATACCATGGATCAAAATACCATGGACCAAATACCACGGACCAAAGCTAAGTTTTCCAACATGTACGCGCCTTTCTTTGCGTGAAAGTGCGTGTGTACATTGTACACGCCTTTTGTTCTATGAACCCGCGTGTACACGTGACTTGGACAATGGGGAACCTACGTATATATCTCTTTCTTCATTCTGTGAGCCTGAACTATGATATGTCATCTATGTGAGTTTCCATCAAGGACAACACCTGTGTCATAGTGCCAAATCTGTATCATAATTCCAACATATTTAGCTCATCATTTCAACTCCAATGACACCTCTTATTATTTTATTCTCTTGTTTTTTGGATCTTTCTCCCCAACTATTATCCCAATTTGATTCTTTAACTATTTTCTTTCTACTAGCATTCCAACCATTGACATTTGACTAAGGAAGACTAGCATTATTTTCCATAGTACTAATTGGCTCATTATTCCAACTGTTCCAACCCTCATTATTTGATGCTCCTTTTTTTAGTAATTCCTAGTTGGTTGAAATTCCATCCCAGCTATTACCCCAATTTAATCCTTTATATGTTAGAACTAGTGTTCCAACCATTGGCACCTGACTGGCTAAGGTTGGCATTATTTTTCATGGTACTAGTTGGCTCAATATTCCAACCACCCTTCCAACCCTCATTATCTGATGCTCTTGTCTTCAGTAATTGCTGGTAGCTAGAAATTCCACCCCAACTATTAATTTTTTCTCCATCGCCACATTTTCAGCATTGTAATCACCACCCCAACCTAATTTTATGTTTGATGTTGCAGGTTTTGGGTTCCAACCCTCATTAACTTTTGGTAGAAGATGCTCCTCACTTTGTTTTTTTTCACTCCATCCATTATCTCAATATGATCCATTTTCCATTGCCTTGGAAGTAGTGTTCCAACCATTGGCTTGTGATTGTTGGTCAATATTTAATCCATCCATGTTGATAGAGAGATTATCAACCCAACCACTCTTATCCCTTTCTTCCGAATTTAAATTCAAACATACCAAACTATCTATCTGGATTGAACATTTATCCTCTTGAACTAGTGAATTTGCAACAAGATTCTCAAAATCAGGCTGCTCCCTGAAACCAAATATATCATCTGAAGGCCTACTGAAATATGAAAATTTCCCCTCTTCATCTTTTAGGTCATCAACATCTAGCCCAAGACATAAGCTTGATGGTAACATTTCCTTTTTATTTGGTGCCCTGCCTAAGATTTTGAAGAGTTCACAGACATCCAGTTGTCTATGCTGGTAAACCAAAGGTTCCTTTGCCTCCTGCATACAAATAAAATGAAGTTATCACTGCCCCTTCTCTCCATGCCTCATCCTTAGAGATAATCCTATGTCAAGACTCATAATTACAATTTTTTTACTAACTGTAGTTCAAGTGTCCAAACAAAACATTTTCCTGTGCAAAGTTGCACATATTTTAATGCAATGATCAACACATGCAGAAATTACATTTAAATAAAACACACAAAATATATCTGAATAGAAAATATAAACCTTGAAAGGTTTTACTAGGAGAGATATTTTCTTGGACTCCTTTTGTACCAACAGAAACAAACTTGAATGAAAGGCTTTCTTCAACATCATTTTAGCATTGTTCAAATCACTACTGATGAATGTACAAACAAGTAGCAAACATTTCAAATATTACCCCATAAAATTTCAAAATATGAACCTGTTCCCATAGGAGAATGTCTACCCCAAGAACATGATGTGATTGCATGAGAAAGGGCATCCTTCACACCTTTTACAACTTCTCTCTGAAAGCATTTAATGGGTGTCTACATATTCATATTTAAGTTACTGTGTGGCTCTTGATGATATTTCTAAGAATAGAGAGTGTGACCGGATCAAGGCCTTGTACAAGGAAGTGATGTCCATCATAACCTTCATCATAGTGTATATTGTTGTCCACTACATTTACCAAATTCACTTTACTTGTAGCTACTTAGACTTGCAAGGACTAGATTTGGCCACTATTAGCTTTCCTTTAGGCACTTGTTGAATGTTGGATGAGCATTGTCTGATATGATAGTGAGTGATGTATGGAAGAAACTGAGGATACATATTACATCAGATAGATATGGTTCTTCTACAATGCAAGACACTATTATTGATCCTTATTTTTGGGCATAGGTTAAGTATGTTTTTTTGTTTTTTTCTGTTTTTTTGTTAATGAAGACAATAAATAACATGATTGTGTTGGGCCTAAAATATTCCCATGTTTTCATCATCCAATACCACCATTCATATCCTATATTCATGTACTATTACACTCATTTCACACCATAATTCTATCACTTGTCGCCAATTCACGTCTTATGCCTCATGGTTGATTATCATTAGTTTTCTTATATTTTCTATTATTAAAGATTATTTTTCCATGATTTACTAATGAAGTTTTATATAAGTTCATTTGTCATATGTTTCCATTGCCGAAATCCTTCACAAGTCAGTTGAACTAGTTGGTACAAGTAGAGTATGGGAATATCCAATTTGGGGTTTCGACATTTCGGCATGATTTTGAGGAAGACCAAGGGAGGTTATTGTCCAAAATAATTTTTTAATACCTTTCCACATTTTGGATTGCAACCAAGTTAGACATGTGGGTCTGTAGGAGCTAATTAACAAATCGGCTCAAAATGTGCATAGTTTCAAAATTGCCAAGTTTGATCTCGATTTCCGTGTAGCTGAAGTTGAATCTAGAAACTCTGAGAAAATGAGCTTGTTAGCCATATAACCAGTTATCTATATCCAAAACCGTTCCTCCAAATTCTAATTTTTCTAAAATTTATAAGCAGGTCTTCAAGGCAGTTTTATAAAAAATTATTGTCTTTCCAGAGTTCTAGAATCTTGCAAAAAGAGCCACATAGACAAATTTCGGTGCAATTTTCTAGGATATGGACTTGAATGAGACAAATACAAGAGATTTTTTTGTTTAAAATGTAACGAATTAGGTTCCGCCCAAACCGTTTTCCAAAATTCGCCATGGTTAGGAAGATATGCCAATATCTTTGCAATCAGTTTATTAAAGTTGTTCAATTTTCCAGAATTGAGGAAAATGACTAATTCGCCTTGTAAATCTTATAAATGGCTCAGTCATGGTTTGTATTGTAATATTTTGAATTTTGTAAAAGGAAGAGAAGTAGGGAAGGAATAAAGGATGGATTTAATCTCTTTTGTAATAATATTTGAATCTTACTTAAATTTTGCTTCATCTCTAAATTCTTTGTAAGTATTATGACTGTGTTTTGAATTTTGCTTCCATTAAGTTAATCTAACTTTCTCCAGGAGTGACAAGGACCCACCACCACCTACAAGCAAGTTCTGTAGTTCATTCGAATCATAGGGATTAGATTTGTAGAGTGATTTTCATTAACAAAAGTTTTCATGAGTCCAATCTGAATCTTATAGCTAAACATTTCGATTTTGATTAGAGTAATTTTGTTTTCCATTAGATGCAATATGAATCTTATATTTGAACATTTTGATTTCGATTCGAATGATTTTGTTTTCCATTAGGTGCAATTTGAATCTTATAGTTAAAGTATTTCGATTTCAATTAGGAATAGTCTAGGTTTGAATTAGCGTTGCAATTGAAGTAATTTAGTCTTGAAATGGTCATTGCAGTAATTTAGTCTTTTGATGATTAATTAAAGTGGTAGACTTGTGAGACGTGGGATTTAGATTTAGTGTGCATGCTTTTAGAATAAGATTTTCTGTTTTCGATTAGCATCAAAGTGTGTTAAATGAATTATGCTTTCATTGAGCATAGTTTTAATTCTGTAATTCACTTCTCAGCATTTCATAGTTAAGAGGTTAGTGTGGTTTCATTGTGGTTAAATTTTACTTGCATTGAAATTAATTTTGGTTGATTTAAATTGAGATTAAAACTATTTATTTGCATTCTGTACTTAATTTAAAAATAGGAATTTGATATTAATTTAGGTTAGATGCTCTGATCCTACGTTACCTATGCTTGCACCTCTAAGTATTGTGACTCCAGATTAATAATTTAATGTTGGAATTATTACACATATAATTCCGGAAAAGAATTTGGCGTCATTGTCAGGGAGGTGCTAAAGGGATTAGAGCATAGTTTCTATTAGAATTTTTTGTGTGAACTTATTTGTAAGGCAATTAGAGGGCAGAGATGATGGTAAGACGTGAGTAAAGTGCCATGCATCCTCTTTTGTTGGGGTCACTCCGCTATCCAAGTACATGAGGAGTTAAAGTTTGTTGAGTTTTATTGCAATCAGTTTTTATTCATTTAGATTAAAAAAAAGAATCAATCTCTTTATCTGTAAATAATTTTTTGGGTGCTATAAGAACCCCTAGGTACTAATGTATGTGTGGAGACAAGGATTTCTAAACTAGAAATCATGATTCAAGGATGACTAAGAATTTGAGGGAGTTATCTCAAATCATAGCAGTAGTTGGGGTCCTTGCCTCTCAAGAAGAGTAGATCTTGACAATAGTCAAGAAACTTTTTACCTCTCCAGAAGTGATCGAAGAACCTAATTTCTGTGAGCTACAACCACATGAAGAGCTAGAATCCTTCAATAATCATGTTTTCATATCTTTATAGGAAACTGATCACTTATGGACAACATCTATTAGAGAGAAGCCCCTAAACCCAAATATCGGAGAGGCCAAAGAAGAGGACATGCAACATTGTCCAAATGAAGAAATGGACCAAGACCACTATGATTGAATCGAGCATTGGTTCCTAAGTAGTACTCCAGCAAGGCATCATTCTCTTCTTCACACTTTCTTAGCATCATATAATTTGTAGCTACCAGTTTTACATGATCATGTACACTATAAAGTTTATATGTTAAATTTGAGCATGAATATGTCCTTGTACCTGATTTGCACATGGCTTCACTAGACGTTCTCTTTCACTTGAAGGAGGAAATATTTTCTCCAGTATAGTAGGAAAGTTGGTAAATAAATAAATAAAATAGTAAAGAGAAAAATAAGTCATTTTGTCAAAACCAGATTGTCTGGCATAACCGGACAGGGAATTTGCTTGAAATCTAGGTAACTAGCGGGAAAGGTTGCCAATAAAGGTGTTGGGCACCAAATCGAGCTATCTTTCTGTTGCATTCCCATCACCCTTTTTTACCTTTTTTCACTTATTTACCCATGTTTACTATGCTAAATGCACGAGGTAAGCACCCCTGAATTTTCTATTGGAATATTTTATTAATGAAGTAAAGTCACGGAGTCTTACCTATCCGCAGTGCTAAAATGTATGTTTGACTGCAACTTCTAGAGAACATGAACCATTGCTTTCACATCTCACAATAGATCCAGGAATGACCAGCCATAAGGAGGCCACGCAACTGGAGTCATAGATCCCTGAACCATTCTTGGACCTCTTGTTGATCTTGTTTGTCTGGCATTGGTGCCATTCCAACTAATGTATATTTATGAATATACGGTTACCATGTTTTGGGGAAATATGTTGTTCTCCCATGCTGTGTACAAAAGACAGTCTGTTCCTATAAATGGGGATTCCCCCATCGATATTGTAATTGCCTATTTTAGATTAATAAAGTATCATCTTTTTTGTTGTTCTAATATTCGTTGTGATTAACATAGCCCTGACTAGAGAGCTGGGCCCGCTCTTCTGATAAGGGGTTGCGTCTTTCTGTGTGTGTTATTTATTAGTTTATGTCACTGTTACAGTGCTTTAACTTTTGTAATTGCTTTTTGTATTTCTGTATTTAGCTTAATCTTACAGAAATGCTTTGAATCTTAATCGTGAACCCTTGGTTGGAACAGACTGTACTCTTGCCCCTGCATATACCTTGTGCGTTGCCTTGAAAGGATATGCACCTGGATTGATAAATTAATGTCGGAATAGGGTGAATAAATCGTTCATACCTGGAAAGCAACATTTTGGTGTTATTTCCAGGGAGGCTAACAAGGTGCAAGAAAACAATCCAGACCCACCAGAGGGTCCATCTCTCGTCCTAGGGAGAGAACGAGTTTTCTCACTCTGCTCCAGGTCCTAAGCGTAGATGTTCTTTTCACTTGTTTATTTTTTCTTTTCTATTTGATTTTGGGCCACTCTCTTGTCCTGGGGAGGGAGGAGTCTTTTGACGCCCTGCTCCAGGCCTTGAGTTAGATTTATTTATTTTAAACCCTTGTGTGTTTTTTCGGGAAACCCTAGCTTTTACCCTGGGGAGGGAGGAGTCTTTTGATGCCCTGCTTTAGATCTAGAAGTATTAGGTCTTCTCGAGGTGTGTGTTTGTTTTTGGGTCTTTTCTTAGGGAGGGAGGAGTCCTTTGACACCCTGCTCTGGGTCCTCAACCCAAGATTCTTGTTTTTTTAGCTGCCTCTCTTTTTGTAAGTTCTTTCATCTTAGGGAAGGAATGGTTCTTTGACACCTTACTTCAAGATTGAAGCATTGTAGGTTCATACTAAGACCTTCCATCATACCAACTTTTGTATGAGCAAAGAACAAAATAAGAGGGGCAGAGGGAGAGCCCCAAAGAGGGGAGGACCAGATCTGGGAGGAAAGACCTATATCCAACAAATCATAGCAAAGGCTGAATCAGAAGCATCCTCTCGCACAACCATGAGACCAGGGGTATAGAGAGTAAAGTCTGAGGGACAATAAGTATACCAACCAGTGTTGTCTATAGCATTCTTGGGTGATTCGACATAGCAGGTCCCTCTAGTAGTTGAAGAAACATCTAGTAGTATACCTGACCAAGGAAACCTTACGATGGGAATAGAAGAAGAAGAGGTCACAAGAAGGACATTGTCAGAGTTAGACCACTCCAGCAAAGGGAAAGAGGTTGTAGATGTGGGATCAAGTCATCAGGATGCAAGAGAAGGGAACGAAGGAGTACTTGCATCACCAAGGGACCGGGGAAGTGCTACTAAAGCAACTCGAATCTGAGTGGTAAGGAATCCTCAACCATCTTCCACAGAGCCTGTTGAAATTCTTAGCGGTTATTGGAAGATATTTATGGCTCCCACAACCTCCACTATCAATTTTCCGATCGGGGATCTGGGAGCCGCTGCGCCCACAAAGCCTTTTCCATTAGCAGCCTTATTGAACTTTCTTGGGCTTGTTTCAAAAGACCCGACACATTTTTATTTAAATTTGACATAGTGTGCGGGGGTATGACTACACGACGGATGCCCAAAAGTTAAAAAAATTTCCTTCTACATTAAAAGGAATGGCTTTGCAATGGTTCATGGGCCTTGGAGGAAGCTCTATTGCCACATGGGATGATATGTAGACAACTTTTCTGGAAAAATACCAGGATTACTATAAATCCCAAAATATCAAGGAGGAACTTTTTAAGTTCACACAAAAAGAAGACGAGAGCTTCGAAGATTGTGTGGAATGATTTAGGTACACCTTACAGAGGTCAGGCCATTTTGACTTGGATAAGGAAATTTTAAAAATTATCCTCCTTCGATATTTCCGTGAGGACTCGATGGAACTATTGAACATTGTGGGAAAGGGAGACATCTCTAAGGAAACCTTTGATGTTATCTGTGAACTATGTATCCAATGCTCAAGGGGGCTTGCAAGAAATAGACAAGGGGTTCAGTCAGCAATGGGGTCTGGCGGGGGAGTTATGAACGCAAAAATCAGGAACCTGCTAGACAACCTGAGAATGGATATCCTCGACACTCTATCGGCACAAATGGATACATTACAAGTAAAACAGAAACAGCTGGAATTGGAGAAGACAATGGCGATATTCTAGTCAAATTGTAGAAAGAGGCATCTAGAAATGGAGTGTCCATTAAACTCCATAGAGTAATGTGCAATCTATGAGCTAAATCATGCAACAAGTTCAAGCCCCTCCTTGCCGGGCTTGAAAGTAGTATTTGAAGGGATAGGGGAAGACATAGAGCAACTATACCTCATGGGGTCTAGAAAGCCATGGAAGCCTCGACCACCGATGGGAAATCAAGGTATGTACTTAGATCCATCTTGGTATTTCAATAATTTTAATATGAATCATCAGTCCATGCCCTATCCTCCCATGTGGCTACAATACCAGTTTCCATCTTGGCAGCAATGGAAACCTCAAGCCAGTATGAGCTCTCCATGGGCTCCAACTTGGCGAGGATCCTCTCCTGGGTAGTTTCCTCAATCGATGCCACAACAACAACTCCAACTGTCGTCTAATGTGTGTTGGCATTATGATTCAGGTGTTGTCCTTGATGGCAAACCCATTCAGGTGATAAATCAAGAAGGACGCAGGAAATATGTTCAGCAAGTGCGTCCCCGCAGGTATACCATACAGAACCCGCGTCCAGGGACGCAGGCTAGCCGTTCAGGAGGTGCGTCCGCCCAGTGCACACATTTCAAGGCAGAGAAAAGCACGTGGGGGTTTCTTGTGTGGTATCTAGCCGACGGTTTTGTGTTTCTATGGTGTCGGCTCATGGTTTTGTTCCATGTTTTGGGGAGAAGCTTGCCTATATAAAGCAAAGGAGTTCATTTGGATTGATCATCATCTTGGTTGAATATCTTTTGGTGAGATCTAGTCCAGATCTATGAAGGCGAATCTTCTAATGGACTGTGATCTCTATGGCGCATGATCAGATCTGTGGATCTGAGTGTTTGGGTTGGTTCTGAAGTCCTCATATCTCTTATATCTGAAGGGACGCAGGTTCAGTGAAGGGAAAGTGCGCCGGGACGCAGTACAGTAAAGGCTCAGGTGCGTCTCGGAGGCAAAGGACGCGGCGCGACTGTGTTATTGGGTGCGTCTCTGAAGCAAAAGACGCAGCGCGATAGTGTTTCTGGGTGCGCCGGTCGCAGCAAAGCATAGAGGAACAGTGCGTCGGCACGCAGAACAGTGGAAGGTAGACTGCGTCCAGTCGCAGGTCACAGAAAGAAAATATGCGTCCCTGTCTTAAGATGATCTGTTGACTGTATATTTCTGTTCATAAGGTGTTCTGGGTTATTTCTGTAATTACTGATCTGATATCTGTAGTGGACTGTATCTGTTGTATACTTGTTGATCATTTGATTCTTCATGAAAAGAAGTAGGGGGTTGTAGCTCCCTTCCAGGAGAGACTGGAAAACGAGAGAGAGTTGTAGCTCTCTGCAGGTTGCAGCCTGCGTGCTGGTAAAGGACTGCACCAGTACAAAATCATTGTAAAAAGAATTTCTTGAAAGAAGATAGAGACATATTGCAGCAGGTGGTTTTCTCCCGCATTGGGTTTCCACCTTACATCTTGTGTTCTTTGGTGTGACTGTCTATTTTCTTTATTCATGCTCATTATTTTATGGTACTGATATGCAAGAATAATTCAAAAGATCAAATAAGGAAGATTTGGTAAATTGCTTGATAATACTGATTCACCCCCCCTCTCAGTATTATTTCCAACAATTGGAATCAGAGCAGGTCCTTCAGAAAAGCTTGATCGCTTGAAGGTAGATCGTTCATCATGAGCAACTACGAGAGAGAAGCATCAATCAGGCCACCAGTTTTTGATGGGACAAACTTCAATTATTGGAAGGTAAGAGTTACTGCATATCTTCAATCTCTTGGTACTGAAGTTTGGGACATTGTAGAAATAGGCTATGCTTTTCCTTCAGCTACTCCTACAGATCCAGCTGAGAAAAAGAAGTATGAAACAAATGCAAAAGCAGTCAGTACTCTATTAGGAAGTATATCCCAAACAGAATTCATGAAGGTAATGCACTTCAAATCAGCAAAAGAAATATGGGACAAAATGATCACAAGCTATGAAGGAGATGAACAGGTAAAACAAGCCAAACTTCAAACTCTCAGAATTCAATATGAGACTCTCAAGATGTATAATGATGAAAGTGTGGCTAATTATTTTCTTCGGGTAGATGAGATTGTAAATTGTATGAAAAATTTGGGTGAAGAAGTAAAGGAGTCTCTAGTAGTTCAAAAGATTCTAAGATCATTATCCCCCAAGTTTGAATCCAAAGTATCTGCAATAGAAGAAAAAGAAAATCTCCGTGTTCTTACTATGTCTCAGCTACATGGAATTCTAACTGCTTATGAAATGAGAAAGGGAGGACCATCAGACAGAAGGGAGGCTACTTTTAAAGCATCAGGCAAAGAAGATTACTATGAAGCAAGCCATGATCCAGAAGAAGAGGAAGAAGAATCAAATTTTGTCAGAAATCTTCAAAGAGGTTCTGGAAGGTTCAGAGGTAAGCTACCTTTCAAATGCTTTGCTTGTGGAAGAGTAGGTCATTATGCTGCAAAATGCTCTTATAAGGATAAAGGAAAGGAACCAGTTAGATGGAACAAGAAACAAAGCGCAAAATAAGAAAAGCTACTACACCCATGAAGATAGTGATGGCTTATCAAACAGTGATGAAGATGAACAAGGTAATAAATATAGGTTGTTAATGGCATTTGAAGATGATGATTATGAGGATGCTGTAGATGTGGATAACCTTTATGATGAAATTACTAGACTCAAGAGATGCATAGAAGAAAAGAACATGATTATTGATACTCTACAATTCCAAATTGATGAAAAGGAAAAACATCTTGAAAAATTAGAAGGTGAAATTGTTGGTCTTAGAAAAGAAATTGAGAAAACAAAAACTATTAATCTCAAGTTTGTCAAAGGATCTGAAACTTTGGATGAGATTATCAGTGTGCAGCGGTCTCCACTAAATAAGACAGGTTTGGGCTATAATGGAGAAACTTCTCAAGCATCCACTTCAAAAAGTTATCTTGATGCAGCAAGAAGAAATGAGCAAGAGCACAAGGAAGATCATCAGGTAAAGCAGGGACAAATGTCAAGCAGAAACTATCAGGGGCAATCCAGCTTAAGGGTGAACAAAAGCCACAACCAGCCACAGGTAAAATCTTCTCAATTTGGTTCAAGAATAGATGAAAATAGAAATTACAATCAGTTGGCTGGTAGATCCAATAATCGCAGAAGCTTCTTCAATGGACAATGCTTTTCTTGCCATAACTTTGGTCACAAAGCAGCTCAATGTGTTGCGTATAAAACAATCATGACTAGGGAAGCTCAAAAACAAAGAAGTATGACAGGGATTACAAAAAGGACCTATAACAACTTTTCAGCTCTTGAAAATGAAGTTGAATGTTCTATTTGCAATAATTTTGGACATAAAGACTTTGAATGCAGAAGCAGGTTTCCGGAAAGAAAGGTACAAGAGCAGAAAAAGGAACAAGCCTCAGGCGCCAAAACATGGAGAATAAAGGAACCTCAAACAGAAAGATGTGGGATAGCATTTTATGCAGAAGGACAAGAAAATCTATGGTACATTGACAGTGGATGTTCGAAGCATATGACAGGTGATAAAGAAAAACTTGAGTCTTATTCTAATTTAGAAAAGGGAAAGAAAGTCTCTTTTGGAAATGATACTCCTGCAACTATAAAAGGAAAAGGTATTGCTCCTTTAAAAGAAGATGTTAAGGCTGGAAATGTTTTGTTTGTTGATGGATTGAAGCATAATCTACTAAGTGTCAGCCAGATGTGTGATCAAAGAACCGAGGTTATATTCAGATCAAATGGATGCCTTGTTCGTGATCTTGATACAGGTAAAACAGTTCTCAAAGGAAAGAGAACTCCAAATAATCTATACATATTTGATGAAGGACAACAACAATGCTATCTAAGCAAGAATGAAGAGCACTGGTTATGGCATCGAAGGTTGGGACATCTAAGCTTCTCACAAATAAGGAAAGCTTGCAAATATCAGGCAGTTCGCGATCTTCCAGATATCAAAATTCCTGACAACACCATATGCAGATCATGTCAGTTTGGAAAACAAACCAGAACTAACTTTCCAGAGAAAGAAGGATCAGCCAGCATGCCTCTTGAGCTAGTACATACAGATGTATGTGGACCATTCAGAAAAAGAACACCTAGAGGAGAGGAATACTTGATATTATTTATTGACGATTTCTCCAGGTTTGTTTGGTTAGGTCTTATGAAGCACAAAGATGAAGCATTCGAAAAATTCAAAACCTTCAAAGCCTTGGCTGAAAATGAATCAGGTCACAAAATTAAGTGCCTCAGATCTGACAGAGGTGGGGAATTTACTTCAAATGAATTTTTCGATTTCTGTGATGAACATGGGATAAGGAGAGAATTCTCTACAGCTAGAACGCCTCAGCAAAATGGAGTTGTTGAAAGAATGAACAGAACAATCCAACAAATGGCTCGTGCTATGCTTGATGAATCAGGAACCCCCGCAACCTTCTGGGGTGAGGCTGCACATACTGCGGTTATTATTCTCAACAAGACAAATGTCCGGGTGAACAGCACTCAAACCCCTCATGAGCTCTGGAGTGGTAAAACTCCTTCGGTAAAGCACTTCAAAATATTTGGGAGCAAATGCTATATCAAGAATACTGAGGAGCAGCTTGGCAAACTTGATCCTAGAGCAGATGAAGGCATTCTTCTTGGCTATTCTCCACATAGCAAAGCATACAAATGCTACAATAAAAGACTTGGCAGAATTGTTGACAGCATTGATGTAGTGGTTGATGAAAAGGGATATATTCCTAGGCAAATACATCGTGAAGACATCGAAGAAGATGAGAGCTACCCTCAAAGACAGAATGATGAAGAAGAAGAACCTCAAGAAGAATCTCAAGAAGAACCTCACGAAGAAGCAGAAGAATGGACAAGAATAGAAGAAAAGACTCCATCCAGATATGTTCAGAAGAACCATCCAGAATCTCAGATCATGGGACAAAAAGAAGCAGGTATACAAACTAGAAGAACAGTTGCAGAAGCTTCAAGCTATTTGGCATTACTTTCCTCCACCGAACCACAAAATGTGAAAGAGGCATGCAAAGATGAATGTTGGGTGAAAGCAATGGATGAAGAACTTGAGCAAATCGAAAAGAACAACACTTGGGAGCTGGTTCCTAGACCAAAAGATAAGAATGTTATTGGAACAAAATGGGTCTTCAAAAATAAATTGAATGAAAATGGAGAAGTAATTAGAAACAAAGCCAGACTCGTCTGTAAAGGGTATGCGCAGCAAGAAGGAATAGACTTTGAAGAAACTTTTGCTCCTGTTGCAAGACTTGAGGCCATCCGAATGTTCCTTGCTCTCTCAAGTTTTCAGAACTTCAAAGTATTTCAAATGGATGTGAAATCAGCCTTTTTGAATGGAGACTTGGAAGAAGAAGTGTACATTGAACAGCCAGATGGGTTCATTCTTGGAAATGATCCAAATCTTGTATGCCGATTGAAAAAGGCTCTGTATGGTCTCAAACAAGCTCCAAGGGCTTGGTACTACCGGTTGGACAAATATCTTCATCAACAAGGTTTCTTAAAAGGTTCAGCGGATAGCAATCTGTATATAAAAGTTGAAAATGACAAATTGCTAATACTTGTTGTGTATGTAGATGACATTATTTTTGGCAGCAATGAAGAAGCTATGAGTCAAAGCTTTGCCTCAGTCATGCAGAAAGAATTTGAAATGTCCTTGCTAGGAGAACTGACATATTTCCTTGGTTTGCAAATCCAACAGAAGGAAGGAGGAATCTTTTTATCTCAAACCAAGTATCTCAAGCAGATTTTGAAGAAATATGGCATGGAAGATGCAAAACCAGTATGTACACCCATGGTGACAGGATGTAGTCTCAGTGCAAATGATGAATCTGCAGCAGTACATCAACCAACCTACAGATCTATGATTGGAAGTTTACTATATTTGACAGGTACCCGACCAGACATCATGCATGCAGTTGGAATAGTTGGAAGATTTCAGGCAAATCCGAAGGAGACTCATCTTCAAGCAGTGAAGAGAATTTTCAAATATCTTCAAGGGACTCAAAATTATGGCTTATGGTATCCTAGAGATACAGATCTTACTCTTCATGCCTATACAGATGCAGATTGGGCCGGAAGCGTGGATGACAGGAAAAGCACAAGTGGTGGTGCGTTCTTTATGGGTCCCAGACTGGTCTCTTGGTTCAGCAAGAAACAGAGTTCAATTGCCTTGTCTACAGCTGAAGCAGAATATGTTGCTGCTGCATCTTGTTGCACCCAACTCCTTTGGATGATGCAGAATTTGCAGGATTATCAAATCACTTGTACTCCTCCAATCCCTATCTTATGTGACAACACAAGTGCAATCAGCATCTCAAAGAATCCGGTTATGCATTCAAAAACCAAGCACATACCAATCAAGTACCATTTTCTCCGGGAACAAGTACTTGAACAGAAGGTCAAGTTGGAGTATGTTCCTTCTAAGGAACAAGTTGCTGATATTTTCACCAAACCGTTGCCCAGGGACACTTTTGAATACCTCAGGCAAAAGCTGGGGGTTGTTGATGCATCATCTTACTGTTGATCATCTTCCTATTGGTGGTATAGGCTCAGGGGGAGCACATAATGCATTGTTGGCATTATGGAGAAGGAGATCTTGGAAATAGCTGCAATATGTCTCTATCTCCTTCATGATGGATTTCTGGTTACAGATCTGGAGATGCATGAGCATAGGGGGAGCATACCCTTTGCCCTTGATGTCAAAGGGGGAGAATGAAGCTGAAGATTATGTGGTTGCCATCAAGTCCAAAGGGGGAGATTGTTGGCATTATGATTCAGGTGTTGTCCTTGATGGCAAACCCATTCAGGTGATAAATCAAGAAGGACGCAGGAAATATGTTCAGCAAGTGCGTCCCCGCAGGTATACCATACAGAACCCGCGTCCAGGGACGCAGGCCAGCCGTTCAGGAGGTGCGTCCGCCCAGTGCACACATTTCAAGGCAGAGAAAAGCACGTGGGGGTTTCTTGTGTGGTATCTAGCCGACGGTTTTGTGTTTCTATGGTGTCGGCTCGTGGTTTTGTTCCATGTTTTGGGGAGAAGCTTGCCTATATAAAGCAAAGGAGTTCATTTGGATTGATCATCATCTTGGTTGAATATCTTTTGGTGAGATCTAGTCCAGATCTATGAAGGCGAATCTTCTAATGGACTGTGATCTCTATGGCGCATGATCAGATCTGTGGATCTGAGTGTTTGGGTTGGTTCTGAAGTCCTCATATCTTTTATATCTGAAGGGACGCAGGTTCAGTGAAGGGAAAGTGCGCCGGGACGCAGTACAGTAAAGGCTCAGGTGCGTCTCGGAGGCAAAGGACGCGGCGCGACTGTGTTATTGGGTGCGTCTCTGAAGCAAAAGACGCGGCGCGATAGTGTTTCTGGGTGCGCCGGTCGCAGCAAAGCATAGAGGAACAGTGCGTCGGCATGCAGAACAGTGGAAGGTAGACTGCGTCCAGTCGCAGGTCACAGAAAGAAAATATGCGTCCCTGTCTTAAGATGATCTGTTGACTGTATATTTCTGTTCATAAGGTGTTCTGGGTTATTTCTGTAATTACTGATCTGATATCTGTAGTGGACTGTATCTGTTGTATACTTGTTGATCATTTGATTCTTCATGAAAAGAAGTAGGGGGTTGTAGCTCCCTTCCAGGAGAGACTGGAAAACGAGAGAGAGTTGTAGCTCTCTGCAGGTTGCAGCCTGCGTGCTGGTAAAGGACTGCACCAGTACAAAATCATTGTAAAAAGAATTTCTTGAAAGAAGATAGAGACATATTGCAGCAGGTGGTTTTCTCCCGCATTGGGTTTCCACCTTACATCTTGTGTTCTTTGGTGTGACTGTCTATTTTCTTTATTCATGCTCATTATTTTATGGTACTGATATGCAAGAATAATTCAAAAGATCAAATAAGGAAGATTTGGTAAATTGCTTGATAATACTGATTCACCCCCCCTCTCAGTATTATTTCCAACAATGTGCCTCCTGGTAATCAACCTCGTCGTCCTCAGTTTCCAATCCAACCCAATCTGAATCCCATAATAAGGGAACTCATCAAGCTGACATTCTTAACCTACCTTCATACAACATTTCCACTACAGAGTTGTACGAAATAAATCTACGATCAGGGCGAACACTTAATGTTCAACCTCCTCTAGTTATCATTGAACAACTTGATAATGAAGGTAAGGGATCAGAACCAATTAATAAAGAGCCAAAACAAACTGATAGAAACCAGGCATTTCCTATAAAACAACATCAATCTGAACCACCTTACCCAGAGAGGCTAATTCTGAGTAAATCAAGCCCTCAAGCTGAATTTGATTTATTAAGAGAATTGCAAAACTTATTTGTTAAAATTCCCTTGTTACAAGCTATGAAGGATGTGCCAATATATGCAAATACTCTTAGGGAATATTGTTCAAGGAAACCTACAAAGAAATCCAAAGACCCCCTTACTATTCATGTTATGGGAAAATTATCAGACTTCATGATGGGAAAATCAATGCCTGTAAAGTATGGAGATCCAGGGAACTCGATTTTTCTAGTACAGATTAATGGGGTAGAAATTCCAAATGTGCTCATAGACCTGGGTGCTACCATCAACATCATCACCATTGAATCCATGCATGCATTACGTCTTCGCAACTTGAAACATATGCCTATAGTATTGGAATTGGTAGATCGATCTACAGTGAAACCTGTAGGGAAGTTGGAAGATGTAACAATTTCAGTGGATTCATGGCACTATCACATATATTTTCTGGTTTTACATACGCAACCTTCGGTGGGCGACCATCTTTTGATTCTGGGTAGACCATGGTTGGCTACTGCAGATGCTTACATTGGGTGTCTTTCAGGGCACATGGTTATTTCAAATGGGCACAACACTAAGAACCTAGTGTTATACCCACCTGCAGAACCAAACCCATCTGTAAAACCAATAGGTGTCAAGAAAATTTTATCTAGGAAAGAGCCTGACACGGAAAATGAGTTGTTGAGACCAGTCCTCACCATTGAATATGCCCTTCAGTTGGAAATGGAATCAGAAGATAATATAATCACTTCCTTTATGGATGATCCTTGTTCCGTTTCCAAGCCGAATCAACAAATCATAGAATCTATCCTAAGCTGTGAGACTCAGGAAACAATTGAAATAGCAGAAGGATTAGAGGAGCTACTTGTTGATGCACCCCATGAAAGTGTGCAAGTGGAATTAGAACCAGGAGAAACCCCGAATATTAATCCAAACCTATCAAAATCCCAGAAGAAGCAGCTCGTGGATGTCCTTCAGAGACATAAAGAAGCCTTTGCCTAGGATTATTTAGATATGAAGGGGATTCTAGCTAATTTATGTACCCATCACATATACATTGAGGATTGTCATCCCGTAAGATAACCTCAGAGAAGAATGAACCCTGCATTGAAAAATTTTGTGAAAGAAGAACTTCAGAAATTACTGGATGTAGGTTTTATTTACCCCATCTCAGATAGCCAATGAGTCTCACCATTAGTAATGGTCCCCAAGAGAAATGGTAAATGGCGGATATGCATGGATTATCGAGAATTAAATAAGGCAATGTAAAAATATCATTTTCCTTTGCCATTTATTGATCAATTTTTGGACACATTGGCTAGCAAAAAGTTTTTCTCTTTTCTAGATGGGTTTAGTGGGTATCACCAGATCCAAATAGCAACTAAAGATCAAGAAAAAACCACTTTCACATGCCCCTGGAGAACATTCACATACCCGGTGCTTCCTTTTGGCCTGTGTAATGCTCCTTCAACGTTCGAGAGGGAAATTTTCGGGATCTTCTCTGATTTGGTAGATGACAACGTTGAAATTTACATGGATGACTTTACTCCATATGGGGATTCCTTTCTAGAAGGGCTAAAAAATTTAGAAAAAGTTCTTGAAAGGTGTATACAAGTGCATGTCTCTCTGAGTACAGTAAAATGCCATATGATGATGGAGGAGGGAATTGTTCTAGGACATTTGCTCTCAGCTAAAGAATTCTGGATGGACCCAACAAAGATAAAGGTAATTCTGCATTTCCTGACACCTAAAACACCCACGCAATTACGCAGCTTTATTGGCTATGCTGGTTATTACAAGCATTTTATAGAAAATTTTCTAAAATAGCACATCCAAATTTTCAATTGCTAACAAAAGATTCAAATTTTATGTGGACAGAGGACTGTGATGTTGCCTTTATGAAAATTAAGGAATTTGTCTGTAGTGCTCCGATCCTTAGAGGACTAGAATGGGCATTACCTTTCCATATTCACACAGATGCTTCCCAAACAATGTTTGGTGTAGTACTACGATAGTAAGAGGACAGAGTACCATATGCAGTTTACTATGTTAGTAAGAATTTGGCTCCTACTGAATTAAACTACACAGTAACTGAGAAAGAGTTCCTTGTTGTCATTTACGCCATCAACAAATTCCGCACTACATTACTGGGTATCCTACTTTTGTGCATACTGATCATGCAACTATCAGGTATTTAATGAATAAACCTATTACCCCTGGTCGCATTACAAGATGTATCTTGCTACTACAGGAATTTGATATTACTATAGTAGAAAAACCAGGGAAGGATAATGTAGTTGCAGATTTCTTATCTAGGATAGAACATGATGGTAAGACTACACTAATTGAAGATAATTTTCCAAATGAACATCTTTTTGCAGTTTCTACTAACACTCTATGGTATGAAGATATTGCTAATTATCTTGCTACAGGGAAGGTGCCTCGTCATCTATTATAGAAGGAGCAAAGGAAGATTATTCACCAGAGTACCCAATATTCATGGATGGCAGGATATCTATTTCATACAAGGGTTGACCAACGGATTCGACGTTGTGTGGCAAAAGATGATATCTATGAGATATTAAAGGCTACACATGATGGACCTTGTGGAGGACATTTTGAAGAGAAAAGAACTGGTCACAAAGTGCTGCAAATGGAATATTACTGGCCCTCCATCTTTCATGATGCTTGGGATTATGTCTGAATGTGTGGTAGTTTCCAACAGATGGGACAACCTGGGAAAGAAGATGAAATGCCTCTTCAACCCTAGATAGTCCTTGAGCTATTTGGGAAATGGGCCATTTATCTTGATGGACCTTTCAACCCACCTTCTCATCAAAAAGTTTACATCTTGGTTTGCAATGATTATGTAACTAAATGGGTGGAAGCTAGAGTGGTTAGGAGAGCAACAGAGAAAGTAGTGGCAGCCTTTCTTTTTGAATAAATCTTTGCCCAATACGACACTCCAAGGGAAATTGTATCAAATGGAGGATCACAGTTCACATCTCACATGATAGGAAAGTTGATGCAGAAATATGGGGTCAAACATAGAGTGACAACCCCCTATCACCCCCAGGCGAATGGACAAGTAGAAAGCACAAACAAGGTATTCAAAAATATCTTGACAAAGACAGTAGCAAGTCATCACTGGGACCGGGCACAGAAAATTCCACAAGGTTTATGGGCATACAGAACAACATGGTGGAACACAACTTAGTTTTCTCCATTTGAATTAGTCTATGAGAAACTCCTCTTATTTCTGGTGGAATTTGAGATCAGTACACTCAGAACATCTCTAGAAGTAGGCCTAGACCTATCAGAAGCACAAAAACACTGATTGGAACAACTGAATGAGTTGGACGAGATTCAGTTAGTAGCTGTTAGAAAATTATATATTACGTAGCAATGGAACACGTAAAATATTGCATAAATATAAACTCACAAAAAAAAATGCATAAAACAAGAGAGACACAGATATATGTGGTTCACCCAATTTGGGCTACGTCCACGGAGAAACAACCAGTCCTTCCTTTTATATTATCTAGCAAACTGAAGAGATACAACCTACAGTAGATCTGCTGTAACACCCTCTTCGCTCTCAATCTCCTCTCTCTTTCTCACTCAGAATACAGATCTACATAGACGCAATACAATTCCCTCATATATAGTGAGGGGTTTCCTTCTAGGGCCAAAAACCCTAAATTAAACATAACTTCTATCATTAGATCTCTGTCTAATGAACAACCCAGATTGACTAGAAATTAATATACTCTTACAAGGAAATTTTACATATATTCTTAGCTTCGGGGGCGCTGCCCCCGAAACCCCCCACCAGGGGGGGCTCCCCAAAGGTCGTAGCCACCCCTGCAGTGAATATTTTATGGGCGGCGTTGCTGCCCCCATTTCGAACTGGGGTCCAATGTGGCGAAACCTCTGAAAACAGAAGATAATCAGGCTCCACACCCAACAATCTCACACTTGGAGACTAATTATAGCAACTCCACCGCTGCTTCATTTTCTAGACAATGACTCCTCTTTGGACCTGGCTATTTCTCATCTTCTTCATCATACTTGAAGACCAATTGAAACTAAGCATATTCTCAGTTTCTCCCTAGTTACAACTTTTGTTAGCATATCTGTAGGATTCTGGCTAGTGTGTATCTTTTCCAGCTTCAACTTTCCATCATCCAACACTGATCATATGAAATGGTACTTGAGTTGTATGTGTTTAGTCCTTGAATGAAATGCTGAGTTCTTTACAAGATGAATGGCACTTTGGCTAGCATTGTATAACATGCCCATATCATGCTCCTTACCCAATTCACCCATAGACCTTTGTAACCAAATCATTTCTTTACTAGCCTCTATAGCAGCAACATACTCTGCTTCTGTTGTTGAAAGTGCAACAACACTTTGGATTTTTGAAACCCAACTGACAGTTGTTCCACCTACAGTAAATACATATCCTCTAGTGCTCCTCCTATTATCTCTGTCACCTACCATATCTGCATCAACATATCCTTGTAGAGAAATGCTTGAACCACCAAAGCATAATGCTTGAATTGTGGTACCTTTCAAATATCTGAGAATCCATTTCATTGCCATCCAATGTTCCTTTCCTGGATTGTTCATGTACATACTTACAACTCCCACTACATGTGCAATATCAGGCGTTGTGCAGACCATTGCATAGATTAAGCTTCCAATTGCTGATGCATATGGAACTTTAGACATATAATCCATGTCTTCTTGGGTCTTTGGGCACATTTCCTTACTAAGTTTAAAATGGCCAGCAAAAGGTGTAATAACTGGTTTTGCATTGTGCATATTAAATCTTTTCAACACCTTTTGTATGTACTCATTCTGAGGCAATGTTAGTTTGCGATTTTTCTTGTCTCTAGTTATTCTCATACCAAGGATTTGTTTTGCAACTCCCAAATTCTTCATTGCAAATGAATTTGCCAGTTTTCTTTTGAGCACATTTATTTCCTGCATGTTAGACCCTACAACAAGCATGTCATCTACATACAATAACAATATAATATAGCTGCCATCATTTTGTTTTTTCAGATAGACACAATGATCAAAGTGACATCTAGTATAACCTTGTTCAGACATAAACTTGTCAAATTTTAGATACCACTACCTTGGAGCCTATTTTAAGCTATACAATCTCTTCTTCAACCTGCACACTAGTTTCTCCTTCTTTTTTACCTCATATCCTTGTGGCTGCTGCATATATATCTCTTCCTCCAAATCCCCATGGAGAAAGGTTGTCTTTAAATCTAACTGCTCAAGATGCAAATCTTCCGCTGCTACTAGACTTATAATAGTTTTGATTGAAGTCATTTTAACAACAGGAGAAAATATTTCATCAAAATCAATACCTTTCTTTTGTGCAAACCCCTTCAACACAAGTCTAGATTTGTACCTTTGTTTTCCTCCATCTTCTTCCTTTAGCCTGTAAACCCATTTATTCTACAAAGTAGTTTTACCTGCAGGCAACCTAACTAAGTCCCAAGTCTGGTTATGCATTAAGGAGTCCATCTCTTCTTCCATGGCTAGCTCCCACTTCTTCCTGCTTTCAACCTACATTGCTTCTTCATAACATTCGGGTTCGCCAGAATCAGTCAACAATAAATAATATAATGAAGGAGAGTATCGTTCAGGGGGTCTACTTATCCTGGTAGATCTTCTAACACCACTTTCAGGTGTTTGGGGTGCCTGTTGCTATTGTGGTGGTTGTTTTTGTTGTGGTTGTTGATTATTATTATTTTCAGGCACCTTTACTTTTTCAGTGATCTCATCAAGAACTGTGTATTCCTTGTTTTCTTATTCCTATTTCTTTTCCTGTAACTGATTCTTATACAAGACCTTTTATTCAAATATTACATCTATGCTCCTAACGATTTTGTGATTTTCATAATCATATAAGTGATAACCAAAATCATTAACACCATATCCAATAAAGGTACATTTCTTTGATTTTGCCTCAAGCTTTGTTCTATTTTCTTTATTAATATGGACAAAGGCCTCACAACCAAAAGGCTTTAAAAAAGAGTAGTTTATCTTTTTACCTATCCATACTTCCTCGGGAACACCACCATCCAGGGAACTTGAAGGCCCTCTGTTTATTAGATAAACATCAGTATCTATAGAATTTTCCCAAAATTGTAAAGGCAATCCTGCATGCAATCTCATGCACAATGCACGCCCCATGATTGTTCTGTTCATCCTTTCTGACAAACCATTTTCTTGTGGTGTTCTTAGAACTTTCTTCTCTTTGTGAATTCCATGCTCTAAACAGTACCTATCAAACTCATTGTTGCAATATTCACCTCCATTGTATGATCTGAGACACTTCAATTTCTTTCCTGTCTTAATCTCAACCAAAGTTTCCACTTCTTGTGAGTATCAAATACATAAGATTTATTCTTAATACAATAAATCCAAGTTTTTCTAGTTGCATCATCAATAAAAGTAACATAATAATGAGATCCATCGAGAGATGATACCTAAGCAGGTCCTCATACATCTGTATGTACAAGCTCTATTTTTTCGCTCTTCTTTTCTTTCCCAACTCTGAGAAATTTGACTCTCTTCTATTTTCCATAAATGCAATTCTCACAGAAGTCCAAATCAACATTCTTGAAACCCCTTCTCACTCATGTGTCTGAGCCTATGATTCCATAATGCTGCATCTGCTCCTTTGGAAGTTAAAGCATTAACAGAGTTAGAAATACCATTGCATAAATACAATGTACCAACATTTTCACCTTTTTCTATTACTAGGGATCCTTTGGTGACCTTCCAAGCTTTATCTGTGAAAGTTGTCACACAACCTTCACCGCCTAACTGCCTTGTTGAAATCATATTTTTCTTTAGATCTGAAACATGCCTTACCTCCTTTAGTAGCCATTAGTTTCCATTCTATTGTTTTACAAGAACCTTACCCATTCCAACAATTTTACAGGGTTTATCATCACCCAAATGGACTTGTCCAAAATCTCCTTGAACATAGTCATGAAAGTATTTATTATCAGGTGTGGCATGGAATGAGGCCCCTGAATCTACCACCCAGGAATTAGTAATATTTTCGAAAGAAAGAATCAAAGCATCTTGTAACACCTCGCCTATCACATTTGCTTCGTGATCGTTTTCTTGTTGTGCATCTCCTTCTTTTCCCTTCAGAGATCTACAATCTTTCTTTAGGTATCCTTTCTTTCTGCATTTCCAGCAGACTATCCCCGATCTGGACTTGGATCTGACTTTCCTTGATTTACTATGATATCCTAAGCTCTTTCCTCTTTCCATTTTTCTTCCCCTAGACTCTGCACTCAAAGCATTACCTGATGTCTCACCGGAACTTTTCCATTGCATTTCCTCACTAAGGATAGCACCGACAACATCATCAAACTTTAAAGTACTAGATCTAGAAATAGAGTTACTGATGGCCATTACTAAACCATTCCAACTTTTTGGCAATGAGCACAAGAATAACAGAGCTCTAACTTCATCATCAAAGTTTACCCCTATAGAACTTAACTGACTTGTAATAGTATTAAAATCATTTAAATGGTCTGCAACAGATCCATCTTCCGACATCTTCATATTGGATAATCGTTTCATAAGAAATACCTTGTTTGAGGCCGAGGGTTTTTCATATAGTTTTGCCAACACCTTAATCAAACCCTCCGTCATTGTTTCCTTCGAAATGTTGAAGGCAACCGATGCTACGAGGAACAACCGTACTATTCCGAGTGCCTTTCTATCAAGAAGGTTCCATTCTTCATTTATCATACCCGTCAGCATCTTTGTTTTTCCGCCTAATGGTAGGTACAAATATTTCTGACACAGATAATCTTCCATCTGCATCTTCCACAGCGACAAGTTTTGGCCGTTAAATTTCTTGACCCTAAACTTACCATCTTCCGCCATTGCTCCCATTCGAACCAGGAATCCTTCTCTCCTACGATTTTGTCAGCCATAAAAAGACCTACGGTTCTGATACCAGTTGTTAGAAAATTATATATTACGGAGCAATGGAACACATAAAATATTGCAGAAATATAAACTCACAAAAAAAAAAATGCATAAAACAAGAGAGACACAGATATACATGGTTCACTTAGTTTGGGCTACGTCCACGGAGAAACAACTAGTCCTTCCTTTTATATTATCTAGCAAATTGAAGAGATACAACCTACAACAGATCCACTGTAACACCCTCTTTGCTCTCAATCTCCTCTCTCTTTCTCACTCAGAATACAGATCTACATAGACGCAATACAATTCCCTCATATATAGTGAGGGGTTGCCTTCTAGGGAAAAAAACCCTAAATTAAACATAACTTCTATCGTCAGATCTCCACCTAATGAACGACCTAGATTGACTAGAAATTACTATACTTTTACAAGATAATTTTACATCTATTCTTAGCTTCAGGGGCACTGCCCCCGAAGCCCCCCGCTAGGGGGGGCTCCCAAAAGGTAGCAGCCACTCCCCCTTGGACCCCCCTGTAGTGAATATTTTGCGGGCGACATTTTGAACTAGGGTCCAATGTGGTGATACCTTTGAATAAAGACGATAATCCGGCTCCACACCCAACAATAGTTGTCCAGGAGACTATTGCTGTTCAACAGAAGATAATTAAATGGCACGATAAATTTATCAAAAGTAAGGTGTTTCATGTGGGGGATTGGGCATTACTTTATGACTCCTGATTTAAGGATTTCAAAGGCAAGCTTCACACTCACTGGATGGGGCCATATCAAGTGGACACAGTGTTCAACAATGGAACAGTTATATTAATTACAATAGATAAGAATCATACCTCGTTCTTAGTAAATGGACACTGTCTAAAACTATACCATTGTCCAACCTCTAGAGATGCCTTTGTCAAACACATGTCTGATTCATCTGATTTAATAGTTCTTGGAGTGAAGGACACCCTCACTCTATTCTAATATATATCTATATATATATATATATATATATCTATATATATATATATATATATATATATATATATATATATATATATATATATATATATATATATACATATATATATATATATATATATATATATATATATATATATATATATACATATATATATATATATATACATATATATATATATATATATACATATATATATATATATATATACATATATATATATATATATATATATATATATATATATATATACTGTTATTACTTACTCGTTTGTATTTTGCAGGAATAACGAAGCAACATGGCTAGGAGAAATGTAACACTCGGTGTTGTTACTCCACCAGTACTACTATTAAGATGTTGCTATTACTCCATCATTATTGTTACTCCCTATTGTTGTTACTCCCTGTTGTTGTCACTTCCTATCGCGGTTACTTCTTCAGACGTTTTGTTGTTACAGCACCACAAGGTAAGTCCCCAAGTACGTCTCCACTATTTTATTTAATTAAAATATTCCAAAAATACATTAGAATGTGCCGAGGATGGCCATAATTAAGTTGGAGGGGAAACCATCATAATAAACGATGGCGTACCTTGAAAAAGCATTCATGACACATGATCCTCACCTAATAGAATCTAATGATTTCGGTACTTCATAATCATAATTTTGATGTGTTGGAATGCGTATTTGTATGTGCAGAGTCATAATTAGTCACCTCCCCAACACGCTGCATTAAATTTCTAAAATATCTAACAGTACCACCATAACCTGTCATCAATTTCAAATGTACCAGTACTGTTTCATCCGTTGTCCCCAAAAGTGACCATGATGTCATTAGAATTACCAACAATTTGGAGCTCTGTCATTATCCCTTACCAGCCAATTGCATTCGTCATTTTGATCCCGCCTCTACAGCGATGGGTGGATGATCTGTGCGGCATGAGCCTTAAGATACAACGAGAGTGTGGAACAATTAGGAGGTATGGCAGGTTTTCGAGAACGCAGGCTAGAATATTTACTTCAACAGGTTGAGAGGGTTGAACGAAGAAATTACGGCAGAATTTGCACTCAACTTGAAAGCTCTTAGGTCCGCAGAATTGAAATCCCTGTGACAAAGGAAGCCATTGCAGAAGTAAATGGGCTCCCTCAAAATGGACATCGGTGGTTTTCAAGAAGGCTTGCCCTTTCGGAGTTTCCTGAAGCCTTTTTACAGGCAGGAGAAAGAATTATGCACAAGGGTCGGGGATACGACCGGAACCCGCTACCACATCCATGGGGAGAAGTAGCAGAGTTTGTCATAAAATATATGACTTGCAAAGGGAGATACTCCACCATATTCAAATACCCGCATACTAGCTCACCTGTGATTTCCCCAAGCGGAAGCTTTCTCAATGAATGTGCCTTATTTCCTATTGAGAAGCCTTCAGTTAATGGAACATTTGGCTTAGGGGTCACGACAGGTATTGGCGGTCATGACCCACCATGGGCTGGTTGAGCTGTTAGTAATGAATGCCATCAGACAAATTCTAATCACATGGGAATTGTTTCAAGATTCTACAAAGGAAGAAGTAGCAACCATTGTGGCTGCCAGAGAAGAGGAACCAGAACCCATGGAGGAAGAAAATGCAAGAGAAGATGATTTTATTAACCAGGAGAAACCAGAAGAGATGGAGATGGACGCTGAAGAATTTGAAGAAGAGGCTACTCCTCAAGAGAAATCTTAAACAACGGAGCTAATGGAAGATGCGGGAGTTGACATAGAAGGGTCCACTAGTGCCACGACCGAGGCTGTCCCATAAGAACCAGCCTCATTGGTGGAACTAGCAGGGCAATTTGATAGCATTATAACCACAGAGGTAGGACCATAACAGGCAAGAGTGGGCGAGTTGGTAGATATTGCGACTGAGAGTACCCCACAAGGACCTCCTGCCACCATGGAGCCGATGGAGGAGGATCAACCGAATGAAGAAGAGGTTGTGACCACCCTGACCTTAGAACCAATGGAATAAGAGGAACAAGGACAAGAAGGGCCCAGAGCTAGGGAAGCCATGGGACCCATGGAGGAAGCTCTAGGAGAAATAGAGCATAAGGTTGGCGCTGACCCACAAGAACCAGTGTTGACCTCAGGACCAAACATTGAAGACTCATGCCAATTCTCCTTTTCCTACTCTATCCCAAGAGAAGCAAGGGTAACTCATTCCCCTCGATGAAAAGAAGATCTTTCCATTCGTCTAGCTTTGAATTTATCATAAAGGCCACAACCATGTGGGGTGGATGCTACTTAGGCGACAAGCACCTCGGAGCCTGAAAGAAGAAAAGAGGTAAAGGTCCAGGAGACTGGGGAACTGGGAAGGATTCCAACAGACACATTAGCATAAGAGCATCTCGCAAGGGCATCACCGGCCACGGTGAGCAAACATAAAGAGGAAGTAGTCATTGGTGAAGAGGAGGGACCAAGCGAAGGAGTCCCAATGGATGAGCCAATGAAACAGCTAGGTGAGAAGGTCATGAAGCAAGAGATAGTCGGAGAAGAATGGGTAGTGGAGGAAAACCCAAAAATCGATTTACCTCTAGCTGCCGAAATGGAGGAAGTTCTGGTTAAGCAGGAATGGGTAGAGCTGTGTGAACAGCGAAGACTCCCAGACAAGCAAAAGTATTAGCTACAGTTTAAAGAGACAATACGACTTAAGATGGAGGTCAGGAAACTGACAAAGCAAGTACACAAAATGCAGAAGCAGATGAAGAAATACAAGCGGCAAGCTAAAAGTTCCAAGGCCATAGGAGTAGAAGCAGAGACTCCAATGGAGTAGGTAGCCACAACCTCTATTGCCACTCAAACAGACTTAGTCGAGCGATTGTTTGAAGATCATGAGTATGCCTTAGCGACCGAAGTACAGACTTGGAAATATACTACGACTCATTATCAAAATGAGGTCAAAATAACTCAGGAATGAGGCTCCACAAATATCCTTGAATATGTGGAGTGCATAGACATCATGAGGCTAAGGCATGCAAAGTAGCAGCCCAAGATGGAGCAGCTAGAAAAGCAAGTGGCAAAGCTGAAAACCGATAAGGAGTAGATGTTAAATTTTGTGCAAGAGGTGATGGCATGTCACCCCCCTGCGTCTTGTTATCCTTTATTTTTACATGAATGTTTTCTTTTATTTTGCATGGAGAGCATAAAAAACGAGATTAGTTATGAAATAGAAGATGGTGTACAATTCCACTGAATAATGAGGAGTCATGACATGCCAACTCAACATTTGATGTGTGAGTTTTACCTGCATGGGTATCTACTACGTCCGGACAGAGAATTCAACCCGGTACCATATGTGGGGGACATTCATTTAAGGGCCCTCACCTCTTACATTTTCAATCAGATAAGTTGGCAGAAGGCTTTTAACACTTTTGAATCCAATTAGGTTACAAAGTCATTTATAGTAAGAGGACAGCATGAGAGGTGAATCACAATTTTCACTAAACACAACACCTTTTTGGGAATTGAGGGGAACAAAGATAGAATGCTTAGGACACAAAACTGGTGGATTGACCTTTGTGTCAGGCAATTAATCACATTTCAAGATGAGACCCTTGATTGCTATCAGAAAAGGTGGATGATGTCACCTACAGCTGTCCAGAACAGGGAACCTTTTGGGGCACCAAATTTTGAACGAGTGCTACCCTGAGTGCCCATATATGTGGCATGTGTCTAAACATGCAGGGTTCGATGGATGGAGATCCGGTTTTAGTTTCCTACTGTTTGGTTTCCTGTAGAAAATTACACTCCAACATATAATGTTCCGACAGACTAGTTGAAGGAAGTCCTCCTTTCATATGGATTTAAAGTTCCAGGAACAGAGATGGCCATAGAATATGATCTCGCTCAGCTTCATGAGGCCTATAGTCTACAAAATCCAGACGTGCGAAGGAAATGAACTGCATGAGGGCATGCAAAAGGCTAGTTGGGGGGAGATGTTGGGCACCAAATCGGGCTATCCTTATGTTGCATTCCCATCACCCTTTTTGACCTTTTTTCACTTATTTACCGATGTTTACTATGCTAAATTCACGAGGTGAACACCCCTGACTTGTCTATTGGAATATTTTATTAATGAAGTAAAGTCACGGAGTCTTACCTATTCGCAGCGCTAAAATGTATGTTTGACTGTAGCTTCTGGAGAACAGGAACCATTGCTTCAGCATCTCACAATAGATCCAGCAACAACCATCCATAAGGAGGTCGCGCTGCTGGAGTCACAGATCCCTAAACCATGCTTGGACCTCTTACTGATCTTGTTTGTCTGGCATTGGTGCCATTCCAAATAATGTATATTTATGAATATATGGTTACCATGTTTTGGGGAAAGATGTTATTCTCCCGCACTGTGTATAAAAGACAGACTGTTCCTGTAAATGGGGATTCCCCCATCGATATTATAATTTCCTATTTCAGATTAATAAAGTATCATTTGTTTTGCAGTTCTAATCTTTACTGTGATTAACGCAGCCCTGATTAGAGAGCTGGGCCCGCTCTTTTGATTAGGTGCTGCCTCTTTATGTGTGTGTTATTTATTAGTTTATGTTGTTTTTATAGTTCTTTAACTTTTTTAATTGCTTTCTGGAGTTCTGTATTTAGCTTAATCTTACAACAATGCTTTGAATCTTAATCATGAACCCTTGGTTGGAACGGACTGTGCTCTTGCCCCTGCGTATACCTTGCGCATTGCCTCGAAAGGATACGCACCCGGATTGATAAATTAATGTCGGAATAGGGTGAATAAATTGTTCATACCTAGACACCAACAAAAGGTTATAAATTTGTATGAGTTCTTCAAATCGTGTATCTTTCAAGTCATTATGATTTTACTCAAGTTGGTCGATGTGGGATTCCTTAAGACCCACCTACCAAAAAGCCTTATCCCATCGACATCAGCACATTATCTGGGATTAGGGTTAGGGTTAGATAAGGTACCTGGGAGCATTCATGACTTAATGGCAAGTATTCTTGTCATCTACTAAGGAAATACATCAATGTTTCTTAGTGGATGAATTCTGCAATCCATTTGACTTCAACAAATCTATTCATGGCTAGTAGAATGTACTTAGTGCCTTGATTCCCATTGACATAAAGGTGGGATATCTCACATTGCTAAATGACTTCCTCAATGGTCGGTAATCCAATAATTCTTCCTTATGTTTGACATCAACATCATTTGTTCACATATGCAAGATTTCACATACGGTGTGTAGCAAGTGAAGACTATATAGTTTTGTGATCTCAACACAGATTTGCAGCAGTTTGGTTTTTTCTATCAGCATTCCATTCTCATTTGCAGCAATAGTCACCTTTCCTCGGTGTCTAGGGACATACAACTCCTCAGGCATGGGGGAGAAGGGGACCTTCATTTCATCCTTCAACCTTGTTTAGGAGCTCATATCAGTAGTCACATAAACTCAAGCCATTCCATCATTCACTTCATCTTGTAGCACACAGCACATCAACAACCAAGGTAAAACTTGAGGTAAAGTTGGCTTAAGATTCTTCAATTCATTATAGAATTAAGAAATATTTTATGATTAACAACCACATATTCCATATATTTTGTTTTCCATATACCCTCCATTTGCAAATTCCTCATTCATAATAGAATACATGTGGTGAGCACCAGTATTGCAGAAATAATGCTGCAACTCCTGGGCTTCCTACTTTACTTTTATCAACCCAGTAGTTCGTAACAAACTTGGAAGCGATGGTGCTGTATGCACAAGTACTAGTTCTTACAACAGGTTGTCACTTGGTCAACTGGTGCAAGATCTCTAGGAGCTTAAGCCAACTTCTATGGATTCCAGAAGAAGCTCTATATGTGATGAAAGAAAGGAAAGCTTACTCTACATGGGCTACTCTACTTGCAGAAAGGAAAAGAAGACTGAAATGTAAAGTAAACCTAGCAAACCCTACTTAACCAACTAATCCTACTTTTGCAGAAAGAGAGATGAAAAACCTTGAAATGAATGCCATTACCTACTCAGGAAGTAAACAACATCAACTCAAGCTATTTCTAGAAGTAAACGAGAAAAAAACATATGTTTGGATTTTTATGTATTTTTATGTGAATGTCATGCATGTAATTTATTTGATTGTGAATGTGGCAGTGATTAGGTGGCGATGGAGGGTGGTTTTTGGACATGAGAAGATTTAGGATGGTGTGTATGGGTCCTAGGAGGTCTCAAGTGGCCTTCTGGAGGCTTTTCTCACAATTAGACTTCAAAAAGAAGCCTACAAGAAAATCTACAGGAGGTTGCAAGGGATCTACAAGAGGTCTACAAGAGGTCTATAAGAGGATGTCAAGAGCAGTTTTGGAGGTTTTGAAGGTGTGAGAGTGGGTGGAAAGGGTAGCTAAAGGTTGAGATGAGGTGTTAAGGTGCCTAGGGGTCACGAAGGATTGCAGGGAGAGGAAAATATTGTTGGGAGAGAGGAAGAAATCCTATGGAAAAACACAAAAAACTAAGGCAGATTTGAGGTGAAATTTGGGCAACCTGTAGGGCATAGATCAGGGAGAGAATGTGATGGTTGGTATGCTGACTTGCTGTGAGAAGATATTTTATGCAAAAGTACCTAAAAATCAAACAAGGAGATCAACCAAGCAAGGAAACTAAGTACATCAAAAAACATAATTTTGCATCAAGCTAATCTAGAATATGAGCTATGGAAAGAAATGCTAAAAAAAATTCTATAATGAGAGAAAGCATGGAAGGAAACTTATTACAAGATAGAAATAAGCATGGTGAAAGAGATCTAAAGAAAAGAATTAACCTTCTAGCAAACTGCAAGACTAGAAATCCTATGAAGAAGGCAAATCTGTGTTTTTTGTGGCGACAAGAGGGTCTTGGCCTCGGCTCATGGTCCCAAAGAAAGGAAAGGAGGCCAACGCTCTGTTGATGGAATTTTTGTATCTTCTTTCTATCACTGTTCAACCTACTATAGAAAACTCAAATGGAAACAACCTTCTAAATCACCAAAAGAAACCTATTCTTAACTGAGAAAGAAATTTATCTAACAGCTTCTAATCCATAAACTGAAACAAAGAATATAGATAAAAACAAGAAGAGCTTGGATGCTTGGATTGGGACCTCACCCAAGAGCTTCAGCCCTCTGATCTAAGTCAGTGCTATCTCAAAAACGATCTCATCTTTATTATCAAAATAATAATAGGATTACATGAAACTACCAACAAAAGTAACCTCGAAGTTGAGCAGAGAAAAGATGCAACAAAATTTCAAAAATTTGACTAACTTCCTAATGAGGCCCTAGGCCTTTCTACTTATACAACTTAAGCTACCAACAACTTACTTAAAATCAAGGAGGCTTGGCTCCCAAAACTCGAGATAAACATAAGTTATCCTCCACTTACTCGACTACCTCCTAGTGCATTGATTTGGCTATTTGTGCTCCAAGTTGCATGAAGGAGAATTCGAAGTGGGGAGTCATAAATGTGGAGGGTACCATCCTATAAATCCTCCCCTTTGTCCACTTCGAATTATTGCTACCAATTGTCCATTAAATCTTTGACTTTGTCTTCAAAATCCAACAAAAATCTGCATTAAACACATATTAGATTCCATGGCAACATAACAAACCCAACTCACTCCATAAGCATAAATGTAATAAAAAAACATGCAATAATATAAGTGAATGGTTGATTAAAATATGCTAGGAGGCAAAATGAGCCCATATATTTACCCATTTGTGGGGCTCATCAACATGCTACTCTAATAATGTCCTAATCATGAAAAGAAAAGTATATTGGTGCATGTAAACAAAGAAGTAACTATAGTACCTTCCCCTCCTACATTCACATATATTCTCAGCTGAATGTATACAATAGAGGATGAATTCATTTCTTCCTTTCATAAAGGAACCATCCATAAGCATTAGCCTCACAAAAACAGAGTATGAAAGCATCTATTTTACCATCTGAATCACCACCTCATCTCCTCCACCATTTCCATTGCCACCTATCATCTCATTCATTATTTCCTCCCACCATATCTATTGTTTATCCTCAATTTGTATCACTCTCAAAATAAAATCTATGGTAGTCAAATAAGAATCGTGTTGCTCCACAAGAACCAACACTCTCAAGTCTTCACGTAGTGTTGCTCCACAAAAACCAACCCTGCGTAAAGCCATGATGCCATGAAATCTATAAATGAGAAAAGTACTTGTTTGCATGAGGACATGAAAATCCTCACGCATGGGGGGATGTTGGGCCTCAAATATTCCCATTTTTTCATCATTCAATACCACCATTCATAACCTATATTCATGTACTATTACACTCATTTCACACCATAATTCCATCACTTGTCGTCAATTCACATCTTACACCTCATGGTTGATTATCATTAGTTTTCTTATATTTTCTATGATTAAAGATGATTTTTCCATGATTTACTAATGATGGTTTTTCTAAGTTCATTTTTCACAGGGTTCCATCACCAAAATTCTTCACAAGTCAGTTGAAATAGTTGGTACAAGTAGAGTACGGGAATATCTAATTTGGGATTTCAACATTCCGGCATGCTTCCAGGGAAACCCAAGGGAGGCTATTGTCAAAATAATGTTTTAATACATTTCCATGTGTTGGATTGCAACCAAGTCACACATGTGGGTCCCTAGGAGTTAATTAACAAATATGTTCAAAATGTGCACATTTTCCAAACTGCCATGCTTGATCTCGATTTTTGAGCCGATGGAAATGAAGTTGGAAAATATGAGTGAATTGGTTTGTTACCCATATAAAACGTTATCTATATCCAATACCGTTTTTCTAGATTTGAATTTGTATAAAAGTTACAAGTCGGTCTTGGAGGAAGCTTTATATTTTAGAGTTCTAGAATCTTGCAAAAAGAGTCAGATAGCCAAATTTTGGCATGATTTTCTAGGACCTGGATTTGAATGAGACAAATCTATGAGATATTTTTGTTGAAAATATAACAAGTTAGGTTCCCTCCAAAATTTTCCATAGTTAGGAACGCATGTGAATATCTTTGGGGTCACTTTGTTAAAATTGCTCAATTTTCCAGAATTGAGGAAAATCACTATTCTCCTTCTAAATCTTATAAACGGCTCAGCCATGGTTTTTATTGCGAGATTTTGAATATTTTAAAAGGAAAAGAACCAGGGAAGGAATAAATAATCGATTGAATCTCTTTTCTAATAATAATTGAATTTTGCTTCATCTCTAAATTCTTTGAATGTATTATGACTATGTTTTGAATTTTATTTCCATTGAGTTAATATAACTTCCTCAAGGAGTGGAAAGGGCCCACCACCACCTGGACGAAATTTTTGTAGTTCATTCCAATCAAAGGGATTAGATTTGGAAAGTGATTTCGATTAACGAATGTTTTCATGAGTGCAATCTAAACCTTATAGTTTCGCATTTCGATTTCGATTAGAGTAATTTTGTTTTCCATTAGATGCAATCTGATTCTTATAGTTCATCATTTTGATTTTGATTTGAATGATTTTGTTTTCCACTAGATGCACTTTCAATATTGTAGTTAAAGTATTTCGATTTCAATTAGGAGCAGTCTAGGTTTGAATTGACATTGCAATTGAAGTAATTTAGTCTTGAAATAGTCATTGCAGTAATTCAGTCTTTTGATGATTAAGTAAAGTAGTAGATTTGTGAGACCCAGGATTTAGATTTAGTGTGAATGCTTTTAGAATAGGATTCTCTATTTTAAATTAGCATCAAAGTGTGTTAAATTAATTCTACCTTCATTAACCATAGTTTAATTCTGTAATTCGCTTCTCAGCATTTCATAGTTAACATGTCAATGTGGTTTCATTGTAGTTAAATCTTACTCGCATTGAAATTAAGTTTGATTGATTTAGATTGAGACTAAAAATTTTTATTTGCATTTTGTACTTAATTCAGAAATATGAATTTGATATTAATTTAGGTTAGATGCTTTGATCCTGCCTTACTTGCGCTTGCGTCTCTAAGTCTTATTACCCCATGATTGATAATTTAATGTTGGAATTATTACGCATATAATTTCCCCAACAGATTGTCTTTGCAAATTTAGATCAACAAATGATTGAGTTGGTTTATGAACAGATGGGAACCATGCTAAGCTAGCTTAAGGACATTATTGAGCTGAGAGATGTAAAATTTTGTGACTATATTCGACATAGAGGTGGAAGAATGGTGGGTTAAGAAAAAATTCCACTTGATGCCTGAGCATATTCCCTTACACCAAAATTGTTTTCTACATCATGGCTGGGAACACCGTGGGGTGAAGAGAAATCCAACATGGATCCAAAGGCTGAAAGTCATTACATGTAAGCAGTAAACAAGATTGTCCCCAATGAGGAGTGTGATATCATAAAACAACAATTGAGCAGAGTCATCAATATTCAAAGACTATAGTTGTGCCCGTTAAAGTAGAGATTCGAAGAGGATGATTTCCCTTAGTGGTGGAACATGTATGGTGGACTTACCCTACAATTGTAGTGTTTAGTGAAATAGGGGCTTTCATGGGTTTTGAACACTTGAAACAGTTTACCAAGTACATAATCCCATTGCAATAGAAGAGGTTGAGGTGAATAATTAAGCTAAGAACATGTAGAATTTGTATAATGGATAGCTCCTAAATATCTCTTGGTTCTATGTTTTGCAAATATAAGTTATATTGGGACAACTAAGTGGTAAGATGCTATGAAACCAACTCACAAAAATATTAAAAAGAGAGATCCACGCCTTAGAATTCAGCCTCTTCGAGGGGGCAACCTCCTTTACATTACATAAATGAACAATTCTTGGATGATACAAATGACAAAACCTCCTTTCTATAAATAGGAGTCTAAGGAGTCACAATATAATCCAGCCGACCTAACAATAATAATATAAAGCCACAAAAATAACAATAGAGGGATTCTATGGGGCACAGAAATAACAATATGGGGGTAATAGGGGCACAACAATATAAATAAGGGGTATAACTACAATAGTAATGGGGTAATCACTAGTGTTGTCCTCAACGCTTGAGTAGTTCTGGATACTTCTGCATAAAATTCTCATCCTCCCATGTGGAATCTTCAGCGGATAAGTTCTTCCACTTGATAAGATACTCTGAAATTGATCGATTTCGTAGCTGTCGAGTTCTTGTTTCTGTGACTGCTTCCGGTTCCAATATAATTTTTCCTTCCTCGTCAAGTTCTGGCAATATTGTTTGAATTGGGAGCTTGTCACCTATAACCTTCTTTAAACATGAAACATGGAAAACTGGGTGCAATCGAGAAGCTGCAGGAAGCTCCAATTTGTATGCCATAGTACCAATCTTTTGCAACACCTTGTACGGACCATAATACTTTGGTGATAATTTATTATCCTTCTTAGCTTGCTTTAGGGACATTTGCTTATATGGTTGTAGCCGTAGGAATACCCAATCACCTACATCAAAACTTCTTTCACTGCGATGTTGATCTGCCTGTTGTTTCATTCTATTTTGTGCCAACACGAGGTTATCCTTTAAGAGTTGGAGGACTTGTTGTTGATGTTCGATGTGATGTTCCACTGCCTGAACCTTAGAATTTTCTCTTAAATATGATGTGATGGATGGTGGTTGATACCCATAAAGTGCCATAAATGGGGTCATTTTTGTTGCTGTATGGAAGGAAGTGTTATACCACCATTCAGCCAGAGGCAACCATTTGACCCATTGTGTCTGTTTATCAGATACAAAGCAACGAAGATATCCTTCCAAACATTTGTTTACTATCTCAGTTTGCCCATCAGATTGAGGATGATAAGATGAGCTATGAGCTAACTGAGTACCAAGACAAGAAAATAATTCTGTCCAAAAATTTCCAGTGAAAATGGGATCTCTGTCACTTACAATAATCTTTGGGTTTCCATGTAGCTTTTGAACTGTTTCCATAAATGCAGTAGAAACTGTACTGGCTTTAAATGGATGTGATAATGCACAAAAGTGTGCATACTTGGTAAGTCTGTCAACTACCACCATGATGACACTCTTTCCCTCAGACTTGGGTAAACCTGTGATAAAATCCATTGAAACCTCCTCCCAACGTTGGCTTGGAATGGATAAAGGTTGTAATAGACCCGGTGTCTTAATTGTTTCAACTTTATTTTGCTGGCAAACCAAACATTCCGCCACAAACTTTTGAATATCTGATTTAAGGCCATCCCAAAAAAATTCCTTCTTAACCCTGTGGTAAGTTTTTAAAAATCCTGAGTGCCCTCCTAAGGGAGAAGTGTGCAATTCCATAAGAATCTTTTGTTTTAGCTGGGAATTCTTACAGAGGTATAAGCGATCTTTGTACCATAACGAATCATTTTTCCAGCTAAATGTATCAGAAGTACTGGAATCTTGTTGTAGCTTTCGAATAAGTGCCCACACTTCTTCGTCATTCTTCCATTCCTCCCTTGCTTCGTTTATCCAATCTGGTTGGATAATAGAAATGGCACACAACAATGCTTCCACATCCTCATCCTTTCTTGAGAGTGCATCTGCCACCACATTTTGCTTCCCTTTTTTGTAGATGATTTCAAAGTCATAACCCAACATCTTTGTGACCCACTTTTGTTGCTCTTCAGAGGATAATCTTTGTTCTAAAAAGTATTTAAGGCTATCATGATCCGTTTTTACCTTGAAGTGTCTTCCCATTAGGTAGGGTCGCCATTTCTTAAGTGCATGGAGTATTGCCAACATTTCCTTCTCATAAATAGCTTTGCTTAAAAACTTTCCCTTGATTGGACGACTTTCAAAAGCAATGGGTCTTTCATCTTGCATTAGAACAGCACCAATTCCATTTCCTGAAGCATCACATTCCACAATAAAGGTTTTTGTGAAGTCCGGTGTAGCTAAGACCGGTGCTTGGCACATTGCCTCTTTAAGATGTTCAAAGGCCTTTGTTGCTTCCGGAGTCCATGAAAATGAATCTTTCTTCAATAATGTTGTTAGAGGTGCTGCTATTCTCCCATAATTCTTAACAAACTTGCGATAATACCCTGTCAACCCAAGAAATCCTCGCAGATGCTTTATGGATGTGGGGATTTTCCATTCCTTAATGGCTTTAATTTTGCTAGGGTCTACCTTAACTCCTTCATGAGATACAATATGACCCAAATATTCCACCTCCTGGACTCCAAAGAAACATTTGGATCTTTTTGCATATAATTGTTTCTCCTCCAATAGTTGTAGCACCCTGTCAACATGTTCAACATGATCCTTCCAAGACTTGCTGTAGATTAGTATATCATCAAAAAATACTAACACAAATTTTCTAAGGAATGGTTTGAAAATTGAATTCATCAAACCTTGAAATGTTGAAGGTGCATTGGTAAGGCCAAAAGGCATGACCAAAAATTCATAATGACCCTCATGAGTTCTAAATGTTGTTTTCGGAATGTCTTCAATCTTCATTCTGATTTGATGATATCCCGAACGAAGATCCAACTTGGTGAAGTAAATTGATCCATGCAATTCATCCAGTAATTCATCAATGACAGGAATGGGGAACTTATCTTTAATAGTGAGCTTGTTGAGCTCCCTATAATTCGGACACATGCGCCATGATCCATCCTTCTTGTGCACCAATACTACTGGAGCTGAGAAAGAACTTTGACTCGGTTGAATTATACCAGCCTCTAGCATTTCTGCAACCATACGTTCAATTTCACTTTTTTGGACATAGGGATATCTGTACGGCCTGATGTTTGGAGGAACACTTCCTGGAATCAGATGAATAGCATGATCATGATCACGCATAGGTGGGAGACCTTTGGGAGTCTCAAATACCTTGGAATGATTGTCCAGGACTTTTTGGAGATCTGGAGAAATAGATGATTCCAATGTGGAAACATCTAGCGAACATAATTGTGCAATTACACCTCTTTGCTCCTTTTTTAGAAGCTTTGTCATGCCATTAGAGCTGATTATCTTTCCTGGTTTCCCTGCAATACCCCTTAATTCAACTTCCTTTCCTTCCGTAGAAAATTTGATGAAAAGTTCTTGAAAATTAAAAGCTATTGTACCCAAGGATTGTAGCCATTGGACTCCTAGTACAACATCAGCACCTCCCATTGGAATGGAAAGCATTGGGCTAGTCAATACATATTCTCCCATGGATAGCTTGATATTATGGCACTTTCCAGAGCAATTTATTGTTCCTCCATTTGCAATCATCACTTGACACTCTGGTGCTGGATATAGGAAGCAATTCAATTCTTTTGCTACCCTACAATGAATAAAATTGTGGGTGCTTCCTGAATCAATCAACACTATTACCTTTTTCTTCTTGATTTGTCCTTCTATCTTGATGGTTTGAGGAGTGGTAATTCCCGCCAATGCATTACAAGATATGGTCGGATTTATTTTTTCTTCATCTAGGCTTTGTTCCTGGAGTATATCTTCTTCTTTTGACCTTTCTTGCTCCTTTTCTTCTTCCTCTTCACAATCTATGTAGAATAATTTCTTCTCAGCACACTTATGACCTTTAGTGTATTTGCTATCACAACTGTAACAAAGCCCTTTTGCTCTTTTTTCTTCCAATTGTTGTGGTGTCAACCTTATAGGTTGTGGAAGACTAGGGGCAACAACACTTCCGTCTTTATAGTTGTGAGTGGTATGCTTCCTGGTTGCCATAATTTTGCTTTCCATTTTTCTTGCTAACCTGAATGCCTTCTCTAATGAATCAGGTTCCCAAAGGCGAACATCATGTTGGATATTATCCTTTAAAGACCCTATGAACACATCAATCCTATGCTCCTCTGGAATATCTTTTACCCTTATGTTCAATTTTTGGAACTCCTCAATGTGCTCCATTATTGAACCCTTTTGTTTGAGACTTATCAATTGGCTAAAAAAAGTGTTGCTTTTTGTATCTTCATAATGTGCTATCAATTCTTCCGTAAAAATTGCCCAAGTGATAAATTGTTTACGAGAGCAAAGCCATTGATACCATACAAACTGATTTGGTTCCAAATATACAGTTGCCATACGTACCTTTTGTGTGTTTTGCACATTATTGAGATCGAAGAATTGCTCCATCTGTAATATCCATGTGGCGGGATCCTTGCCATCAAACTTCCTCATATCGATTTTTGGAATATGGTGATTCTTCGATCCAACATTAGCGTCTATGGAATCATGATTAACATTTCTTTTGTTCTCATCATGAGTTTCCTTTACTACCTTTTCACCATTAGTGACCCTTTCTTGTAGCAACTTCTTCAATTCTTCCATGTCTGTCTTCAAATCTATCTTCAAATATGCCATCGAATCCTCCATCTTAGCTTCCATGCCCTTTATCTTAGATTCCATGCCATTTATCTTAGATTCCACACCACTTATCTTAGCTTCTGTTAGCTTTTGTGAGCGTGACATTTGTTGCACTTGTTCTTGTAATTTTGATATATCATGTAGCATTTCTTCCTCTTCTTCATGAGTCATGCTAGAGCTTTCAGGTTCCTTACTAGGTGTTTGCATTTTCTTTCCTCGGGGCATCAGTTACCGATAATAATGCTTTACTATGCCCTTTGAATTCCGTTAAACCAAGCTTACACAAAAATTTAAAAAAAAAACTACACACCTTTTTTCACTTTATAGAAGCCTGATATTGAATCTGATGTATCTCTGTAATTTCGGATCATCCAGTTCTGAAATTTCTACCTGTAGTAGCCTTCTGCGTCCTCTTTCCAATGCCACAAGTCTGAGCCAAATTGGATTCTCCAAGGAAGAGTTATGTGAAATCTCCCACAGTGACTTGCTTTTAGACTAGTTCAGTAGAGGGAACTTGTACGACGTGCCACGAGTCACTGTTTCAACCTTTGAATTTGAAACACAAACACACAAAACTACAGTCCGTCCTCTTTTTTTACCTTCTTACGAAATTTCAATCCGATCCCCAGAGAGAAAGTTATGACGATTTTCCCCAGGTCACCTGTTTTGAATGTAATTCAGGAGTCTGCAAAAAGACCAACTTCCTCAGATCATATCTCCGTAAATATCGCGCGAAAAGCTCTGAAATTTGGACCCAAGGTTCAGCGCGATTTCTTCTCAAATGGGTTTTTTTTGCGACTTCTGAAACGTCACAGAAAAAGAGTTATAGCGAAAATTCCACGATGACCTGTTTGGAGCAGCGAAACCCTAGAATCCAAAGCTCTGATACCAAATGTTATGAAACCAGCTCACAAAAAGATAAAAAGAGAGATCCACGCCTTAGAATTCAGCCTCTTCGAGGGGGCAACCTCCTTTACATTACATAAATGAACAATTCTTGGATGATACAAATGACAAAACCTCCTTTCTATATATAGGAGTCTAAGGAGTCACAATATAATCCAGCCGACCTAACAATAATAATATAAAGCCACAAAAATAACAATAGAGGGATTCTATGGGGCACAGAAATAACAATATGGGGGTAATAGGGGCACAACAATATAAATAAGGGGTATAACTACAATAGTAATGGGGTAATCACTAGTATTATAGGGACCCAACATGTTTCATTGTAGTTAAATCTTACTCGCATTGAAATTAAGTTTGATTGATTTAGATTGAGATTAAAATTGTTTATTTGCATTTTGTACTTAATTCAGAAATATGAATTTGATATTAATTTAGGTTAGATGCTCTAATCCTACCTTACTTGCGCTTGCATCTCTAAGTCTTATTACCCCATGATTGATAATTTAATGTTGGAATTATTACACATATAATTTCCCCAACAGATTGTCTTTGCAAATTCAGATCAACAAATGATCGAGTTGGTTTATGAACAGATGGGAACCATGCTAAGCTAGCTTAAGGACATTATTGAGCTGAGAGATGTAAAATTTTGTGACTATATTCTACATAGAGGTGGAAGAATGGTGGGTGAAGAAAAATTTCCACTTGATGCCTTAGCATATTCCCTTACACCAAAATTATTTTCTACATCATGGTTGGAAACATCGTGGGGTGAAGAGAAATCCAACATGGATCCAAAGGCTGAAAGTGATTACATGTAAGCAGTAGACAAGCTTGTCCCTAATGAGGAGTGTGATATCATACAACAACAATTGAGCAGAGTCATCAATATTCAAAGACTATAGTTGTGCCCATTAAACTAGAGATTTGAAGAAGATGACTTCTCTTAGTGGTGGAACATGTATGGTGGTTTTTCCCTACAATTGTAGTGTTTAGTGAAATGGGGGCTTTCATGGGTTGTGAACACTTGAAACAGTTTACCAGGTACAAAATCCCATTGCAATAGAAGAGGTTGAGGTGAAGAATTAAGCTAAGAACAAGTAGAATTTGTATAATGGACAACTCCTAAATCTCTCTAGGTTTTATGTTTTGCAAATTTAAGTTTATATTGGGACAACTAAGTGGTAAGACCATATCCAAGCATATTGAGGCTACCAAAATATTTAAGGGAGGTAAGCATTATGCTGATTCTCAAAGATGTACATCTGGGATGGTAACTTGCATTAGAAAGGGCTTGAATCATAGCCATACTCACATTGAGGTCAACTAGGTACCTAGTTGATGTGGTGCAATAGTCTATGCATAGATTGTTCATGCTAACAACTTGTAAGGGATGTGTAGCGTATTGTGTTTTTTCTGCTGCTAATGTTGATCCTATTATGGACAAGTTTAAATTGTTTAGCTTCCCATGTCTTATGGAAAATATAGGAAATGCAGTCATCTTCTCATGAAAGCAGTGATGGGAGTGGTCCAATTGATGAAATATTTGGAAGTCCATTACTATCATCAGCCTCTACTAACTCTGATGATACCTCTGACAGTCCACATATTCCCCCCCAGATTAGAGACAAGTATCAAGTCAATGTGCCACCATTTAAGATGAAAATGGGCCATGATCAACTGGGAATGAATAGAAGTAAGGATTATAAGGATGGCAAGGTTGAAGACTTTGAACTACTGTTTGTGGAAGGGTTGCATGTGCCAGTAATGCATATTTATTGTTTCTCACCTTTTGGAAATGGAAGATCCTCAGATAACGAGTTCCATTCAAAGGAGTCTTCCCCAATTACAGCTATAAAGAAAGATTGTGGATTAAGTCAGCTAGATTTGTCTAAGGTGGAAAATGATCGATGTACCCATGAGATTATTAACAATGACCAACTCAGAGAGAACAATGCAGTTTGTTCTATTACAGATTTGAAGACAAAATTCTTAAGATCAAAAGATACTTCTACAAAATCTACTATTATGGTTGAGAATGTGCTTGATACATCTTATTGCAATGGGCATCAAAGAAAAAGGGGCAAGGTTGGCTGGAGGACGGTCAAGAAGATGAAACTTGGTTTTTTGGACTCAAACAAGCACTGTATTGACTCCAATTTCTAGGTTCAGCAGCAAGGAACACATAATACAGGGGAAAATGCAAGTTTGAGAAGTTACATGATAGTGCCTGGTAGGAAAAGTGCATCGTGGAGTAAAAGTGAGGAAGATTTATTCATACTTGGGTTGTATATCTATGGGAAAAATCTTAAAGTTGTGAAAATATTTGTGGAAACCAAAGAAATGGGAGATGTATTATCACACTATTACAGGAAGTTCTTCAAGACAGATTCATATTGCAGATGGGAAAAATCTAGAAGGACAAGAAGAAGAAAGTGTATCCAAGGGAAGCACATTTTCTCTGGATGGCGGCAACAGGAATTGTTGACACGACTAATTCCTCACATACTTGAGCATTTGAAACATGAGATCCCAGAGGTAATTTTTCTTCTCAAAAGATCAATTAGATGTGTAAATGTAAAAATGGCATGTTGTTAACCATACATCAATGGAGTGTTGATATGAAATTTTAATGTCTCTTACACCAAATTAGTGCTATAAGGGTGAAAATAAAGTTTTCATTTGCGATGGGATGATACATCTTGTAACTGACACATGAACTAAATATCATAATCCATCTTGACCAGATTGATATTTTTGTTTCACGATATATAAATAACCTAAATGCCAAATTATCCTATTAGTAGAAAATTGTGAACAACATTCGCAAAAGTGAACTCAATTCTTCAAGTAACAACCATCGGTTTTTGAGATCTGGGATATGAACTCTAAGGGTTTTTCTGTGGTTGATAGTTAAGTGACTTCCTTGTTCAGGCACATGCTTCTCCCTTGTATGTTTCCCAAGAAGTTGTAAAGGGATGCTTTTGTTTACTCTTGCCAGGATCAGGTTGCTTCCTTGTATGAAAGCCTGGGATTTGTAAAGGGAAGCTCATTGGTATCTCCCCTGTTTTGTCTCATGGGGATTTGTTGTTCGTGGAAATCTGGTTTTAGATTTTGGGCTGAGTGTTTTAGCATTTTAGCCCTTGATCATTGTTTGTGGTGACAGTCTATCAGCCGTATTCTTTTTCATAATATGTTTGACAATCAATTTTTAACTCAATAGAATTATGAAGCATATTTCAAAAGAAAAATCTTTTGGTTATGAATTTTTTAGCCTTACTCCTATTATGATAGTTTGAATGTTCTTATAAGTATAGGGTCTAACAGAATTTTCTGATAAATAGGTAACAAATGCATTTAATGATGGAAGAGTTTCTATGGAAGAGTTTGTTACAAAGCTGAAAACATTAGCAAGACCAAATGTACTTGTTCAAGCTATGGGAATTGGCAAAGGCAAGGAATATCTTACTGCAGTTCTCATAGAGCCAGCAAAGACAAACCAAGTTAGCTCTTCTTGTCATGAAATTCCTATGGGCAGGGCATGTTCCACCCTTTCTACTGAAGAGATTATTAAGTTCCTAACTAGAGATTTTAGGCTTAGCAAAGCTTGAGCAGATGACTTATTTTGGGAGGCAATGTGGCCTCGTCTCTTAGAAAGGGGATGGAATTATGAGAAACCTAACAAGGCTGTCTTTGGATTAAGGCAGCCTTTAGTTTTTCTGATCCCTGGTGTACATAAGTTTTCAAGAAGAGATCTAACGAAAGGAATTCATTTTTTTTATTATGTTAGTGAGGTGTTAAGTAGGGTAGCCTCAGATCCAAGACTGCTTGAACTAGACACACATGAAATAACTGGGGTTGAAGTGAAGCCAAAATGTCTCCAGGCTTCTAAGAATGCAGATGAAGAAAATGGGCATGCGGATCATCCACATTTCTATCTTCAACCTAGATTTAACACACAGGTTTCATCCTTGGCATTTACAATAGTTGACACTAGTCTAACATCACAAGGAGTAGGACCATCTAGGATATGAGAGAGAGTGACTTTTCCTCTGGATGATGGCTCAGATAGGTCTAAAAATGTGTCATGGGAAACAAAAGATACAGACAACTTAGAATTATTGCCATCTCAAGGGGATTCATTGAACTATAATTCTGAAGAGTCAATGATTTGTAGTTGATCATGAGAGCTCGGGTGAGAAGAATAAGAAATTTGGATTGTGCAAGGTGAAAGCTTAGGATTCATTGAATTGTGATTCTGAAGAGTCAACCCAAGTTGTAGTTGATCATGAAAGCTCAGCTGAGAGGAATGAAATTTTTGGATCATGCAAGGTATCAACCCCCAATCAATGGGATTGTCTACCCTCTCCCTTGAAGTAGAGGAAACTAACTACCTGTATAAATGATAAAGAGGATATAAAAGTTGCTAATTTCATAGAATCTAGTGAGTCAAAAGATCAAACAACAATGTTGAATCTTTAGGGTTTAGGGTTGATGCAAGTTTCACATACAAGAAGTAAGGCCTATATCATATTCCATTACTGGACATGTGATATTGAGGAAGAACTGTGAATCTGGTACATAAAAAACACCCAAGAGAATGATCCAATGTGTCAAGGGAGACCAATATTTAGATAATTACCCTATATGTGTCCTATGTGGTATTTGATCTACCACATGTTTAATTTAACCATCTACTTCCATAAGTCCATCAAAATAACTATTTTTTACTTCATGACATGAGTGATTCAGAAGCTCAATATTAGTAGATGAGAAACATCAATAGAGAATTTATAGGTGCATTATTTCTTCTTATATTGTATTGTAGATTTCTTATCTGTTGAATCATAGTTAACCAATATTCTTTATGTCATGGTAGTCTTCATCTCTGAGGTAAGTTAGGTCTTCATGCCTATGAAGATAACTTATATGTGGTTATCATGCAACATTACTCCTAGATATTGACATACAATAGGCTTAGTTATAATTAATACTTAATAGTAAATAGTAAATACTATGTTTAAATCTACAAGCCTTTGAAGAAATTCAAAACAAAACTGCTTGCACGTATCTGTTAAACATGGTCAACTGTATTACCATGTCAACTTCTTTTAGGTGACATGGTGACAGGTATTTTAGCTCCATATATTGCTACAGGTGACATGGTCAACTGCTTGCACGTATCTGTTAAAAATTGCCTCTGTTAGTTCCTATATATGGAATACAGTGCCAATGACCTTATCATCCTATAAAAATATCTACTTTTTCCTCCTATGTATGTTTATCTCCCTCTGATCTATTTGAGCACTGTTACCTTGACTTTGGTACAAATTATCATTATCAATCTGTGTAATGCATGCCCAAACTTGAACCTGCTCAATGCCATCTGTGATGACCGCTTGATGGCATTTATTAAGGGATTGTGATCATGCTTCATCTCTCCTTTGATATTCTAGATGACACCCGATCTAGTGATAGTTTTATCTGAAATTTGAGATGGTCTTTGTCAAACATTGTTCAAGTTCCATATAAATTGCCTCATTCAATCATCAATTGTCTATGGATCTCATGCAATGGTTTCTCAATTTTTTCTAGTTGAGACATCTTAGCTTTGGACTCAGAGCTAGAGATGATGGGACATCTCAATGTATGACTCAATGTTGGAGCTGGTATGTTGAGGACTTGGAGCATTCTTGTTATGGCCTTGGGAGGCCTGAGGTGCACCATTTTGATAAGTAGGTTTTTTCTAAAAAATGGAGGCAATGACAAGAAAGGACGTCTAGATACTCTATTTCTTTGTCGTTTCCCAATTGTTTTATGATGGTTCTCTAGTAGGATTTTCTAATCTGAAGGAATTTGGGTGATGTGATTAGATGGGCATCTATTGTGAGCCTTCATCGTGAGAGTTAAACCAAATCCAAGACTTGTGTTGATGTTGCAATGAGGGAATGATTTCCATGTTTTCCTTCTCAGTGAAATGGATGGTGCAAAATGTTCATTTTTTAAGTGAGGTTGAATAAGATCCTAGGGATCCCTCTGGAACTAAAACTTGGCACCCAAAATTTCCTTGAGGATATAGATGCTAATGTTATCATAAGAAGTTGTAGATAGTGTGGTCCTTTTCTATCTGAAGTGTTGATTTATAACATTATTGTTGTGTGTTGTCTCTTGTACCGCTTTTGTGTACCCCTTATAATATTTTGTCGAACTGGAGCCCTATGGGCTGGAGTTTCAAAGGATCTCTAGACCCAACGACATGTTTTTAAAGTAATCTTATTACCTTCAGGATACAAGGATCTGAGCATTAAAGATACTTACATTTTTGTACTTGAATTTTTTGAATGTAGTCATTTCTTGTTGGTTCCACCTCACCTTTGAATATACCTGTAACCATGTCACATGTAGAAATATTGAGCTTCCTTTTCCATTCTTCTCTGTATGTTTGGTAGTTACTTTCCCTTTCTAGGAGTCCTTTCCCTTAGATTCAATATCCATATTTCTTAACCAAATTTGTGATAACCCAACAAATTATCCAACTTCAGTTGGATCTCAACAAACTCATATGAGCTCATTAGAACTTCCACGGATGTATAGTGAAAATGCATTGATTAGAGAAGAAAGTGTAGAAGATATTTCTTTAAACATAGGACAATTAATTGTAGAAGAAGAGAAGGAAATGGGAGATGTAAGATGGAAACATTATTGTGATTACATTCGTTTAGTAGGAGAGGCATTATGCTTCCTCTGCATTTTACTATCAAAATGAACTTTTATTGTTGGCCAAATATCATCAAACTATTGTCTTGCATCAACAATCCTAAATTAAAATATTGATAGTGATCTTTCTGATAGGAACATATGCAAGTGTTTCACTATGTAGTGGAGCTTTTGCCTATGCAAGGGCTCAATTTATTGTGTTGTTTAGCTTGTGATCTTCAAAGGCCTTTTTCCATAGAATGATCAATTCAATATTCATTGTTCAAGGCACCCATGGCCTTTTTTCATACCACGCCTATGAGAAGATTTCTAATCCTGGTGAGAAAATATTCCCCTGGATGATTCTGTTCAAGAAATTTCAAATTTGGGGCTTGAAACCTTTTACTTGGTTTTAACAAAAAGCATTATTTTTTTGCAGCCATCTTCAAAGATGAGTTTTATAGATGTAGATATATCTTGGGTCTACAACTTTTCTTTATAAGGAGTTTGTGATCCCATAAGAATGATATTAATCATATCATTCATGACATAGAAAGTTTTGGTGGTTGCTATTCTAATGGTCTTTATCACTAGATGGATCCAAGTAATGTTCCTTCGGCTTATGTACATCTTTCGCATTTGAAAATTCTACATATGTTAATACTTTGTCTCTCTGTTTGTCAATATGAGCACATATATCATCTAGCTTCAGCAATTGCATTAACAAGGATATATGGTACTACTAAAGAACCGATAATGAACAATGTTGTTGTAACAACATTAGGTTTAGTGAGAATGTACATAGGTGATGGAATATAACTTCCAAGAAATTTTGACAAAGTTATTTCATTAGGGAATTAAATTCTCCATCCTGTAATTTTTTACCTCATCATTCACACAAAGAATATTGATTCAAATTTTAGAATTATGTTCTACAGTTAACTTTTTCTCCTTGAAATGTCTTGTCCATTTCTTTCATGGTTGCCAGACCTTTGAGTTTATTTTTTCCCATCTCTAGGAATCTATTAAACAAAAAATTGATGACTCCTATACTAAATATTACAACCATTCACTTGTCAAATCCATTTCAAATCATACAAGTTGACTCAATGTTATGAATTGGATGAGTCATCAATCCATATTTTTCACACTAAGTGCAGAATGAAGGATCACATATTGGGACACTGATGGACATGAAATACACACTTAAAATTTTGACTAGGAGATAGTACTATCTCTTGATTGGATAATGATTTAGTGAGGGATAATCAATCTCTCCTTGGTGCACTGTTGAGGTCAATGGTTCATCTCATAGTTTTCTTCACATTTCAATGCCTTTGATTGGTAATTCATTCTCATGATGTTATAGAGTATGCCACATCTTCATGGTGTTACTTTGGTATGCTTGTTCATATAAATATTTTAAATCCTAATTCATTCTAGTATGAAGATGATAGAAAATGTTTCAACCCTTATGACATGGCTTATGTTTACATAGCATTTTATAGAAGCAGTCTTCTCACACTTGAACCCAAATCTATTATCCAACATTTATGAAGTATTGGTACATTGACACACTTTGTCATGTGGCTCTGATATTTTATATATGGATTTCACTTTGATTGGTTGATGTCGCATGGAAAGTAATGGCCAAGCATATTTGGTAAGAATAAAGTAAGCTTGCTACCTTGTTTCAGGAAAATTAGAAACAACCTTCTTGTTATATTGGAAATGTTGTCCAAGCTTTCAAGTTGTAAACCATGGTTCCATATCTTCAACTAAGGTAGCATTACACTTGTTGGTATATTCATAGAAGCTATTATTGAGGTCCTTACAAGACGCTAGTCATAAAAATGAGTATTTCTAGATATACAAGGCTAAAAACCCTTGCTGGTGTTGTAGCAAGATTTTGCACAATTTTCTTTTGAAGATTTCCTTCAGGAAATTCCAGTGAGGAACCAAAATTAGAGGTTAAATAATGTTTCTAGGTCCTGTTCCATTCAATGCAAATTTTATCAAGAAACTAAGCTCATTTAAGATAAGTGGCAATGACAATGTATGCTACAATCATACCACTGTTTCTTCTAATATTAAGCTTGTGTTCCTCGATGTGATAGATTTGAATTTCCTGTGGTGCTTTCCGGTTCATTAGTTTCAGAATTCCCTACTTATTTACTAGATTCCCTTGAGTCTAGAGATTCATATCATCATAGTATTGATCATCATGGACCAACAAGATCGTTGTTGGGGTTGCTCTTTCACTTTCTTCAATTGTTGCCCAATAATATTTTGTGTTGTCTTATCAAGATGTTGTTTCGAAATATGGACAAATATGTGTTATAATTTAATCTTCCAAAAAGGCTTGTTCTTGCATAGAAACATGGTGAATACTTATAGTTGTTTACTTGATCTAATATTATGGTAACATTCAGCTATTGGATTAGGCGATAATAACCACATTCTTATCATGAACAAGTTTGGCTCTCCAATGGTTGATTGGGTTTATTGCGAAGCAGGACCCTCAAACCTTTCAAGAAAAAAAAAAGATGTCAAGAACATCTCTTTCTTATCAAGGTACTACAGCTAGCAAACAAATGGCCATTCTGTCAAGGTTATAGGTGAAACAGGCATGTATAAGGAGAAGAAATCTAATAGCATATGTTATAGCGATCCCATGAAATGAAAGTTTACAAGGATAGTAGTTGAAGTTGAAAAGAAAAGGTTACGTAAAATCCCTGGGCCAAACCATGTAGGGAAAGGAACTGAGGATATTTTCGACTTACTTGAGATGGAGAATGATGAAAGATATAAGTCTATTAACAATAGTTTGGCATGAAACAGAAATGTGATTATTGGAATTTCCAACAGGACCTTCATCATAAAAAATGATGATATACGGGAATGAAATGACTTGGTGGTAGTTCTAGAGTCTAGGATTTACTACAATGTGTCAATTTTTCTAATCGCAGAAATGGTTGATATTTAAATTTTTAACTAGGACTCTTTGAAAGAAAAAATGTTGATTTCAAATATATAGTAATATATGGAGATGCTAAAAGTAGTGTTTAATAAAAGCATAGAGCAGCCTACTGCTCCAAATTTGGATGAAATGTAGAATGCATGCCTGAACTAAATGAAATACCAATTATGCCTCCAAAATTTTCATTTAATTTGAAAAGATTTCTTTCACTCACTCATAACCGAGGGAATCAATTGGGTCTTCTTGGAAATTACATGTGTGTCATCCTCAAGATTGAGCCTAGATTTTTCAGGTGGAGTAGTGTTGAATTCCAAAAGTTTGAGAGCTCATGGACTACAAGAGTGGGAAAACTAAATATTTCAGCCTATCAAGCCTCTAAACTCAACAGAACAAAGATGTTGTTTTGAATGGAAAAATCTTGCTACGGAAATTATCTTCAAAGTGGCTTGAATGATATCACATGAGGGTGAATGTCATGTTTGAATCATATGGGGTGTTTGTGGCTATCCATCCATTTATACTGTTAATTATAGGGATTATCTTCCTTGGTGTCCTATCTGTATGGTTGGTAAGAAAGAAGGATGAAACAAACTTGGAGAAACTATGGGTGGAGCATAATTCCCTGTTCGTGGAGGAGATACAACCTTGAAATTTCCAAATTCCTCAAAATGAAGAGACTTCATGCATGGATGTTGATGAGCTAAATGTCAAGAAAATGGTGGATGCAAGCTCAGAGTAGGTGATGGAGAATATTAATAATGAAACTGATATATATGGAGTCACTACTAGGTATGGCCTAATATCCCATCAAAAAAACTAACAATCCATTGAACTGCAAAGTTATTTGATTCACTTTTTGGAAGCTAGAATAAAGGGGAATTGGGTGATTTCCATGGCTACAATACCAGATCCCAATCTTGTAACTTAGAAAGCTTCAAGCTATTTGATGTTGAGCACCAGCATGGGTCTTTTATTCATAGTAGATGGAACTACAGGCATTAAACCATGTATCTCAACTTTTGGAGGAGACCAAATATAATTCCTTATGCAAAATGGTCAAACTAGAAGAAGGGTTCATATGATATTGTTTTCTTCACTTTTCTTTGAAATTAATGTATGTGTCTTCCTATTTTTGTTCTTAATGTCATTGTTGAGGGCTAGTTTGTCATATGCAGTCACTTTGGAATGCTTTCTTTTCTCATGGATCTCTCTATAATTATTTTGGGTCTGACTAAGGAGCCTATGTGTGTTCTCCTCCGAGATACTCTATGTTCGTGTTTGTATAATTACAGTGCATCTACCTTGGTAATTTTACTAAAAACATTGAATTCCAAAAGTGGGAATCACAATGTTTTTAGTTTAATTTTGTGCTTGTATAACATTCTAGCACGGTTTTCCTACCTTATTTCACTATCTTATTGTCTTTGAATTCTTGTTACATTGGCCAAAAAAGTTCTTGATATCTTTGTCTAGGAAGACCCCTCTAAAATATTTCTTGATAGTAAAGGTGCATAGATTCGATTTATTTTCCTCATAAGTGTCACAAAAAAGTTGGATATTTCTAACCTATCATAACATAACATAGGCTATGTTTTAGCTATCATAAATATTTTATTAAAGGGGATTATTTTTGTGATGAAACATTTATAATATTCGGCACTATTGTTGGGGCTGCATTCCTTTTGGTCCTTATTTGTGTTCATTAGATGAATGACCTGAGATTCAAGGAGCTCGATAAATTATGACAAAGGAGATCATATAGTGGTAATATATGTGAGGAAGGTTCTTTTAACAAACTCCATCTTGATGATCATCATACATTATGAAGTAGATAATCAATTGTTGAAATCTCTTATGAGAGAGCATTCAAATCAATTGCTGCAAATCTATGGATGACATTTTTGAGGTATTATGGGAGAATGTTCAACTTAAATGGTATATTACCAACCATATCGGAAAGTTTTGCATGGTGGCATATTGACATGTTTTGCATGGTGGCAATGTCATAATTTGCACTATTTCTTGATAAGATACTATTATTTTTTTGAAAATTCCATTGGATATGTTGGATAACAGATGCTTCTACTTATATCATTCATCAACACCCCCTTTTAAAATATTTTTCATTGCTACCACTCCCCAAATATAGAAATTTTAATTTAGCACTACATTTGCATATGCAAATGATATATTTTTAAGCTTTCCTTGATTTGGGATATATATCATTCTGCACTATTAAAGTTACGTCAATTGTAGATTAGGTTAGGAAAAAACCAATGGACTTTTTTGGGTTACTCTCCTAACACTTTTTGTGGTCCAAACACTTTAGGTATCAATATTTGCATACTTTTGTTTTTGGGGATGATGGTATTCCACTGGAAATACAAATATAGACTAAATAAATGCATCAACAAGCTGAGTTTGGAGTTGTTGCACATTGGAGGTACAAGGAGGGTGAAGAAACACACTCTTCCTTCATTGTTCAGATGGTCGAGTGGGAATGATGGGTGCTAATGTGGAATAGTGAGATTATGGACACTAAACTACGATTATCTCCCTAGGATGCAGACATGAGACCACCTAGCCCTTTCCCTTCCCATAAAGATGGTTACCCACATATGGATAAATTCTACAACCCACCATGTGGCACAAATGATAGTCTCCTTCTAATTATGTTGGAAGATGATAAAGTGAGCATGGTATTCTTAAAAACACCATATTATGATGTAGTTTCTTTGTAATATGCTTGTTTTGAAATTCATTTGCTAATATTTTACACAATTTTTTATACATGTTCAAAATTTCTACCATCGTATTAATTTGATGAATAAATGATTGCTTATTGTTGTTAAATATATGATTTTGCAAGAACTACCTCGAAATTCAATTGTGAGGGATTTTCTAGACAAAATAACTTATGGGAGTTCACTTTTACATTTTATTCTTTGTCAATACAAGAAGAGTTGAGGCCAAGAGTGAATCACAAAATTATTAGCGATCCTTGTCAGAAGCTGAAAATGGGTGATTTAGTTGAATTGACCCTTTCAATATCACATACATTTTTGATTTAATACATGAAAGAAATAAGTCAAATGTTTTGGAAAGGTAGATGAATTCCAGGATGAAACAAGCCATATGTTAGGAAAATATTCACAATTTGTAGCTATGACATCACTTATGTAGCAACTGACTAATTTCTTTTGGAGTGAATTAGAAAGAATCATTACTAAAAGATTTACCTTGTTGAATTCCAGTCAACAACAAGGTTCAATGTCATTGCACCAATATGATTGTTATGATATTAACACGTCACTTATGGAAATTGAAACTAGATGGGAAGGATAACAATAATTCCTCACAACCACCAGATATAAACCCAATAGATAACTTTCTTTGTGGAGATTATAATTAATATCATGATGACCACAATTTTTTTTGTAGAAAATTCATTCTACTCTTTGAATAATTTAAAGCACATTATTTTAACAAGACTAGGAGATAGGTATGGATAACTAGGAAAGGAAGGTTTGGGATTGTCTGGGCTATTTTGATTCTCATATTTCTATTTCACTTCTTTAGAGAAAATTATATATTCAAATATGAACTCAATTCAAATCAAACTAAAATAGAGAAGCCTAATTATGAAGATGTTTCTCTCTCCAGTACCTTGCAATGATGTTATTTGTTTTTTAATTATACTTGAATTTCACTGATAATAACCTGGATTTATATATTTCTTTTAACACCAAATTGACATCATTTTAAACATACAAATATCCCATTAAGTATAACCTAAATATGGTTCAAAGAATGTCAACTTTAGCCCATGCATGTGGCAGAGTAATTTCTGAGTTGTGAAGTTTTATTAGAGGCATTATTTGTTTGTTTGTTTTGGTTAGAAAAAGGGTCTTCTCTTGGTTTTATGTGACTTCCAATTTATCATTTGTAACATGTTGAGAAATGGAAAATAATAATATGTGACATTTATCTTGCAGAAACTGTTTTTGAATGAAAGGATGTAGAATTTAACCAACCTATAGTTTGCTTTGGTAAAGGCAGAAGAACATCTTAAAAAGATGCCTACGAATACACCATATACATAGTTTGAACACAAGTAATATATGGATTTTTCTTTTGCAGATATGTTATTTTTCTACCCAAGATATCACAACAAGAAAAATATTAATATTGTAGGAATTGTTTGAGGACCTCGTTAAGGTTGATTTTCTTGACGTCCTACTTGATTAATACCTTCTCATGATAGGAAGACTTTAAGTATGAATTAATATGTTCCTAAAAAAATAAGATTTAAAGTTTATAGATATAAAATATAAAAACAAATTTCAATGCCTTCATTTGATTGTTACTTGACTCTGGTGTAGGCAGGATACATGAAATGGGATTGGAAAAAGGACTGTGAGACAATGCAGAGCGTGTCTTGGATATGATTCATTTGTTGTTGGAGATCCTTCAAGAACCTTTTCCATCGAATTTGGAAATGGTTCTAGTAGGGATTCCTATGGTTTTTAATGTTGTGATTCTTTCAGCTCATTGTTATTTTTGGAAAGAAAATGTTTTAGGAATTCTAGACAAGACACTAGTGGATAGGTAAACAAATTTCTTATAATTTCAATGTTCATTCCATGATATCATCTCTTTATTGTTTGATTTTAATTTTAATGTTTTTTTTATTTTGTTGTCTTTTAACTGTGAAATTTAAAATTCTTGGTATCATGTCCATTTAAAAAGCATCAGAAGATTGAACATGAGTTTAGTTATTACAAGATATTAATTGAAATCATTTTAGTTGTTTTGTGTTAAAATATTTTCATGACTATTAGAAAAGTTTACTTTCATGTTGTTATTTGAGCACATGTTGTCTATATACTTGACCAAGTTCACATGTTAGAGAATGAAATTTTGTTGCCAATAAAATGACAAGGGTTAGACATCACACCTCTAATTATTTGTTTTAACAAGTTATCTACAACTTGAGATTTTTAACATGTAACTTAGTTGACGTGATTGTGCCTAACATTTCTCTGAAGGTTCAATATAGCTCAGTTACTAAGGTGTTATTTGATACAATGATGTTTTATTTTCATTGTTTATACAGGTCATATGTCCACATAATATCCACTATCCATAACTGAACAAAACTTGTTCGAGTTTCTTTCTTTTATGGGGGGAAATGGAATTGACATTGCTGATGTTGAGGTATATGTCATATAAATATTGTATAGTCTACTTTATTTTATATTCAAGTATTCATCGTCTTTCATGTTTTATACTCCACATTGTATCTTCTTTCATTTTCAGGAGAGCAACTCAATATTGATGGTAAGAAGCGGGAATTGAAGAAAGAGGAGAACAATAACACTGGGGCAACAAATGAAAAGTGAGAGAGAGAAGAGAATCAGTCTAGTGATACCCTTAGAGCCAATATTTTGCATAAGATACGTACATAGAGATTGATGGTCAAGTATTCAGAGTCGGTAAATTCACTTGCAAATCTTTGGCAACACAGTGATAATGTTCGGAAATGTTGAAACAATATTTCATGTGTAAATTGTAATCCAGCTGATATTATGTTGGAAACTCATTTTGAAATACTTGATTTTTTATATACTAAAATTTATGTGGTTGAAATTATTGTTATTTGCACTATATATATATATATATATATATATATATATATAACTTTGCGTTATCATATTAGATAAACATGTACATTGTATGGCAATTTGTTTTTTAATTTAGTCACAAAATCATACTAATTAATTATGTTGATTAATAATGAACACATAAATTCAATCTAAAACTACTAAATTACTAGTTTATATCTATTAATGATGAGCACAAATAAAATGAATATATGGCTAAATTAGTCATTTATAATGATTATGAATGAAATTAAATGAAGTGAATATAAACTAGTAAATTAGTCATTTATATAAGGAATATGAAAATACCAAAAAAATTAAGTGACTACTGCAAATGATAAATCTTTTATTAAAATAATTACTAAGTTTTGGATATATATGATTATTAGTAGCAAATTTACAGTGTCTTATAACATGACTAAAATTTAGTCATATTTCTTTGGTCATTAATTAGTTTCAAATTATGGATACAATTTGCATATATGTGACTATTAGTAGTGAATTTACGGTATCTTATAACATGACCAACATTTTAGTCATATTTATTTGGTCATTAATTGGTTTTCTCGGGATTCATATAGTAATATATTTTGTTGTATATTTGGTTATTAATTGCGGAAATTAATAACTAAACCAATGACTAAATTAATGACCAAATTAATGACTAAATATACTACTAGATGATAAAATCGAGACAACCAATTAAGGACTAAGCTAAAAATGAATAAAAGTTGGTTGTGTTATAAGATACTGTAAATTAGCTACTATTGGTCGCAGACAAAAAATGGTCTTTAATATGTGAATTTTAGCATTTTTTTAGTAACCAATTAGTCATTTTGTACTAGTGATTGTTTTAGACATCTACATCAAATTATACTTGATTCATTCAAATGGAAAATGCAGACCACATTTTGTAATATGCAATTTTAATAGATTCATTTTAAATAAGTCAAGACAAAACAACTTTAAACAAAACCTAAGAATCATCTACTGGCATTATAGGAATAATTGAATACAAAATTTACCAACTAAATACAAATTTACTTTCATTGCACTACATATTCATGAACTTAAATATGTAAAACCAAGTATTAAGCATCAAACCATACAACAATTGTACCATGAAAAATGTACATAAACTCTGACATTAGCATGTATTAAATGCAAATTTACTTTCATTGCACTACATATTCATGAACTTAAATATTTAAAACGAAATTTTAAGAATCAAACCATACATCAATTGTACCATGCAAAATGTACATAAACTCCAAAATTAGCATGTGTTAAATGCAAATTTACTTTCATTGCACTACATATTCATGAACTTAAATATGTAAAACCAAGTTTTAAGCATCAAACTATATATCAATTGTACCATGCAAAATGTACATAAACTCCAAAATTATCATGTATTAAATCATAATAAAGAGTTCAACATTTAAAATATGTACAAAATTTAAAATATATAATAAAACGTTGTCAAATAATAAGTTGCATCAACTCATAATACACAGTTTTACTTTAAATATTTCCAAAATTTATATCATGATAAAAGTAAATAAACGTTAAATACTGTCAAATAAAAAGTTGCATCAATTTAGACAATCTCACTCTAATATATGATCTATCAAGCTCCTGGTGCTCTCCTCTGAATCATGGGTGCCCTGCAAAACATGTGTAATTGCATATATACATAAGATTATGTACTTTAAAATTAAATGAGCATGTAAGATCATAATTTTTTTTATCAAAAATTTCAAATTCCATGCAATACATCATGATGTTCACCCTCCATTATGCACCTTTAGCGTTCATCTTACATTGCACCATCCTGGATGCCCTGTACAATACATGTACATGTATATATTAGAAATTTTAAATTGCATGTATGAAAATTCATAAACTCACAATATTAAAACAATTGTTACATGAATTTTTCAAATTGTTTAGATGATCCTATCCCCATTGTTGAATCCATCGCTAAAGTCACTGGACAATGGAGATCTCCCCAAACCTAAAACTACAAAAATTAAAATTGTAAGATTAATCTATAAATAATTTTTTAATGAAACTTTCACTTGAATTTATAACAAAACATAAGTGAAATATTCAATACTTGTGGCACATCTCCTAATAGGGAGGAAGAGGGTGGTGCTATGTCCAAAAGATTGGTTAGAACCAGAATATATTAACATTTAATTATTTCTTTTAAAAATATGCCAGATCACAATATTCTGAGATAATATAAGTAGAATAATAACTGTAACAACATGAACTCTCTAGAAAAACTAACATCTCTCAAAATATCTTCATTGGAACCTGAATCGAGAACTGTGACATTTTAAAAAATTTCATTTAGCAAACGAGTTTATTGCAAATGGTGAGCATATGATACATTTTTGCTAGATTATATCTAAAAAAATAACAAAATGTATGTGAATCAACATTAACACATACATTACGAATTACATTAAAATATCAACCCTGAACATTGACACATATTGATCCCATACCCTCTTCTTCATGAACAATTTCATCTTGCCAACCATTACAGCAAGCCTTTGCATCTGATTTAAGTTCTTCAGTATTCATATTATCGATCTCCTCATCTGTTTTATATACAAAACTTGCATGTGAATTAGCTCATTCTCTTTGTTGATTTAGACCAATACCAATTCCAGTCAATGCATTTTGTATGTTATCTATAATTTCATCCCTTGCTTATCGAATAATTTGAGGAGTGGGATCCATCTCTGACCGCAATGTTACCAGATGAGGAGGTTGGCGTACCAAAGGTTTCTGAGGGTGAGGCAATTTAGCATCACGTAATGCACCCTTATGATTATATAATTAAGCTTTCCTAGTACTGCAATATTCGAATTTAAGGTCATTGTAATCGGTTTTCATACCAAAAACAAATTCTACATAAAATAATTTTGAAAAATAAATTGGAACCTCATCATTGCATGGAATATTTTCATACACTACAAAGAACCTATCATACAAATGGCAAGCTATATTAGGGTGCTTGAAATATTACACCTTCAACATTTTTCTTTTCAACCCTTATTTGAAATTAAACATAGATTTTGCATCTTCTTTTGTAACCGTCTTATTAACCTCATACCATTTATCAAGACCCATCGCTTCTTCCTTTCTATGCCTCATCATATTCATAAATGAATCCGTGGTTTGCCAAAGCTTCTCGTAAACTTTAAGAAAACGCTTAGAGAGTGTGTAACTATTTCTAAGGATTCTCTACTCTCTACAAGGAGCTCCAAACTCCCAAGGTCTTTCCTCAATTTAGAATAATGAGTTTTTCACTTTTGTAATGTTGATTGTAAGAGGTTTTTCTCCCTAGGAAGCTCACCTGGAATATCAAATGGCTAAAAAGTAGTTGGTGTTTGGCCTTCTACTTGAACTGTCCAGATTTTCTTACATCTACTTGGACCAACATTTTCACCCTCTGGATATATATATATATATATATATATATATATATATATATATATATATATATATATGTATGTATGTATGTATGTATGAAGAAATGTATTCATACATGTATACAATATAGACATGTATAATTTACCAAAATGATGTTGACCACCCAGAGATTGATAACCACCCTGAGATTAATGACCACTAGGAGAATGTTGACCATCGTCACGTGAAAAAATTGTGAGAGAATCATCTAAAAAAATAGAAAATCAATTTCTAATATTTATATGTACATACATATGATTCTACTTATTTATCATTTAAGTAAATACACAAACACACACACACACACACACATATATATATACCATGATGTGAATGATGGAGCTCCCCTGATTCATTTGATATTCTCTTTGATCCACGACCTGGACCTCCCACTCTAGTAGATGCATGGGACTCTATTGATGTTCGCGTCAAGGAATCATGTGGAAAATGCACATCCATGATATGGATATCTATAGATATATAAACATGCATGATATTTAAAATGTTACCTTGTGGATTTTTTTATTTTTTTTTTAAACGCTATTTAAAAAGACCATGAATTCAAAAAATTGTTGTAACTCTTCAAGTTACAGCATGCATTTAAAAATATTAAAATTTCTATTTAAAAAGATTAAAATTTCTAAAAATTGAGATAACCCTTGAAGTTAACTTGTGCATTTAATTTATTTAACCCTTGAAATTACATCATTCATTTTAGGATCTTAAAATTGATATTTAAAAACATTGAAAGACTAAAAACACAAGTGTTGAAGCATGCACATTTGAAAATTAAATACAAAATTTTCCAAAACATGTCAAGTTCATCGAGTTGTGCTTACACTGTGGGGGAACACTTGGTATAGAATTGAAAAAAACACATTCTCATTAAAAATGACACATTGATAACTAAAAAACACACACATATCAAAGATATCTTACAATTTCCATCCATAAATATTGATGGTGAACTTCTTAATAGTAATTCATATTTCACACACAAATATTGAATTGGCATTGCCCCATACAATAGATCACTAGACATCCTATTAACATTTGCACAATGTCTTATGCTAAATGATCGAAATTGACTGACAATATTTTTTTGCTTCTCCATGCAATTGTTTTAACCTCTCATTTTTAACTTGGTACATGCCTTTCATCTAGTTGCACACAAGTTCACTAAAGACTACAATTCCATTGGATCCATACTCCCTATATTTTCCTAAGCCTTCCACCAATGCAATATAATATGCTTCATTGTTTGTTGTTCTTCTGGGTATATTCATTTTCCTTTGGAGAAATTTGTTCATCACAATATTGCATAGCACATAAGTAATCACTGCTTTCCTTATATTGGGATAACAAGAAACTTCTATGCATACTGTCCATTTTTCAACCATGTTTAATGGGTTTTATGAACCCTATAAAAACCCAAATTCAATAAAATGAATTTAATATATTTATACAGGTATTGTTAGGTTGTGAAAAAAATTATTGTTTAAACAAATCTGTTGGAAGGCTAGGTAGAAGGAAAGTTTGTTTCTACTTGGTTGGATGGTCGGAGAATTGTAAGCAGAAGACAACTAGAGATTTCTACTTAGCAATCCAATAACATTAAAATTAAAACGCCAAAAAAAATAGCAAAGCAATGCCAATGCTATAATTACTCATTAATGTTTTCCTTCACCATTCAAACATGTAATCAAATTAATTCATCGAGAAAAGTAAATGTCATTGCAAGATGTAAGTCAATGATGGTGACCAAGCCACCATTTCAATTCAAGTGAAAATATCCATTTTTAAAAAGCGTTTTTTATTCTTTGTCCATTTTTTTCATTTGGCTAATTTTATTTCAATTAATTCTAGTAGAGGATTTGTACATTATTTGATTCACTAGAAGTATGTAATGTAAAATCATACATTTAATTTTTTAGTATATATGATATATCTATATTGTATTGTTTCTACAGATAATCTTTTTTAATTTAGAGATTTCTTAATTGTGCTAAGATTTAATGTGGTAGTTGAATCTTCTGCCAGAAGTATGCAGATGCATTAATAATATGGTGATTTTATTTCTTAGGAGGACATATATCAGACTCTATTCTTTTTGTCATATCATGGAAATTATTTTGTCCAATGTTTTAACCTGGGCATCAGAAACTAAGAAACATTTTGTTTAGCCTTGGCACAGTGGTTTCTTAAGAATCAAGTCTGTTCATTTGGTATTTTTCATTCCTGTTTGAATCTTTTCAATTCATTAATCTATTAAATTTTTATTAAATGGACACAAAATTTTAGTAGTTTCAAAAAGAAAAATAAACCTGCAATTAGAATTTTCTAAGGTAATATTGGGAAGGATTTTTTGGTAAAATTGAGAGAGTATTTTATGGTTTATTTGTGATTCTTCAACTGAAGAAATCGTGCTTGGAGAAACCCTCAGTCATACATAGTATTTTATCCATAGGGACGTATTGTTCATTGAATAAGAGAGGATGTGAACAATAGTAGTATGGTGTCCACGCATAAGGAAAAATCAATAGGCCAATACCAATAATCAACAACCAAAGTTTTTATTATGACCTTCATAAACTTTTATATAGCTGCATATTTAACATGTCAAACGATCAGTTGAACCCAAGGTTTATCTATAATAACAATCACTATGTGATTGTATTGTAGTAGCTCTCTAGGCAAAATAGGAAGGCCCTATATGACGCACTTGAAAATGTAAACCTAGGCTTGAGGTGCTGGATATTTTTTTCACCCATGAGGCCCTTCAAAGGCAGTGCAAATGGTTACACATAAATTTGATTATTATCCAGATTTATATTAGAATTTCAATGCTTATAAGTTTGAACGACATATTGAGATTTCTTTCCTATTTTTTGTAAACAAAGATTGTCCTCTCCATGAGGGCTCAGAATAAGTGCAGATTCAATTTTCGAAGATCTGAGTGAGGGACTAAGCCAATTACTGAAGTGTTTTCACCGAATGGAGAAGGAAAAATATGGACATGGATTAGAATTTGAAATCCCAGTGGACACAGAGAGTGTATTACGAGTTTGTACATGAATGTATTATTCCTGTTATGATGATCTAAGCTTGTAAATCTAATCAAGCACGACTTACTTACAACTTACCAACCCATATCTATTGTGTAAATTAATCACCAATGTTCCCATATTCAATACATGGGACATGTATCATAACTAAGCTTATACCTTTGTGTAATATGAGTTATTCACCTAATTTAAGTAATGATGGTAATGGTTCTATGTTTCCTATATGATTAATCTTACTGGTTTTGTTGTAACACTAACTATATATGGTATTTCAATAATCAATTACATGTACTCATCACACTTCTACATAAGATTGGAAATTACTTGTATAGCTATGAACAAGGGTTTCAGGTTTCCCTAATCACTTAGATCATATTAATCTTACATTATGTTAGAGCTTTATCTTCAGCATGATGAAAGAACAAGGCATGTTTCTTACTGTTATACGGAGAATGCAAACGTTATCCACTTTCATATATTCTCTGTTGATGTATTTTAGGTCAGAGTCATGAGAAGTTGAGATATTATAATCATAAGGTCCAACCTAACAATGAATGATGTTACTATGATGCTAGAAACAAGACGCGTGGATACCATGAAGCCCTTTAAAGGAAATGCAAATGGTTACAGGGAAATTTGATTGTTGTCCAGATTTGTATTATAAGTTCAATCCTTATAATTTTTAAAGACATATTGAGATTTTTTATCTATTTTTTGTAAACGGAGATTTCCCTCTCACGGAGAACTCATAATGTGTAGATTCAATTTTCCCAGATCCGAGTGAAGGACTAAGCCAACTACTCAAGCCTTTTCACCGAATGGAAAAGGAAAATATGGACATGGATTATAATTTAAAATCCCAACATGCATAGAGAGTATATTACGAACTTGTACATGAATGTCTTGTTCCTGTTATGATGATATAAGTTTGTAACTCTAATCAAACATGACGTGCTTACAACTTACTAACCCATATCCATTATGTACATTAATCACTAATGTTCCCATATTCAATACATGGGACATATATCATAACTAATCTTATACCTTTTTGTAATATGAGTTATTCACATAATATAAGTAACAATGGTAATGGTTTGATGTTTCCTGTATGATTAAGCTTATTGGTTCTATTGTAACACTAGTTTCATATGTTGTTTCCATAATCAGTTACATGTACTCATCACACTTCTACATAAGATTGAACATTACTTGTATATCAATGAACAAGGGTTTTAGGTTTCCCTAATCACTTATATCAGATTAAGATTACATTATGTTAGATCTTTTTCTTCAGCACGATAAAAGAAAAAGGTTTGTTTCTTACTGTTATACAGAGAATGCAAACGTTATCCACTTCCATATATTCCATTTTGATGAATTTTGGGTCAGAGTCATTAGAAGTGGAGATGTTATAATCATAAGGCCCATCCTAACAGTAGATTATGTTTCTATGATGCTGGAACAAGGATGGGCGCATATGGTTTTGGTGTGCTATGCAACAACCTCGCATTTATTTTTCTTAATCCTTAGGTAATTATTGTACAAATAAATGGGGACCCTTAAAAAATTTTAAAACAGAAGAATATAAGGTTAATTTAAATATTTTCTTAGGAATAAATTTGATCTTCCTTTTAATAAAACCTCACTACAACTTGAATGACCAAGGAAGGCCACTTTAAAGGAAAATTTGTCCATATGACATATCGCAGTCTTAAGAGTATAATAGTTCATCCACTGATTCAAGGCTTGTGATTGAGATAAAGGATAGCCCCAGGGAACCCAAACATATTCATTCTTTCTTAAAATCTTAAAGAACTAATAAGAATTCATTACGACGGAAGCACCTTGCATCGCAATCCCATGACAAATAAGAAGTATATCCAAAATGCCTCCCTCTTGTGAAGCGCGATAAGTATCGTACCCTACAAAACATTAAACGATTCCATTAAAATATAATTGCATCTGATGTATCGTAAGAATGACAATAAGATTCACACATAACATTCCAAACGGTTCTGATTGCGATAAAGTTATTCATTAAAGGAAAGCACCCAAGGAAATTATAAAGCTTAAACAAAATCTTCGCTTAAATATAAACATAACGGCTCGCTACAGTTCCACGTCACTTATTGCAATCGCAAATCGTTAAAAGCTTTTTGAAATATCTATTCTTCGCTATCCCAAAATCTCCAATTGTGATATTGCAATAATGCAATTATCGCACTCGCACATCTTCGATTCTTAACACACCGATACGATGACATCGCTATCACATATTGATGCAACACTTAAAGAATGAACTTGTTTCACCATCCAAAGAGATCTTGCGATGCTATATATTAATGAACAATAAATAAACCACGCGAGGCTAGGATTTCAGTTAATTAATGGGTTCTAACGGTATTAATGGTTTCAGATCCCAAGGAGATTTGGTGACCTGTTTAGATTGATTTTCATTAAAAGCTCCCTTTCCGTTATTTTAAAAGCTTTATATGTTCGCATGATTTTATGCTTAACTCCTATTTTCTCTTTATTTTCTCTGTATTTTCTGTATTGCAGGATTTCTCCTGAAAGAGAATTGTGCAGCAAAATGACTAAGTCTAAGAAGGGAAAGAAGTCTGGTGAAGCCACTCAATCCTCTACGTCCAATGTAACTGAAATTCCTCCATTATTTTCAGACACAACATGTACTATTGATAGCGAGACTTCCTCTTTGAGAGCTATGTACAATCTATTGGAAAACAAGGGTCGAAGAATAATTGAAACCAAAGCAACAACAGATGTTACCACTTCTTTTGAAGCTTCTTACTTTGAAGTTGCAAGTTCTTTCCTACACAAAATTGTTGACAAGCTGAAGATTTTACCATACACTGATATGGTAAAATGGATTATAGACAACATCAACATTTCATACCATTCATTCCAGACTTCAAGACAAGAGGTTATTCGTTCCTTCACAACCGAAGACTTGAAGAGAATGTATCATATACCAGACCCATAAAAGGAATACGATAATACCTTCCTTGAGAATTGTATGAAGGAGAATGAGGAACCATTAGACCCAATTTGGAAATGGAGGTCTAGTTCAAGAAAATTAAAATAAGAGAAATCAGGTATGTATCCTATAACATCTCTTGTTGCTCCCTACACTTGTGTCGCAGTTTTGATGTGTAGACTATTTGGGTATTCCGATACAACCAAGTTTTCTTTTGAGTGGGTTCACCTAATAGATGTAGCAGTGAACTCTTTTGTAATGGATTGGGGTATTGTTGATGCCTCTAAAATCCTGGCACCAACATTGGGGATAACCACCCGGTCCAGATCTTAGTACAACTCCTTTTCCATTTGGTGTGGTGGCTTCGACTGGATATTATGGGACCAGTTTCCCTTAATGAATGGTTTAATGGATGGTTGTTTTGTAATGTATAATGGAGAGGGTGAATGTTTTAACCTATAACTCAAAATATACAAATATATTTATATAACCCAGGTATTTTGTAAACAATGCGATTTCTGATTATTTCTAACAGACAAATAATCATATAGATGGCTTACTTATCAATAGAAAGATGCATTCATATAATGATTACTTTGTTTAAAAAGTTAAACGAAGTAATAATAAAAGCATATCGCATTCATAACAATGTATATTGCTGACATATATCTTCAAAGGATAACAATTCTAAATCTTCAGAAATGATACGATAAAGAATTATTTGAAAAATCATACATACATATCAACAATAGCAACTTTCAAAAGAAATGCTTCATCACGTAAGGAAATAAGAAAAAAAAAGTGATAGGAATATTGCATGGATTTGAATCCTTCCGATGTAAATAACACTCCGATTCCTCTTTCTTATTTGAGAAAACTTCCATGGAAATACAGAAGTGCAGGTCTTGAAAAAACTTCTTTCACAAAAATGTAGAACCTTGATCCACTATTGATAAAAAAATCTTTAGAAGAAAAAAAGTGCAACTTCTTAAGTAAAATATTATACAAATTGAGGACACTTTCTTAAAAGACATGAAAGGGTTTAAATAACCAAAATAAAAACTAATTGTCAATAAAAATCACTATGAGCTGTTAAAATTGCACACATGAAAATTTGGGATTTGATTCATGAAAATAACAGCGTGATAGCCTTTCAACTGATTCGTTATATCTACTTCTTGTCTTGCACTTGCAACTGACAAATTGAGAACATTGGCTGAATTTCTAGAGGGTGATTCATCCTGGAATGTAGTTGGGTTGTGTACGTAGCATCGGAGACTTTAGGAACCATGAAATTGACTGTATCAGAAAGGCATTTCATGGCCATCTGCTAGCTATGTGACTTGACTAGGAAAAACAAGAATGCATCCCATGTCAAGTTTTGCACCTTGTCGATTTGTTGTTCTCTGCTTTCCAGCTCCTATCTCCATTGATCTTCTAATGCTTTTGCTTTTGGGAGTTTTCCTGCACAGAAATCAGAGATCAAGTTAGCCATATATAAGCTGTCATTTACTAACTCGATTACACCGTTAATTATAGCCCTGGCTCTAGAATTTGCTCTTTCGTCTTTTATTAACTGTGATTCCCACTCCGAAAACAAGATTTCCTTGTGTAATTCTTGTATTTTCAGTAAATTGGCAGCCATGCCTTCTTTCAAATTTTTCCAAGAGAGAAAATTTGTTACCTTATCATCTGCTTTTTCAAATTCCAGTCTAGTGTCAATTGCTTGTTCAATAAGTGATGCAGAGATAGCGCACAATGGGTCAAGTAATGATATTTTATGGCAAAAGGATGTTTAGTTTCCAAGATAATGATTTGTTTACTTCCAGGGCTTCTTTCTTGAATTCACTAACCTTTGGATAACCCTTGAATTTCTCTATCTGTAATTGCAACTGTGCAATTTGATCTTCTCTAGCCTTCTCTTCTTGTTGAATTTACATTTGAATCTTGGTGAGTCCTTGAGACGACTTCTATTGTTTCTGGAGAGCCTGTTGGTCAATATTTTGCTTCTCCAGATTCAATTGTTCTTTTAGTTTCTCATTTTGTTGTATTTTCTCTGCTAGTTGTTGCTCAAGCTGACTAATACTTTGTTGTTCTTATGTCGATTTCCCTTCGAGTTGGGTGATTCTTAGATCCTTTTCCATGATTAGTTCGCTAACTTCGGAGGCTTTCATCATTGTTGCGGCTGTATGAGCACCTGCATACTGAGATAGCTTGGTCAAATCCTCAGAAGGATTGACCTTTGATTCTTTCCATACTACATTCGTTAGTTTATCTTGAGGAGTTGAGAGTGTTCCTTGGTCAATTTCCCTCCTTTTTCTTTGTCTTTTGACCATATCCCGATGCTTTGGACTATAGAATACATCTAGGGGTGATATTTCTTCTACCTTCAATATAATCTCTTATGTAGGATTCTCAAGAATTATTTCAATATCGTGCAGAATGTTGGGTGTGCCGACTACCCCTTCAATTGGAATATTAGTAACAATAGGCTCCTGTGTTGCAGGCTATTTTGGTGTAATGAGGTTTTGGGAGTGATTCTGGTTATTGATCATTTGATCAAACTGCTCCCATTCCTTGATTTGTTGGAAATAATACTTGGGGGGGTGAATCAATATTATCAAATTCTTTTCAATATTCCTTCTAGATTTATAATTTAATTTATTCTTCAGATGTTGACCATTAATTTGAATGTCAGTACCATATAATAATGAACAGGAACAAGAAAAACAGACAGTCACACCAAAGAGCACCAGCTATAAGGTGGAAACCCAATGTGGGTGAAAACCACCTGCTGCAATGTGTCTCTATCTTCTTTCAATTAGAAACTTCTTTTACAATGATTATGTACTGGTGTAGTCCTTTACCAGTACGCAGGCTGCAACCTACAGAGAGCTACAAACCTCTCTCGTTTTCCAGTCTCTCTTGGAAGGGAGCTACAACCCCCTTAGCTCTTGTACTAGCTGAGTTACTAGTACATAGGTGCTGACCTACTTCTTTTCTTCCAAGGACCATGTTTCATTAATTTTCAGACTAGATCCATTAACATCAAATAATCATCAAGTACATGTGAATCAACCAATCTCCTTTTACTATCAAGTAATGAATCAGCCAATAGCCTCTCAAATGCAATAACCAGAAAAGAAATACCAGTAATCTAAACCCAGAACTCTGCAGCAATAGACAAAAGGTAGCCAACAAATATTTCAAGAAAATTCCGCAACTTCACTAATAGAAACCTGCGAATATCTACAGTTCTTCTGTGTCTAGACTGTGCAGCTCCGCACCTGCACTGTGTACCCGACAGCGCACCTCCGCGCCTGATCCATCTTCTACGCTGCGTACCTCCGCACCTGTGCCTTATGTTGTGCTGCGTACCTATGCACCTGCCCCTTCTGCTGCGTTGCGTACCTCCACACTGCCCCTTCGCACTGCGCCTTATGCTGCACTGTGTACCTCAGCACCTGCGTTGTGGATCGTCTGCGTACCTTCGAATAGAGCCAAATTATCAGTCCTCCAATGTGCCACAGACTGTCAGATCGACATATCTGATCATGCGCCAAAGAGATCACGACCTATCAATAGGTTCGCCTTACAATTTACAGTTTTCACCTTGATTTAGATCTAGCTTTTCAAACCGATCACCCAAAATCTCAGATCTTAAGATATTAAATTTTCACAAGTGTCTAGCCAAATGATCTCCTTTCCTTTTTATAGGCAATCCCATATTCAAACCGTGGATCAAAACCATAGAAAACCAATACAAGGGACCCAAAACTAGGGTTCAATAATTTAGATGCTATACCACGAACCAAAACCATAGGATCATGTACGTCTGACTAAATACCATGGATCAATCATAAAAATTCCCACGTGCGCGCGCTTCTCTACATTGAAGTGAGTGAATTTGATGCCCACACCTTTTGTTCGGAGTACTTGCAGGTATGTCCGCACTTCTTGTTTGGGGCACCTGCGGGTTCGCAGCTTTTGTTAAGTGCACCTGCGGGTATCTCATTTTCTATCATTTTGAGAGCCTGAATAGTGATTTGCCACTTAAGTGAGTTGCCATCAAGGACAACACCTATTCCATAGTGCCAAACCTGAATCATAATGCCAACAATCTCCCCCTTTGGACTTGATGGCAACCCTAAGGTCTTCAAAGTCATTCTCCCCCTTTGTCATCAAGGGCAAAGGGTTATGCTCCCCCTGAGAACATGATGAAAACTCTACTCTGTTGTGCTAATCATACTCCCCTTGACTGTAGGCCAAATGTGCAAAAGGAATTTTCTTCAAGAAGAACCATAATCCACCATACACCATAAATGACCTTGAGAAAAGAGATATAAGACATAGAGACAAAACATTAGCAACAATATTCAGATCAGCATCCATGTTGTCCTTCTATACTTTATCCTCCAAGATCTTCTACAATAATGCCAACAATGTATTATTAGAAGAATATATGTTCCCCCTGAACCTGTGCCAGATGGTCTTTGACCAATCCAAAAACCAGCGAATGTACACGTATACCCCATATGAAACTCGTGTACAACCAACAATCTCTGAAATAGATAAGATTCAACAACAACATGAAGCATCAACTACCCCCAGCTTTTTCCTGAGGTATTCAAAGGTCTACCTGGGTAGTGGTTTGGTGAGTATATCAACAACTTGTTCCTTAGAAGGAACATACTCCAACTTGACCTTTTGTTCAAGAACTTGTTCGTGAAGAAAATGATATTTGATAGGTATATGCTTGGCCTTTGAATGCATGACTGGGTTATTTGAAATGCTGATAGCACTTGTATTATCACATAGGATGGAGATAGGTGGAGTACAAGTGATTTGAAAGTCCTGCAAAATTTGCATCATCCAAAGAAGTTGTGTGCAACAAGTTGTAGCAGCCACATACTCTGCTTCAGCTATAGATAAAGCAATTGAACATTTTTTCTTGCTGAACCAAGATACAAATCTGGAACCCATGAAGAATGCACCTCCACTAGTGCTTTTTCTGTCATCCACACTTCCTGGCCAATCTGCATCTGTATAAGCATGAAGTGTGAGATTTGTATCTCTAGGATAACATAAGCCATAGTTTTGAGTTCCTTGAAGGTACCTGAAGATTCTCTTAACTGCCTGAAGATGATTTTCCTTTGGATTTGCCTGAAATCTTCCAACTATTCCCACTGCATGCATGATGTCTGGTCGGGCACCTGTTAAATAAAGCAGACTTCCAATCATGGATCTATAGGTTGGTTGATGCACTGCTGCTGATTTATCATTTGCACTGAGGCTGCATCCTGTAACCATAGGGGTACATACTGGTTTCGAATATTCCATGCCATATTTTTTCAAAATCTGCTTGAGGTACTTGGTTTGAGATAAAAAGATATCGCCTTCATTTTGTTGGATTTGTAGACCAAGAAAATATGTCAGCTCTCCAAGCAAAGACATTTCGAATTCTTTCTTCATTACTTAGGCAAAGTTTTGACTCATAGCTTCTTCATTACTGCCAAAGATAATATCATCTACATACACAACAAGTATTAGCAACTTGTCATTTTCAATTTTTATATAAAAATTGCTATCTGTTGATCCTTTTGAAAAACATTGTTGATGAAGGTATTTGTCCAACTGATAGTACCAAGCCCTTGGAGCCTGTTTGAGACCATAGAGAGAATTTTTTAGTCTGCATACAAGATTTGGATCATTCCCAAGGATGAAACCATCTAGTTGCTCAATGTACACTTCTTCTTCTAAGTATCCATTCAGAAAGGCTGATTTCACATCCATTTGACATACTTTGAACTTCTAAAAGCTAGAGAGGGCAAGGAACATTCCGATGGCCTCAAGTCTTGCAACGGGAGCAAAAGTTTCTTCAAAGTCTATTCCTTCTTGTTGAGCATACCCTTTACAAACAAGTCTGGCCTTGTTTCTAATTACTTCCCCATTTTCATTCAACTTGTTTTTGAAGATCCATTTTTTCCCTATGACATTCTTATCTTTTGGTCTAGGAACCAACTCCCAAGTGTTGTTCTTTTCGATCTGCTCAAGCTCTTCATCCGTTGCCTTGACCCAGAATTCATCTTTGCATGCCTCTCTTACATTTTTTGGTTCAGTGGAGGAGAGTAATTCCAAATAGCTTGAAGCTTCTGCAATTGTTCATCTTGTTTGTATGCCTGCCTCCTTTTACCCCAAAATTTGAGATTCTGGATGATTCTTTTGAACATACCTGGATGGAGTCTTTTCTTCTATCCTTATATGTTCCTCTGGTGCCTCATGGGTTTCTTCTTCATCATGAATCTGATCTGATGGTGATGGATAGTCCTCATCATCTTCGAAGTCTTTAGATCTTACCTTCCTGGGAGTGTTTTCTTTTTCATCCACCACTACATCAATGTTGTCGACAATTCTTCCAAGCCTTTTATTGTAACATTGTATGCTTTGCTGTGAGGAGAATAACCAAGGAGAATGCCTTCATCTTCTCTAGGTTCAAACTTGCAAAGATTTTCATCATTATTTTTAGTATAGCATTTGCTTCCAAAATTTTGAAATGTTTTACCGAAGGAGTCTCACCATACCAGAGCTCATGAGGAGTTTGAGTGTTGTTCACCTGAATATTTGTCTTGTTGAGAATAACAACTGCAGCAAATGCGGCTTCACCCCAGAAGGTTGCAGGAGTTCCAGACTCATCAAGCATAGCATGAGCCATTTGTTGAACCATTCTGTTCATCCTTTCTACCACTCCATTTTGCTGAGGAGTCCTAGCTGTAGATAATTCCCTTCTTATTCAATGTTCTTCACAAAAGTCGAAAAATTAATTCGAGGTAAACTCCCCACCTCTATCAGACCTGAGGCATTTGATTTTTTGATATGATTCGTTCTCCACCAAGGCTTTGAATTATTTGAACTTTTCAAAGGCTTCATGTTTGTGCTTCATAAGTCCTATCCAACACATCCTGGAAAAGTCGTCAATGAATAATATGAAATATTCTTCTCCTCGAGGTGACATTTTCCTAGATGGGCCACATACATCAGTATGGACAAGTTCAAGTGGCCTGCTAGCTGATCCTTCCTTCTCAGGGAAGTTAGTTATGGTTTGCTTACCAAACTGACATGATTTGCAAATTGTATTGTCTGAAATTCTGATGTCTGGAAGACCACGAACTGCCTGGTATTTACATGCTTTCCTTATCTGTGAGAAGCTAAGATGCCCCAATCTTCTATGCCATAACTAGTGTTCATCGTTCTTGCTTAGATAGCATTGATGTTGTCCTTCTTTGAATATGTATAAATTATTTGGAGTCCTTACACCTTTGATCACTGTTTTTCCTGTATCAAGATCACGAACACTACATCCATTTGATTGAAATATTACCTCCGTTCCTTGATCACACATCTGAATGACACTCAAAAAATTATGCTTTAACCCATCAACATACATAAAATTTCCAGCTTTGACCTTTTCTTTCAACTGAACAGAACCTTTACCTTTTATGAGTGCAGGGGTGTCATTTCCAAAAGATACCTTCTTCTCCTTCTCTAAGGAACTATATGACTGGAGTTTTTCCTTATCACCTGTCATGTGTTTCGAACAGCCACTGTCAATGTACCATTGATTTTCTTGCCCTTCTGCATATAAATCTATACCACATCTCTCTAGTTGTGGTTCCTTCATTCTCCATGTTTTGACACTTGAGGCTTGCTCCTTCTGAGTTGTCTGCCGAAACCTGCTCCCGCATTCAGAATCTTCATGACCAAAGTTGTTACAAATAGAGCATTCTTTTTTATTTTCAAGAGTAGAAACGTTATTGTAGGTTCTTTTCACGATCCCAGTCATTCTCCTTTGTTTTTGAGCTTCTCTAGTCATGATTGTCTTATAGGCAACAAACTGCGTTGATTTGTGACCAAAGTTATGACAAGAAAAACATTGGCCATTGAATAAACTCCTGCAATTATCAAATCTATCAACCAACCGATTGTAGTTTCTACTGACATCCATTCTTGAGGAAAATTGGGAAGATTTTACCTGTGGCTGGTTGTAGCTTTTGTTCATCCTTAAGGTGGATAGCCCCTGATTTACCTGGTAGTCTTTGTTCATTCTTGAGGTAAATTGTCCCTGATTTACCTGGTGATTTTTATTTGACCTTTGCTCACTCCTCCTTGCTGCATCAAGATAACTTTTGGAGGTGGATGGTTGCTGCGCTTGAGATGCTTCTTCATTATACCCCAGACCTGTCTTGATTAGTGGAGAACGTTGTACATTGATAATCTCATCTAGAGTTTCTGATCCTTTAACAAATCTAAGATTAAGATCTTTTGTTTTCTCAATCTCTTTTCTAAGACCAACAATTTCACATTCTAACTTTTCATGAAGTTTTTCCTTTTCAGCAAGTTGGAATTGAAGAGTATCAATGATCACATTCTTCTCTTCTAAACATATTTTGAGTCTAGAAATTTCTTCATAAAGACCTTCTTCATCTATAGCATCCATAAAATCATCATCTTCAAAAGCCATTAAGAGTCTATAATTGCTACCTTGTTCATCTTCGTCACTATTTGAAAGTCCATCACTGTCTTCATGAGTGTAATAACTTTTCTTATTTACATTCTGTTTCTTTTTCCATCTAACAGGTTCCTTACCTTTATCAAGCTTGTCTTTATGTGGACACTTTGCAGCATAGTGACCGACTCTTCCACAAGCAAAGCATTTGAAAGGTAACTTACCTTTGAATCTTCCAGCACCCCATTGAAGGTTCTTGACAAAATTTGATTCTTCGTCTTCTTCTGATAGATGTCCTGACTCATAGTAATCTCCTTTGCCTGAAGCCTTGAAAGTAGCTTCTCTTCTGTTTGATGGTCCTCCTTTCCTCATTTCGTAAGCAGTCAGAATTCCGTGTAGCTATGACATAGTGAGCTTTTGTAGATTCTCTTTTTCTTCTATAGCAGAAACTTTAGATTCAAATTTAGGGGACAAGGATCTTAGAACCTTTTCAACCACAACAGCCTCTTTTACTTCTTCACCCAAGTTTTTCATACAATTAACAATCTCATCTACATGAAGGAAATAGTTACCACACTTTCATCATTGTGCATTCTAAGATTTTCATACTGAATTCTGAGGGTTTGAAGTTTTTCTCATTTTACCTATTCATCTCCTTCATAGCTCAGAACAATCTTGTCCAATATTTCTTTTGCGGATTTATACTGCATAACCTTGACGAATTCTGATTGAGATAGACATCCTAATAGAGTATTAACAGCCTTTGCATTTGTTTCATATTGCTTTTTACCAGCCGGATCTGTAGGTGTTGCTGACGTAAAGGTGTACCCTGCATCCATGATATCCTAGACTTCTGTACCAAGAGATTGAAGATAGGCAGTGACTCTTACCTTCCAATATATGAAGTTTGTCCCATCAAAAATTGGTGGCCTGATCGATGCTTCCCTCTCGTAGTTGCTCATGATGACAGATATTCCTTCAAGCGATCAAGCTTCTTCTGAAGGACCTGCTCTGATACCAATTGTTGGAAATAATACTGAGAGGGGGGTGAATCAGTATTATCAAATTCTTTTCAATGTTCCTTCTAGATTTATAATATAATTTATTCTTCAGATGTTGACCATTAATTTGAATGTCAGTACCATATAATAATGAACAGGAACAAGAAAAACAGACAGTCACACCAAAGAACACCAGATATAAGGTGGAAACCCACTGTGGGTGAAAACCACCTGCTGCAATGTGTCTCTATCTTCTTTCAATTAGAAACTTCTTTTACAATGATTATGTACTAGTGCAGTCCTTTACTAGTATGCAGGCTACAAACTACAGAGAGCTACAACCCTCTCTCGTTTTCCAGTCTCTCCTGGAAGGGAGCTACAACCCCCTTAGCTCTTGTACTAGCTGAGTTACTAGTACGTAGGTGTTGACCTACTTCTTTTCTTCCAAGGACCACGTTTCATTAATTTTCAGACTGGATCCATGAACATCAAATAATCATCAAGTACATGTGAATCAACCAATCTCCTTTTACTATCAACTAATGAATCAGCTAATAGCCTCTCAGAATGCAGTAACCAGAAAATCAATACCAATAATCTAAACCCATAACTCTGCAGCAATAAACAAAAGGTAGCCAACAAATATTTCAAGAAAAGTCTGCAACTTCACCAATAGAAACTTGTGAATATCTGTAGTTCTTCTGTGTCTAGACTGCGCAGCTCCGCACCTGCACTGTGTACCCGACAGCGCACCTCCGCACCTGATCCGTCTTCTACGAAGCGTACCTCTGCACCTGCACCTTCTGCTGCGCTGCGTACCCCTGCACCTGCGCCTTCTGCTGCGATGCGTACCTCCGCACCTGCGCCTTCTACTGCGCTGCATACCTCCGCACTGCGCCTTCTGCTGTGCTGCGTACCTCCACACTGTGCCTTCTACTGCGCTGCGTACCTCCGCACCTACGCTGTGGATCGCCTGCGGACCTCCGAATAGAGCCAAATTATCAGTCCTCCAATGTGCCACAGACTGTCAGATCCACAGATCTGATCATGCACCAAAGAGATCACGACCTATCAATAGATCTGCCTTACAATTTACAGTTTTCACCTTGATTTAGATCTAGCTTTTCAAACCGATCACCCAAAATTTCAGATCTTAAGATATTCAATTTTCACAAGTGTCTAGCCAAATGATCTCCTTTCCTTTTTATAGGCAAGCCCTTACTCAAACCATGGATCAAAACCATAGAAAACCAATACAAGGGACCCAAAACCGGGGTTCAATAATTTAGATGCTATACCACAGACCAAAACCATAGGATCATGTACGTCAGACTAAATACCATGGATCAATCATAAAAATTCCCACGTGTGCGCGCTTCTCTGCATTGAAGTGAGTGAATTTGACGCCTGCACCTTTTGTTCGAAGTACCTGCAGGTATATCCGCACTTCTTATTCGGGGCAACTGCGGGTCCGCAGCTTTTGTTAAGCGCACCTGTGGGTATCTCATTTTCTATCATTTTGAGAGCCTGAACAGTGATTTGCCACTTTAGTGAGTTTCCATCAAGGACAACACCTCTGGCATAGTGCCAAACCTGAATCATAATGCCAACATGATTAAGGTGGAATCAATATTTACATCAGTATCTAGGAGCTCAGTGGTCCTTTCATTTGTCTACTCCTTCTCGGGACTCTTCTCCCTTTCGGGGCTCTTCTCCTTTTCAGGACTCTTCTCTTTTTCAGGAGTCTTCTCCTTTTCAGGAGTCTTCTCCTTTTCAGGAGTCTTCTCCTTTTCAGTAGTTTGTTCTTCATTGTGGCCTTCTTGCTGCACCATAGGGGTAGTGTTTAACAAGTCCAGAGGTAGTGTTTGTAACCTCTGTGTCCTGAACTTCATAAATCTATCTAATCCCTATGCTCCCAGTCTGATCTTTGCTAGATGTTTTACTTGAGAAAATAACTCAGCTGAAGTGAACAAATCATCATAATCATCTTTCTCATGTTCAAACTTGGCAATTTTCACATGAGAGGTAAAGTTGTAAGCCACTGCTTTTGGATCATACTGTCTCTTGGGAATGACTGCTAACTTTAAAATTTTTATCTTCTCTATTTCTTTCTCTACATGTTTGAAGTCATGCAGTGTGTAAGTACCACATCGGAGGGGGAATGAAGGCCACATTTGTTTCTTGGACTCCTTGAGGTTCCTGGACATCCCTGTTTCTGTTATCTGATAAGCTATTTCTTTGGCCAATAGCTTATCAGGAATGTACAAGGGGAGAACATGTGGATCTGTGGTGCTGCCAAAAATTCTAATGTAGGTGAACTTTTCTTCACCGAACCAACTACCAATTGATGTTAGGTCAATTCTAGCCTCATTAGATAACCAAGGAATAGGTTTGTCAAATATGGCCTAATGAATGGGTAGAACAAAACCATGGAAAATTCTATATAGATGATCTTTATAATTGGATTTCCATAAATACTTATGATAGATATGAATAGGAGTTGGGTCTTGAGGAGTCCATTTCCATCCTAAAATGGGGTAATCAGAATTGAAACAAATGGTATCCATGATGTAGGCACTCATATAGAATGGGGGTATTATCCGAGTAGTCACAAACTTGTTTCTTCTATAATCAAGGATTTGGTTGGCCATTTTATTGATAAAATGGTTGCCCAATCCATGATATAAGAATTAATTACATCTTCCATTAAGGGCACCATTTCTATAGAAAAACTAGCTGAATCAGAGACTCCAAAGAGTCTACATATCATAGCACCAACATAGCAATATGGAGATGCTAAGGAGTCTACTGAGTACATACCGAAGATTCATGGTTATGTTTGTTTGAGAAATGCCTCCACTACTTGATAGAGTCCAACTCCACGTCATTTTCCTTAGCGAAAGCTTCTAAAAATGCCTTGTTGTAATGCTTCTGGGGCTCTGGCAATTGATACATCTTCTTGATATCTTCTACCTTGAAGGTCCTGAACATCCTTCCCTCAGCTGTATAGAAGGCCCTATCAGCTATTTTGATACTTTCTATGACCCATATCACCATGTCATTGTATGGTAACACTTCCGCTCAGGCTGCTATTCTGTGGAGGAAGGAGCTGACTAAATCGTATAGAGTATTTTCTAATTTATTAGTTGAACCAACTGTTGATCCTTCTTCTTCAACTTCACTTGGGTCCTCGGCTTCGAATAAATTATATATACTCTCCCATGAAGTCTTTCGAAGGCCTGCATAGGTAGTATTAGCTATCAGTGCCAATTTTACTGGTTCATCTTTTGTTACAATGGGGACCTTCACTTTCTGAGATTTCTTAGTCATTTTTGCTGAATTGGTGAGTTCAGACTCATTCTGCAAAATGAAACAGAAGGACATAACAGTGGAAAAAACTTGTTCAAAGCTAATACACAGCACACAAGACTAACAACAATTAAGCACTAATGGGTGATACATATTTTTAATAGATTAAGCTACCATAGATGAAATCCTTGAAGGATTCAACCATAACTGCATTTTTAATGATTTCCTGTAACTTCCATCATGACACTTTAATGTCGTAATGACATGTTGCATTGCAAATTTATAACGGTCCTTTTAAAATGAGTATCGTGACTTCCCGATCACCGATTAGCGATAATCGCATATCGTAGATCGGGAGGTACAAGTATTATGCTTAAATGTTTCTTTTGTATGGTTGTGATTGTGATCAATGGTGAGCTATCATGGGAAGGCGAGATGACCTTTAAAGTTAATAAATCATTTGTTTTTTTCTTTATAATTTATTTATAACTTTAACCCGCAAATGTTCGTAATAGCTCATATTTCACCTTTATCGAAAAGTGCTCTTTTCAATAATGAAATCGGATTGGAAGATTTCAAAGGGGCTTTTGGGATGTGTTTTATGATTTCAGTGATGCGCAATTGTGATTGGCTTATCACATCAGAGGATTTATATGAACACTTGGAAGGGCTTCTTGATAAGTAACGATATGTGATTTCCGATGGAGTTATTGCATTAGCGAATGTCAATGGAACACCTTAAGTCCACCCTTAAAACAAAGGATTTGTGCGATGCGACATATTCCATTAATAATTGTTTTATGATAAGGTTTTGTTATAATTTAAATCGGATTGGACCTTATCAAGAGGACTTTCATGGGTTGAATAGATTTGCGAATTGCAATTGTTATTTGACTTATCCTAAAAGCAAAAGACATATTATAAAAATTTATTTTTAAAAGTTTTTTTATTTTATTTATATTTCTAAAAGGGTACCCATTTCCTATTAAAGTTTTTATGAAAATTTTGAAATGGGGAGGTCTGTTGTATAGCACAACAATTGGAGATTCACTGGGAGAAATAGTTATCTCTGAAAAATAACGCAATATCTAAACTTTCTTAGTTTTGAAACAATTAAGGATAAAGAAAACCATCTAAGAATAGCTAAACAAAAATTAACTCTGAATAAAATAACAATTTTTTGCACTTTCTTTTTCAATCCCTTAAAAATAAAAACATTTTTGGTTTTTTCAAGTTTTGATTGGTTGATAAAAATAAAGTAGGGGGTTATTGCAACTTAGCTTTTAAATTTACTCTTTTGTCATAGGTAGTGTCTCTGTTGCCAGCAAACATTTATAGTCTTGGGAGGGTTACCTTTTAACCATAAATCATTCATTGTCCCATCCATCTAAGAGCATCACTTTTGAAATATAAATTCAAAAATATATGTTTACATATATTTTTTTATTTTTTTATTCTTTAAATTTTTTAAAGAGAAAAGGCCATTGTCCTGGTTTGGGAGCCTACTGATGACAATGCCATTCACTGGTTGGAATTGAACTGAACAAGCTAGCTTGTAATGAGACCCCTTGCCTTATGATTATAAGCCATTACCCTGTTTTGATATGCAGTATTGGTAATGTCAGTTTAATTAGTTCCCTATGATCATGGTAAGCAGGCTCATGATGAGACCTCTTATCTTTAATATCAGACATATTTTTGAATTACACTCTGAAAAATCATAAGCTTAGCGGATGGGATGAATGACTTTCTCCTTAAGAGTTTATGGATGACAATTTTAGAGTTGTAGATGCTAAGTTTGGAAAAGTCTTTACTTTTTACAAATAACCTCGCTTAACTTTAATAAAACTTAGAATGATTTACAGTATTTTCAAGCTTTTGGAAGATTTTGCAAATTATAAAGAGGTTTTTAGAGTTTAATGTTTTATTCAAATTTCCAAAACTGTAATCATTTCCTTAAGAGTTTCTAGCATTTGAAAGCAAGTATTCACAATATTCTCTTAAAGAGCTTTTCAATAGTAAAATGCCAATGGAAGACTATTTACAACATTATTTTCTATAAACAAACAAACTTGCATAAATAATATTTACAGGTAAGAAGGCGTTACCTCCTTAAGAAAATAATTTCTTTAACATAAGCCCATTCACAGGAAGAGAATCTCCCTTTCCTGATAAATCTTGCAGTATGAACGTTGATGAGCCTATCGTTTTAACGATTTGAAATGATCCAAGCCACATCTTTTGAAATTTGGTATGTTTACCTTTGTCTTCATGTGCTTTGTCCCATTTCAACACGAGATCACCAATTTGCAATGTTTTTGTGCTGGTAGAACTTGCATCAAAAGAAGATTTAATGACTTGTTGACGTTTAGCATGAGTGATTTTGGCTTTCTCTTTTTCTTCCTCCAATTTGAGGATTTGATCAAATCTTAATTGAACATAGGAAGAAGGATTTTCTTCAATAAATTGTACTAGGGCTAGAGATGGGAGTGCTAAGTTTGAATGTATTACAACTTCTTTCCCATACACTAGGTTGAAAAGAGAAGTACCTATTGAGGACTTCTAATTTATGTGATCTGCCCATGATGCAAATGTAAAGATTTATGCCAATTCTTTTTATTCTGATCAACGGTTCTTTTAATAATCTTAATGAGATTCTTATTAGTTAATTCTGCCAAACCATTACCTTGAGAGTAGTAATTTACATAATATTTTAATTTAAAACCTCTCTTAAAAGAAAATTCAACTATACTACTCCCAGAAAAATAAGATGCATTATCAAAAATAAGGGCATTAGGTACACCAAACCTGGTAATGAAGAATTGATCAATGAACTCATTGATTGCATCAGAGTTGGCTACCTTTAATGGAATTGCTTCTACCCACTTTGTGAAGTAATTTGTGGCTATAAGGATGTATCTGTGTTGCTTAGATGAATGTGGAACAATCTCTCCTATAATATCAAGCCCCCACTGTTCAAATGGTTGCTTAATATTTATTGGTTTTAAAGGAAAGGCTAGTTTCCTTTGTCTCCCACTAGAAGTTTGGCATATCTTGCATTTCTTGACATAATCATGGGAATATTTAAACAAAGTGGGCCAATAATATCCAGCATGTATGATTTTGTGAGCTATAGAATCGCCTCCGAAATGTCCACCTGCTGGACCATCATGTAATTCCTACAAAACCTTTTGTGCTTCAGTTTTTTCTAGGCATCTTAATAAAATTGAATCATAATTTATTCTGAATAACACATCATCAATGATTTCGAAGTGTTTTTATTTTAATATCAAGGCATGTTTATTTTTGTAACTGAAATTAGGGGGAGCATGTCCATTTTTGAAGTAAAAGATCAGATCAACATACTGAGATTCAGAATTTATGATACTTATCTCATTCACTTGAAAAGTCTTATCTGAATATTCATGTTCTAGAAGATTAGAAGCTCCTAGTAATAACCTGCAAAAACATTTCCCTCTCACAATTTTCACTGGTTTAATATCAATATCATACTCCTGTAAAGTTGTTACCCAATTACCTCTCTTTTCTCCTACTTCCCCTTGCACTAGAAATTTTCTCACTGTAGAGAATGGGACTATTACTTTTGTGTGTGTTTTTAGGAGAAATGATCTACAGTGTTTGATAGATTTAAACATAGCAAACGTTTTTTTTTCTACTTCAGAATAGTTAATTTCAGCACCTTGTAAATTAGAACTAAAGAAGGATATGGGTGCTTCCACTTGTTGATCATTGATTTGTGTTAAAACAACAGCATAAGATGTTCTAGTGGCTAAAGTATACAAAATAAAATGATTAGAAAAATTGGGTGTATTCAATGTAGGAGCATTAGCATGTGATTGATTCAAAGGCTTCCTTTTCGTTATGTCCCCATTTGAAAACTGAATTTTTCTTAATCATAGTTTGTAAAGGTAAGACTATAGGAGAAAAATCAGGAACAAATCTTTTTACAAAATTTATCTGTCCTAAAAATGATTGCATTGATTTTTTGTTATGTGGAAAAGGAATATCATAAATCTCTTTTATCCTATCAAGATCAATATATATGTCGTCTTTGGATACAATAAACCCTAAGAGTTTTCCTTAATTTAGGGCAAAGAATGATTTATTGGGATTTAGATAAATCCCATACCTTTTACATCGTTCAAAGATTTGTTTCAAATCATGTAAATGATTGGCCCCTTTCTTGGAAAAAATAGTTATGTCGTCTAAGTAGACAACAACTAACCTATTGATAAAACCTTTGAAGGCTATATCCATGGCTCGTTGGAAATTAGCTCCAACATTTATCAAACCAAAAGGCATTTTTTGATAAGCGTACGTTCCCCATTTTGTTTTGAATGTAGTTTTTAGTCTGCCATCTGGATGTACCAGTATTTGATTGTATCCTGAAAAACCATCAAGAAAGGACATTAACTCTAAACCAACTTCTGATTGAAGTATCTGCTCCATTGTTGGTAATGGGAAATTATCTTTTTGACATGCCTTATTGAGATTTCTGAAGTCTATGCATATCTTAATATCACCATTCTTTTTTCTTATAGGTACCAAGTTTGAAACCCATTTGGAATGTCTAACCGGGAAACTTATCTTAGCTTTCAAAAGTTTATTCAACTCTGCTTTGATTTGACTTTCCAGATTTGGGTGAATTTTCCTTAACTTTTGTTGTATAGGTTTCTCATTAGAAATCAATGGAATTGTGTGTTGAATGATAGAAGTATCATAAGTTCTCAAATCTTCGTAATTCCAAGTGAAAACATTTTTTTTTTTTTCAGTAATCTGATGAAAGCAAATCTTTCTTCTAATGTGAGTTCAAGCCCTAGATTGACATTTTGTGGTTTGGCCTCAGTGCCAAGATTTACTAATTCAAATCTTAAAGTAGAACTATGAAGTTTTGCATTAGAGACTTTCTTGAATCTATATTTGATATCATAGAGATCTTCTAGCTTGACCACAGATTTACGAATAGCATTCTCATTTGTTCTTTGTTATATTTGAAGATCATGATCATTTTCATCTATAATCTGATCATCATAATATTTTTCAGAAGTAAAGAAATTTAAAATGTCTTCATCATGATTAAATACTCGCCAATTGGTGACATTGTCTAGGACAGATGGCCGAAAAATTAATTCAACTAAAAACCTGTCTGGACTATAATCCTCTGATTGGAGGAGATTAGAAGCAACATTAGCTAATAAATCAGCTGCTGCATTTTGAGATCTAAGAATAGGAGAACTATTAAATGCTAGAAAGTGAGTTATGAGATCTTGAACAAGGGATTGATAATGTTTGAGATGACCTGAGAGACAATGAATATTGTTCCTTACTTGTTTGATGACAATTTTGGAATCACCAAATACTTTCAGATATTGAATATTCAGGCCTATTGCTTTATAGAGCCCTTGGATCAATGCCTCATATTTTGTAGTGTTATTGGTACACTCAAAGTCTAGCCTGCATGATAGCATAGTTTTTCCCCTTCTGGACTAACTAAAATACATCCTACTCCTGCACCATCATCGGATTTTGATCCATCGGATTTTGATCCATCAAAATATAAAGACCAAAATAAAGGCTTATCTACAGATTTATTTACAAGTTCATCAACAATACTAACACATCTTGAGGTATCAGTATGAGAGAAGTTTTCAATTTGTGATGTGATACTATTAACAAGAAAAGGCGGTGGTTGAGCACTAAAATTTCTAAAGAATGACTCACCCAAGTAATTTCCAAGAATGTTGTTATTGAAAGCTACAGGTTGGTTTTCTTGCTCAAACTCTGTTACTGTATGAGGCATATGTTTTTCCCGATGTATTTTGATTTGATTTGGTTTCCCTTTATAGGGAAGCCACATGTGAGACCAACCGGTGGAAATGTAACCATGGAGTTTCTCCGAGCAATCCCTTCTTAGAATTAAGCCATAGAACTCAAGGATGTCAGCAATCAATATATATTCTTTGGACTACTCTAGGATCAGTAGATAGCCTAATGGTAACTAAATTAATCTCTCCTAAAACTTGCACTTTAGTCTGATCTAACTTAACGATATGGACTGCAGATTTCTGGGGCTCAATGTAAAATTTAGAGCAAACTGAGGCTGGCATTATATATGATGAAGCCCGCGAATCTATCAAGAAATTATGCAGATTTATATTATAGATCTCATAAGTCAAGAGAAAAGGAGGAGTATGAGAATTAGACCTATCTCTAATCAAAACAACATCAGTAGCATCGACTTTATCTGATGTTGGTTTACCTAACCCTTTAGCCGCCTTGGATAATACAACATTTGGAAGAGGAGAAGAAGGTACTACATTTAACTCTTTAAGTAACAATTTTTGTTGGTTCTTTAGCTTGCTAGGTTCGTGTAAAGAAATATTTTCTCAAGTCTTCTTCATGTCCTCCACAATGTTGTAATCCATAGAGTCAAAGACTACTAATGTTTTAGATGATGAGGGTGGATTGGAGGATTATGGTTGATTTTGGGTAGGCACCACTGGAATTTTCTTCATGGGAGCCTTGTCTTTGGTAACAGAGCTTCTATTTTTCTTATTTGGATTTATTTGAATAGGCTCTGCTACATTTTTACTTCTGTTATTTACTGGGAGAGCCTCCTGTTCACTTTCATTGTTAGAGTTGGGCAAGATAAAGTCCCACATCCCATGACATTCAACTGTTTCCTCTTCTTCCATTTCCTTTGATGATAAAACTGTGTCTTCATCTTCATCATCATCTTGATCTTATTCTACATTAGATATAGCATTAAGTGGTTTTGGTTGAGTTGACTGATTTCTTCTAAAGTTTCTAAATGGTTTTTTAGTAGAAGTTTTAGTTACATGCTCTTTTATTTCCACCATTTCATTACACATAGTTTTCAGAACCTTTTGTAAACCTTCCATGGCATATGGGTCTTTAGCCACTTTATTTTTTGAATCATCTTTAAAAGTAACCTTTTTGGACTTTCTTTATTCAAGAGAATTTTTCTTTTCTAAAGCAATGATACATTTTTCAACAGCGATTGCTTCCTTCATATTTTCTACTAATGTGGGTTTGGTAGCTCTATAAACAAAAATGGCTATGTTTGAAGGTAAAGCAGAGATGTACCATTTGTTTTGGACTTCTTCACTAGGCTTGGATGTTGTAGGAATTTTATTTAACAACTTATTAAATCATGAGTTGAAGTCTTTAATGGGTTCCCCTAACTCAGATTTAATATTGGAGAGACCATTAATTAATGTCCCTGTGGACCTATCATCTCCAAACTTGGTTAGAAACTGCTCCTGAAAAGCATCCAAGCTATTAGTGGATCCTAGTGGTAATGAAAAATACCATGATCCAGTTACTCCTTGTAGAGTGTATGGGAAAATCCTAACAACAACATCTTCTTCTGTTACCCCATTTAAGTTTATTGACAACATAAAATTGTTTATGTGTTCTTCTGCTAATATGCCAATGTCAAGATTAAACTTTGGTAACCATTTTTTAGGATGGGTTGGTAATTGAATTAAAGGTGTAGGCATTGCAACTGCTCCTGGATTTGTCCATGGCATTGGTTATGGTTTATTATGTGCCATTTTTGAACTAACTACAGAAGAAGGTGAGGGTGTAGTTGAAAGTGATTGGGTAGAGGATGTCGAAGTACCCGTACACTTATGGACTATGATCTTGAGTTTGGGAGTGGATGGATGAATTTGCAATGGTCTAGATGGAATGTATGATGATGAATAAAGAGTCTCACTCTCAGACTCTAAAGGTGTCTTCCTAGATCTTTTTCTACTTGGCCGAGGAAATTCAGTTGGTGGAATACCAAGCTTTTCACTCTAGGATCTTGTAAGAGGTTGGGATGGAACATATTGCGAAGTCACACTCCGTTGCAATAACTCAGACTATTCTTGGGATATTGAAAACCCTTGGAGTTTATGACCTAAGGTCTGTACTTCAAGGGGTTCAAGAGAAGAATTGTTAGGCGTGTTTAAGTTTTCAGCAGTGGGTGTTGTATTTTCCCTTTCAACTTCTCGTTTAAAAATAGGAGATTTAGAATGCGAAGGAGAAGTTGGAGGAGATGGTGAGGGGGTTTTACTCTTATAATGGCCTATGGATTTGTATTTACTCACCATTCATAGTTCATTCCCTCCTTCTAGCACCAAAAATGTTGATGCCTCTAAAATCCCAACACCAACATTGGGGACAACCACCCGGTCCGGACCTTAGTACAACTCCTTTTCCGTTTCATGTGGTGGCTCCAACTGGATATTATGGGACCAATTTCCATTAAAATGAATGGTTTAATGGATGTTTTCTTTGTAATTTATAATGGATATGGTGAATGTTTTAACCTACAACTCAAAATATACAAATATATATATATATATATATATATAGATATAGATATAGATATAACCTGGGTATTCTATAAACGATGCAATTTATGGTTATTTCTAACAGACAAATAATCATATTGTTGGCTTAGTTATCAATAGAAAGGTGCATTCATACAATGATTACTTCATTTAAAAATTTAAACGAAGTAATAATAAAAGCATATCGTATTCATAACAGTGTATATCGCTGACATATATCTTCAAAGGATAACAATTCAAAATCTTCATAAATGATATGATAAAGAATTATTTGAAAAAGCATACATATATATCAACAATAGCAAATTTTAAAACAAATGCTTCATCACATAAGGAAATAAGACAAAAACAATGATAGGAATAATGCATGCATTTGAATCCTTCCGATGTAAATAACACTCTGATTCCACTTTCTTATTTGAGAAAACTTCCAAGGAAATACAAAAGTGCAGGTCTTGAAAAAGCTTCTTTCACAAAAATGTAGAACATTGATCCACTATTGATAAAAAAATATTTAGAAGCACAAAAGTGCAACTTCTTAATTCAAATCTTATACAAATTGAGGAAACTTTCTTAAAAGACATGAAAGGGTTTAAATAATCGAAATAAAAACTAACTGTCAATAAAAATTGCTATGAGCTGTTAAAACTGCAAACATGAAAATCTGGGATTTGATTCATGAAAATAAAAGTGCGATAGCCTTTGAACCGATTCATTGTATCTACTTCTTCTCTTGTGCTTGCAGCTAAAAAATTGAGAGCATTGGCTGAATTTCTGGAGGGTGACTCATCCTGGAATGTAGTTGCACTATGAACATAGCATCGAAGAGTTTGGGAACCATGAGATGGACTGCGTCGAAAAGGAATTTCATGGCCATCTGCTAGCTATGTGACTTGACTAGGAAAAACTAGAATGCATCCCATGTCAAGTTTTGCATCTTGCCGATTTGTTCTCCTCTGCTTGCTAGCTCTTGTCTCCATTGATCTTCTAGTGCTTTTGCTTTTGTGAGTTTTCCTGCAGAGAAATCAGAGATCAAGTTAGCCATATTTAAGTTGTCATTTACTAACTCGATTACATCATTCATTGTAGCCGTGGCTCTAGAAGTCGCTCTTTCGGTTTTTATTAACTGTAATTCGCACTCCAAAAACAAGATTTGCTTATCCAATTCATGTGTTTTCAGTAAATTGGCAGCCACGCCTTCTTCTGAATTTTTCCAACAGAGAAAATTTGTTATCTGATCATCTGTTTTTTCAAATTCTTGTCTGGTGTCAACTTCTTGTTCAATAAGTGATGCAGAGATAGCGCACAATGGGTCAACCAATGATATTTTATGGCAAAGGATGTTTAGCTACCGAGATAAGTCTTTGTTTACTTTCGGGGCTTCTATCTTGAATTCGCTAACATTCGGATAACCCTTGAATTTCTCTATCTGTAATTGCAGTTGTGCAATTTGATCTTCTTTAGCCTTCATCTCCTACCATATTTCCATTTGAAGCTTAGTGAGTTCTTGAGACAACTTCTATTGTTTCTGGAGAGCCTGCTGATCAATCTTTTGCTTCTCCAGATTCAACTATTCTTTTAGTTGCTCAATTTGTTGTCTTTGCTCTGCTAGCTGTTGCTTAAGTTGACTAATCCTTAGTTGTTCTTCTATCGATTTCCCTTTGTGTTGGGTGATTCTTAGATCCTTTTCCCTGATTAGTTGGCTGACTTCAGAGGCATTGTCCATTTTTGTGGTTGTATAAGCACCTACATACTGAGATAACTTAGTTAAATCCTCAGAAGGATTGAACTCTGAGTCTTTCCATACTACATTCATTAGTTTAGCTTTAGGAGTTGAGAGTGTTCCCTGGTCAATTTTCCTCATTTTTCTTTGCCTTTTGACCACAACCCAATGCTTTGGACTGTGAAAAAAATCCAGGGGTGGTATTTCTTCTACCTTCAATAGAATCTCTTTTGTAGGATTCTTTGGAATTATTTCAATATGCTACTAAATGTTGGGTGTGCCGACTGCCCCTTCAATTGGAATATTAGTAACAACAAGCTACTAAGGTGCGGGCGATTTTGTCATAATGAGGTTTTGGGAGTCATTCTGGTTCTTGATCATTTGATCAAACTTCTCCCATTCCTTGATTAAGGTGGAATCAATATTTACATCACTATCTAAGAGCTCAGTGGTCCTTTCATTTGTCTTCTCCTTCTTGGGACTCTTCTCCCTTTCGGGGCTCTTCTCCTTTTCAGGACTCCTCTTTTTCAGGAGTCTTCTCCTTTTCAAGAGTCTTCTCGTTTTCAGTAGTTTGTTCTTCATTGTGGCCTTCTTTCTGTACCATAGGGGTAGTGTTTAACAAGTCCAGAGGTAGTGTTTGTAACCTCTGAGTCGTGAACTTCATAAATCTATCTAATCCCTCTGCTCCCAATATGATCTTTGCTAGATGCTTTACTTGAGAAAATAACTCATATGAAGTGAAAAGCTCATCATAATCATCTTTCTCGTGTTCAAACTTGGCAATTTTCACATGAGAGGTAAAGTTGTAAGCCTGCTTTTGGATCATACTGTCTCTTGGGAACAACTGCTAACATTAAAAATTTTATGTTCTCTATTTCTTTCTCTGCATGTTTGAAGTCATGCAGTGTGTAAGTACCACATCGGAGGGGAAATGAACACCACATTTGTTTGTTGGGCTCCTTGAGGTTCCTGGACATCCCTGTTTCTATTATCTGATAAGCTATTTCTCTAGCCAATAGCTTATCAGGAATGTACAAGGGGAGAACATGTGGATCTATGGTGCTACCAAAAATTCTGATGTAGGTGAACTTTTCTTCATCGAACCAACTGCCGATTGATGTTAGTTCAATACTGGCCTCATTGGATAACCGAGGAGCAGGTTTGTCGAATATGGCCTGATGAATGGGTAAAACAAAACCATGGCAGATTCTATATAGATGATCTTTATAATGGGCTTTCCACAAATACTTATGATAGATATGAATAGGAATTGGGTCTTGAGGAGTCCATTTCCATCCTAAAATGGGGTAATCAGATTTGAAATAGATGGTATCCATGATGTAGGAACTCATATAGAATGGGGTATTATCTTGGTGGTCACAAACTTGTTTCTTCTATAATCAAGGATTTGGTTGGCCATTTTATCTAGTAAAATGGTTGCCCAATCCATGATATAAGAATTAATTGCATCTTCCATTAAGGGCACCATTTCTTTACAAAACCTAGTTGAATCAGAGACTCCCAAGAGTCTACATATCATAGCGCCAGCATAGCAATAAGGAGATGCTAAGCAGTCTACGGAGTACATACCCGAAGATTCATGCTTATGCTTGTTCGGGAAATTCCTCCACTACTTGATAGGGTCCGACTCCACGTCGTTTTCCTTAGCCAAAGCTTCTAAAAATGCCTTGTTGTAATGCTTCTTGGGGTCTGACAATTGATACATATTCTTGATATCTTCTGCCCTGAATGTCCCAAACATCCTTCCATCAGCTATATAGAAGGCCCTATCAGTTATTTTGATGCTTTCTATAACTCATCTCACCATGTCATTGTATGGTAACACTTTTGCTAGGGCTGCTATTCTGTGGAGGGAGGAGTTGGCTAGAACGTATAGAGTATTTTCTGATTTATCAATTGAACCAGTTGTTGCTCCTTCTTCTTCAACTTCACTTGGGTCCTCGGCTTTGAGTAAATTATATATACTCTCCCATGAAGTCTTGCCGAGGCCTGCACAGGTAGTATCAGCTATCAGCACCAATTTTACTGGTTCATCTTTTGTTATGACGGGGACCTTCACTTTCCGAGATTTCTTAGTCATTTTTGCTGAATTGGTGAGTTCAGACTCATTCTGTAAAATGAAACAGAAGGATGTAACAGTGGAAAAAACTTGTTCAAAGCTAATACACAGCACACAAGACTAACAACAATTAAGCGCAAATGGGTGATATGGATTTTTAATATATTAAGCTACCACGGATGAAATCCTTGAAGGATTCAGCCATAACTGCTTTCTTAATGATTTCCCGTAACTTCCAACATGACACTTTAATGCCGTAATGACATGTCACATCGCAAATTTATAATGGTCCTTTTAAAATGAGTATCATGATTTCCCGATTTCCGATTAGCGACAATCGCATATCGCAGATCAGGAGGTACAAGAATTATGCTTAAATGTTTCCTTTGTATGGTTGTGATTGTGATCAATGGTGAGCTATCATGGGAAGGCAGGATGACTTTTAAAGTTAATAAATCATTTGTTTTTCCTCTGTAATTGATTTATAACTTTAACCCACAAATTTTTGTAATAGCTCATATTTCACCTTTATCAAAAATCGCGCTTTTCAATAATGAAATTGCATCGGAAGATTTCCAAGGGGCTTTTGGGATGTGTTTTATGATTTCAGCATTACATGATTGCGATCGGCTTATCGCATCGGAGGATTTATATGAACACTTGGAAGGGCTTCTTCATCAGTGGCGATATGTGATTTCTGATGGAGTTATCGCATCAGCGAATGTCAATGGAACACCCTAAACTGACCATTAAAAGGATTTGCACATGCGACATATTCCATTAATAATTGTTTTATGATAAGGTTTTGTTATAATTTAAATCGGATTGGACCTTATCAAAGGACTTTCATGCGTTGAATAGATTTGTGAATTGCAATTGTTAATTGACTTATCCTAAAAGCAAAAGACATATTATAAAAATTTATTTTTAAACATTTTTTTTATTTTATTTATATTTATAAAAGGGTACCCATTTCTTATTAAAGTTTTTTATGAAAATTTTGAAATGGGGAGGGTTTTTGTATAGCACAACAGGTACCATTTTTTCTAATAAACTAGCTACCCAAATTTGGGAATATAGGAAAAAATGATTTGTCTCTACTCAAATAGTCCCTCCATTTTTTATGAGTGCCTATAATATGGATGCAGTCTGTTTCACCACTAGATTTCCAACTATGGGGTGGAAATGTAATATTCAAGGCCCTACCCCCATTCACAGATATCACAAATTTATGTGGGAATCAAAATACCAAGCCCATTTCTACAAAATTTGCAAAGCAATTATGTTGCCCATCCACCAAGCGGATTTTGATAAGAAGGCCCCAAGGTTATCCGATAAGGCCAAGATTGAAATTTTACCAGTAGGTAAGTGGTTCAGGGAAGATTTGTTTACTTATGTCCGGGTTTTTGGACACGTAGCACCCCCTCATGTCCTCTCTTGGTATGTATCGGATAAGCTACTTAGGAGGGAAAATTCTTAGCAGAATGTAGAAGATGGGATATCCAAAACCTTGAAAGAATCCAAAAACTCATGTTGGGTCCCTATAATACTAGTGATTACCCCATTACTATTGTAGTTATACCCCTTATTAATATTGTTGTGCCACTATTGCCCCCATATTGTTATTACTATGCCCCATAGAATCCCTCTATTGTTATTTTTGTGGCTTTATATTATTATTGTTAGGTCAGTTGGGTTATATTGTGACTCCTTAGACTCCTATACATAGAAAGGAGGTTTTTTCATTTGAATCATCCAAGAATTATTCATTTATGTAATGTAAAGGAGGTTTCCCCCTCGAATAGGCTGAATTCTAAGGCGTTGATCTATCTTTTCTATCTTTTCTTGAGTTGGTTTCATAATATTTGGTTTCAGAGCTTTGGATTCTAGGGTTTCGCTGCTCCAAACAAGCGATCGTGGCATTTTCACTATAACTTTTTTTCTGTGACATTTCAAAAGCTAAAAAAAAAAACCCATTTGAGAAGACATCACATTGAATCTCGAGTTAAAATTTCAGGGCTTTATGTGCTATATTTGTGGAGATATGATCTGAGGAAGTTGGTCTTTTTGCAGACTCCTGAATTACATTCCAAACAGATGACCTGGGGAAAATCATCATAACTTTTTCCCTAAGCATTGGATTGAAGCTTCGTAAGAAGGTGCAGAAAGAGAACAAACTGTAGTTTCTTGTATATATTCTTTAGAGCCAAAGAACGAAATAGTGACTTGTGGCATGTCGTACAAGTTTGCTTTACTGAACTAGTCTATAATCAGGTCACTGTGGGAGATTTCGCATAACTCTTCCTTGGTGAATCCAAATTGGATCAGACTGGTGGCATTAGAAACTGGACATAGAGGGCTACCATAGGCTACAATTTCAGAACTGGATGATCTGAAAGTACAGAGATACATCAGAGGCAATATCAAGCTCCTACAAAGTGAAAAAAAGGTGTGTAGATTCTTTTAAATTTTTGCTTAAGAGTGGTTTGAAAATTTATTTTGAAGGAATTCAAAGGGCTAGTAGAGCATTGTTATCGGTAACTGATGCCCCGAGGAAAGAAAATGCAAACACCTAGTAAGGAACCTGAAAGCTCTAGCATGAATCATGAAGAAGAAGAAGAAATTCTATATGATATATCAAAATTACAAGAACAAGTGCAACAAGCGTCACTTGCACAAAAAGCAACAGAATCTAAGATGGATGGTTTAAGGAAAGATGTAGAAGCTAAGATTGATGGTTTAAAGAAAGGTGTAGAAGCTAAGATGGATTTTTTAAAGAAAGGCGTAGAAGCTAAGATGGATGGCATGGAAGCTAAGATGAATGGCATGGACACGAAAATTGATGGCATGGATGATAAGATGGAACAATTGAAGATAAATATGAATAAGTTGCTACAAGAAATGGTCACTAATGGTGGAAGGGTACTAAATAAAACTCATGATGAGAACAAAAGAAATGTTAATCATGATTCCATAGACTCTAATGTTGGATCGAAGACTCACCATATTCCAAAAATCGATATGAGGAAGTTTGATGGCAAGGATCCCGCCACATGGATATTACAAATGGAGCAATTCTTTGATCTCAATAATGTGCAAAACACACAAAAGGTACGAATGGAAACTTTATATTTGGAACCAAATCAGTTTGTATGGTATCAATGGCTTTGCTCTCGTAAACAATTTATCACTTGGGCAATTTTTACAGAAGAATTGATAGCACATTATGAGGATACAAAAAGCAACACTTTTTTTAGCCAATTGATAAGTCTCAAACAAAAAGGTTCAATAAAGGAGCACATTGAGGAGTTCCAAAACTTGAACATAAGGGTAAAAGATATTCCAGAGGAGCATAGGATTGATGTGTTCATAGGGTCTTTAAAGGATAATATCCAACATGATGTTTGCCTTTGGGAACCTGATTCATTAGAGAAGGCATTCAGGTTAGCAAGAAAAATGGAAAGCAAAATTATGGCAACCATGAAGCATACCACTCACAACTATAAAGACGGAAGTGTTGTTGCCCCTAGTCTTCCACAACCTATAAGGTTGACACCACAAAAATTGGAAGAAAAAAGAGCAAAAGGGCTTTGTTACAGTTGTGATAGCAAATACACTAAAGGTCATAAGTTTGCTGAGAAGAAATTATTCTACATAGATTGTGAAGAGGAAGAAGAAAAGGAGCAAGAAAGGTCAAAAGAAGAGGATATACTCCAGGAACAAAGCCTAGATGAAGAACAAATAAATCCGACCATATCTTGTAATGCATTGGCGTGAATTACCACTCCTCAAACCATCAAGATAGAAGGACAAATCAAGAAGAAAAAGGTAATAGTGTTGATTGATTCAGGAAGCACCCACAATTTTATTCATTGTAAGGTAGCAAAAGAATTGAATTGCTTCCTATATCCAGCACCAGAGTGTCAAGTGATGATTGCAAATGGAGGAACAATAAATTGCTCTGGAAAGTGCCATAATATCAAGCTATCCATGGGAGAATATGTATTGACAACCCAATGCTTTCCATTCCAATGGGAGGTGCTGATGTTGTACTAGGAGTCCAATGGCTACAATCCTTGGGTACAATAGCTTTTAATTTTCAAGAAATTTTCATCAAATTTTCTACAAAAGGAAAGGAAGTTGAATTAAGGGGTATTGCAGGGAAACCAGGAAAGATAATCAGCTCTAATGGTATGACAAAGCTTCTAAAAAATGAACAAAGAGGTGTAATTGCACAATTATGTTCGCTAGATGTTTCCACATCGGAATCATCTATTTCTCCAGATCTCCAAAAAGTCCTGAACAATCATTCCAAGGTATTTGAGACTCCCAAAGGTCTCCCACCTATGCATGATCATGATCATGCTATTCATCTGATTCCAGGAAGTGTTCCTCCAAACATCAGGCCGTACAGATATCCCTATGTCCAAAAGAGTGAAATTGAACGTATGGTTGCAGAAATGCTAGAGGCTGGTATAATTCAACCGAGTCAAAGTTCTTTCTCTGCTCCAGTAGTATTGGTGCACAAGAAGGATGGATCATGGCACATGTGTCTGAATTATAGGGAGCTCAACAAGCTCACTATTAAAGATAAGTTCCCCATTCCTGTCATTGATGAATTACTGGATGAATTGCATGGATCAATTTACTTCACCAAGTTGGATCTTCGTTCAGGATATCATCAAATCAGAATGAAGACTGAAGACATTCCAAAAACAGCATTAGAACTCATGAGGGTCATTATGAATTTTTGGTCATGCCTTTTGGCCTTACCAATGCACCTTCAACATTTCAAGGTTTGATGAATTCAATTTTCAAACCATTCCTTAGAAAATTTGTGTTAGTATTTTTTGATGATATACTAATCTACAACAAGTCTTGGAAGGATCATGTTGAACATGTTGACAGGGTGCTACAACTATTGGAGGAGAAACAATTATATGCAAAAAGATCCAAATGTTTCTTTGGAGTCCAGGAGGTGGAATATCTGGGTCATATTGTATCTCATGAAGGAGTTAAGGTAGACCCTAGCAAAATTAAAGCCATTAAGGAATGGAAAATCCCCACATCCATAAAGCATCTGCGAGGATTTCTCAAGTTGATAGGGTATTATCGCAAGTTTGTTAAGAATTATGGGAGAATAGCAGCACCTCTAACAACATTATTGAAGAAAGATGCATTTTCATGGACTCCGGAAGCAACAAAGGCCTTTGAACATCTTAAAGAGGCAATGTGCCAAGCACCGGTCTTAGCTACACCGGACTTCACAAAAACCTTTATTGTGGAATGTGATGCTTCAGGAAATGGAATTGGTGTTGTTCTAATGCAAGATGAAAGACCCATTGCTTTTGAAAGTCGTCCAATCAAGGGAAAGTTTTTAAGCAAAGCTATTTATGAGAAGGAAATGTTGGCAATACTCCATGCACTTAAGAAATGGCAACCCTACCTAATGAAAAGACACTTCAAGGTAAAAACGGATCATGATAGCCTTAAATACTTTTTAGAAAAAAGATTATCCTCTAAAGAGCAACAAAAGTGGGTCACAAAGATGTTGGGTTATGACTTTGAAATCATCTACAAAAAAGGGAAGCAAAATGTGGTGGCAGATGCACTCTCAAGAAAGGATGAGGATGTGGAAGCATTGTTGTGCGCCATTTCTATTATCCAACCAGATTGGATAAACAAAGCAAGGGAGGAATGGAAGAATGACGAAGAAGTGTGGGCACTTATTCGAAAGTTACAACAAGATTCTAGTACGTCTAATACATTTAGTTGGCAAAATGATTCGTTATGGTACAAAGATCGCTTATACCTCTGTAAGAATTCCCAGCTAAAACAAAAGATTCTTATGGAATTTCACACTTCTCCCTTAGGAGGGCACTCAAGATTTTTAAAAACTTACCATAGGGTTAAGAAGGAATTTTTTTGGGATGGCCTTAAATCAGATATTCAAAATTTTGTAGCGGAATGTTTGGTTTGCCAACAAAATAAAGTTGAAACAATTAAGACACCGGGTCTATTACAACCTTTATCCATTCCAAGCCAATGTTGGGAGGAGGTTTCAATGGATTTTATCACAAGTTTACCCAAGTCTGAGGGAAAGAGTGTCATCATGGTGGTAGTTGACAAACTTACCAAGTATGCACACTTTTGTGCATTATCACATCCATTTAAAGCCAGTACAGTTTCTACTGCATTAATGGAAACAATTCAAAAGCTACATGGAAACCCAAAGATTATTGTAAGTGACAGAGATCCCATTTTCACTAGAAATTTTTGGACAGAATTATTTTCCTGTCTTGGTACTCAATTAGCTCATAGCTCATCTTATCATCCTCAATCTGATGGGAAAACTGAGATAGTAAACAAATGTTCGAAAGGATATCTTCACTGCTTTGTATCTGATAAACAGACACAATGGGTCAAATGGTTGCCTCTGGCTGAATGGTGGTATAACACTTCCTTCCATACAGCAACAAAAATGACCCCATTTATGGCACTTTATGGGTATCAACCACCATCCATCACATCATATTTAAGAGAAAATTCTAAGGTTCAGGTAGTGGAACATCACATCGAACATCAACAACAAGTCCTCCAACTCTTAAAGGATAACCTTGTGTTGGCACAAAATAGAATGAAACAACAGGCAGATCAACATCACAGTGAAAGAAGTTTTGATGTAGGTGATTGGGTATTCCTATGGCTACAACCATATAAGCAAATGTTCCTCAAGCAAGCTAAGAAGGATAAAAAATTATCACCAAAGTATTATGGTCCGTACAAGGTGTTGCAAAAGATTGGTACTATGGCATACAAATTGGAGCTTCCTGCAGCTTCTCGATTGCACCCAGTTTTCCATGTTTCATGTTTAAAGAAGGTTATAGGTGAAAAACTCCCAGTTCAAACAATATTTCCAGAACTTGACGAGGAAGGAAAAATTATATTGGAACCGGAAGTAGTCATAGAAACAAGAACTCGACAGCTACGAAATCGATCAATTTCAGAGTATCTTATCAAGTGGAAGAACTTATCCGCTGAAGATTCTACATGGGAGGATGAGAATTTTATACAGAAGTATCCATAACTACTCAAGCATTGAGGACAACACTTTTTGAAGGAGAGGGGCATGTTGGGTCCCTATAATACTAGTGATTACCCCATTACTATTGTAGGTATACCCCTTATTAATACTGTTGTGCCCCTATTGCCCCCATATTGTTATTACTATGCCCCATAGAATCCCTCTATTGTTATTTTTGTGGCTTTATATTATTATTGTTAGGTCGGCTAGGTTATATTGTGACTCCTTAGACTCCTATATATAGAAAGGAGGTTTTGTCATTTGAATCATCCAAGAATTGTTCATTTATGTAATGTAAAGGAGGTTGCCCCCTCGAAGAGGCTGAATTCTAAGGCATTGATCTATCTTTTATATCTTTTCTTTAGCTGGTTTCATAAGAAATCCCTTTGGCCTTATTTTCCCCTTTAATTTGGTTTCTATGCATTGCATGATTTCAGGCATGTTGCGCTTGAAATCGAACACATTTTATTTTGGAATCTTGCTACCATTCCTGTTAGGTAGTATGACCCCAATAAAGTTGCACACGACTTCAGTTCTTCAGTCAAAATAAGGAAATTAAGACATGAGGAGGATTATTTTGATGATCTATTTGAGTCCGAAAAGCTATTTTCACATGTCCAGCATCTGGCTATTCTTAGACTCAATCCACCAGATTTGGCATGTTTCCACTAGTACAAGAGGAAAAAGTTACTGGAGTTCCTTTTGGACCTATTGCAAATACCTAAGCGAGGTACTCAAAAGGAACAAATGCGAAGCCATGACTCAGAAAAAGGATCAGAACATGATTCTGAGCATGATTCAAAGAAGTTCTAAGAACGCGATCCTAAGCACAATTGAGAAGAGAAATCAGAACATGGTTTTCAACAAGCTTTAGAGCAGAGATCAGCCCAGATTTCAAAACACGCCTCTCAACATGACTCAGAACATGATTCAGAGCATGACTCAAAGAAAATTTCATAGGAAATCCCATAAAGGAGTCCTAAAATAGACATTGAGAAGGAAACAAGAAATCCCTCAATAGAGAAAGGATTGGAAGATGTTTTCACTAAAGTACACACAAAGGATACCCCCTTGAAAAATCAATTGGATGAGGCATGGAAATAGTTTGATTGATAAATAAAAGGACATCAAGGGGAGGAAAATGTTGAAACAGATACAATACTTAACACACCCCAAAATACTGAACATAGCTCGCTTACTGACAGAGCTACTGAAAACTATGTTGCCACTGAAAAGATTGAAATCATCGTGGCCTTCCACTCAACATAAATTGTTCTTGGAGTAGAATAAATTCCTCCTCTTGATGTCTTTTACAGTCCAAATTATCGGGCTATTGTAAAATGACAGAGGAAGAAAAGGAATATAGAATATTCCTCAGTGCTAAGTCCTCATAATGAGCCAATGAATGTCGTTTGTAAGGATACTCCTATAGATCCTTCATATAACTTGATCAAACTCTCATAGTTTTTAGGCTCTTATGCATGTTCCACTATTAATAAAGAAGTGGAGGTCAAACAACTAATAAGGGAGAAAGATGAGTGGGTACAACAATTGGAACAATAGTTGTTCGAAGAAAAGGAGAATGTAAATCATCAAATGGAAGAACAAATGACACAACTACAATAGAGATTTGATTAGTCAAAGCTCCAGTATTAAGCAGAGACAAGTTTCAAAGATGCCTAAATCCAACAACTCCAATTTTCTATGGAGCAACTGAAAGAAAATCCTAAAGTTGAGGATTTTGTAAAAGAATCATTGGAACTAAATTCTTTGTTGTCGAAGCAACATGAAACATTTTGTTAGAGGCTATCATTCATTAATTCGATGTGTAAGGAAATCGATTCATTGGTGAATCAAGTATCCGATATGAGGGTCACTTTCAACGATATTGATGAGAAAATTTTAGGATACATTTCATGGAAGGATACCCCAGAAGGAAGGATAGCAGATCTCCCTAGGATAGAGGAATCTCACAAAGATATCCTCTTCACTGATTGGGATATTCAGCTAAAACATGTAGAAAGGGTAGTCGCAAGAGGAACTGATGTTTCAACCAACATCATTGAGACCATCAATGATAATTTACATAATGCCAATATAATATACGAATTCCCACCTGGGAGTCTTCCCAATATCAGAGGCTGAGAAGAAAAATGGGAAGAAAATTCTTAGCAAAAGAAGAAGTAATCAAATATCTTACAAAACTAGATTGGGAAGTGTATTGGAGGTATTTGGTAAAGCCACATAGTTAGTGGCTACTACTATACTGCCTAGCTAACTCAGCCATGCAAATGTTGCATTCCCTTTCAGATGCAGTGTACACTGGCCAGATGCACATAAGGATGAAAAAGCCTCTTGAACTCAAGCTTTTGATGGATATATATCAGCTCAGAAAACAAATGAAGGAGTATATATCATTGCATTCTAGAAATAATCATTTTAATAATTTGTCTTTTATGTAATTTTGTCACTTATTTTAAGGAGACTTTTTTAAACCTCCTTAGAACTTCATGCAATGCCTATTTTTGTACTTATATTTTATTATTTGAACCCTTTCATGTATTTTAAGAAAGGTTCCATAATTTTATAAAAAACCGTTTATTTGCTTTCTCTTTTCTACTTTAAAGTTTCTCTTATTAGAATCTTTGGATGAGAGTCCTGAACTTTTGTTGGAGAAGGCTTACAGAAGCTTGTACTTTTGTACTTTTGCAAACCATCTTAATAAGACAGACTCGACTGGAGTTACTTATTCTATGAACAGATAGATATGTGTTGGGTACTTTTATCTTTGTGTATTTATTTGTTCATGAATTAACAACCATTTTTATTATATAGTTTATCACATGTATCATTTTACATACAGTGTTGTATCCATTCACTTTTGAACATACTAGGACTATTATTTTTTAATACATTGATGAACAATTGGTTAAACAATATTTGATGTGATATATGTTTTATAAATTATTTTGATTAACTATTTAATAAAAATAATTATTTAAAATATTTTTCATTTCTATTAGTGTCTGGTTAATCTTCATTATCATGTACTCAGGATCATCATTTTAGATCACACAAATATAAGTCAAATTCTCGCGTAATCCATATAGATAGGTTATATATATATATATATATATATATATATATATATATATATATATATATATATATATATATATATATATATATATATATATATATATATATATATATATATATATATATATATATATATATATATATATATATATTTGTGTGTGTGTGTGTTTTAGTTGAAAACCCACCCCATATATCACTTCATTTTAGCAATCAAAAACCCTATCCATCCTATCATATTTTTATTGGGAAACTGGTCCCATTATATCCAATTGGAGCCACTAATCCAAATGGAAAAGGGACAGTATTCAAGTCCCCGACTAGGTGGTTTTCCCCCTTGTTGTTGCAACAATTTTCAAGGCTTCAACATTTTTACACTACAAGGATGTCCAAGACTATGAATGACAAAGAGAAATCAATCTAAATTAGCAATCCATTCTGAGAGTCACTCCCCCTCAATATCACCTCCAACTTCTAGATTGTCATCTAAAGCTCCTATTTCTAGATAAGAATTTGAGTAGTGACTCCCAAAATATCCTAGTAGTATTCCTAAAGTACCTTCTTCAAATTATAATCTTGAATCACTTGAGGTTCAAACTTTAATAAAGAAATTAGAGGAAAACTCTATTTTAGTAGAAAACCATGTCCCATGTGAAGCATCTGAAGGGAGTATCACTTTGGTTTTACAACCGACTAGGATTCTAAATTCCTCTCAACTTGAGAAGCTTGGAGTTCCTCCATTTGAAATCCCTCTTCCTTCTTTCAGAAATAAAAATACGAAATATGAGTCATAGAAAACAATTAGTGAGGTTTTATCAAATTCCCCACCACAAACACCTTCATTCCCTCCATTCATTCCCTCTTTTTCTCCTCAAAGTACTGGTCCTAGTTCATCAAACCCTAGCACTCAACCTACCTCTACGTCCACTCAAACTCCATAAATATCCACTTCCCCTCAAAATCCAATAATGGCAGGACAACAACCACAACCACAAGTCAGACCATGGGCTAATCGTGGTGCTGTACAAATGGCACCTCCCCTCCATGACCTACCAAAGCATCTTGAAAGATGATTACCGAAATTTAATCCTGATGATGGAGTAGCTATCAATCTTAATGGATTAGCTGAAGAATATTGTGTAGTAAGATTATTTCCCCACACTCTCCAAGGATCAATAGGTTCCTTATATTTTTCATTACTACCAGGATCTATTACTAATTGGGATATGTTCGAAGAGAAATTTCTAGCCAAATTTTGTGACGATCATACAATCACATCTCTTATCAATTACATTTCTAATTTAAAATCTAAATCAAGTGAAACAATCAACGAATTCAATTCCAGATTCAATAAGCTTCTAAACAAGATCCCAACAACATCAAGCCCTGGTGTCGATGTCCAAATCGAGTGGTATATTTCCTCTCTTCCTTCTGTTAGTGCTGGAATCTGCCTTAGGCTGAGGGAAGATGAGACTCAAGGCCACATCAAACCAAGCTCAGCCTCGTAGCTAGCCCTACGATGACAGGAGAGGGCTCTCTCCGGGTCTATCTCGGCAAAAAGTCTTCAAAGGAGCTGAGATGAATTGTAATGGATATTGAGTTTAGGCTAGTAAATGGATATGTAGGTTTGACTTAAAATTTTTGGGGTTTTGTTGGAAAAAGGGGAAAAAACAAATTTGGGCTCGAGGATGAGACCATATATTTGCAGAATTCGAGTTGGGGCAAGGTAGGTAATAGATTTAATGCTTTTTGATCATATGTATGGATGGATCAGAATGAAAAGGAGCTGAAAAGGGAAAGGGGAAATAGGAATCCTCTCAAGACTGATGAAAACATATAAAACTAAACAAATTTAAAGGAAGAGCACTGAAATTAATGGATTCAACCTCACTTACTAATTCATTTAGTTTCGGAAGCAAAAGGAGGGAATGGTATACATTAAAACATCAAAGAACTTACAAATAACCGAGAGAACACACCATCAAAACTAAAAACCACATGAATCCCAACAGGTGCTGCAAAACCTCTGATCTTTCCGTAGCCAAAATGCAGAAAATATGTACAATAGTGTGCCAAAACTTTCCCAATAGTCCAACCTTTGCTTCTGACTGAAAATCTACATAATATAGACCATGCCAACCTATCTCCTAGCCTCTAGGGATTGAGCTCCTCCTTCTAGGAGCAGTTTGAACTAATTCCAAACATAGAGCTGAAAACTAGGTATCCAAACAACCTGCCTCTAAAAGAAGGGAAACTGATTCATTACATTAAATTTTTGCTATTTTGTGAATGAATCATCTAGAATAGGTAAATAAGTGCCAAAGTTACATCATATACATCAAATTACATCAAAATAAGTCACATATTACATCAAAAGGTGAAACTGGTGAAAACTGGCCGAATTCCTGAGCTGGAGGATGAAAATTTGACCAAAAACCTCTATGCGTAGCGCGCCTGAGCTCTATGCATAGCGCGCCTTTCAGCCTGTTTTTGGGGCACTTCCTGACATCAAAATCAAGCTCACAATAGCTGGTTGGAAAGCCCTAGATGTCTGCTATCCAGCCCAAGTGGAATTTCCCAATTTGAAGCTCATTTTCCCCTTCAAAATTTCATTCTCCCACAAGTACTTCCTGCTAGTGCAAAAGGTGGCAGAAAGGTGATTTTCATGGTGTTTTTGACCCTTTTGATCATCCAGAACTTGATGAAATGCCTCGGCCATACTAGAGCATGCATAACTTACCATGAAAAATCCAAAACTATAAAGTTTTCCTCCAGCAAGTGTCCCAATCATAAGCGAGCGCGTCGACGCGCTACGCATTGGGCTGAAAAATCTGTTTTGCAAGCCAAAAATTTCAAAATGACAAAAATTTCTCCGAATTTGCTCAAATTCGGAGCGAAGACCCTCCATCATGTATCATGCTTAGCCACCGAAGCCTCAGCCAAAATCTGAAGTGGATTAGGCCTCTTTCGTCGTTTTAGTGCTTTGCTCAACCTCCTTTTCAAAATCTTTATTTTTGCTTTGCCGATGTGCATGCGAGCCAAATAGTGATGTTTCATATGACGGAGCATGTCTTTGTCTCTATTGGCCTTTGCCAACAACTCCTCCAGATGTCGATTGATTTTCTCAAGCCAAAATTGCCGCTCAAAAGGTGTCAAATTGCCAAGTCTTTTTCGGGCCAACTTTTGGTCTTCACGGATTTGTCGCAGCTCTATAAGTGTGTGCTGGTCCTCTAGCTACTTTTTTCGCTGCTCCAAATATTTGATCAGACATTATGCCTTCAGCAACTTCTCATTCAAGCTGTCAATCTCAGCCTTCTGCTTTTGGATGACCTCTTTCAGTTCCAAGCCAGGATAGCTCCCATCCACATCACTGAGTGTAACATCAATATCATGGCCTCCTAATGGGCTCTCCTCATGCATCGGCCTCTTGCCTCTGTCCTGAACCTGTACCTGTGCTGAAGAAGAAGGCGAGACCCCTTCCATGCCATGTGGAGATAATACTCGTCTGTAGCTGCAAATAAAGCCCCGTGGCCTTTCTGGTATGTCACATACACTAGAGCACTAATATGCTCGGTCTCAGGAATGTCAAACAGATGTGAAGGCTCTCCCTCATCATGAACTACCTTGGGAGGCAGTTGTAGCACTGTGAAGAAGTCACGGGAGATGAAATCCTCCCAATTAATGCCCTATTGTGTGAGCTGTTGTACCACAATGATTTTGATCAGCACGTAATGATATATACCTCTATGCTGCTGTGTTGGGGTCTTCCTCTGTACAAGATATGTCATCCTCTCTATATTGCGATACATGAAGTATGGAATGCTCATCATACGTACCCTCGTGAAATGCATCAACAAATGAATATGGTACATATAGATGCACGAGAATCTACCCTCACAACTGAAATATCGAATGGTAAGCTTCATCAAGGGTGCAAACTCAATCTTTAGAAATCTGAATGGAAATACCCTGCTTAGCTGCCTTATAAACCAAGGTTTGATATATGGCTCATAGTAGAATTTATCTAGCTACTGTCTCTTGTTCCATTCCTCTCCTACATTTGGTATTTCGGTGGCCTGAGCAATGGTTTCTGGTGACAAAATGAAATATACTCCAACAAGATTTACAGGGCCATCGTGTAAGTGTAGAACAAATAGACCAGCTATCTCATGATGATGTTGAATTTGTGAAATCAACTCACAATAGTGGTAGCATGACTGATAGCGAAAACAATCCATTGCAAGCGAGCAAGCATGCAGTTGAGCCAAAGAAGTAGGTTCCTCCCTGAGATGCTTACCACTTTTGCCACTTTTATGAGACCTCCGTGGCACATTAATTTGTGCTGTGGAATCACTGTCATACTCCTGTTCATAAACTGAATCTGTCTCTGACATTGCGCTGAAATCAGACTGTCTGCAAAATGTATGCTAATATAGGTATAATGAAAGCAAAAATTTCAGTGTATGCTTTACTCCTCAAATGTGTCACATGTGTATCAAAGTATCATAGGAAAGCCATAATGAGAATAGTTTTGTGAAATGAGTTTGCCAAAAAAAAACAGTGTGAATATAACAAAGGCTGTAATAATGACAACAGTGATGTAATGGCAAAGAGAGGGCGTGAGGCCAAGTTTAATCATGAACACCACTGAAAATAGATGAACAGGCATATATTAACCCACACAGTCACTAAGAAATTTTTGACTTCATTTGCTTCAAACCCTAAGAATTGAATTTGGAAATCAACATAGGGTTTTACATTTCACACTTTTTCCTCCACATTCAACACACCATAACGATGTCTAAAATTCACTGAACAATCATAAAGGACCTACTTGCAAACAGTTGGAGGTGATTTGGCGTGGATCTGGATGAAGGAGCAAAAATATTTTGGCTCTGAATTTGTATGCGTAGCGCGCTTACCCAATGCGTAGCGCACATGTAATTTTGCACAAGCCGGTGATGTCCAGTGCGTAGCACGCCTTCTCTGTGCGTAGCGCGCACTTCTCCTTCAACTCCACAACCTTGAAACGTTTCCACTTCATCTTCAACACTCTATTTTGGTCTTGCTTTGAGAAATTTGTGAAAATGATTTGTTTTCCATGCTTTATAGTGGGTTATAAAATATCTCATTAAACCATAACCCACTTTTATAATGTTTGGCTTTTGGCACTTTATCATTTAATACAATTCTGTCTTTGATTTTTCATTCTTTCTCTGAATCTCTGACTGATGATTGTCTTGACTTTTTTGCAGGAATTTTGGCATTTGGCTTTGGCAAAAATTAGAGGCTTGCTTTGAAACCTCTTATGGTCAAACAAATACATCCATATTACAAAAACTAAATTTGACAGTTTCCAATTCAAAACAGAGTTTTGAACTAAAAAATGTCTTCAAATGTTTTTGGGAATAAAAATATGAAATAGGAAACTTTCGAAACCAACCTCATGGCCTGCGAGCTTTTATCACATATATCCAAAGACTTGAAACCCTAGACTCTAGGACTAAAGACTCTTTTTAATGAAAATAATTATTTATGACCGTGATGACGTGACCTGAACTTCAGTGATTTTTTGAGGGATTTTAATTAGCTCTGTAGGTACAAGCATGAGGAAAGACAAGACGACCAGACCCTCTCGTCAGTCAATGGCATGCCCCTAGCGAAATGCAACGAAGTGGAATGAGCGAGACACCTAAGAATGTTATGCAAAAAAGCGAACAGATCTCTAACGGAGGGTTGTAAGGACCGACTCTAACATTGGCTCCAATGGGGATGGTAGCTCCAAAGAGGTGCCAAGAACGACAGATCTCTGGGATAGCTACACAGTTCCTTTCATCCATTGGGCTATGGAGTCATTATTTCAACAGACAACGCAAAATATTTTGACATATTTATTGACTGAAAACTTAACTGAAGACTGACTGAGACCAACTCCAACTTAAAACTAAGTTGACTAAACAAACTGACTTAAAACTGAAATCTTTCTTCAGAATTATAGCCTTCACTTTAGGGCCCAGACTGAAGAAAAGATCACAGCACACACTTGCAGCGAAACTGAAATAAAATGGTATTTATAATGATAACAGAATAGCAGAAAAACTCAGAAAATATACCGCTTGAGCAGCCGACCATTAACCGGCCCTCCTGGACAATCTTCCCCGTTCATCTCCTTAAGAAGAAAAGCGTTTTGACCCCGAAATGCTGCAATCTTAAAAGGACCTTTCCAGAGGTTTTTCAAACTTGCCTTGCTTGCCCTTTTCTTCATTTCTTGCATCTCACCTCAAAACTATCTCATCCAGCTGAAATTTATCTGTTTTAGCTTTTCTGTCATAGATCTTCTTTATGCGTTCCTGTAACTTGAATGTGTTCTGAAAGACTTCCTCCTGTGTCTGCTGTAAATGAATCATCTGATTAAGTCTGCGCTGCATAGGATCCTTCTTGTTGCCTGCTTCTTGAAGCAATTTGACTACCGGGACAGCTAGAGATGAAGGAAACATTGTGTCCACTCCATACACCAACTCGAAAGGAGACATTCCAATATATTTCTTTTGACTCACTCGATCTGCCCAAAGTGCATGTACCAGCTTCTTATGCCAACTTTTCTTGTTCATTTCCAGCATTTTCTTGATGATATTAACCAAATATTTCTTGGAAGACTTCGCCAATCCATTGCCTTGCGGATGATAGGCAGTTGAGTGCCCCAAAGTAATATGATATTTACTACAAAAGTCAACCATCATTTTTGACTTGAAAGCTGCTGCATTATCAGTTATTAACTTATTCGGGAAATGAAAACGAGACAAAATATTATTCTCAAGGAATGAAACTATTACCGCATCCGTAGCTTGCCTGGTGGGAATTGCTTCGATCCATTTCGTGAAGTAATCCGTTCCCATGAGGATCCATCTATGCTGACCTGAAGAAGAAGGATGATTTTCACCAATAAAATCTAACCCCCACTGCTGAAAAGGAGCACTCACCTCAATCGGTTTAAGCGGCAACCGCTGTAATTTTTGTTTCCCTTCAAAAATATGGCAATTATGATAGCTCTTGACAGTCTTAAACACATCAGCAAACAATGTCAGCCAATAGTATCCAGCCCTCAAAATTTTATTTGTCGTTGTTTTCCAAAAAAGGTGACCGCCACAATCCCCTTTATGGAAATCTTCTATGACCTGCTTTGCTTCTTCTTCCACCAAACAATTTAGCAAAACGCCACCGGGATCTTTCCAATAAAGTGCAGAATTTAAAACACAAAATTTAGTAGCCTTCAACTTAAGAGTTCTCGCTTTGTTTCTAGCCATACCAGGTGGTGCAGACAAATTTTGAAGTACATATATGATATCCGAATACCATGGGGAAAGAACAAACATTTCTGATACCTGAAGCGAAGAACTTTCCTCATTTTCATCAGACAAGGCAGCGATCAGATTTATGTCTAAGACGTGTAAATTTGATTCAGCCATCAATTTCGCCAATCCCTGACCTTTAACCAGCTTTGTGGGCCTTATATCCACATCATACTCCAGTAAAGCTGGTAACCATTTTCCACGCCTTCCCTCCGGGTCGGTCTAAACCAAAACATCTTTGACGGCAACATTAGGAACATAAGCTAAAATATGGGAATGCAGAATGTACACACGGAAATCTTTCAGTGCTTTTACAAGTGCAAGGGCTTGTTTCTCGATAATTTTTTATTTCAAAGCAGCATCTCTTATGGTCCGGCTAAAGAAAGAAATGGGTCTCTCATGCTCATCTTTTTTCTACATTAACACAGCTGCCATAGTATTCTTCGAAGCAAAAGAAAACATTATAAAATCCTGAGTATAATCTGGGCTGATTAGAACCGGAGCTGAAGAAAGAACCAATTTAACTAAATTGAAAGATTTCACGGCCTCTTCTTTCCATGACACTTGGCTGTCCTTCTTTAGCATGTTTGTAATCTCCCTAAGATGCTCAGCAAGATTAGGAATAAAACGACGCAAAAAATTCATCTTACCATTGAACGATTGAATCTCCTTCTTATTCCGGGGCAAGCTAATTTGCTGAATTTCTTCCACACGTGCTGGATCGATACGGATGCCATCCTTTGAGATAATGTGCCCAAGTAGTTTTCCTTCGTCCATGGCAAACAAACTCTTCTTAGGATTCAGCGACACGCCAAATTTTCTTCACTTTTCAAAGACAATTTTCAAATGAAGCAAGTGTTCATCATCTGATTTGGAAAACATGGTCAAATCATCAAGGTACACCACTAAGAAGACATCCTTCTCATTTGCGAAAGCCAAGTCCATTGGCCGCTGAAAAGTAACACCCGCATTCTTCAAACCGAAAGGCATTTTCGCATAATGAAAGGTTCCCCACGGAGTGGTGAACGCTATTTTGTCTCGGTCATCTTCATGGACTAAAATTTGGTTATATCAGGAATAACCATCGAGTAGTGACATGCGTGATGCTCCAACTAATCGCTGTAGTATGTGATCCATTTGGGCAGCGGATAATTATCCTTCAATGAAACTTTGTTGAGATTTCAGAAATCAATGCACAAATGAATCTCACCGGTCTTCTTTCGCACAGGCACCAAATTAGATATCCAATCAAAAAAGCGGATGGGAACAATAATTCCTTATTTGTACAGCCTGTTTATCTCCTTCTCAATTGATGGCAGCAATTTTGGATTAAGCCTTCTTAACTTTTGTCTAAAAGGTTTTTGATTAGGCTTAATAGGAATGGTATGCTGAATTATATTTGTATCATATGTCTTCAAATCAAAATCGTCCCAAGCAAACACATTGGAAAACGATGACAACAAGCTGATATATTTGGCCTTTACCTTAGGTGGCAATGTTTTGGAGAGCTTTACCATCTTCGGATGCTCGGCTGTTCCAAGATTCACGTCTTCAACTCCCTTTTCTGTTGGCTGCAATGTCGGTTTGCAGGCTACGTCATCATGATCAAAGAGCTCCTCTAAAGGTATCAAGCCTTTAGGAATGACATTGTCCTTAAGCTGAAACACTTCCATTTGATTTATCTGGACCTCATCTTTACCATCATCATGCTCTACATCCATTGAAGTATCCTTGAACTTACCTTTGTTTTGCAGAAAATCATTAATCTCCTCATCATCTTGAAAAACTTGCCAATGTCTCTGATTGTCCGGGACAATTGGGTTATGCTTCACATGAATTTCAAATTTATTGCTTGAGTTCATAGGAATCTTCAAATTGTTGGCTGCCTTAGCAAGTGCATCTGCAATGCTATTTTGAATATGAGGCGCACACGTCAATGTGTAATCTGGAAACACCTTCAGGATATCTAGAACAACGTTCCGGTATGCCCGCATCCGAGGATGTTTTGTTTGATATTCGCCTTTAAATTGCTTAATCACCAACTTGAAGTCACCATATACTGTAATCCTCTTAGCATTCAGCTTTCTTAGAATTTTCAGGCCAGTGATCAAAGCTTCATACTCAGCTTCATTGTTCGAACAATCAAAAGCAAGCTTGTAAGAACATACCCGCACATTACTAGGCACTTTGTCTAAGGCAGAAAAAGGACTACGTACCCAAATACAATCCCAGGACCGTCATTGCCCACTGCTCCATCAGAATCCATGGTCCACAAACCATCTTCCTCTTCTACCAAGTGCTGAAATGCTATTTGCTGTAATTTTTCTGCTTGCTGTCCATTACCTCCAGCTGATTGTTCAATGGTGTTTTGCTGTTCTTGTTGTTCTTTCTTCAAAACTTTTCTGAAATTCTCTGCTATTTCTGGAATATCATCTGCTACAACTAACTGACTATCAAAATCATTGAAACTATCTGAATACAAAACAAAAGACTCTAGATCTGTATGTACATAATTAACCGGATGATTAATTGGTTTCTCCTTGCTGGTGATCATGTATTTCATTTTCTGTTCCCGGTACAACTTTCTCATTTCTCCAAACATGGGAATTGTTGCATAGGAGAAATCAAGATGTATTGTTCCTTGCAATTTTTCTCCCCAAGATCTGGAAAGGAGCATACCAAAGCGGGGAGGGATGTCAGCCACGACAACATCCATCAAGACATTCTTTGCAGGGATCTGATCCAAACTTACAACCAAGTCTTTAATAAGCCCAATACATCTCACCCTACTAGAATCAAATGAATAAAGATCATGATATTTCCTGGTGATGTCCAAACCCAACTTTTCCATGATAGCTTTCGGCATAAGATTGTGGGAGGCGCCGGTATCAAACATAGCATTATGCAACACAAACTCATGCACTCTCAAACTGATATAAAAAGGAGGTACTTCAGACTCACCACTCAATGCTGGTCCAAAAATCAATTACGGTTGATCATCCTCCACACTCACCATATCAGACATTGGGTCAAAATTCAGAATTTTGGAGACTTGACCTCTATAGTTGTTGTTTTTCATGAGCTCAGTCAAAGGAATGGATACCTTCAATTTAGAAATCTCATTTTCTAAACTAAAAGTAGAAGTCTTTTCTACCTCTTTGGCTGAAACCTCTTTCTTTTCAAGTTTATCCTTTGATACAATGGGCTGATTTACCTTTTCATTTGCTAGTGGAGGCTTGCTAGTCATAGGATCAGCACTCTCTTTTCCTTTCTTTGGGGCAACCGGTGTTTCATCTTTAGATGCTGGAACTTCCTTTATTTTTTGGACTGGATTGATGGGAACATTTCTGTTTCTAAGTGAATATTGACGTTGTTGGGCAGACAAAGCATGCATATAACCTCTCTAATACTCATCCGACTCTTCCTAAAGAGCTATATCATTTGCCAAGATAAAATCTGCATCATGTTGTACTGTTGAACTTGCTGCATTTTCATCATCTTCATTGATAAATGTGGGCATATCATCAGGAGTAAAGAAGTGATTTTCTTCCCCAACTACATTATCTTCATCATCTCATTCTTGACCAACAAAATTCTTCTGAAGAGGTGTCTTTACATGCTGTTGTTGTGCTGTCGTTTCTTGTGCTCGTTGCTCACGTTGTTTGATCCTAAATTGAGGCTGTTTCTGGCCATGAAAAATAGGATTCTGAATCTGCGGTTCAGGCTTATCAAGAGCTAACCTTTCAATCATCTTTTCTACCTTGCGGAGAACTTGGTCTGATGTGGAGGTTTCTTCTTTTATTGAGACTTTCTTCTCGGCTTTCATTCTAGCTCTCTTATCATTCAAATTTTCCTCAACACTAACGGAAATTTTCTGCATTTCTTCTAAGGTAGGTGGATCTCTCTCCCTTAATTGATAAGCCATGTCCAGATCAAAACCATCCGGGAACTTAAGAAACACTGATTTTCTAGTTGGTTTTAAATCATCTAGAATTGCATTATACACCGTGTTAAATCTAATGCAATAGTCTTGAACAGACTCTCCAGCATTTCGTTTGATCTTAGTGTATTCAAATTTGATTTGCAGCGGATCTTTCTTTACATCCCAATGTTCCAGAAACCGTCTCTTCAAATCTTCTAATGTATGAACACTTCTGGCCGGCAAAGCTTTGAACCATTTCCTTACCTCTCCACCAAAAGTCTGCACGAATAACCTCATAGTCACATTCTCTTCATCAATCTCATGGAGATCGAAGAAATCCATCATTTTGTCGACATGTTGCTGAGATGTGATAATCTGAGGTGTGCCATCAAACAAAGGAATTTTACTTTGATAATCTGTAGGCATGTCATTCAAAACTTGAGGTAGAGCGAGAGGTGCAAATCGAGTGGCCATTGCCCTTGGCGGATTTGGTATGGGGGTTGTTGGAGGAGAGGGTGCAACTGAAGTGTGAGGAGTATGAGGAGGTGTATGCGGAGGAGAAGCAACGTGGGATGAAGAAGGGGAATTTACTACAGACTTTTGATATGTGATTATAGGTTGTAGGGGAATAGTGGGAATGAAAGGCGGTTTGGTAGGAACTTTCGAGACGGAAGCCGTGATAGAAGATCCAATATTTGCAGATGCAGCTTTTAGGAAATCAACAATATTTGTAGCCTGAATGTTTCTCTGAAGGTGCCTCAAGATAAAATTTTCAATTAATTTATTGTTTCTTTCAACTTCAAGAGCTGCAACAAAGTCAGGATTTGGAACTAGAGAATCGAGTGCACTTTCAGATTTGGTTTTAAACAGTGACAATTCAAACTTCTCGTCAAAATCAAGTTCTTCAAGATACTTAAAAATTACAGGACATGAATGTGATTTAGACACGGGAGTCACAGAGCTCTCTCGACGAAGGAGTCTCGGAATCAAATTGGGATTTTCTTAAACAGGAGGAGGATTAGGATCTGGATTAGCTCTGGTATATCTCTTTGAAGCCAGCGTGTTATTTTCAAGAAATCAAAGGAACATAAACAACTTTTTCAACCTATTAAACTCTAAGCTTATCATCCAGAAGCTTAGAATTTGCAGATGTACTAGGGTGTTTCAAGTGTCACGATTACAACCTAGATCGGAGATTGACTGAAGTAGCATTTATCTACTTGCGCTAATTCAAAGCAAAAGCATTTCGAAGGCTACCTCGCTAATCTTCAGGCTCCGTTTCTAGCTTATAAAAGAAATGACATCAACAAGCAAAACCATTTTCTCCCCAGTATGGTCGCCACTATGTTAGCGCTGGAATCTGCCTTAGGCTGAGGGAAGGTGAGACTCAAGGCCACATCAAACCAAGCTCAGCGTCGTAGCTAGCCCTACGAGGACAGGAGAGGGCTCTCTCCAGGTCTATCTCGGCAAAAAGTCTTCAAAGGAGCTGAGATGACTTGTAATGGATATTGATTTTAGGCTAGTAAATGGATAGGTAGGTTTGATTTAAAATTTTTGGGGTTTTGTTGGAAAAAAGGGAAAAAACAAATTTGGGCTCGGGGATGAGACCAAATCTTTGCAGAATTCGAGTTGGGGCAAGGTAGGTAATAGCTTTAATGCTTTTTGATCATATGTATGGATGGATCAGAATGACAAGGAGCTGAAAAGGGCAAGGGGAAACAGGAATCCTCTCCAGACTGATGAAAACATATAAAACTAAACAAATTTAAAGGCAGAGCACTGAAATCAATGGATTCAACCTCACTTACTAATTCATTTAGTTTCGGAAGCAAAAGAAGGGAATGGCATACATTAAAACATTAAAGAACTTACAAATAACTAAGAGAACACACCATCAAAACTGAAAACCACATGAATCCCAACGAGTGCTGCAAAACCTCTGATCTTTCCTTAGCCAAAATGCAGAAAATATGTACAATAGTGTGCCAAAACTTTCCCAATAGTCCAACCTTTGCTTCTGACTGAAAATCTACATAATATAGACCATGCCAACCTATCTCCTAGCCTCTAGGGGTCGAGCTCCTTCTTCTAGGAGCAGTTTGAACTAATTCCAAACATAGAGCTGAAAACAAGGTATCCAAACAACCTGCCTCTAAAAGAAGGGAAACTGATTCATTACATTAAATTTTTGCTATTTTGCGAATGAATCATCTAGAATAGGTAAATAAGTGCCAAAGTTACATCATATACTCAAATTACATCAAAATAAGTCACATATTACATCAAAAGGTGAAACTGGTGAAAACTAGCCGAATTCCTGAGCTGAAGGATGAAAATTTGACCAAAAACCTCTATGCGTAGCACGCTTGAGCTCTATGCGTAGCGCGTGTTTCAGCCAATTTTTGGGGCACTTCCCAACATCGAAATCAAGCTCACAATAGCTGGTTGGAAAGCCCTGGATGTATGCTATCCAGCCCAAGTGGAATTTCCCAATTTGGAGCTCATTTGCCCCTTCAAAATTTCATTCTCCCACAAGTACTTCCTGTTGGTGCAAAAGGTGGTAGAAAGGTGATTTTCATGGTGTTTTTGACCCTTTTGATCATCCAGAACTTGATGAAATGCCTCAGCCATACTAGAACACACATAACTTACCATGAAAAATCCAAAACTATAAAGTTTTCCTCCAGCAAGTGTCCCAATCATAAGCGAGTGCGTCGACGCGCTACGCGTTGGGCTGAAAAATCTGTTTTGCAAGCCAAAAATTTCAAAATGACAAAAATTTCTCTGAATTTGCTCAAATTCGGAGTGAAGACCCTCCATCATGTATCATGCTCAGCCACCGAAGCCTCAGCCAAAATCTGAAGTGGATTAGGCCTCTTTCGTCGTTTTAGTGCTCTGCTCAACCTCCTTTTCAAAATCTTTATTTTTGCTTTGCTGACGTGCATGCGAACCCAATAGTGATGTTTCATATGATGGAGCATGTCCTTGTCTCTATTGGCCTTCGCCAACAACTCTTCCAGATGTCGATTGATTTTCTCAAGCCAAAATTACAGCTCAAAAGGTGTCAAATTGCCAGGTCTTTTTCGGGCCATCTTTCGGTCTTCACGGATTTGTCGCAGCTCTATAAGTGTGTGCTGGTCCTCTAGCTGCTTATTTCGTTGCTCCAAATATTTGATTAGACATTCTGCCTTCAGCAAATTCTCATTCAAGCTGTCAATCTCAGCCTTCTGCTTTTGGATGACCTCTTTCAGTTCCAAGCCAAGATAGCTCCCATCCACATCACTGAGTGTAACATCAATATCATGGCCTCCTAATGGGCTCTCCTCATGCATCAGCCTCTTTCCTCTGTCTTGAACCTACACCTGTGCTGAAGAAGAAGGCGAGACCCCTTCCATGCCATGTGGAGATAGTACTAGTCGTGTAGCTACAAATAAAGCCCTGTAGCCTCACTGATATGTCACATACACTGGAGCACTAATATGCTCGGTCTCAAGAATGTCAAACTGATGTGAAGGCTCTCCCTCATCATGAACTACCTCGGGAGGCGATTGTAGCGCTGTGAAGAAGTCACGGGAGATGAAATCCTCCCAAGTAATGCCCTGTTGTGTGAGCTGCTGTACCACAATGATTTTGATCAGCGTGTAATGATATATACTTCTATGCTGCTGTGTTGGGGTCTTCCTCTGTACAAGATATGTCATCCTCTCTATATTGCGATACATGAAGTATGGAATGCTCATCATACATACCCTCGTGAAATGCATCAACAAACTAATATGGTACGTATAGAGGTGCGAGAATCTGCCCTCACAATTGAAATATCGAATGATAAGATTCATCAAGGGTGCAAACTCATCCTTTAGAAATCTGAATGGAAATACCCTGCTTAGCTGCCTTATAAACCCAGGTTTGATGTATGGCTCATAGTAGAATTTATCTAGCTACTGTCTCTTGTTCCATTCCTCTCCTACATTTGGTATTCCGGTGGCCTGAGCAATGGTTTCTGGTGACAGAATGAAATCTACTCCGGCAAGATTTACATGGCCATCATGTAAGTGTAGAACAAATAGACGAGCTAGCTCATGATGATGTTGAATTTGTGAAATCAACTCACAATAGTGGTAGCATGACTGATAGCGAAAACAATCCATTGCAAGCGAGCAAGCATGCAATTGAGCCAAAGAAGTAGGTTCCTCCCTGAGATGCTTACCACTTTTGCCACTTTTATGAGACCTCTGTGGCACATTAATTTCTGCTGTGGAATCACTGTCATACTCCTGTTCATAAACTGAATCCGTCTCTGACATTGTGCTGAAATCAAACTGTCTACAAAATGTATGCTGATATAGGTATAGTGAAGGCAAAAATTTCAGTGTATGCTTTACTCCTCAAATGTGTCACATGTGTATCAAAGTATCATAGGAAAGCCATAATGATAATAGTTGTGTGAAATGGGTTTGCCAAAAAAAAAAACAGTGTGAATATAACAAAGGCTGTAATAATGACATCAGTGATGTAATGGCAAAGAGAGTGCGTGAGGCCAAGGTTAATCATGAACACCACTGAAAATAGATGAACAGGCGTATATTAACCCACACAGTCACTAAGAAATTTTTGACTTCATTTGCTTCAAACCCTAAGAAGTGAATTTGGAAATCAACGTAGGGTTTTACATTTCACACTTTTTCATCCACATTCAACACACCATAACCATGTCTAAAATTCACTGAACAATCATAAAGGACCTACTTGCAAACAGTTGGAGGCGATTTCGTGTGGACCTGGATGAAGGAGAAAAAAAAATTTGGCTCTGAATTTGTATGCGTAGCGCGCTTACCCAATGTGTAGCGCGCTCCCAATGCGTAGCGCGCATGTAATTTTGCACAGGCCGATGATGCCTAGTGCATAGCGCGCGCCCAATGCGTAGCGGGCACTTCTCCTTCAACTCCACAACTTTGAAACATTTCCACTTCATCTTCAACACTCTATTTTGGTCTTGCTTTGAGAAATTTATGAAAATGATTTCTTTTCCATGCTTTATAGTGGGTTATAAAATATCTCATTAAACCATAACCCACTTTTATAATGTTTGGCTTTTGGCACTTTATCATTTAATACAATTTTGTCTTTGATTTTTCATTCTTTCTCTGAATCTCTGACTGATGATTGTCTTGACTTTTCTGAAGGAATTTTGGCATTTGACTTTGGAAAAAATTAGAGGCTTGCTTTGAAACCTCTTATGGTAAAACAAATACATCCATATTACAAAAACTAAATTTGACAGTTTCCAATTCAAAACAGTGTTTTAAACTAAAAAATGTCTTCAAATGTTTTTGGGAATAAAAATATGAAATAGGAAACTTTCGAAACCAACCTCATGGCCTGCGAGCTTTTATCACATATATCCAAAGACTTGAAACCCTAGACTCTAGGACTAAAGACTCTTTTTAACGAAAATAATTATTTATGACCGTGATGACGTGACCTGAACTTCAGTGATTTTTTGAGGAATTTTAATTAGATCTGCAGGTACAAGCATGAGGAAAGACAAGACGAGCAGACCCTCTCGTCAGTCAATGGCATGCCCCTAGTGAAATGCAACGAAGTGGAATGAGCGAGACACCTAAGAATGTTATGCAAAAAAGTGAACAGATCTCTGACGGAGGGCTGTAAGGACCGACTCTAACACCTTCTAGTATAGAAATTTTTGTAGATATAGCTAATAAGGTTACTCTAGTAGAAAATATGAAGGAAAACCCATCTCTAGAAAATAAAATGGTTGCATTAGAAAAGAAAACAACTTAGGAAGATAGAAAAATGAAAAATGTTTCATTTAATGATGAACCAAAGAAGAAATCCCCTAAAGATCCTTTTGATCTTGAAGGTCTGCAGAAGCTTCAAAAAACAAAGTCAAATGAAATGGTAGAGATTAAGAAACAAGTAGCCGAATCCTCTTCTAAAAACCCTTTTACATCCTTCAGGAGGAATCAGAATTCTAATCCTTAGCCACGAAATACAACATCCAATGTTGAATATGACTTAGAAGAAGGGGAAGAAGAAACTGCATTGAATTATGAAGAGACAAAAGATGAAGAATTGGTTGAAGTACATGGAATGTGGGATTTCATCCTCCTTGTTTCTGATAATGAATAAGAGAAAGAAGCTCTACTTTTTAGCACCAAGAGTGTAGGCCCTACTGATTTAACACAATCAAATCAAAAGAAAAAGTCCTCAGCTCTTGCTGTCAAGGAAAATGTAGCCAGTAAAAAGTCTTCTCCCAAAACTCCTCAATGAACTCCATCCTCATCTAATACTCCATATTCATGTAAAACTTTGCTAGTTACAGATACCATGGAATACAATATAGTGGAGGACATGAAGAAAACCAAAGCCAATATCTCTCTTCATGAGCTCAACAAGCTTAAACATCAACAAAAATTATTGTTGAAAGAATTGAATGCAATTCGTGCTTCTCTATTGTTTTTGTATCACAAGCTGCCAGAGGAATGGGTAAAACACCTAATGATTCATAAAATAAGGTTGATCCAATTAATGTTATCTTAATTGGTGACAGATCCAATTCACACACTCCCCCTTTCCTCTTAACTTATAAAATCCTCAACCAAAATTTGCACAATTTCTTAATAGCTTCGGGGGCCTCTTCAAACATAATGTTGAGAAAATTCTATTCTAAATTAAATGTATCACCCCAAAAGTCTGTTATTCATATTGTGCAACATGATAGGACAAAATTTGAATTCTTAGGAGAGTTGAACTTAGTCACCATGAAAATATCTTCAAATCTGAAAGTTTGTCAAGTGATTGGCATATTAGTTGATGATATACCCAAGTTCTATGGTTTAATTTCGGGCAGAGATTTGTCTCACATGTGGATCCCTTATAATGGAAAGCAAAATCAAATTAGAATTGACCAAGAAAATCATTTGAAGCATACAGTGACTAAATTTGAAGTTGAAAATAAGCCAGTAGCTTTTAACAATAATATCATTGGAAATTACTTCATTGATTCGTTTTTAGGGAATTTCAATGCACAAAAGTCTCATTTTTTGGACAAATTTTTTACTTCTGAGATTGAGAATTTTTCTCAAACAGATTCTTCCAAATGTATAAATCTTGTAGATAAACCTTTAGTTAAAAGTTTGTTTTGGACATTATATTATATTGGATCTAAATTCAATGATTGTGAAGGAGCTGGTTGTATATTAATCGATCCAGAAGGAGAAAAAGCCATGCTACAATGTAGGTTAGAATTTGAATTTAGAAATAATATTGTTGAATATGAGGCACTGATTCAAGGTTTATATAAAGTGATAGGCCTAGATATCAGATATCTTCAAGTCTTCCGAGATTCAGAAATCATTATCAAGCAAGTTAGAAACACCATTCATTGTCTGTCTGGACATTTAAAACATTATCAATCATTAATCTAGGATCTCACATCACATTTTGAAGCATTCAATATCACTCCTATACCTAGACTTCAAAATGCAAGTGTTGGCCTTCTGGCTAACATAGTATCTAAGATTATACAATCAAAATATTACAGTTGAGATAGGGTTTCGATAGAATTAATTTTTAAACCATCCATTCTTGATAATGTCACCAATTGGCGAGTCTTTAATGATGATGAGGATATCATAAACTTTTTAACATTAGAAGGGTCATATGATGACCAGATAATAGATGAAAATGAGCATGATAATCAGTTGAAACAAAAGTCTAATGAGAATCCCATACCTAAATCTGTGGTAAAAATGGAGGATCTTTATGATCTTAAGGACATATTCAAAAAGGTTACTAATTCTAAAATCCAAAGCTCAACCTTAATGTTTGAACTAGTAAACCTTGGAACTGATGACAAACCTCAAAACATCAATCTAGGACTTGGTCTCTCTCCTGATGAGAGATTAGCCTTTATCCACTTGTTAAGAAAGTACAAAGGTATCTTTGCTTGGAACTATGATGATATTAAAACATATGATACCTCTATTATACAACACACCATTCCCATGATATCCGATGACAAGCCTGTACAACAAAAATTAAGGAAAATTCATCCCAATTTAGAAAGTCAAATCAAATATGAATTGAATAAACTCCTTAAAGCCAAAATCATCTTTCCTGTTAGGCATTCAAAATGGGTTTCAAACTTAGTACCTGTCAGGAAGAAAAATGGTGACATTCGCATCTGTATTGATTTTAGAAATCTCAACAAAGCTTGTTAGAAGGACAATTTCCCATTACCGACCATGGAACAAATACTGCAATCAGTAGCTGGTTCAGAATTAATGTCTTTTCTTGATGGATTTTCAGGATATAATCAAATCCTTGTTCATCCAGATGACATATTAAAGACTACATTCAAGACTAAATGGGGAACCTATGCCTACTAGAAAATTCCTTTTGGGTTAATTAATGCAAGGGCAACTTTCCAAAGAGCTATGGATATAGCCTCTAAAGGTTTGATAAAAGAAATTGTTGTTATTTATTTGGATGATATCACTATTTATTCTAAAAACAAAAACAACCTTTTACATGACGTAAAACAAATCTTTGAACATTGTAAGAAATATGGGATTTCGTTAAATCCAAAGAAGTCTTATTTTTCTCCAATTGAAGGTAAATTTCTAGGGTTTATTTTATCCAAAAATGGAATTTGTATTGATCGAGACAAAATAAAAGAAATTTTTTTACCCCAAAATAAAAAATCTATGCAGTCTTTTCTACGTCAGGTAAATTTTGTTAAAAGATTTGTCCCTGAATTTTCCAAAACTGTTTTACCATTACAAACCATGACTAAGAAAAATTCAATATTTAAATGGGCACATAACGAAAGAGAAGCTATTGATCTTCTCAAACAAGCCATTATGAATTCTCCCTCTTTAACAACTGCAATTTTTTCTAATCATTTCATTTTGTATACATTTGTTTTCAAAACGTCATATGTTGTTGTTTTAACACAACTCAATGACCAATAAATCAAAGCGCCCATCTCATTCTTTAGTTCTAATTTTCAAGGTGTTGAAATTAATTATTCACAGTTGGAAAAACAAGCCTTTTCTGTTTTCAAATATGTAAAGCACTTCAGGCTTTTTCTCCTCAAAACCCATAACAAAATAATTGTCCCATTCTTAGTAGTGAGACAATTACTTATGGAAATGGAAGTAGGAGAAAAAAGGGCAAATTGGGGAACATGTTTGCAAGAATATGATATTGACATTGAACTGGACAAATTTATCAGAGGACAAAGTTTTTTCAGATTGCTTACAGGATCTTCCAACCTACTAGTAGATGAGGACTCAGGTAACATTGTATATGTATCAAAGGAACTCCACGATGGACCAGTTGGAGGACATTTTGGAGGAGATAGTACTACACACAAAATATTGCATGGTAGGTGCTATTGGCCAACCTTTTTCACAGATACACATGAATAAGTACAGAAATAAAAAATATGTCAAAATGCTACTGGAAGACAATGGAAACCTACCTTAACTCTACAGCCAGTCAACATTGATCAACCTTTTGAACAATAGGGATTAGATATCATAGGTGATATTGTTCCTAATTCCTCAAAGAAACATAAGTATATCCTTACAACAACATACTATTTTACTAAGAGAGTGGATGAAATTCAACTAAAGGTAGCTAATTCTGATGTTATTATTGAATTCATTGATCAATTCATTATTACTAGATTTCGCTTATGAGCTGCACTTATGTTTAATAATGAATCTTACTTTTTAGGAAATAATATGACTGAATTTCCTTTTGTGAGGGGTTTCAAACTTAAATACTCTGCTAACTATTACCCTCAAGGAAATGCTTTAGCAGAATCAACCAACAAGAACCTCATAAGGATTATTATATGAACTGTTAATCAAATCCAAAAGAATTGGAATAAATCTTTGACATTTTCTCTATGGGCGGATCTAATAATTCAGAAGGCCTCATTAGGTACTTCTCCATTTAAGCTGGTATATATGAAAGAAGTTGTCATCCCTAAAAATTTAGTTATTCCCTCTTTAGCCCTAGTCCAATTTATTGAAGAAACACATTCTTCTTCTCTGCAACTAAGGAAATTTCAAATTCTTAAACTAGATGAAGAAAGGGGAAAAACCAAGCTTACACATACCCACCATCAATAGTTAGTCAAATCGTCTTTTGATGCAATTTTTGTTTCCATGAAATATTTTCAAATTGGTGGTCTTGTCCTTAAATGGGACAAGGCACATGAGAAAAAGGGGAGTCATACCAAACTCTAGAAAATTTCGCTTGGGCCATTTCAAATTGTTGAACAAGTAGGCCCATCAACATTCATATTGCAAGATTTATCAGGAAAGAGAGATTATATTCCTATTAATGGGCTTATTTTGAAAAAAAAAACTTTTCTTAGAAGATTACATCTTCTATTGTACATTATTGCATTTACTTTTTGTGTTTTCTTAGGAAAATAATGTTAAGTAGAATTGCTTTTGGCTTTACAATAAAATCTCTTGAAATATTTTGACCTTTTGCTTTCAAAGTATAAATTCTTAAGGAAATGATCACAACATTTGAAAAATAGTTAAGTATCAAAAAACTTTGAAATTTTCCATTGAAGTTATAAATTCTTTGAAAACCTCAAACTCTATAAAATCCTTTCTTTTGTTATCAGTCAAGAAACGTTATCTTTAACAAAGTAAAGACTAGTTACAGCTTAGCATCTCTAACTCTAAAATTTTCATCCAAAACTCTGAAGGAGTCAATGATTCTCCCTATCCATGAAATTTACTATTTTTAGAGTGTAATTCAAAAATATGTTAAACTTAAAAGATAAGGGGTCTCATCAAGAGCCTGCTTACCATGTTCATAGGGAAATAATAGGCTAACATTACCAACACTGAATACCAAACCAAGGTAATGGCTTATGATTATTTTAATATTAAGACAAGGGATCTCATCACGAGCAAGCTTGTTTAGTTTAGTTACAACCAATGAATGGCATTGTCACTTTCTGGTCACCAAACCAAGACAATGGATTTTAGGTAATAAAAATTTGTTAAAAGAAAAATAAACAAATAAAAGGGAAAAAAGAAAAATGAAATGTGTATATACTTTTGAAATTATCTCTAAGGACTGCACTCTTATATGAATGGGATTTTGAATCATTGATTGTTGAAAGGTAACCCTATCGAGGTTATGGATGCCTGCTAACATCAGTGGCTCTACTTGTGACAAATGAGTATATCAAAACGCTAAGTTGTAAAAAGCCCCCTACTTTATCTTTACAACTAATTAATGAGTGATATAGACAAAAAGGATTTTCATCTATAAGAGGATAGAAAAATAATTGTAACTAAGTGAGTTTTTTATGTTCAGAGTAATGTTACATATCTAAATATTTCAAATATTATTTTCTTTCTTAAATTATTTTTACTTATAAAAGTTTTCAAAAATTCATTATTATCATAGATAACTAGTTCTTCCATTGAATCACAAATTATTGTGCTCTGCAGCAACCCCCCATTTATTTTTCTTAATACTTATGTAATTATTGTATAAATAAATGGGGACCCTTAAAAATTAAAAAACAGAAGAATACAAGTTTAATTTAAATATTTTCTTAGGTATAAATTTGATTTTCCTTTTAATAAAACCTCACTAAAGCTTGAATGACCAAAGAAGGACACTTTAAAGAAAAATGTGACCAGATCGCATATCGCAGTCTTAAGAGTATAATAGTTTATCTACTAAGTCAAGACTTGCAATCGCGATAAAGTATAACCCCTAGGGAACCCAAACATATTCATTCCATATTAAAGTCTTAAAAAGTTAATAAGAATTCATTACGGCGGAAGCATATCACATCATAATCCCATGACAAACAAGAAGTATATCCAAAAGGCTTCCTTCTTGTGAAGCACGATATGCATCGGACCCAACGAAACATGAAACCATACCATTAAAATACAATTGCATCCAATGTATTGTAAGAATTATAATAAGCTCCGCATGTAACATTCCAAACGGTTCCAATTGAGATAAAGTTATTCATTATAGGAAAACACCTAAGGAAATTACAAAGCTTAAACAAAATATATGCTTAAATATTAACCTAATGGCCCGCTACACTAGCACATCACTTATCGCAATCACAAATCATTAAAATATTTTGGCAATATCTATTATCCATTGTCCCAAAATCGATGATTACGATATTGTAGTAATGCGATTTTCGAAATCACAAATCTCCCATGCTTAACAAACTAATACGATGATATCGTTTTTATATCGGCACATCACTTAAAGAATGAACTCATTTCACCATCCAAAGAGATCTTGTGATGCAGTATATTAATGAACAACAAATAAACCATGTGGGGCCATGATATCAGTTAATCAATGGGTTCAAATAGTATTAATGGTTTAGGATCCCAAGGACATTTGGTGACCTATTTAGATTCATTTGCATTAAAACCTCCCTTTCTGTCATTTCAAAAGATTTATGTGTTCACATGTGTTTGCTTATTGGGCCCTGACCTAGGTTCGAAAGAGTTATTAACCAAACAAAACCTGCAGCTACCGGCCCTTTCGGCAACAGTCGACTGAGCGCAAACTGAGGTCTCACCTGAGGTAGCAAGGGAGGGTGTTAGAACCAGGTTTCTGCACCCTTGGGATGTCTCGATATGGTCATGAGGGTTCGTGAACCCACCTATGCCTTCGTGTTACTTTGTACTACTGTTGAGCTTCCACGTAGATCCGCACAGGTGCGTTTTCTTATTAATTAATTTATTATAGGTTTGTTCTACTTCTTAAGGTATTTAAGCAAACATTTGACAATATTACCCAGTGCGCATCATTATCATTCATAAAGACAGGTTTAAACTCATATTGTAGACGCATAAACCAGAATATAACCAGATCCATAATAACTCAGAATAAACACAATGTTTCAGAACCAACTTATCTTTATTAGTATCTTCATTTAGTACAATCTCCTTTCTGCCCTGCGCACACAGCTGCAGGGGTCCGTGCACATAGCTATGGACTCCAGCAGGCCTCCATGCACACAGCTGTGGAGCCTCTATGTAGCCACTAATATCCTTGACTCGAACTTACAGATGCAAAACCACTATTACTTTTACTAAGCCATAACACATCAGACCTTTCTTTCTCCAAAAATCTACCTCTACCCTTGCAGCCTTGCTCTATTGATACATTCCCATGGTCCGTGAACCATGGGTAGGTCAACTTACTTCCTATTATTTTATATTATTTTTGGGTGGACAACCCTTTGACTCGATCTATTACATTTCGCATCTCGTGCACTTCGTGGAACTTTTTGTAGGAATTTACAAGGTAAGTTCCTCAGACAAAACACCAAGGGACACCGCTCACAAACAGATCATAGATCAATACACTAGTATTTTTGACGTGGTTAAAACCCTGAAAGAGAGAAACAGTCCACGTCCTGAGCCAACACGGCCATATCAGGCAATTTATTAATAAAATAATGAAAATTTACATAAGCTTCTCTCCTGGATGGTTACCCTACAAATGACCCTCCATGCTCTTTAAATAGAGATCATGGACCAATCGATTGTTAAGCCATGGATCAAGTGCGGTAATAGCGAGGAGAGAATGAACCATCGAATCACTACATATCGTGACCGTCGGATTGTAAGTTACAAAATGTACATAGTAAAGAAACACACTTTACCTAACTCTATACTAGACCAAGTTATACTTAACTATTTCCTATGTGTCGGAATATCCTAACACTTTTACAATATTGTTACCCTAAATTGTGGAGTCAAAACCGTTACACGGGACCTCCGCTACCCAACAAGCCCCCAACATAATCATCGTGACTCATCCTGATTCACTTGGTGGTACGACGATACGCACTACCAAGTCTTCGCAGTCCACCATCCATGTGAGTGACGCACTTCATTCTATTGCTCCATGTTTATCTCCTACAACGCTTCTTCAAGCTCCTGCTCCATTGCCTCTACTAATTCTTGCAACTGATGATGCTCATTTTGCTCTCCTCGGTGAACAAATAACACCCCCTTATAGGATTTTAGCTCAAGCTGGGGTGCTGCATACAGGAACTCTTCGTGCCAATGCAGCAAATTTCCAATTTTTGGTCTACTATATGCACTGTCTGCTGCAGCTTGTGTTGCAATTTTGCAAGAAAATTGTTGCTGTCCACGAGATCCCAATCTTCAAGGTGCATCAAAGATGAATTGTTAACTATAATTCCATCCTTTGTCTCTATATTGACAATGTTTCCTCTATCTTTTATGGGTCACCATCAAGCCCATGGCTTAGGCAGTGGCATCAAGACTAGTTCTGCTTCGTGTCTAAGAATTTTTGGTACATCCCTTGCAGTCGGTGCTAAAATCTGCGCGGCGTCCATGGCCGTCGACACCGCATTATCGAGAAAGTCCTGCAATTCCTTTGGCCAGATTACAACCCCCAGGCTTACTCCTTGAGCGTCAATGGTGAAGAGTTCCATACTGACGGAAAGGCACAATAGTTTACTTCTCTCGAAACCACAACTTGTTCGGTGAATGCCCCCATGTAATGTATAAGCATTTTGAAATTCAAATTCAGCGGTTCCCTCCTTTTCTGGCACCGTAATGTTAAGCCTGTGACAGAGCATTCTGGATCTGACTCGTACCTCGTCTCTTAATTGCCCGCCACCCACTCCTTTTCACCATGACTCAGACATCTTTTCATGAATAGTGACAGCAACGGTCATGTTTTGGCTTGTCCATGCAGTGGCACAGCTCTGGTTGTGCAACTATGATCCTTGCAACCTATCAATTCTACGTGCACCCTTGTTGTCACGCAGTTCCTCCCCAGACTGCTTTATTGTCTCGTGCCCTGTTTCAACTGGTTGGAGCAATGAGACTGTCCTTCAGTCGGTTAGTCAGGTGGTCGGCCCACCCGTGTAGAGCTTTAGGCGACTGCCATTAACTCTGCTTGGGAAAGGCTCTCCATTCAACTTGGAAAGCTAGATCGCGCCTCCATCTATGACTTCTTTGACTACATAGGGTCCCAACCAATGCATTCGAAGCTTGCCAGGGAATTTCTCGAACGTACTGTCGTATAGTAAGACTAGATCATTTTCTTTGAAGATGCGCATCTTGATATGGCCATCATGCCATGCTTTTTCTCATTGCTTTTGTACTTGCTAATGGAATCCTGCCAGAAACCGTTCCTCCTCAAGTTATTCTAGTTACGCAATCCTTTGTTCCAAAGCCCTGCGGTCTGCCATGCCTATCGTTGTTGTTATTCACAAACTAGGAACAATGTATTCCATTGGCATGATGGCTTCCTTGCCATAGAATAGCCGGAAAGGTGTCTGGCCCGTCAACTTCTTGCAAGTTGTTCGGTATGCCCATAGCACAGCAGGTATGCATAGATCCTAATTGTTTCACTGCACATTACATACCTTTGTCAACACAGTCTCCAAAATCTTATTAAAAGCTTCGACAGATCCATTTGCTTGTGGATGGTACGACGTAGTTTGTTGATGATATATTTGGAACTCCTTAGTGAGCGCGTTGATTGTCTCATTCAGGAAGTGCATTTTGCGGTCACTCATTAGAATTTTTGGACATCCAAACCGTGTTAACACATGCTCAAAAAAAAAATACAGCTGTAGTGGCCGTGTAGTCATTAACCAGCTATGCTTCTGCCCATTGGGTCAAGTATTCTGTCGTGGTGATGATGTAGTGCACACTCGTCTTTCCTGGAGGTGTGATAGGAACCACAAATTCGATCACCAATTTTTCGAACGGTTTTAGCATCATGTGTGGCTTAAGTGGCATTTCATCCCTCCACGATGGTTTCCTAGTCCATTGACATACATTGCAAGCTTGACAGTACACTTTTGAGTCTTGATGTAGAGTTGGCCACCATAGTCCTACGCAAAGAATCTTTTGTGCTATGGTGCATCCTGCATAATGTCCTCCTGCAACCCCCCCCCCATGTGCTTCGGAAAGGATCTATCCTCTCTCAAATTCTGATATATATCTGCTTAATATTTCATCATTGCCCATTTTGTAGAGGTGCCCTGCAATAACAGTAAAGTCTACTGCGCGTATCACCAGTTCTTTCTTCTGCTGAACAGAATACCCCTCCGGTGTGGTTCCTGTGGTTAGGAACTGGATTATATCCTCAAAGTGGCCATCCGTGACATGCATTGCATAGAGTTGTGCATCAAGTAGTCCCTCCTCTAGGTTTTTTGGGTTCTTCACCATTCTCAATTTGGGACAGGTGATCTAGGCCTGCATTTAAACGTCTCGGCTTTACGATGAATTCAAAATCATATTCCTGAAATAATAACAACCATATACAAATGCACCCCCCCAACACAGGCTTATTCACTAATTATTTTAACGCGTAATGATTAGTATACATCTTCTAGTGTCCTCCGAGTAGACAGTGGTGGTATTTCTAGAGCACGTATACCATTGCCAACCCTTCACGCTCAATAGTGGAGTAGTTGCTTTCCTCCTTGGACAATCATCAACTCGCGAACGCGATCGAGTGATCAATTCCTTCTGCTCCTTCCTGTGTGAGTACTGCGTCGAGCTCGATACACAACGCATCAACATGCACGTGGAATTCAATGTCCTATTTTGGAAAGATCAAAATGGGAGCTGATGCCATCTTTTCCTTGAGAGTTTTCCAGACTTTTGTTACATTCCTAATTCCAACAATAAGTAGCATCCTTTTTCAACAACTGTTATATTGGTGTCGTGATCTGTGCATAGCTCTTGATGAACTTTCAATAGTAACCAGTGTGTCCCAGCATGGCGCACATCTGTTTGACACTTTGCGGCACTTGCAGATTGAGTATGACAGCAATCTTCACCGGGTCTACCATCAGGCCTTGCTTGTAGATGACATGGCCAATCAAGTTCCTAAAGGGGATGAGGAAAGTACACTTCTTTATATTTAGCGCAATCTAGTGCCATCGGCAAGTATTCAGCATTAACCGTAAGCTCGCGGTATTTTTCTTAACTAGCCCAAATACGGTCCAATCATCAAGATATACCTCTAAACACTTATGTATAAATTCCTTGAATGCAGCTACCATAACGCGCGAGAATATTGTCGGCACATTCTTTATTCCAAAGGGCATCACCGTATACTGAAAACAGCCCCATTCGGTAGCAAAAGTTATTTTACTCCTATCCTTTGGTGCAATATTGATCTAGTGGTACCCCAAGAAACCGTCTGTAAAGGAGTAGACTTCCTATGCCCCAACACTTTCCAGTACTTCGTCTGTAAAGGAAGTTGGGAATGGATCGTTAACACATGCATCATTGAGCTTCCTGAGATCCACACAGATGTGAATTTATCCCTTATATTTTTTCTCTTGTACAACCATAGGACTTACCCAATCAGATTCCTCCACTGGTTCAATTATTCCTGCTGCAAGCATTTTAGACAATTCTTCGTGGACCTTTGCTTTATATTTTGGATTCAATTGATAAGGCCACTACTTGACTGGCTTCGCATCCAGTTTCAGAGTTATCTTCATCATTCCTAGGTTGCTGAGGATTCCTTTTAACTCCGTGATTTTGGGCGGGAATAAATCGTTATATTCGCGAAGTAACTCAACAAGCTTCTCCACCATGGCATCTTCCCTATAGTCCCCAAGCGTTGCATACTTCAGCTCCTCCTCCATACCAATGTTCAGTTGTTTCATTTTCAGCAGCACGGTGATGTCGGGGTCCTCGATCGCTGGTCCGCAAACCTCATGACTCCCCTCTGTTTCCGAAATATTTATGTTTCAGGGGTCATCCTCATCATCTTCTCTCTACACATTGTAACATTCTAGGGCATAGCTTAGTGGACACGACCAATCTGGTTGCACTATTTCTTCTGGTTCTAGTGGCACTTTGAAAATGGCAGCCTTCACAACTTGCAATGCATCGTCTACAGTATCCATCCATTGGTCCTCAATAAAAACCCTTCACGCAAGATATCCCATTCGCTTGTACCACGTTGGAGTTCTGTTTCAGTATACTAGTTCCTTGGGATGACATCCAAGGTATGATAAAATAAGTGTACCCACTCTAGTTGGGGCTCTTCTCCATAGGCCTGGGTCCATCTGGTAAGATGCATGCACGGGTCATCACATCCATTGTATTTCTTATTTATTCATAGTTCCGGCTTCCCAAATCTTATCTGCGTCATGTGCCTGCAGCCACGCCAATATTCGAAGGTTCCTTCATGTGTTCCCCACCAATAAGCAGGCATCGTGCGCAATGCCCATTTTAACGCATCGAACTGTTGGTGCTCTGGTACCACGCTTTCAAACTTTGTCAGGACTTCATCCACCGCTGTCAGCCAATCATACATTAGCAGTTCTCGATCCTGATCTCTTACGTAATACAATGACCTAGTCATCATATTGCAGTTTAACGTTGTTACTTCATTTAGCCGATTATGCCACCGCTCGTCTTCCTCATCTAAATCTGCAGTGCAGGACTCTGCATGCTCCCACGATATTCTTCCTTCTACAGTTAGATTGACCCAATCTTGATTTCGTGTAGTGATCTTGTAGATACAATCCAGTTCATCATCACTTCCTTCATCGCGAACGGGTTCAGTGTAACACGCTCCTCCAGCCGGGTCTAGCAGAATGACTACGCAGAGTGCTTCTTCTCAAATATCATTTTCCACTTCTTTAAATTAATGACCCCATTCATATCGATGGCCCAGTCTATCCCTAACAATGTAGGTTAAGGGCTACTTTCATCCACAATTTCTATTACCTCAAAGTCCATTTGTGTGCTTGTGCTTTCTATATCTATTGTAATTCCTTGGAGTCTCCCCTTGGGCAAGACCTTCTGTTGGTTCGCCATCCGTAATTGAATAGGAGACCATTGCAATGTGGGCTTGCCCATGCGTTCCCAAGTCTGTTTAGGTAGCACGTGTGCATCTGAGCCTAAGTCCAAAATGATCTAATCCATCTCATAGTCGTCAATCTGCGCCATTAATTTAATTTCCTGTTCAGTACACGAAGCATGTTTCCCCATTTTTTGGATCACGTGAGGTTCACTTGACCCTACGCACCTAGTCATCATCTCTTGTAATCCGTTAAGCACCTTATTATCGCAAAGCAATTTCATGCATGTCTCTAAAAAGGTAGTTAGCATCGAGGGATCCCATTCTAGCTTGGTTTGATCCTTACTACCTGGGGTAGAGACCTCCGCAAAGCTCTTCCTAGCTTACAGACTTGTCTCTTTCTGAACCCCTGCATCTTCCTTAGTTAGTTTCCGCTTCTCCTCCTCTATGGCCATGCCACTTCTGAGAATCATGTTTACGTTGGGGTCTTCCTCACGTAGTTGGGACCTCATCATTTGGACATTCTGCATCGCCGTAGGTTGTGCTACGCTTTTCTCACATATATGCGCTATCAGTGTGGGGCACTCTATCATTTCATGATCAAAGTACTCACAATAGGAGCATGATATTCTAGTCGGGTTGGTACAATCACGTGCGTAGTGCCTTGGTCCTCCGCAGTTATAATAGATTAGCTACCCACAACCCCTTCCTGGCCCCATTCCTCCCTGTCCTCATCCTCGCCCCTAGAACCCACAGCGCACTATCGTCGCGGGTGGATCCTGACCTCGTGCCTTAATTTCCATCCTGTCGGCTAGAATTCGATCCATCACTAATTCATAACTATGATAGTCTCGTTCATCGTGGCCCACTGATCTGTAAAAATTGCAAAATAGTTGTTGGGGGGTCTGGGTAAACTTTTGCAGTAGGTGATAGTTGTCCATGTTGTGCTCTCCTCCCACATAGTATATTGTGCACCAGAGCATGGGTGCCATGCTTGGCCCCGCTTGTGCCTCTCGTCGCAACGACATTGGTGTTGTGGGCAAATTTAGTGTTTCTTCAAATGACTATCCCCTAGACCTAGTAGCAATTCTAGAAGAGCAGCTAAAGTAATTCCATTATTTTTCCTATAGCTAACAAAAAAAAGAAAGAGGAACAAAATCACCAACCTATATCTCTCGCTTGATCCCTCTTCCCTTTGACCGCTTTCACTGCTCCCTTCCATACTTAACTCACTTGGAAGGTACTTGCACACAAGCCGATATAGAAAACCATCAAAGCATACATATTGATCTGTTAACTAAAAATATTATAGAATCGAAAGTACAATATACATCATATAAACACATGACTGGGAAAAAGCATAGAAATCTTTATTGATAGAAGGAAAGATTACAACCCATGTAGATGCACACTTGATTCAGTGTCATCCTTCCAGCTTCAAACCCTTCTCTCCTCATTAAGTAACAATTTGACATCATCACATTACTCTCTTTCAAGTCTCACTCAAACAACATTTCCTTAACTCAAGAAGTTCCAACCTCCCCAAGCCTTTGAAGTCTTGGTTCATTTATAGCTTAATGGAGGAGGTTAAGCCATTAATGGCCCTCATGAATGCTTTGCCATATTTGGGAAGTGGCTACATGGAGAAAGGGACAATGGATTAAGGTTCATTCATCCTCTTCCTCATCCAAAAGTGAGCTTCAATCCATCTAGAAGCTTCCAGAAGGTTCCATTGGATGAGGAATCCAATGGATTCATTTAAAAAATTCTATGAATCTCTCTCATCGCGGGTGAAACAAAGGCTAGGTGCAGATATCACCCAGACAATGCAGTTCTTGCAATTCATTGCAGCTTGATAGAAGTCTTCCTACGCTGATCTCCTCAGGGGCTCTTTTTGGATGAATGGTGACATGAAACTCTTGGGAGGCAAGCATGATATAGGTTGACCTCATTAGGGAATGAAAACAACCAAATTAGGGGTTGATGGACCCTAATAACACAGATCTGGAAGTCGGGGTTGATGTGCCAAAATTTTCTTGTAACAGTTGCCCCCTAAAGCATGAAGTCGAAAATAAATATGTCGAGTTAGATGCTTTACCACTTGGAGAGAAGGTTTCGAAATAGAAGGTGACCCGCATCAATTACAATACAAATATCATGATACTTTGATTTTTTCTCAAAATTTAGCTGAGGGAAGGCATACCCATACTCAACTTTGTAAACTTTCATTACATGTACAATATAGTCATCTACAGATATAGACCCATGAATGGATGACCATGAATTTAAGGCCATTGTACATTTGGTATTGTACTCCTGAAAATATATATCACAGCTCGGATGGATGAAACTAGATCCAGGGTCTTCAATCTTGTCTAATATTTCACTCAAGTACAAGTCCAACCATGTGAATAGATGATCTAAAGTCGAACATGGAGAGACATTGTCTGATTACCAGCCAATGAAGTAAGCCATTAACAGATGCGAGAGGAATCACCGATAATGATAAAGACCCTCAAGGTACTACAGTGCATTTCGCATGGTGTGAATAAATTATTTGAAGTTGAACACCAAACAAAGTCTTTCGGTCAAAGGCCATTGATGTCAACCTATCGCCGAAAGTGAGAAACCTGCCATTGATGTATGCAAGCCTCAAGGTACTGAAGGGGTGTTTCTAGGTCAACTTCTTGGATGATGTGCTGATGTCGACAAGAAGCAACTCATCGCAGGAGGGCCTTGATGTATCCCACATCAATGACACGAAACAAGGTAAATGATTTTTGGAGATGAAATATCGACTGACAACACAAGGTTCAGGAATGGAAGGCATGAAAATGAAGGTTTATTGTATTGTAAAGGATGAACTTTTGAACTAAATGACTTCTCTTGAACATATTGGCGACACTAAAGTGAATTGGTAGTGTTGACCCAAAAAAAAGTGATGGATGGTATGATAGACCAACAGTGTGATAACCATCAAGTTGAATGACCCAACCCACATAGTCATAGTGATGAGGTGAAAGTGTCATGTTCAAGAGTGACCTGCTACCATAAAGTGTTCTCGTCCTTTTCCCATTTTCCCCAGTCATTTCTGACCAGTACCTCTTTATTTTTTATCAAGCTTGAGGAGGATAACATATGTTTGTTGTATAATTCCACCCTTCGGGTGAATCCATCACTATTTGATGTTTAAACGAGTCTAGCAAAGGTGAAACTCGGTCTTGTCTAGATGGACAAGTTTTTCACTATTTGATGTTTTTAACGAGTTTAACGACAAAGATAACTTGGTCCTTTTCACATTTAGAGGGTATAAAAAGGGACTAAAAGGAAACTCCACTAGTTATTTTTCGTAAATTTGTCTCTCAAGTCCGAAAAGTCATAAAAAAATACAAGGGAGAACCTATTGATCATGTTTGATCAATGAGTACCTTCTTCGTAATTAATCTATCTCAGCCTGAAGAAGGGGTAAAACTATATTGAGTAGATACCGATTCTAATCCGTTAACGAGCTAGAAATGACAAGTGCTTGGCAATCTTTTCATGTTTAGAGAGTTTGAAAAGAGCTTAAAGAGGACTCCATTTTGAGGAACGAGTGGTGTCTAGGGTAGCAACTGGTTCTGGTGATGTTGGAACTTCTCAAAACATGTTGATTTATGTGAAGAGGCTAGCTAATAAGACCACTAATTGCAATTGTTCCTCAAAAAGGGTAAAACAACCAAGTGAAAGCATATGATCGGCCAAAGAGATGGTGTCGATGGGATGAAAACAACCAAGTCTCATCTGATGAAAGAGGCTAATAGAATGGAAATCACGAGGGTTAAACTAGAAATGGGTTCATTTTTAGACAAGCTTGAACCATAGGGAACTATTCTTGGATTTAGTTTCATGTTTACACAAGCTTGAAATGACAAACTATGCTTGGATTCAATTTCATTTTTACACAAGCTTAAAATGAAAAACTATGCTTGAATTGGTTTACATGCCCCCAGCATGATGAAAAGGAGAGTCTCCGGTAACCAGATGGAAGTCGCTGCAGTGAAGCAGGACGGTTATCCAACACCTTTTTGGCTTCGTCCAGATAGACAAAGGTGAAGCAGGATAGTTATCCAACACTTTTTTGGCTTCATCCAGATAGACAAAGGTGAATGGAGTGATTCCCTTCACATAACCTACAGGGAAAGTTAACTTTACCATTAGGTGCATTCCTCCCAAGCTTCATTACATTCACCTAAGTAGACTACTCATGGATACTAGGTGGATGGAATGAAGGTTCTTTTAAGAGATAAAGTGAAAGACTCGACTGGGATTTTACGAGATCTATTAAAAAACTCAAATTGGAACTTTTCCCCAGGGGTCCTTGTTTCATTTTTTAATGACATTGACACAAGACAAGGAACTCTGCTCAAATTCCTTGTTTTATTTTTTAATGAGGTTGACACAATACAAGGAACCATCCTCGTGGACCTGTTACTTTTTTTAACAAGGTTGACACGGTAAAAGAACTATCCTCGTAGACCCTTGTTTCATATTTTAACGAGGTTGACACAAGACAAAAAACTATCCTCAGATTCTTGTTTCATTTTTTAATGAGGTTGACATAAGATAATGAACTATCCTCAGACTCTTTGTTTCATTTTTTTAACGAGGTTGACACAAGACAACGAACTATCCTTGGATCCTTGTTTCATTTTTTAACGAGGTCGACAAAAGACAACGAACTATCCTCAAATTCTTGGTTTCATTTTTTAACGATGTTGACACAAGATAAAAAACAATCCTCCAACCCTTGTTTCATTTTTTAACAAGGATGACACAAGACCACAAACTATCCTTGGACCCTTGTTTCATTTTTTTAACAAGGTTGACACAACGCAACGAACTATCCTCGGACCCTTGTTTAATTTTTTAACGAGGTTGACACAAGACAACAAACTATCCTCATACTCCTTGTTTCATTTTTTAACAAGTTTGACACAAGACAACTAACTATCCTCAGATTCAATCACAACTCATACGAGTTCATGAAGGAGAGATCTAGATCTAATGCCCCTAGTACATGATGTACAACATCACTGAATTTATCGTTAGTTGATGTAGGTATGGAACAGGTTGCCACATAATTGACCCGTGTCAGGGATGATACCATTGCTACAAAAGGACCATTTAGGGAAGATGGTTTACTAGGAGCTATATTTGGACTGGGAAATGAAAGTTGGTCAATGGTGACAATTCTGCCTTCATGCGGGAAACGCATCACTCAAAAGAGTGTGGAAACAATAGCTCCCATGCCATAAACATAGTCGTGCCCAAGTAGTAAATTGTAATCTAAAGGTCCTGGGACTACCATCACATTTAGATAAACAGTTTTTCCTCCCAAAGTAATGGGTAACCAAGGGAGGATCCCTGATGGTCGACTCATTCCTCTGTTAAAAGCCAACAGATTCTGTGTAACTGGCACAAGTGGTGGTGAACCGAGTGTTTTCCAAGCAGTTGAGGAAAGGATGCTCACTGATGCACCTTCGTATATAATAGTGTCAGATACAGTCATATTACAAACTTGTATTATGATCTAGAAAGGCACATAATAAGGAAGGCGAAATCCTACTAGTCGATTCCAATCAAAGGAAGTGACTAGACTACTTGGAGGGGCTACCGTAGAAATGGGAGGATTAACCCCTTGAGTTACACGAACTGGAGGATTTTCCTCCTATATTGATGGAACAAGAGGATTGCCCCCAAGCTCATTTGAATCTGAAGAAACAAAAAGAACCTGAGTGGTATCATTTTCACTCTCTTCGGGAAAAGTACGATTTAATGAAGGTGAAAACGAGTCAACTGCTACCTCGCCCTGTTGATTTGGGTTGGGTATAGACTCATGAGATTCACTTTCAGAGAGAGTGGGTTTGACCGATGGTTGATTTTGGTCAGTCAATTCATCAACTAGTGAAGGATTTAGGGATAGTTTCCTATAACCAGATGGAAATCGCTACGGTGAAGCAGGGCAGTTATCCAACACTCTTTTTCCAGATAGGGAAAAAGGTGAATGGGGTGATTCCCTTCACATAACCTACATGAAAACTTAACTTTTACCTCCTTTCCATGATCTTTACTGCCACTAGTTGATGGTGTGTCACCAACATGATCTCGAGAAGTTAATGAGACAGGATGATGTGAACGGGAAGACCATTCCTCTAAGATGTGAGGAATATCAGGACAATTTCAAAGAAGATGGTCTCCTGCACAAAGTTTGCGTGGATATCGAACTTTGTGAGGCTTGATGGACGGTTTCTCATCTGATTTTGCATTCAAAGCAATGGTTTCTTAGTTACACCTCTGCTAAATTTGCTTCTTCTTCTTCTTTTTCCCTTTCTTCTTCTTCTTAGCCACCTGGTTACTAGTACCAATACTTTCACCTGGCAAAGAGGAAGAAGGGGAGGAAGAAACAAACGAGGAACAAGGCAAAGGGTCAACTTTATGATCAATTGGAGGTTGATTTTGTCCAGTTGGAGGTGTACTCGATTGCGGAGAAATCACAACATTTTGAACCAAGGAGGTTGAAAACAACCATACTGGAAAGCCAATGGTAAATCCTGGAAGGGAAAATGTAGCCATATATGGAGCACCAATATTTCCAAAACGAGGATAAGGACTAGGATTCCGATCAAAAGGAACTTGTTGATCGGTGGACTCTGGATTTGTCGCTATATGTTTCAACCTAATATCGAATAAGGAGTTACCATGGAGGATGTTATCAGCGGTCAATTAATTTATTATGACACTGGAACACAACTTTTATTTTTCATTTTTAAAGCGTCGAGAAAAAACAAAAGATTACTTTAGTCACTTTCGATGTTTAATGAGCCTAAAAGGACAAGTGCTCAATTGAACCTTTTCTTTTAAGGAGTCGAAAAGGAATGAAAGTGATTGCTTTGGAGATACTAGACAAGACGGATTACAAAACTAATCACAAACTACAATATACACCTTGGTGGTAAATGAAAGAGAAATTACCAAGGATTTATCGTACGATAGTCAGTCTTCCCAAATGTTGTGTTTAGTGCATTGTGATTGGTAAGGTGGAAGACTCAGCTTCCTAGGGATAAAGGATTTCAACCTATTGGAGTCTCCCACTATATACTCGACGGTACAGGGAGCACAAGTCCATACTAGTCCTTATCAAATCAGAGAGGAGGAATCACCCAACCTCAATGAAAACGACAACCACTAGGTTTTACGATGTCAGAACACATCTCTAGCCTAGACCTCTAGATGTTTTTGTTAAGTTCCAATGCGTTATTAAGTTAATTGATGTAAATTTTAGGTTGATCTTGCTTAAAATTTGCCTTTGAGGGTTCACCACAAGATTTTTTCCAAAATTCCTAAGAATACAACTAGAATGAGAAGAACTCTTTCCATTTGTTTTCAATAATGAAAATCCTAGCTATGAGGGATAGAGCATACAAGTAATTTTGGATCAAACAAAAAAGAGCACAAAATAATGAAATTCCCTAAAAGAGTCCTTTCAAGCATTCACAAACTTTAATATGCACAATGCATGTTTTTATTTTCAGTTTCTCTTAATGTGAATGATGCAATAAGAAAAACTAGTGCACAAACAATTGAGAATCCTTTTCATAAAAAATGTCTATTTATGACAATTTATTTTAAAGGGAAAGGAAGATTGTACGACACTTTCGACTTTAGAGAAATGAATATTATTGACACACTAAATGAAAATACAAATCAAATTCCCAAATAGATCAATCGATTATTTCTGAAGGAAGACTTTATGAAACTTCATTTTTCCGAAGAAAATGACGATTTTACGACACTTTTCTATCGACAAAAAAATCGATCAAATATATTCTAACTTTGACTATAGATTGATAATGACAAAGAAAACATTAAAGAAACATTAATCAATCCAATCAAAGTAGGGTTGGATTAAGGAGATCAAAAAACTGTTTTTAGATATAAGACATCTTTGATATTCAGTAAGCAAGCAATCAGAAGAATTTTGCCAAAAACTCAATCCAAAAGTGGGAGTTTAACCTTAGGTTGATCAGCGCAGGTCAAAGAGGGACTAACTGTGTTGTATAGCACTGACTCTCACTAAAAACTGCGCTGATTTCAATGAATTGAAAATTGATCAGTGCAGGTCAAAGAGGGCCAATCTGCATTGATCAACACAGACCTAAGAGGGTAAGCTACGCTGATTAAAATATTCCTTTGTTAATCAACACAAGTCAAAGAAGGCCTAAGTGTGATGCAACGCAATGTCTCTAAGGCTAGCGTGCACTGATTCCTGTGCAACCACTCACGAGTCATCTAACCTCAAATTTTGACCAAAATTCAATGCAAAAGGCTGAATTACAACAAGTATGTCAAGGTGTCTAAAGAGGTGATAAGCTACTAAAAAGGTTAAGATTTTTCCCCAGCGGAGTCGTCATTTTGTTATGGGAAAATTTAGCGTTTCTTCAAACGACTAACCCCTAGACCTAGTAGCAATTCTAGAACAACGGCTAAAGTAATTCCATTGCTTTCCCTATAGCTAACAGATAAAAGAAAGAGGAACAAAATAACCAACCTGTATCTCTCGCTCGATCCGTCTTCTCTTTGACCACTTTCGCTGCTCCCTTTCGTACTTAACTCGCTTGGAAGGTACCTGCACACAAGCCAAGATAGAAAACCATCAAAGAATACATAGCGATATGTTAACTAAACATATTATAGAATTGAAAGTACAATATACGTCATATAAAAACATGACTGGGAAAAAGCATAGAACTCTTTATTGATAGAAGGAAAGATTATAACCCATGTAGATGCATGCTCGATTCAGTGTCATCCTTTCAGCTTCAAACCCTTCTCTCCTCATGAAGTAACAATTTGACATCATCACATTACTCTCTTTCAAGTCTCACTCAAACATCATTTCCTTAACTCAAGAAGTTCGAAGAAAATATTTTGTATTTGTGCGTGGATCTGCTGAACTCCCAACCTAGGATCATGTATTAGAGTCTCATGCAACCTCATTGCTATTTCTAATGCTTCATCTTGGGTCGAGATCTTCTACTGTGACAACGTTTTCCTCAGGTTTGGCGTTAAAGATGCCACAAATCGAGCGCGGTGATGCGCATCTATTAGTGTCATGTTAGCGTCTCGGATCATACTCTTCAGTCTTTGATCCAGATCCAAAGGGGTTTCTCTTGGAAACATCACAATCTTCTTGAACCCTATGATTGACTCTGTCTCTAATTTCAGCCGACTAAACTCCTTGTGTAGTGCTCCCAGATCTCTGCTATTTCGGCATTCGGGTGATCGCTAGAGTACTTAATATACCAAGTCAGCGTGTGACCTTGTAGTGCACTTACCAGGGTAGCCTTTTTAATGTTATCGTCTATAACTCTGTGCACTTCCCACACCACCCTTACTACAAACCAAAACTGTTCTGGTTCTTCACTTCCTACTCCTTCGAATACGGGCAACTTGATCGCGTTCTCCATGTTAAACTTCTGGTTTGCGCACAGGTGTGCTAAGGCCATCTAAAAACTGGTATCGCTTCTGATCCAATCAATCTTAAATCTATTTTTTCATAGTGTTCCAAACTTCCGACATCAAACATCCCTCAGGCATATCCCGGTCTCGACAACAGAACCATTTGTTGGCTTCTCGGGCCCTAACCCAGGTTCAAAAGAGTTATTATCCAAACAAATCTCGTAGCTACCGGCCCTTTCGGCAAAAGTTCGGGGAGTGTAGACTGAGGTCTCACCCGAGGTAGTAGGGGAGGGTGCTGGAACCAGGTTTCTGCACCCTTGGGATGTCTTGATGTGGTCGGGAGGGTTTGTGAACCCACCTATGCCTTTACGTTACTTTGTACTATTGTCGAGCTTTCGTGTAGATCTGCACAGGTGCGTTTTCTTATTAATGAATTTATTATATGTCTGTTCTACTTCTTAAGGTCTTTAAGCAAACATTTAACAAGATTACCCATTACGCATCATTATCATTCATAAAGACAGGCTTAAACTCATATAACAAATGCATAAACTAGAATATAACCAGATCCGTAATAACTCAAAATCAATGCAATGTTTTAGAACGAACTTATCTTTATTAATATCTTTGTTCAGTACAATCTTCCTTCTGCCTTTCACAGACAGCTGCAGGGGTCCATGCACACAGCAGCGGACTCTATCAGGCCTCCACGCACATAGCTGCAGAGCCTCTATCTAGCCACTAATACCCTTGACTCGAACTTACAGATGCAGAACCACTATTACTTTCACCAAGCCATAACACATCAGACCTTTCTTTCTCCAAAAAGCTACCTCTACCCTTAGAGCCTCACTCTATTTATACATTCCCATGGTCTGCGGACCATGGGCAGGCTGACTCACTTCCTATTATTTTATATTATTTTTGGGCGGATAACACTTTGACTCGATCTATTACATTTTCCATCTCGCGCATTTCGCGAAACTTTTACAATATTATTACCCTAAATTACGAAGTCAAAACCATTACGCGGGGCCTCCACTGCCCAACAACATGCTTTTAAGTTTAACTCCTATTTACTCTTTAATTGCTTTGTATTATATTTCTCCCGAAAGAAAATTTTGTAGCCAAAATGACTAAGTCTAAGAAGGGAAAGAAGTCTGATGAATCCATTCAATCCTCTACATCCAATGTAACTGAAATGTCTCCATTATTTTCACACACAACATGCATTATTGATAGCAGGACATCCTCTTGGGAAGCTATGTAAAATCTGCTAGAAAATGAGGGTCCAAGAATAATTGAAACAAAAGCAACAACAGATGCTACCACTTCTTCTGAAGCTTCTTACTTTGAAGGTGCAAGTTATTTCCTACACAGAATTGTTGTGAGGCTGAATATTTTACCATACACTGATATGGTAAAATGGATTATAGACAACATCAACATTTCAGACAATGCATTCCAGAATTTAAGACAAGAGGTTATTGTTTCCCTCATAGCAGAAGACCTGAAGAGAATGTATCATATATCAGATGCTTAGAAGCTATATGATAATACCTTTCTCGAGAATTTCATGAAGAAGAATGAGGAACCATTATACCCAATTCGGAAATGGAGGTCCAGTTCAAGAAAATTCAAACATGAGAAATCGAGTATGTATCCTATAACATCTCTTGTTGCTCCCTACTCTTGTGTCACAACTATGATTTGTAGATTATTTGGGCATGCCGATACATCCAAGTTTTCTATTGAGTGGGTTCCCCTAATATATGCAGCAGTGAACTCTTTTGTAAGAGATTGGGGTAGCACTTTGTCTAGTAACGTAGCTATGCAAATTCAAGAATATAGGAAAAAGTGATCTGGATTTAAACAAGAACGCAACAAATTACAGAGATAACCATAAACACAGAGATGCAATGAAAATAATACTTCATTTCATTACTGTAAAATACTGAAATATGCTTACAAACAGAAATTGAAATAAACCAGCTAAGGCGATGGTAACTTATATCTGAGAAGAGATGTGACGACTACATGCCTGTGAACTGTGTTACGATGAGGCTCGAAGGCCTATTTATTGTTGAGAAACAATGGAAAACCCTTGACATCCCAAAACCTAACCCCAGAAGATGGAATGCCAAATTGTGGGCCCCGTTTTGGGTAAGTTAGTACATCAACTTCCCGGGGTCGTAACTTTGGCACTTGATCTTCATTTGATGCATAAAATAGCTCGTTAGAAAGATCTATCCAAGCACTACAACTATGGGAAGATCAACATCAATCCATGGACCCATGTTGCTCCCAAATTTCCCAAAAAATGTCGTTGAAGGTATCAAATTGTCTCTGGAAGTTTAAGACCTGAAAAACTAATAAAAATAGTAAATTGTGCTATAATTACAAAAATTGAAAAACTAAAAGAGACGGTTGTGGGGGTCCAAGTGGGATAGGTGGGTGTACACCAACATCCACCTAGATCATTCCTCCCCCCTTTGGCAACAATGGTCCCCATTGCGTTGAGTTCCTCCATCTGCTGAACTTGGTCCCTGGTGAGTGGTTCTGCAATCTCTTATGTGTCCAATAATGGTGGGAAGCATGGCTGAGGGCATTGCACATTGAACACTCAGTGCAAGAGAAGCAATGGAGGAATGTTGTGCTCCAAAGCATTGTTTCCCACAGCTTTGGTAATGCAGTAAGGACCATGTCAGAGTGGTCTGAGCTTCTAATCGACTCTTGTAAGGCATTCTTTCTACAGATGTAACCAATCTCTGTCACCCATCTCAAACTTGTGTGGTACCCCAATGGGTGAGGAGACGTTTCTCCTATGTTCTTTCATGACTGTATCCCTCTACTGTTGTTGCTGCATGGAGGAACGATTCGCGGGGGTCATGGATGTGGTGACGATATTCCCCTTACTTTCGAAGTGAACCAGACAGAAAATGAATTTCCTAGTATGGGAGACGATCTTGTTGCATTTCTTAGCAGAGGTCAAAGAGGTGGCAGTAGTTGCGGCTACCTCCGGTATCCTGTATAATGAATTACCCAAAGTAATAATAACAGCACGAGGCCATGACTCATACACAACATGTCACCTCCACAAGTATGGCTGGCCAAATAGTCCATCACAAACATCCAGAGGTGCAATGTCACACAATACCTTGTCTGCGAAGGGCTTCATGCTGTAGGTAAGGCGGCACTGCTGGCGAACTCCGAGATCTTGTCCTTGGTGAAGCCACCCGATACTGTACGGCTGCGGGTGTGGTGTAGTCGGTAGGCCCAACCGCTTCACAACCTCTACTAAAATGAGGTTCTTTTGGCTGCCATTGTCGATAATGAATTACAACAACGAACCCTTCAGCCACATTTGTGAGTGGAAAAGACGCTCTTCTTCCTCTGGGTCTTCGGGATCATTCTTCTAGATCTTGGCAGTGGCAACACTGGTGCTGGGCTCCGCATCAATGATCTACTTCCCTTTGCCATTCCCCTTATCGGGTTCTGACTTAGGATCAGAACATGCATCTGATTATGAAGACTTCAAATCGGGCACCAGCGACTGCTTCGTCCGACACTCACTTGTGTTGTGAGTGGGGATCTTGTGGAACTCACACCACATTCCTCTGTCCTTCTTCAACTTTGTGGTGTTGTTCTTTTCTTGTGGCTTCGACGGGTTGTCTTGGGTCACCACACCTTGGATTTTTCCTTTAGTCTTCGGATTTGCAGATCCAAAGTCTCTCTTCTTCTGTATGAACTTTTGCTCGATTTTGACAGCGTATCAGTACGTTGTGCTGAGTGACGAGATGTTCAAGAACTCCATCTATTCCTAGATGTATCTATGTAGGAACCCATGATATTTGAGTACCAGATGTAGCTCAGAACCTTTGATACCTAACTGTGTGCGAAGGGTATGAAAAATGTTTGTGAACTTAGGCACATCTTGGTCTCGTCCCTGGCATAGCATGGTCCACTTTATGTATTTTTCCTCATAGCTTTTGACATGGTAGTACTGCTCCTTGATGGCATCATGAAAGGAATTCCAAGTGGGTGTGGCTGAAAATAGTGAGCCCGTACTTTCATCCTTCTTCTCACAGTAGGTTTCCCACCAGTCCTTGACGTGGGGGGCTACGTTGAGAAGAGCGAAAATAATCTTTTCCCGACTAGAAAAATCATGAACAGGAAAATACCCATCTAGCATATTTAAACATTTATCTACGAAATCTACATCTATTTGACCCTGGAAGATGGGGATTTCAAAATTAACTTGTACCTTAAAGGGTGGGGCATTTCCAGAGTAGCTGCTGGAAGTCGATGCATCGCCTCTGGGTAGCCACTTAAGGATCTAGGAAAACCTGTCCATCATCGTGTTCCTTTATCGCTTGAGGGCTTCTTTGAGAAATATTCTGATAGGATCTCCTTCCACCTTGTCTTTCTTTTCATCCACCATGGGAGGCCATCGGGATTTGCGAGGTTGGTCTTGGAAAGGTTCGACCAGTTCAAGCCCTAACTCCTTATATCCCGACCTTGTTGGGGACATGAAAAGAAAAATAGAGAAAAAGTAGACCGCTCTGATACCACTGATCCAGATTTAAATAGGAATGCAACAAGTTACAGAGATAACCATAAACACAGAGATGTAGAAAAAATAATACTTCATTTCATTACTGTAAAATACTGAAATATCCTTACAAATAGAAATGGAAATAAACCATCTAGCGTGATGGTAGCTTATCTCTGAGAAGAGATGTGGCGGCTACATGCCTCTGAACTATGTTACAATGAGGCTCAAAGGCCTATTTATTGTTGATAAAGAATGGAAAACCCTTCACATCCCAAAACCTAACCCTAGAAGATGAAATGCCAAATTGTGGGCCCCGTTTTGGGTAAGTTGGTACATCAACTTCCCAGGGTCGTAACTTTGGCACCTGATCTTCGTTTGACGCGTACAATAGCTCGTTAGAAAGATCTATCTGAGCACTACAACTTTGGGAAGAGAAGCATCATTCCATGGACCCATGTTGCTCCCAGATTTGCCAAAAAACATTGTTTAGGGCCTCAAAATGGCTCCAGAAGTTCAGGACCCGAAAAACTACTAAAAATAGTAAATTGTGCTACAATTATGGAAACTGAAAAAATGAAAGAGATAGTTATGGGGGTCAAAGTGTGATAGGTGGGTGGCCAGCAACATCCACCTGGATCATTCCTCCCCCCTTAGGCAGAAATGGTACTCATTGCATTGAGTTCCTCCATCTGTTGAACCTGGTCCCTGGTGAGTGGTTCTACAATCTTTGATCTGTCCAGTAATGGTGCGAAGCATGGTCGAGGGCGTTCCACATTGCACACTCGGTGCAAGCGAAGGAATGGAGGAATGTTGTGCTCTAAAGAATTATTTCCCACGGCCTTGGTAATGCTGTAAGGATCATGACAGAGTGGTTTGATCTTCTTTTGGGCTCTTGTAAGGCATTCTTTCTGCAGATGTAACCAAACTATGTCGCCCATCTGAAACTTGTGTGTACGATGATCTTGCTGCATTTCTTAGTAGAGATCAAAGAGGTGGCGGTAGGTGGGGCTACCTCCAGTATCCTGTATAATGAATTACCCAAAGTAATAATAACAATGTGAGGCCTTGACTCATTCACAACATGTTGCCTCCACAAGTATGGCTAGCCAAATAGTACATCACACAATACCTCACCTGTGAAGGGCTTGATGTTGTAGTGAAGGCAGCACTACTGGCGAACTCGAAGATCTCCTCCTTGGTGAAGCCATCGGATACTGTACAGCAGCGAGTGTGGTGTAGTTAGTAGGCCTAGCCGCTTCACGACCTCTGCTGAAATGAAGTTCTTCTGGCTGCCACTGTCGATAATGAATTGCAGTGGCGAATCCTTCACCCACATTTGTGAGTGGAAAAGACGCTCCCCCTCCTCTGGGTCTTTGGGTTCATTCTTCTGGATCTTGGTGGTGGCAACACTGGAACTAGGCTCCACATCAATGATCTTCTTTCCTTTGCAATTCCCCTTGTCAGGTTCTGACTCAGGGTCGGAACATGCATTTGATTCTAAAGCCTTCAACTCGGCCACTAGTGACTGCTTCGTCCGACACTCACATGTGTTGTGAGTGGGGCTCTTGTGGAACTCACACCACTTTCATGTGTCCTTATTAGACTTTGTGGTGTTGTTCTTTTCTTGCGGCTTCGATTGGTTGTCTTGGGTCACCTTGCCTTGGCTTTGTCCTTTGGTCTTCGGATTTGCAAATCCAAAGTCTCTCTTCTTCTGTTTGAACTTTTTCTCGATTTTCACACTATATCGGTATGTTGTGCTAAGTGAGGAGATGTTCAGGAACTCCATATCTTCCTAGATGTATTTTTGTAGGAAATCGCGATATTTGAGAACCAAATGTAGCTCGGAATCTTTCATACCCACCTATGTGCAAAGGGTATGAAAAATGTTTGTGAACTCTAGCACATCTTGGTCTCGTCCTTGCCGCAACATGGTACACTTTATGTATTTGTCCTCATAGCTTTTGATAGGGTAGTACTACTCCTTGATGGCATCCCGGAAGGAAATCCAAGTGGGTGCGGCTAAAAATAGTGAGCTCGTACTTTCATCCTTCTGCTCACAGTAGGTTTCCCACTAGTGCTTGTCGTGGGGGGCTGCTTTGAGAAGAGCGAAAATAATCTCTTTCAGACTAGAAAAATCATGAACAAGAAAATACCCATCTAGCATTTTTAACCATTTATTTACGACATCTGCGTCTATTTGACCCTTGAAGATGGGGATTTCAAAATTAACTTGTACCTTAAAGGGTGGAGCGTTTCTAAAGTAGCTGCTGGAAGTCGATGCATCACCTCTGGGTAGCCGCTGAAGGATCTAGGTAAAAATGCCATCATCGCGTTCCTTTGTTTCTCGAGGGCTTCTTCGAGAAATATTTCGATAGGATCTCCTGCCCCCTCATCTTTCTTTTCATCAGCCATCGGAGGCCATCAGGGTTTGTGAGGCTAGTCTTACAAAGGTTCGACGAGTTCAAGCCCTAACTCCTTATATCTTGACCTTGTTGGCGACATGTAAAGAAAAACAGAGAAAAAGTAGACCGCTCTAATACCACTGATCTAGATTTAAACATGAACACAAAAATTTATAGAGATAACCATCAACACAGAGATGTAGTGGAAATAATACTTCATTTCATTACTATAAAATACTGAAATATGCTTACAAATAGAAATGGAAGTAAACTAGTTGGGGCGATGGTAGCTTATCTCTGAGAAGAAATGTAGCGGCTACATGCCTCTGAACTATGTTAGAATGATGCTCAAAGGCTTATTTATTGTTGAGAAATAATGGAAAACCCTTCACATCCCAAAAACTAACTCTAGAAGAGGAAACGCCAAATTCCTGGCCCTGTTTTGGGTAAGTTTGTACATCAACTTCCCAGGGTCATAACTTTGGCCCCTGATCTTCATTTGACGCATACAATAGCTCGTTAGAAATATCTATCCAAGCATTACAACCTTGGGAAGATTAACTACAGGCCGTGGACCCATGTTAATCCTATATTTCCCAAAAACATCGTTTAGGGCCTCAAAATGGCTCCGAAAGTTCAGGACCCGAAAAACTACTAAAAATAGTGAATTCTGCTACAATTACAGAAACTGAAAAACTAGAAGAGAAAGTTGTGGGGGTCCAAGTGGGATAGGTGGGTGGCCACCAACATCCACTTGGATCATTCCTCCCCCTTTAGGAAGCAATGGTCCCCATTGCATTGAGTTCTTCCATCTGTTGAACTTGGCCCCTGGTGAGTGGTTCTACAATCTCTGATGTGTCCAGTAATGGTGGGAAGCATGGTCGAGGGAATTCCACATTGAACACTTGGTGCAAGTGAAGGAATGGAGGAATGTTGTGCTCCAAAGCATTGGTTCCCGTAGCGTTGGTAATGCTGTAAGGACTATGTCGTAGTGGTCTGAGCTTCTGATGAGCTCTTGTAAGGTGTTCTTTCTACAGATGTAACCAAACTCTGTTGCCCATCTGAAACTTGTGTGGTAACCCTGTGGGTGAGGAGAAGTTGATCCTGTGTTCTCTCATGACCATTTCCCTATGGTGCTACTGTTGTGTGGAGGAACCCTTCATGGGGGTCATAGATGTGGCGACAATCTTCCGCATACTTTGGGAGAAAACCAGACAGAAAATGAATTTCATAGTCTGGGAGACAATCTTGCTACATTTCTTAGTAGAGATCAAAGAGGTGGCAGTAGGTGGGGCTACCTCCAGTATCTTGTATAATGAATTACCCAAATTAATAATAACAGTGCAAGGCCTTGACTCATATACAACATGTCGCCTCCACAAGTATGGCCAGCCAAATAGTACACCACAAACATCCGAAGGTGTAGCATCACATAATACCTCATCTGTGAAGGCCTTGATGATGTAGGGAAGGTGGCACTGCTGGCAAACTCGGAGATCTCGTCCTTTGAGAAGTCGCCCAATATTGTACGGTTGTATATGTGGTGTAGTTGGTAGGCCCAGCTGCTTCATGACCTTTGTTGAAATGAGGTCCTTTTGGATGCCACTGTCGACAATGAATTGTAGTGGCGAACCCTTCACCCACATTTGTGAGTGGAAAAGATGCTCCCCTTCCTCTGGGTCTTCGGGCTCATTCTTCTGGATTTTGGCAGTGGAAACATTGGCACTAGGCTCCACATCAATGGTCTGCTTCCCTTTGCCATTCCCCTTGTTGGGTTCTGACTCAGGGTCGGAACATGCATCTGATTCTGAAGCCTTCAACTCAGCCACCAGTGACTACTTTGTCCGACACTCACTTGTGTTGTGAGTGGGGCTCTTGTGGAACTCACACCACTTTGCTATGTCCTTCTTCAAATTTGTGGTGTTGTTCTTTTCTTGTGGCTTTGATAGGTTGTCTTGGGTCACCCTGCCTTGGCTTTGTCCTTTGGTCTTCGGATTTGCAGATCCAAAGTCTCTCTTCTTCTGTTTGAACTTTGGCTTGATTTTGACAATGTATCGGTACGCTATGCTAAGCGAGGAGATGTTTAGGAACTACATCTTTTCCTGGATGTATCTGTGTAGGAGGCCACGATATTTGAGTACCAGATGTAGCTCAGAATCTTTGATACCCAACTGTGTGCTAAGGGTATGAAAAATTTTTGTGAACTCTAGCACATCTTGGTCTCGTCCCTGTCGCAGTGTGGTCCACTTTATGTATTTGTCCTTATAGGTTTTGATAGGGTAGTACTTCTCCTTGATGGCATCCCAAAAGGAATTCCAAGTGGGTGCACTTGAAAATAGTGAGCCTGTACTTTGATCCTTCTACTCGAAGTAGGTTTCCCACCAATACTTGACGTGGGGGGCTGCTTTGAGAAGAGTGAAAATAATCTTTTCCCGACTAGGAAAATCATGAATAGAAAAATACCCATCTAGCAAATTTAATAATTTATCTATGACATCTGTGTCTATTTGACCCTCGCAGATGGGAATTTCAAAATTAACTTGTACCTTTAAGGGTGGGGCATTTCCAGAGTAGTTGTTGGAAGTCGATGCGTCGCCTCTGGGTAGCCACTGAAGGATCTGGGAAAACTTTCCATCATCGCGTTCCTTTGTCACTCGAGGGCTTATTCGAGCAATATTCTAATAGTATCTCCTGCCCCCTCATCTTTCTTTTCATCTGCCATGGGAGGCCATCGGGATTTGCGAGGTTGGTCTTGCAAAGGTTCGACCAGCTGAAGCCCTAACTCCTTATATCCTGACCTCGTTGGGGACATGAAAAGATAAACAGAGAAAAAGCAGACCGCTCTGATACCACCGATCTAGATTTAAACAGGAAGACAACAAATTACCAAGATACCCATAAGCAAAGAGATGCAATGGAAATAATACTTCATTTCATTACTGTAAAATACTAAAATATGCTTACAAATAGAAATGGAAATAAACCAGCTAAGGCAATGGTAGCTTATCTTTGAGAAGAGATGTGGAGGCTACATGCCTCTGAACTGTGTTACAATGAGGCTCAAAGGCCTATTTATTGTTGATAAACAATGGAAAACCCTTCACATCCAAAAACCTAACCTTAGAAGATGAAAAACCTAACCTGATCATCGTTTGACGCGTACAATAGCTCGTTAGAAAGATCTATCCAAGTACTACAACTTTGGGAAGAGAAACATCGGTCCATGAACCCATTTTGCTCCCAGATGTCCCAAAAAAAATCGTTTAGGGCCTCAAAATGGCTCCTAAAGTTCAGGACCCGAAAAACTACTAAAAATAGTAAATTATGCTACAATTACAGAAACTGAAAAAATGAAAGAGACAGTTATGGGGGTCCAAGTCGGATAGGTGGGTGGCCACCAACATCCACCTGGATCATTCCTCCCCCCTTAGGCAGGATTGGTCCCCATTGCATTGAGTTCCTCCATCTGCTGAAACTGGTCCCTGATGAGTGGTCTTGCAATCTCTGATGTGTCCAGTAATGGTGGGAAGCATGGTCGAGGGCATTCCACATTGAACACTCGGTGCAAGCGAAGGAATGGAGGAATTTTGTGCTCCAAATCATTATTTCCCACAGCCTTCGTAATGTTGTAAGGACCATGTCGGAGTGGTTTGAGCTTCTGATGGGCTCTTGTGAGGAGTTATTTCTGCAGATGTAACCAAACTCTGTCGCCCATTTGAAACTTGTGTGGTACCCCTATGGGTGAGGAGAATTTGTTCATCTGTTCTCTCATGACTATATCCCTGTGCTGCTACTGCTACGTGGAGGAACCATTCGCAGGGGTAATGAATGTGGCAACGATATTCCCCTTACTTTGGGAGAAAACCAGATAGAAAATGAATTTCGTAGTCTGGGAGACGATCTTGTTGCATTTGTTAGTAGAGATCAAAGAGGTAGCGGTAGGTGGGGCTACCTCCGGTATCCTGTATAATGAATTACCCAAAGTAATAATAACAATGTGAGGCCTTGACTCATACACAACATGTCGCCTCCACAAGTATGGCTGGCCAAATGGTGCATCACAAACATCCAGAGGTGCAACATCACACAATACCTCATCTGTGAAGGGCTTGATGCTATAGTGAAGGCAGCACTACTGGCAATCTCGAAGATCTCCTCCTTGGTGAAGCCACCCGATACTATATGGCTGCGAGTGTGGTGTAGTTAGTAGGCCCAACCGCTTCATGACCTCTGCTGAAATGAAGTTATTTTGGCTGCCACTTTCGATAATGAATTACAGCGGCGACTCCTTCACCCACATTTGTGAGTGGAAAAGATGCTCCCCCTCCTCTGGATCTTCGGGCTCATTCTTCTGGATCTTGGCGGTGGCAACATTGGCACTGGGCTCCACATCAATGATCTGCTTTCCTTTACCATTACCCTTGTCAGGTTCTAACTCAGTGTTGGAACATGCATTTGATTCTGAAGCCTTCAACTCGGCCACTAGTGACTACTTCGTCCGACACTCACATGTGTTGTGAGTGGGGCTCTTGTGGAACACACACCACTTTCATGTGTCCTTCTTAGAATTTGTGGTGCTGTTATTTTCTTGCAGCTTCAATTGGGTGTCTTGGGTCACACCGCCTTGGCTTTATCCTGTGGTATTCGGATTTGCAAATCCAAAGTCTCCCTTCTTCTGTTTTAATTTTTTCTCGATTTTCACAGCATATTGGTACATTGTGCTGAGTGAGGAGATGTTCAGGAACTCCATCTCTTCCTGGATGTATTTGTATAGGCAGCCATGATATTTGAGTACCAGATGCAGCTCAGAATCTTTGATACCCAATTGTGTGCAAAGGGTATGAAAAATTTTTGTGAACTCTGGCACATCTTGGTCTCGTCCTTGCTGCAGCATGGTACACTTTATTTATTTTTCCTCATGGCTTTTAACAGGGTAGTACTACTCCTTGATGGCATCCCGGAAGGAAATCCAAGTGGGTGTGGATGAAAATAGTGAGCTCATACTTTCATCCTTCTGCTCGTAGTATGTTTCTCACGGGTCCTTGTCGTGGGGGGCTGCTTTGAGAAGAGTGAAAATAATCTCTTTCAGACTAGAAAAATCATGAACAAAAAATACCCATCTAGCATATTTAACCATTTATCTACGACATCTGCATCTATTTGACCCTCTAAGATGGGGATTTCAAAATTAACTTGTACATTAAAGGGTGGGGCATTTCCAAAGTAGTTGCTGGAAGCTGATGCGTCGCCTCTGGGTAGCTGCTGAAGGATCTAGGTAAAACTGTCCATCATCGTGTTCCTTTGTTTCTCAAGGGCTTCTTCGAGAAATATTTTGATAGGATCTCCTACCCCCTCATCTTTATTTTCATCAGCCATCAGAAGCCATCGGGATTTGCGAGGCTAGTCTTACAAAGGTTCGACCAGTTCAAGCCCTAACTCCTTATATCCTGACCTTGTTGGGGACATGTAAAGAAAAACAGAGAAAAAGCAAACCACTATAATACCACTAATCCGGATTTAAACATGAACACAAAAAATTATAGAGATAACCATTAACACAGGGATGCAGCGGAAATAATACTTCATTTCATTACTATAAAATACTGAAATATGCTTACAAATAGAAATGGAAATAAACTAGTTGGGGCGATGGTAGCTTATCTCTGAGAAGAGATGTGGCAGCTACATGCCTCTTAACTGTGTTAGAATGAGGCTCAAAGGCTTATTTATTGTTGAGAAACAATGGAAAACCCTTCACATCCCAAAACCTAACCCTAGAATAGGAAACACCAAATTGTTGACCCCGTTTTGGGTAAGTTGGTACATCAACTTCCCAGGGTCATAAACTTTGGCACCTGATCTTCATTTGACGTGTAAAATAGCTTGTTACAAAGATCTATCCAAGCACTACAACTTTGGGAAGATTAACTACAGGCCATGGACCCATGTTGCTCCCATATTTCCCAAAAAACATCGTTTAGGGCCTCAAAATGACTCCGAAAGTTCAAGACTCAAAAAACTACTAAAAATAGTAAATTCTGCTACAATTACAGAAACTGAAAAACTAGAAGAGATAGTTGTGGGGGTCCAAGTGGGATAGGTGGGTGGCCACCAACATCCACCTGGATCATTCCTCCCCCTTTAGGTAGCAATGGTCCCTATTGCGTTGAGTTCCTCCATCTATTGAACTTGGTCCCTGGTGAGTGGTTCTGCAATCTCTGATGTGTCTAGTACTGGTGGGAAGCATGGTTGAGGGCGTTCCACATTGAACATTCAGTGCAAGTGAAGGAATGGAGGAATGTTGTGCTCCAAAGCATTGTTTCCCACAATGTTGGTAATGCTGTAAGTACTATGTCATAGTGTTCTGAGCTTCTGATTGGCTCTTGCAAGGTGTTCTTTCTACAGATGTAACCAAACTTTGTTGCCCATCTGAAACTTGTGTGTTAACCCTATGGGTGAGGAGAAGTAGATCCTATGTTCTTTCATGACCATATCCTTATGCTGCTACTGCTGCGTGGAGGAACCCTTCACTGGGGTCATAGATGTGCCAACAATCTTCCCCATACTTTGGGAGCAAACCAGACAGAAAATGAATTTCATAGTCTGGGAGACAATCTTGCTATATTTCTTAGCAGAGATCAAAGAGGTGGCGGTAGGTGGGGCTACCTCCGGTATCTTTTATAATGAATTACCCAAATTAATAATAACAGCGCGAGGCCTTGACTCATACACAACATGTCGCCTCCACAAGTATGGCTAGCCAAATAGTACACCACAAACATCCAAAGGTGCAACATCACACAATACCTCATCTGTGAAGGCCTTGATGATGTAGGGAAGGGGGCACTGCTAGTGAACTCGGAGATCTCGTCCTTGGTGAAGCCACCCAATATTGTACGGTTGTGGGTGTGGTGTAGTCAGTAGGACCAACCTCTTCATGACCTCTGTTGAAATGAGGTTCTTTTCGCTGCCACTTTCGATAATGAACTGTAGTGGTGAACCCTTCACCCACATTTGTGAGTGGAAGAGACGCTCCCCATCCTCTGGGTCTTCGGGCTCATTCTTCCGGATTTTGGTAGTGGAAACAGTGGCACTAGGCTCCACATCAATGATTTCCTTCCCTTTCCCATTCCCCTTGTCGGGTTCTAACTCAGGGTTGGAACATGCATCTGATTCTGAAGCCTTCAACTCCGCCACCAGCGACTGCTTTTTCCGACACTCACTTGTGTTGTGAGTGGGGCTCTTGTGGAACTCACACCACTTTCCTGTGTCCTTCTTCGACTTTGTAGTTTTTTTCTTTTATTGTGGCTTCGACAGTTTGTCTTCGGTCACCCCACCTTGGCTTTGTCCTTTGGTCTTCGGATTTGCAGATCCAAAGTCTCTGTTCTTCTGTTTGAACTTTTGCTCGATTTTGACAATGTATCGGTACACTGTGCTAAGCGAGGAGATGTTCAGGAACTCCATCTCTTCCTAGATGTATCTGTGTAGGAAGCCACGATATTTGAGTACCAGATGTAGCTCAGAATCTTTGATACCCAACTGTGTGCTAAGTGTATGAAAAATGTTTGTGAACTCTTGCACATCTTGGTCTCGTCCCTGTCGCAGTGTGGTCCACTTTATGTATTTGTCCTTATAGGTTTTGATAGGGTAGTACTGCTCCTTGACGGCATCTTGAAAGGAATTCCAAGTGGGTGCACTTGAAAATAGTGAGCCTGTACTTTCATCCTTCTACTTGAAGTAAGTTTCCCACCAATCCTTGATGAGGGGGGCTGCTTTAAGAAGAGTGAAAATAATCTTTTCCCGACTAGAAAAATCATGAACAGAAAAATACCCATCTAGAAGATTTAATAATTTATCTATGACATCTGCATCTATTTGACCCTCAAACATGGGAATTTAAAAATTAACTTGTACCTTTAAGGGTGGGGCGTTTCCAGAGTAGTTGCTGGAAGTCGATGCGTCGCCTCTGGGTAGCCATTGAAGGATCTGGGAATATTGTCCATCATCCCATTCCTTTGTCACTCGAGGGCTTCTTCGAGAAATATTTTGATAGGATCTCCTACCCCCTCATCTTTCTTTTCGTCTGCCATAGGAGGCCATCGGGATTTTTGAGGTTGGTCTTGCAAATGTTCGACCGGTTGAAACCCTAACTTCTTACATCCTGACCTTGTTGGGGACATGCAAAGATAAACAGAGAAAAAGCAGACTGCTCTGATACCACTAATCCGGATTTAAACAGGAAGACAACAAATTACCAAGATAACCATAAACACAGAGATGCAATGGAAATAATACTTCATTTCATTACTGTAAAATACTTAAATATGCTTACAAATAGAAATGGAAATAAACTAGCTAGGGCAATGGTAGCTTATCTTTGAGAAGGGATGTGGCAACTACATCCTCTAAACTATGTTACAATGAGGCTCAAAGGCCTATTTATTGTTGAGAAAGAATGGAAAACCCTTCACGTCCCAAAACCTAGCCCTAGAAGATGAACCACCAAATTGTGGGCCCCGTTTTTGGTAAGTTGGTACATCAACTTCCCGGGGTCATAACTGTGGCACCTGATCTTCATTTGACACATACAATAGCTCGTTAGAAAGACCTTTTTGAGCACTACAACTTTGTGAAGAGAAAAATCGGTCCATGGACCCATGTTTCTCCCAAATTTCACAAAAAACATTGTTTACAGCCTCAAAACGGATCTGGAAGTTCAGGACTCGAAAAACTGCTAAAAATAGTAAATTGTGCTACAATTACGGAAACTGAAAAACTGAAAGAGGCAGTTGTGGGGATCCAGTGGGATAGGTCGGTGGCCACCAATATCCACTTCGATCAAAAAGTTATTCGTCTCTACTCGAACAATCCCTCCATTTTTTATGAGTTCCTATATTATGGATGCAGTCTATTTCACCACTAGATTTCCAACTATGGGGTGGAAATGGGCTATTCAAGACCCTACCCCCATTCACATATATCACAAAGTTCTAGGGGAATCAAATCACCAAGGTCATTTCTACTAAATCTTCCAAGGAATTATGTTTCCCATCCAACAAGCAGTTTTTGACAAGAAGGCCGAAGGTTATCCGATGAGGCCAAGATTGATATTTTAATAGTAGGTAGGTTGTTTAGGGAAGAGATGTTTAATTATGTCCGAGTTTTTGGAAGAATAGCACCCCCTCATGTCCTCCCTTAGTATGTACCATATAAGCTTCTTGATAGGGAAATTTCTTACCGGGCTGTAGGGGATGGGTGTTGAAAATAGCAACAAGAAATGATAAAAATCGAATCCAAAAATTCCATTTTATATTGGTCCTTGAATCAAAGTAAGAATTAAAATTGAATTTTAGTCTCACATGAACTTGTAATAGTTAACTAGAGTAAGTTGACTTAGTTAAATTAGGAATTTCAAGTTGGAAGTCATTCTGAATTCAGGTATATGTTCTCCCTATATTATAGGGGTCAGGATGAGTTAAGTATGAGTGGTAATTAGTTAGCTCAGTTTATTGAGTTAAGTCCAGTTAAAATAGTTCCAAACTCTTTAGGTAAATAATAGTGAGTTAACAGTCAATTCATGCATTAGTGTACTCAACTAGTGCTACTCTAGTTAACTGAATATTCCCTCATTAGAAACTCATGCATGTCGATTCTAAGAAAGACCCAGCTGAGACTAGAGTGTAGGGATAGTGTACTCTTTGTTTTAGATTTTTGTGAGTTTCACTAATAGTGCATGCATTCAGGAACTGGACCTTGAGGGATTGCGCAGTTTTTAGAGGATTTATTTCCATTTAAATACAAGTTATCATCCATAGGAATTACGCATTGGAATAGATACTTAGAGAGCTTGTGAAGAGGATAAGATTTGGACTTGAGCTTGCTTATGAGTTGGATATTGAATTTTCTGAGTGTTGGGATTGTTCTAGAGAGAATAAGCATTGTAATTTCATCTTGGTGTTTTGGATTAATACAAAATAGATAGTGGGGTTTTCAGCTATGGATTTCCCTAGATATTTATTGTATTATGTGCCTTTCATTCCCTTCCTCTATTGAAATATTATTTGCTCGATGTTTATGGGCTTCTGCTGTAAAGAGTACAAGTATATTTTCATCTCCTTCTTTATTAAATTACATTAGCTTGTGAATCTACAGGAAATTCTACATGGTATCACAGCTCATAATAGTATATTAGAGGAGATTTAAAAGTTTTTAGTTTTTGGGTTACAGGTGAAATTTGAATTTGCAATACATAATTCAGGTTCAGTAGATGGTGTTCTACGATTTGCGGCTCGAGTATGCCTTGGATGGCAGATCAAATTATATAGCCTGGAAGGATAGGATGGGGGTCGTGTTAGAGTATAATGGCTTGAAAGAATTCATTGATCAGGACATTACTAAGCCCCCAACATCGAATACTCAGAATCTAGGCGAATGGAAGAAGTGTGTGGCAAGGGCGAGGCGGATAATCCTCGTGGGAGTTCAAGACCACATTGTCTCAAGTCTCCATGTGAAGGAAACTTGGCATGCTATGTGGAAATCATTGAAGGACCTTTTCCAGAATAGTAGTGACCAAAGGAACTTGGCACTGAATGATAAACTTTAAAAAATCAAGATGGGGGCAGGCGACTCAATTCCTAATTACTTGACCAAGTTCACTCATTGTCGTGATGAACTTGGAAGTGTTGGAATCACTATTGCTGAGGATGATATGGTGTGTCATGCTCTTCTTGGATTCCCAAAAAGTTGGCATAGTTATCATGACTCTGTCAATGGATGGGAGAATCTTCTAGTTTCGGAACCACTGTGGTCAGACTTGATGTAGGAAGAGATCAAGAGGAACACCAGAGATGGGACATCTTCCAAGGAATTGGAAGAGGATTTTTCTTTAGCGTGTAAGGAAAAGAAGGCCAAGGGGAATATTTTCCAAGGAGAGGAGGGAAGAATATAGATCTCTTTAGTGATTTTGAAGAGAAAGACCTCAAGTAGAGCATAGAGTTTGGAGATGACAAGAGGTATAGAGGTACTGGGATCAGTATGGTTACTTCTCATAGGGAGTCTGGCTCCCCTCTTAGGATCACATATGTGATGTATGTTCTAGGACTAAAGAAGAATCTTGTTTTAGTCACAGTATTGGAATACCATGGCTATGATGTGTTTTTTAGTAAGGGAAAGGTTTTCCTTTGACTCATCACTGAGGGACAAGCGAAACAAATCAGTGCATGGATAAAGAAATTATATAATCTTGAGGTTCAAGATGCTTGAAAAGCCTTGAGGATCAAGGAAAAGGTTAGAGACTTGGTGGTTGAGAGGGAGAGTAAATTACCTCTCAACATGCAGCCCCAGAAGAAGTCTTTTAAGCAGCTTCAGGAAGTTGTAGAGTAGTGACAACTAGAGAAGTTGAGATGAGACCGAGTGGAGAGATCCACTCAAGCAGAGAAGAAGTAGTCTCAGAAGTAGTCTCATACAATTGTAGAGTACCCACAATTGGACAAGTCGAGAGGAGACCAAGTGGAGGCATCTAATCATGCAAAGATCTCCAATAGGGGGAAATTTTGTGCTAGGTGGACAGAGGGATCACATGCAATGATACCGCCAAGTGAGAGGTGGGGTGATTTGAAGTGATAGTCCCAAGAGGGTGGAAATTTGGCAGGGTCAATTCAATGGTTTTATCTCATGGATCATACCTTACTATGGGAGCCCAAAGTACATAGTAGAGGGAGGAATCAGCGGGATTGATGCCCTCAAAGATCAAAGTAACAGAGACTAGAGCAGTCAGATAGTGAACAAGCATAGAGAGGGTTGACAACAATGCAGAAAGGAAGAGTCAACAAAAGCGTAAAATTTTTAGTCGAGAGAGGCAATAGTAGTCAGATACCTTGATAACAGAGGCATCATTCTGATTCAGGTTGGATGTTTTTTGTTTCTGGAGTAGCTGGAGCAAAAAAAGTAGAGAGAAGTGTTGCTTACAGAACATTCCAAAGGTTTAGGGTCAGGATCGAGTTGAATTCCTTTCTTGTTGAGAGGGATTGTTGAAAATAGAAACAAGAAATAATAAATATAGAATCCAGAAATTCAAGTTTAAATTTGTCCTTGAATTAAACTGAGAATTAAAATCGAATTTTATTTTCATAGTAACTTGTAATAGTTAACTAGAGTGATTTGACTTAGTTAACTTAGGAATTTTGAGTTGGAAGTCTTTCTGAATTCATGTATATGTTCTGCCTATATTATAGGAGTCCAAGATGAGTTAAGTATGAATGGTAATTAGTTAGCTTAGATTATTGAGTTATGTCTAGTAAAATTAGTTCCAAACTATTTGAGGAGCTAATAGTAGTTAACAGTCAGTTGTTGCATTAGTGCACTCAACTAGTGATACTCCAATTAACTAAATATTCCCTCATTACAAACTCATGCATGTTGATTCTGAGAAAGACCAAGTTGATACTAGAGTGCAGGGACAGTGTACCACTTGTTTTATATTTTTATTAGTTGCACTGATAGTTCATGCATTTAGGAACTGACCCTTCAGGGATTGCGTAGTTTTTAGAGGCTTTATTTCCCTTTAAATACAAGTTATCCTCCATAGGAATTATGCATTGGAATAGAGACTTGGAGAGCCTGTGAAGAGGCTAAGCTTTGACCTTGAGCTCACTTATGAGTTGGAGATTGAATTTGTTGAGTGTTGGGATTTTTCTAGTGAGAACAAGCATTGTAATTTCATCTTGATTTTCCGGATTAATACAAAATAGATAGTGGGGTTTTGAGCTATGTATTTCCTAAGATATTTATTGTGTTATGTGCCTTTGATTCACTTCCTCTATTTATTATTATTTGATTGATGTTTATGGGCTTCTCTTGTGAAGAGTAGAAGTCAATTCTTGTCTCTCGGTTTAGAAAATTGCATTATCTTGTGAATCTACAAGAAATTATACTATAGGGGATTGAATAACCAAAACCTTGAAAGAATCCAAAAAATCCCTTTCGCCTTCATTTCCCCATCAATGTGGTGTCTATGAATTGCATGATTTTAGGCATGTTGTGCTTGAAATCGAACACATTTTATGTTTGAAGTTTGCTACCATTCCTGGCAGGCTGTATAACCCCAAAAAATTCACACACAACTTCACTGCTTCAATCAAAATAAGGCAATTCAACCACAGGGAGGATGATTTTGATGATCTATTTGAGTTAGCCGAGCTAGTTTCACAAGTCCAACATTTGGCTAATCTGAGACTCAATCCACCAGATTTTGCTCGTTTCCACCAGTACAGGAGGAAAAGGTTACCAAACGTCCCTTTGTACCTATTACAAATACCCAAGCTAGGTACTCTAAAAGGAACAAACACTAAGCCATAGCTTCAAAAAATGCTCAGAACACAATTCTGAGCATGATTTAGAGAAGGTCTCAGAACACGATTCTGAGCACAATTCAGAAGAGAAATCAAAATAGCATTCTTAACAGACTTCAGAGAAGAGATCGGCCCAGAGTTTAAAAGCAGCCTCTCAACATAACCTAGAACATGATTCACAGCATGAATCAAAGAAAATTTCATAGAAAAGCCCGGAAAGGATTCCTAATAAGGACATTCAGAAGGAAACAGAAAAGCCCTCAACAGAGAAATGAGTCGAAGATGTTTTCACTAAAGTACACACAGAGGATACCCCCTTGAAAAACCACCTGGATGAGGCATGGCAATAGTTTGATTGACAACTTAGAGGATAGTAAGGGGAGGAAAATGTTGAAAGAGAGAAAATAATTAACACACCCCAGAATAATGAATAGAGCTCGCTTATTGACAGAGCTACTGACAAAGTTGTTGCCACTAAAGAGATTGAAATCATCATGGCCTTCCCCTCAACATAAATTGTTTTTAGAGTAGTGGAAATTCCATATCTTGATGTCTTTTATAGTCCAAAGCATCGGGTTGTGGTAAAACAATACAGGAATAAAGGGAATATAGAATAGTCATCAGTGCTAAGTAATGATAATGAGCCAATGGATGTCATTTGGAAGGATACTCCTATGGATCCTTCATATAACTTGATGAAACTGTCGCAGTTTGCATGTGCTTATTTATCTGCCACTATTGATAAAGCAGTGCAGGTCAAACAACTAATAAGGGAGAAACATGAGAGGATACAACAATTGGAACAACAATTGGCCAAAGAAAAGCAGAATGTAAATCATGAAATGGAAGCAGAAATGGCACAACTACAACAAAGCTTTGATGAGTTAAAGATCCAATATCAAGCAAAGACAAGTGCCAACGATGCCCAAATACAACAACTTAAATTTTTTGTGGAACAATTGAAAGAAAATCCTAAAGTTGAGGATTTGTAAAAGAAGCACTGGAACTAAATTCTTTATTGTCAAAGCAACAAGAAACATGTTGTGAGAGGCTATCACTCATCAATATAATGAGCAAGGAAAGCGATTCACTGATGAATCGAGTATCTGATATGAGGGTCACTTTCAACGAGATTGATGAGAAAATTTGAGTATACCCCAGAAGGAAGGATAGCAGATCTCCCAAGGATAGAGGAATCTCACAAAGATATCCTCTTCAATGATTGGGATATTCAGCTAAAACAGGCAAAAAGGGCAGTCGCAAGAGAAACTGATGCTACAACCAACATCATTGAGACCATCAATGATAATTTACATAAATCCAGTGTAATACAAGATGCCAATCTATAGAATTAGAAGCAAAATGGCAAGAAACTTCTACAACAAAAGAATAAGTGATCAAACAACTTAGAAAGCTAGACTAGGAAGTGTATTGGAGGTATCTGGTAAAGCCACATAATCAGTGGCTAGTACTACGCTACCTAGCTAACTCATCCATGCACATGCTCTCTCCCATTTCAGATGCAGTGTACATCTCCTAGATGCGCACAAGGATGAAACAAGCTCTTGAAATTAAGCCAATGATGGATATATATCAACTCAGACAACAAATGAAGGAGTAGATATCATTGCATGTTGGAACTAGTCATCTTAATAATTTGTCTTTTATGTAATTCTATCATTAATTTTAAGGAGAGTTTTTTAAACCTCCTCAGAACTTCATGCAAGCCCTATTTTTGTACTTATATTTTACTATTTAAACCCTTTCATGTCTTTTAATAAACGGTCTAGAATTTTATAAAAAAACGTTTTATTTGCTTTCATTTTTGTGCTTTAAATTTTGTCTTGTTAGAATCCTTGGATTAGAGTCCTGAACTTTTTTTGGAGAAGGCTTACAGAATCTTGCACTTTTGTACTTTTACAAAACATCTTAATAAGATAGACTAGACTGGAGCTACTTATTTTATGAGTGGACTGATATGCATCAACTACTTTTATCTTTGTGTATTTATTTTTTCATGAATTAACTACCGTTTTTATTATATGGTTTATCACATGTATCTTTCTACATACAGTGTTGTGTCCATTCACTTTTGAATATACTAGGACTGTCATTTTTTAATACATTGATGAACAATTGGTCAAACGATATTTGATGCGATATATGTTTTATAAATTATTTTGATTAAATATCTAATCAAATTAATTAGTTCAAAGAATTTTCATTTCTATTAGTATCTAGATAATCTTCATTATCAAGTTATAATGATCATCATTTTAGATCGCACAATTATAAGTAAAATTTGTGGATAATACATATAGATAGGTTACATATGTGTGTGTGTGTGTGTGTGTATACCACCCCATCTATCACTTAGCTTTAGCAGTCAAACACCCTATCCATCCTATCACATTTTGATTGGGAAATTGGTCCCATTATATCGAGTCGGAGCCACTAATCTAAATGAAAAAGGGAGGGTATTCAAGTCACCGACCGGGTGGTTTTCCCCCATGTTGTTGCAGTGATTTTTGAGGCTTCAACAGGTTCGCATAGGAGAATAATTTAAGATTTATTGCATTCGCAGTGCTTTTCTGGTGAACACCGAGAAGTTTATTTGATATTGTTATTTTTTCAGTGGTATAAATGGGAGGAGTAAGGGACATCCATTATCATTAAAAAAATCGAAAAATAAAAGATTCCATTAACATTAGAAAATTGGTATAATAGAAAATATAAATAGAAGATATGAATAGTGCCAATGATGGTGGTCATAGTAGCAACCTCTACTAATTGGCTTCATTTCTTACTGGATAAAAGGAGCTTATTCTCTACTAAAATAATTTACTAGTGATGTTAACTTACTTAGTCCGGACGAGGAGCTTCCAGCGATGAGGAGCTTCCAACAACAAGGGTGGACGTGGAGGGAAATATTCCAGCGACAAGGGTGGATGAGGAGAGAAATCTTCTAGGGATGAGGGTGGATGAGCAGGGTGATAAATATTCCACGTTGCAAAAAACAAAACAAAAAACATCACACAAATATCATAAAAAATATTTCACTAAATTAAAAAATTCATAAAAAACAAAATGTGTCAATCACTTGGTTGTTTTTAGCGCTCAACAACAAACCTCATAACAACACTCAGCAAAATATCACACAACACAACACAACAACACTCAGCAACATACCACACAAGAGTGCTCGGAAACAGACCACACAACAAAACAACACTCAACAACAGATCACACAACACAACACAACAACGCTTTGCAATAGACCACACAACACAACACAACAATGCTCGGCTTTCAAACAACACACAAATCCATAGAGTAGAAAAATTCGCAACAACGTATGGGCGGACATATATAAAAACACCTTTTCAGCTAAATAAAAAATTAGCCGAAAAACCTAGTTCGACCGAACAATATTTTCGGCTGAATTATTTATGCGGCCAAACTATTTTTTTGCTAATTTTTCAACTTTGGTGAAAATTCCATTTAATAATCAGCATTATTCTAAACAACCAAAAGTTCGGTTGAACGTTTGTATAATAGTTTGGCTGAAAAAAAATTGTTCAGCTAAAAAAATGAGGTTGGCAATTTCTCACAAAAGTGTAACCCAACTTCACATTTTCACCATGGTGAATAACACATTTTCCAATCTCTATTTTTTATTCATTTATAATGGAGATTAGGGCTGGTGCAAGATAATGGTGATCTCTCATGAGCCAACGATAGAAATGAAAACATGGAAAGACAACAACATGTTAACTTCGAGTTGTGATTCTAGGTATTTTCAAAATGAATTTGAATATACTCTAAATGGATGGAATGTGAAAAAATCAGATAGTTTCGTTGACAGAATTTGTTTTTGGCATTATGTAGAATTTGAATTTTTCTGATAGTGGTCTATATATATAATCAAACATAAAAAATTCTTATAATTAAGTTATGTTCTCGGTGATATATAATTTCTTCCAGATTCACCAACATGGAATATATATCTATATCTATCTATATATATATATATCTATATATATATATATATATATAGATATATTTGAAAAGAACTAATTCCTTTTACAAAATTTGATAAATCAAAGATTAAAATAAAACTATACTAATAAAAGAAATTAAAATTAAAATTATTCATTCAATTATATTTATTATTATGATAATATTTTGTATTGTAGACTTTTTTCTTTTTCTCTATGTGCATTTATATTATTCCCTAATTGCCTTGCTATCATTAAACCATATTGAAAAGCTTGGTATATTTATCATTTTGAAAGAAGTTAGATTGGTCTACATACATCTTCATTTAAGTTTTATAACCTTGTTAAATTTGAGAATCATGATCCATTTTGAATTTTTTTATATATAATTAAAAAATTAAGTTTAATTGTAATTTATTACATTGATTGTTAACCATTAACTATTGCATCAGGCCTTCATTTTGGCCTACATTTTGGGAAAAAGTTGAATTTAGTAATGTCATTTTAATTTTTTATTAATATAAAAATATGTTTAATTATTGTTAATATATAACAATAAAGTATTATGAATATAATGAAAAGGTTATGGTGGACGAGCCTACATATAAATTTTTAATCCATAAGGCATGGAGTAGGCAATGATAAGGTGTTTTGTTAAGGCCTTTTGTGATGTGAAGGTTACCAGTTCAAAACTTAGTGGAAAAAAATCAACCATGTTAAGGGCTAGTGTGGCCCATGTCATGTGTAATCGCTGAGTGATTTTGACGACTTAGATTTCTGTAGTTCATAGCTACTCAAGCCATAGGTTAGATGTGCCAAATATCTCATGACTCACATAACCTAGCAAACAAACAAAATAGTAAAGTATAATTGTTGTTCATAATAAAAATACAAATGTTAATAAAAATGTATATGTTTATATAAATTTTATTTTAATAAACTTTATTTGTTAGATATTAATAAACTTATAGTATTTTATTAATATGTAAGTGAATATATTTTTATTATTGTTTGGATTTAGTTTAAATAGATAAGATATTTTTTCACCAAAATTGAATTTTTATAATATCTTTAAAAAACTTAACTTAATTACAAAAATTGTTGCTGCAACTCTTAAGCATAGTTACAAGGTTTACGATTTTTCTCCTTTCTTGATAGATCAAATCTCGAGAGGAACAACACCTATTCCTCCTTTACCTCATCTAGATATTGAAGGTTTTAACATTTTGATTGCTAATAATCCAAAATATCAAAGGGAAAATCCCAAAAGCTTAATGCAATCTCCAAAGTTGATATTTTCTCCTTCTAGTCGCGACCTCGATCCCTATAGTTGGTTGAGTGCAATCTGGTAGGAAATTTAATGGGGAGTTTTCCTTCCTCGTGCTCTCTGAAATTATGGGTGGAAAAAGCCTAGAATCTCTTGATCAATGGTTTGATATCATCTTCCTTATGTGAAAAGGAATATTTTCACCTTCTTTTTCAAAAGCAAGGTAGATTGGGACTTGATCTTCAGAAGCAAGCCATACTTTATGGGATCCCAAGAGTATTATTTGGATCGATGAAGCCTTGATTTCAATCCCGAAATTTATGTGCCTTCAATTGTCCTGGTGTGGGTGATTCTTCCATTCCTCCTCCACTATTCAAATGAATTAACTCTCAGAAGAATTGGAAGTTCCCTAAATAAATATATCGATCATGTTGAGCTAGAAGATATTTTTCTTTCCTATGCAAGATTTTGTGTGGAAGTATAACTAGATAATGATCTTCCAATGGCCATCAATTCAAATATGGATAACTAGTCTCATATCCAAGAAGTATATTATGAAAAACTTCCCTGCAGGAAAAAAAAATTCCATGAGTATGGCCACATTGCTAGAATTTGTAAGAAGAAAGAGGAATAGAAAGAACAAGTGGAAGAGGGATATCAATGGAAATGGTTAAAAAGAGGAAGAGGCCAACCAAGAAAATATAATAATAAGACTAGACAACCCAATCCAAATGGGAATAAAGTAAATAGCCCAACTTCCCCTAAAAAATGAAGACGATAGAGGGAGAAGGATATAGAAACACCAATACGAAGAAAGACATTGATAATCAATATTAAGATTTAAATCTGATTAATTAATAAGGACAAATATAGTTGAATGATCCCTCTAATTCCCCAACAATGGAGCCTAATCACACTTCATATTCTAGGGTTGTCTCAAATACTGAGAATATGAGACCTATAGAGGATGTACCATCCCTTTTCATTCAATTGAAGATTATTCCTTATTGTAGAAATAATATCTCTCACTCAAGGTCATTAAAACTAGCCCTACCTTTCAGATCTCAATTAATGCGAAAATAGGAAGTCGAAAATGATAAGGAACACGGGTGGCTCCTCTGCAAGGTAGGTAGGAAGACTAATCAAGAGGTAAGAATAGAAAAGGAAGATAAATATAAATAATTGGGAACTCAATCAACATTAGATGCAAGGTTCATCCAAGGAAGCTGAAATGCAAGAAAAGGAAGAAAATGAACCCATCATCAAGGGGAGAATAAAACACATAGTAAATGATGAAGATCATCTACTAGAATTGCAAGGGTTAGGGTCTGATAAAAGTATCTTAGAATTAAAATCTTTAGTTAAAATAGAAAAGACCCTAATTCTCTTGTTTTGGGACACCAACATGGGGGATTAACAAACTGTTTAGCATCAATAAAAATTGTGGAATGGTAGTGGTATCTTATCAGTGAAATGAAGAGGAGTGTCTAAAAAACTAAATGTACACCTTGGGTTCTATCCTTAATCAAACTACTAGACTAGCGTTCATCTCCACATTAGCTGACAGTGAAATTTGCACATTTACCCTATCAAAAGGTATGCACTATTGTTATATTTTCTTGTCCATTTCAGTGAAAAGATTGAGTGTTGTTCATTCCTTAGGGATTTGGTAGACTGATTTTGGCTAAGACAATATATTTGGTGGAAATTATAAAATGACATTGTATGATTAGCAAAATAAAGGAGGAGATAAAGTCAAATCAGTTCCAAGAAAATATGGAAGATCAAATTGGGAAGCTAAATCTTCCTCACATAAATCCTTCTTTAAACAATTTCACTTGGAGAAGTAGGAGATCAAGCTTTGGTCACATTATTTCACACTTGATTGTTTTCTTGTCACTGATTCCTTCTTAGAGAAAAACTTCTTATTTTCTTCCAAAATTTTCCCATGGTGCAACTCATCTCACCACCCTAATATGTTAGAAATGTTGGAAAAACATAATTATGGTCATCTCCCCCTTCATGTTTCATGAATTTTTATCAAATCAAGAGGTGAATGTGATTTGGTCAAACAAGTTTTGAGGTAATTCATTATGGGAAGAAAATTTCAAATTTGGAATTAAAAAATTGAAAATCTCAAAGAGGCTATGAAGACTTAGGCTAAAGGACAAAAGAAAATTCGAGAAGCTTTAACCAACTTAATATAAAATAATTTGGAAGCTCTTCAAATATATATCGGGCAAGGACTAGTTAATTAGGAGATTATTATGAAAGAAAATAAGGAATTTGAAGCCTATTACTCTAATTTAAAAGAAGATAGATTGTATAGGCTCAAACCTTATAGTCCATCGCTTTAGGTAGGGGATATAAATTGCGAATTATTTCTAGGCTCATAATTGACCTTCAAAGAACAAAATTAGAGATATCACAATTGGATGGAATAATATCAATGATTTTGGATTGATCTAAGATGAGGCAATTCAATAGTTTTGTGATATCTATAGTGTGGTGTACCTCATGAGTGTATACTGATAGGAGATTATGTTGGAGGATGTTCCAAATTCAATTTCCCAAGAAGATAGCAATTCCTTACTGAAGGAGATTATAGTGGACGATATTAAGAATATAAGTTTCTTTTAGGTCCATTAAAGCTCTAGGGTTGTATGGATTCTCATCCCATTTTGTCAATATTTATGTGATGTGAATAAATTTTACTTTTCTAGAATGGTGGACTACTCCTTTAAACATAATTATATAGTAAGAGCCATAAACTCTTTCTTCACGGCCCTAGTTCCCAAGGATAATTCAGTGTCATTTGCGTGATTCAAGCATATTTCGCTTTATAATGATTCTTACAAAGTGATTTCCAAGATCTCGGTTGGAAGGCTCAAGCATCTCCTCCCAAACATTGTTTTGGAAAACCATGGAGGATTTTTCTTTCAATGGTAAATTTTTGACAATATTATTTTGGTTCAATAAGAAATACATTCAAACTAGACAAGGGGAAATAAAGGAATGGTATTCAAGTTGAATATGGGGAATTCCATTGATCAAATGTGCCACAAATTTCTCTTTAAGGTAATGTCAAATTTTGGTTTGGATAGAAAAACTATTCAATGGATATCTAAATGCATTTCAGCTGCTTGGATATTTCCATTGGTTCATGGAAGATATTTTGGGATTTTCATAATTTCAAGGGGAGTCTTCCAAGGTTTTCCTCTCTCTACATTTTTATATATCATAGTTGCAGATTATCTAATTTCGAGATTGGATTTTGAGAGAAGAAGTGAAAGGCTTCCAAGAATTTGATTTGCAAGGGGAATCAAGAGCATAAATCATTCACAATTTGTAGATGACACTTTATGTATGGGACGAGATTCTTTCATTATATCTACAAGGTTGAAGTCAATATTAAACCATCTTTTGGAGGCCTTAGGAGGCATGATAAAATCAAGGAAATTTCAAATCTATTCTTGGAATATTAGTGCTAGAAAATAAATGCAAATTGCAAGGATTCTAGGATTTCAATATGTGGAAACTCGGAAAGAGTTAAAATACCTTGGCATCCTTATAATCTTGAAATCACAATCTACATAGGCTTTGTAAATTATAGTTTCAAAATTCAAATCAAATTTTTCTTCATAAATATTTCATTGGTTGGATCTCTTTAGTCATATAGTCTCAATTAAGGTTGTTCTTTCAGAACTACCACTCTATCATTTTTATGCATTTGTGGCTCCTAAAAAAATCCTCTCTTTAATGCCTAAAGAAACTCAACTTTCTTTAAGGGAAGGTGGTAAAACCTGCACTAAAAACTTTCATCTATTAAAATGGGCCATTGTTCAACATCTTAAAGAACATTAGGGGCTTCGTATCAGAGATCCAATTCTCATGAATAAAGAAAGTGGGGCTAAACTCATATGGTGCTTTATTCCCCCAAAATATGAATGTTGTAAAGTGGTATTGTGCTCAAAATACCTCCCTTCTGAGCATGATTCCTTCTTGGTCGTACTGCCTTCTCCCCAAGAAGGATTTACACTATGGTTGTTGTTTGTGAATTTAGCTTCCCTTATAAAATCATGAAGTTTTTGTAATACTGGTGTTTCTCCCTAGATTGGTTGTATTAAGGATCTATACCATGGAACCAAATGGAGCTAAATAATACCTCCCAACTTTAGGTCATGGGATGGAGGTAAATAATTTACAAGTGTTTATATTTGTCAAGTTAATATTAGTATGAAGATCTCAAGCAAGGAGTTAATAAAAGAGTGAAGAGAATAAACACTCGAACTAAAATATGTTGATAAAAAATATACAATTGTCATCATCATTTCCACAACATAGATTCATTAAAGAAAAATTTTGATGGTTTCGTATCAAGGAATTGCCCAAGTAAATAGTATTTGTAATCACCATTCATGAAATAAGATAAAAATATTTAATAAATGGTCATAATTTTAGTATTTCCATATACATTTAATTGTAGAAAGCGTACTAAATTTATACCAAGCAATTCATTGTATGTCTGAAAAAATGAATCAACTAGGTAAATTTAATAACTTACAAAATAATAATAAACTATGCAAGATTTGATTTTTGACAACTATACCTATCATGACTAATTCGTGATAATGTATATCAAACTATTCTAGAAGTTCTAGGAAGATACATAAGCCAAACCCTAACATGAACTTTGAAGAATATCCAAGAAATATTGTATATTTATTTGTAATAATTTAATAATTGGTTAAAGTGTCAAGCAAACATTAATACACTGTCATGGTTTGTGACATGGGGTTTTCACTCAATGAAACTCTGATATAGTATGTGCATTCGTGCAATACTAAACAATAGCCTTAATTTGACTACATATTGAAAGATACCTCTAAAAAGCACATTATTTAACCACCTACCAATATGAACCAAGTACACCTTCCCAATTTAAAAGCTCATAATTTCACTAGATATTGTAGGTATCCCTTTTTTCATTAACATTTTTTTATACCCATTTATATTTTTTCATTAGCTTTGAGCTCCATTTTTTATACGTGCCAATATAAAAACCCTTTACCCCCTATTATATGCTCAATATATTATGTCATATTTTCCTCAATATATATCCCCCAAGATGAATGCACGTAGTATGGTATAGCTACCCAAGTGAAGCCATCAGGGTTTGTGAATAATTATTTCATTTACTAATCTATGATCTTACAATGTTTTATAATTGCATAGAAGTAAATAAAATATTTTAAATTCGCATAAGAAAATTTTTACATTCATAATAAGAAGAGATGGATTGAATCTACATTGCCCCTATATAAAAATATCCTCTTCTTTGATAGCTTCAAGCACTTTTATTTCATCCCAAGTTAGTTTACCATTTCCATTTTAATAACTTCTTTCCTGATAGAAATATTAGGGTTAATGGTAATTAGAAATAATAAAGTTAATGATAATTTATATTAATATCTTTCTATTGAATCTGTGGTCATTTAGTAAAATAAAGTATTCTTTGTTGTTACTTATTCCAACTAAATTAAAATATTTCCACCAAGAATGTTTGATCCACTCTCATTAACCTTTCCACATCACATAGAAAAGAGAATTAATTCCTTATAAATTACGTAAAGAATTAGGAACGAAATAAACCTTTTTTCTTACCTCATTGCATTAATTTTTTTCCAAAAAAATTCTTCAACTAAAACTATCCTAGGTACAATATATACTTTATATATACTTTATGTTCCTCTCATTACATGTATGATAATTAGGTTACTTTTTTTTCTTTATATTATGCCTTTGTTAAAAATTTATTCCCAATTAACTTATATATGAAATGACCCTAAAATATTGGAATATGTACCATCTTTAACATTGATAAAATTTGTTTTGGAAACTTCGAGCAAAACCAATAGCAAAAAGATGGTGTAAAGTTAGGAGGAGATATATGGATGGTTAAATTTTCATGTCGGGTAGAGAGTTATGTCAAAGTTAAATTTAGCATGTGAGCTTGATGTATGAAACTGTTGAGAACTAACAAGAATAATGGTGTTAAAACATATCAGGGAGAAAAATGTTTGGAAAATAATCTGTTGAATTTATCCCGGTGAGATTTCACGTATGTGCTTGTAAAGGGGATTTTGCTTCAAAATAAAGGTTCTATTTTTATTTTCTTTTCACCTTTTATGGACATTATTATTTATTGGTATTTTCACATTTATTATTTTTCATATCATTATAAATGACATTTGAGAGCGGTAATCATTTGGATTAATACTATTATTTCTTAAATTATTTCTTAAATTAATGTTACACATATAAGTATATATATTACTTCTTGACTTACAAGATTAATATCTAATTAAACAACTACATAATTAATATATATATATATATATATATTTAAATATTTAACATTAATTAAGATAGTATATGAGGTCTTTTATAACATTAATATGGTTCATTATTGCAATTGTTTTTTTAATTTATCAAGTGGTTAACCTTTAAACTAGACCATGTGATTTGAATATGGTCGATGTTTTCATCATTGCTATGTTCAAATATTTCAAAGGGTATGTAATTATGATTAGTGACTTTAAATAATTGAAGTAGAGCTTAAATGTGAGGGGCACATCAAAATGGCAAAGATGGGTTTTAAGAGACTGAATAAGGTTAGAGATTAAAAGATAAGTGTCAAAGTGAAAAATAATTTGTAAATATAGCCTAATGTAAAATAGGGTCAAATTTGGCTATAACATTTGGTAACGGATAAAGTATTAATATATGGGTAGAAAGGATTATCAACAATCTTCCTTTATAAGAGGATAAATATTTGATGCCACTCAAGAATGTATTTATTGCAAATATGAAATTATCACTTGTTGATATCTCTTCCTAGGATGCTAGAGGAAAGTGTTGTGCATGGAACATTCTGCTCATACCACCCAACCCCTTCCATATTTTCCAAAAACTTTATAACTATCTCATCATATGCACCCCTTGGAATCATGGTGCGCCTAATGAATGAGGTTGGAATAATTTGGTGTATAGATTCCACACGGGCACGATTCTCTTATTTATTTGCATGGTTTTCATCCAAAATCTCATTGTTAGGAAAACATTTAGCATCCTAATACCCTCCCGAAGGTTAATTCCAGCCATTGGTTATTATTATTTAATAAGATTTTAACCGTAGAAAATTTTCAGAAGAGAGAAACCCAATGCCCCTCTCAATGCCAATCATGCAAGAATAATGAAAAATATATCCAACACATTATTTTGGGTGTGTCCTTATACCAAAAATTTATGGGCAACAACTCTCGCCCCATTGGCAGATAGAATGATATAGTTGTGTTCACTCCAATATCTCTTTTCTTTCTGGACATTGAAATACTAAAGCCATTTCAATCAAAAATCATTTTCTAATCAAGTTTAGGAAGATTTTCCCAATTTTATTTTTTGCAAAGTCTAGTTATCAAGGAATCAAAGTACTTTTAACAATACTCAAGTTCTTGTCAATTGACAACAATGAAGTCTTTACATTTGTGCTATGAATTTTGGGCCCAAATCCCTTATAAATTAGCCTCTCCATAAGTTAACAATGCCTAGGAATATTCATATATCCCCCTTCCAAAGACAATCAATTTGGATCTGGGGTTACTATAAAAACTCTCGCAGGAAAAATGGAAACTTCACCTTTCTTGGGAAACCTTCAGGTATTTGAAGACACATCCCTCAAGCTTTGTTTTTAGCTTTGACAATGCCGTAAAAATGAATCTAGACTCTGGCATGAGGGAGAGGCATATTTATGGCCTCGATGGAGCTAAAATATTGAAGCATTCATGGGGTTTTGGAAATATGAAAAATAATCAAGCAGAAGCCTATGGTCTTCCACAAGGCCTCCTTATAGCTAAATAAAATAATATTCCTTCTCTTATTGTGGTGGGGGATTCCCTTCAGATTTTTCGACACATGGTAAAAGGATCTTCTCTCAGGAATAATATATTAGGAAATCTATTAAATCACATCATAAAGGTCATAAAATAAATCCCTTCAATTAACTATTTCCATGTCTTACAGGGTAAAAATAAAGAATTTCATGAATGTGCCCATGAAGGTTGCGTCTTGAACTTTGGTGCTTTAAAGGTGGATGGTAAATTAAGGCCATTCTTTGTTCCTTAAGTTTCAAATATGTTGGATGTTTTGTTTATTTTGCTTGATTTTAGGAACTTTTTGGAAGGTTTTAACTCCAAATACCCATACTTTGTCTATCATATTAGTTTCCCTCAACAGAGTATAATTTTGATACAATTTATGCTAGATATACTGAAGTATATGACAAAATTAAATTATAACCTTTGATGTCAAACTATGAAATCAGCAGAAAAACTGAAATGAATACAAATATTCTCATTATTATTAAACAAAAAATTCCTAATTTATGTATAAATTATTTTATATTTAAAATTTATTTAAAAAAAAAATCATTATAAAATCAAAGATATATTAATAGTTAAATAATAAAAATATAAAACCAATCTTTTAAAATTAAAAATGAAAGCCAAACTTCATAATAACAACTTAACAATGGCTACATAGTAGCTAGTACTGCCCAGTTAGCTTAAGTATAGCTTAATTAAACAAAAAAATAACAAAGACGAAGGTTTCTTCACAAAAACAAAACATCTCATAAAATATTGTATTGTTGCATGTCATCACCAAAAATTAAGAAATATTATATATATATATATATATATATATATATATATATATATATATATATATATATATATATATATATATATATATATATATATATATATATATATATATCATTTAAAATTAAGTTTATTGAAATATGTTTCTAATATAATAATAAATCTGAAAAAATTATAATTCATGAAAATAGAAATAATAAAAAAAGAAATAAATTTAAAAAATAGAATAAAAGAGAAATAAAACTAAAAAATAATAATAACTAATATAAATGGGAGTTACTAAACAAGCCATAATAAGACCTCAACCAATCACTTTACAAATAAATGAATTTAAATAATAATAAAAAATAACAAAAAATGAATTCTCAATGTTAATCTATGATAAGTGCCATAAATTTTTTTGTTGAATACAAACTAATATGCAATCAAAAACAGAACTACTCAATACCTTATACCATGATTAAACTGATATAATAATAACTTTAAAAACAAAACACATGTTTATTGATCCTAAAAATGTAAAAGCATCTATGAATTTTTTCCATGATTTTTAATGAAATTCTAAATAGTACTCAAAGCTTTAATGCTAAATTATATTCAAAACTTTAATAAAAATACTATATGTAGGAAAATAAGTTAATTTCTTTTCCAATTAGAGATGTCTACTATTACTAAAGTTTATTTTTACTTCTCTAGATAGGCAAATCCAAATGAAATTGTATAGGTATATATACTTTTTATGTAATTTATTTTTATATTTTATTCAATTAATATAAAAATAATATTATTTTATATTTTATAATAATATAAATATTTATAATAAAAAATAAGAAATTAATATTTTATATTTAATATTTATATTATAAATTTTTAAAATTAAAATTATATTAAATTTAAATTATGAAATATTTAAATATAATTAAAAATAATAAATAATTAAATAAATATAATTTTAAGACAATTATAAATATTATTAAAATTTTAAAAACAAAAATCATTCTAATATCAAGAAAATACCATATATCCAATTGTCATATACTTCTCAATTTATATATTTTCCTTAGTATGTCCAACAATATTGTAATTAAATATATAAATATTTTACTAAATTCACACATTATTACTAAAATGTAAATATCTTACTAAATATTTTTGTTTCTTCAACTTTTTATAAAAAAACGATGTTCTTAAAATTGAGGTTAAAGAAATGGTAGAATATTTAATATTAATAAAATTTAATTTCCAAGTAAAATATTTAATATTAATAACAAAAATAATTTTTTAGTAAGATAAAAAAAAATTATAATTCAAATTAAATATACAACGTGAGGGGTTTAATAACAAAAAAATTATGGCCTCTTTCCTACCAAATTTGTTGGCTAGAAGATAATAACAAAACTACATGATAAACAAAAGAAACAAACTATAAAATGACATACAAATAGCCAATTGGGACCAAAAAACCACAAGAACGTGGACACAACCAACATTTATCCCTCATATAGAGATTCCAATAGAGCTAGGTTGTCATGTCCATTACTTGGTGATGGAGGTGGAATGAAAGCACAATGAACATGGCCTTCAATGTGCTATAATTTTCCTCCCAATCACTTCATTCTCTCGTGAATCCCTTTTTGGGTACGTTGAAGAGAAGCCAACCTATCCATGATCCACCATTGGCTCCACTAAAGGTCATTCGTGAACCCAATGACCTTGTTCTTCTCCCGATTCATGTCATGACCAAGATATTCCAGAAGCAATGTGATCTGTTAGAGATGGTCAGCCATAGATTAAAAGAGGGAGGAAGTTCAATTTTTCCAAGAGATTGAGCTAGTTGTAGATCTACTTCTTCGCTTAGGTCATGATTTTCTAAAATATGAATTGTCCTGCACCCTAAAGCCCGATGGAATTGGCTACGTTGTTATTACATTCAACCTAAATAGGCAAGTTTACACAAAAAAATAGTGGTTCTTTGCAGAGAATGTCAACCACGTTGTAGCCCTTGAATTACCTCAATGCCCTTGATGCTAATGTGACTAGGGAAACTCAAATATTGGTAAAACCGAATGACTCACAATTTCCTTCCTGTGACCAATGACCAAGTTCCTACCCCAAAGTGACCCTCGCACTCTCTACACGTCAAAATTAATGCATGGATTGTCACCTTCCATAGTCAAATATCTCTCCTCGATGGATTGTAGAACCAAATATGAAGTAGCATGCGTAGAAATTTAAACACCACTCCACAATATACACCCTTCATCACAGTGTCTATAACCAAAATCCAAAACACCAGAGAGAAGAGGGCTTATTTCCCTATTACTACTAAAACTACCCACTGCCAAGTAGAAAACTCAATTTTGGATGCCTATTGGCTTGTTGGGGCTTGACCCAGGTTTAGAAGTGTTTTAGCCGAACAAATGCTGCACTACTGACCCTTTCGGCAACAATCCGCTGAGCGCGGACTAGAGTCTCACTCGAGGTAGTATGGGAGGGTGCTGGAACCAAGTTTATGCACCCTAGGGATGTCTTGATGGGTTCACGAACCGTCCTGTGCCTTCGTGTTACTCTGTATTGTTATCAGGCTTCTGCGTATATCCGCGCCTAGGTGCTTTGTTGTTAACGAGTTTATTATAGATTTACTCTACTTCTTACGGTCTTTAAGCAAAAATTTAACAATATTACCTAGTGCGCATCATTATCATTCATAAAGACAAGCTTAAACTCACATAACAGGCGTATAAACCAGAAAATAACCAGATTCGCAATAACTCAGAATCAACACAATGTTTCTGAACCAACTTATATTTATTAATATATTCATTTCAGTACAATCTTTGTTTTTCCCTACGCACACAGCTGTAGGGGTCTGCACACATAGCTGCAGACTCTATCAGGCCTCCGCGCACATAGCTATGGAGCCTCTATCTAACCCCTAACACCTTTGACTTGAACTTATAGATGCAAAGCAACTATTACTTTCACAAACACATAACACATCCGATCTTCCAAAAAGCTACCTTCTACCCTTAGAGCCTCACTCTATCTATACCTTCCCATGGTTTGCGTACCATGGGTAGGCCGACACACTTCCTATTACTTTATATTATTTTTGGGTGGACAACCCTTTGACTCGACCTTTTACATTTCACACTCCGTGCATTTCGCGGAGCTTTTCACAATATCATTACCCTAACTTATATGCTTTAAGCCCCAAAACTATTATGCGGGTCCTTCATTACCCAACAGGTCCCCAACACAATCATCGTGACTCACCCCGAGTCACTCATCAATGTGGCGATACGCGCTGCCAAGGTTTCATGGTCCACCATCCCTGTGAGTGACGCACTACGTTCTGCTGCTCCATTTTTGTCTCCCGCAATGCTTCTTCAAGCTCCTGCTCCATTGCCTCTACTAATTCGCGCAACCGATGATGCTCATTCTGCTCTGGTCGGTTAACACAAAGCACCCCCTCATAGGATTTTAGCTCAATCTAGGGTGCCAGATATGGGAACTCTTCATGCCAATGCAACAAATTCTCAATTTCTGGTCTATTATATCCATTGTCTACTGCATCTTGTGTTGCAATTTCGCAAGAAAATTGTTGCTGTCCGGGAGATCCCAATATTCAAGGTGCATTAGAGACGAACTATTAACTGTATTTCCATCATTTTTCTACATATCCACAGTCTTTCCTTTATCTTTTATGGGTCGTCGGCTAGCCCATGGGTTAGGCAGCAACATCTGGGTCAGTTCTGCTTCGCGTCTAAGAATTTCTGGTACATCCCCTACTGTTGGTGCTGAACTTTGCACGACGCCCGCAGCCGTGGACACCACACTATCCAGAAAGTCCTGCAGCTCCATTGGCCATATTACAACCCCCAGGTTTACTCCTTTAGCGGCAATGATGAATAGTTCCATACCAATGGAAAGGCACAATAGTTTACTTCTCTCGAAACCACAGATTGTTCGGCTGATGCCCCCCTATGATTTATAAGCGTATTGAAATTCAAATTCAGTGGTTCCCTCCTTTTCTAGCACCGTAATGTTAAGCTTGCCAGCAGATCGTTCCAGATATGGCTTGTACCTCATTCCTTAATTTCCCACCGCTCGCTCCTTTTTTCCTTAACTCAGACATCTTTTCATGAACAGTGACAATAATGGTCACACTTCGGCTTGTCCACGCAGTGGCACAACTCCTTTTGTGCAACCACGATCCTTGTGACAAATCAATTCTACATGCACCCTTGTTGTCGCGTAGCTCCTCCCTAGACTGCTTTATCATCGTGCTCTCTCTTTCAACTGGTTGGAGCGGTGAGACTCTCCTTTGGTCGGTTAGTCAAGCAATCGGCCCACCCGTGTAGAGCTTCAGGTGACTGCCATTTACTCTGCCTGGGAAAGGCTCTCTATTCAACTTGGCAAGTTAGACCGCGCCTCCATCTGTGACTTCTTTGATGACATAGGGTCCCAACCAATGCATTCGAAGCTTGACATGGAATTTCTCAAACTCACTGTCGTATAGTAAGACTAGATCATTTTCTTTGAATGTGCGCATCTTGATATGGTGATCATGCAAAGATTTTTCCCGCTTCTTTTGTACCTGCTGGTGGAATCCTGCCAAAAACCATTCCTCCTCAAGTTCTTCGAGTTGCGTGATCCTCTCTTCCAAAGCCCCGCGGTCCGCCATACCTGTCGTTGCTGCTATTCACAAACTAGGTACAATGTATTCCATTGGCATGACGGCTTCCTTGCCATAGACTAACAAGAAAGGTGTTTGGCATGTCAACTTCTTGCACATTTTTCGGTATGCCCTTATCACACTAGGTATGTGCAAATCCTAATCATTTCACTGCACATTACATACCTTTGTCAACACCATCTCCAAAATCTTGTTAAAAGCTTCAACAGTTCCATCTACTTGCAGATGGTATGACATATTTTTTTGACGTATTTTTGTTGAATGCAGCTACCACAACGTGCGAGAATATTGCCGGCACGTTCTTTAGTCCAAAGGGCATCACCTTGCACTGAAAATAGCCCCATTTGGTTGTGAAATTTGTTTTAATCTTATCCTCCAGTGTAATCTTGATCTGGTGGTACCCCAAGAAACCCCCCGTGAAGGAGTAGGCTTCCTGTCCACCAAAATTTTCCAGTACTTCGTCTATAAAATGGAGTTGGGAATGGATTGTTAACACATGCATCGTTGAGCTTCCTAAGATCCACACAGATGCGAATTTCTCCCTTATGTTTTTTCTCCTATTCAACCATAGGACTTACCAAGTCGAATTCCTCCACTGGTTCAATTATTCCTGTTGCAAGCATTTTATCCAACTCTTCATGGACCTTTGCTTTATATTTTGAATTCAACCAATAAGGTCGCTGCTTGACTGGCTTCGCATCTGGCTTCAGAGTTATCTTCAACATTCCTAGGTCGCCGAGGATCCCTTTTAACTCCGTAATTTTGGTCGGGAATAAATCTTGATATTCTTGAGGTAACTCAATGACCTTCTCCACGTGGCATCATCCCAATAGTCCACAAACGTTGTATACTTAGGCTCCTCCGCCATGCCAATGTTTACCTGTTTCGCTTTCAGCAGTGCTATGATGTCGAGGTCCTCGATCGTTGGTCCGCGAACCTTGTGACTCCCGTTTGTTTTAGGAATATTAATGTTTATGGGGCCATCCTCATCATCTTCTACCTATACGTTGTAAAATTCTAGGGCCCGGCTTAGCTAGTGCAACCAGTCTCGCTACACTATTTCTTTTGGTTCCAATGGTACTTTGAAAATGGAAGCCTTCAGAACTTGCACTACATCGTTAACAGTATCCATCCATTAGTCCTCAAATAGGAATGTTAATAAAAACCCTTCGTGCAAGATATCCAATTCGCGTGTACCATGTCGGAGCTCTATTTCAGTATACCAGTTCCTTGGGATGACATCGAGGGTATGATAAAATAAGTGTACCCACTCTGGCTAGGGCTCTTCTCCATAGGCCTGGGTCCATCTGGTGAGGTGCATACACGGGTCGTCATGTCCATCATATTTCTTAGTTATTTGTAGTTCCAGCTTCCCAAACCTTATCTACATCATCCGCCTATAGTCGCACGAGTCTTCAAAGGTTCCTTCATGTGTTCCCCACCAACGCATAGACGTCACGCGCAATGCCTATTTTAATGCATCGAACCACTAGTGCTCTAGTATCGCACTCTCAAACTTGGTCAGGAATTCGTCCACCACTGTCAGCCCATCATACATCAGCAGCTCTCGATCCTAAGCTTTTACGCAATATAGTGACCTAGTCATCATGTTGCATTTTAACGTTGTTATTCCATTCAACCGATTATGCCATCGTTCGTCTTCTTCATCTGAATCTAAATTGCAGGCCTCGGCACATTCCCCTGATATCCTTCCTTTTGCAGTCGGATTTACCTGATCCTGATCTCGCGTATTTATCTTGTAGATATGATTGAAGTCCTCATCAATCTCATCGTCGCGTATGGGTTCGGTGTAGCACACTCCTTCAGCCGAGTCTAGCGGAACGACTACGCATAGGGACTTCTTCTCAAAAATCATCTTCCGGTTCTTTAAATTAATGACGCCATTCATATCCATGGCCTAGTCTATCCCTAATAATGTTGGTAAGGGTTACTGTCATCCACAATTTATATTACCTCAAAGTCTGTTTTTGTGCTCGTGCCTTCTATATCCACTGTGACTCCTTGTAATCTTCCCATGGGTAGGTGTTCAAGCCCTGAAAATCGGGTCGACAACAAGGGGGATGCCCACCCGGTCTGGACCTTGGTTGGCAGCTCCTTATCCGTTTGGTATAGTGGGTCCGACTAGGGATAATGGGACCAGTTTCCCAATCTAAGGGTGTGTGTGTGTGCAGAGTTGGATGATGGTGATCTACAAGTTCTAATCTAAGCTACTTTAGTCTAATTCTATGATATTGTAAACTAATGAAAACAGCACATCTAATCTATGCTAACCCGGGATGTATTTCTTCTATTATTCGATCTAAAGAGATTTCAGACAATAACTGGTAATAAAGATCATTCAGCTATCATAAGAATAGAAATCAATTAAGATGAACCAATTTGCATAAAAATTTAGGCAAAACAGTTGTGAACAGCATATCGCATAATAAGTTATTCATATATCAAACATAAATAAATGACTCCACCATACAAAAGTGCCAAATGGTAACTCACACATTCATGCAATAACATATAAACAACTAAAAACTGTATATCACTTCAAGAATATAAGCAGAAATGACCAAGAGATAAAAGTACCATTTATGACTGGTCCTACTCATAAGCTTCAAGTAATAATGATTTATCTCTCCTTGTTCTGATATCTACCAAGAGTACAGAAGTGCAACATCAGTAGCAAATATCAAATGCAAAAATTAATAAACCTTGCTCCATTCATTCATCAAAACCTCCTCTGAGGGTGCAAAAGTGCATGTTCTAAGGACAAGTTTTTGAAAAATTTCCGGACCCTTCTCCAAATGCATGAGAAGGGTTAAAATACTACTTCCTAATTCTAATAATAGTTAATTTACAAAATTTAGGATGTGGTTTTCAAATGACCGTCCTTTTTCTAATCTAATTTAAAGAAAAAACAACATTCTAAATAAAATTACTTCTGAATCTGATCCTTAAAGCTACATGCATTCATCATGGGTTTGAGGAGAGTCGGCTAGCTGACTTCTGCTTTGAGCTGGGCTGAGAAAACGGAATCTATGAGAGCTGGCACTACTTTCTCGGCTGCATTTATGATACATTTCACAGTCATTTGCTGACTATGTGGCTTTACCAGGTATGCCCAGTAACACTCCCAGTTTAACCTGTCTAGTGCTTGGACTGCTTTTTCCTTTTCTTGTGTCTTCAGCTTCCATTCTGCTTATTCTGCCTCCCTGATTTGATTGTGCCACTCGTCGAAGAGCAACGCTGAGCCCACTTCTTGTGCTACCTGTGTATTGCTCACAGGTGTTTTTGGGGCCTGTCCTTCAAGATTGAGCAGTTCGTTGAAGGTTTCCCATTCCTTGTCTAATTCTGTTGTGACGGGTGGTGCTTCAATGATGAGAGGGGGAACATCTCTTAACGGGGAGGCGATAACTTGCTGCTGCGGAAATTCCATTGACTGAGCGGTGTCCTTAGCTAACTCTTTGCATTTATCTTGGTCATTTTCGGATTTTTTAGAATGCTCAGGCATCCCTTGTCCACTCTTAGATTTAGATCCAACAGCGCTTGAATTCTCACTAAGGCTAATGCTTGGAGTATGTTCTCTGGCAGGTAGTTGCAGCTTTTCTAGAGCAACAGTGGCTAGTCTTCTTTCCCTGTATACCATGAATTTTTGGAGGTCATCTGGAGACAATCGCGATTGAGCTTCCCGCAAAATTTCCTGGAGTGAGCTTTTATTTTGAAATAAATCATCAAATAAATCCTTCTTTCCAATGAATATTTTTATCTTGACGTTCATTGTGAAATCTTGGGCAACTTCATTTGGGTCAAATGGCCTTGCCAGGAATTTAAATAATTGTAGACACGTCATATTCTCCACTTCGGTGAATGCATGACCTACATCGAACAATGAAAAGGCCCCACAAGCTACAGGAAACTAGGGCCATATGGCCTTCTTTTTGTCTTTTAGGTCTTTGGTTAGGCCGCCTTCTGAACAGGTTTGATATGAAATTTCTCGAGCCAGTAGTTTGTCAGGAATATACAAAGGTAGGACATGAGGAGGGACGGGGCTTCCAAATACTCTAATATAGGTGAACCATTCTTCCCCGAACCATCTTGCGATGGGGATGATATCTATCTGTGCCTCAGGTGAGCACCTCGGGGGTTCTTTATCATAGATCATTCTATACATGGGTAAGATAAGCCCATGACAAATTTGGTAGAAATGTGGAATGAACTGAGAATCCCATAATATCTTATGATAAACATGGATGGGTAATGGGTCCTGAGTTGTCCATTTCCAACCCATAGAGGGAAATTTAGACACATAACAAATAGAATCTATGACATATGCGGATAGGTAAAAAGGAGGATAGACCCTTTGAGACATGGATCTCTTAGACCGGTATTTGATAATAGCTATGAACAGGTTATCAGAAAAGATCTTGGCCCAATCTATAATAACGGAATTTGTGGCAGCATCAATCAATGGTAACCATTCAGACGAAAACTTATTGATATCTGGCATCCCAAATAATCTAAAAAGCATGGCCACAGCAAAACAATACGGAGAGGTGAGGGAACCAGTGTTGTACATACCATTTTTATCCTTTTTGAGTGGTTCATCTTTTCTGGACCAATCTTTAGTGATCTCTGATAGGTTCGGGTTCTCCACCACAAATTTTTTAATGAATTGTGCATTCTAAGTCGCCTGCGGTTTAGGAAGATGATACATGAGCTTTAAGTCTTGTGCAGCGAATGACCCGATGAGCCCATGTCCTTGAATCTTGAACTGTCTGTCGTTCATTTCTGCATTGTCAAGTATCCACTTGATCATATCCGTATATGGGAGAATTTTAGGCCTTGCTGCTATCCAATGAAGGAATGAGCACGCCAGTTCTTCTAAGGATGCTTCGGAAGAGCCCTGTGAATCTGCGACAGCGGTAACTTTCATTATTCTGGGGTTTTCTTCTTCAAGCAGTCTGTACATGCTTTCCCACGTCGATATCCCTGCATCTCTGTTACAAGTTGTGTCTGTGTATAAAGGTGCCATCTCCTTCACCTCAGAGACCTGAGCCTTACTTTTCTTTCACATTTCTTCCTACGTATGGCTTGGTATCACCTTTCGTTCTTCGTTCCTGCAGCTCACAAATGGAAATGATTGATAAGAAAGGTGATGGGAGAGTCTTAAATGCAGCAGATATATTAAATATGCCACCTTATGTGAAGTAATTCTTTGCAAAAGCACGCGTCTACATTTAATAGATGACAACTAATTCCTTTATTATCATTAAAAGCGCATGATCTTAAGTCAGATTATGGTAAGTGGCTTTTCTTGAATAACGCGCCCAAAAGGTTCGTGATGGGGTGATTTTGCGATTTGGTTCACAATCTTCGCAGATCACGACATCGCATTATCGCACCATCGCGCTCTCTCATTATCGCACCATCGCGCTCTCGCATTATCGCACCATCGCGTTATCGCAATATCGCACCATCGCGTTATCGCAATATCGCACACATCGCAGATCGCAGAAGTTTTATGCTTGCCATATTTTTGTTAGCCCATTCCTGCGATATGCGATCTTGCGATCGGGGTTATCGCAAATCGGAAAATCTTGAAGGCTTTCTCATTGGCGTTACTTTATTGCGATGCGATATATCGCTTAGTACGAGAATCTTTCACATACCAGGATTATACCCAAATGGAGGAGTCTTTTCTATCATTTTATGATGCGACTTTTTAAGGATTTTTCTTATCATAAACTTAGGTTTTAAAGTATTCAAAAGATCTTCCTAAGCTTACGATGGTAACCTTATTTTGAAGAAAGGAAACTCTTGCTTTTCCTAAAGTTTTAACTAAGGGTCCCCATTCATTTAGTATCTTGGACAACACTTAAATGAAAAAAGGGGGGGGGGTTGTTGCTAGCCACAACAATTGGTGATTCACTAGGGAGAACCAGTTATCTCTAATTTTCTATTGAACTTTTCAAATTTCCAAAACAAATTTTTTTTTTTGGAAAATTAAACTTTATTATAAAAAGATAAAGTGCATTATACCCTAAACTGTCAAGGACATTTCGTTCCAACCTCTTTCTTCTTTAATTATTTTGCTTCCTCGGCTGGTCCTTTCATTTACATCAGCCATTACTTGGTCTTGTAAAAATAAAAAAAAGGTCTTCCCTGTGTACCAGTTTTTTTTTTTTTTCAAATGCTCATTTGTCACAGGTAGAGCCTATGCTGCTAGCAGGCTTTCATAGCCTCGACAGGGTTACCTATTACCTAGTAATGATCCTTTATCCTGCTTAAGGTGATCTACAACTTTCAAAGAAAAACCCATATTGACACTTTTTCCTTTTTTATTCTCAAAGAACAATGTCTTGGTTTGGTAGCCAAATTATGACACAGTCATTCACTTGATTTACACTTTCGCTGAACAAGCTGGCTCGTGATGAGACCCCTTGTCTTTTGATTTCAACAATCTTGAGTCATTGCCCTGTTTTGGTGGATAGTATTTGAAAAAGTCAACAAAGTTTATAATATCTGTGATCATGATAAGTCGGCTCATGATGAGACCTCTTATTCTTTGAGATATAGTGTTTCTTGGATTGTCTCTCTGAATGCTGCGATTTTCTTTAACAGGGAGGATATCATCGCTTTCCTTAAGAAAGCCCTGGACGACAATAATAGAGTTTTTTGGACATGGCTGATCTACAAGGAATCCTCATTTCATTATTGATACCTTTCATTGTACTAATATAAAACAATTTCTTCACTAAGATTGCCTTCGTCAAATTTTTGGAAGTTGAAACTAGTATCATATCTGGTTTAAATTTTTTAACTGTATCTATTAATAATAAAGATCAAGTTTCCAAAAGATTTGATATTTATACGAGTAGAAGTTCAAAATCTGATAGAGAAATGGTGTCTTTAGTAAATGTCAAATGTTGTTAACCACAGGCAAATTTTATTAGGGAGGAGAATATTTAAAGAAATGAGAGGTAACTATTCCCTTGGATATATGTACATGATAGGGATAAGTTCTTCTCTTATTTTGCCTATCAATATTTAAAAACTAAATTATCCACTTAACAACCTAGCTAAACTATCCCTACTCCTATTCTAACTATAAACAGAAAAATTAACTAGGTAAAATGATATTTCCAGTGGAACCATCTTTTCATTTTTATTCCCACACGTATGTACCTTTTAAACATTAGTGTTAAGAATAAAACCTTTCTTGGACTATGAATATTGGACGTAGGATCAGAAAGTGTAACTTCAGTTGGAATTCCGCCTGAAATTTCTTTCTTATGATATCTTCTGTCCAATTGGATACCTATTGGATCATAAAAATCGGGATGAATTTCTGTTATGGATTGGTGATCACGTAATAGGAAAGATGACAAGCCAGATTGCGAATATGATTTTTTAGTTTTAATGGCCTGTAATCTACTATGCATTAAAGTTAAGCTTTTAGCAATTTCTCGTAAAAGGAAAGTTTCCACATATAAATCACTAAATAAATTAATGAAGAATAGATGGAAATTTTTGGAAAGAGATTTATCAATTAACGCGAATTGCTGGTGAGTTTCCAAAAATACTTTTTTTTGTTGATGATGTTTTGGATGACACAGAAGTTTCTCCTGAAAGGCTGATATTGATTGATCATGGAATTGAAGAAGTTCTGTATTTCCTTGACACAATTTAGTTTTCCAAAATGGTAATACATCTTTCGAATGTTCTTTGATAAGGTGCTCAATATACCATAGTAATCTATCGAAAGTCTGAAAATTTAAAACACAATCCGATTTTGTACAAAATGAGTGCAAGCGAAAAAGAATGCAATGATTATCTGTACAGCTAGTGTTACAGCACAACTGGGATTGACTTGAAATATCTTCTTCTTCACAAGAGCTGGCCAGAATTATGGGATCTGAGTAATTTCGAATTACGTCTTGTGAATCAGAAAACAAGTTATGATTGGGAACAAGCATAGGGGTTTGCTCATGATATGAATCATAGATCGGGATATTGTTTTGGATAGTAAAATCATGCAAATGATCTGTCACTCTGGAATGAGGATCAACTGATATGATTCTTGGATTGCAATATCTCTGATTATCTGAGCTCTGTTGAGTTACTTGAGATAAATCAATATCACCATCATCATCATAGTAGCTATCATAAATGATTTTACTGGTCTCTCTAGATTTTTCTTTTTCATCCAATATTTTCAGAAAAGGAAGGTCAAGTCGTTCTTGTTTATTAATGACCAAAGGATGTTCTATAGCTGCCTCTTTATTTTGAAAACCTAATGGTGATTTATTTGAATAATCCTCTGTACTTTTTGAGATATCATTAATACTGAGGAGGAAAAATTATCATCACTAAATACATCAGGATAAAGAGAAAAATGTGATTCTGGAACAATGCATTTGAAAATATCATCGTGAAAAAATTCTTGTTCATCACATTCACCATAGACATCAGGCTTTAGATCATACCTTTGCGTGTTTGTATTTTCCGAAAGAGAATTAATTTGTTGTTCTAACCTGGGCGTTTGACTTGCGATGATATTATCGAACCTTGTCTCCAAGTTGTCTTCTGGTTCCAAGGCAGGCTCTCTTTCAACATCTTTGCTTTTATCTTCTTGCATTAGAGCAGGCATGTTTCCTAAGCTTTGGGAATTTTCTTCATCATGAGTGATTTGCACATTTAAATTGGAATTTTCATTCCTATTAGAAGAAAATAAAACAAGACTCGAACTAATTTCTGATGGATCAGACATAGGAGGTAGGGAATGTTCAGAATAATCTGAAGATTCTTCATTCATGAGTTCATTTTCAAGATCATATTTTAGACAATCAAGATGAAATCGCATATTAAAATCCCTAACAGATTCATCTTCTTTTCGTAGATACTCAATCTCATCATATACCTGATCATAATCATAGCAATCAAATTTACAGATGAAAGCTTTGACAAATTGGTCCCAGCTGTGAATTGAGGCAACTGGGAGGGTTCTACACCATTTTCTAGCTTCCGCCGTGAATGTAAGAGTAAAAATTCTGCATAAAATGCCTTCATCAATTCTTTGAACGTTCGAACTTGAAACTCTTTGAATAAATTGAAGAGCATGATTAAAAGCAGAAGAATTATTCTTACCATTGAATTTTACCTGAGACAAGAGTCTTACCACTTCAGGTGGAGTATTGGAATAGGCACGAACATGGATGCAACTCCAAATGGGAAGTTTGTGAGTAGTCATCCTAATTCAAATGATTACGATTTCAAACCATTCCAACAGACACTATGTTCAGGCCCTCCTTCTTGCGCCAAAATATGTTGAAGCCTCGAAAATCGGGTCGACAACAAAGGGGATACCCACCCGGTCCGGACCTTGGTTGGCAGCTCCTTATCCGTTTGGTATAGCGGGTCCGACTGGGGATAATGGGACCAGTTTCCCAATCTAAGGGTGTGTGTGTGTGCAGAGTTGGATGATGGTGATCTACAAGTTCTAATCTAAGCTACTTTAGTCTAATTCTATGATATTGTAAACTAATGAAAACATCACATCTAATCTATGCTAACCCGGGATGTATTTCTTCTATTATGCGATCTAAAGAGATTTCAGACAATAACTGGTAATAAAGATCATTCAACTATCATAAGAATAGAAAACAATTAAGATGAACCAATTTGCATAAAAAGTTAGGCAAAATAGTTGTGAACAACATATCACATAATAAGTTATTCATATATCAAACATAAATAAATGACTCCACCATACAAAAGTGCCAAATGGTAACTCACACATTCATGCAATAACATATAAACAACTAAAAACTGTATATCACTTCAAGAATATAAGCAGAAATGGCCAATAGATAAAAATAACATTTATGATTGGTCCTACTCATAAGCTCCAAGTAATAATGATTTATCTCTCCTTGTTCTGATATCTACCAAGAGTACAGAAGTGCAACATCAGTAGCAGATATCAAATGAAAAAATTAATAAACCTTGATCCATTCATTCATCAAAACCTCCTCTGAGGGAGCAGAAGTGCATGTTCTGAGGACACGTTTTTGACAAATTTCTGGACCCTTCTCCAAATGCATGAGAAGGGTTAAAATACTACTTCCTAATTCTAATAATAGTTAATTTACAAAATTTAGGATGCGGTTTTCAAATGACCATCCTTTTTCTAATCTAATTTTAAAGAAAAAACAACATTCTAAATAAAATTACTTTTGAATCTGATCCTTAAAGCTGCATGCATTCATCATGGGTTTGAGGAGAGTCGGCTGGCTGACTTCTGCTTTGAGCTGGGCTGAGAAAACAGAATCTATGAGAGCTGGCACTACTTTCTCGGCCGCATTTATGATACATTTCACAGTCATTTGCTGACTATGCGGCTTTACCAAGTATGCCCAGTAACACTCCCAATTTAACTGCTTTTTCCTTTTCTTGTGCCTTCAGCTTCCATTCTTCTTGTTCTGCCTCCCTGATTTGATCATCCCACTCGTCGAAGAGCAACGCTGAGCCCACTTCTTGTGCTACCTGTGTATTGCTCACAGGTGTTTTTGGGGCCTGTCCTTCAAGATTGATCAGTTCGTTGAAGGTTTCCCATTCTTTGTCTAATTCTGTTGTGACGGGTGGTGCTTCAATGATGAGAGGGGGAACATCTCTTGACGGGGAGGCGATAACTTGCTGCTGCGGAAATTCCATTGACTGAGCGGTGTCCTTAGCTGACTCTTCGCCTCTATCTTGGTCGTTTTCAGATTTTTTAGAATGCTCAGGCATCTCTTGTCCACTCTTAGATTTAGATCCAGCAGCGCTTGAATTCTCACTAAGGCTAATGCTTGGAGTAGGTTCTCTGGCAGGTAGTTGCAGCTTTTCTAGAGGAACAGTGGCTAGTCTTCTTTCCCTGTATACCATGAATTTTTGGAGGTCATCTGGAGACAATCGCGATTGAGCTTCCCGCAAAATTTCCTGGAGTGAGCTTTTATTCTGAAATAAATCATCAAATAAATCCTTCTTTCCAACGAATATTTTTATCTTGACGTTCATTGTGAAATCTTGGGCAACTTCATTTGGCTCAAATGGCCTTGCCAGGAATTTAAATAATTGTAGACACGTCATATTCTCCACTTCGGTGAACGCGTGACCTACATCGAACAATGAAAAGTCCCCACAAGCTACAGGAAATTGGGGCCATATGGCCTTCTTTTTGTCTTTTAGGTCTTTGGTTAGGCCGCGTTCTGAACAGGTTTGATATGCAATTTCTCGAGCCAATATTTTGTCAGGAATATACAAAGGTAGGACATGAGGAGGGACGGTGCTTCCAAATACTCTAATATAGGTGAACCATTCTTCCCCGAACCATCTTGCGATGGGGATGATATCTATCTGTGCCTCAGGTGAGCACCTCGGGGGTTCTTTATCATATATCATTCTATACATTGGTAAGATAAGCCCATGACAAATTTTGTAGAAATGTGGAATGAATTGAGAATCCCATAATATCTTATGATAAACATGGATGGGTAATGGGTCTTGAGTTGTCCATTTCCAACCCATAGAGGGAAATTTAGACACATAACAAATAGAATCCATGACATATGCGGATAGGTAAAAAGGAGGATAGACCCTTTGAGACATGGATCTCTTAGACCGGTATTTGATAATAGCTGTGAACAGGTTATCAGAAAAGATCTTGGCCCAATCTATAATAACGGCATTTATGGCAGCATCAATCAATGGTAACCATTCAGATGAAAACTTATTGATATCTGGCATCCCAAATAATCTACAAAGCATGGCCACAGCAAAATAATACGGAGAGGTGAGGGAACCAGTGCTGTACATACCGTTTTTATCCTTTTTGAGTGGTTCATCTTTTCTGGACCAATCTTTAGTGGTCTTTGATAGGTTCGGGTTCTCCGCCACAAATTTTTTAATGAATTGTGCATTCTAAGTCGCCTGCGGTTCAGGAAGATGATACATGAGCTTTAAGTCTTGTGCAGCGAATGACCCGATGAGCCCATGTCCTTGAATCTTGAACTGTCTGTCGTTCATTTCTGCATTGTCAAGTATCCACTTGATCATATCCGTATATGGGAGAATTTTAGGCCTTGCTGCTATCCGATGAAGGAATGAGCATGCCAGTTCTTCTAAGGATGCTTCGGAAGAGCCCTGTGAATCTGCGACAGCGGTAACTTTCATTATTCTGGGGTTTTCTTCTTCAAGCAGTCTATACATGCTTTCCCACGTCGATATCCCTGCGTCTCTGTTACAAGCTGTGTCTGTGTATAAAGGTGCCATCTCCTTCACCTCAGAGCCCTGAGCCTTACTTTTCTTTCCCATTTCTTCCTGCGTATGGCTTGGTATCGCCTTTCGTTCTTCGTTCCTGCAGCTCACAAATGGAAATGATTGATCAAGAAAGGTGATGGGAGAGTCTTAAATGCAGCAGATATATCAAATATGCCACCTTACGTGAAGTAATTCTTTGCAAAAGCACGTGTCTACATTTAATATATGACAACTAATTCCTTTATTACCATTAAAAGCGCATGATCTTAAGTCAGATTATGGTAAGTGGCTTTTCTTGAATAACGCGCCCGAAAGGTTCGTGATGGGGTGATTTTGCGATTTGGTTCACAATCGTCGCAGATCGCGACATTGCATTATCGCACCATTGCGCTCTCGCATTATCGCACCATCGCGTTATTGCAATATCGCACCATCGCGTTATCGCAATATCGCACCATCGCGTTATCGCAATATCGCACACATCGCAGATCGCAGAAGTTTTATCCTTGCAATATTTTTGTTAGCCCATTCCTGCGATATGCGATCTTGCGATCGGGGTTATCGCAAATCGAAAAATCTTGAAGGCTTTCTCATTGGCGTTACTTTATTGCGATGCGATATATCGCTTAGTACGAGAATCTTGCACAAACCAGGATTATACCCAAATGGAGGAGTTTTTCTGTCATTTTGTGATGCGACTTTTTAAAGATTTTTCTTATCATAAACTTAGGTTTTAAAGTATTCAAAAGATCTTCCTAAGCTTACAATGGTAACCTTATTTTGAAGAAAGGAAATTCTTGCTTTTCTTAAAGTTTTAACTAAGGGTCCCCATTCATTTAGTATTTTGGACAACACTTAAATGAAAAAAGGGGGGGGGGGGGGGGGTTGTTGCTGGCCACAACAGTAGGATCTTTTGTTGGTTTTCCATCCATAATTGAATAGGAGGCCACTATAATGTGGGTCTACCCATGCGTTCCCCTATCTGCTTAGGTAAAAAAACTTCATCCGAGCCCAAGTTCAGAACGATCTGATCCATCTCATTTCGTCGATCTGTGCCGTTAATCACATTTCTCGTCCAGTGCACAAAGCATGTTTTGCCAATTTCCGGACCACGCAATGTTCACCTAGCCTTGCGCATCTAGTTATCAGCTCGTGTAACCCTTTGACTGCCTTATTATCACATAGCAACTTCATACATGTCCCTAAAAAGGTAGTTATCATCGAAGGATTTATTTCTAGTGCAGGTTGATCCTTACTACCAGAAGTAGAGACCTCCACGAAGCTCTTCTTAGCTTCCATAACCGTCTTCTTGACGCATTTCGATTCAAACTCAGGCTGCTTTATAGGTGTCTTGCGAACAATTGGGGCTTCCTCGGCTAATTTCCCCTTATCTTCCCCTCTAGTCGTGCCACTTCCGAGCATCATGTCCACGTTGGGATCTTCCTCGCGCAGTTCGGACCTCATCATTTGGACGTTCTGTGTCATCGTAGGTTGTGCTGCCCTTTTCTCACGTATCTGCGCTATCAATGTGGGGCAATCTATCATTTCATGATCGAACTTCTCATAGTAGGGGCACGATATTCTATCCGGATTGGCACAATCACACGTGTAGTGCCCTGGTCCGCTATAGTTATAACATATTAGCTACCCGTGGCCCCATTTTGGCCTCATTCCTCCCCATCCTCGTCCTTGCCCTTGGAACCCATCACACGATATTCCTGCGGCTAGATCCTGACCTCGCGCCTCATTCTACATCCTGTAGGTAGGTGTTTGATCCATCAACAATTCATAACTACGACAATCTCGTTCATCGTGGCCCATTGATTTGAAAAAATTGCAAAATAGCTGCTGGGGATTCTAGGTAAACTTCAACAATAGGTGATAGTTGTCCATGTTGTGCTTTCCTCCCACCTGACAGATTTCCCACCAAAGCGAGGGCGCCGCACTTGGCCCTGCCTATGCCTCTGGTCGCAACGGAATTGGTCCCCCCGCTACCAGATAGGTCAGAAATACCGGATAGTGATCCCAATCGTGACCCTGGCTTCTACATTTTACGCACCACACTTCTTCTCACACTTCTAACTGGGGCACCTTCTCCTGTTTCAAACACTACATTTCTAAGCATAGGTTTTGTAGTTGCATGTGGATCTACTGAACTCCCAACCCAAGATCCTGTATAGGAGTCTCATGCAACCTCATCGCTATCTCTAATGCTTCAGCCTGGGTCGAGATCTTCTACTGTGATAGCTCCATCTGCAAATGTGGCGCCAAAGACACCAAAAACCATGCGCAGTGTTGTCCATCCGCTAGTGTCATGTTAGCCTCTCTGATCGTACTTTTTAGTCTCTGATCCAGATGCCAAGGAGTTTCTCTAGGCAGCATCACGATCTCCTTGAACTCGATGAGCGACTGCATCTCTGATTTCGATTGGCTGAATTCCTTGTTGAATGCATCCCAAATCTTCGCTCTCCCAGCATTTGGATGATCGCTAGAATACTTGATATACCAAGTTAGCGCGTGGTCCTGTAGCGCACTCACCAAGGTATCGGTTTTAATATTATCATCCGTAACTCCGTGCGCTTCCCACACTGCCCTTACTACGAACCAAAGCTGTTCTGGATCTTTGCTTCTTGCTCCTTTGAATACAGGCAACTTAATCAGGCTTGCCATGCTAAACTTTTTTTTTGCGTGCGGGTGTCCTAGGGCCAACTACGAACTCGTATTGCTTTTGATCCAATCGAGCTTCAATCTCTTTCCTCATAGGGCTTCAAAATTCTAACATCAGACATCCCTTAGGCAGATCTCGGTCCCAACAATGGAACCATTTGTTGGCTTGTTTGGGCTTGACCCAAGTTTAGAAGTGTTTTAGTCAAACGAATCCCGCACTACCAGCCCTTTCGGCAACAATCCGTGGAGCGTGGCCTGAAGTGTCACTCGAGGTATTATGGGAGGGTGCTGGAACTAGGTTTCCACACCCTAGGGATGTCTTGATGGGATCTGGATGGGTTCGTGAACTGTTATGTGCCTTCATGTTACTCTGTACTGTTATCAAGCTTCCACGTAGATCTGCGCCTAGGTGCTTTGTTGTTAATGAGTTTATTATAGATTTACTCTACTTCTTACAATCTTTAAGAAAAAATTTAACAATATTACCTAGTGTGCATCATTATCATTGATAAAGATAGGCTTAAACTCATATAACAGACGTATAAACTAGAATATAACTAGATTCGCAATAACTCATAATCAACACAATGTTTTCGAACCCACTTATCTTTATTAATATCTTTGTTTCAGTACAATCTTCTTTCTTCCCTACGCACATAGCTGCAGGGGTCCGCGCGTGCAGCTGCAAACTCTATCAGGCCTCTGCACACACAACTGTGGAGCCTCTATCTAACCCCTAACACCTTTGACTCGAACTTACAGACGCAGAGCAAATATTACTTTCACAAACCCATAACACATCAGATCTTCCAAAAAGCTACCTTCTACCCTTAGAGCCTCGCTCTATTTATACCTTCCCATGGTCCGCGGACCATAGACAGGCTGACTCACTTCCTATTTTTTTATATTATTCTGGGCAGACAACCCTTTGACTCGACCTATTACATTTCTCGCTCCATGCATTTCACAGAGCTTTTCACAATATCATTACCCAAACTTATAGGCTTTAAGCCCCAAAACCGTTACACGGGGCCTTTGCTACCCAACAATGCCCATAGTAGACCTACAAACCAGTCTAAAGTATATGGACACCAATAGAAATAAAAAGTATAAACTACCTTAATGATGAGCCTTAGTATCACATCAAGAATGTTGCAACTCCCAAGGCTCTCGACTTAAATTATCAATCTGGGGTTTGTACAAACTTAGGGGTGACAGTGCTATGTGGATAGAAGGTTAACTTCTATTGATGTCATCCTCAGACATTAGATCATATCAAGGTATTCATAGATCACTCCTTCAGCTAACTATGAAGAGAAGTTCTTATGAAAGCATATCATGATTGGAAGGAAATGAACATGATTCTAACTACAAAAATGAAAATTTCATTAATTAAATCTAATTTCTAATTGTAATTGCATGAAAGGAATAGACTAGTCTAGTTGCAAAAGTAAACCATGCCACCCTAGCACACTAATCGAATCAATAATCTACTTGCATAAATCATTTATTTAATTGAAACTTGCCTGAAAAGGAGGGATTCAATCTTCAACACAACTATGGAATTAAAAAATACTAAGACTAATTATACTTTCTATCTTGTGATTGTAGTGAGGGAAATATTGTTGAAATTTTCTGTTTTATGTAAAATAGGCAAAAATCTCTGTAGATGACAATAATAGGATTTTTTGTTGCTAGATTAACTCCAGGTTGTTGGGAGAGAGTTAATGCATCCTAAATTTGATGTGAGAGGATTTATGAGGCAGTTAGATTCTCCTTGCTATAAAACAGGTATCCATACGGATTGTTTTTTGAGGTGTGAGAGTTTGTGAGGAATTGATTAATATTTTGTAATCTCCTGTTTGATTAATAAGATTGCCGATGCCTATGTTTGGTGGACGTAGCCTAGATTGGTTGGGTGAACCACGTTAAACCTCTCTGTTTCCTGTGCATGTTTTTAATAGTTGTGTATATGTTTTTTGTATTGTTGTGCATCTGATCTCCAACAAGTGGTATCAGAGCAGTTGGAAGCCTGGCGCAGCTGGACCGGACTGAAGGTGGAGCGCTGGCTGTATTGAACTCCTATCCGCCTGCGTGGAGGTTTACATGATATATGACAGCGCTGATCTATACCTGTTGCGTTGCTGCACCTGCGTGGCGATTTGCAGCAACCATAACTATGATGTGTGATTGCTAGCCGAGTTGGATTTGCGTACTGGAGGTGGAGTGCTGGTGCTGGTGCTGCGTGGTATTGCATGCTGTGTGCTGCACAAAACATCATTCTCTGCGTGGAGATGAGTTGTTGGGCGCAAATTGATTGCTGGTGAATGCATATGACTGTTGTGTATTCCTGCATATGAATGTTGCATATGACTGCTTGGTATGTTGTTGAATCACTGCGTATGGTTGATTGCTGGCGTATGACAGTGTTGATGCATGGAGCGCTGGTGGATGGTGGATCGTTGCTGGATCATTGTTTCTACGTATTGCTGGTGGATGTGAATGCATATTGCTGGATCATTGTTTCTACGTATTGCTGGTGAATGCGTATTGCTGGTGGATGTGAATGTGTATTGCTGGATCATTGGATCGTGGATCGTTGCTAGAGCATTACTGTTTTAGATTGTGTCCACACTATGATTCGAGAGTCAGTAAGTATGAACACGCAAAAAAAAATTTGAAGAGACTTTTAATATTTGCAATGTTCCAAATATTTTCTTAAATGTTTATGCATATCTGGAAAAAACGTGGTGGTGCTCAATTCAGTAAAAGCATAACAAGACAACGTTTTGGCTCAAAGTTTTTTGTTTCCACCGATACTGTCATACCAAATACATAAAAATTGAAATTCAGCGATGATACGATTTTCTTTTCAAAATTTGCCAGAAGCAGACAATTTTTTTTTAAATTGTTTGTTTGGCATAGGCATTCTTTTGAGCTTAATTTTTTTTTTTAAAGTTGGATTTTGGAGATTATTGTGTTTTTTGGTTGATACAAAATGGCGAGAACTCAGAGTGCCCAGTTTGAAATTGAGAAGTTTAATGGCAAAAATAATTTCGAGATCTGGAAGGTGAAAATGTATGATTTTCTTGTCCAACTGGTGTGGCAAAGGCGTTGTTGGGCAAATCCAAATAGCCTTACAACATCACAGATAATGAGTGGGCCGACATGCATGAAAGAGCGATAAGTGCTATTCGACTGTGACTGGCTGATGATGTCCTGTTTAATATCATGTCGGAGACAACAGCTGCTGGTTTGTGGACGAAACTGGAGAAACTGTACATGACCAAATCCTTAACCAATAGGATTCTCCTGAAGCAACAGTTGTACAGTTTGTGAATGAAGGAAGGTACATCGATTGCTGATCATTTAAATGCTTTTAATACTCTTCTTGTGCAATTACAAAGTATAGAAGTAAATATTCAATCCGAGGATAAAGCTATTACTTTATTGTGCTCGTTGCCTGAATCATGGGATCATTTTGTTACTTCTATAAGTCTTAGTTCATCAGAAACTATTGAGTTTGATGATGTAGTTGCATCCTTATTGTCGGCAGAAACAAGGAGAAGGTCAAATTCTGAAACCTCTACATCAGAAGCTATTATGGTTAGAGGTCGTTCGAAAGAAAGACACTCCAGGAGGCCGAGTGACTCACATTCCAAGTCGAAAGGGAAGAAGAGTAAGCTAAAGTGTTGGTTTTGTGGCAAATCAGGGCATTTAAAGAAGGACTGTTGGAAGCGACAGTAGCAAACTTCTAAAGCAGATTCTTCGACAGAAAAGAAGGAGGCAAATACGACATATACAGGTTCGACATCTGGTTCAGGTATGAGTGATGAAGTATTATCAGTTAATGTGTCAAATCATGGTAAATATTGGTTGTTAGATTCCGGTGCATCAAACCACATGTTTATTCATAAAGACTGGTTTACGACATATAAATCAATTGATGATGGTGTTGTGTACATGGGTAATGATGTAACATGTAATATTGTGGGAATTGGGAGCATACAACTGCAAATGTTTGATGGGACAGCAAAAATATTAACTGATGTGAGGCATGTACCAGATTTAAGGAAAAATTTGATTTCATTAGGATCACTTGATTGAAATGGATATAAAACTGTAATTCAAGGTGGAGTAATGAAAATTTACAAAGGTATTTTACTAGTTATGAAAGCTAAGAAGGTAGGAAATCTATTTCAATTAGAAGGAAGTACAGGGTCAGATTATGTGTCTACGGTGTCTGAACATGACAGTAGTTCCATTCACTTATGGCATCAAAGATTGGGGCATATGAGTTTAAGAGGGTTAAAAATTTTGGCTGATCGCAAGTTACTTCCAAATCTAAAATCTGGAAAGTTAGATTTCTGTAAGCATTTTCTGTTTGGAAAACAAAGTAAACAAAAGTTTAAAACAGGAAAACATACTAGTAAAGGCATACTTGATTATATCCATTCCGATGTTTAGGGACCAGCCCCTACAACTTCATATGGTGGTTCGTCTTATTTTGTATCATTCATTGATGACTTTTCTAGGAAAGTGTGGGTCTACATGTTGAAAAGGAAGTCTGATGTTTTTTCAGTTTTCAAGCAGTTTAGAGCATTGATAGAAAAAAGCACTGGTAGAACAATAAAATGTTTAAGAACTGACAATGGTGGTGAGTTTACTTCCAAGGAGTTTGGCAGCTATTGCAAGGATGCAGGGATCGAGAGACATAAGACCACGGTTTATACTCCTCAGTATAATGGAGTTGTTGAACGCATGAACAGGACTCTTCTAGAGACAGCAAGGAGTATGCTGGGTAACGTCGGGTTGCAAAAGGAGTTGTGGACGGAAGCGGTGGCAACAGCTTCTTATGTGATAAACTGATCTCCATCAACGGCGATAGGCTGTAAGATTCCGCAAGAGGTATGGAAAGGACACCCTTGTGACTATTCTAAACTCAGAGTGTTTGGTTGTGATGCATATGCTCTAGTGCCTAAACCTCAGCGAACTAAATTAGATCCAAAGTCGAAAAGGTATATCTTTGTTGGGTATGGTGTTGGAACGAAGGGATATAGATTGTGGGATCCTACTACCTGCAAAATCACCATCAACAGAGATGTAAAGTTTAATGAATCCTCTCTTGTACAGTTAGATGTAGATAGTAGATTGAAATAGGATGATGTATCTGACTTTCAACACATTCAGTTTGATAGCATTTCTAATGATAGTCATGATGACCATAGTTCAGATACTAGCCATGAACAGGTTTCAGAATCAGATCATGAATAGGGTGCAGGTCTAGATCATGAATAGGTCTCAGATATTGATCGTCAAGAAGTTACTACAGATGGTAGTCAGCCAATCGAGGAAGTGCCAAAAAAATCCTTAAGGAGGTCAACAAGAATCAAACAGCCACCAAGAAGGTATGATGATTATGTCACTTCTGTTGCATTTACTGCTAATGACGATGAACCTCTGTTATGAAACCAGCTCACAAAAAGATAGAAAAGAGAGATCCACGCCTTAGAATTCAGCCTCTTCGAGGGGGCAACCTCCTTTACATTACATAAATGAACAATTCTTGGATGATAAAAATGAAAATACCTCCTTTCTATATATAGGAGTCTAAGTGGTCCCAATACAATCAAAGCCTACATAACAATAATATTGTAAGGCACAACAATAACAATAGAGGGATTCTATGTGGCACAATAGTAACAATATGGGCACTACATGGGCACAACAATATAAATAAGGGGTATAACTACAATAGTAATGGGGTAATCACTAGTATTATAGGGACCCAACATGCCCCTCTCCTTCAAAAAAGTGTTGTCCTCAACGCTTGAGTAGTTCAGGATACTTCTGCATAAAATTCTCATCCTCCCATGTGGAATCTTCAGCGGATAAGTTCTTCCACTTGATAAGATACTCTGAAATTGATCGATTTCGTAGCTGTCGAGTTCTTGTTTCTGTGACTGCTTCCGGTTCCAATATAATTTTTCCTTCCTCGTCAAGTTCTGGCAATATTGTTTGAACTGGGAGCTTGTCGCCTATAACCTTCTTTAAACATGAAACATGGAAAACTGGGTGCAATCGAGAAGCTGCAGGAAGCTCCAATTTGTATGCCATAGTACCAATCTTTTGCAACACCTTGTACGGACCATAATACTTTGGTGATAATTTATTATCCTTCTTAGCTTGCTTGAGGGACATTTGCTTATATGGTTGTAGCCGTAGGAATACCCAATCACCTACATCAAAACTTCTTTCACTGCGATGTTGATCTGCCTGTTGTTTCATTCTATTCTGTGCCAACACGAGGTTATCCTTTAAGAGTTGGAGGACTTGTTGTTGATGTTCGATGTGATGTTCCACTGCCTGAACCTTAGAATTTTCTCTTAAATATGATGTGATGGATGGTGGTTGATACCCATAAAGTGCCATAAATGGGGTCATTTTTGTTGCTGTATGGAAGGAAGTGTTATACCACCATTCAGCCAGAGGCAACCATTTGACCCATTGTGTCTGTTTATCAGATACAAAGCAACGAAGATATCCTTCCAAACATTTGTTTACTATCTCAGTTTGCCCATCAGATTGAGGATGATAAGATGAGCTATGAGCTAACTGAGTACCAAGACAAGAAAATAATTCTGTCCAAAAATTTCCAGTGAAAATGGGATCTCTGTCACTTACAATAATCTTTGGGTTTCCATGTAGCTTTTGAACTGTTTCCATAAATGCAGTAGAAACTGTACTGGCTTTAAATGGATGTGATAATGCACAAAAGTGTGCATACTTGGTAAGTCTGTCAACTACCACCATGATGACACTCTTTCCCTCAGACTTGGGTAAACCTGTGATAAAATCCATTGAAACCTCCTCCCAACGTTGGCTTGGAATGGATAAAGGTTGTAATAGACCCGGTGTCTTAATTGTTTCAACTTTATTTTGTTGGCAAACCAAACATTCCGCCACAAACTTTTGAATATCTGATTTAAGGCCATCCCAAAAAAATTCCTTCTTAACCCTGTGGTAAGTTTTTAAAAATCCTGAGTGCCCTCCTAAGGGAGAAGTGTGCAATTCCATAAGAATCTTTTGTTTTAGCTGGGAATTCTTACAGAGGTATAAGCGATCTTTGTACCATAACGAATCATTTTTCCAGCTAAATGTATCAGAAGTACTGGAATCTTGTTGTAGCTTTCGAATAAGTGCCCACACTTCTTCGTCATTCTTCCATTCCTCCCTTGCTTCGTTTATCCAATCTGGTTGGATAATAGAAATGGCACACAACAATGCTTCCACATCCTCATCCTTTCTTGAGAGTGCATCTGCCACCACATTTTGCTTCCCTTTTTTGTAGATGATTTCAAAGTCATAACCCAACATCTTTGTGACCCACTTTTGTTGCTCTTCAGAGGATAATCTTTGTTCTAAAAAGTATTTAAGGCTATCATGATCCGTTTTTACCTTGAAGTGTCTTCCCATTAGGTAGGGTCGCCATTTCTTAAGTGCATGGAGTATTGCCAACATTTCCTTCTCATAAATAGCTTTGCTTAAAAACTTTCCCTTGATTGGACGACTTTCAAAAGCAATGGGTCTTTCATCTTGCATTAGAACAGCACCAATTCCATTTCCTGAAGCATCACATTCCACAATAAAGGTTTTTGTGAAGTCCGGTGTAGCTAAGACCGGTGCTTGGCACATTGCCTCTTTAAGATGTTCAAAGGCCTTTGTTGCTTCCGGAGTCCATGAAAATGAATCTTTCTTCAATAATGTTGTTAGAGGTGCTGCTATTCTCCCATAATTCTTAACAAACTTGCGATAATACCCTGTCAACCCAAGAAATCCTCGCAGATGCTTTATGGATGTGGGGATTTTCCATTCCTTAATGGCTTTAATTTTGCTAGGGTCTACCTTAACTCCTTCATGAGATACAATATGACCCAAATATTCCACCTCCTGGACTCCAAAGAAACATTTGGATCTTTTTGCATATAATTGTTTCTCCTCCAATAGTTGTAGCACCCTGTCAACATGTTCAACATGATCCTTCCAAGACTTGCTGTAGATTAGTATATCATCAAAAAATACTAACACAAATTTTCTAAGGAATGGTTTGAAAATTGAATTCATCAAACCTTGAAATGTTGAAGGTGCATTGGTAAGGCCAAAAGGCATGACCAAAAATTCATAATGACCCTCATGAGTTCTAAATGCTGTTTTCGGAATGTCTTCAATCTTCATTCTGATTTGATGATATCCCGAACGAAGATCCAACTTGGTGAAGTAAATTGATCCATGCAATTCATCCAGTAATTCATCAATGACAGGAATGGGGAACTTATCTTTAATAGTGAGCTTGTTGAGCTCCCTATAATCTGGACACATGCGCCATGATCCATCCTTCTTGTGCACCAATACTACTGGAGCTGAGAAAGAACTTTGACTCGGTTGAATTATACCAGCCTCTAGCATTTCTGCAACCATACGTTCAATTTCACTTTTTTGGACATAGGGATATCTGTACGGCCTGATGTTTGGAGGAACACTTCCTGGAATCAGATGAATAGCATGATCATGATCACGCATAGGTGGGAGACCTTTGGGAGTCTCAAATACCTTGGAATGATTGTCCAGGACTTTTTGGAGATCTGGAGAAATAGATGATTCCAATGTGGAAACATCTAGCGAACATAATTGTGCAATTACACCTCTTTGCTCCTTTTTTAGAAGCTTTGTCATACCATTAGAGCTGATTATCTTTCCTGGTTTCCCTGCAATACCCCTTAATTCAACTTCCTTTCCTTCCACAGAAAATTTCATGAAAAGTTCTTGAAAATTAAAAGCTATTGTACCCAAGGATTGTAGCCATTGGACTCCTAGTACAACATCAGCACCTCCCATTGGAATGGAAAGCATTGGGCTAGTCAATACATATTCTCCCATGGATAGCTTGATATTATGGCACTTTCCAGAACAATTTATTGTTCCTCCATTTGCAATCATCACTTGACACTCTGGTGCTGGATATAGGAAGCAATTCAATTCTTTTGCTACCCTACAATGAATAAAATTGTGGGTGCTTCCTGAATCAATCAACACTATTACCTTTTTCTTCTTGATTTGTCCTTCTATCTTGATGGTTTGAGGAGTGGTAATTCCCGCCAATGCATTACAAGATATGGTCGGATTTATTTGTTCTTCATCTAGGCTTTGTTCCTGGAATATATCCTCTTCTTTTGACCTTTCTTGCTCCTTTTCTTCTTCCTCTTCACAATCTATGTAGAATAATTTCTTCTCAGCACACTTATGACCTTTTGTGTATTTGCTATCACAATTGTAACAAAGCCCTTTTGCTCTTTTTTCTTCCAATTGTTGTGGTGTCAACCTTGTAGGTTGTGGAAGACTATGGGCAACAACACTTCCGTCTTTATAGTTGTGAATGGTATGCTTCCTAGTTGCCATAATTTTGCTTTCCATTTTTCTTGCTAACCTGAATGCCTTCTCTAATGAATCAGGTTCCCAAAGGCGCACATCATGTTGGATATTATCCTTTAAAGACCCTATGAACACATCAATCCTATGCTCCTCTGGAATATCTTTTACCCTTATGTTCAATTTTTGGAACTCCTCAATGTGCTCCATTATTGAACCCTTTTGTTTGAGACTTATCAATTGGCTAAAAAAAGTGTTGCTTTTTGTATCCTCATAATGTGCTATCAATTCTTCCGTAAAAATTGCCCAAGTGATAAATTGTTTACGAGAACAAAGCCATTGATACCATACAAACTGATTTGGTTCCAAATATAAAGTTGCCATACGTACCTTTTGTGTGTTTTGCACATTATTGAGATCGAAGAATTGCTCCATCTGTAATATCCATGTGGCGGGATCCTTGCCATCAAACTTCCTCATATCGATTTTTGGAACATGGTGAGTCTTCGATCCAACATTAGAGTCTATGGAATCATGATTAACATTTCTTTTGTTCTCATCATGAGTTTCCTTTACTACCTTTTCACCATTAGTGACCCTTTCTTGTAGCAACTTCTTCAATTCTTCCATGTTTGTATTCAAATCTATCTTCAAATTTGCCATCGAATCCTCCATCTTAGCTTCCATGCCCTTTATCTTAGATTCCACACCATTTACCTTAGATTCCACGCCACTTATCTTAGCTTCTGTTAGCTTTTGTGAGCGTGACATTTGTTGCACTTGTTCTTGTAATTTTGATATATCATGTAGCATTTCTTCCTCTTCTTCATGAGTCATGCTAGAGCTTTCAGGTTCCTTACTAGGTGTTTGCATTTTCTTTCCTCGGGGCATCAGTTACCGATAATAATGCTTTACTATGCCCTTTGAATTTCGTTAAACCAAGCTTACACAAAAATAAAAAAAAAACTACACACCTTTTTTCACTTTATAGAAGCCTGATATTGAATCTGATGTATCTCTGTAATTTCGGATCATCCAAATCTGAAATTGCTACCTGTAGTAGCCTTTTGCGTCCTCTTTCCAATTCCACAAGTCTGAGCCAAATTGGATTCTCCAAGGAAGAGTTATGTGAAATCTCCCACGGTGACTTGCTTTTAGACTGGTTCAGTAGAGCGAAGTTGTACGACGTGCCACGAGTCACTGTTTTGATATTTGGATCTGAAAAACACCCACAAGAAACTACAGTCTGTCCTCTTTCTGTACCTTCTTACGAAACTTCAATCCGATGCTCAGAAAGAAAGTTATGACGATTTTCCCCAGGTCACCTGTTTTGAGTGTAATTCAGGAGTCATCAAAAAGACCAACTTCCTGAAATCATATCTCCAAAAATATTGCGCGAAAAGCTATGAAATTCGGATCCAAGGTTCAGCGAGATGTCTTCTCAAATGGGTTTTTTTTCCAACTTCTGAAACGTCACAGAAAAAAATTTATAGCGAAAATGCCACGATGACCTGTTTGGAGCAGCGAAACCCTAGAATCCAAAGCTCTGATACCAAATGTTATGAAACCAGCTCACAAAAAGATAGAAAAGAGAGATCCACGCCTTAGAATTCAGCCTCTTCGAGGGGGAAACCTCCTTTACATTACATAAATGAACAATTCTTGGATGATAAAAATGAAAATACCTCCTTTCTATATATAGGAGTCTAAGTGGTCCCAATATAATCAAAGCCTACATAACAATAATATTGTAGGGCACAACAATAACAATAGTGGGCTTCTATGTGGCACAATAGTAACAATATGGGCACTACATGGGTACATCAATATAAATAAGGGGTATAACTACAATAGTAATGGGGTAATCACTAGTATTATAGGGACCCAACAACCTCTGTGCTATCAGGAAGCAATAGAAGGTTTGAAAATTGACAAGTGGAAAGCAGCCATGAAGGACGAAATGATGGCCTTAGGTAAGAACGGCACATGGGATCTCGTTGAGCTTCCGAAAGACAGGAAAACTGTGGGGTGTAAATGGGTTTTCAAGCTGAAACGAGGTGTGAATGATACGAAAGACAGGTACAAAGCGATACTGGTTGCAAAAGTGTTTTCTCAGAAAGCCGGTATTGACTTTCATGAGATTTTTTCACCAATGGTTAAAATTGTTTCAATTAGAATTGTGTTAGCATTAGCGGCTTTGCTTGATTTAGAGTTGCAGCAATTAGATGTTAAAACTACATTTCTACATGGAGACTTAGATGAGGAAATATATATGGAACAACCGGAAGGGTTTGTTCAACATCGCAATAAGAAATTTGTCTGCAGGCTCAAGAAGTCTTTATATGGCCTGAAGCAGTCACCTCGGTAGTGGTATAAGAAGTTTGATTCTTTCATGTTGAGTCAGAAATATGTTAGAAGTGAATATGATCATTGTGTTTATTTTAAGCAATTTGAAAATGGCATATTCATTATCTTAGTATTGTATGTTGACGATATGCTTTTAGCAAGCAAAAGCATAGAAGAAATCAACAAGTTGAAGGCTCAGATGGCAAGGACATTTGATATGAAAGATCTAGGAGCAGCAAGACAGATTTTGGGCATGGAGATTTTCAGAGACAGAAGCAATGGTAAGCTATGGCTATCACAACAAAAGTATATTGAGAAAATACTTTTGAGGTTTGGTATGAATAACGTGAAGCCTGTGTCAGTCCCGCTCGCTTCCCATTTCAAGCTTTCTTCGAGTTTATGTATTAATTCAGATGAAGAAAAGGAGTTTATGTCTCGAATTCCATATGCTAATGTAGTAGGGTGTTTAATGTATGCGATGGTGTGTACGTGACCAGATATTTCACATGCAGTTGGGGTTGTCAACAGGTATATGGCAAATCCGGGTAAAGAGCACTGATCAGCAGTGAAATGGGTGCTTCGGTATTTGAGAGGCACAAGTAGTTATTGTATCACTTACAATAAGAGTAGTGAATTTGTTTGCGGATATGTTGATTCTGATTTTGCAGGTGATTTGGATAAGAGAAGGTCAACTTCAGGGTATGTCTTTACTCTTGCAGGTGGAGCTATTAGCTGGATGTCAAAGCTACAAAACATTGTTGCTTTATCCACTATTGAAGCAGAATACATTGCTGCTTCGCATGCTTGCAAAGAGGCGGTTTGGTTGAAAGGTTTGCTTGGTGAGTTTGGTAGGTTATAGGACAACATCAGGTTACTTTGTGATAGTCAAAGTGAAATACATTTGGCTAAGAATCCGGCCTATCATAGTAAATCAAAGCATATTCCAATTAAGTACCATTTTGTAAGACAGGTTATCACTGAAAGGGAAGTCTCTCTTGAAAAGGTGCATACAAAGGAAAAATGTGCAGACATGTTCACGAAACCAGTTTTGCTGGAGAAGCTGCGTTGGTGTTTGGCTTCTCTTGGCTTGCAGAAAAGATAAAATAATAAACAAACAGGGCATCAGGCTAATTTTTGTCAAGGTGGAGATTGTTGAAATTTTCTGTTTTATGTAAAATAGGCAAAAATCTCTGTAGATGACAACAATACGATTTTTTGTTGCTAGATTAACTCCAGGTTGTTGGGAGAGAGTTAATGCATCCTCAATTTGATGTGAGAGGATTTATGAGGCAGTTAGATTCTCCTTGCTATAAAACAGGTATCCATACAGATTTTTTTTTGAGGTGTGAGAGTTTGTGAGGAATTGATTAATATTTTGTAATCTCCTATTTGATTAATAAGATTGCCGATGCCTATGTTTGGTGGACGTAGCCCAGATTGGTTGGGTGAACCACGTTAAACCTCTGTGTTCCCCGTGCATGTTTTTAATAGCTGTGTATATGTTTTTTGTATTGTTGTGCATCTGATCTCCAACAAATATGGGGTTCAAGTGGTATTGGAATCTTTCTTAATCATGAATTTAAAGCTTACGGGCCATTATTCAACTTCTGAATGTAAGAATTAAGTTTTAGAGCAAATCTACTGGGATTTTAGCAATTCTTCAAGACTACTACAAGAAGTGCTACAGGAGGTCCTTTTTGCTATAGGAGGGGATCCAAGAGCTTTCCAGGCGAAAGTATGGTGTCTTGAAGGTGGAGGAAGGTGGATGGAGGTAAATTAAGGTTGTGGGAACCCTTTTTCCAAGATTAGTATGTCTCAAAAGCCTATCCCGCACACAATTTCATGCCCACGATGTCCTTCATTGGCCTATCAAGGTGATTTCATTGGAATATTTTGAGAGAAGTATGAGGTGTCCAGGAGGAAGGTAAAATGGCCTGAGTGGATGTGGATGTTTTTTCCAATCCGTACAAGCCAAAAAAAATCCCTCGAAACTAATCAAGTGCATTAATTGAATGATCAATATTCCAGCAACACGAATCAAAGTGGAAAGGATGAGTTGAATTTTATTTCTTTAAGAGCTACTCTAACATATACCTACTCTACTTTCAAAATCAATGCTACTAACTTCTAAGTTGTAGAAAACAAGCATGCAAAAGAGTTTCAATTCAAGACTTGACAATTTTCCAAGAAATCATAAACACATTTCTTTGGCTTGTTGTTGTAGATCTTCCAGCCACCCTTCCCACAAGAGACGTAGTTTTCAAAAGTGAAACTATAATTTTGTAATATATTTCCCACTTAAACAAAGAAATAAATGTAATTAATTGAGAAAGAACAAGGAAATAATATAAGACAGGGACTAAAGCTGCTGGGTTGGACCCAAAATCAAGGGTTTTAGCCCTCCAAAGTTAACTCATATGTACACCAATAGTAAGCTTTTCATTGACATAAAATGAGAGTTACATACATCATATGAAATATGAAAATAACAGTTCAAGCACTAGGCTCTCAGTAGCTACTCCTATATCCAACAAAAGCTTGAATCCTAATAAGCCTTTCGGCTTTTTTATTTATAAAAAAAGTAGTTGAGGGAAGCTCCCTTGAAAGGAGGAGTGATTCCCAACAAAATTTCAAAATTGATGGATATGGTTTGTTATGTAGCCAACTCACATGCTTTTGATCTTCACATGCACTTGAGTTCCTTAGCTGCTAGTGAATTTGAGATATTGGTGCAAAATATTTTATCTCAAGCTGAGTTGGAGAGTTACTATAATGGACAAGACCCCCTATATTCTCTCTACATGTCTCCAATCATCTCCTCCATAGTAAATATCTCTATCAATGCTTCTTTTTCCTACATAATAATCCCATTAGGCCATGAAATACGACAAGCACCCTTTAGTCTTCATAATAAGCATATTTTGGATAAAAATGCAAATTAATGTGAGAAAAGGAGACTTTTAAGGGCTGGAGGATAACACAATGGGCCTCAAAATATACCTATTGATAGGACCCATCACTTAACAATGGGCTTAAGGAAATTTCCAAAATACAGGAGCTCAATGTGTTCCATAGTAGATCCACCCTTCCTTCTTGGCCTTGCCTATGACGCTCTAACCAAGCCATAAAGACACAACAGGTTGACTGTGGAAGCCACCAAAATCTCATATCCCAAACACATTTACATTAAATCACCAGACTGGAATTCACAACGTCGTTGAAGTTGGCTTAAGCTCCTTCCTACCTTGTCACTTCTTGAAGGGCAGGGTTTAGCATAGCAAAAAATGCCATCATATGAGTCTAAATACCCAAAACTTTCCAAAACCTCTAATCACATAACCTCATGTGATCAGCACCAAACCAAAGCAACTGATCTACCAAATATATCCCTTGCCTTCTCTAGAGACTTCGATGTGTGCTTCCAGCTAAAGGTGTACCTAACATCCTTCGTCATCACCTATGTTGCATTGTTGTATTGGGGATGACAAGGAGGCCCCCATGGTGTTGTGATTTTGATTAATTGTCGCCCCCACTATGGAATCATTTTTATTTTTGTTTTGTATCCCAGAGGAATGCAACAAGTTGCTTGACATGTAAATACTAGTAAACCTGTGGGGGTCTATAACCTATCCTCCTTGCCATAAATGAGGTCACAACCGGCAAGATTTGAACCTTGTACCTCTTATCTTTCTCAGATTTTACTTTACTTGGATCACCAATTGAGTTTCTCCCTTCAACCATAAAAATTTAATTTTAAATATAAATAAAACTTTTAATTTTATTAAGAAATGAATTATATAAAATATTAGTATTCTTTTTATTATACTTGTAGGCAAGGTATTACACATTCAATTTGTCTTTGAGTGTCATGAAAATGTCGTGCTTCTTATCCATAGTTTAACATTAGGAATTCATTTTTTGTCATTTTTATTCTGATTTAAATTTTTTTATTTGTAACCTAATTGGTTGAGGTCTTTTTATGGGTTGTTTAGTAACTTCCATTTAAAAAAAACATATATTATATTACATTATATATATTAATATAAACCATATTAATTAATCATATTTATTATTTTTTGATCATGATATTTAATAATGCAATATTTTATTTTATTTTTGTAATAAATTTTTTCTCTATTTTAGGTTAATTAAGTTAAATTTAAAATATTTAAATTAAACAAGTGTGAGTTACTATATATCATTTACACCTCAGTTTGATTAACAAATCAACGAAATAGTTCTCCAATAAGTCAATCACATAGTTCATTACCATAAACATATAAAACAAAATATTAAATGGGGGAGACTCGTGGCTATTTCCATCATATTCCTAAGAGAACCCATATCTATACATCATGACTTAGCTAAGTATATCCAAAATTTATATTAAACTTATAAGTGTGGCGTGTGGGAAATTTGGTCAACGGATCATAAAATAAGCTATATGTCCAAATAACATACAAACTTTTATCTCATCTTTATTTGTTCACACTGAATTATTATAGGTGTATTTGTTTTTGAATATCATTGAGGTAATTTTAGTTTAACTATTAAGTAGATAATGATGATGATGATGGTGGTGGTTAATGTCCATTGCGACCAAATTTTGGTCTATCGGATCTAATGAAACGAATTATGTAGTTTGATTTAAGATTTTATTCCTATGCTCAAAAAGCTTGGAGAGAAGCCTCCTGAGTTCACTGTAATTTTGACAACGTAAAAGGCTAGGAAGGTCAGTATTGCAACAAATATTTTGAAACTGAGATCTAATGTGGTTGTACGTGGGGCACTCTAAGAGGAAGTGATTTTCATCCTCGATGTTTGTATTCTCACAGAGATGGCAGAACCTTTCCATCCACGGTGTTTTAGGAACTGCCCAACGACCCATTTCACTATGGGGCTCATGAGAGTTCGTTCTAATTTTGGCTATACTAATTTTCTTCTTTGAGCTAGTTAAAACATAGAGACACTTTTGATATTCTAGGGTGGGGTTGATGACCTCCTTATAATATCTTAATTTTCTTTTAGCCGCTAGATCTTTCTCACACCACATTTTTTCTTTGAACTTAGAAGTAACAATATTTTTAATGTTATTAAGTTTTTCGTTGAAACATTCTGATCGATCTACCAATGGTTTAACCAGGCCCTGGTGTCTTTATACCAACCTTGTTTGAGCCTTAGGTGGTTATGGCTGGAATTTAAAGCTAGCTTAGGAAGTCTATGGTCTCCTATGTTATTGAGTTTGTGCTTATACAACAGAAGCCTAGTCATAGCGAGGCTCTCGATAGGGGAAAGACCCACTTCTATAAGGAGAATAGGATAGGGTATGTTACTTTTAATTTTTGGGTTATACGTTATAAAACACTTCTAGATTTTCTTAATCTTTCTCCATGATTCTCTAGAGATGATACAACACCAAATCTCACATCCATATAAGATAACTGGAGTGACTAAAGTTTCAAAGAGGAACTTCTTTCTATCCCACATTACAAGGTTTGTCATTTTACAATTATTTTCAAGACCAAAATAAGCTTTCCATCCCCCATTAATCCTTTTGTCAACGCTATAGTTCTAGTTGAGCTTGTGATGAATATCAATTCCTAGCTACTTGTAGGAAGACACTTCCTCCAAGTTACTATTGCTATACATAAAATTAGCATAAGTGTCCTTCTTGGTTTTGATAATCATAACTTTTGTTTTGTTAGTGTTAACAATCGTACCCATGGGCATGATCACTTGATGCTGATTGAGGAATGGAGCGCTGGAACTCGACTGCTAGGGTTTTGTACTCTCCTCAGACGGTGCAGTCTAATCTGCTCAGACAGCCATCACGGACCTAACCTCGTGCCCTAAAGCTACCCAACTGCTCTGTGAAGGATCGAAGGGCAAATGGACAACCCCAAGGGGGGGCTTCTGCGCCCTCCCCCAAGGCGAATAATCTGCAACACAAATCTGAAAGGACGATAAGATTTGGATCAGTCAGTGAGGATGTGATCAACCAGAAAATCCCACACCGGCACGAGAGCACTGGAAAAGACAAACCGGAAAATAAAACGGAAGAAGAAACAGGACGGAATAATCGACCAAACGGAACCCTGAAAGTCTCCTCGACCACCTGCAAACCAATAGCAACAAATCGACCCAGAATCGAACTATCGGGAGAAAAAATAGATGAACAAATCCAATTTATGATAGATCATGTGCTCATCGGAAAATTTATAGGGTTCTGGCCGACGGAAAAAGCCCTATACAGTTGGATAGCAGCGAAGTGGAAGCCTAAAGGAGATGTGACTTTGCAGCTAGGCCCAAAAGGATTCTTTACAGCGATCTTCTTTTGCCTGGAAGACAAATACAGAATCCTGGTTGAAGGACCCTACTTCTTCAACTCAGCTGGCCTATACTTAAGGGACTGGGCACCCAGATTCAACCCGGATAAGGAGGACCTCACCTGGGCACCGGTCTGGATAAGACTGTACTCACTTCCAGATGAGTACTGGGATGAAGATATCTTGAGAAATATTGGAAATGGTTTGGGGGAATACATAAAGGCAACAGAAGAAACGAAAGTGCGCAGATACACATCTTACGCCCGCATCTACGTCTTCATGCACCTGGACAAAGCTCTGCCAGAATCGGTAAGTCTCTCTCACCATGACTATGAATGGATTCAACCCTTAGACTATGAACATGTCTCGTTTCGATGCCGTAAATGCCATGCCATAGGGCATCTTTTCAGAGATTGTCCTCAAAATGTTAAAGCTACTGCCCCTACCCCCACTGACTCTCTGACCCATGATTGCTTCACCAAGGCCCCTACCCGCAAACGAGCTCATAAAAAACCAACAACAGGGAAGAAACCCCAGCAAAATAACACCTCTGACCCTGCGGTCAGAAATAGCTTTGGAATCCTAGCTCAATCTACGGAAGAGCAAAACCCATCCTCAATGCCCAACTCTGCTCTCCCCTCCTCCTCCACCAAGCCACCTGCTTCAGCCCCCTCCTCTAAATCCCCTCCAACCAAGGACACCCCAGTTAACCCCCTGGAAAGCAAAGAGAAGCAGGTAGAAAAAGACAATGAAATGGAGGTTGACGGATCCTCAGACCCCCTCCAAAACCCAGATATACCCCCAGAAGAAAATAATCAGGTGCAACAAATGGAGGATGAACCAGAAAGCATAGATCTGAATGGACTAGACATTTTAGAACTAGAAGCAGCATGCAAAAAGAAAGCCCATGAAAGCATCCCAGAGTTTCAGCTTAACAAACTGGAAATGGTCATTTCCCGAGCCTACCAACATTATCAGCTCGACATCCAATCAGGAATTCAATGGGATTTAGGCCCCACTCCAAAAGACTCCAAAAAAGGGGAAGAAGAACCGATCTCCAAAGAACAATAGCGGTAGGGAAGATCCTGGTGGACTTAGGCAGGTATGCTAAGCTTACAAAGTACTATAAGCCCTCCACCAATAGTGAATCATGAAGCTCATTTCATCGAACCTAAGAGGGCTCAATAGCCCAGGAAAACTCAGAACGTTAAAAAATATGTTAAAAATGGAAAAGCCGCAAATATGCTTTCTCTAAGAGACAAAATGTAACAACTCAACTCTAGAAACTATCCTCTCTAAGGCTTGGCCAGGATGTCAATCGGTGACTGTGGATGCATCTAGCGCATATGGAGGGCTAGCCATTGCGTGGAACTCTCACGCACTTACTCTCTCGGACTTTCACGCTTCTCATAATTTAATCCAAGCCGCATTCCACATAATAGGCACGAATATTCATGGGAATCTCTCGAATGTATACTTCCCTCAGGAAGCAAGGGAAAAAATTGCTCTCCTCCACACCCTTGAAGCTCTAAACTTCAATATAAGGTACCCGCTCTAGATTTTCAGGGGGGATTTTAACATGATAACAAAATTGGAGGAAAAGATTGGGGGCAGAAACAGGCTGGAACAGGAGAACACCCATTTTAAAGACCTCATCCACAATGCATCTCTGATAGATTTGTATTTCTGTAATGGCACTTTTACGTGGAGCAATCGAAGAGCAGGCAAGCATCAAATAGCCTCCAAGCTGGATCGGTTTCTAATTTCAGACAACTCGATTCATCTAGGGGGAGACTTCTCAGCGGCCATTCTTCCACACTCAGGATCCGATCACTGGCCTATTGCCCTTCAATGGCAACGTCCTGGCAGCACCACAAGAAGACCTTTTCGCTTCAAGGAATTATGGCTCACCCATCCCTCCTTCAAAGACTTTGTTCACGCTACATGGACATCCTTCAACCCTCCAGAAGGCTCCAAGATGTTCCAGTTCCAACAGAAACTCAAACATCTAAAATTCTGCATTAAGCAATGGAATAGAGAGACCTTCGGAAACATCTTCAAGGCGCAACATGATCTTCAAAAATCCCTAGCGGATCTGCAACAATAAATAAGCACAGGAGACCACACAGAAAGAACCCTTGAGCAGGAGCAGCACATCCACAATCAGCTTGAGGAGAGAAGAAAGCAAGAGGAGATATACTGGAAGAAAAAGTCCAGAATCAGATGGTTGAAAGAGGGAGAACGAAACACTAAATTCTTCCACAGAACCACTGTTCAATGTAGAATGTGCAATAATATCCCTTACATACAAAAACTAGGAGGAGAAAGGGTTGAACAGCATGAGGAAATTGAGAAGGAATTCCTCAATCACTTCAAGCAAGTCCATCAAGAGCCTGAAATCAACAGACGTCCTGCAACCGAAAGAATCATACACAATGTGCCAAAATTAATCACGGCAGAGCATAATGAACTTCTCCTCCGTCCAATTCAACTACAGGAATTGGACATTTCTATGGCTCAGCTTAAAGAAGGAAAAGCTCCTGGACCAGACGGCTTCACCACCACTTTCTTTCACAAGTTCTGGGAACTTATAAAGTTGGAAGTCTGGGAAGTGGTAGAGGAATCACGAGCATATCATTGGCTGCTACCCTCACTTAAATCCACTTTTATCGCCCTAATCCCAAAAGAGGAGGACTCAATCACACCGGACAAATTCAGGCTGATTGCTCTATGCAATGTAATATACAAAGTCATCTCTAAAGTCATTGCAAATAGGCTAAATCCCCTCTTGCCAATGCTCATTTCTCCGGAACAGTCTGGATATGTGGAAGGGAGACAGATTATGGACGGCATCATCCTCTCACATGAGATCATACACACTCTCAAGCATTCAAAACAGGCAGGTATGCTCCTAAAACTTGATCTTTCCAAAGCATTTGATAAGCTCAGCTGGAATTACATACAGCAAATGCTAATTGCTTTCGGATTCAGTCCCACATGGATCCACTGGATTATGAGCCTAATTTCCTCCACTTGCTTCTCCATTCTCGTGAATGGGATCCCCTCTCGCCCCTTCTCCCCCTCCCGAGGTATAAGGCAAGGTGACCCCCTATCCCCCTTCCTCTTTGTATTAATGGCTGAAGGCCTGGGACGTCACATTAAAAATGCCCTTCACTCACATCAGCTTAGAGGCCTCTCCATTCATCATTCGCCTGCCATCTCCCATCAACAATTTGTTGATGACACTATGCTCTTTGGCTACCCCTCTGTCCAAGAAGCCTCCAGATTTAAAGCCATGCTCAATGACTTCGCCGAAGCCTCTGGAACCAGCATCAACTATTAAAAATCGCAGATCTTCTTCTTCAATACCCCTCCGGTTGTCAAGTCTGCTATAGTCCGCATTTTGGGGTTCCCCATCGCCATCCTTCCCTCCAAATACCTTGGAGCCCCCCTAACTGTCTCTACCATCAAGCATTCCTAATGCGTAACCTTATTGAAAAGCTTGAATCCCGTCTCAACCAATGGACGCACAGAGCTCTGAACTTAGTCAGCCGCGCAGTGCTCATAAAGGCTGTTCTTCAAGCAATGCCGCTGTACTTATTCTCCATCTTGGCTGCGCCAAAGTGGGTCCTAAAAAGACTAAGGAACATTCAGAGAGGATTCCTATGGGGAATCACTGCAACTAATCGCAAATGGGCCCTGGTAAAGTGGAGCATAGTCTGCAAACCAAAATCAAAAGGAGGCATCAGCCTTAGAGATCCTGAGCACAGCAACGCCATCATGGGGGCCAAAATATGGTGGCAATGGCTCACTTGTCCAGGTAAACCCTGGGTCACATTATGGACGGCCAAGTATGCCAATCACCGACCCCAGGAAGAACTCATCAGATTAAAGCCCAATGATAAAGGATCGCTAATTTGGAATGCAGCCAGAGAACACTACCAAATGATCCAGAAGCACAGTTTTTGGGAGGTAAGAAACGGCCACACCACAAGATTCTAGACAGATGCCTAGAATCAAATGCCTATTCTCAGCCATGTACTTAACCTGCCACCGGACATCATTAGGGAGGAGACACAGCAAGCAAAGATTAGGTAGTACTAGACCCAGGAAACTGAGAAGGGCTTCCAGATTTGGAAACCGGGCAACCAAGTACTCACAAATGAAGATAACCAAATTTCCATGGATTTGGATAGGGAACTGAGCAAAAGAAAAATCAGGTACGATGAAAGCAGAGACATTCTAAGATGGGGATATCAGCTGAAAGGAGCCTTCACCATAGCCGAGGCCTACAAAATCATCTGCAATAATTCCGATCCCCAGGACCCAATCTGGAGCAAAATCTGGAGCTCTGGCTCCTAGCCCAAAATATGTCATTTTCTCTAGCTGGTAGGACATCATAGAATTCTAACCTGGGACAAGCTTAGAAGAAGAAACTTTCATGGCCCCTCCATTTGTTTCAAATGCAGTGCCCATGAGGAAACTCTCCAACATCTACTGGACTCTTGTCCCTTGACCAATCAGCTATGGGAAAAGGAAAGCTTTAGATGTCAAAGAAGATGCAGACTTGGGAATGAAATCACGAACTCTATACGTCAGTGGCAACGGGACCCTTACAAGAGTGAAATCCTCAATCATCTATGGAGACTAGTTCCCGGGCTAGTTCTATGGAGCATATGGAAGGAACGAAATAAGCGCATATTTAAAAAATCAGCGCTCTTCGATAGACAATATTTGGAACCTGCTCTGTAGAAATCTTCAAGCGACTCTAATGCTAAGATCTTGGAAGGAGGAGGACTGGCCTACGCTAGACAATGAGAAAACCATTATGGAGAACTGGCAAATACATCTTACTCAAGGATCTCACAAGCAAGACCATTCTGAAACCAGCACTCAAAAACAGGTCACTTGGAAGTCCCCACCAAAGCATACATTCAAACTCAACTTTGATGGTGCCTCCAAAGGGAATCCAAGACTCGCAGGCTTTGGAGGAATAATAAGGAATCATGAAGGTGATCCCCTGATACTGTATTACGGAAACATGGGATGGGACACCAATAACTCAGATGAGTTAGAGGGACTATGGTAGGGACTTCTACTTGCTAGGGGACACAACTTTCACCCTCTGGAGGTGGAAGGAGACTCTCATATCCTCATAAGCATGGCCAAAAATATCCTAAATGGATCTCAGGCTAGGAAAATAGCCACCAGCTGGAGGCTTGAAGCAAGACTGGAAGCCATAGAACATGAGCTCCATAGAAATAGAGCAATCACCTTCACTCACACAAGACGGGAGGGTAACAAGGTTGCCAACTTCATGGCCAATGTGGAGGTGGATAATGACCACTCTCTAATCACAGGGCAGCTGAATACTATTTTAGCTCATGAAAAAGCTCAAGAATGCTCTCAACTAGTCCAAAAAGATGCAGTTCCCCCGGATGCAGGTGTTAGATAGGATGGGACAGGCATGGATGGATGGCCACATGCCGGCCACAGGCCATCACGTAGCAGACGCTGAAGACGCAGGTAAGGCTAGCAGATGGTATAAGGTGACGCTGCAGCGAACAGTTAATGCCCTTCACGGAAATTCGGCTCAAGCGGAGGTTGTAGTTATGGCGGGTGAGCTCCAAGGCAAAGCAGGTGAGGTTATAAACGATGTTGCAGGGTATTGCCAGAGAATGTTGGTGGCTCCTCCTTCAAGCAGGTCTATGCAACTCCGGTTGCCCTGCCTCTCCATCTACGCCGGGTTATCCTCTCTGTCTGTCTGGCTCATTCCGCAGTCGATTCCGGCAGCTGGTTGTGCAGATTATCCCGCAGTCTGTTGGAATTTCCTCCCCTTGACCCCTGTGAGAATGGTGAGACCTCAACAGCATCTGCTTAGTCGTCGAGGCACTTCCAGAGGGGGGGCCTCACGCAGTCACGAGGTGGATAATGTTGTCCATTGTTGTCATTGCAATATCGCTCGCGCCACTGGCACTAATCCCCTCCACTCCAGTCAATTCATGGATGTGGGAGCATTGAGCTAGGCTGCCTTGCTTGCCTTTGGCTCTGCTATCTTCAATTTTAGCAGTTCCATGAATAACCCGCAGATTAGTGTGCATGTCTCGGTCCTGTTCATTGAAAACTCCCAGGAGGACAATGATTCCCTGGATGAGCATGGGCAGAGGGAGACTGATAACAAGATGCACGCAGCAAAGGTTCCTGAAGCTAATCTGGAGAAGGAGGTTAAAGATCCTGCCTCAGACCTGGAAAATGCATCTAAAAGTAGGCTCGATAAGAGGGAGGGGACCGGCGAAGCAGAAGATACTTTTCCCACTGCTGCTAAAAGGGAAGCTTATGGTTGGTGCCGGGTAGAGGAGGTGCAAATGGACGATTAATGATGCCCGAGCACAAGGTTCTTTTGACTCTTCTACCTGGTCTTCTGGTCTCTTTTGCTGTTTTATTTGGCTTAGTTCTAGCATCAATACTGTGTTTATGTTTCTGAAACTTCGTTAATGGGATGGGTACTGTTAGTCTCCCCTGCATGGGATAATGTGGATTTCTGGTTGGTGCCCCTGCGTGGGCTAACTCTTTTGGATGGTCTCGCTTCTATGTTTGGTGCCCCTACGTGGGCTAGTTTTCTTATTGGCCTCAACTGCTCTTGGGTGACATTCCCAGAGCCTGATTCTCTCTGTTTTATCATGTTGTAATTTTTGCCTCCTGTATATAACATACTAGTATAGTTTTTACCGAGAAAAAAAAAAAATTTGTACCCATCGTAGAGTAGAAATCCTTAAGAAGTATAATTTGCTTATCAAGATCAAATGGGCCTTGCGAGAAGAACAATATCGTTAGCGTAGAGAAGAAGGATGATGACTATCCCAGCTAAGATCATGCTAGCACATCCTGCTTCCTCTAAACAACCTTCTAGCTTATCGATGTAAATGCCAAATAGGGTAGGGGAGAGGGGGAAACCTTGTCTAAATCTGATATTACACTTAATATCTTTCGACCACCCCTCATTGCTCTTTAACTTGGCAATTATATTCTTGTAAAACCTTATAGGGGCAGCTCTCAACTCAAAAGGAACCTTTAACTCTTCTAATCTGTTCCAAAGGTTATTTCTAGGAACCGGATCAAAAAGCATTCTAAAGTCCACAAAGCAACAAAAGAGATTGGATTTATCATTGCGGAATTCCTCCACAATAATCCTAAGTGTAACGAGGTGGTCTATTATTGAGTGCTACTTTATAAAACCCATTTGGCCTTTAGCCTGCTTACCTTCACTTTGAAGCCATATGCTCGACTTCATTTCCAAAATAATACCATATAACTTGGTTAGGAGAGGTCTGATCATAATTGTTCAATAATTAGAGGGGTTATTTGTATCCCCACTTTTAAAAATAGGGATAATGAGGCTTTGAGTCCATGGTTTAGGGAACCCTTGCTTGACCACTTGATTGAAAAGCTTGTGAATGTGGGGGATGAGGACAAGACCTCCAATTTTTAAGATTTTCGCCTGGTAACCTTTAATGTCCTTAGCTTTCCCATTAGACAAGTGATTAACCCCAAAATCAATGTCTTCTAATGAGAAAAATTCTTTCGTTGTGAGCAGGGTTTCAAAGTTATCCATGATATTTGGAGATTCATAAAGCTTTTTAAGATAGGAATTCTAGTCGTGTAAAGCAATTTTATTATTATCTTTAGTTTTCCTAGTTAGAATCTACCTCCAGAATTTCTTAGGAGCTACCTTAGAGAGGTTTAAGAGATTCTCTTGTCTTTTACAAATATACTGCCTTTTTTTCCTTTTAGTTAGGGCTTTGTATACTTTTATCTTGCCAATTTTAAGAGATTCATCAACAACTTCCTTAGTTTCTCTTCTCACACTTTTACAATATTTGTCATACCATGGGTTGGTTTTGCTATTTCTTTTATTACTGGAAACTTCAATTGAGAACCTGTTAATAGAATATGAGAGGGTTGTAGTAAAATTATGATAGGGATCTTCTATGTTGTCTATACTAGAAAAAGGAAGCAAATTAGTTTTTAATTCATTTAGAAAGACATCCTTTTTATTTCTATCAAAGATTAACTTCTTTTGGCTATAAGGATTATCTTCTATGGGATCTCTGTGCATGACGAAATTCAGAGTTATAACTAAAGGCCTATGATCAGAGTCAGGCTCATGCTTGTTTAAGATGTCAAACTTTTTTATTTCGTTTTATAGAGGGAGATCGGAGATAACATAATCTACCACGCTGCTACCAAGCCCATGGATGCCGGTCATCTGGCTAGAATTGGGCCACTTCTTTAGACCATTGCAAATTATGAGATCCTGAGGACTATAGACCATGACTAGCTCTAACCCAAACAAATTCTCTCCAGGGTCTTCAGAACTCCTCTTGTACCAGCTAGCCAGAGGAAGGTCTTCATCTAACCAAAGAGGATTAGGGTTGGAATGATTGCTTAGAACAATAGCTTGGTTGTTTGAAGTTCGAACATTAAAGTCACCCATTAAAAGGATGTTCCCTTCATTCCTTAGGCTAGAAATATCATTCTCTAAACCATTGTAAGGATTATTTTTATCTAGATTATTTTACTTATAGAAGTTAGAATTGATGGGGGGGAATAACAGATTGCTATGTAGGTCTTTTTATCATAAATGTTAGTGATTTCTATCCAACTATATTTGTTGTAAGGGTCATTTTTATAAATCCTATCACATGGAGACATGTTCTTCTTAATGTAACAAGATATACCCCCAATGCCTCTATGGGAGGATCACTTATTCCACGTAGACCATAATGTAAAGCCATCTATGTTAGGGACCTTAGATTCTTCATGCTTCCATGTTTCAACAAGCAAAATAATATCAACATCATTTGAGATCCAACTTAGCTTGGGGCCTTTGTTCCATGGAAAGCCCCGACAGTTCCAAGAAAGAATCAAGACCATGTTGACTTGCTATTTATTATTATCTTTTTGGTTTCTATCTCGAATAATGGCTTTTCTATTTCTGTTTACTGCCCATTTTCCTTCCTTCCTATCTTCCTTTACCTTTTGAACCTCCTTTCTCAATCCTTCTTGATCTTCTAGAATGAGATATTCATTTATAAATATTCTCATTCATTTTAGACTTGAGGTTTATTAAATATGTCATACTTATGGTCAATAGAGTAGGATTGGCCTTCCTTTATTCTCAGTTAGTTTCCCCAACCTTGTTGCTTCTGTGAGACACGTTATTTCAATTTGTAATCTGTCATGTAATCCTGTCTCGGCTATGGCTAAAGTATCCTCATCTACCTCCTCTTTCAAACCGAAGATTATAAGGTTCAAGGCCCTTTTGTTACACTCATGGTCTAATTCTATCAATTTTTTCATTTCATATTTAATTGGTTTGATATCTAATTTACCTGCCACACTATTTAGGGTTAGGTGGCTATTAACTTTTTCTTCTAGCTCTTTAATCATGTCCTTAATTTTAAGACATTCTAAAATCTAAACATCTATTTGTTCGGATGTTTGGTTCATATCTTGGTTTTGTTTTTCTATAACCTACAACCTAATCTCCATTGCCAACATCTTATTCTCCAATAGTTCTATTTTATTTTCTATTTGTTTTTGGACCTTGTCTTCAAGAGATGTGAATTTATTTTCCAGCATGGCTGCTAACTCTGTTTGTAGCTTGACTTCTCTTTCTTCTCTACATTTCTCTAAAGACTCTATATACTCATAGAGGCTCTGTAGAGTAACTGGGCTAGGTCTACCTTTGGTAATCTTTGGTAATTGTTGTGAATTATTCATACTTGAAAATATATGAGAAAATATGTATTAGAAAAATATAAGGAATGTGTGCACCTGATATCAGCAAGTCGGACAGATTGTTTTTTTATTACCGCAGAGAGATCATGAATTATTACCAAAGAGAGATCATAAATTATGACCGCAGAGATTGTAAATTTAATTATTAATAATTATTAGTAGATAATAAAATATGTATAGATTAAAAGTGATTTCTATGTTAAAAATAATTTTTATATTAAAATTTGTATTTTTAAATATTTTTAATAATATATATAGATAAAAAAGTGGATTTAGTAGTTTTTTTGTGGATTTAGTAGTTTTTTGTTTTTTTTTTTAAATGAAACTGATTAAATATTTTTTAAATTAAATTGATTAGTCGAAATAGATCATTCTTTAAGGTCACCAATTTTATTGAACTAATATTTAGATTGACAAAATATTTTTTTGAGTGTCCTTATATCAAAAATGAAGAACATATGAGCTACATTTCTCACCCTATTGACAGATATACTATACTGATATGGTCATTTTCACTCCAATATCTCTATTGCAATACTCAAGTCAATTCAATAAAAAACCATTTTTCTAAACAATTTTAGGAAGATTTTCTCAATTCCATTTGTTGGAAAGACTGGTTAGCAAGGAACCAAAGTGTTTTTAACAATATTCAAGTGCTTCCACAATTGACAACAATGAAAGATTTACATGTGTGCTTTTAGCCCAAATCCCTTGTAAAGTAGCATCTCCCTAAGTTATCTATGCCAAGGAATCTGCCTAGATTTCAATTCTCCCCTTCCAAAATAAATCAATTTTCTTCCAAGGTTACTAGAAAAAAGTCTCACACGAATAATGGAAACTTCACCTATTGTGGGAAGCCTTTAGGGATTGGATTAAGACACATCTGTTAAGCTTTGAACTTAGATTTGATGGTGCATTAGAAAGGAATATAGAGGTGGTAGGAGGGGGATGCATACTTTATGGCATTGACAAAACTAAAATATGGAAGTACTGATGGGGTTTAGGAAAGATAACAAATAATCAAGTAGTTCAACCTGTGGTCTTTTGCAAGGCCTCCTTATAGCTATAGAAAACAATGTTGTTTTCTTATTTTGTCAGGGATTCCCTTCTAATTGTTCATCACGTGGTAAAAGAATACTCTTGAAGGAATAAGATATTGGAATCTCCATTAGATCACTTCATTAAAGTCATAAAATGAATCCCCTGAATTAATTATTTCCATGTCTTAAAGGTAAAATAAAGAATCATGTGTATGCGCCAATGAAAGTTGTCTCTTGAACTTTGGTGCATTAAATGTGGATGGGCAATTAAAGTCATTCTTTGTTCCTCAAGTTTCCAATAGGATGGATATTTTGTGGATATTGCTTTATTTTCAAGGTTTTTCTGGAAGGTGTCCAACTCCAAAGACCAATACTTTGTCTATCATATTAGTATCTTTCAATGGATGATAATTTTAATAGCAATTAAACTAAATATAATTAAAATACATAACAAAATTGAACAAAATTGAATTGTAACCTCCATATCATATTATAAAATAAAAATAAATTTTGAAAACAATACAATACCCTAATTTATTTATAAAATAAAATAATTAAAAGTAAAAACAATCATTATAAGCTCAAAGATATATTAATACCTTAAATAATAAAAAAGACAATCAATTTTTAAAATATAAAAGAAAAAACAAAGTACATCATAACTACAATAAAAACAAAGCTCATGATTATCGATCCTAAAAATGTAAAAACATATATAATTGTTGAATTAAGGCTTCTGTGATCCATATCACGTTTATGAGAGTAGTCTTCAGCAAAAACACATCAAATTTTATTTGTCGACGCATTTCAAACCCACGAGTATGGTTCATCATCAGGACGAGTTGAAGAACCAGATCATAGTTGCATGTTAAATAGAGAGAGAAAGACCTCAAACGGTTAAATTTGACTGGGAAACGACTATATTTGACTGGGAAAATAGGTGGTACTAATGGAGACTACGAAAGGCTAAGTTTGAATGGGCACCAAGACCAAGAAATAGGGAGAGGAAAAATAATTATTAAATTTTTTTATTTTTCTTTTAATACCAAATGTTAGAGTATGAAATAATAATCTATTAATAGGTCTTTTAATTAAATCAATTAATAGTTAGTAAGTTAATATAAGGGATATTATATAATATTTAATTGAAAATAATAAGAAATATCTTTAAATAGATAACCTATTAATTTTGTTAAATAGAGACCCCAAACTAATTAAATGGGATTCCACTACATTGGTCCATTAATAACTTATAACTACTTAATAATAAATATATTCTATAATTAATATATATATATATATATATATATATATATATATATAAGTTAATAAAAATTATTACTTAATGGGTAGAAAATAGTTAAAAATGTTAGGTTGGTTTGTTATAATTGTTATGTTCAGGTAGAGAAATAATCTATTAATAGGCTTTTTAGTTAAAACTAGGTATGTAAATAGTTCGTTAATGTATTTTTTTGGGTTAGTATGTTATATATATTAAAGTAAAAGTTTGAATTTATTTAACAAGAACCATAATCTTATTACTAGATCCAATTAATACTATTCTAGTATTAAATTTATATGAAATAAGAAAAAATATAGATAACCTAATAAAATAGTTAAATAATTACCTCAAACTAACTATAATTTGATTTTATCTCAATAAAATTAATATGTTAATTCAATTAGAAAGAATATAGAATTTACCATAGGTTAGTTAATTTATTTTATTTATATCTAAAGGGTTGGAGAGAAAAACCATATTATTGGAATTCTTCCATCCACAAGAAGGAATGGACAATGATTGCTTCAATACCTTACTAGGTCACTTAAAAGGAATTCGAGCACTAAAACAAAACCTAGACACTGCAGGAGGGTGCACGAGGGGGGGGGGTGGGGGGGGGGGGCAAAGTCGAGAAGGAAGAAAAGGAAAAAAACGGTCTCAAAGATGAGGGGGAAGACAAAGAAGATCATAGAGAAGAACCACCCAAGGGGTGGGGGGAGGGAAGGCATAAGCTAGGAGGAAAGGACAGGAATCCGACAACTGCTAATCTTCCAGCCATCATTCCTATTGAGATTTCTCGGCCTCTTCTCAATTTCGATGGCTTCCCTAAATTTTCGATGATGAAAGGCAGAAATCTTGGCAATGACTTGGGCCTCCTCAATTCAACCCTGATTTTTAATAAAATTTTAAATTGTTTTCAAGAATTTATTTAATAAAAATAATATAGATGGGAAAATAAGTTAATTGCTTATCTAGTTAGAGAAGTCACTATTGCTAAAGCTTATTTCATCTTTTCTAGGTAGTCGAAGTCAATTCAATTGTATATGCATATATTTTTCCAATGGTTTTGTTTTAAATTAATTCTATATTTTATGTAATTAGTGTATAAATGATTATTAAAAAATATATATTTTTCTTTCCTTTTTTGCTCAAGTAAGATTAGGTCCTTCTATTCAACTATATGAAAAAGGTTACATAATATACATATAAAGGAGCTATAGCCTTTATAGCCAAGCCATGGACCCACAAACTGAGCCAAGGGCCCACAAAACCTTTCAACGTTACCTCTGTGGAACCTGAACGCTCCATGACCGTTCGATCATTCTACAAATATCTAGTGGTTAAGAGGCTATATCAGGTGTTCATCATGCTCACCCTTTAACCAAAAACACGGACTCGAAAAAAGAATGCACCAACTCTAGTAACCATTTTGGGTTTGACTTGGGAGATAATCTTCGGGCTGTTTATCCGCCCGAAATCCACCGGATTCATGCAATCTCGAAAGGACAATTCAACTAGCACAGAAATGAACTGCACCTTTGGACCCAAAACATAATAAAGACATCACCTAATTGCGTTTCGATTCTGATTGGTTTGTTAACAATCTTGCTACTTGTTACACAAGAAACATTGGATTACTATGATTTCATCGACCCGCCCAATCTTTAAATAAGCACTCGTCACAAAACATTGAAGGGCCATATTTAATGTATATCTGATACATTCAAATATTATTATTGTAAGTAGTTTCCCACCTGTAAACCAAAGGATTTTAGTGTTCCGGGTACATTTTCCCGCTGGAAGACCAGAGTAAAACTTCATCTTGCTCGTACTTCTTCCCCATGTAGACCAAAACTCCTCTATTTTCATCTAGCTTCACCCTGCCTCTTTTCCCTACTCTAATAGTATTCCCTGTCTAAGGTCACCTGTCCGTGACACTCTTCCCACAGTCGTCCTTGGGGAGTCTCTATCTGGTCATATCTTTTACTTCTTTTGGAATATAGTAAGCCTTAATTTGTCGAAATATCTGCTAATTTGTTGGTTGTTCGTCACACATGAATGAAACTAAGGGTTCTCATTGTGTGCAGGTGGGATTGAATAAGTTGATAGACTTGCAGTAACCTCCAGTGTTTCGATACTTTGTCTGGTGCTGAGCCATTGCATATTTTCTTGACTGAATTGATTATCAGTTCAGAATCAGCTTCAATTATGGTATTATGTAAATTTGAGTCCCTTAAGATTTCTAGGCATTGCTCAAGGGCCATGAGCTCTGCCATATTATTAGTGGCTTTACCCAAATGACTGTGAAAGATGGCTTTTATTAAACCCTTTTCATCTCTTATTACTCCTCCATAACCAGCAATGCTAGGGTTTCCTTTTGAGGCTCCATCTATATTGCATTTCATAAAACCTGGGGGGGAGGTTACTGGAAGTTGTTATCAGCTGTTATATGACATAAAGTCTTGATTATTCCCTAGGGGAAGAGCCCCTGAAGGCCCAAATGCAGAAGTATCTGCACATCCTGATCTTGAGGTTGGTTCTCAGGGGGGTTTTTTATAAGGATTCCTATAGTCTCTTTGAGTTGTCTTATAATCTAAGCCATAATGCTCTGGGCTGAACCAATCCTGTTCTTGAAGATTCTATTGTTGCGTTCTTTCCAGACATCCCAGATTAGAAAGCCAGGAACCAGCTCCCAAGCATTGTTGATTATTTTATTTGTAGAGAAATTTCTCCTCCAATTCCTCAAAGTGCTATTGATGCTGCCAATGTCCCTGTCAGAATGTCTAAAAATTGAAGCCACCCAATTCCACAAGTTGGAGGTCAATGGCCATAGGTTGATAAGGTGTTCCATAGTTTCTTCTTGTAATTTGCGAAGTTGTCATCTTGATGGACCAATTACACCTCTCTTCCGAAGGTTTTCCCAAGTTAGAATTTTTTTATGTTGCACCAACCACATGAACAGTTTGATTTTCATCCAGTTTTGGTTCTACCATAGTTCCTTCCATACCGTGTCTAGGTTTGGAAAGTGAAGCCCAAGGGATATTCACTTGGCATCTTTAAGGTTAAAGTTGCCTTCATTATTTTTTCCCCATCTCAGTTGGTCTGAAGATGTTTATTTCAGAATCTTTCTCTGTTCCAAGATGACTGTGAGAGCTTCATCCTGGGCCTTCAATGGAGAGTCCTCACTATAAATCAAGTTCTTCCATATTCTCCATTTTCCCTCACTTCTATCTTGATCTCAGAAGTCATTTACCTTGTGTAACCGTTTGTCATCAGTATCCTTCTTAAGATTGTCAAAATCTTCTCTCAACAGCTTTGGTTGTTGTTGCCAATTGTCTTCTCAAAACCAATTAAGGTTTCCATCTTTGATTTCCCAAAAACTGTGTTTTTGAACAATAGGTCTATTCTCCCAAGATTTGTTCCAAATGTGGGAGCCTTTGATGATCCCAGACATTCTGATGTGCTCCCTTTCTTTCCAATTGTTTGCATATTTCTGTTTCCATACCTTGGCCCAAGGGGCAGCCGATTCCTTTAGCCATATCCACCATAGTTTTGCCCCCAAAACATTGTTTAGGGTTTCAGGGTCATCAAGTCCCAAACCTCCATGTGTCTTAGGTTTACAGATCTTTTCTGAGGCTACCAAAGCCCATTTATTTTTCTCTTCCCCTTTTCCCCAAAGAAAATCTCTTTGGATATTTCTAATGTGTTGCATAACTCCTTTACAAGCTAGAAGTGTTGAAAACATGAAGATCAGAACAGTTTGTTGGATGGCTTTTGTAAGAACTAATATTCCTGCCAAATTCAAAGATCTGTTTGTCCATTTCTGGATTCTATCCTGGAGTCTATTAATAACAGACTCCCACACTATCTTGCTTAGAATTTTTTCTGTTAGAGGAAATCCAAAATATTTGGAGGGTAGCAGATCTCTTTGAAAACCTAGAATTCTGGTGAGGTTTCTCTGAATAGCAATATCAGTATTAAAAAATAAAATCTTTGGTTTGGTAAGGCTTACCTCAATACCTGCAGCCATGGCAAAGTCTTTCAGGATTTCTTTGAAGGCATGAGCTTCATTAACCATAGGTGTACCCTGCAGCATGGTGTCATTCACAAATTGTTGATGAGTCAAAGCATCCCCATTCAGGGTGAGTTTGAGACCCTGAATTTTGCCTTCTACTTTGGCAGCTTTGATCGCATTGCCTAGCCCTTCCATCATGAGAATAAAGAGGAAGGGTGAGAGTGGATCTCCTTGTTTGAGTCCTCTTAAAGGCTTAAAGGTTTTGGATGGTGAGCCATTCAGTAGTATTGAAGAGCTTGAGGTGGTAACAAGGGCCATTACCCATCTTATCTAGTTATGGTCAAAGCCATATGCTTTTAGTACTTCCCTGATGTATGCCCAACTTAGCTTATCATAAGCCTTTTCTAGATCAAGTTGTATGATCATACTTGCCTGCTTATTACTCTTAAGTGAGTGGACCACCTCGTGAGCTTGAATGATATTGTTTAGAATTTTCCTACCTTCCACATATCCAGTTTGCTCCTCAAACACTAGAGTTGGAAGAAGGGGCTTGAACCTGTTTGCAGTTATTTTGGAAATAATTTTGTACACCACATTGAATAATGCTATGGGTCTAGATATATCTGGTGTCATAGCATTTTCCTGCTTTGGAATCAAGGATATGAAAGAGGTGTTGAGCCCCTTCAGAACAATTTTTTTTTTCCTTGAGTCCTCCACCACCTCCAGGATATCTTGCTTGACTATGTTCCAGCATGATTTGAAGAAGTCAACATTGAAACCATCCAAGCCTAGAGCTTTCCCATTTTGCATCTCTTTGATGACTTCACTGACCTCCTCTTCATTCACTGGCCTGTTAAGATTATAATTGTCTTCTCTTGTCACAAGCTTAGGAATGTGCTTAGTGAAGTCATTGATGAATTGTGATCTATCTATGAGAGGCTTCTTTGCTATGCCTCAGAAATGTTGAACCAGAGAAGATTCTATTTCTTTGTGGGTATTGAGCTATTTTCCTTGCGTATCTTTCAGTTTTAAAATCCTGTTATGAGACCTATGATCCATGGTAGACTTGTGAAAAAACCTTGTATTCCTTTCTCCTTCCTTTAACCATTGTACCCTCGATTTCTGTTCCCAGAAGATTTCCTCTCGCTTACATAAGCCTTCCTAGTCCTGTTGAAGCGAGTTAACTTGTTTCTTACCTTCCTCGTTAAATCCCTTTGAGATTAGCTCCTGGTTAATTTCCCGTAGCTTCCCCTCAACTAGTTTTTTGGCCTCGAAGATATCGCCAAACTCATTCTTATTGCAATCTTTAAGCCTAAGTTCGATGTGTTTTAGTCTCTGTTGTACAAGGAACATTTTAGTACCCTGAGCATTCAAATCTTTCGTCCACCATTTTTCAAAATTGTTGTTGAAGTCAGGATGGGTAAGGCAGATGTTTTCAAACCTGAAAGGTTTGTTTCTTGGAGTTCCTATAAAGGACGCTTCTAATTGAATAGGCTAGTGATCCAAACCTCCAAAAGGGAGGATCATGGCTAACAAGTCAAGGCCTGAGAGGATAACGTCCTTAGAGATAATAAATCTATCTAGCTTAGAGGTCACTTGAGAAGCCCCTCCCCTAGATTCTGAAATGCTATGGAATCTCAACCTAGAGATCTGGTCCCACCTTTTTTTTCTGAGAGAGATCTGATCATATTAAAGTCCCCTCCCAGAATCTAGGGGATACCTAGATGTCTCTCTCTTACCTCCTTTAGAGATGTTAGAAGCTTGAATTTGTCTTCAAGCTTTTGTGGCCCATAGACATTTGTGATCAAATAAACTTCCTTGTCCCCCAAAGGTTGGATGACCACTGATAGATAGTTCCTGGATGCTTCAGCATCTAGGATTCCAAGTTTTCGAGGGTTCCAAAGTGTGAGAATTCCTCCTGCTGTGTTGTCTGCTTTAACTTCTAGATAATCATACTTAATAAGCCATTTGTTATGTATCTTTCTTATTTTGTCTACAGAACATTTTGTTTCTTGGATAAATACCAAATCAGGTTTCTCTTCTTTCATTCTATTGCTGAGATTTCATTGTTTTCTTTTACTTCCTAGACCCCTAATATTCCACGTTGTAAGCTTCATTAAGAAAGATTTGTAAATGATTCACTAGTTAGGTATTTCATCTTATCTGAGTTGATCATGATTTTTCCACTTTCAATCAGCAGCTCATTCTGTTTTATTCTTCCTCTTTTCCTTCCTGGTTTCTTGGGAGCTTGTCCCCCTGTTGCTTTCATAGTTTTATCCCTTCCATTATCCTGACTATCATGGTTTCTTTTGACCCCAGAACCCTTTGCCAACGTTCTCCAGAGGAAGAGTTGTTGTACTCTATTAAATTCATCTTGAGGTAGCGAATCCACTCCTTTGGTGGTTCCTTCCTCCAGGAACTTTTCTAGATCAAGATGCTCCCTTTCCAGTATGTCCTGTAGTTCATGATCCTCCGTTCTCACTTCACTTGGGCTCATATCTTGGTCCCTATCAAGTTCCATAGTGCTGTGTCGATCCTCCTTTTGTTGGCTTTTATTAGGTCTATCCTCCATGCTGTCATCCTTTTCCTTCTCTATAAGATTGTCCTTCATTACTTGATTCACTCTTTCATCCCCCTCTTCTTCTTCTAATATCTTGAACCTATTATGACTAGGCTGCTTTTCCTAATAGATTTTTTTTTGGTTCTTTCTCCCTCCTTTTCCTCTACCTCCCACTTTGGTAAAGCTTTCAATCTCTTTACCTGAGGTTGCTTTGATACTTCTCTCCATTTTATTTAAAGGGCAGTCTCTGAAGAGGTGCTCGTGTTCATGGCATTTGCAACATCTGAAGGGTACATGCTTATAGTCCACCGCCTGCACCCATTCTTCATCATATACTTCTAAAATTATTTCATCCCGCAAAGCCCCAAAAAGGTCCATTTCCATGCATATTCTGGCAAAGGAGGTATATTTTCCAAGCGGTATGGCCTCTGATATTTTTAAAAAATGCCCTATTTTATTACCTATGGATTTTAATGATTCTGGCAGCCAATAATCTAAAGGTAAGGAATAAAGTCTTATCCATACCGGCACCGATGTAAATGTCTATCGCTATGGAACAAGGTTCATCACCCATGGCTACATATAGAGCCCTGTAGCCGCATAGAAGTAAGGTCCTTCTTCAAACACCGTGTCTCTATCCTCTAGGTTTGTAAACACAATTGTGAAGAAACCCTTGGATCCAAGGTGCAGATCTATTTCTCCCTTAGGTTTCCAATGGTTCTTTATCCATGCGTGTAGAGCCTTCTCCGTTGGCCATAACCCCATGAATTTGCATATCACTGCATAAGTTGCCATGTGCTCCATGTGTGCCTGTAGCGCTGCATCACTTACCACCACTCGGGGTGTGATGGATGTCCTAGGTTTACATGCTCCTGTCTGAATTCTGGGGTCAACTTTCTAACTGTCTACTCCTATACGCTTCTCTCTTCTGACTTCCTCCTGCGTTTCTGCCTGCCTCTGTGCTCTGCTGTTTTCTTGATTTCCTCTTTCTGTACCCCGGTCTCCGCTTCCATGGGCTTCATGAAGGAGTTTGATACTACATGACTGTAGGAGGGAGTAGAACTCCCCCCTTCTCACTCCTCCATGGTGCCCAACACTGAAATCCTGCTACAAACCCTAGTTCTGTGCGTTTTTCCTCCTCAACATCCTTAAAAAAAACAACCATTGTTTTTCTTTCTTATTAATATAAATATTTATAAATAAATAAAAAATTAATATTTTACACTTAATATTTATATTAATTAAATTTAATATAATAAAAAATAATACTTTTATATAAATAAATATTATTTTAAACCATTAAAGTCAATACTAATTATAAATTTTAATATTATTTTAAACCATTAAAATCAATAGCAATTATAAATGTTATTAATATTTAAAAGGCTAAAATAAACATTTAAAATACCAGATATATGGAATTGTCATATACTTCTCAAATTATATATCTTCTTTTGTATGTTCAAAAATATTATAATTAAAATATAAATATTTTACTAAATTATTATTTAAAAATAAATAATTTACTAAATTTTCTTTGGAAATTTTATAAAACACAATCGTATTGAAATTGAGGTTAAAAAATTTGTAAAATATTTAATATTAATAAAATGTAAATTCTTTTTAAAATATCAATTTTAAATATAAATAAAACTTCCAATTATATTGATAAATCAATTAAACAAAATATTAGTTTTTATTTTATTTGAGAGCCGGTCAACGAAATAATTTAGCAATAAGTTCAATCAAAATAGTTTCTCGAGAGGAAGTCAGGGATGCTGCAAGGGCATCTATAGGAGACACCGGCTTGCTGGATTTTGGGCTTAAATCGCTGGCGAATCGGATGGTCGGAGGTCACATTGTGCGCTGGCCGTGAATTAAGATTAAAATGTTTGTTTGGTCAAAACAACTCACAGGTAGCTGTCAATATAGACCCACATGAAACCGTGGCTTAAACTTTAGTTGTCCGTTCAATTTAGATTTAAGCGAAAGGGATTTAATTAACCCAACTTTAAAGTTAAAAATGTTGTTGTGTCTCACTTGATATTCCCAAAGAACATAGTTAAAAGGCATTTTAATTTGATAATGTTAGAGGCAAAGTATATATATATATATATATATATGATTATGATTACGGTAGTGTTTTGTTTTATTCATTAAAATTTTATCATATAAGTTTTGGTTTTGGTGAGATTCCGTTATTATAAAATATGGTTTAAATCTGACCTTATTAGTATTTTGGGTTCTTTCATTAAACTTTGATTATATAATTGAATGTAAGTTATATATATAGATATATAATATTTAAATTTATTATTTTAATAATTTTTATTGACATAGTTTAGTTTATACATTAAATGGTTTTTGTATTTTTTTACTTAATTTTAAGTAAAATTTTAATGAGATTTTAATTTATTGAATTTAAATGTTTTGAAGTTTTTTTAAGAGGTTGAATTTATTATCAATTTAAAAATATATTTTTTAACAACAAAAATCACAATCTTGTTTGAAATTGTATTGCCCCATAAGTTTTCCAAGGTGTTGAATTCATTGATGAATTCATTGTACTGACAGATTTCTTTAAAGAAAACTATTTTGTCTATAAATTAGACTGTGTCATTTTTATCATATTGTATATAAAATTAAAAAATAACAATAATAAATTAAAATTTTTATTTTTTTATTATTTTGAGATTTGTTTATTTATTTTGTGATTGCTGCATTTTTTGATTTTAAAATGGTATTTTTTTAGATTATTTCCTATTTCCAATCAAGTTAAATGATTAAAGAAACCAACATTTAATATACCAAAATGTTTGGTTAATTTTGACAAATCTATCCATGTGCAAATCTAGATGGTAGATTTGTCCAGATTAAGACGACTTTAACTTTTACCCAAGAGATTTGATCCCTCTCGATCCATGTGAAGGTGTGTGTGTGTAGCACATTTCTTTGGACCCAAATGTAGCATTATCTAACTCTAATGTGACAACATCTCTTGGCCCAAATGTAAAGTTATCTGACTCTGAGGTGATAAATGACTCTCTTATGCTGACATTTTCCTATTTATGTTTTTTATTATGATTTTTATTATAAGCTCAACATGTTAATTGTAGGAATTGAACTAGAGTGGGGAGGATAACAAAATTTCATTTAATAGTAATTATGAGAGGATAACAATATTTTTGTCAACCATAAGTCATGTTATAGAGATTACTTGTGGGATGTTGGATATACTCTTGGTGTTATAATGACAACTAATAGATTTGATCCCAATTATGAGTTAGTAGGTTTTAAAAAAAATATTATTTATGTATTTTATAAAGAAAAGTTTAATTTTGGAATAATAATTAAAATTGTTTTTTATTAATATTATTTATGTTTTTTATAAAAATCAAAGTGATTGATTTTGGAATAAGAATTAAAATAACTTTTTATTAATATTATTTATGTTTTTTTATAAAAATTAAAAGTAATTGATTTTGGAATAAGAATTAAAATTATTTTTTTGGTTGACTAAGAGCTTTTTTTCAAGATAATTCTTCTAGTAAATAACATTTCAAATTCTTGAGTCAATATTTTTAGATCCACTAAGGATAAAAAAACTTATAGAAGAAATTACCTTTTTCATGACATATTTTCTAGTTAATTTTAAATAAAGTCCAATATAGATTTTTTTAAATTTGAGTTTAAATTGTTTAATCTATAGAATCCGATTGTCCCAATGTTTTTGTGGGCGTTGAACCCATTTATGCATTCAAAAATGCATTTTAAAAAACAAAAAAAATCATATTTTTCTTGAAATTGTTTTTCTAGACTCCAGTGAAAAAGTTTATTTCATCTATAAGTTAGACTAAGTCGTAAAAAAATATGGTATTCGAATGCCTTGTAGTAATTCGTTGGAAACATTAATTTGAATTGAAAATTGCATAATCTAAGAAACACATTTTAAATAATAAAAATTTCCTAAAAGTTAAATGCATTTGGTGGAAATGTGTGAGTGAACCTATACACTTAATGTGATTTTGATGAATGATTTTGATAATTCCATGCATAGGAGAAACTAATAATTTTGGAGCAGTCAATACGTGTGACTTTTTGGATTTTGTAGCAGATTTTTTGTCGAAATCCAGTGAAACAATTTGTGGCCAAACCTTGATTTTTGTTGTTTAAACTGGTTTTTTGACTGCATATATGGATTCAACGTCCTTAAAAACCCGTTGGGCAGTTCAATTTTGAATATTTCACCTATTAAAGTTGTGATTTTAATGAATCCATGTTGGCTTCTAGACATATTAGATCAGAAAATAAACCAAAAAATCTTCCAAAAAGTCACACTTAAAGACTACTCGAATAATTATTATCCTTAAGTATTTATTTATTTTTTATATATAGATTATATATATTCACTTTAAAAATAATAAATCGTTATATCATTAATAAGATAAATACTTATTTTATTAATATTTTATTGATATAAATTAATAGATTATTATAACATAAATTAAAACCACATAATCATGGTGATAGGTGTCTCTTCTTGAAAAAGGTCAGGCCAACCTTCGTTTACCCTTTTGTCTTTGGGATGACATATGTCTCGTGCTCTGACGACAATATTTGTCCCCTTCAAATGCATATTTGAGCACTCTGTTGACCACGAGGAATTTGTCTCCATCGTTTCCTTGTAACAAAGAATAAGCGGGAGCACTGCCCTGCAAACTGACGGGAATATGATGAGATTCATGTTGGAATTGAAGGCTCAGACGCCTTTAAATTCCTATATTGAGAACGTGTCACTGACTCATGTTTTAGACACAAATTGTTAGTGTTCAACAAGGAGACTTGAACTCGCGACACATGTTATAGTGGAAGCTTTGAAAACTGGAGGTTCCCACAAATGGGTTCCTCGACAATAGTGATAGATGTTGCAAGGTCTTATATAGGAGACACCGACTTGTTGGATGTTGTTCTTAAATTGTAGGAAAATCATCTGGTTGGAGGTCAGATTGTGTCGAAGGTCGTGGATACCAACACAAAAGGCTTGGAATACTGCATACATGATCTTAGCTCATCCCCTCTGAGTGATCATGTGAGTGCCCCAACCGCTGCCACAGGGGCATCACTGGGAAGGAAATACCATACCACGTGAATTCATATTGGGGGATATATACTGAGGAAAAAAATGGCATAATATATTGAGCATATACTAGGAGGTAAAAGGTTTTTATATTGGCAAGTATAAAAAGTGGAGTTCAAAGTTAATGAGAAAGTTTGAAGGGGTATAAAAAATATTAATGAAAAAATGAATACCTACAATATCTAGTGAAGTAAGGCTTTTTAAATTGGGAACATGTATTAGGTTCGTATTGGTAGGGGGTTAAATAATGTCATTTTTAGAGGTATTTTCCAATATGTAGTCAAAATAAGAATATTTTTAAGTATGTCATGAATGCACATGCTATGTCAAAGATTCATTGATAGAAGCCCCTCGTGGATTCGTGAAGTAGATGAGTGTTAAGGAGATAGATTGTAATGGTATAGCTAAACACATTTATTACATCTACATGTCTGTCCTAAAAAGATATTAGCCCACGACCGAAAATAACAACATACTGATGACCATTCTGATGATGAGTTGAATAATTCTCGACGCCAAGTACTTTGTCAAGGATTATAGAGGAGAAATGACAAGGAGAGGTGCTACCAATCAATGGGGCTTTGACAACAATGTGATTCTCATAGTTATGTGCACGGTGTCCCTAAGCGAATGTTTCTCGACCAACACAAAGTGTAAGCATAGATTTCCTCCTGCACCTCCAATGGACGTCCTGGTTCTACCACCTCACACCATCGCTTATGATCTAAAGAGGGAATCTGAGAGGGCCCTCAGGGAAATCTACTAAATCACAAGTGATTTCTGTGGAGAGTCCATGTTTGTTCTGGATGAATACAACGATAATGACAATCTCTTGTTTAGAGCCCTCGAATTAGAGTAAAGTGTTGTATTCCAAGGTAGTGACATTGACATGTCGATTGAGATCTGGTAGAAAGGTGGAGGAGGAGGTACCACTTTCAATGTGGATGATTGGTTGGTCAAATTTCCATGTGGTGCTAAGGGCGATAACAGTGAGTGGATGATTTCCCGTGACATGTGCGGGGGCAACAAATAAATCCTATGCTATTGGGTTGTATTGGGCGACAGCTGTATATGCCCACCGTTCAATTTAGCCCTTGGAAAAATTGAACAGTGGGCATATACATCCACCGCTCAATTAAAGCCCGATAGCATAAGATTTATTTGTTGCTTGTGCGGGGTGTGGAAACATACTCATTGCACTTCCACTTCTAATGTTAAAAAAGTTCAAAACATGTTCTTTCATCACCACTGTGGACTCCACCTCTTCCGGTTCATACTTTAGATTTTTTTTAATACTTCCACTCCATTCCATTCTTTAGATGTTTTTGTATACATATAAATACAATATTATTCATCACGCTTTTTACATCATCATTGAAATAAGCTTTAAGAATTCCCATAAATATAATCATTGATGAAAAATTTTGTTGTATCAAAGTTGAGAGGTGCTTGTTACATGGGCAACTTATTGGAATGATATTTGTAATATCATGTTTATTTGTCACATTCTCATTGGTCACATTCATGTGAATTAAAGTTTTGAGGTGCTTTTTGCATGGCAAGTTAGTGTGATGATGTTTGTATTATTATGCTCTTTATGATATTTCTAATTTATAAAATATTATTTTTAAGGAAGTTAATTTTGAAGTTTAAGTATTTGGGTTGATGTTATAGTTTGAAATTGGATTTTAATTTTTTGTTTTTGATTTTTTTAACTAGTTTTCCTCATAATTTGAGTGGTTTTTCATCGATTTCATCACTATAACTTGCGTCACCACTCTATCTATAAGATCAATGTTTCATGGTGTTTCATTGGATGAGGACAAGACCTTTAGAAGAAGTGAATGTTGATCAAGGATGAAACACATTTTGTTCATATTACTAGAGCTTAATTTATTTTGTTATAAATATTTCTTTTGATTTTAATTTGTTATAATCATTGATAAAATAAAAAATTAATAATTTAAATGAATAATTTTTTTATTTTAATTAGTTTTAAAATTATTTAATAATTATAATAATTTTGAATTTTATTAATATAATTGTTTATGATTATATAGATTTTAGAAATTGATAAAATAAAAAATTAATAATTTAAATGAATAATTTTTTTTATTTTAATTAGTTTTAAAATTATTTAATAATTATAATAATTTTGAATTTTATTAATATAATTGTTTATGATTATATAGATTTTAGAATTTTCTTTTTATTTAGGGAATTGATAATTAGGGGAGTTTTATAAGTTCTCTGGAAATTTTAAATTTTTATTTCCTATTAAAAATATTTTACTAAATATAATATATATAACAAAATTCAAAATATGGAATATAAAATTACATAAAATACAAAATTCAAATTATCTTTATGAAATATAAAATTATATAAGTTAAATTTTAATACAAAAGTGATGAGGCTAATAAAGTACTATTTTTTTATTAGAATATTATTAAAGACGGACAACGTAGTCTATAACACCCAATTTTACTCGATCTATCCACGTTCATTGACACTTGTTTCTTCCACTGCAAGAAACGCCTTATATAAATTTGTAATCTTATCAACTTCACTTCGAAAATCCCAAACATAATTTTAATCTCTGTGAACTATGACTCGCGTTTCAATTGTATTTCCATTATTAAGACATTATTGGACCATAGGATTTCAAGGATGAGTAGTCAAGAAATCCATAGAGAGTAACTTTTGTAATCTGATTACGTAAACATGGATGGTAACACAGTCAGATCAATGAAGAAGATCATTTATCGTGCGATGGAGGTCGAGGGTTCGATTTAATTACCTCAAAGTAAGAAAGCAGAAAATGGGGCACCAAAATCATGGGTTCTCCCAAAACCCCACCCATCCTCACAATTAAAAGACCGTGATGTGGACTACCCCAGTGGAGAACTTGACCCCCTGCTCATATATTGTGAAACCATCTCCAATACAACAATCAAAGAGTACACTCTCATAAAAAAAACTTTGATCAAGGAGCCATTTGATTTTTTTATATATTCTTCATCAAATTAGATTTTATATGCGTAGATTCCTTGGAATCAGTGTTGCACAACTTCAACAAATGGGCCAATATGGGTGAGAATTTAACCACAAATGTGTCGACTAATTGTAAGTATAACTTCAGTAGCTTCATGTAGGTTCTTGTGTGTTTTCCTGCATTTTCAATTGACGAATATCACTTAAATGCAGTGAAAAATGGGCACAACATACCATATGTAGCATGGGGGAAGTTGAGCTTAGATGCCAAAGGCGTAATAGGGCAGCTTCGAAGCTCTATTTTAGTAGACATTTCTAGTTTCTCCAGAGGAGATGTTACAAAAAATGTATGCGTGACAATGTACTATAAATTTATGTTTAGATGTTTATTCAAACATTTCGATGAGGGATATAATAATGTCCTTAATATGCCAGGTGTTGTAATTTTGAATCACTAATCATTCTAAGTTGTTACCATGTGAGGAAGGATGTGGATTAAAATGTAGAAGGTTTAATTTGGTTGCAGTTTAGGGAAAAGGACATGGAGGGGATGGGTATTTGAAACTTAATAATGGACCCTTCTTGTATGGCTTCACAATGTCGCACAATCCACCCAGTGGACTTCAGTAATGTGGGTATCATATGTTGTCTGGTGTTGTCGATATTGGGTTGTTTATGGATATGGCTATCCCTGATGTGAGGAAGCACAAGAATAATTGTGTGTAGACTCAGGATGGTGTCCATCAATTCGAGGTTTTGGATGTGGAGAGAGAATTGGAGGCCAAGAAGCTAAATTGGTACATTCTAGGGCTACATTTCATGTCAGGGATTCATAATTCACTAGTTTTGTTGAAGTGGATTGGGTTGAATTCAAGCTAGCTGACACCCAACTAGGGCTGAAGGTTTGCAGGTAATGCGTATGAGTTTGTCCAACATAATGCAAAGTGATATAAATTATGTATATTGATTCAATGGTAGCATGTAAAAAAAATAAAACTCATGGTATATTTCAATGATATGTAAAAAATTGATATAATTTATCACAATTATTTCACAAGGAATTAAAAACCTATGTAGTTTTATGTAGTTTTTTGGAATGTACAAAAAAAGGTAAGTATGTATTGTCCTATATGTGCATTTTATGTCCTATATTTTTTCGACTACAATTGTCACAAGTTATCGTCTACATTTCCATGGTAAAGATGCTCTAGCACTGTTTCCCCAAATCCAAAAAATAGGCATAAATCCAAATCACATTACATTGACATGTGTCCTATTCTCCTATAATCATGTAGGCCTGGCGGAATAACGTTTGGATTGCTTCAATTTCATGAGTTGAGAGCGTCACATTGAACCCAACGCGAAGCAATATGCCTATATGGTAGACCTTTAAGTAGATCATGGTAAAATAAATTCTCTATAATTGTAGATTGAGTTTTTACAAAGCTTCCAAAAATAGACTATGAGACAGACAGTGAGATGCTCAGCATTTGGAAGCTTCAAGCCATCTTCATACAAAATACAATGGGTTAGAAAATAACATAGAAAAAGTCGCATTAGAAAAAAACTTGTGGCAACTAGAATCATGGACAACATAAGCTTGGATTTGAAGAAATAAGAGAATAAATCTATCCAAAGGATGGATTTAGTTTCCAAGCTACATCAGACAAGAACTCATGGGAATCATAATAACGCACAACAGAAGGCTGGAGCTAAAGACAAGGGAATAAGTCGTCCAAATCATGTGCAAGGAGGATAGAGAGTGATGCAAATGTTTAAAATGGTGAGAAATATTTTTAAGGAATGCATGCCTCTTCTATGTGAATAATTAAGGAATGGCATATGAAATAAATTCTCTATAGCCAAAAATCAAGAGAGTAGCAAAGTATTCTTCAAAAGAGGGCATAATTTCCTCAATGAGAAGTGAAGTCCTTTGTGCACCATAAGCTTCAAAATTCATAATTTCTCTCCTAATTCATGAGGTTCCCCTATGTCGAAGATTAATTTTGTATTTAGGTATGAAATCTTGGATTGAAAATATTTCCAAGTATCTTGAATAAAAGTACCTGTGAAAACTCTTCAAAGGAGGATTTAAATCCTTTATATAAATCCTCGTTTAGTTTATGGAGGATTCTGTAGCAAGTTTAAAATGTGGAGGAAGAAAAAATACACATGGAACAAGTAGCACATGGCCCTCCACTCTTCCTTAGATGCGGAGGAAGAAAATAGTGTCACACTTTCCATTAGTTTGGAATTGTGGAGGAAGACAGAGTGTGAATCGCCCACCTCGCCTTCCCCCTCATTATACATCTTTGCATGAACTCTCACTCTCCATCCTCACATGCCACATCACCCATTTCTCTCGATAACCATGGATCGCCTCCACAAGTGAAACTACGAACCAATCATATCATCATGTGGCAATGATTGTTGCATTAAATATGGAAGGAAAATTGTTCTTTGCAATGAAAAATTATTGAATTTCTTGGCCTTTCATTCCAAGCAGAAGAGGAGATAGAGTGATTGGTATTCCAATCAGTAGCAAGTAAAGCAAGTTGAATTGGTCTTTGAAAAGGGTTGTTACTTGCTCCTAGATAAAGGACTAAAGAGAATTTGTTGCAACCTTGAATAATAAATCCACGGTGGAATTTTTCTACTGCATATCGAATGACATTAAGGAAATTGGTCTTAACATTGAATTGATCTGGTACGGGAAACATTCTAGACATTAGAGAAATGATTTGGCTTTATTTGCTAAAACTGTTAAGTCCATAAACAAATGATAATTTTTTATAGAGGTGGAGTTCTACATAGAGTCAGAGGGACCCATCTACTCAGAAAAATATCTCTTTTATGTCTAAATAATGATGAATATAATTGTATAAGATATTTATGGATTTACAATGACAAATAAAATGATTCTCTTATTTTAAATATCACTTATGTAATTGTCAATTGGATCATGTTTATGTATATTGCGATTATCAATTATTACTTGGGGTATGGTTGCCTATTGTAGCAAATAACAACCCCCCCATTTTTTCTTTTAAGGGATAATAAATAATTGGGACCCTTTTACATTTTCTTTTTTCCTAAATTAATTTAAGTTTTCCTAACAATAACACTTAAAGGAAATTAAATTTTAAAAAACCTTGAAATATTTTAAGAGAAAACTAAAGTGAATTCCTCATCACAATAAATACTCTTGAAATAGCTTTATCAAACCAATTGAGCTGGTTTCATAACAGAATTATTCACTTACATCATAGTTTGGGGCATCCTTTCCCATCCTCATGTTCTAACTTTTTTTATCCCATACAATTTAGTTAGCAGGGAGGTGTCTTACTAGAAAATGGGTTATGGTATTACTAAAGTGTTGAAAGAATCAAACAAAAGGGCATGGTAAATTTTTCCTATAATATTTGGTATATTTTCATTGGCCAATTACTGTCATGCTAAGAAAGAAATCTTGGATATTTAAGCTATCAATTTTCTCATTGTTCCTAATAGAAAATATGATTCAAATTCAGTTGTGGAAAATATTTACTACATCTCAAGGGATCAGACAATTCATCTATGAAGAACACAAGTTAGATGATATGTTTTCACAATCTTCCTCTTATGCAATAGTACTACAATGAGTGGATGAAAAATTGATTGTAGTAGAAAAAACTCAATTTCTTCAATATAGAACTTCTATAATATCCAATATTCCACTAGATTTTCTACATCTATCCCTCAAAAAGTCATCAATGTCTATTGTTCAACCTAACAGTTCTTCACAGTCAATGATTCCTCCTTAGGGATAGACAGAAGTTGTTATAGTTTCTTCTACACCTCAGGTAGAAGAATTGATTTTCAATCCTAAATTAAATGAGGCATGGAATGAGTTTAGTATGACTCTTAATCTAAAGACTGAAGGTCAAACTATTGTGTCTCAAATTGTAACTTCTTCAAAAAAAGTTGATGTTAATAATACTCTTATAAATTCTTAACAAGATACAAGGTCAAGGGAAATAGTGTCACACTTTCCATTAGTTTGGAATTGTGGAGGAAGACAGAGTGTGAATTGCCCACCTTGCCTTCCCCCTCATTTTACTCTTTGCATGAACTCTCTCTCTCCATCCTCACATGCCACATCACCCATTTCTCTCGATAACCATGGATCGCCTGCACAAGTGAAACTGCCAACCAATCAGATCATCATGTGGCAATGAATTTTGCATTAAATATGGAAGCAAAATTGTTCTTTGCAACAAAAAATTACTGATTTTCTTGGTCTTTCATTCCAATCAGAAGAGGAGATAGACTGATTGGTATTCCAATCAGTACTAAGTAAAGGAAGATGAATTGGTCTTCAGAAAGGGTTGGTACTTGCTCCTAGATAAAGGACAGAAGATAATTTGTCGCAACCTTCAATAATAAATCCATGGTGGAACTTTTCTAATGCATATCGAATGACATTGAAGAAATTGGTCTTAACATTGAATTGATCTGGTACGAGAAACATTCTAGACATTAGAGAAATGATTTCACTTTATTTGCTAAAACTGTTGAGTCCATAAACAAATGATAAATTTCTATAGAGGTGGAGGTCTACATAGAGTCAGAATGACCCATCTACTCAGAAAAATAACTCTTTTATGTCTAAACAATGATGAATATAATTGTATAAGATATTGATTGCTTTACAATGACAAATAAAATGATTCTCTTATTTTGAATATCACTTATGTAATTTTCAATTGGATCATGTTGATCTATATTGTGATTGTCAATTATTACTTGGGGTATGGTCGCCTGTTGTAGCAAATAACAACCCCCCTATTTTTTCTTTTAAGACATAATAAATAATGGGGACCCTTTTACATTTTCTTATTTTCCTAAATCAATTTAAGTTTTCCTAACAATAATACTTAAAGGAAATTAAATTTTAAAAAACCTTGAAATATTTTAAGAGAAAACTAAAGTGAATTCCTCATCATGATAAATACTCTCGAAATAGCTTTATCAAACAAAGGTAGAACATGAGGATGGGAAAGGCTGCCCCAAACTATGATGTAAGTGAATAATTTTGTTATGAAACCAACCCCAGAGAAAGAAGAAATGAATTTGATCATATCTTGTAAAGCATTTGCAAGAATTACCACTCCTCAAACTCTCAAGCTAGAAGGACATATCAAGAAGAAAAAGGTTCAAGAAGTGAAAGATCACATCGAGAAAGAAGAAATGAATCCAACCATATCTTGTAATGCATTGGTTGGAATTACCACTCCTCAAACTATCAAGATAGAAGGACATATCTAGAAGAAAAATGTTAAAGAAGTGAAAGATCACATCGAGCATTAAGAAATGAATCTGACCATACCTTGTAAAGGATTGGAAGAAATTACCACTCCTCAAACTCTAAATATAGAAGGACATATCAAGAAGAGAAAGGTTAACGTAGTGAAATATCACATTGAGCATCAACAACAAGTTCTCTAACTTTTAAAGGATAACGCCACTTTGGTGCAGAATTGAATGAAACAATAAGTAAATCAACATTGCAGTGAAAAATGTTTTGATGTAAGTGATTAGGTATTTTTACGACTACATCTCAAGAAATGTTGGCAATAGTACATGCACTTAAGAAATGGAAACCTTACCCAATGGGAAGACAATTCAAGGTAAAAATGGATCATGATAGTCTTAAATACTTTTGAGAACAAATATTATCTTTAGAATAACAGAAAAAATGGGTCACAAATATGTTGGGTTATGACTTTGACATCATCTATAGAAAAGGGAAGCAAAATTTTGTTGCAGATGCACTCTCAATAAAGGATGAGGATGTGGAAGCATTGTTTTGTTCTATTTCTATTATCCAACCAGATTGGATAAATGAAGCAAGGGATGAATGGAAGAAGGATCAAGAAGTGTGGCAACTCATTCAAAAGTTGCAGAAGATCCCGGTTCAAACAGTATTGCAAGAACTTGACAAGGAAGGAAAAATCATATTGGAACTTGAAGCAGTCACAGAACCGAGAAATCGAAAGCTACAAAATAAATCAATTTTAGAGTATCTCATCAAGTGGAAGAACTTACCCATTGAAGATTCCACATGGTAGAACAAGAATTTATACAGAAGCATCAAGAACTACGCAAGCGTTGAGGACAACACTTTTTGAAGGAGAGGGGCATGTTAGGTCCTTATACTACTAGTGTACCCCCTTATTGTTATTAGTACAACCCCCTTATTATATTGTTATGCCCATGTAGTCCCCATATTGTTATTATTGTGCCCCATAGAAGCCCACTATTGTTATTATTGTGCCCTTACATTATTATTGTTAGCTCTGATTATATTATGACCCCTTAGACTCATATATATAGAAGGAGGTCCTGCCATTTGTATCATCTAAGAATTGTTCATTTCTGTAATGTAAAGGAGGTTGCCCCCTCAAAGAGGCTTATTTATAAGGCCTTGACCTATCTTTTCTATCTTTTTGTGAGCTAGTTTCATAACAGAATTATTCACTTACATCATAGTTTGCGGTAGCCTTTCCCATCCTCAAGTTCTACCTTTGTTTATCCCATATAATTTAGTTAGCAGGGAGGTGTCTTACCAGAAAATGGGTTATGGTATTACTAAAGTGTTGAAAGAATCAAACAAAAGGACATGGCCAATTTTTCCTATATTATTTGGTATATTTGCATTGGCCAATTACTGTCATGCTAAGAAAGAAATCTTGTATATTTAAGCTCTCAATTTTCCCATTGTTCCTAATAGAAAATATGATTCAAATTTAGTTGTGAAAATATTTACTACATCTCAACGGATCAAACAATTCATCTATGAAGAACACAAGTTAGATGATATGTCTTCATAATCTTCCTCTTATGCAATAGCACTACAACGAGTGGATGAAAAATTGATTGTAGCAGAGAAAACTCAATTTCTTTAATATAGAACTTCTATAATAACCAATATTCCACTAGATTTTCTACATCGATCCGTCAAAAAGTCATCAGTGTCTATTGTTCAACCTGACAGTTCTTCATAGTCAGTGATTCCTCCTTAGGGATAGGCATAAGTTGTTATAGTTTCTTCTACACCTCGGTAGAAGAATTGATTTTTAATCCTAAATTAAATGATGCATGGAATGAGTTTAGTATGACTCCTAATCTGAAGACTAAAGGTCAAACTATTGTGTCTCAAATTGTAACTTCTTCACAAAAAGTTGATGTTAATAATACTCTTATGAATTCTAAACAAGATACAAGTTCAAGAGAAATAACTGATAAGTCTTCTATTCATCATTAGAAAGATATTGAAATTATTCATGCTTTCCCTACTTTAGAAATTACTCTCAAAGTTGAAGAAATTCCTCCTTTGGATATCTTCCACATTCCCGAACATAAAGTTGTAGCCAAAAGAGGAAGAAATAAAAGAAACCTTGATCTATCTCAAACATTGGTGACTAGAAAGCTCTCTTCATTTGAATTTTTATGGAAAGGTTCCTCTGCTACACCAACTAAAAAATTAGGAAAGTTGGACCAATTTACTTGAGTCTATGCTTCATTCACAATTGACAAATAACTAGAAGTTAAATTAATTCTAAAGGAAAAAAAACAAGGTCTTCTCATTGGAACAAGAGTTCAATGCAGAGAAAGAGAATATTATTGAATAATGGAAAAAGCAATTTGCATAACTACGAAAGAAATTTGATGCATTACAACATGATAAGGAGATAAATATGAAAGATAATTAGATTGAAGAAATAAAAATCAAGAGAAAGATAAATAAATTGAGTGTAAGTCCTCAACTGTCAGAGTTTAAGAAATAAGCCAAATAATTGAATTCTCTTCTCAGCCATCAACAAAAGACCTTCTGAAATAAGATCATATTGATTCAGGATCAATGTAAGGCAGGAAATTCTCTTCTTGATCAATGCTGAGATGATGAGATATTTTGATGAAGTGAAAGAGAAGAAATTAACTGATTTTCTAAGGTGGTAGGAAAGTGAAGAAGGTAGAAAAGAAAATCTTCCTAAAATTGATGAGGCACAAAAGTTAGTAATTTTTCGAGAATGGGAAATCATAATGAAACAAGTCGAGGTTATAGCAAATGACGTTCGATATATTTCTCATTCTATTATTGAATAAGTAAATGATACTTTGTTACACTCAAATCTATTTTTAAACTACTCAGAAGATTCACTTCCATATGTCAAGACATTATTTAAAAATTCATTGGAACATAACACATCAATCACTGAGAGAGTTGAGTAGTTATCTAAAATTGACCTTGAGAATCATTGGCAGTTTCTTTTTCAAGCCCCATAGCTAATGGTTGGTACTTCATTGCTTCTCTAATATTACTACATAGATGTTACGACTGTTAAAGCCTGTTAATTTTACCACCCATATGAGGATCAATCCTAAGCATCCTCCAAAGCTCACCAGTCAATTGGACATATATGTTGGAAACTTTTGAGCACTACTTTGGGGGGTGGGGGGTAGTGAATCAGTATTGTGATATATATAGAATTTTTACCAATTTAAAATTCAATTAATGCATCACATATATGTTAACCAATAGCTAATAAACATCATAGCATGTGAATCACACAAACATAATTGAAAATTATAATCATCTACAAAAAAATAAACATGCACATCATATCAATCACACAAGAGACACAAGATTTCTAGTGGAAACCCTTCCAAGAGAAAAACCACCATTGTTGTTGTTGCTCGACTCTGAATTTCTATTCGTCAAGAAATTGGTGTTTTACATAGCTTGTTGAATCCCATCAACATGGAGACTCAGCCTCATATACATAATGCCAACACCCATCATCTAGGAGACTCAATATTACTGATAAGCTCATAGGATTATGTTCTCTACAGATCTATGGACTACCATCCGTTGAAGGCCACCATGATCAATGATCCTTGCTCAACTCTAATTATAATATCAAATTACCATTTCATGAGAAACTTGTTCTTTTTGCTGAATCTTCGATATCACCGCTCCACCTCCATTAAGTCACTGCTACTCACCACTATGTGTACCTCCTTTCCTGTATTTTCAAACAGGATCCAAGACACTATTCTCAACAATAAATAAACTTTGCATACATGCTCTCAGCAGTAATATCTCATGATAATATTAAATAAAAAATCCACAAACAAAAGGGTATCCAAAATAGCAAAAATGTGGCCATAATAAAACTGAATACAATCAAAACCTCACAATAATATGATGTTGCATAGTAAAAATAATATCATGAGATACTATTTATATGTGATATATGCATCATTATCTCTTTCAAAACAAGTGCGATAGGATCACCAACATATACTCCAACAACATACGAAACACTCAAAACATTTCTACTCCTGCAGCTTCAATTTTGATGTATTCTGCAACATGGTTCATATGTACCCATTATGCAACCAATAAAAATTATAGAATAAAGAATTAAGGGTCTACTCAAGGTCTAAAGTGTAATATACTTCTTTGATACCTTCTCACTCTCATACATACATCATCAACTCACAATCAACCATCACATAGCTCCAAGATCTAGTATATAAAACATGTAGGGAAAAAATGAGCTTGGGGATAGGACCAAAGGTGCAAAAATTGGACCAAATCAGCCCACTAATGTCACTACTAGTGCACTAAATTCATTTATATCATTAGAGGACTTTCTCAAACCTTCTCCAACCTTTTCAAACAATTCTAGAAGTCTTCAGGAATTTCCTTGCTAATTTCCTTCCAAACAGAGCAAGGAATGCAAAGAAAATGTCGTGGAATCCATACACCACATGAATAGCAGATGATCCATGTGATTGATACCTATAGATGATCCAATATTTTTCTCTTCCAATGACTGGAGCCTTCCACCCGCTCCCATAGGCTTGGGTCCATGTGATTGTGGCTAAAGATGAGGGAAAACATCATGCCTTCATCTCATAATATCTACCACCTATTGGATCACCTTCTCCATCATTTGTACTAGCTTCATAACCTTTGGCATGGCCTCTTAAAAGTCTTCAAGTGGACGAAACATGCCTCCCAAGTGGCAGTACCCAATTGACCTATAAGGCCAACAAACAAGGTTGGCGAGTGTGCTAACAAGTCCTCCACTCTCCAAAAACCATCTGAACAAGATGCAATACCTCTAACAAATATGAAATACCTTTGTAGCACCATTATCAACCCATCACATTACTAAAACAATTCATCCTCATAAGTATAGACATGAAGACCTAGTTGACAACTCAACTAGTGTGCCATGAACCATATCTACCAAATGTAGATTTGTATGATCAACATGTCGTAGCATCCTCTACCTGTAACAACACCATCCAACCATCTTGCGCATCAACAAACCATCATGGCATGTCTATTAATGCACATGTCAACTCCTCAGGAACCATCATGCTACCATCAAGCTCAATCAATTCCAACACATTCAGCCACAAACCAACAGGAGTGACATTGTATTCTTGACATCAATGACAACATGATCATCACAATGTAAACTTAACTAGATAGATGGAACCATGACTGTGTTGACATCAATGGCAATACTACAATGCCAAAAATATACAGGTTGCAACATCTCACTATTGGGCAGTGCTTGTGCTAAGTTCAAAAATTGTTACAACAATTTCCTTATTAGTCGTTTACTGTTTGTTTCTGTTGAGAGATTAGTGGAAGAGTTTGCTTTTGTCATTTTTCTAATAAGACTATTAGTGTACCTCTTTAATATGGAGATGGGCATTCTAAATTTTGAGAAGAAATAACTTAAATTTCACTACTTTATCTGAGTTTTCTATTAATATAAAGTTGAGCCACTTGCAGTTCTTGAATGAGAAGATTTACAGTTTCTTAGGTACTATTATGCATCATTTCTATTTCTTTTATTTGAAAGGAATTATTCTTTGATATTATACACGTGTGTTCTAGTTAGTCTTTCATGATCACTATTAACATGTTTGGTTGAAAATTAATTTAAATTGCCAACAGTCAAATTTCTTATCATATGTGATGCTTTAATTAAATTAACTATTAAATTAAATTACTTTTCTTTGATTCAATTAAATCGTAATTTCGTAATAATCTGTATTATTATGTTTTCTATGACATCTTTCTGGCACATATGTTTTTAGTTTACCTAAGTACTATAATAGATTGTAGTAATTTGTAATTTAGTTGCTAAGAATATACTAATATTTCTAAAGAGTCATGATCACCAACATCCATCCCACTTCACACAATTTTGTTAGAGGGAAAATGGTCGCATAATTCCAATCGAAGCCACTATCCCAAATAGAAAAGGACCTAATTGGGATCCTAACAGGGTGTTTTTCCCCCAATTTTAATGAGGTCAATTTAGACAATCAACATTTTTTGCACTAGAAGAGGGGCTAACAGACTATTAATGACAAGAAGATCTCACTCTAAATAAACAAGTCATCCTAAGAGTCAATCCCACCTAAAATATCCTCCAACTTCTAGATCACATTCTAGGTCACCTAATTCTCGATATGAAGTTTCTGAACCATCTTCCAAATCTCCTAGCCTTGTTAAAAGAGCAACTAGTGAATCCTCTATAAATACACCACTTTCAGATTAGCATATTGAATCTCTTGAACTTGAAACCCTCATACGAAAATTGGAAGGAATTTCCATGTTTGGAGAAAAAAATTATTCAACTTTAACCTTTTGAGCGTAGTGTTACATCTTCACTCAAATCTATTGGATTCCTTACCAGATCACCAAGTGAGAATCTTGGAGTCAAACCATTTTAATTCCCATTACCAACTCACAAGAAAATGAAGCATGTTTTAGGTGTCGAATCCTCGGCTAGTGAGAATGTGAAATCTTCTCCACCTCATACTCCTATTATTCTTCCTACTTCTTCTCATACTCTTTCACATCTTCCTTTAACATCCTCTTATTATCCTTTGACACCTTCATCTACTCGTATTTCTTCTCTCCAATCAACCAACGATATTGTTGTCAATAGTGCTATGAGAGAAACTATTTCAACTGTTAATACTTGAACTACCTGTTCGTCAAGTACATCTACTTCTAGATCTACCTCATCAACCAATAGGCATATTTTTAATCCCAGAATCCAAAATAAACCCTGGAACAATCTTGGAGTAGTTATAATGAATCCTCTTCTGCACCCACTCCCTAAGTATCCAGAGAGATGGTTCCTTAAATTTAATCCTGATGATGGGCTTCCTGTAGAAGAACATCTACATAATTTAATGTTGACCATTAATCTTAATGGAGTTTATGAAGAGGATGTAGTGTGTATATTATTTCCTTACACATTTGAAGGATCAACGAGGTCATGGTATTTTTGTTTATCTATTGGATCAATTACTAAATGGGATACATTCGAAGAACAGTTCCTTAAGAAATTTGGGGATGATAAAATAATAACAAAATTAATTAATGAATTGTCAAATCTAAAATATTCACCTAATTAGAAGATTGAATATTTTAATTAAAGATTTAATAAAGTTTTGGATAAGATCCTAACTCCATACAGACCGGTGTCAATGTTCATATCAAATGGTATATCAGTGCCCTGCATTCAAATATCTCTATGTTCATTGACAGAGCTCAAAAGAGAATACTCAGTGATAATATGAAAGAAGCTCTGGCTGTTGAGAAAAGTGTATTAGCCATTGAGAAGAAAGATTCTATTAAAGAAAGAAAACTAGCTAAAAAGGTCACTTTCAAGGAACAACCAAAAAAGAAAGTTTCCAAAGATACTTATTATCTAGAAGGTTTATAGAAAGTCCTCAAAAACATTTCCAATGTAATGGTAATATTAAAGAAGCAAGTAGCTGAAAATTCAATGAGAATACCTTTCGTACTAATAAAAACAAATCAACATGTTCAATCTCAACCACTTGCTCAGATATCTACCGCAGATTAAGATGAAGAAGAGGAGGAGAAATGTATATTATTAGTAGAAGAAGTAGTAGAAGAAGTAGCATAAGCAAATGGCCTATCAAATTTTATCCTTATTGCTTCAGAGTATGCAGAAGAATAAGAAGAAACTCTTCTTGTTATTACTCAAATTAAAAGACCTGCAAATATAGCACCAAAGAATAAAAAAAGTCCAAATAGTTCATCAAATGAAAAAGGCACGCCCAAAAAGTATTCTAATCAATATTGAGGGTCCCCAATAATACTTGTAAAACTCCTCCTGCTACTTCTCCTACCTCAAATACCCTAATAGTCTTAGATACTATTGAGTATAACATACTTGGGGATATGAAAAAACCCAAGGCAACAACATTAAGATTTACATAATGAGCTGAATGCAATTCTTGCTTGCCGATTACCTTCAACTGTTGTTACCACTAAAGCCTCTAAAGGAAAGGATAATCCTCCTGATACCTCTTCTAATAAGTTGGATCCCTTTGATGCAATTTTAATTGGAGATAAGTCTAATTCACATATGCCTCCTTTCCTCTTAACTTTTGAACTTTTCAACAAAACCATTCATAATTGTCTGGTAGACTCAGGTGCTTCTTCCAATATTATGCCTTATTCGGTATTCTTGGAATTGAATGTAAAACCCCAGAAACATATCGTACAACTAGTTCAACTTGGTACAGAAAGGGTGAAATTTTTAGGAGAGATAAATGATTTTTTAATTAGATTATCCTCCAACTCAAAGGTGTTTCAGATTATTGACATTCTTGTGGTTGATATCCCTAAATTCTATGGTCTTATTCTAAGTAGGGATTGGTTTGAAAAGTTAGATGTCTATTTTTCTAGAGATTTGTCACATATTTGGCTCTACTACAATGGAAAACCTAATCATATCAAAATTGATAGGGAGAAACACACGAAATATACTGTGACTGATCTTGATGAAGAAAATGAGCAAGTAACTTTCACTAATAACATCTTGGGAAATTATTATGTTGAATCTTTCTTTGGCAATTTTCCTGCTCAATGTTCTCCTTTCCCTGTTGAATTTTTTACATCATAGATTGAAAATTGTTCACAAGCAAACTCATCTAGGTGTTTAAATATTGTAGAATTATCTATAAATAACTCTGATAATTTTTTTGGTCTCTTTACTTTGATGGATCTAAGTTCAATGATTTTGTAGGATCTGGTTGCATATTAGTAAGTCTAAATGGAGAAAACACTATGCTTACCTATAGAATAGAGGTTGAATGTACCAATAATGTGGTTGAATATGAAGCATTCATTCAAGGATTACAAAAATCTTTTAGTCTTGATGTTAAATTTCTTAAAGTGTTTGGTGATTCTGAAAATGTTTTTAAACATGTATGAAATAATATTCATTGTTCTTCAAATAAATTAAAATATTATTAGTATTTGATTCAAGACTTAACCTCCCATTTCTTTGCATTTAATATATCTCCTATCCCTAGAATTCAAAATGGTAGTGCAAATCTATTGGCCAACATTGCTTCTAAGCTCATTCCTCGTGAGGACTTTAGTACTCATAGGTTTTCTATTGAATTGATTTTTCAACCTTCTATCCCTGGTAACATTACGAAATGCAGAGTGTTTAATGATGACGATAATATTCTAACTTTTTTTTCTTCATAAGGAACATCAACAGATCAAATTATTGATGAGTATGAACATGATATAAATCTTAATACATCTTCGGATGAAATTTCATTGCTGAAATTTGTAGTAAAATTAGAAGATTTGTATTATTTGAAAGGTAGATTTAAAAGACCAACCAATTGCAAGCACCGAAGTAGTACTTTAAGATTTGAACTCATCAATTTAGGGTGTGAAGAAAAAACACAAAACATTAATCTAGGACTCAGACTCTCTCCTGATGAAAGACTTGCTTTTATTCATTTATTAAGAAGATACAAAGATGTCTTCGCTTGGAGTTATGATGAATTAAAAACTTATGATACTTATATCATTCAACATACCATTCCAATTTTGTCAAATGTTAAATAAGTAGAATAGAAGCTCATAAAGATTCACCCCGATCTTGAGTTGCAAATTAAAACTGAATTGAATAAATTAATCAAGGCAAAAATCATATTTCCAGTTAGAAATTCCAAATGGGTATCAAACCTTGTTCCTGTTAGAAAAAATAATGGGGATATTAGAATTTGTATAAATTTTTGAAACTTGAAAAGATCCTCTGGGAATCACAATTTTTTGTTGCCTCCTATGGAGCAAATCGTACAATTAGTTGCAGGTTTTGAACTAATGTCTTTATTATATGGTTTTTCTAGTTATAAGCAATTTCCTTTTCATCCTATAGATAGGTTGAAGAAAACGTTCAGAACAAAATGGGGAACAAATCAGTGGTTGTTTACTTGGATGATATCATAATTTATTATAAAAAGAGAAGTAATCATGTTCATGACCTAAAACAGATCTTTGAAAGATGTAGAAATTTTGGAATATCACTTAATCCCAAACAATCATTTTTTTCCTTAACCGAAGGAAAGTTTTTAGGATTTATTATTTCAAAATATGGAATTTCGATAGATCCTGAAAGGGTCAAATCCATTTATGATATTCCTTTTCCCCATAATAAAAATTCAATGCAATCATTTCACGGGCAAATTAATTTTGTTAAATATTATGTCCCAGACTTCTCACAAAATTTTATGCCTCTTCAAAATATGATTAACAAGAAGAAAATTTATAAATGGGGTCAAAATGAGAAAACATCTTTTGATTCCATCAAACAATTTATTATTAATGCTCCTTCGTTATCTTCACCTAACTATTATAGAGAATTTTTTTTGTATAGTTTTGTTGATAATCACTCATATGAAACAATGTTAACTCAAAAGAATCAAGAACAAGTTGAATCTCCTTTCACTTTCTGCAGTTCGACATTACAGTGAGTAGATTTAAATTACTCATAAGTTGAAAAGAAATGTTTTACAATCTTCAATTCGATCAAACATTTTAGGATTTTTCTCTCAAAGTCACATGCAAAAGTAATTATACCATTCCCTGTTATTAGACAATTACTGATTCAAAGAGAATTAGGTGAAAAGAGAGCTAATTGGGTCACGACCTTACAATAATACATCCTTGAAATTAAACCTACTAAAATTGTTAAAGGTAAATTCTTTTGCAAATTGGTAGTTGGTGCATTTGAGAGTACATTTGAAGCTTATGTAGGTGAAAATATTGAAGTTTCAGAGGTATGTATTGTTAACATTGAATCCCAATATACAGATATTATTTTCTATTTAAAGAATGGATATGCCCCAATTTAAATCGATTATAAAAAGAAAAGAGAACTAAGAATGAAATAAAACCAATATCAACTTTTGAATGATATTTTATTTAGAATAAATTATGATTATGTCCTACTTAGATGTCTCGAAAAATCCGAAGCTAATTTTTTTTTTTTTGCAGGAGTTGCATGATGGACCAGCTGATGGAAATTATGGTGGAGATATTACTACTCATAAAATTCTCCATGCCAAATATTACTGGCCAACCTTATTCAAGGATGCGCATGCATATCTCAAGAAATGCAAAATTTGTCAAACTACTTCAGGAAAAGAAAAGAAAGTAGCCTTACTATACCAACCAGTGAATATTGAAAAACCATTTGAGCAATGGGGTTTAGACATTATAGGTGAGATTTTTCCTGACTCATCAAAGAAACATAAATACATTGTCATTTCTACGGATTACTTTACTAAGTGGGTGGAGCTAGTCCCTCTAAAAATGGTCAATTCTGAAGCTGTAAGTGAATTCATTAATCAACATACTATTACCAGGTTTGCTCTTCCAAGTGCTCTTACGTTTGACAATGCATATTAGTTTTTTGGAAACTTAAAAATTTAATTTGCAATAAGAATAGGATTTAAGATTATATATTTTGAAAATTATTACCCCCAAGGGAATGGATTAGCAGATTCTACAAATAAAAATCTCTTGAGAATTATAAAATGAACTATAGATGAAAACTAGAAGAATTGGCAAAAAGATTTAATGTTTTTCTCTGTGGGAATATATAATAACTCATAATGCTTCCTTACGTACTTCCCCTTACTAGTTATTTTACAGAAGAGAATTTGTTTGTAACCAGCATCCTCCGACATCTACCCAAGCAACCAACCAGCTGAGTTAAACATGTGACGAGAGGCCACTATAATATGATTCGACCTCCTAATTCCTGTTTAGTAAGTGGAACTGACAGAAACACACCATATAGACATTCAACATCAACATTAATACCCTAAAGAACTAATCCATCCTTTCATTGCCCCCTGGTCCCACTGAACTTATGGACAACTTGGCCTATGGCTACTGTCATGCTATGGGAATTCTAGTGTCTAGGGATTCCTTTGCTTAGTTATGTGCCAGCGTCCCTAGGATTTAAGCCACATTTTCAGGCCCAGAGCCCAAGTTAGTGCCCATAATTAAATGAAACCTTTATAATAGTAAGATAACATGGAAACAACATTATTAATGCAATTCCTTGAATAAGACCTTGACTAGACCCCTACTAGTGATGGCAGGCATTTCTTCAAACATATCACAAATATGTAATCTACATGTGTAAATAAAGAATCTGAGCATAGGGGTCTCATACTTAGCTGAGAATCCCTAAGAAACAATGATGCCTCAACACACCAACTTTCATTTCATCCATTATCTCATAGATACATTGATCATTCATTCACAAGTAAAAACATGATGAGATCCATACATAGCTACTGCCATAAGAGATATGTATAACCAAAAAAATAGAAACAGAAATACCAATGGAATTGCAACCATATAGACCACATATAATCTAGTGTAATACTCATAGAGATACAAGTATAAATAACCTCATATCGATGATGAAAAATCCAAACCTGGGATGGGACTTCCACATTTCACTTGACCGTAAAATGGTTGAGCCAAATATCTCTTCATCCATTCACCCCTATACCATATTCCAAGCATGAGTGTGGCATCTCATGGAACACATCAATCCAAAAACCATCCAGGGTTTCCAGAGGCCATCTACCTCAACCCATCAAATAGTGATTCCACCTTACAGCCAAACATCACAAAACCATGATTAGATTGGTCTCAATCCAAGCCTTCCAGAGCTTCCATATCATTTGTTCCAACCAAGGTTTCCAGGACTAGTAACGCAACACACCAAGGGCTTGTAGAGTGTTTGTCGAACCAAGGCTTCCAGGACTAGTAACTCAATGCAAGTTGTTACAGGGATTCTAGAGTGTTTGTCCAACCAAGGTGTCCAAGAACTAGTAACTCAACCAAGACTATGGAAACATGAGAACCAACAAAACAAAAACAAAAAAGAAATAAACCCACAAATTCCATGGATATCCAGGAAATGGCAAGGCTAGGAAATCGACTGTCAATCCAAGCAATCCTCAATGCCATTAGAAAATCCTGACCAAAAACCCACATGCATATTCCATGCATGCCAAAACTATTGAGGAAAACATACATGTAACTTGGTACCTGCAAGTAAATCTCCTTGTAGCAGCCGATCTCGATATCCTCTTCCACTTTCTTGCTCTTCCTTTTCCTTCTTGCTCCAAAAACCCAAGTATGCCACACTCTCCAAGAGTGCTTGAAGAAAACTCTAAGTGTCCAAGAGTATGACATAGAGATAATAATGAGAGAGCTCCAACATTGAACTGACCAAAGGTTAGCAAAAGATATTTCCAACTGATCCTTAGAATCCTTGTTATGAAGGAGGCCTTTATTGTCTTCATTTTCCATTATTTTCCTTCAATTTACTCCTCACATACAACCTATGACCTTTCACATCATTTTTCTCCTAATTTCCATTATTTTCATAAATAAATGTACCAAAAATGCCACGTTTCCTTTCAAAAGCCTTATCCATTTCCTTTTCCAATTTTGTTAGCCATTAACAATCACAATTGATCCCCATCACTAGGAGTTTTCCCAACATTTAGCTTGAAATAAGTGTCCCATCAACCATGGTTATTTTTTTGCCTTTACTAACTTTTACATGGAATTTTCACCAGGGCTATTACAAAACCCTCCCCCTTGGGGGAACATTGTCCTCAGTGTTCAGCAACACCTATAACCAAAAAACTACTATAATAAAAACATATTGATGATGGAGCTTTATAACTTAGCTCCTTTCAGTATTTATAATGATCAGCCTACTAAGAAGCAAACCAACATGAAAACATAACAAACATAACATCATAATGACATGACACCCATATTTCTTATTGAAGCTTTATAACACTCATGGCACTGTTTACATCCATATACATATGTACATAAACCAACATCACCAAAACATATATCAAAACACCATATGAAAATTGTTTTTCCTCAACCAGCAAACAAAGAAGGATACATAGTCTGCATCTAATCTGCCATCTACCATGTATCTTCATTAAGCCTAAAGTGATCCCATTACACCTTAACTTTCTTGATTGCTCATTTCCAAAGCATGAGCACCTTTTTCTGCAATATACAGTGAGGATTCAGCTGGAATTCTCCATCTGGTTCCACCTACAATACAGAGAGTCAATCACATGATCAACATCTCTAACATACTTCTTAAGAAATGACACATGGAACAAATCATGGGCTTTAACTTTTGGAGGCAGTGTAAGACTATATGATACTGACCCAATCCTCTCAATGATACCAAAGGCTCCACAAAACTATGGTGCCAACTTGGGACATGATTTGATCTGTAAGAAGATCTTATTTGGTTTGATGCACAAGTACACTCATTCCCCAAAATGGAACTCCCTAAAAAACCTGTTCTAATGTGCATATCTCTTTTGCCTTGTGCCGCCTTTAGATTCTTATTGATCACCTGCATTTCCTCTTGCATGTCTTCCAACATGTCTAGTCCAATCAGTACCCTATTAACTGGATCATTCCAACTGATAGGAGTATTCCAATTCTTTCCATACAATTCCTCAAACGAAATCATCCTGAATGACTCCTGATAACAATTGTTGTATGCGAATCCAACCAAGGGAAAATATTATTCCCACTTATGTTGCTGATGCATCTCATACATCCTCAACATGTCCTCAAATATCCTATTGACCCTCTCTGGCTATCCATCTGTTTGTGGATGATAAGTTATATTGAAGGCCAACTCTGTGCCAAAACTTGCAAATAACTCCTTCCAAAACTTGGAAGTGAACTTTGCATCCCTGTATCACACAATATTCTTCATAACACCATTCAATATAGCCACATCCCTGATGAACACATGTGCTACATCGATAAATGAGAATGCAAATTTCACTGGAATGAAGTGCACAACCTTTGTAAACCTATCCACAATAACCCTGATGGAATCATCTTGTCTCACTCTCCTCACCAAACCTCTGATGAAGCCCATGGAAATGACTTCCCATTTCCACTCTGGAATTGCAATTAGTTGTAGCAGTCCACCTAGATTCTTACACTTTACCTTCACATATGACAATCAAAACATCTAGCTAGAAACTTTGCTACATCCCTCTTCATATTCGGCCAACAATAAAAACTCTTAATTGTTGTCAGTGTCTTTTGATAACTTGGATGACCTGAATATGGGTTCACATGAATCTCTCTCAAGATCTCCTTCTTGAGCTTACTACTATCTAGCACATATATCCTGCCTCTGAATCTAACCAAGCCATCCATTGGAAGGAAATAATCCACATCCCGTGCACCTGCACCTATATCTATACCTATACCTATACTTGTACATGTACTATCACCTATACCTACACATGTACTATCACCTATACCTGTACCTATACTACCACCTATACATGTACCTGTACTAGTACTCTATTGCGACCTGTGCATAATATCCATATATCTCACATCTTGCTGACCTTCCTTGAAGATCCTAGCCTATAAGTTTGTCCCATAGGAGCTCATAATTTCTAAGTGATTTACCTGTATCTACTTGCTAAGAGCATTTGCCACTATGTTCTCTTTGGGTTTGATATATTTGATCTCAAAATCAAACTCACTAATTATAGCCAACCACTGGTCCTGCCTACCATCCAAATTTAGGTGGTCAAATGGATACCGCAAACCAATGTGATCACTTGTCAATGTAAACCTCCTGCCCATAATATAGTCCCTCCACATCTTCAAATCATGTATAATTATTGTCAACTCAAGATCATGTGTGAGGTAGTTTGGCTCGTTCTCATTTAGCTTTTGCAACTCATAGCATACCACCTATCCATCCTGCGTAAGGAATCCACCAATTCCTTTCTTACAAGCATCTATTCATACTACAAACTCTTGGTCTGGATCTAAAACCTTTAACACTGGTTCATGTCTGAACAACTCCTTAAGCTACTTGAAACTAGCCGCACACTCCTTTGTCCATTCAAACTTCTTACCTTTCCTCTGTAATGATGTGATAAGAAAATAAATCTATGGGAAGTTCCTGATGGACCTCCTATAATAGATTTCCAGCCCCATGAAATATCTCACCTCAACCACATTCGTAGGAGATACCCACTCCATGATGTCCCTTATCTTTTTTGGATCTATTACGATGCCCTCCTTGGAGACAACATGTCCTAAGTAGTGTACATCAGTCTAAAAGAAACTACACATTTTTAGCTTAGCATACAACTGATGCTCTCTCAACAACCTCAACACTATTGCTAAATGCCTGACATGCTCTTCCTCATTTTTAGAATATACCAATATGTCATCAATGAACATAATAAGAAACTGATCCAAATGAAGACACAACACATTATTCATTAAGCACATAAATGTAGGTGCAACATTAGTTAAGACAAATGAAACTACAACAAACTCATAATGCCCATACCTGGTCTAGAAAGTTGGCTTTTAAATGTCCTCCCCTTTGATGTGTACCTGATGATATCTAGATCTTAGATCAATCTTCGAGAGAATTGTTGCTCCCTTCAACTAATCGAACAAGTCATCAACCCTCATTAATGGATACATGTTATTGATGGTCACTTTGTTCAACTACCTATAGTCAATGCATAATATGAGAGTACCATATTTCTTCTTCACAAACAATATTGATGTGCCCCATGGTGATACACTTGGCCTAATATATCCTTTGTCCAACATTTCCTTCAAATGTAGCTTCATCTTTATAAATTCAGGTGTGCTCACCCTATAAGGTACTTTTGATGCTGAATTTTCCCCTGACACTAACTCAGTAGAAAAATCTACCTCCCTCTAAGGTGGAAGCTCTGAAATATCCTCAAGAAATACATCTTTGAACTATTGTAGAACTGGGTACCTTCTTAAAACATCTGCATCCCCAACTTCCTTACCCTTGTTACTAGAAATGTGTACCTCAAATAACTTACACCCTTTCCTATAGCTACACTTTTTTTTCTTATAAGACCCCATCCTAGCTGATGTGGATTTCTTCTTACTCTGCAAGACTCTTGGTTCTCGATTGTCATCAACACACTCAGTAGCCTTGTCATAACAATCCACTTTGGTTCTATGAAGATACAACCAATCCATGCCCAACAACATATTGTATGATCCCAATGGTAATACATTCAAATGTGGTACAGTAGGCATACGATTCAAATCGAATGCACAAGCCCTTAACCAATGATGAACTTGCTTCTTTGCACCTGTAGCAAACTGCACTAACCAACACTCTACATGAAATTCCTTACTCAAACCACACTTATCCAAATAGAAATAATTTGATCACAAAGCTTATCATCAATCTTAATGATAGATGTTTGATGGTCTTCCTTTTTGTTATCCAATGTTGCATAAATATGAGGAATACTCTAACCAACATCCCCAAGAGTTTGTGCATATTGTTCATTGTGTATCTGAGGCCTACCACCCCGATTCTGGGAACAATCTATCCTACGATGATCTTTGCCACAAGTCCAACACTCTATAATATTCTAGCCTATATCATTTTTCAGTTCTCCTGATCGAAATCATTTCCCTCTATATGATGCATTGAACTCCTTAGATGGCACTACATTCTCTTTGTTATCTGTACCCTGAGGTCTTACTCACTTTCTATCGCATTTTCCCTTATTCTTTGCATTATATTTCTAGTCTGGCCTAGTCTCATATTTACGCTTTGATTTCTCATAGCAATGCCTTAGCATTCGGATGGCCTCCTCTAATGGTCTAGGCTAATTAAAATCAATATTTTCTTTAAATGCAACTGATAATCCATTAATGACCCTCTGAATCTTGGCCTTCTCCTCCTTCACATAAGACACATACCTTAGTAACTCCAAGAACTTTCTAGTGTACTCATCATTTTTCATCAATCCCATATTTATCTCATAAAATTATTTTTCCCTGTCATCAAAGTATCTCTCTGATAAATACTTCTTGAACAACCACTCAAACTCACTTTAAGTTAAATCTTCCTCATGTATACCTCACACATTATTCACATCTTCCCACGAAATTTCTGCTTTACCTTTAAGACTTAATGTAGCTACTTCAGTTGTCATGTTCTCTGAATAATCATGTAGCATAGAACTTCCTCATGCCAAGGAACCATGCCTCTACATCCCATGGTTTCTTCATCTCTCCATCAAAAGTAGGTGTCTTTTCTTTATTAAAGTGATCTAGCAAGTATCCCCTATCATTGCTCTTGTAAGGATGATAATGATGATGATCTTAGTTCCTATCTGAATCTGGACTAGAACAATACTTGTGTCTATCCCTTCTCCTATCCGTAGTGTCCAAAAATCTTCCATATCTAACTGTTTCATCACTATCTGACCTATGACCACCATGCGACCTACTACCATATGCCCCATTATTTTTGTCCTCATGCTCATGGATGATCCAAAGTGGTCCATCTCACTGCAAATCTGACAAAATCTGAAGTATCACTACATTTTCCTCTGTCGTTTTCTCCCGTGCCTGCATTATTTTGTCATTATCTTCCCTACAACTCCTTATTTCTTCCTTTAATCTTCTCAATGTAACTACCAAATCAAAAGAGTTCCCAACATCATACTACTCTTATGATTCATACGGAGAGTCTTTATAGTCAACCATCTTGCTAACCATTTGATGTTTCTTCCTGCAAGGTATATCATGTCAGCTAAACCAAATCACCATAAACCAATGTACCTTTGTATAGCTCGCGGAGGATACCTTGTCTGCAATAAACAAATTAGCATGATACATGTCTAACATAATCATGACACCATATAGAAACATAACATATAATCATATTACCATGAAAGTATCATTATAGCTAGGGTACAATCATCAATGCATGACCTTAACACATACTATGACCTCATGCATGACAACAACAATTACATCACTGTAGACTTGACCACATGCAAACATTAACATGCATAAAATATGCATAATCATCCACACACATGCATAAACATGCACGATCAAGCATAAATGAACAACGCTTGAAACCAAACCTACCAGAATGATACATTCAACCAATCATACAATAATGTAACCAAACACACGAGAATGTAAACAAGAACACAATAATGATACATATATGCAACATAAATCGACATGTAATCATTCATACACTCATGATAATGTATTCCACAATAACAACATCAAGTTCCACATGACGACATCACTACCACCATGATCAACATTGTGCAAATGCAACCCACACATGGAATGTAAGTATAAGAGGCACATATGCAACTGACATTCATGCATTACCAACACACAACCCATCTAGTCGGAGGGGTGAACCATGCTCTGATACCACTCCGATACCACCCTCCTCCCACATCTACCCAAGAAACCATCCAGTTGGGGTAAACATGTTATGAGAGGCTACTATGATATGATTCGACCTCCTAATTCATGTTAAGGAAGTGGAACTGATAGAAACATGCCATACAGACTTTAAAGATCAACATTAGGACCCTTAGGAACCAATCCAACCTTTTAGCCATCTTTCCCCTGGGTCCCACTGAACTTATGGACAACTTGACCTCTAGATGCCCTCATGCTATAGGCAAGCCAACATCCAGGGACCTCTGGACGCTTTCACAAGTGTGCAAGCCAACGTCAAGGGACTCTTTTGCCCAGTTTTGTGCCAGTGTCCTCGAGATTAAAGACGCATTTCAGGCCTAGAGCCTAGGTCACTATCTAGAATTCAATGACACCTTCAAAAATGTAAGATAACATGGAAACAACAATATTGATGCAATTACTTGAATAAGTCCTTGACTGGACCCTTACTAGCCATGATAGGCATTTTGCCAAACATATCACGAATATGTAATCTACATGTGTAAATAACATATCTAAGCATAGGGTTCTCATACTTCGCTAAGAATCACTAAGAAACTTTGATGCCACAACACATCAACTGTCATTAGGTCATAAATACATTGATAATTCATTTACAAGTAAAAAAATGAGGATACCCATACATAGCTATTGTCATAAGACATATCTATATATATATATATAACCATCACAATAGCAGTAGAAATACCAATGAAATCACAACCATATAGACCACATATAATCCAGTGTAAGTACTCATAGAGATAAAAGTAGAAATAACCTCATATTGATGATGCAAAATCCAAACTCGGGATGGGACTTCCAGATACATGAGAACCAAAAAAAAAAACAAGGAAATAAACCCACAAACTCCATGGCTATCTAGGAAATGGAAAGGCTAGGCAATCCACTATTAATCCAAGCAATCCTCCATGCTAGTGACAGATCAGGACCAATGATAGAGAAATAATAATGAGAGAGCTCCCACATTGAACTGACCAAATGTTAGAAAAACACTTTCCAAATAATCCTTAGAAGCCTTTTTATGAATGAGGCCTCTATTTTCTTCATTTTCCATTATTTTCCTTCAATTACATCCTCACATGAAACATGTTACCTTTCACCTCCTTTTTCTCCCAATTTCCATTATTTTCATAAATAAATGTGCCAAAAATTCCATTTTGCCTTTCCAAAGACTTATCCATTTCCTTTGCCAATTTCCTTAGCCATTAACAATTAGAAGTGATCCCCATCACTAGGATTTTTCCAAACATTCATCTTGGAATAAGTGTCCCACCAATAGTGGTTATTATTTTGCATTTATTAACTTTTATTACATGGAATTTTCACTAGGGATATTACGTTGTTCTTCCCCCTAATTTTGCTTTTCCTTCTCTAGCCCTGGTTCAATCTATTAAAGAGAAACCTCATTCTCCCCTTCAACTAAGATTATCTTAATTATTGAAATTAGAAGAAGGGAGGGATAAATCAAAACACACTTATGGTAAACATCAAAATACTATTAAATAATGATTTGATGCAAGTTTAGTTGGAAATAAAGTCTTGAAATCAGTGATATTGTACGAAAATGAGATAAATCTCATGAGGAAAAATGTAAACACATGAAATTTTAGAGGCTTTGGCTAGGAGCATTTCAGAATGTGGAGAAAATTGGCCCAAGTACTTTCATTCTCCAAGATTTGCAGAGAAGGAAAGAGTCCCTTCCTGTAAATGGGTTCATCCTTAAGAAATATGTTTCTTGAAAGTTATGCTACCTTTTGTAAATATGTGAATAATCATATGTATAAACCCGTTTGTATTTTATTCATTTTTTGGATGCTACTATTTTGGTTTGCACTTGAGTAATATGTATTAATATTCTCTAGTCATTTTTATGAAATTCATTTTTAAAGGAAACTTATCAATAAAAATATTATTATGATATTTTTCAGAATTTCATAAATATTAGAATCTTTGATATTAATGATTCTTCTCTTACTATTATGTGAACTACGCATAACCTAAAATCCATAAGAAGGTTATTTTGACTCACAACAACCCATAACTTAAGCAGTTACTAAAATAGGTAAAGACTATGAAAAAGGGTTTAGCTTCCTATGGCTCTATCTATCATCTGCAACACTTAAGGAGGATATTTACTTCCCCATCTACTAATTAAATATTTTTGGAGTGAAACTAAAGAATATTAAACTTGAAAGATATGGGGCCTCATTAAGAGCCATCTTAACATGATCATGGGTATTACTGGTATTGTCATTACCACATCTGGGCACCAAGCCATGGTAATGGATTATAGTCAAAAGTTGTAAGACACGAGGTCTCATCATGAGATGGCTTCTTCACTGTCATTAATAATTGTGAATGGAATTTTGAATATCTGGTTGCCAAGGTAGGACAATGACTTTCAAGGAAAAATAAACAACAAAAGAGTGTGAACCAACTTTCTCTAAAACATTTACTAGTTGATGGGATACTGGTATTTCCTTGGTTAAAAGGTAACCCTATCGATGTTACGGACGTCTACTGGCAGCAGTGGCACTACCTATGACATCAGAGTCTATCTCAATGCTAAAATTATATGTAATATTTACCTCATCAATAAAGTTCACATTAAAAATTGGCTATTAGAGATGAATTACTTCCTTCATATAAATAGGTTGTTAGGTTTGCAAATAATAACTTTTCTTTTCAGTTTTCAGAGATACTTTTATAAAGAATTTGAACTTTAACATTTTGATCTTTTCATATTTATTCCTTTTATTTTTAATTTCATTAATCTATTAAAAACTAATTGTTCCACCTAGTGTATCACCAACTATTGTCTCAAAAAACAACCCCACCACCCCCCACCCCAACAACTTTTTCTTTTAAGAAATAATAAATATTGGGGACCCTTTTTCCAAATCACTTTAAGTTTACCTAACAATAATCACTTTAAGTTTACCTAACAATAAGACTTGAAGCAAATTAAATTTTAAAAAACCTTGAAATATTTTAAGAAAGAATGAAAGTAAATTCGTCATCGAGATAAATATTCGCGGAATAGATTTATAAGAACCTTTTAATAAAAATTTAGGAGATATTTCAATTCCAAGATCTGATTTCTTGATGATTTATTTATATTTGTGACTTTTATATATCCAGTATTCCCTTATCAGGTCTTTATACATCATAACTATTATTTAAAATAACTTACTAGAAGGATATTTTTCGAGAAAACTCTAATATGAGGATTTTTGTATATCAGAACTTCATTTCTCGAGACCTCGCGTCTCGAAGTTTCATCTCTCGGACCTTTGCATATTGGGATAGTTCTAGATCATAAGTATATTTAAAATTCCCCTCTAATAACTCCGTTTCGATATCTGACATGATAATTTCCCGTGGTCCATGATCATTTCATTAAAATGATTTGACTTATTAATAATGGCTCTCGAATGGATAAAAGTCTGACATTAAATAAGATTTGGTTTTCTCAATTGATTTTTAATAAAATATTTTTAGGTCATTATGAGTTGTTGTAAATACTTTTTCTACTAAATCTCTACATTTGTCTTCTATAGGTGAACTATGATTACGGTTATTTATAGGAGATAAAGAAAGGGAGTAAAGCTAAGAAAAAATATCCACAACGACAATCTGCATGCCCATTTGTTGAAGATATTGATGATCAAAATCTAAGAGAAGGCTTGTTTTCAGATACCATATGTACCAGAGTTGTTGGGCTTCCCTCTTGGGAAGAAATTTATCAATAATTTGAATATGAGGAGCCTAAGGTCACCACTTGAACAGTCACAAAGGAATATAAAACTCTTGTCTTAGAAGCCACTGCAGGGGATGTCACAAAGTCTTTTCTTCATAGGATTGGAGCAAGACCATGGTTATTGCCTTACATGCACATGGTTCATTGGGTAGTCGAGAATTTGGATATTTTTTGGAGACACATTTAGACCAAAAGGGGAATAGTGATTAGGTCTCCTACCAATAAGGATTTACAAATCATGTATCATCTACCAAATCCTCAGTATATATATAATAAGGAGTATGTTGAATCTTTTATAAAGGAACATGAGCACTCATTAGAATAAATAAGACAATGGAAAAAGTACGAAAACAAGCATAAAGTGAAGGAATCCAGTAAGTATTTACTTGATTCCCTCACCTCCCCTTTTTCCCAAGTAGAAGCCATGATGTGTCGATCACATGCACCACTTAATATGTCCAAATTCCTGGGTACCTACGTGCTTCTAATTTATGGAGCTTCCAAAGGTTTAATATCTGATTGGGCCACCCTTATTTCTAAAAACTTAGCCACACATATCTTAGTTTTCTGGGATGCTAGAAGTATTTCTAAAGATATCTTGCCCCTTTCTACATGTTTTCCTATGTTATGGAATCAATGTGTTTTCTATGGATTTTCCTATTATGAATTGGAAATGGAGTATCCAAGATCCAAAGCCTCAAATTTAACATGAAATCTTATTGAAATCAAAATACATTAATCATTTATACCATATTTGTAAAACTGTAATTTTTTCGATATATGAAGCCATTTTTTAGTCTCGGCCATCTAGGATGTCTTAAGAAGTTATGGATGATTTTTGAAAGGTCAGAAATGGGTTTGGAGAGGAATTATTCATGTACATCTGAGTTTGGGGTAGCGTTTCCCATCCTCATGTTCTTCCTTTGTTTATCTTGTATAAGTTAGTTAGCAAGGAGGTGTCTTACGAGAGAGTGGGTTATGGTATTACTAAGTGGTTAAAGAGTCAAATAAAAGGGCATGGCCTATTTTTCCTGTAATATGTGGTATATTTTCATTGGCCAATTAATGTCATGCTAAGAAATAAATCTTGGTTATTCAATCTCTCAAGTGGCCCACTCTTCCTAATAGACAATATGATCCAAATTCAGCTGTGAAATTTTTACTCCATCTCAAGGGATTAGACAACTCATCCATGAAGAAGATAATTTAGATGATATGTTTGCATAGTCTTCCTCCTATGCAACTGTACTACAATGAGTGGATGAGAAATTGAATGTAGCAGAGAAAACTAAGTTTCTCCAATATAGAACTGTTATCACCCCAAGAAACTCTCCTAGGTTGTAATTTGGAGATGCTCGGGAACATTACAAACTCAACTTAATGTTGGAAATGGATGAATGGAAGGAATGATGCTTGTTCAAGCCAAATAACCACTTCTACTTTTCTTGACTCCAGACATGCGCGAACACCCCAAGACTATAAGGCTTTAGACCACCAATTACTCACAGTTTAAGGATTGGGTGAATATGGAGAATACTGACCACACTAGCAGATGCACGTGACCCTGTGATAGCCAACTGCAACCAGTAAAGATGTCTGCAAATCTAATTCCCTAGTGCACAAACAGGATGACATCCCTCTGCCACTAAGTGAAAAGAAACCTGATTAACACATTCACTGATACATGCAAGATTCAAACACAGAGGTAGGATGACAGCTCCTCTAATGCTATACATCAAGAGTTCAGGAAAATTGCATATCAGGGATAGCCTGGAACAGAATAGAAATGGAAAGTGAGCAATTAATATCAAAAGAAGCTTGTATTAGCTGAAAATGAAGATGAGACACTGCAAGTATCAAAGCAGTTAGAGTCTCCAGAAGTTGAACCTTACATCAAAACAATAACCATCAACCCTGATTACATCTGGTTTTTAGGTATTTATAGAGTTTCATTACAAAGGCACTAGGCCATTCTAGGTATGAGGGGTCATAATCGACCACCAACTGCTTTAACTGCTTGATGGAGTTTCTGGTGCATTAACTTGCTGTAGTGGATAAATTTTGATCTTCTTGGGTGCTCTGCTATCCTTTCAGGCAGCTGTAGTGTCCTTATTCACTAAGTCCCATGACTATTAAATGCAGCCACTTACTCATGCTCGGTCCTTTTTCTTCTCTGCCTTACTGTCTGTTGAAAGCGGTGGTTGAGGAACAAATGCAAACAGTACCAAAAACTTGCTATCTTAGTCCTTCGAGTGCACGGAGCAATTAAGAGACGTGCGCTTCGTAGCAGGTGGACGGACTGGATGGAGGAATGAGATCAACCGTTGGATCACGTGGACATATGGCGGGGATCGGTCAGCGGAGGGTATCGGGAGATATGAAGGCGGAGAAACGCGGGCTGTTGGATCTCGGGTGACAGATCCAACGGTCATCGGGAGGAGAAAATGTGTGGGCATTAACAGGCAGGGATGGAGGACGGGCGGTAAATGGTATTGCCGGCACCACCATTGACAATCGAGTGGTAAACATATAAGGGAGAGCGATCTCAATCATCGCGCGATGCGTGGCAGATGGGGGGGATGAAAACCGCTTTTTATCGCGCGTTAACACACCTTTACGTTATGGCAATGGGGGAAGCAGATGTCGTCGGGTCGCGGGGGATGCAATCGAACAGTGGGTATTAATTGCGCAGGCCAGTTCGATTGATGTGACAAGAGGGCCTTTGGATCACGATGTCGGAGATCAACAACTATGATCAAAAGATGACGATGAGCTACAGAGGCGTGGGGTTGTGTGGATACAATCTGATGGGGTTTTAAACTTAGTGCTCAGGCTTAAGAGTGAGGGCACTTTATTATGGTTTTTAATCGAGAAGCATGAGAAATGGAGATAAGAGGAGGGCAAGGGAGATAGAGGAGGAGGGAAGGGAAACCACCATAAGCCTTTCTCCGAGCACGACTGAGGACCAAACTTGCCTCCAGCCCTTTAGGATCCACGTTATATAGCAGAGCTAACACTGGTTCCTTGTGGGGATGAGATCCTCCCTGTGAGGTCTCAAGAACTTGTAGATCAATGCCTTTCCTGTGAAAACAAATTAGCAAAATTTCCTTGTGTTCCATTGGGCATGGAGTCTAACTGAGCTTATACTAAAAATTGATAAAATAACATATTTACAATCTCAAGGCCAGAAGACCTTAAGCAACATAAATTTTCAGAAAACACCCATTTACTGGGCCATCAAAAACTGTCTCCCCTCCCATACTTTGCAGTATGAAAGTATTGTTCCCTTGAACATGAGAAATAATAAAAGGCCCTATCCAGAAAGCATCAAACTTCCCATGGTTGCCTTTCTTCTCTTTCAGTGCATCCCACTTCAGGACCAAATCTCCAACCTGAAAATTATCTGTTTTTGTCCTTCTGTCAAAGACTTCCTTGATTCTCTGCTGATGTGCTACTGACCTTTCAACCAGTTGTTCTCTGATTTGATGTACCTCTGCTAAATCAGTGATCCTTTTTGCCATGTTTTCTTCCTCATTCTGCTCTTCTTGTAGAAACTTTGCCACAGGGATAGTCAACTGTATTGGGAACACAGCCTCAGTGCCATATACCAGCTTGAATGGAGAATTCCCTGTGGATTTCTTGGTGGTTACTCTGTCAGCCCACAGTGCATACTTGAGTTTAGAATCCCAATTCTTCTTATTGTCTTCCAATAGTTTTTTAATTATCCTTATCAGGCCTTTGTTGGAAGATTCTGCTAGACCATTTCCTTGAGGGTAATATGAGGTGGAATGAACCAGCTTAATGCCCATTGAGTCGCACATGTCGACCAATTCTTTTGCCCTGAAGGCTGCTACGTTGTCTGTGATTATTTTATGTGGACACCCAAATCTGGTGAAGATATTCTCTGTCAAGAACTTCATGACCACATGATGATCAGCCTTTCTAGTAGGGATTGCTTCAATCCATTTAGTGAAGTAATCAGTGGCTACTAAGATCCATCTGTGTTGGCCACTGGAATGTGGATTGATTTCTCCAATGAAATCCAAGCCCCATTGCTGAAAAGGGCCATTTACATGTATTGGTTTCAATGGCAGGGACTTCAATTGTTGTTTCCCTTCAAATCTTTAGCACCTGTCACAAGATTTAACAAATTAAAAGACATCAGAAAAAAAGGTGGGCCAATATTACCCAACTCTAAGAATTTTGTGGGCTGTAGTTTTCCAATGATGATGTCCTCCACACATGCTAGAATGAAATTGCTGCATGACTTCAATGGATTGTTCTTTTTCCAGACACCTCAAAAGAATTCCAGAGGGGTCCATCCAGTAGAGCAGATTTTCATGAATGCAATATTTTGCTGCCCTGAGCTTAACAGTTCTGGCTTGGCTTGAACTAAGGCCTAGAGAAATTTCTAGCTTCCGCAAGAATTGGGCTATTATAGAGTACCAATCACAAGAAGCTAGATTTTCTGCCAATGACTGATTTTTCCCCGGTTCAACCGTTTCTTCTGTTTGACCACTTTCTGCATCTGTGCTTATTAGATTTATGTCCAACTTTCTGCAATTTTCTTCAGCCAATAATTTAGCAAGTCCCTGACCTCTGACAAGTTTGGTGGGCTTTAGTTCTATATTAAATTCAATAAGCCTTACAATCCATTTAGCCGTTCTTCCATCAACATCAGGCTGCGTTAGGACATATTTTATTGAAGCAGAGGGCACATATGCAATTATCTTGGAATGTAGAATGTAAATTCTGAAAGCTTTCAGAGACTTGATAATAGCATATGCCCGTTTTTCAATGATATCATACTTCAACTCAACATCCCTTAATGTTTTGCTAAAAAACGCCACTGGATGCTTTGAGCCTTCTTCATCTGCCTGCAATAAAACTACTGCCAGGGTGTCTTCAAAGGCAAATGAAAATATACGGAACTCCTTGCTGTAATCTGGACTTCTTAAAGTGGGAGCTTCCATAATAGCTTTCTTAATGGACTCAAAGGATCTTCTTGCTGCATCAGTCCATTTGATCTCCGACCCCTTTCTCAACATGGAGGTAATATGCTTTACAAGTTCTGCAAAATTTGGGATAAACCTCGTCACGAAATTTATTTTGCCCAAAAAGGACTGGATATCCTTTTTTGATCTTGGGATAGACAAGATCTGTATTTCTTTTACTCTTTCTGGGTCAATCCTGACACCTGCAGTAGACACAACATGTCCTAACAGCTTGCCCTCTTCTAAATCAAACTGTGACTTTTTAGGATTGACTAAAATCCCAAACCTTCTTCACTTCAGTAACACTTTCTTCAAATGCTATGAATGGTCATGATGGCTGCTGGAGTACACTGTTATATCATCTATATAGATAAGGACAAATTTATCCTTCTCTCCCACAAATGCTATATCCATAACTCTCTGAAAGGTGGCTCCAGCATTCATCAACCCAAAAGGCATCTTGGAATACATAAAAGTGCCCCAAGGAGTGGTGAATGCAGTCTTTCCTTGGTCATCTGGGTGTACAGCAACCTGATTATACCCTGAAAATCCATCCAGGAATGACATCACTTTGGCCCCTGAGACCTTTTGCAGTAAATGCTCCATCTTGGGAAGAGGATAATTGTCTTTCTTGGAGCATTTGTTCAAGTTTCTGAAATCAACACAGAGTCTGATTTCTCCACTTTTCGTCCTCACCACTACTAAGTTGGCCACCCATTTTGAATATCTGAGAGGGACTATGATTTTGGCAGCCAGTAACTTCTTTATTTCTTTTTCAATCAGAGGGAGGAGCAAAGGATTTATTGGTCTCAGCTTCTGTTTAAAAGGGATGATGTCTTTCTCTAAAGGAATTTTATGTTGGATGATCTTTTTGTCATATGTTTTTAGGTCACTATATTCCCAGGCAAAGACATCACCAAATTGCTTCATTAAATTGCAGTATTCAGCACTATGGGTAGCAAACAGATGGGTGGATAGATTTATGTATCTAGGCTGATCTAGACTTCTTATATTATGCTTACAAACTGCAGATTGGTCTTCCTTTTGGGCCACCTTATAAGGCACATCATTTTGGTCAAACAGCTTTTCTAATGGAACCAGACCCTTAGGTATATGATTGTTGGGCAATTGGACAATGCTATCTTTACCGATTCTATTTCTAAGCTAGGACTGGGGATTTTCTTCCAAGGCTTCATCTTCTTGGTCAATTTGCATTTCAGAAAACTCATCAATGACTTGCAGAAACCTATTCACTTCATCATCATCTTCAAAGACTTTCCAATGCCAGACATTATTAGGCAAGGATGGTCTATATTTCATTTGAACCTCATAAACTAGTTTGGGAGGCATGGGAGGGATAAACATGCTAGCAGACACTGCAAGGGAATCAGAAAGATGATTTTTTACTCTAGGGATATATGAGATACAAAAATTATCGAAAGAAACTTTAAGTCTCCATACCTCATCTATGTATGCTTTCAACCTTGGGTGCTTTGCTTGAAATGTTTTATTCACTTGCTGAATGATAAGATCAGCATCTCCAAACACCTTTATGTTCCCAATTCCTCTGTCTTTGGCTGCATTGAGACCCAATATCATAGCCTCATACTCTGCTATATTGTTTTTGAATTGAAAAGCCAGCTTAAAAGACAGATGTGTGATTTCCTATTCTGGAGATATAAGCACCACCCCTGCTCCTGCAATCTCCTTGGAACTTGCTCCATCAAAGAACATTTCCCAAACCCAACTTCCCTGCTCTCCTTTGGCTTGATTTACTAGTTTCTTGATCTACATTGAGGCCTTCTGGGATTCTTCAATTTGGAGAATACAAGCTCCAAAGTTAGTGTCCACGGCATATATGGGATGATTAGAAGGATTCTTCTCATCATTGATGATGTAGGCTAGTTGTGCTTCTCTGTACAATCTCCTACTTTCTCTTCCAAAAAATGGGACAGTGGCATAAGATAGATCATTCTGTAGTGTCCCACCTAGTCTCTTAATCCATCCTCTGGACAACAGCATGCCAAACTTAGGAGGAACATCTCCTACCACAATATCCATCATCATACTCTTCATGGGCAACTGAGTTAGGGTAATGGCCAGGTATTTGATTAATCCTAGGCATTACCTTTCTGGAATCAAATGAGAATAAGTCATGATATGGTCTAGTGATATCAAGGCCTAACTCCTCCATGATAGCTTTAGGCATCAAATTGTGGCTGGCCCCTGTGTCTAGCAGGCAATTGTGGAGGATTTTGTCATGAATGGTCAAGAAGACATAAAATGATGGAGAATTATTATCAGCAGGTTCGATCATGGGGCTAAGCACAACCGTAGGCTTATCATCTTGCAAATTGACATAGTCAGTGTGGGTTTGTGAGGCTTTCAGCTCAAGAGCATCAAGGATAGGCTTTCTAAAAACTTCACTCTTCACAAGTTCTAACAAAGGCATCGATATTTTTAACTTCTAGACTTCTGACTCAAAACTAAAAGCAGAAGGAGACTTATCAGGACCTCTTACCTCTTGAGCTGGGGCTTTGAGGATGACTGGATCAGCTGCCAGCTTCTTCTGTCTGGTATTCTGTGACTTTGTTGGGACAGTAGCTCTTTGGGCAGGATTCTCCTTGACATTGTTTGCTTTTGACCTCAGGTTGTATCCTTGTTGTTCACCAGTCTACATAACAGCCTCTCTGTCCCACTCTTGACTAGTTTGGTCCTATAGTAATGATTCTTCATATGCTGCCAATGTCAAAAAGGCAGCAATACCTTTGTCTTCCATGCAATGAATTTCATCCTCTTCTTCAAACTGCTCCTCCTCCATGACTACATTTTGGAAAGGGGCTTTAACCCTTTGTTCTTCATTTGCTTCTTTACCCCTTTGAATGATTTGTAACTGTTCATTTGCTCTTCTGAATGGATTTGGATTTCTTGGAGCAAATGTGTTTGGAAGCCTTGTTTTTCCTAAGTTCTACTCAACTTTCAGCTTAGATATCTCAACAGCCAATGACTCTATCATCTTAGTCATTTTATCTAATTTGGGTTTTGAAGATGAAGAAGAGGAAGAAGAAGCCTCATCTTTCTGCCTCCTTCTATCAGCATGACTTTTAAGCTTTTCTGCAGCCATAATATTTGATTCCACCTCTAGGGCTACATCTTGCATATCAGCTAGAGTGGCACATCTTCTTTCTCTCAAAAGTAGGCAGAAATTAGAGTCAAAAGCATTAGCATAAGTAATTTTGGTAGAGGTGGGGGTTGGCTTTGCTTCAGCTGGTATCTTACTATACATACGGTTAAATCTTTTATTAAAATCAAGCAATGATTCCCCATTCTCCCTCTTCATGTTTCCAAACTCTGTATGGTAATAGAGCAGATCTTTCCTATCTCCCCATTGTTTCAGGAATGCATCATCCAATGCTTCAATGTTAGCAATAGACCTATGGGATAATTCTCTGAACCATTTCCTAGCCTCTCCATCAAGGCTCTAGACAAGCACTCTCATCCACACATCATCCTCACTGATATCTAGGATATTAGCATAGCTATAAAAAGATTCAAGGTGTTCTTGAGTTGTTATTCCCTCTGTACCAGGGAACTTGGGCATATATTTCTGATATTATCTTACAGGCATGGTATTCAAAGGAACGGGAAATACCAGGGGTCCATACCTAGCAGCTATGATTCTTTCCATCTTTGTGAGAGCTTGTTGACTTGCCATGACTGGGATAGGTGGAAGGATATTGGCAGATTGAATGGTAGGAAGTAGTGAAATAGCTAGCAGACACAAAGGAATATGATGGACTGTATGGGAGGCTTTCTTTGGACTGAGATCCAAAGGGGAACTGACTGAACAAGGAGCTTTATGAATCTCTAAAGGTATTTCTTCACTAACAATGCTAGGCTCTATATCTTCAAACTGTATATCCTCAGCTATAATATTCTCTTTCAGAGATGCATAAGATTTCTTAAACTTACCTGATCCTGATGCTCCTTTCTGTGAAGTTTTCTTCTGTTTAGCAATCTTCTCAGGGTCAGGCATTGGGTCAGCTGGTGATTTCTGAGGATTTCTCAGGGTATGCCTCACAAACTGAGCCAGAACTGAAATGTCGAGTTGCCACCAGGTAGGTTCTCCAGTAGAGTCGCTAGATAGATGATTACAACCAAAAATGTGTCCAGGCCTTGTCTATCATCAAAGCATGGAACTGTGTCGTTTCCCAAGGAAGCTAAGCTTCAATCTCCTCTCCATAGCAATGGCCCCAATTAATGTTATCACCCCAAGAAACTCTCCTAGGTTGTAATTCGGAGATGCTCGGGAACATTACAAACTCAACTTAATGTTGGAAATGGATGAATGGAAGGAATGATGCTTGTTCAAGGCAGATAACCACTTCTACTTTGCTTGACTCCAGACATGCATGAACACCCCCAGACTACAAGGCTTTAGACCACCAATTACTCACAGTTTAAGGATTGGGTGAATATGGAGAATAATGACCACACCAGCAGATGCACAGAACCCTGTGATGGCCGGCTACAACCAGGAAAGAGGTCTGCAAATCTAATTCCCTAGTGCACAAAGAGGATGACAGCTCTCTACCACTAAGTGAAAGAAACCTGATTAACACATTCACTGATACATGCAAGATTCAAACACAGAGGTAGGATGACAGCTCCTATAATGCTATACATCAAGATTTCAGGAAAACTGCATATCAGGCACAACCTGGAACATAATAGAAATGGAAAGTGAGCAATTAACAGCAAAAGAAGCTTGTATTAGCTTAAAATTAAAACGAGACGCTACAAGTATCAAAGAAGTTACAGTCTCCAGAAGTTGAACCTTACATCAAAAAAACAACCATCAACCCTGATTACGTCTAGTTTTTGGGTATTTATAGCGTTTCATTACAAAGGCACTAGGCCATTCTAGGTATGAGGAGTCATAATCAACCACCAACTGCTTTAACTGCTTGATGGATTTTTTGGTGCATTAACTTGCTGTAGTGGATAAATTTTGATCTTCTCAGGTGCTCTGCTGTCCTTTCAGGCGGCTATACTGTCCTTATTCACTGAGTCCCATGACTGTTAAATGCAGCCACTTACTCATGCTCGGTCCTTTTTCTTCTCTGCCTTACTGTCTGTTGAAAGCTATGGTTGAGGAACAAATGCAAAAAGTACCGAAGACTGGTTATCTTAGTCCTTCGAGTGCACGTAGCAGTTAAGAGACGTGGGCTTCATAGCAGGTGGACGAACTGGATGGAGGAACGAGATCAACTGTTGGATCACGTGGACATATGGCGGGGATCAGTCGGCAGAGGGTATCGGGAGATACGAAGGTGGAGAAACGCAAGCTGTTGGATATCGGGTGACATATCCAACGGTCATCAGGAGGAGAAAACGTGTGGGCGTTAATGGTGGGGACAGAGGATGGGCGGTAAATGGTATTGCCCACACCACCATTGATAGTCAAGTGGTAAATGTACAAGGTAGAGCGATCTCAATCGTCCCGCAACGCGTGGGCAGACGGGGGGATGAAAACCGCTTTTGATCTCGCATTAACGCGCCTTTACGTTATGGCACCTGGGGAAGAAGATTCCATCGGATCGCGGGGGATGCGATCGAACAGTGGGTATTAATTGCACGGGTCAGTTCGATTGATGTGATGGGAGGGCCTTTGGATCATGCTATCGGAGATCAACAGCTACGATCAAAAGATGACGATGAGTTACGGAGGTGTGGGGTTATGTGGATATGGTATGATGGGTTTTTAAACTTAGCGCTTAGGCTTAAGAGTGAGGGCACTTTATTATGGTTTTTAACCGAGAGGCATGAGAAATGGAGATAAGAGGAGGGAAAGGGAGATAGAGGAGGAGGGAAGGGCAACCACCATAAGACTTTCTCTGAGCATGACTGAGGACAAAACTTACCTCTAGCCCTTTAAGATCCACGTTATATAGCAGAGCTAACAAGAACTTCCAGAATATCTAATATTCTAGTAGATTCGCTACAACTATCCCTCGAAATGTCATTAGTGTCTATTATTAATTCAGATAGTTCTTCATAGTTAGTGATTCTTCATCAAGGTCCACCATAAGTTTTTATAGTTTCTTCTACACCTCAAGTAGAAGAATTGATCTTTAATCCCAAATTAAATGAGGCATGGAATGAGTTTAGTAGGACTCTTAATCTGAAGACTGAAGTTCAAACTATTGTATCTAAAATTGTAACTTCTTCACAACAAGTTGGTGTTTAGAATACTCTTAAGAATTATAAACAAGATACAAGGTCTGTAGAAATAACTAATAAGTCTTTTATTAATGATTAGAAAGATATTGAAATTATTCTTGCTTTCCCTAATTCATAAATTACTCTCAATGTTCAAGAAATTCCTCCTTTTGATATCTTCTATAGTCCCGAGCATAAAGCTATAGTCAAAAGGGGAAGAAAGAAAATAAATCTCGACCAATATCACTCATTGGTACCCAACAAGCTCTCTTTCTTTGAAGTTTTATGGAAAGGTTCCTCTACTACAAAAATTGAAGAATTAGGAAAGTTTACCCAATTTACAAGAGCTTATGCCTCGGCCACAATTGAAAAAATAGTAGAACTCCAAGAGCTTCTAAAAAAAAAAGAGAATATCATCTTGTTGCAATAAGAGTTAAATTCATAGAAACAAAATATTACCAAACAATGGGAGGATCAATTTGCAGAACTACGAGATAAATTTGATGCATTAAAATTACAGCATGTTAAGGAGATAAAGATGAAAGATAATCAGATTGAAGAAATGCAAAGAAATATAGAGAAATTTAGTGTCGGTCCTCAGCTGTCAAAGTTTAATAAAGAGCCAAAGAATTGAATTATCTTCTCAGGCATCAATAAAAGACCTTTTACAATAAGCTCAGATTGATCCAGGATCAATGGAAGGCACAAAATTATCTTGTTGATCAGTTGGTCGAGAAGATGAACTATTTTGATGAAGTAAATGAGAAATTAACTGATTTTCTAAGTTGGAAAGGAAGTGAAGAAGGTAGAAAATAAAATCTAGCTAAAATTGTTGAGTCACAAAAGATAATAATTGTTTAGGAATGAGAACTCAGAATGAAACAAGTTGAGGTGAAGGTTCGAGATCTTTCTAATTCTATCCTAAATCAGTTAATGATACTTTGATACAATCAATTATGATTTCTAAATTCTCAACAAAATCACTTCGAGATGCCAAGACGTAATTAAAAACGTGGCTACAAAATTTCATAGCAATGGCTGAGAGAATTCATAAGTTATTTAAAATTGACCTTGAGAATCATTGCCACTTTCTTGTCAAGCCTCATAGCCAATGGTTGGTACGTTGTCTCTTATCTAATATTACTACATAGATGTTACCATAATTAAAGATTGTTATTTTTACCTGCTAGATGATGATCAAGCATAAGAAACCTTCGGAGCTCACCAATCTATTGGACATATGGAGGTTGTGATAACTCACTATTGGGCAGTCCTCGTATTAAGTTCAAATATTGTTACAACAATTTCCAAATTAGTATTTTACTATTTGTTTATGTTAAGATATTAGTGGAAGAGTTTGATTTTATCATTTTTGTAATGAGACTATAAATGTACCTCTCCGACATGAAGATACGGGTTCTAAATTTTGAGAAGTAAGAACTTCAATTACACCACTGTATTTGAGTTTTTTCTTGATATAAAGTTGAACCATTTGCGTTTTCGGAATGAGAAATTTTATAGTTTGTTAGGTACTATTATAGATTTTTTATGTTTATTTTCTTTGAAAGGAATTGTTCATTGTGTTGATGATGCTAGAAATTCGTCAATGAAGGGGATCTCCCTGATATGAAGTCCCAACTAGACCTCACATTGTTTGGTGTAGGAGTCCCATCCAATATAAAGGCTCAGTTGCCATATACTCAAACATCTTCCTTCGCTGTAGATGTCAGCACATGAGAGTGTAATGCTGGTATCTTCAAACAACAAGGTAAGTGTCCCTGGTGAGTGTGTAATGTAACTCTGTCAAGGTTCTCTTACTACAAAAAAAGGGGAGAAAAGTGAGCTTCTAAGTGAGAGATAATAGTACCACCCAGGAAGAGACACATGCAAACCTGGAAGTCTTGTCTAGCATCCAACATAATAGTCCACAATAGATGCGGAAGTTGTTAAAACCAAAGTAAAAGGGATGACTCGTCCACCATCCAATGTAGTAGTCCACAATGGATGTGATGGTCGTTATAACCAGTAAGCGAGGAAGGTTTGTCTAGTATATTACAGAGTAGTCCACAAGAATGAGATAGCAGTGATAACCAATACAACACATTCCCAACAAGATAAGTACTAAAACAACTGAAATAGTTCAACTATCTTAGTACATGTGAAGAAAACTTGAATTACAGATGCTTAAACAATAGTCTTACAAACATCCACAAGACGTGCATGAAAACATTCTAGCTTGAACAAGCTTTTGTATTAAGAAAAATTTCCAAGACACATATGTACTATTAGAGCCTAGATTTGCCTCAGGCTGAAAAGACAAGGTTCTAGGTCCACATCAAACCACGCTCAGCCTCATAGCTAGCCCTACGAAGACAGGAGAGGGCTCTCTCCGGGTCAATCTCAACGAAAGATAATCAATTGGGCTTGAGATGATTGAGTAACAAACTAATTTTAGGCTAGGTATGAAGTACAAAGGATTTGATTTGAGTTTTTGGGGGTTTTTGTTGGAAAAAGGGAAAGGCAAATTTGGGTCCGGGGATGAGGCACAGTTTCTGCAGAGTTCTGATTGGGGCAAGGAAGGCAATCATTTTGATGCTTTAAATTGAGTGAAATGGATAGATCAGACTAGTGAGGAGCTAAGGAGAGCAAGAAAGTCTCAAGAATTCTCCTTAAACAAATGAAAACATGGAAATTTAAACAAATTCAAAGGCAGAGCATAGCAGTTAATGGATTCTACCTTAATCACTCATTCTTTCAAATTCAGAAGAAGAGACAGGAAAATGACACACATAACACTAATGAACTTACAATTACTTAGAGAAGAACACCATCAAAACATAAAGCCACATGGATCCCAAACAGTGTTGCAAAACCCTTGTCTTTCCTTAGCCAAAAATGCAGAGATAGAATGTACAATGATATGCCAAAGCAATCCCAAGTGTCCAACCCTAAAAATGACTTAGGAATTACATGATATAGACTAGCCCAACCCATTGCCTTGCCTCTAGGGGTCGAGCTCATCATTCTAGGAGCTGTTTCAACCAATTCTAAACAAAGCACTAAAATCTAGGCAATCAAAACAACTTGCCTCTATAAGGTAGGAAACTGATTCATTTATTAAATTTTCACTTTTTCGTGAATGAATCCTCTAGAACAAGTAAGTAAGTGCCAAAATTACATCATGGTTATCCAATTACATCAAGATAGATCAAAAATCACATCAAAAAGCAAAACTAGTCAAATTGGCCGAATTTCTGAGCTGGAAGGTGAAAAATTGAGCAAAAATCCTCTATGCGCTGCACCAAATCCTCTATGCGTCGCGCCACTTTGAGGCTGAGTTTGAGGCACTTCCTGAAGTCCAAATTGATCCCAAGATAGCTCATTGGAAAACCCTGCTCGTCTACTTTCCAACCCAGGTGGAAGTTTTCAATTTTGATGTCATTTTCCCCTCCAAAACTTCAATCTCCCAAGACTACTTCCTGTGTGTCAAAATAGGGGCAGTGAGGTCATTTTTAGGGTGTTTTTGACCTCCTGAGAACTCAAAACTTGCCCAAAATTCTTGGCCATGCACCAGAAGTCATGATTTTTCATGCCAAATCCAAAAATGTAAACTTTTTGCAATTTGGAGCTCTCTAGCAAAAGCGCGCGCCACGTGGCGCGGCGCACAGGGAGAAAAACCCTGTTTTTTGTACCAAAATTTGTCAAAATGCCAAAAATGCCCCAAATTTCTTGAAATTTGGGCTGGAGCTTCTTCATTAAGTGCCATGCTAAGCTAAAGAGGCTTTGGCCAATATCTGAAGACGATCGAGCTCCCTTTGCCTCTTTTGCTTCCTTATTGCCTTCCTCAATTTTGCCTTTAAATTCCTGATTCGTGCCTTGCAGACCTTGTTCTGTGCCATGTAGTGGAAAGCCATTTGTATCACCAATGCATGGTCCTTATCAGTCTTTTCCAGCAGTCTCACCAAGTGGATGTTGACTCTCTCGAGATTAAACTCCTGATCCTCATTAATCTCTTCCTCCAATGACATGAGCTCAATTCTTCTCCTTTGTGCAGCTTGGCGATTCTCACGGATGTTTTGTAACTCCACGATTGCTTGCTGATCTTCAAGCTGTTTGTTCCTCTACTCCAAATACTTCATAGTCCACTTAGCTCTCTCCAAGTCAAGGGATAAGGCTTGGATCTCTGTTTGCTGCTCCTGGATGATCTCTCTAAGCTGCGCACTTTGCGGAACCATATCTGTATCATCATCATGAAGGAGAATGAATTCGGTCTCTCAGTTCACCTGATGGCCCCTCATCCTGCATTGGCCTCTTGCCTTTGACCTATACCTATGGTGCTGATGTCAGAAACGAGGCCCCTTCCACTCAGGGTGGAGATAACACTCGCTTTGCTGCTGCAAACAAATGTCTAGTGCCTCTCTGATATGTGATGAAAACCAGCACACTAGCGATCTCATGGCACTCATACTAATGAGAAGGTCCACCTTCATGCTTAACCTCTGATAATCCCTGTGACGCTCTGAAGAAGTCGCGAGAGATGAAATCATCCCAAGTGATACGCTATAATCCAAGCTAATGAACCACCAAAATTTTAATAAGAGCAAAATGATAAACGTTGTTAAGTTGCTGCTGAGGGGTTTTATGCTGCACAAGGGTGGTCATCCTCTCTATGTTCTGGAAAATGAAATATGGAATGTTCATCATCTGTACCCTGGTGAAATGCATGAGCAACCTGATGTGATAAGCATATAGATGAGAGAACCGTCCCTCACAGCTGAAATATTTCATGATCAATTTTGTTAGTGGAGCATATTCATCTTTCAGATATCGGAATGGAAACACTCTCTTGAGTTGCCTCAAGAAACAGGTTTTAATCTATGGCTCATAATGCTGTCGGTCAATCTTCTACTTCTTGTTCCATGGTTCTCCAATGTTCGGTATGCCAGTTGCTAATGAGACGGATTCTGGTGTAAGTGTCAAGGTGAAACTGGCTAAGATAGCTTGATCTCCATGGAACTGCAGCAAGAATATACAAGCCAGCTCATGATGAAATTGAACACTAGCTACCTTTTGACAAAACTCAAAGCATGACTGATGCTGGAAACACAACATAGTAAGAGGGCAGGCCTGCAATTCTGTAAGGGTGGTCGGTTCTTCTCTAACATGTCTGCCACTTTTATGAGGCCTTTGGGGTGCTTGTTCTTCCAAGGGTGAGTCACTTTGGGTTTCCACTTCATAGTCCGATGAATGCTCAGATGCCATTACTGTTGTTTCGCAAACTGCCTTAGAGAAAAAGATGTTGGTGTAGGAAAACTGTGTTGAGCTGCTCTTTCAGTGATGTGTTGAAATTCTACCACCAAGGGGAAACAAATGAAGGGACTGTTAGGAATAGGGAAAGTAGTAAGGGATTAGGGACTATTGGGACTATAGGGATTAGGGAAATGTAGGAGGGTTTTGACGGATTTGATGTATAGTGTTAGGAATTGTTGTGTAGGGTTTAAGGTGTGAGATTGGAGAATTTGGGACAAAGCATTTAAGAGAAGGAATTAATGAGCTTAGGGGGGGTAGGAAATTAGGGAATGATAAATACAAGGGAGGAATGGGAAGGAGGAGTGACAACTTTGGTAGCAAAACACTGATTTTGAAATCTACAGCAATTTCTTTTGAGGCACGTTGAAGTAGGGTTTGGATTTTTGTTTCAATTATTATCCTCCATAAACCACCATCACTCAGCACAAAAATGGATGAAACATTAAGATGTCAACCCTAGCTGGCAAATCCATGCAAATAAATGGCAATTTAGAGAAATTTCAAATGTTTTCGGGCTTTCAGGTGTATGCGCCGCACCGCATACCTAACGCGCCGCGCCGTCCCAGTGCGTCGCGCCCGTTCAGAATTACACTGGACAATTTCTCCCAGTGTGTCGGCCTCCCCAGCGTGCCGCACCACCTGCTCTGTGCACCGCGCCGACCAAGTTTCCTCCAACTTCACCCAAATCGCGCACTCACTCAACCAATTTGCTTTGAGTGGCTTCTTTTTGGTCTTCGCATGCAAATGACATTGATCTTCATGAAAATATCCTTATAAAGACATGGATTTGATTTTTGACACTCCAAGACCCATCTTTGTAATGTTTTGGCATTGGCACTTTTTCCATTTTAATACAACTCTGTTTTTAAATTTCCTTTTTGATTTTTTGACTGAAATGATATAATTCTTGGCAATTTTTTGCAGGGATAACTGACATGGAATTTGGCAAAGGAGACCAGGGCTGCGCCTAAAGATTTCAAAAACTGAAAAGTTTTGAAATTTTTACAAAGGAAAAAATGTTGACTTTTCTTCAAAACAGAGTTTTGAAGAATAGTCATAATCCATCCATATGATGATGAAATTCACGAAATAAAAAACATGTGTAGAACCTCCCTCTGGCCTGCTGGCATTTGGACACTTTAACGACTCAATTTGTGAAACCCTAGACCTATGATTGACATGACTCTTTGCCCATTAAAATATCAAACATTAACTGTCATGGACTTTAATAAACATTGATGAAAAGACCTAAGCCAGCAGGCACAAGACATGAGGGGAATGAAGGACAAAGCCCTTCCGTCAAATTTATGGCATGCTCCTAGCCGAATGCAACTGAATGAATCGAGAGAGACACCTAAAAATGAAATGCAAAAAGAGTTTTGATCTCTGACGAAGGGATGACCAGACTGACTCTAACATTGGATCCAATGGGGATGGTAGCTCCTTGGAGGTGCCAAGAACACCAGATCTCTGGAAGAGCTAGACAGTGCCTTTCGTCCATTGGGCTATGGAGTCATTATTTCGACAAACAACACAAGACTTTGACACATTTATTGACTGAAACTTGACTCAAAACGACTCGATGATGAAACTGAAATGACTGAAAAACTGACTCGACAAACTGAACTCAAAACTGAAATCTCTCTTCAGAATTATAGCCTTCACTTCGGTCCCCAGACTGAAGAAAAGATTACAGCACACACTTGCAATGAACACTGAAATAAAATGGTATTTACAATGACAATGATAACAGCAGAAATAAATCACAAAAGGTACCATTTGAGCAGCCGGCCATTGACCGGCCCTCCAGGACAATCTTCCACGTTCATTTCCTTCAGAAGAAAGGCATTTTGACCTCGATATGCTGCAATCTTAAAAGGACCTTTCCAGAGATTTTCAAACTTACCGTGCTTGCCCTTTTCCTCATTCCTTGCATCCCACTTTAACACCACATCATCCAACTGAAATGTGTCCGCCTTTGCTTTTCTGTCATAAATCCTTTTAATTCTCTCCTACAACTTGAACGTGTTTTGAAAAGCATCTTCCCGTGTCTGCTGCAAATGGATCAATTGATTTAGTCTTCTCTGCATTGGATCATCTTCACTACCAGCCTCCTGAAGAAGTTTGACTACCAGAGCTGCAAAATAGGTAGGGAACACTGTATCAACGCCATAAACTATCTCAAAGGGGGACATACCAATGGATTTTTTCTGACTCATTCGATCTGCCCAAAGTGCATGGACCAACGTCTTATGCCAACTCTTCTTGTTGATTTCCAGCATCTTCTTAATGATATTAACCAAATATTTGTTGGAAGACTCTACCAATCCATTGCCTTGTGAATGATAAGTGGTTGAGTGCCCCAAAGTAATGTGATATTTATTACAAAACTCAACCATCCTTTTTTACTTGAAAGCTGCTGTGTTATCAGTGATTAGCTTATTCAGGCAACCAAAACAAGACAAAATATTATTCTCAAGGAATGAAATTATTACCGCATCCATAGCTTGCCTAGTGGGAATTGCTTCGATCCACTTCGTGAAATAATCTGTCGCCGTGAGGATCCATCTATGCTGACCTGAAGAAGTAGGATGAATTTCACCAATGAAATCCAACCCCCACTGCTGAAAAGGGGCACTCACCTCAATGGGCTTAAGCGGAAAAGGCTATAATTTCTGCTTTCCTTCAAAAATCTGACAGTTATGACAGCTCTTGACAGTCTTGAACACATCAGCAAACAATGTCAGCCAATAGTATCCAGCTCTCAGAATTTTATTTGTCATTGTTTTCCAAAAAAGGTGACCGCCATAATCTCCTTTATGGAAATCATCCATGACCTATTTCGCTTCTTCTTCCACCAAACAATTTAACAAAATGCCACCGGGATCTTTCCAATAAAGTGCAGAATTCAAAATACAAAACTTAACAGCCTTTAACTTAAGAGTTCTAGCTTTGTTTCTAGCCATACCAGGTGGCGCGGAAAAATTCTGAAGCACATATATGATATCTAAATACCATGGAGAAAGAACAAATATTTCAGCTACCTGAATTGACGGACCTTGCTCATTTTCATCGGACATAGTAGCAATCAGATTTATGTCTAAGACGTGCAGATTTGGTTAATCCATTAACTTTGCCAATCCCTTATCCTTTAACAAGCTTTGTGGGCTTTATCTCCACATCATACTCCAGCAAAGTTGCAATCCACTTGCCATGTCTTCCTTCAGGATCTGCTTGGACCAAAATATCTTTGACATCAGCGTTAGGAACATAAGCTAAAATATGGGGATGTAGAATATACACGCGGAAATCTTTCAGTGCTTTTACAAGTGCAAGGGCTTGCTTCTCAATAATGTTGTATTTCAAAGCCACATCTCTTATAGTCCGGCTGAAGAAAGCAATGGGTTTTTCATGCTCATCTTTTTTTTGCATTAATACAGCTACCATAGTATGCTCCGAAGCAAATGAAAACAATATAAAATCCTAAGTATAATCTGGGCTGATTAGAACCGAGGCTAAAGAAAGAGCCAATTTTACTAAATTGAAAGATTTTACCGCCTCTTCCGTCCACGTCACTTGGCTGTCTTTCTTAAGCATGTTTTTAATCTCTCTTAGATGTTCAACAAGATCAGGAAGAAAGCGACACAGAAAATTCATCTTACCATTAAACGATTTATTCTCCTTATTCCAGGGCAGGTCAATTTGTTGAATCGCTTCCACACGTGCTGTATCAATATGAATGCCATCCTTTGAGATAATGTGCCCAAGTAGTTTGCCTTCATCCATGGCAAACAAGCTCTTCTTTGGATTCAGCGACACACCATATTTTCTGCACTTTTGAAAGACAATTTTTAAATGATACAAGTGTTCTTCATCTGATTTGGAAAACATGGTTAAATCATCAAGGTACACAACCAAAAACACATCCTTTTCATTAGCGAAAGCCAAGTCCATTTCCCTCTGAAAAGTGGCACCCGCATTCTTCAAACTGAAAGGCATTTTAGCGTAATGAAAAGTTCCCCACGGAGTGGTGAATGCTGTTTTGTCTCGGTCATCTTCATGGACTAAAATTTGGTTATGTCCGGAATAACCATCGAGTAGTGACATGTGAGATGCTCCAACTACTCGCTGAAGTATGTGATCCATCTTTGGCAGCGGATAATTATCCTTCAATGAAACTTTGTTGAGATTCCGAAAATCAATGCACAAACGAATCTCACCTGTCTTCTTTCGCACGGGCACCAAATTAGATATCCAATCAGAAAATCGGATGGGAACAATGATTCCTGATTTGTACAACCTGTTTACCTCCTTCTCAATTCATGGCAGCAATTTTGGATTAAACCTTCTTAACTTCTGTCTAAAAGGTTTTTGATTAGGCTTAATAGGAATTGTGTGCTGAATTATATTGGTATCATATGTTTTCAAATCAGAATAGTCCCAAGCAAACACATCGGCAAAAGATGACAACAAACTGATATATTTGGATTTTACCTTTGGTGGCAATGTTTTGGACAGCTTTACCATCTTCGGATGTTCGGCTGTTCCAATATTCACCTCTTCGACTCCCTTCTCTGTTGGCTGCAATGTTGGTTTGCGGGCTACGTCATCATGATCAAAGAGTTATTCTAAAGGTATCAAGCCTTTAGGAATCACATTATCCTTGAGCTGCAACACTTCCATTTGATTGATCTGCACATCATCTTTTTCATCATCATATTCTACATCAATTGAGGTATCTTTGAACTTACCTTTACTTTGCAGAAAATCATTAATCTCCTCATCAACTTGAAAAACTTGCCAATATCTCTGATTGTCCAGGACAGTCGGATGATGTTTCACATGGATTTCAAATTTATTACTTGAATTCATAGGAATCTTCAAATTACTTGCTGCCTTAGCAAGTGCATCAACAATACTATTTTGAATACGAGGCACACACGTCAAAGTGTAATCTGAAAACAGCTTCAAGATGTCTAGAACAACATTCCGGTATGCCCGCATCCGAGGATGCTTTGCTTGAGATTCGCCTTTAACTTTCTTAATCACCAATTCGGAGTCGCCATATACAACAATCTTCTTAGCATTTAGCTTCCTTAGGATATTTAGGCCAGCAATCAAAGCCTCATACTCAGCTTCATTGTTTGAGCAATCAAAAGTGAGCTTGTAAGAACATACCTGCACATTACTAGGCACTTTGTTCGGAGCAAAAAAGGACTGCATACCCAAATTCCAATTCCAGCACCATCATTTCCCACTGCTCCATCAAAATCCATGGTCCACACACCATCTTCTTCTTCTTCTAAGTGCTGAAACTCTATTTGCTGTATTTTTTCTGCTTGTTGTCCATTATCCTTTTCTGATCACTGAATGGCATTGCCGTGTTCTTGACTTTCTTTCTTTAAAACTTCTTTGAAATTCTCTGCTATTTCTGGAATATCATCTGCTACAACTAACTGACTATCAATCTCATTGAAACTATCTGAATACAAAACAAAAGACTCTAAATCTGTATGTACATAATTAATCGGATGATTAATTGGTTTCTCCTTGCTTGTAATCATGCACTTCATTTTCTGCTCCCGATAAAGTTTTCTCATTTGACCAAACACAGGAATTTTTGCATAGGAGAAATCAAGCTACATAGTTCCCTTAATCTTTGTTCCCCAAGATCTGGAAAGAAGCATTCCCAATCTAGGAGGTATATCCGCCACCACCACATCCATCAAAACGGTTTTTGCTGGAATCTGATCCAAACTGACCACCAAGTCTTTAATAAGCCCAATACATCTCACCCTGCTGGAATCAAATGAATAAAGATCATGGTATTTCCTGGTGATGTCCAAACCCAACTTCTCCATAATAGCCTTTGGCATAAGATTGTGGGAGGCGCCGGAATCAAACACAGCATTATGCAACACAAACTCATGCACTCTCAAACTGATATAAAAAGGAGGCACATCACTATCTAGAGACTCACCATTCAATGCTGGTCCAAAAATCAGTTCAGGTTGATCATCTTCCAACTGACCTCTATAACTGCTGTTCCTCATCAGTTCAGTCAAGGGAATGGATACCTTTAATTTAGAAATTTCATTTTCTAAACTAAAAGTAGAAGTCCTCTCTACCTCTTTGGCTGGAACCTCTTTCTTCTCAACTTTATCTTTTGATACAATTGGCTAATTGACTCTTTCATTTGAGGATGGAGATTTGTTAGGCATAGGATTAGCAGCTTCTTTTCCTTTATTTGGTGCAACAGGTGGCTCATTCTTAGGAGCTGGACCTTCCTTTCTCTTCTGGATTGGGTTGATGGGGACATTTCTATTTCTTAATGAATACTGATGCTGCTGGGTGGACAAGGCATGCATATACCCTCTCTGATACTCATCCGACTCCTCTTCAAGAACTGTATCATTCGCCAAGATAAAATCTGCATCCTGCTGTACAGCTAAAATTTCTGCATACTCATCATCTTCAGTGATAAAAGTGGGCATATCATCAGGGGTAAAGAAGTGATTTTCTTCTCCTATTACATGGTCTTCATCATCAAATTCGGGACCAACAAAATTTTGTTGAAGAGGTGTCTTTACTTGTTGTTGTGATGCTGTTTCTTGTGCTCGCTGCTCACGTTGTTTGATCTTGAATTGAGGTTGTTGCTGTCCACAAAATTTAGGATTCCAAATCTTCAGTTCAGGCTTATCAAGTATTAACCTTTCAATCATATTTTCTACCTTGTGGAGCACCTGATCTGAGGTAGAAGCTTCTTCCTTTATTGAAACTCTCTTCTCGGTTTTCAATCTAGCTCTCTTATCATTCAAATTCGCCTCAACAATAACGGCGATTTTCTGCATTTCTTCTAAGGTAGCTGGATCTCTCTCTCTTATTTGATAAGCCATGTCTATATCAAAACCATCTGGGAACTTAAGCAAAGCTGAATTTCTAGTTGGCCTTAAATCATCAGGAATTGCATTATAAACCGCATTGAATCTAGTACAATAGTCTTGCACGGACTCACCAGCATTCCACTTGATCTTGGTATATTCAAAAGTGATCTGAAGAGGATCTTTCTTGACTTCCCAGCGATCCAAGAACTGCCTTTGAAGCTCTTCTAATGTGGGAATACTTCTAGCTGTCAAAGCTCTGAACCATTTTCTCACCTCACCTGCGAAGGTCTGCACGAATAATCTCATGGTCACGTTTTCTACATCAATCTCATGAAGCTCAAAGAAATATGTCATCTTATCCACATGTTGCTAAGCTGTGGTACTTTGAGGAGTGCCATCAAACAAAGAAATTTTACTCTGATAATCTGCTTGCATGTCACCCAAAACTTGAGGCAGCGCAAGAGGTGCAAACCGAGCAGCCATTGCTCTTGGTGGATTTGCAATCAGGCTTGGAGATGTTGGGGGAGAAGGTGCAGCTGATGTGTGACGTGTATGAGGAGGTGTATGGGGAGGTGAAGCAATTTTGGATGTAGAAGGAGTAGATGGAGGTGAATTTACAATAGACTTTTGATCAGCAATAGTAGGCTACAGGGGAAGGGTGGGAATGAAGGGTGGTTCGGTAGGGATTTTCGAAGTTGATGCCGTTACGGAAGATCCGAGGGATGCAGATGCAACTTCTAGGAAATCAACGATATTTGAAGCATGAATTTCACTTTGGAGGTGATTCAAGATAAAATTCTCAATTGATTTATTGTTTCTTTCAACTTCAAGAGCTGCAGCAAACTCAGGATTTGGAACTATAGAACCAAGAGCACTTTCGGATTTGGTTTCAAACAATAACAATTCAAACTTTTCATCAAAATCAAGCTCTTCAAGATACTTAAAAATTGCAGGGCATGAACGAGATTTAAACACGAGAGTCACAGAACCCTCTTGACAAACAACTCTTGAAATCAAATTGGGATTCTCGTAGAAAGGGGGAGGATTTGGATCGAGATTAGCTCTGGTATATCTCTTTGAAGCCAACGTTTTATTTTCAAGAAATCAAAGGAACATAAACAACTTGTTCAGCCTTTCAAATTCTAAACTTATCATCCAAAAGCTTAGAATTCTCAAAAGTACTGGGGCGATTTATAGGTCAAATGTCACGATTACAAGCTAGACCAGAGATTGACTGAAGCAGTGTTTATCTACTTGCGCTAATGCAAAGCAAAAGCATTACGAAAGCTTCCTGGCATAACTTCAGGCTCCTTCTGTAGCTTATAAAACTAATGACATCAAGAAGCAAACCATTTTCTTCCCCAGTACGGTCGCCACTATGTTAGAGCCTAGATTTGCCTCAGGCTGAAAAGACAAGGTTCTAGGTCCACATCAAACCATGCTTAGCCTCGTAGCTAGCCCTACAAGGACAAGAGAGGGCTCTCTCCGAGTCAATCTCAGTGAAAGATAATCAATGGGGCTTGAGATGACTGAGTAACAAACTAATTTTAGGCTAGGTATGAAGTACAAAGGATTTGCTTTGAGTTTTTGGGTGTTTTTGTTGGAAAAAGGGAAAGGCAAATTTGGGTCCGGGGATGAGGCATAGTTTTTGCAGAGTTCTGATTGGGGCAAGGAAGGCAATCATTTTGATGCTTTAAATTGAGTGAAATGGGTAGATCAGACTGGTGAGGAGCTAAGGAGAACAAGAGAGTCTCAAGAATTCTCCTTAAACAGATGAAAACATGGAAATTTAAACAAATTCAAAGGCAGAGCATAACAGTTAATGGATTCTACCTTAATCACTCATTTTTTCAAATTCAGAAGAAGAGGCAGGAAAATGATACACATAACACTAATGAACTTACAATTACTTAGAGAAGAACACCATCAAAACATAAAGCCACATGGATCCCAAATAGTGCTACAAAACCCTGGTCTTTCCTTAGCCAAAATGTAGAGATAGAATGTACAATGATATGCCAAAGAAATCCCAAGTGTCCAACCTTGAAAATGACTTAGGAATTACATGATATAGACTAGCCCAACCCATTACCTTGCCTCTAGGGGTCGATCTCATCATTCTAGGAGCTGTTTCAACCAATTCTAAACAAAGCACTAAAATCTAGGGAATCAAAACAACTTGCCTCTATAAGGTAGGAAACTGATTCATTCATTAAATTTTCACTTTTTAGTGAATGAATCCTCTAGAACAAGTAAGTAAGTGCCAAAATTACATCATTTTTATCCAATTACATCAAGATAGATCAAAAATCACATCAAAAAGCAAAACTAGTCAAACTGGCTGAATTTTTGAGCTGGAAGGTGAAAAATTGAGCAAAAATACCTTATCCGCCGCGCCAAATCCTCTATGCGTCGCGCCAATTTGAGGCTGAGTTTGAGGCACTTCTTGAAGTCCAAATTGAGCCCACGATAGCTCATTGGAAAGCCCTGCCTGTATAATTTCTAACCCAAGTGGAATTTTTCAATTTGGATGTCATTTGCCCCTCCAAAACTTCAATCTCCCAAGACTGCTTTCTGTGTGTCAAAATAAGGGCAGTGAGGTCAGTTTTAGGGTGTTTTTGACCTCCTAAGAACTCAAAACTTGCCCAAACTTCTTTTCCATGCACCAACAGTCATGATTTTTCATGCAAAATCAAAAAATGTAAACGTTTTGCAATTTGGAGCTCTCTAGCAAAAGCGCGCGCCATGTGGCGCGGGGCACAGGGAGAAAAACCCTATTTTTTGTACCAAAATTTTTCAAAATTCTGGAGCTTCTTCATTAAGTGCCATGCTGAGCTAAAGAGGCTTTGGCCAATATCTGAAGTTGATCGAGCTCCCTTTGCCTCTTTTGCTTCCTTATTGCCTTCCTGAATTTTGCCTTTAAATTCCTGATTCGTGCCTTGCAGACCTTGTTTCGTGCCATGTAGTGGAAAGCCATGTGTCTTAGCAATGCATGGTCCTTATCATCCTTGTCTAGCAATCTGTCCAAGTGGATGTTGACTCTCTCGAGATTAGACTCCCGATCCTCATTAATCTCTTGCTCCAATGAAGTGAGCTCAATTCTTCTCCTTTGTGCAGCTTGGCGATTCTCGTGGATGTTTTGTAACTCCGTGATTGCTTGCTGATCTTCAAGCTATTTGTTCCTCTGCTCCAAATACTTCATAGTCCACTTAGCTCTCTCCAAGTCAAGGGATAAGGCTTGGATATCTGTTTTCTTCTCCTGCATGATCTCTCTAAGATGCGCACTTTGCTGACCCGTATCTGTATCATCATCATGAAGGAGAATGAAGTCGGTCTCTCGTTCACCTAATGGCCCCTCATCCTGCATTGGCCTCTTGCCTTTGACCTATACCTATGGTGCTGATGTCAGAAACGAGGCCCCTTCCACTCAGGGTGGAGATAACACTCGCTTTGCTGCTGCAAAAAAAATGTCTAGTGCCTCTCTGATATGTGATGAAAACCAGCACACTAGCGGTCTCATGGCACTCATACTAATGAGAAGGTCCACCTTCATGCTTAACCTCTGATAATCCCTGTGACGCTCTGAAGAAGTCGCGAGAGATGAAATCATCCCAAGTGATACTCTATAATCCAAGCTAATGAACCACCAAAATTTTAATAAGAGCAAAATGATAAACGTTGTTAAGTTGCTGCTGAGGGGTTTTATGCTGCACAAGGGTGGTCATCCTCTCTATGTTCTGGAAAATGAAATATGGAATGTTCATCATCTGTACCCTGGTGAAATGCATGAGCAACCTGATGTGATAAGCATATAGATGAGAGAACCGTCCCTCACAGCTGAAATATTTCATGATCAATTTTGTTAGTGGAGCATATTCATCTTTCAGATATCGGAATGGAAACACTCTCTTGAGTTGCCTCAAGAAACAGGTTTTAATCTATGGCTCATAATGCTGTCGGTCAATCTTCTACTTCTTGTTCCATGGTTCTCCAATGTTTGGTATGCCAGTTGCTAATGAGACGGATTCTGGTGTAAGTGTCAAGGTGAAACTGGCTAAGATAGCTTGATCTCCATGGAACTGCAGCAAGAATATACAAGCCAGCTCATGATGAAATTGAACACTAGCTACCTTTTGACAAAACTCAAAGCATGACTGATGCTGGAAACACAACATAGCAAGAGGGCAGGCCTGCAATTCTGTAAGGGTGGTCGGTTCTTCTCTAACATGTCTGCCACTTTTATGAGGCCTCTGGGGTGCTTGTTCTTCCAAGGGTGAGTCACTTTGGGTTTCCACTTCATAGTCCGATGAATGCTCAGATGCCATTACTGTTGTTTCGCAAACTGCCTTAGAGAAAAAGATGCTGGTGTAGGAAAACTGTGCTGAACTGCTCTTTCAGTGATGTGTTGAAATTCTACCACCAAGGGGAAACAAATGAAGGGACTGTTAGGAATAGGGAAAGTAGTAAGGGATTAGGGACTATTGGGACTATAGGGATTAGGGAAATGTAGGAGGGTTTTGAGGGATTTGATGTATAGGGTTAGGAATTGTTGTGTAGGGTTTAAGGTGTGAGATTGGAGAATTTGGGACAAAGCATTTAAGAGAAGGAATTAATGAGCTTAGGGGGGGTAAGAAATTAGGGAATGATAAATACAAGGGAGGAATGGGAAGGAGGAGTGACAAATTTGGTAGCAAAACACTGGTTTTGAAACCCACAACAATTTCTTTTGAGACACGTTGAAGTAGGGTTTGGATTTTTGTTTCAATTATTAGCATCCATAAACCACCATCACTCAGCACAAAAATGGATGAAACATTAAGATGTCGACCCTAGCTGGCAAATCGATGCAAATAAATGGCAATTTAGAGAAGTTTTTGGGCTTTTAGGTGTATGCACCGTGCCGCATACCCAACGTGCCGCACCGTGCCAGTGCGCCGCGCCTGTTTAGAATTACACTGGACAATTTCTCCCAGTGTGCCGCGCCGGCCAAGTTTCCTCCAACTTCACCCAAATCGCGCACTCACTCAACCAATTTGCTTTGAGTGGCTTCTTTTTGGCCTTGGCATGCAAATGACATTAATCTTCATGAAAATATCCTTATAAAGACATAGATTTGATTTTTGACACTTCAAGACCGATCTTTGTAATGTTTTGGCATTGGAACTTTTTCCATTTTAATACAACTCCTGTTTTTAAATTTCCTTTTTGATTTTTTGACTGAAATGATATAATTCTTAGCAATTTTTTGCAGGGATAGCTGACATGGAATTTGGAAAAGGAGACCAGGGCTACACCTGAAGATTTCAAAAACTGAAAACTTTTGAAAATTATTACAAAGGACAAAATGTTGACTTTTCTTCAAAACAGAGTTTTGAAGAATAGTCATAATCCATCCATATGATGATGAAATTCACGAAATAAAAAACATGTGTAGAACCTCCCTCTGGCCTGCTGGCATTTGGACACTTTAACGACTCAATTTGTGAAACCCTAGACCTATGATTGACATGACTCTTTGCCCATTAAAAGATCAAACATTGACTGTCATGGACTTTAATAAACATTGATGAAAAGACCTAAGCCAGCAGGCACAAGACATGAGGGGAATGAAGGACAAATCCCTTTCGTTAGATTTATGGCATGCTCCTAGCGGAATGCAACTGAATGAATCAAGTGAGACACCTAAAAATGAAATGCAAAAAGAGTTTTGATCTCTGACGGAGGGATGACCAGACCAACTCTAACATGTACATCATGCATCACTAGCGCTGGTAGTGGGACATTGGAGCCACTCCTCATTCCTCAAAGAACAAACTGAAAACTCTCTATGCTTCATGGGAGGAGCCAAGGTGAAAAGTACTTACTCAAACAATTAGAGGGGTATATATAGCCAACGGTGATGCTTGACCATTGTGACTCTTGGATAGGCCTCATGACCCTTCAAATTCCTATGACTTTTCAACTCAAATGACTCTTCATATTGATTTTGTGTCCGTTTGACTTTCACTTTACATTACATTCGGTTACAACAAATATTTCCCATAGTAGTGATGTCGCCTCGACAACTCATGACACAACTTGACATGACACAACTTGACATGACACAACTAAAATGGATTGGCTGGATATGGTCGAAATGTCAAGCTGTTGTTGCTGTGCTTTCTCTTCTCCTCTGCATAGCTTGATGTTGCGGGGTCTTAATTCATCTTTGATGAATTTCTTTCTTCAATCAAACTACAAATACATATTCTAGTATGTTTGCTCCTTCTCAATCTCATTCATTATCTCATGATGATCTATCAATGCACATGTTCCTACAATTCACTCATGACAAGACAACATCAAATCCAAAACCTCCTAGTCTAAGATGATGCATTGTTTTCCATGGACCGGGCCGGGGAAAGATGATAGGCTAGGGAAGAGGGCCTAGTAACTATGCATTATGCAGTTCCAGGTGACAAGAATGGAGACTGATCACTAAGACTCCACAAAGCACAACTGAGGATTGACTAAGGAACTCTCGGGCACAATCTTCACTATGAGGGAAACCTGTGCAGTGGCCACTAGGAGGCAGGATTGCGTAGTTGAGGTCGCCAGTGGTTGCTAGAAAGTGGGACGTTGGGGAACCTACACGTCATTTGTTGAGGGAGGACAAGTTAGGGCAACAGAGTGACCAGAGAGGACAATTTTGCACATTTTCCGGGAGCAGTGAGTCCCAGTTGAGGGAAGAAACTAGTAGGAAATCACTGCGTAGTTATACAAGGAAAAGCAGGTTTAGGTCTCTCCATATTATTGGGTTCTAGAAGGAAGGCAGGAGGCTTGATGATTGATCTTGCGAAGTGTGTAATTCATGTTAGGCTTTGAGGTAGCTTCTGTGCAATTCTGGGAAGTAAAGGAGATTCCTCACCTCTGGGATTGAGTAGTGCAACTTTCTTGGGTGGTAGCCTCAAGCACTACGTAGTTCTAGGTAGAAGAGAAGCATCACTAAGGGCTGAGGCTACACAATGCAACTCAGTCAGGGTCTATTGAAGTGGAGTTATTTAGTCAGAAGGATTTTCAGGAAAATGTCTAAGTGTGGGAGGAAAGTGAACTTGTGAGGACTCGACATTGTGATGACACACTTATAATACTTTGAAAACATCACAACATAGGCCACCAAGACAACAATGTAAATCATTACCCTTTGCGAGGCTATCTAGAGTTAAAAGTGACAAGTGCAACACTTGGGATAGACCTTTGGATGACCATGATAACACTTATGCGACATAGCTTACAACTTAGTGTATGAGTGCGAAAAACGTTTACATGGCTAGGGAAACTTGTAGACACAAAGACCAACCTTTTAGATCACTAGAACGGTTCACAAACATGACATACAACCAAACATGTCAAAAGACGACAATTGATCCAACAAGAAAAAGGGAGCAAGACACATAGAAGAAACACATGGAATGACTTTCAGTGCTTGCAACGATGCATGTCATTGTAGATCAAATGATATGACAATGATAAGCAATCCTTCAAGCTACACTACGAGGTGTATTTCAGAAGATGTGATTTGTTTTCCATACCTACCATCCAAAGGGTTATGCATCAGATGGAGTCTTCATGTGGTCTTGATATTCTATCATACCTTGGGTTCCTTGGTCTTCTTATATTTCTCCTCAACTCCTTGAGAGACATCTAGCATGTCATCCTTCTTTTTGACCCTTGAGAGACACAATTTTGTAGTTTTAGTGGGTAGTGACTACTGCAGGATGAGGCCCTGGGAGGAAACACCTGCGTGGTTTTAGGATGCAATGAAGAATGGGTAGCCGAGGGACAAAACTGTGCAATTTTAGTATGTAAGGCACTTTTGTAGTATGAGGCCCTATGGGGAAACATTTATCCAATTTGAGGATACAAGGCGAAATGGGGAGCTGAAATTCCTGAGGGACAAAACTACAAAGTTCCTTGAGACAGTGGGTTCCAGCTAAGGGGAGGACACCAAAGGAAACCACTTCACAATTTTGAATGCGAACAAAAGCTTGTCTTTCTATGCATTGCATAGTTCCAACAGGAAATGGAAAATCTTGAGGGTTACATATGCAAAGTGCTTACTTTAGGAAAGTTGGATGCAGCTAGGTTTCTAGAGAAAGTTTGTAGTTTAGCTAAGTGTGGGATTAGTGGAACTGATGTGACCAATGATATAACTTGAATATGATCACACACTTGAACACTTAGTGATACAAAATAGGTCATCTAGAACATATAACACATACTTCTCTCAATACAACAACCTCTGTGGCAGCTTATGGCAAGTGTGGCTCTGATGATAGATTTTTGGAGGATAAAGTTGACACTCATGTAAGAGTGTTTGAAATGAGTGTGAAACATGTTTGTGTGGTGAGGAAAACCAATTATCACAAATATTTCCCCTTAAATAAAAACAAACTTGCCTTTACATAACAAGCGATAATCCTCATGCCGAAAGATGACACATACTATATAAAGATAAAAGTGTGAATGACTCTTAAGATTGAAGAGGGAAGATTAAGATCATTAGCTTACCAAATAAGTGACTAAGGAATGATTGATCATAGGATCCACAGTAGGCTCCAAAATTTAAGTACATGCCAAAATTTTGGAGGGTGTTGTAGCCACTACAACACTTGGTGACACACTGGTTGAATACCATCTTCTCTATCGTTGTTCATTCTAGTGCAAGGCCTTGGTCCTTCAAGGAGTATTCATTCATCGTGCAGATTACTTTGGCTTCCCCAGTTACCCCATGGGAAGACATGGTCCCCTTTTTACCTTCTGAGTTGAACAGAGCATAAAATTTAGCTAGATCGTAGTGTTTCAAATTGGGAAGGGTAGTTTAGCTCATGAGCATAAGATTTTCAGAGTATATTTTTTGATCTCTGGTGTTTCTCCACTGCCAACAGGCCTAGAAAATACCCCAGTGGAGTCATGTAGGAACAAATGTTGCTCCATTTCCAGCAAGCCAAGATAGTACCCCAGTGGAGTTACTTGTGTCACCTCTCTACACAAGAAGCCTTTCTTTTCTTTCTCCTTTGTTATTTTTTTTTAAAGAAAATTTTTCATAAGAACTTATTTATTTTGGAGGCAGAAGAGGGATCCCAACTTATTGAGAGCAGGAGAGGTTTTTCCTTCAAAGAATCATATAAATACCTCTAATTTAGGTTTTCTCATTTATATTTTTCCCCTTCTCCATTTCTATTAGTTGGATAAGCTTGAAAACACCAAAGAAGAAAAGTGAGTATAGGCATGAGATTCCCAGACTAGACATGGGTTCATGGTTGGACCAAAACTCTCCTTACAAATGGATTGTATTTTCCATCAAGGATTCATCAGCTAAAATTTATAACCAAAAAAAGGAAGATGGAAACAGGAGTAGACAAGGGCTACAATGTCACATGACTCTTTGAACTTTAGCCACATACACATCCAGAATCCAGGACGTAGTAAGGTATAACACTTATGCGCATAATGGAAACGAAAGTAAAACTCAACAAGGAAGAAAACGATGAAAAAAGAAAGGAAACACAGAACTAGGATACAAAATCAAAAGACAAGAGAACAAAATGACCAAAACAAATAGGATGTAAAAACATAATAAGAAAACCACGTCGAACTACGAGTGAAAGATAAGTGCAAGGAAGGGAAAACTAAGATGTAGCTAATCCTACTCCTAACCTACCAGCTAGAAGGTGTGGGTCACATAAAATGAAATTTCCAATGAAGCCATCGTGATTGTTCCTTACCTACATCCACAAATATATGAATTATTAAAATAGATAAAAGGTGATGTGCAACATAAGATATAAAAACTTGAAAAACTTTCACAAGGGAAGGAAGGTCTTGCATATGGGTAGCAAGATGTGTCACAACACCTAATTTTATCCAATCCACATGCTTACCTTTTCATGAATACTATTTTTTAACAATCCTCAGAAGCCTCTTGTGAGTGTGTCCTCATCTGCACCAAGATTCTCAGCAAGTGTGAGGAAGGATTGAAACTTTCCACCTACAATAGAGCTTGCCAAATAAGATTGTTCCAACCATTTAGTGATTGGATCGTAAAATTCATGATGGCCTTCTTGAAAGCCTCATGATATTTGAAAAGATGAATTTTGGATTTGAGAAGTAGGATCACGATGGGAATATTGTAAGGGAAAATAGATCTGATCATTTTTAGTAGTCATGCCAAGATAGTGAGGACCTGCCATAACCATTAGTGAAGGTTGAACTTCCTCGCCCACTTAATGAAATTTTGAAGAGATAGGTGTTAAAAAATGAAAATAAAAGAGTGTGAAGTGACTGTCATTGGATGTGATGATGGGAAAATGATAAGTTGAATGGAAGTCACCCAAGATAGAGAATTGGTCAGATGAACTAATTGAAACATCAGATTCCTAGTTTGCAATGACTAAAGAAAAATCAGTGTGAAAAATCTTGTGAATTCTCTCAATCAAAAGAATTTTTCTATGAGACATACATGAAAAACCACCTTCTTGCAGTTGGCGACCAATTATACAAGTATCATAGTCATCAAAAGAGTTTAAAAGGGAGGCTAGCACCATCAATCCATGAAACTCGTTGAGGTATGGTGAATGGAGAGGAACTTGAATCATGTGACAACTTGCGCATTCATCAACACACAGGGAGATTTCTGGTTTGATGAGAGGACAAATTTCCAATACAAGATTCACAAGAAGATCGAGGAGCTGACCATTAAGGGAAAAATTTGATAAGTATGATTCTGGGAAAAGATAGTCTTTGAGATGATCAACTTCACAATTCCATGAACTCATGAGAGATGAACATTCCCATTATGAGTTTGATGTGAGAGGCATGCATGATGATGTATGCGTTATAACAGATTCGTGAATTTAGTCATAAGTGAAAATTTGAGAGATCACACCCTGAATACCAAACATTTTTTACATAGGAATTCACATCAAGTGCAACCATGTAGATAGATAGATTGTGTGAAAGAAACCATATCTGATTTAACTGAGGGGGCTTACCAGGGTCGTGATATCCTAACATAACCATCAATGGATGTTGAAGTGCCTCGACTCCCTGGCAAGTCCTGAAACTTTCTAGAATTGTAGAATGGAATTTTAAAGATTGAACCAAATCATGCATGGTTCGAGGGTGGATGTTGTTGCTAATTTCAAAAATTCTCCCTGGATGGAAACCATCTTTGTCATGGGTACTCTCCATCTAACTACGGGGCACACACATTAGGACCAAAAAAGGAGGAGGACAAGGAACAAATGGGGTGGTGGGCTCCTCCTCTACAATTTGAGGTGCCTCATGATCCGCAAGAGCTGAGAAGGAAGGAAATTCAGGAGGTTCATGATATTGGTAGACATGAACCAAGCATATAAACTCTTTTCTGGAGAAATATGAGTTCAAAAGTTTGTCAATAATTTTGCAATAGATGTGAAGGAACTGATCAGCAAAGTCCTCAATTGATTCGTCAGGATCCATTCTTAAACAACAATTTTTTTCAAATACACCCTGGTGGCTATACTTATCAAAAGATTTAACCATCATCTTGGCAAGCTGGCTGAATGAACTAATAGAAGAAATGGGTAATGTATGACACGTGTTTTTAACATGACCTTCGAATGTGAAGGTGAGTAAGATAGCCCAAACATCTTTAGAATTTATTTGGTGATGACGGGAAAGAATCATAGCTTGAAGAATATGTACATGAAAAGGTGATTCACCCTCACCATTGAACTTCAACATAGAAAGGTCATTAATAACTTCCATAGGGATGGTACAATTAAGATTCTTAGAAAAGCATCCTAGGATTAGGATTTTAGGAAGAGCCATTTTAAATAAGGTATTCAAACTAGAATTTAGGGACACAACCTATCATTTGGCCTTCCTTATATCGCCATATTGTTTACAATGTTAGAAATTCATCAACCAAGGGGATCTCACCGATATGAAGTCCCAACCACACCTCACACCATTTGGTGTAGGAGTCCCAACTGGTATAAAGGCCTAGTTTCCATATACACGGAGATCTTCCTTGGCTCTAGTTGTCAGTACATGATAGTGTTATTTTGGTACCTTCAAACAACAAGGTAAGTGTGCCTAGTGAGTGTGTAATGTAAGTGTGTCAAGGTTCTGTTACAGCTAAAAAGGGGGAGAAAAGTGAGCCTCTAAGTGAGAGGAAATAGTACCACCCATGAAGAGACACACATGAACCAGGAAGGTTTGTCCAACATCCAATGAAATAGTCCACAATGGATGTGATAGTCATTAAAACCAAAGTACAAGGGAAGAACCATCCACCATCCAGTGGAGTAGTCAACAACGGATGTGACAGTTGTTATAACCAGTAAGCGAGGAAGTTATATCTACTATCTCGCGGAGTAGCCCACAAGGATGAGACAATAGTGATAACCAATACAACACATTCCCAATAAGGTAAGTACTAAAACAACCAAAATAGTTTAACTATATTAGTACATGTGAAGCAAACATGAGTTACAAATTTCGAAAGAATAGTCTTACAAACATCCACAAGACATGCATGAAAACGTGGTTGCCTAAATACGATTTTGTATTAAGAAAAAATTCCAAGACACATATGTATATCATAGATCGCTAGCCCCAGTAGTGGGACATTGGAGCCACTCCTGGCTCCTCAAAGAACTAATTGGAAACATTCTATGCTTTGCGGGAGGAGCCAAGGGGAAAATTCCTTGCTCATACAATGGGAGGAATATATATATAGCCAAGGGTGATGCTTGACCCTTGTGACTTTTAGACTGCCCTCATGACTATTCAATTTCCTATGAATTTTTTACTGACATGAATCTTCATCTTCATTGTGTGTCCATTGAATTTTCACTTTACATTACATTCAGTTACAACAAATCATGCCCATAATAGTGATGTGGCTTTGAAAAATCATTACACAAATTCACATGACATTATTGACATGGACTGGTTGGCTGTGATGGAAATGTCAAGTTGTTGTTATTCTTGAGTGATGGATGTGTTCTTGGATGTGCTTTCTCTTCTCCTCCACATAGCTTGATGTTGTGGGGTCTTCAAAAATCTTAGACTTGTTAGATGGTTGTATGCATGTGTTCCCTTGACTTGTTCTTTGATGATCTACTTTCGTCCATCCAACTGCAAAATGACTCTTCTAACATGTTTTCTCCTTCTCCATATCGTTATTCATCTTGCGATGATCTATCAATGTACATGTTCTTGAAATTCACTCATGACGGGATGACATCAAATCCAAAACCTCCTAGTCTAAGATGATGCATTTTTTCCATGAACTGGGCCTGGGACAGATGACAAGCTAGGGAAGAGGGCCCAATAACTACACACTATGTAATTCTGGGTGATAGGGAGAGAAAATGGTCACTGAGACTGCACAGAGCGTAGCTCATGCTTGACTCAAGAACATCGGGGCACAGTCTTCACTGTAAGGGAAAACTACGCAGTGGCCACTAGGAGAGAGGATTGCATAGTTGAGGACACCAGTGGTAGCTACAAGGTGGTATGTTCGGGCACCTCTGCATAGTTTTCTAAGGGAAGACAAGACAGGGAAGCAAAGGGACCACAAAGGACAGTTCTAGAGAGTTTCTGGGAGCAGTGAGTCCCAGTTAATGGAAGACACTAGGAGGACACCTCTGAGTAGCTCCAGGAGGAAAAGTAGGTTCAGCTCTCTATGCATTGTGGGGTTATAATAGGTAGGGAGGATGATTCATGATTGATCTTGTGAAGTGCATAGTTTCGGTCGGGCTTTGAGGCAATTTCTGCACAATTCTGGGAAGGAAGGAAGACCGCTCACCTCTGGGATTGCGTAGTGCAATTCTCCTAGGGGCTAGCCTCAAGTGTTGTGCAGTTCCAGGAATGATAGAAACATCACAGATGGCTAAGACTATGCAATGCAACCTTGGTAAGGGTCCGATGAAGTTGAGTTGTTCAGTCAGAAGGATTTTCAGGAAAATGGCTAAGTGTGGGAGGCAAGTGAACTTGTGAGGATTCGACATTATGATCACACACTTAGCATACTTCGAAAATATGACACAATAGACCACTAGGACAAAAAGACAAAGCATTTCCCTCTACGAGACTATCTAGGGTTAAAAGTGACAAGTGTGACACCTGGGGTATACCTTTAGACGACTGTGACGACACTTGTTTGACAATGCTTACAGCTTTGTGTGTGAGTCCGATAGATGTTTACATGGCTAGGGAAGCTTGTATACACAAAGACCAACCTTCAAGGTCACTAGAATAGTTCACAAACATAGCATAACAACAAAACATGTCAAAATACTACAACTGATCCAACAAGGGAAAGGGAGAAAGACACATAGAGGAAACACGTGGAATGAATTTCAATGCATCCAACCATGCATTTCATTAAAAAAAGAATGATATGACAGTGATAAGTAGTCCTTCGAGCTACACTAAGAGGTGTATTTCAAAATATGTGCTTTGTTTTCCATATCTACCCTCCAAAGGGTTATGCATCAGATGGAGTCTTCATACGGTCCCAATCTTCTATCATACCTTGTGTTCCTTGGTCTTCTTACATTTGTCCTCAACTCCTTGAGAGTCATCTAGCATGTCATCCTGCCTCATGGCCCCTTAGAGACAGAATTACGTAGTTTCAGTGGGCAGTGATTGCTACAGGATGAGGGCTTGGGAGGACACATTTGCGTAGTTTCAGGATGCAAAGAAGACTAGGAAACTAAGGGACAAAACTATACAACTTTAGGATGCAAGGAATTGCTACGAGATGACACTGTAGGAGGACACATTTTCATAGTTTCAGGATGCAAGGCGAGCTTAGTAGCTGAAATTCCTAAGGGACAAAATTGCACAATTTCTAAAGACAGTAGGTTTCGGCTAAGGGAAGGACACCGAAAGAAACCACTAAGAAATTTTGAATATTAAGGGAGGTTGGGATTTCTGTGCATTGTTCAGTTTCAATAGGCAAGGGAAAAACTTGACGGTTACATATGCGAAGTGCAGAGTTGAGGAAAGTTGTATGCGGCTAGGTTGCTAGGGAAACCGCAGAGTTTGACTAAGTGTGGGATCAATGGAACTAATGTGAACAATGATAGAGCTTGACTACAATCACACACTTGAACACTTAGTGATACACCATAGACCATCCAAAACATATAGAACATACTTCGCTTAATGCAAAAACCTTTGTGGCAACTTATGGAAAGTGCAACTCCGATAATAGAATTTGGGAGAATAAAGGTGACACTTGTGTAAAACTGTGTGAAATGAGTGTGAAACATGTATATGTTGTAAGGACAACCCATTCTCACAAATATTTCCTCTTGAAGCAAAACAAACTTCTCTTTGCATAACAGGAGATAATCCCCATGCCCAAAGATGACACATACTATATAAAGATAAAAGCATCAACGACTCTTAAGATCAAAGACAGAAGTTTTAGATCAATAGATTATCAAATAATTTACTCAGGAATGATCGATCATAGGATCCATAGTAGGCTCCAAAATTTAAGTATAGGCCCAAGTTTTGCAAGTTGTTGCAGCTGCTACAACATATTGATATTTTTCACATACATGTGTTCGAGTCAGTCCTTCATGATCACCACTGACATGTTTGGCTAAAGAATAATTTAAATCATGAACAACGAAATTGCTTATCATATGTGATGCTTTAATTAAATTAACTATTTAATTTAATTAATTTTCTTGGATTGAATTAATATCATAGTTTCATAATAATCTATATTATTATGGTTGTTACGACATATTTCTAGCACATATGTTTTCATCTTACCAGGGTAATATATTAGATTGTAGTGATTTGTAATTTAGTTGTTAAGAACATATTATTTTTTCTAAAGATATATGATCACCGACATCCATCCCACTTCATACAATTTTTTTAGAGGGAAATGAGTCCCATAATTCCAGTAAGAGCCACTATCCCAAATGGAAAATGGCCTAACTTGGGTCCCGACCAGGTGGTTTTCCCCCAATGTTGATGAGGTCAATATAGACAATAAACACATCCTCAAAATTTGGGGGAACACTATGCACGTCCTTGAGAACTAGCCTCTTGTTACTACATCCTTGAAACTTGGTGGAATATTGATTTTTGTTTGTGGCTTTATCATATATATATATATATATATATATATATACATATACATATACATATACATATACATATACATATACATATACATATACATATACATATATATATATATATATATATATATATATATATATATATAACACTACCATTTATTATTTTAATACACAATATGCCAATTCAGTGCTTAGGTGGAGCTTATTTACTTGTTACATAACACAAATGTTAGTGATGCACCTTATCTTGTCAAACTGGTGTAGGAAGCCCTGGGATATTGAAGATCAAGGATAATGAATGATCATGTTGACCAATCACTTTCAGACGTTGGTAGGGAAAACAAAGATAATTCTATTCCCCCTTTTTCCCTGCAATATTTAGATAGATAGTGGCTCAACTTAGTTGGATTGTTCTTGACTCAAATCTCAATGAGACTAGAACCAAATATGTCATTACTGTTAAAAAAATCATTCAGATTAATTGAGCTAACTTGTTACATTAATCAAATTACAACTGTTATGTTTTTTCATTGTTAATATTTTTGAAACACAAGAATGTTAAAAAATGTACTGGAGGAGATAAATTTTTTCCTCGTTATTTAATGAAAATAATATACTATATGTGAGAAATTACAGAAGAGGAGGTTGTTGTATTTTACTGCAATTTCTATACATGGTAAAATTAATGTTTTTGTTATTTATTGAATTCAAAGTTGTTGAAGTGAACTATCCTAGAATATGTGGAAAATAAGAGAGGACGAGGTTGTTGTATTTTACTGCAATTTCTACACGAGGTAAAAAATGGCAGTTCTGTTTATTTTTTGAATTCAAAGTTATTGAAGTGAAAGAGGATCTATAAAAAGAGAAAAAGAAAGAAAAAACATATTTACGTATTAAAATATGTGTTAATATCTTAGTAACTTTACTTGGTATTAATTTTTTCCATTTGATGGTCAAGCTTCCAATTACAAGTCTTGAGCTTCAACCTCTGTAAGAAATTCAAACCGTGTTTCCCTTTAATTCTACCTAGATTACTAGACTACTTTTTTCCAAAAATATTCTAATTTTGTTAAGTGAAATCATATTTTTGGAGACCGTTAGCCAATAATAAAACCCTCTCCCAAAAGTGAAGTATGTAGTTGTTAGTTCTTTTAGCATTGCAATCTAGTCTAGAGACATGTTTGATTCATATTGCAATTGTTGTGCTTGAGTGTTGAGGAGCACCTAAGAGAAGGAAAATCATCCCTTCTACAACTCTTCAATATTCAGGATGGTTTTAAATTTTTTTTAGGTCCTAAATCAGTGGGAAAGAAGAAATATAATAGATGAATTTGTATACATGATAGGAATATATTTCTCCCCTTCTGAAAAATATTTTTCATGTGAAATTTTACATTTTGTCAGATCCCAACTGTAAAGGAATTCTAGTCAAGCATGTTGGAGTCCAACTTTAATTCAAACGTCTCTACTCAACTAAATTTCAAGTAAATAAAATGTTTTCCAAAACAAAGATAATAACCACCACACATTTTGATACTATTCTAATTTCATGCCATCCATTAATGCTTTCTCTATGAGAAACTTAGTATTGTGAACCCCATATTTCACATTTAACATATGATATATTCCTACATTTGGGGAGTTGTTTCCTTCTTTCTTAACATATGTTTAATAAATCCAAATAGACTAAGATGAAAAATTCTATATTTACATTGCCGTATCTTCTTCCAATCTTTAGGGTACATTTTTCTATTACTCATGTCCGTTTAGGAATTGTTTTACATCTAAATGTTTAAAACTCCCCAGGGGGGTTTCCTTATATCAAACTACATTTCTCTTATATACCAAGCATCAACCATCAATAGTGGACTTATCTACTTGAGATTGCAATTAATATTTTCACACCTATATTTTGTTGTACTAGGTTTCATATCTGGTGCCAGTAGATCTTACCTTATTCACAAGAGAATAAATTATGAGAGTTTCCTGCAGCTTGTGAGTTCAAAAAAATGATTTAATTTAAGATAAAACTTTCCAGCAACTACTTTCTTATTTATTATTTTATGATTCTCTGGTTCCAATATAAATTATCTTGCCCCACTCAATATTTAAATATGAATTGTGTCTGGATTTCTTTCCATATATAGAGGTATTGCACATAGCAAGTTTGGTATGATTCCTATTGTTGCAATAGAATTTATCCATATTTAGATATGGTGGTGAATGTAGCCGAGATGTACATAAGAAAATATTGAATTATTTTTCGTATGTACAGACCACAAGTAATTTTATTTGATCTTTTGACAACTTGATGTTGTAAATAAACATTTCCAAAAGATAAAATCTTAACTACAATGTTACATGTTGTGATTCATATACTATATCCTAATATCTAGAAGTGAAATGTTAATATAAATAAATTAAACTTGAAGACAAGATTAACATTGACTTAAATATTAAAACCAAAAATATAATTCTATAAACATTAATAAAATACACTAAAAAAACTTAAATTTAATATACCAATTGTTATTTGCTTGATTATGGAAACTTGAAGTACAACTTCAATTTAAAAAACCTATCGTTGTCTCGTTGCACCTTTTGGGGAAATTGCTAGTTTTAGTAAAATGAATAGATACAAAATTAATTACTTTATCAAAGATAGTTGTTTTTAAAAAAATTAATTATATTTAAGTATATGTATAGATCAAAAGTTTATTTTTATATCAGAAGTACTTGTCTTTTTGTTTTTCAAATTAAACAGATTAATAGAAATATATTTTTCTTTAAGGCTACCTGCTTTATCAAACTAGTATCTAGATTAAAAAATTATGTTATGAAAAGATGGGATAATCCTCGTTGTCAGCGAAAGTTTTTTAAAATGGTTCGTGTAATTTGGAACTTGTCCTACCTTCCAACCTCAACAAATTAAAAATGGTTATTCAAATGTTGAACTTTTCCTAGCGTCCAATGTCAAGAAATAAAAAATTCCTTGGTCAGCAAAAGGATTTTAATTTTGTCAATCAAATGTTAAGCGTGTTCAACTTATGGAGTTGGAGTTACATTCAGGTTTATGTAAGGATGTTCAACCTTTCCCCAAGTGACAGGTTCGGTCAGTAAGTTTCAATAAATTGCAACCATCCATCTTGTTTGTGAAAATATTTAGCATTTGATTACATCGATTAACTAGCTGAGAGCATGGACAATTGTAGCATAATCCATTTGTTTACTACTTTATGTATGTTATTGACCCTCTTAATGGTCTCCCATGATGCACCTGATTTAGGTACCAAATTGATATCATCTTTACATGACATTAATTTAAAAAATATCACGACCATATCACGGTCTTCTACCTCAGTGTACAATGTTTTGTTCAAATTTTCCTTACAAAAACTTAGATATGGTAGAAAACTCCTTACCCATATCAGGCCTCCAAATATTGTTGAACATCTTGGAATAAGAGGTGAGTGCATACAAAATTTTCTCTCCTTTGGGAGGGATACTGAATAGGATTCCTTCCTCTGTGCTACCCTTCCGTCACAAAGCTGGGAAAATATTTGACATATAGTATAAGGTCTTATGGAACAACAAAAGTGACGCCAAGCACTAACTTGATTATATGTGAAAAATTTATGCATACATGGCTCCATATGTCTCTTCTTCTCCTAGATCTGATTATGTTAATTATTTGAATCTAGATTTGGGAAGTGAATTCAATGGAACTCCTACAGTCCAAGAAGTTGAAGCATGAGGTAAAAAGTATTTCAACGGCAATTTTGATAGACTTGTGAAGGCAAAAATAAAGGTTGATCCTTGCAACTTTTTCAGAAAATCCAAGGGTGTTCCCCCACAAGTAGTTTATGATGCTTACTATCCAATCATTCGCTTTTTTTAATCCAAAACAAGGCTACAATTTGAGCCACTTCACTTCTTAATGCATGGCACTCCTCAAAATGTCAATTATCAATTGTTTCGTATTTACGTAGAGTTGTATTTCTTTTCAAAATGAATTTTGTTCTTATGCACTACAATAAAAGTAGAGAAATGATTTTGTATTTTCAACATGGAAAAATATATGAGTGCATGATTAAATTTTTATCATGTTAAGACACACAAATTGGAAACGAAATCAACTATATATTAAGGGTTAACATCAAAAAATTATGTACATATTTTACATATAAATACATAATGAAACCATTGATTTAGTTTTTGTGTCTTTTTTTGACTCTAACAACATATCACCAAAATACACACTAACCAAAATGTAATAAAAAGGATTAGGTGTCTAACATTTCACTCTTAATTTGAAGAGATGTATTAAAGTCCAAGAATGAGAGCTAAAAATGAAAAAATCTATCTAAGCCAAGAGTTGAATGTCTCTCAGAAATGGTTTTCAAGGATGACCACAAACGAAGGATGGTGGTTTTTAAGAGAAAATCATAAACGATACCAGAAATGTGGGAGAACACAAGGTATCAACCAAATCTAGAACATTCATAGCAATTCTCAGATCAATAAAAAATGTCAACTGTGGAACCATCAATGCAGTTCCGGGAATAATTATGAATATAACTAGAAGTTGAATTCTTCTATGGATGGAAGTTCTCATTCACAAATCTCATCATGCCAAAAACATGCAACAACTCTACCTACAACTCTGAATTTGGACACAAAATCTAGACTGTAACATCAAAATTGTGATCTTTGTCTCAGGCTCACTTAACAAATCATTGAACTTGTAGCACACCATCAATTCCCCCCTTGTTTGATACAACATGAGAAGATGAGTTACTCTTCATCATTGCATATCTAGTCAGTACTCTCGAACATATGTTATGGTATGACCTATAAATTGTCTTGGCAATTTTAGACCAATATAAAGAAGATATTCATCCAAAATGTAGTTTCTCTCTTGCAACAGTATCATTTCTAAGAGATCTACTTGAATGGTGATTTTTCTTTTGACAATGCTCACACGGGTGAAAATAAAATCACCGATCTTTCACATTTCCAACTGTATCATAATGTTGGCATCAATTAATAACAATATCATCCATAAATCAGGCACTACGAAATTGCATAGGTTTAGAAAAATCAGGAATGTGAAAAGATACATTCTAAAAATGCTTATTATATCCAAAACCACTTATTTTTTTGTTGTGTACAATTTATTCCCATGGTATTCTAAAGGTTTTGGGAACTTTAGGTGTCACAATTGTATGCAGATGACTCTTACAGAACCTTTCTTGAACTTTACTCTTCACTACATCCAAATTAATTTTTGAAATCAATTCATTACATTGATCATTCTTTGACTAATGATCAAGCTCAAACAAAATTTTATTCTGAACAAGAACAGATTCAAAATTATTCTTTACAATTCATGAAACTCTTCTCTCTATAACTGTGACTCTATTATGAGAAATTCAATCATCTCGAGGATTTTACAAACAGGTTTTAATGTCAGTAAGTCTGTCCTCACCGATTTGAACATTGTTATGAATAGCCAATCACATTAGAATACTTAATAACTATAAGAAATCATTGAGTTTCATCATTTTCTCCAACATCCTATTAGAGGAAAACTTATAATAAACTTTGAAAAAGGGGTATTGACTAACACTGAAAAGGCACCAATTTACAATGTAAAATGAAAACAAAAATTATAAGATGAAAAATAATGACATTCTCAAATAAAAATGGAATTGCTACAAAATGGACCCATGGAAACCAAAATCATGTTCTATTCTTCCTGCCCAATGAAAGTGTCACAAACTCCAAAATTATCTTCCATTTTGTTTTGTAAAAATTAAATTACCAAGCATACCGATTTAAACTTGTGACCTCATGATTTTTAATATACCCAATGAGGTTGTATAAGCATAATGTTTTTTTTTTTTAATTGTATAATTTGCTTGGTTAAAATATGTCTTCCCTATAAACATAGGAAACTTCAAATATGTCTTCCATATATATATATAGGAAACTTCGCCACAATTAACTATAACATTGTTCCATGTCATTGTGTGTCAACCAACTCATGACTCAGGAGTGGGATGCATGTGGTTGCAAAAATTCTCCAATGGCGGATTTACACAGCAGAATATTGGGAACTATATAATTTGGTTTCAAAATTAACACTTCTTTCTCTCGGCACAGGTTAATGAGACGTGGTTTAATGATCAACATACCATGTTTCTTTTACCTCTATAACTCAAATTCCAGTACTCAGCAATCCCACACATTCATCATCTAACCACCAAATTCACTGGGTGTCGATGTTCTCTTCATAAAATCAATGTTCATTTGGTCTTTATCCTTTTGACAGAGTATATAAATTGCACATAAGATAATCACTGGAATTAAATCAATTTTATAAACTAGAAGTTCTTGCTCTTCGAAAAATAGAAGGAAACCAAAGTAGCAATGTTTAATGTTTAATATCAGCCACATTCATTGTATGCGACAACAATATTGTTGAGCCTCACAATTGCTTCTTTTTTACACCCTCTTTCACTCTCTTTATTTCTTTTTGACCTCCATAAACACATAGTGAACATCAAAATGTAGGGTTTTGACATGGCAGGTATATAATTGTCTTTTATTTCATAAATTGATAATGTTCTTTATTATTTAGTCTAATGTTTGCTTCGGCTGCTGAATTGCAATGATTTTGCAGCTAACACTTGATTCTGCAACCAAGTCAGTGGTTTGATAGGTTCGAAGGTGCCAGCTAGGAAGCAAAATATATGGATAGGTGGCAATTGATGCACTCAATGATTTCCTCCTATTATCATGAACCAGGTTGATGGAAGCAAGTACTGGTGATGCGGTCAAAGATAAATTCAACCCTTGTAAATCAGCAACAGGTGAGTGAGAATGAGATATAAGCCTCATGATTTTCTTTCATAATAGGAAATCATGAGCGAATTTTTCTATATTATCTTTTCAAGTTAAAATTAGTATTCTATTGACAAGGATTAGGCATAGAGCTCTAAACATCTAATGTTATGAGATTTATAAATAAACCTCTCGACAAGGATGAAATGTTGTTAAGAAGTACGCGACATTGAAGATTTAAACTATGTTTTTAATATCCATCTCATGAAGAACCTTTTCGTTTCCATCCATGGTTGATTATTTGATTAATAGTGTGATTACCTGCTTCTCATGGAGGCCCCCCTCAAGCAGTAAGGATTTTTGTTCATTTTCAGTAAATAGAATTTCCATATAATTTCATAAGCTTTCTCTTCTGTTCAAATGAGTAGATGAATTTTTTATTTCTTTCAGACTCGAATTATAATTTTTTTACTAGTCATTTCTTTTGTTCATAAATTCTAGATGCACATGAATTAAGATTAGTAACAGTGATAGCAGTGCTTGGATTTTAAACTTAGACAAGACTTTATTTTGTTTATAGAACGGAGGATTTATCTATATAATTATATGCTACATTTCAAGTGTGTGTGATTTATAATTCAACCAAGTGTGGATGCATTTAAGCAGAGGTTTATTTCATTTTAATTTCAAACAATTGTGAATGTTATTTTTACAGATGTATGATAAGATTACTAGTAGCCTTTCCTTTTGAAATTGAGTGTGTATATAAATCCTATTGGTGTGAAGAGTGTAACTAATTTTCATTTCCAAGAAGTGTGGGATTGATTTACTTATATGCAGAGTCGTGACAATTTCTTTCAAAGTAGAGTGTGATATTTTCCATAAGTAGTTTTCAGTAAAGAGTGTGATCATTACCTTTTCTAGGAATAACTACTTTGCTCATGTGCATTTCAATGAATTAATTTCATTTAGAATTTATATTTTGATAACTCAATTAAATTTATAATTTGTGTAAATAACCAAAGAATTCTAGTACATATAATGTAGTTACCCTTCATCATCTTACCAAATCTGGTCGATAATTTATGTAAACAATTTAATATCAATGAAATTGCCAAATAAATAGGAAACATTTAAGCACCTCAACAAACTTCACTTAATAGATTCACCAAGAAACCTAGTCATGGCCCATCTAAATCACATCCTCCTACGCCCAAATGACACAAGACCATAATGGTCATTCAATGATGGGATGGTCCCCAAATATTGCGATAATCCAAATCTCAACGAAATTATTGCAAGAGATTTAGCAGGTCTTGTTATCGATAAAATTGGTTTGGCCACTTTTCTGAAAACACAAAAAACACTTGTAATCATTCGACCATTCTCCACTATAACAAACTCTTGCATCAGTTGAAAGTTTGTGTGTGTTTCAATATGTTTATAATGTTAATGCGATTTTCTCTAACAATCTACTCAAACAATGTGCATAGCTTCAATCGCAAAGGCATAACAAAATGAGGCTCATACCACAATATTCACTAATTGAAAATAAAATCCTCGAATGGAAATCATGAATTAACCAGAAAAACACCCAATCAACCTCATGCCATTCAAAATTGTTGACTTTATACTATTGTGCGTTTATACTAGTATTGGTAGTCACAAATTCAAAATGCCTTCATAATGTATGAAAGTGTATTTAAAATAATATAAAACTAGTACAACAGAATTCACGTTGTCTAGCTCAAAAGTCAAGTAAGACGGGGTAGACCTTCACCAAAACTGTCTCAAATTTTCCTGAGGCACATTTTTGAAATTAGAATGATTTTTTATTACATAGTCTAACAATTGCTACAAAAAATCTTCTTCTTCTTGGACTTCAACTCTTGAGTCTTATCACATGATTATAACAACTACACCTTGGTAGTGACTTCATGTCGATCTGCACATAATTTATACTTCCAACATTCACAATCCACAAAGCAAAGGATTCACACGTATTTAGGTAGGGAGGATCCACAATCATTATGTGTCTTTAACTTTCTAGATGTTGGCTTGTTATAGGACTCCTTTTCTTGGTTTTGTGTCTAATGTGTTTGTTTGATCTTCCACGAACTTATAAAGATCATGCATGTCTAGATAGCCACCAAATGCTTCCTCTCCACTATGCTACTAGCGAACATCCTAGTTACTACACATATTCAAGACTTTTTAAAATTTATTCATGCCTTGAACTCCATGAGTAGCCCTATATGGTTTCCGAGTGCGACAAATTCTTAGCAATATGAAGCAATGGATCAAACCTCTTCATCCTCATAAGATATAATCACCTCATGAAACCCCCCGTAGTCACATCGTTCACATTGTCAATCTCGGTCTCTCGGTGAAGAATAAGGCCACAAAACTAGTGGCTGAAACTACAGAACTAGTGGCTCATACTATTTCAATAGAGCAGATTAACTATTGCTCTTACAATAAATTAAATCTAGTATTAAGAATTGATGTCAAATAATTATGTACATAGTGTACATATAAATACATAATGGAAATTTTGATTCATTTTCCACACTTCTCAGACTCTAATAATTGATCACCATAACACACACTAACCCAAACCTAATCCCAATGATTAGGTGTCCAATGTATCATTCATTGATTCCCTAGTGATTAGTGCAACAAGCTTGTTTTGCATGATTAAATTTTTATCATTGGTCAATTCCCTAGCAATGATGATTGGGTCAAATTTGTGTATAAATGACTAAGCGAAGGATTTACTATAGCATTTAATGTTGAGACCAATTTTATGTTTTTTTCTTTTTAATATGTCTATGATTTTCTATTAATACTTGAGATTATTTCATAACATTTTACAATAGTAATATTTCAAAACTTTGACTGAAACATATTGAACAAAATTCCCCACACCAGCTACATGAAAGTGTAGCATATTAGACATTTTCCTGAACCAAAAAAATATGGTGGATATATTCAGATAAATACACCTGAGGAAAGACACCGTTTACAAAAATATAGCATTAGACTACTAAGTTGGACATAGTGACACCACACACATAAAATAAAAACCACATAATAAACTATACACCACACAAGCAAGAAAAAAGACTGAGGAAGCCATAAACTAGTCAAGGATGATTATTGATCATCTTGGAGAGACAACAACATGGGATTTATTCTCCGATAAAGTAGAGTTAGCATTAAGAGTGTTGAGACGAACTACATTGATGACCACATCCTCTTACTCATTCCATTAGACTTAGTATCAAGATTTGAAGCTATGTATCAATCAACTCGGGTCAACCTTGCGACAATGTCATCAAGTTGTACCTTATGTCCCACATGATGCACTTGATTTTTTGCTGGCCTTCGAAGAGTTTGTAATTATCAACATGATTTTCTCGGATAACCATTCTAAGTAGTGTTTCCATTTGACGATGGTGAGTGATGGAATGAAGAAAACAAATTCTTCATTTTCTAAGTTTTCCTAGATCTGATACTCATTTGAGGCTACCTCCGCTCATTTCTTAATCATAAAATTATTAACAATCTCCAAATTACTTAGCTTCTAGCTTTGAAATTTCTTTCCTGACCTCCAAAGGGGTTCCCTCGAAAAGAAATTCCATTGATTTCTAGACAAACAATCTGCATTGTCTAGAGGAAGATGCACCTTTCGCTCCACCTTGTCGAGTAGGAAGTCATTGTCACATCACCATATTTAACTTATACACAAGATAATTGACCACAACTATAGACACACAGGAAGAGGCCCTAACAATGTGACAATGGAGGTATAATTCTAGCCTGACACTAAAACAATATTTGACTTCCATGTAAGCGAGTAAGATAGAGGTATGGGAATTTTGATGATAACTTCTACAAAACCACTTCACACAATTGACCAGATCTTAAGACTTTTCAGGCATATACGAGTTGAGAGAAAAAAGACTTATTTCTAGAACCAAATCGAAAATGTACTAGAATACCATACTTCGTAAACAGGTACTCGGCAGTTGAAAGATACACTGGCTAGGTCTAAGCTTTGTAGGGAAAATGGGGACAAAATGACCACCAATTCAAAATACATGCTAGACCTCATATTATGTAAAAAAACACAAAGAACATTGAAATGGTCTACCATCCTGGATACTAAAACATTGGGTTAGATGACACTTATAGTTACATCACAGACTATTGGCCTAAATGCCTAAGCATGGCTATAAGAAGCTATGAAAACAACAATTATGTCTACCAACATGGGATAACAATTTATGTTGTTCCCAGCAACTAAAGAAATAGAAGAGTCTTTATAAAATAAAGATAGGTGTATAGGGAGGTTGATGAGCTTGAATAAGTGACACAAAACAATAACCTCGACCATCTTTCAATATAAAACACATATTGCAGACTATGATGAGTTGAAGGTTTCTTCACATAAGTTTCTTCTGAGTTCCACAACCCTACAAATAACGTAGGGTTTGTGTAATGCCCTGCGAGCATGGCAGATTTTATGCCGAGGGAGAGAAATCCATGGGATGGGCATGAAAATTACCAAGTGTCCCAAGTAACAACAAGGCTCACAAAACCAGCATTAAGGCACATGATGACCTTATTAATGAGGGTCATTCTCTTCTTAGATATATTTGTTACCAAGACCAATCCACCATGAGAAGAAGAAGCCATATTTGTAGAGACAGAATGAATGATCGGAGTGAATATCCTATGGAAGGCTGACTTGAAAAATTAACCAAGAAACCTAGTTGTCGCCCATATAAATCACATCCTCATGCACCCAAATGACACAATGCCACAAAAATAGCCACAAAATGATGGGATGGTCCCTTGACTACAACAATAATGAAAATATCACCAAAATTGTTGCTGGAGATTTAATAGGTCTCGTTGAGAATAAAATTTATCTGGCCACTTTTGTCAGAACACAAAATTCTGCTTCAATCTGTTTATAATGTTAATGTGATGCTATCCAACAACTAACTCAAACAATGTGTGTAACTTCACTTGCAAAGGAAATACAAAATGAGACTTATACCACAATCTTCAATAATTGAAAAATTATACAATATTGAAATGGAAATCACGATTTAACCAAACAAAACACCCAACCAACCTCATACGATTCAAAACTACTGACTTTATACTATTGTGTGTTTATAATAATATCCAAATTCACCTATTCACAATGAATTCATAATGTATGACAATATATTTATAATAATATATACCCAGTACAATAGAATTCACCTTATCTAGATCGAAAATTGAGGAAGCCAAGGAATACCTTCACCGAGATATCTCTATTTTTCCTAAGGCACATTGTCGAAATTAGAGCGATTTGTGATTGCATAGTCCAACCACTGGTACAAAAAGCTTCTTCTTCTTTGTCTACAAATCTTGACTCTTATCAAATTCTTATAGAAATTACACCTTAGTAGTGACTTCATGTTAATCGGCATGTAATTTCTATTTCTAGAATTCACTATCCACAACATAGAGGATTCATGCCTGTTTAACTAGGAAGGATCCAAAATTGTTGTGTGTCTTCAACTTTCTATACATGGGCATATTATGGGGCTCCTTCCATTGGTTTGGCGTATGATGTGTTGGTTTGATCTTTCACAAATTTATAAGCCTCATGCATGTCAAGATATCAGCCAAATGCTTCCTCTCCACTATGTTACTAGCGAGCATCCTAATTAATACACATATTCAAGACTTCTTTAAATTTACTCATGCCTTGACCTCCATGAGAAGTTCTATCTAGTCTATGATTGCAACTATCTCTTGGAAATCTAAAGCAATGAATCAGACCTCCTCTTCCTCACAAGAGAGAATCACCTCATGAAACCGACAAGGAAACTGGCAAATCATTCGCCTAATGAAACCCTCAGTAGTCACATTCTTCCCATTGTCAATCTCAGTCTCTCGGTGAAGAATAAGGGCACAAAACTTGTGGCTCAGACTATTTCAACAAAGGAGATTAACCAGTGCTCTGATACCACTATTAAGACACACAAATTAGAAACTAATTAAATTGTAAATTACGAATTGATGTCAAAGAATTATGTACATAGTGTACATATAGATACATAATGAAATGCTGATTTAGTTTTTGGGTCTTCTTGGAACCTAACAATTGATCACCATAACACACACTAACCCAAAATTAATCCCACGGATTAGGTTTCTAACATATCATTCGTCAATTCCCTAGTGATGAGTACAAAAAGGTTTCTATGCATCATTAAAGTTTTAACATTGGTTAATTCCCTAGTGATGATGATTTGGTCAAATTTATGTATCAATGACTAGGAGAAGGATTTACTATAGCATGTAACGTCAAACCCAATTTTATGTTTTTTTTTTTTTTAAATATGTATATGATTTTCTATAGATAACAGAGAATATTTCATAATGTTTTACAACAATAAGTTTTCAAAACTTTGACTGAAACATATTGAACAAAATTCCCCACACTAGATACATGAATGTGGAGCATATTAGGCATTTTCGTGGATCAAGAAAATATGGTGGCTCTCCTTAGAAAATAACACTTGACCCAAGTCACCCTTTACAAAAATATAGCATGAGATTACTAAGTTGGACATAGTGACACCACACACATAAACTATAAATCACATAATTAACTAGACACCACATAAGAAAGTAATAAGAATGAGTAAGCCATAAACTAGTCAAGGATGGTTATTGATGATCCTAGAGATCCAACAGCATGGGATTTTTTCTTCGATAAGGTAGAGTTAGCATTGAGAGTGTTGAGAGGAACTACATTGATGACCACAACCTATTACTCATTTCTGTTAGACTCAGTATCAGAATCTGAAGCTATGTATCACTCAAGTCAGGTGAACCTCACCACATTATCATCTATGTTGTATCTTATGTCCTGCACGATGCCCTTTATTTCTTCCTAGCCTACGAAGAGTTTGTAGTTATCAGCATGCTTGTATCGAATAGAAGTGTTGAGGAGTGCCTCCATTTGATGATTTTGAGTGATGAAACAAAGCAAAATGGATTCATCATTTTCTATATTTTCCAAGATTCGCTACCCAATTGACATTTCCTCTAGTTACTTTTGAATAAAAAAAGTAATGACGATCCCCAAATTCCTTAGCTTTCAGCTTCAAAACTTCTTTACTGACCTCCAAAGGGGTTGCCTTAAAGAAAATTTCCAGTGATTTCCAGCCAAAAAATCATCAGTGTATGGAGGAAGATGCACCTATCGCTCCACCCCATTGGGCAAGAAGTGGTTGTCGTGACACCATATTTAACCTACAGATAATATTACTAACCACAACTACAGACACACAAGAAGAGGCCCTAATAATGTGATAGTGGAGGTAAAATTCTAACCTAACTCTAAAACAATATGTGACTGCCAAGTAAGTGAGTAAGATAGAAGTATTGGAAGTTAACGATAGATTTTGCAAAACCACTTTACACAATTTACTAGATATTAAAACTTTGTGAGCATATATGAGTTGAGAGTCATAATACTTGTTTCTAGAACCAAATCGAAATTGTACCAGAATACCATACTCTGTAAAAAAGTACAGGGAAGTTGAAGGATACATCAATTGGGTTCGAGATTCATAGGGAAGCAGGGGACAAAACGACCACCCATTCAAAATATGGGCTAGTCATTGTATTGTGAAAAAACAACATAAATGACATTGAAAAGGATGGCCACCATGGATACTAAAACACTGTCTTAGACAATGTCTATAGCTACATCACAAACTACCGCCTTGAGTTCTTAAGCACAAGTATAAGTAGCTATGAAAACAAGAACTATGTCTACCAACATGGATTAACACGTTCTTTTGTGCCCAACAAATAAAGAAAGATAAGAGTCTATATAAAAGAAAGAGAGGAGGATAGGAAGGTTTATGACCTTGAATAATTTCCAGAAAACCACAACCTCGACCACCTTCCAATATAATACACCCAGTTGAGACTATGACAAGTTGCAGGTTCATTGACTTAAGTTCCTTTTGAGTTCCACCACCCTGCAAACCACATATAAGTTTTATAACACCATGCAATCATGGGACATCTGATGCGAAGGAGAGAGATAAATCCATGGAATGTGCATGGAAATGTCAAGTGTCCCAAGTAACAATATGGCTCATAAAACCAACATGAAGGTGCATGATGATGTCATTTATGAGGATCATTCTCTTGTCAGATAGAGGAAGAATCCATATCTAAAGAGACCGAATGAATGATAAGAGTGACTATCCTAGGGCACATGAACACACAATGCACGAGTTATGTTCATTGAAGAGGAAGGATCATAACCCATTTAATCCTTGTACCAGGAGCACATACCTTCCACAAGGTTGTTGTGCAAGGGCGGGAAGAGGGCCGAGCTCAAATATCAATGGACACCAAGAGTTGTATCGTAGGATGGAGACACGTGTAACTTAATACCATATTGGTAAGTGTGATTTGGTTAAATGTGCCTATTGGAAGACGGTGAACTTCATTATCAATAAGTGATCAATGGCAAGGCACCCCCATCGTGGAGAGGTGTGTTAGTAGTGGACTTTTCCTTCTAAATTAGTTGAGTGATCCTATTGACCCCATCCTATTGTTGCATCTTGTCCCTGGTTACTTCAATGTTAATTTTTTCATGCAGGATGCCCTAGTTTGCTAGATGGTCTGCCACCTTGTTTCCTTTCCATTAGGTGTGTAGGGGGGTTACATTGTTGAAGTTGGATATAGATCCACTTATATTATCGACCAAAGTATTCAAGTTCCAACTATGAATATTTTTATCCATCGAGTGGCCTGGGAGTATTTTTCTAATGTAGTTTAATAGAACCTGAGAATCACCATGAATCTGAATTAGCTTAAACCTTTCTTAATGGAAATTTTGAGCCCTTTTCAAGTGCCCTAAATTATTCCTTGTTATTTTTTGCTATCCCATGCGACTAAACATAAACATTTAAGGGATTTGAGTTCATATCTCTGAATATGCCACCAACGCCTGCTTTTTGTAGATTTCCTTTCAAGGCTCCATCAAATCTTAAGTCAACGAAATCTTTTGAGGGAGATAAGAATATATTGGGGATGGAAGGTTTACTACATGATTTGTGTAGGGATCCATCTATCTCCTTATGTGTTTGGATTACCATAACTAGTAATATAAGTTTCAGCCTCGTCTACATGGTATTCATCCATGGGAGGAGGGGCTAATAAAATTGTATCCCTGATGCTTTTGAGAATGTTGTCTTGTAACTATTGAAGAGACATTTTCTTACCCTCAATTAATTTAAGGTTACTCTCTATCAATAGATCCCAAGAAGAAAATCCAATGGCTAGAGGCCATGCTTTAGATATTAAGGGATCATTAATTTTGTGTTGAAGAAACTCTTCCAGTCAAGATCGAACTGTCATTGTATTTAGCATTGAACATCTGAAGATTTGTTGGACAAAATTCCACAAATTGCAAGAAAACATGAACTTGAGGAATAAATGTTTCATTTTCTTCTCCTCGTGTGTGCAAATAATACATATCTATGGGCCCTTGAAACCTTTGGTTCTAAAATGTTCCCATGTTAGCGATCGCCACCAAGTTATCAACCATAAAAAGGTTGTAATTTTGGGCCAGCCATAATCCTTCTGTAGGTGACCCCATAGTGTTGACTGGTATTTTGATTAGGAGTCTATTAACATGGTATAACCCTCATTTAATGTAAATTATCCTGAAGTTTGTTCCCCCCATCGTAGGATATCTTGTCTCCATAATATATGTACGAATCTTTTTTGTAACATTTGATTATATTCATTAAAATGATGCGTGTTCTCTAATTATTCCCGTAAGAGATCCCAATCAAAAATTGATTTTTTCATTGACAACGGAGTTGATATTTTCCACACTCTTTCCAGAAATGCACAACTTAGTGTGCTCCTTGAGATTGTGATAATTCCTTAATTTATTAGAGTTTTTCATTTTTTTGCATAATAGGGTGTTGGTGCCAGGATTGCTCCCAGAATGCTATCGTCATACCATTTCCTATCTCCCATAATGCATTTTGTTTGACTAGGAATTGTTTCTGGAAGGACCAATTCTATACTTTGGAACCTTTGATTTTCCCTTCAAAGCACATTCATTCAACTTGTGTAGTCAAAGGTAGATATTTGTGCAACCATATTTCTTTCTAGGTTTGGAAACCAACCTAGAGCCAAAGCCACTAGAGCTTCATGGCATATGCTAGGCTAGTTATTATGGGGTCACATAGTCCTAGTCTTCCTTTTTTCTTAGGGAGTGTCAATTTCTGCCATCATATTAATGGCCAAGTTCCCTTATTAGGTGATCCTTTCCATAGGAAGTTTTTCCATAATGAAATTATTTATTTTGTTATAGCAACTGCCATAAGAACTATAGAAATCTAGTAGTTTATCAAATCTTATGCAACTACTTTTGTTAAAACCAGTCAACTTAGAAAGTTGAGTGCTTTGAATGTCCAATTATTTACTTTGCGTAAAATTCTCTCTATAAGATCTTGCCATGTGGATAACCTATTGAAATGTAGAACCAAAGGGACTCCTAGATATTTTGAAGGGAGGTGTCCTTTACCAAAACATATCATCATGCTTAACTTGTTTTGGATCGTCTCTAGGAAATTGAAGGATAATATGTGTTTTTTTTTTCAGTATCCACCTCCATACCTGAGGCTTCCATAAAATTCTATCATAGCCTTCGAATTATTTTCAACTCCATGGAGATTGATAAGCCAAATAAAGTTATGTCATTAACGAATTGTATATGTGTTATTGGGAGGTCTGCTCCAAATAAATGAAGCCCATATATGTGATCTGATTCGCTTTCTCTTTGAAACATTTGACCTAAGCCCTACATGACGATGATGTATAGGAATGGTGTTATAGGATCATCCTGGCATAGTACTCTTGAAGAGTGGAATTGTTGCAAGGGGTAACCGTTCATGAGGATGAAGAAGGAAGGGGATGTGATGAGAGAAAAGACCCAAGTTATCCATTGTTTTGAAAATCCAAAGGCCTTAATAATCTAACCAAGAGATGTCCAACTCATTCGACCATAAGCTTTAGATAAGTTGAGTTTGATGAACATACCTGGGTGTTTGGAGATCTTCAAGGAATGTAATATCTCTTAAACCACTATTACACTATCAGAAATATGTCTTCCTTGAAAAAGAATTGATTGGGGCAGAGATATAAGGGAAGGAAGCAGTGGATTCAACCTATTGACCATCACCAATGATATAATTTTATAAATTACATTACAAAGGGAAATCAGTCAGAATCCTTCAGGCCTTTCCAAGTTACCTGTTTTAGGAGCAAGTGTGAGGAAGGTCATATTGGGAATAGGATGAAGTGATTCATTTAACCTAAATTCTTCCACCAAATCAATTATTTCCTTCTTAAGGAAACTCAAACACTTTTGGAAAAAATTTGTTGTGAACACGTCTAGACCAGGAGATTAGTTTGTGGGCATATTCATAACTACCATTTATTTTTCTTCCAAGAAATCATTGTCATCAGAGATATTTTCTATTCATGATTGAATAAAGTAGTGATAAAATGAAGAACAATATTAATATTTGGTTGTTTATCTAAATTCTTCTCCCTGAGCACGTTGTTGAAATGATTGACTGGTTCCTTCTCAATTTCAGAGTTGTGAATATCCCTTTCCCTATCCTATCCCTAGAGAGGAAAAATATTGTTGTGATGTCATCGTTGTATAATCTCATTATGGAAAAACATAGAGAGTCCCTCGCCATACTTGAGCCACTGAATCAAGGACTTATGTTTCCAGAATGTCTCTTCTTGTTGTCATCATTCCTCTATCTTTTGGAGGATATTCCAAAGGGTGTGAGGTCTATTTAGTACTTCATAGCAAGGAGATACACTACTGTTGGCAATATCCAACAACGCCAAAACTTGCATCTTCAATGGATTCGGCCAAAGATCCTAGAAGATATTGGTGACTCGATGGGCCACTTAATCAAAGTAGACAGTGAAATATTGACAAAAGGTTTCATAACTTTTGTCCAGATATGTGTGGAAGTGGACCTCAGTGAAGGATTACGAGACAAAATCATCCTCAAACGAGAGGGCAAGGAGCATACCCAACCATTGGATCACGAAAATGCTACTTTCAAGTGTAGATTGTTTCAACAACTCTAACACCATCATAATGCATGCTCCTCTTATAAAGGGGCATTTGGAAACCAAGTGTCGAAGAGAAGTAATCGGGGATGGAGAGATCCAAAGGTAGTAGCAGGTACCAAGAATTCTGCAGTTCCAAAAGAAGATTTCTTCGAGCAACATAAAATATCTCTAGAAAACCTAGCCTCCGAAGATCCCAGTCAGCACCCAAACGCACTGCCACAACCCTCTACATAGGAAAATATTTTGACAGAGGACAATGAAATAACAACTATAATTGTGTCTGCATCTGAGGGAAAAGTGTAACCAGGAGCATGATATTTTAGATAATGAGAAAGATCTATTGAATTCAGTTGCACTAGTTACTATGGAGCTTTCTCAAAAAAATGAGGAAATGACACTATCCTTAGTTGAGAGGATTCTACTGTAAAATGGATTGATGTTTGTAGGAAAAAGGAGAAAAAAAAACCCATAAATCATCGTCATATTTGAAACAAGGATTTTCTCATATAATAACATTTTTTGGAATTAAGATAATTCAATTTAAAAAGTATACATATTAGCAATTTTATATAAATAAATAAATAATTTGTATTTTAAACAACTAAAGTCAATTCAAAGTGTAAATATTATTGTCTAAGGGGTTGATTGGGTGCTCTTTTAATCTTAAGGCACTTCTTGATGTGAAGTCACTCTTTCAATTCCCCACCCTGATCTAGGTGATTTATTAGACAAATTGAAGATTAAGTCTCGTCAAACTGAGGGTTCGATCTTGAAACCCTAGGCCGAGGGCCTAGGTGTCGTAGACTGTCCATCTCACGTCACGAAGGTACGGGCTGGACTGATGGCAGACCCTCCGAGGTTAGGCGTTTTCAAGGTTCCCTAGCATTGAGACAGCTGGGTGGAATTTCTTTTTGGTTTTTTTTCTCGGTTAGGTCTTGGGGTTTTTCGCTGGCGGTTTGTGTTGGCAGTCTTCTCTGGGGGCTCATCTCTGCAAATAATGTCCTAAGGCGGGTTTGGAACAACATAATCCAAAATCCAAAACGGGCTTTTGCTCCCAGGCGGTTTCAGGAGCGACATTTCAGGTAACGGGGTTTTTTCTGTGAGGTGTCAGTTTTTTACCACAGTTTAGTTACCATGGTGAATCATAATGAGGCGGTGGACCTAGACCCAGCCCCAGAAGACATTCTTTCGGTCTGGGGTAAGGAGGTAACCGAACAAAACATTGATAAGTTCTTCGGGCAAGTTGGAAACTTCGCATCGGCCACCTTTTCTGTGGGAGGACCTTGGAGCAATAATCCACCAAAGGGTTTGCTGGAGGAGAGTCTGAACCTGTCTGGTGCATTCGACAATAGCGGCGGGCGCAAAGGAGAGTCAGGAGTACGAGCGGTGGAAAATATACCGAAAGAGAAAGGCCTCCACGATGGTAAGTTTCTATCCCCCTCGAAGGTTTTCAGCCCGTCTGGTGGTCTGGAAGACATCATTAATTTCAATTCCAGTCAAGGAGTATGGAGGCCAGTAGGGGGTTTCCAAACTTCGGATAAGGAAGCTAAGGAAAAAAGCAGTCTTTCAGCTGTAAACAGGCGCCCTCTCTCAAAAGACCTTATACATGCCGGCCCGGGTGAAAAGGGGGTTTCATCTGATATTGGTAAGGTCTTAATACAGGGTAAGGACGACCAAACCCTTGACCCTGAAAGGGCGAAAGAAAAGGGTAGTCAGCTTGCAGGCAAGAATGGGACCCCAGTAGGAGTAACGAGCCATATCCCTTCAGGAACGGATGACAACCCCCCTGCGGAAAATGCGAATGGAGCCCAAAGGGTACCAGATATTTCAGTTTTGGACAGAGAAGAGGAACCGGATTGGGAAAGGGCTGGGGAAAAGCATAAAAAGGCGAAGCTCTTAAAAAAGAAAAGGATAGCAGGAAATTTGTTGTTGGGGATGGACGTTCAAGTAGAGGACGCCTTGGAGGTGGCGGAGTGCACGCTGGTGGGTCGAGCTAGGGGGCGTTTCGTCTCAGGCAAGTTCTTACGGCTTTGGGCGGAGAGTCAGTGGAAGGACACCCCGGCAAAATCCTTCAAAACGGCTACACTGGTCAAAGGGTGGTTCATGATCAGATTCGATAGCAAGGAAGCCATGGAATGGGTCGAAGGGAGAAATTGGGCGTTTGGGAAACGCCCAGTTTTTTTCAAAAGGTGGTCTCCTCTTTTCGACGCGTCCAAGGAGAAGGTTGAGGAATTCCCTGTCTGGGTAAGGGCACCTGGTCTTCCCCCGTTCCTTTGGGTTGATTCCGTGTTCACTTCTATTGGGAATCTTTTGGGTACGTTCTTGGAAGCAGACAAGTCCTTTCTTCACACCCATGAAAGAGCAGTGGCCAGGATTTTAGTGCGATTAAACCCAAATGAAGGACTTGCGGAATCGATAAATTTGCAGTACAGGGATTATGTTTTCGAACAGATGCTGGATTATGAACTTCTACCCTTTAGGTGTCACCGATGCCATGAGTATGGGCATTTGGCAAGGGATTGCCCCTTGGGGAGACGCAGAAGGAGGTCTCAGAAATCAGATGAGCAGTGGGTTGGAAGCACGAGGAAAGATATGAAATCGGCGGAGAAACAAAGCTCAGAGGCTAAGCCTATGGAAGGGATCCAAACTCAGGAAGAAGAAGCCCTGCCTCTGATAGGAGGGGACCCGGTTCAAGCAGCTGAAGATCCAAGCGGCGCTGAGATTCCCGTCCGAGTCACAGACGCCATCGCTAGCGAAGCACCCGGTATGAAGTCAGACCCACTAAACTCTGTATGCATATCTGATTCAAAAATTGTCTTCTCGTCTAAGGGGTCTCCTCTGATTACTAAATGCATGGATGATTCTGTAAATATTGAAAATATTACTGCTGCCATACCATCCATCGATCTGAACTGTGAAGTTGTTTCCATTGATAATCCGGTCTCGGATGTATCCACCCCTGTTCGTCCATATAACCTTAGATCTCTCAGCAAAAAGCCTGATATCTTCCCCGAGTTGATCGAGCCGGTGGGTGGTTTGGGTCCTTCATCGTCTAAAAGTTCTATTAAAAAGGGTAGAGGTAGGAAGACAAACCTGTCCAAAGCTCAAGTCAAAGCCAAACTTGATGTGGCTGATGGCAAGCAAATGTTGATTCCTGGGGCGCTTAGAGCAGCAAAACCCCCTGAAGCTGTTATAAAATGATCTGCTTGTCATGGAATTGCAGGGGTTTAACCAGTAAACCCAAAAAACTGGCTTTGAAGGAATTAATCTCTCGCTATAATCCAGATATTGTCTTTCTCCAAGAAACTTTAGGCAGGGGTGTTGACATTGAATCAGCCCTCAGAACTTCCTTTCCGGGGTGGGCTTTTGTAGCCCTGGATGCAGAGGGTCACTCGGGTGGGCTTGCTATCGGATGCAGGGAGGGCAGATTGAAAATGCTAAACCATTGGGGTATGCCAAATGTGCTGGGTTTGGAGGTTTTCTCCCCTGAATTCGATTTCCATTTCTTGATCGTCAATGTTTACGGGCCATGTCAGGCAAGGGTTGCCTTCTGGAATGCACTCCTGTCCAAAGAACTGCTAAAAGGGAAAAATTTGATATTAGGAGGAGATCTAAATTTTTCCTTAGGGAATGCGGAGGCATGGGGCCCCTCAGCCAGAGAAGACCCCCTAACAGACTTTTTTGCTAATGCGCTCCTTTCCCATAAGCTGATAGATGTTAACATTATAAAAGCAAAACCTACGTGGAGAAACAGGAGAACAGGGGAGGAGAGAATAGCAAAAAGACTGGATCGCTTTTTAATCAATGATTTGATGGCTTCAAATATTCCTTTGTTCAGACAATGGGTGGGTGAAGGGGGAAATTCTGATCACTTCCCCATTCTTTTAGAACTTTCCAAACCCCCCCCAAAACCTGCTGCTCCTTTCAAATTTAATGCTTCTTGGCTGCAAGAAGATTCTTATAATCTGCTTTTCAGAAATACTTGGAGACATCCAGATAGAAACCCGTTGGAAAATAAAGGGGCTCTATTTATGGATAATCTAAAAAGACTAAAGAAAGCAACTATGGAATGGGCCACAGATAGAAGGAAAAAGCAGAATGAAGAATTGGCAAAAATTGATGCGGATCTTCGAGCCCTAGAAGATCCTGAGGCAGATGCTTATGCTACCCAGGAGTCTAAGGAAAGGATAGTGGCCCTTGAGAAGTCTAGAGCAAAGATTTTACTGGACAAAGAGGAAGAATGGAGACTCAAGAGCAGGGTGATCTGGCTGAGAGCAGGGGATGAAAACACAAAATTTTTTCACAACTATGCAAGAGGCCGGAAAATTGCAAATACAATTTGGAAGCTAAAGGATCCTGAAGGCAGAGAAGCCTCGTCTTTTGAGGCCCTGTCATTCATGGGGAAAAATCATTTTCAATCTTTGTTCTCAGATCCAGGAGGGGTTTCCTTAGCTGAGATCATCAAAACTGCTCAAGCTTTCCCCCGCTTTGTGGAGGGGGAGGAAGCTGAAAACCTGTTTAGAGAAGTGACAAAAGAGGAAGTAGAAAGTATAGTTAAATCCATGGCAAAAGACAAAAGTCCGGGCCCGGATGGCTGGACTATTGAACTCTTTACCCACTTTTTTGATTTGATTGGGGATGAACTAACGGAAGTGGTGGAGGAATCAAGGAGGAAAGGAGAGGTTCATCCCCCTTTTAATGCTACTTTCATTGCTCTTATCCCCAAAAAAGAAGAACCAGAATCTTTCGAGGATTTCAGGCCAATTTCACTGTGCAACTGCATCTATAAAATTATTGCAAAAACCATTGCGGTTCGCCTGAAACCGATTCTTTCCAATTGCATCTCTCCTGAACAATTTGGCTTTTTAGACGGTCGTCAAATTCATGAAGCTATAGGGGTGGCACAGGAAACCATACACAGTATCAGAAAATCAAACAAGAAGGGGGCTGTGTTAAAAATTGACCTGTCTAAAGCCTATGACAGAATTAGCTGGATTTATCTCAGGATGCTCCTGACTCATCTGGGCTTCAAGGTGGAGTTCATAAGCTGGATCATGGGGTGTATTTCAAGTGCAAGCTTTGCAGTTTTAATAAACGGGGCTGCTTCCCAATTCTTCAGAGGCCAAAGGGGGCTGAGGCAAGGATGTCCTCTCTCTCCTTTACTTTTTCTCCTAGCCGCAGAGGGACTCAGCAGATTGATATCAAATGCCAAAAGAACAGGTTTGATAAAAGGTTTGGAAGTTGCTGTAAATTTGTTCATTACTCATCTCCTATTTGTAGATGATATTTTATTATTTACAAATGGGAGTTTAAATGAAATAAAAGAACTTAAAAGTCTTCTTGACCTGTTCTTGAAAGCTACAGGGCTTCAAATAAATTCAAGGAAGTCCCAGCTAATATTGGAGGGCTTCAACCGACAGGAGGAACTTCTGATTTCATCTTATCTGCCTTTTGAGTCATGTAATATGGATTCTCCGTTCAAATACCTTGGGTTTTGGTTGAAACCACACTCATATAAAAAGCAGGATTGGAACTGGCTGGTGGCCAAAATTGAACAAAAAATCTCTCATTGGAGCTTCAAGTGGCTATCTCGGGCAGGCAGACTAACCCTTGTGAACTCTGTTCTTCAGGCCATGCCTGTGTTCTGGGCAGCCCTAACATGGATCCCGAAAGGTATTCTGCACAAGATCAAACAACTTTGCAGCAGATTCCTTTGGTCAGGGTCAAAGGAGGATTCTGTTCTACCTTGGGTGGCATGGGACAAAATCGCAAGGCCAAAAGACTGGGGTGGATGGGGCATAAAAAACCTCTATGACTTCAGCACTTCCCTGGCAGCAAAATCTGGATGGCGAATAATCAATTCCGAGAATTTATGGACCAGAGTAGTAAAACGCAAATACATTGATCCCATGCCTTTAGAAGATTGGATAAGAAATCCAAACAAAAAAGGAAGGCATTCTTCAGTGATTTGGAAAGCCACGACAGAGGCTTTTAAGGTCATAGAACAGGGTCTGGCTTGGCAGGTTGGAAATGGTGAAAATGTGAGGATTGGAAGAGACCCCTGGGTGGGATGTAACGAATCCTTCGCTCTATCCCCTGACCTATTGGCTCACTTGGATGCGAAGGGGATTTTTGGCCTAAATCAGATTGCAAATCTGGGATCAACCATTTGGGGCCAAGCATGGAAATCAGAAGAAGATTTGGGAATTGACCCCTTGTGGAGAAATGAATGGCGGAGTTTTCTTCAGGAGCTAAAGAGGTCAAATGTCAGATTACAGGACAGGCCTGACCAGTTGGTTTGGGCACATGCTGAATCCGGATCCTACTCTCCAAAGGCTGGGTATAATTACTTAATGAAGAGAAAAGGGTGGGATCTTCCAGAATGGTGGGCAAAACCTTTGCTCAAGCTGAAATGCCCAAAAAAAGCAAGATTATTCTTTTGGTGTGTGTTAAGAAAGAAGATTCCTACCTGGGATATTCTACAATCCAGATTCAAACAGGGCCCAGGAAGATGTCCCTTATGTTTTTCAGACTCTGAATCCATTTCTCACTTGTTCATTGCTTGTCCATTTGCAAGGAAAGTATGGGAAGAGATGAAGAAGTTACTGGATAAAAATGTGAGATGGGAGGGGGAATCTTTTCTTTCAGCATGGGAATACTGGTGGAACCACTACTCAGAGAGAAACTTGAGGAACCTCCCCCCCATTATTTGTTGGGGTATCTGGATAGCAAGGAATAGAAGCATTTTCAGAGAAAAGCTCACTCCGGCGGAAGTGATCGCTATTCAAAGCTCAGCCATATTATCTAGTATTCCGGAACCCGAAGAATCAAGGAAAACTATTCCCAGAAAGGAGGAACGAATCAGAGTTGGGATCCCATGGGCCTATTTCGACGGGGCAGCTCAGAACAACAATACGGGTGCTGGGATCATTATCCATTTAAGTTCCTCACACTCTTTAAAAGCCTCTGTGGGACTAGGTCCCGGTACAAACAATTTCGCCGAACTGTCTGCCCTTAAACTTCTTTTATGTTGGCTCATAAGCAGAAATATCTTCACAGTTCAGATCTTTGGGGACTCACTGAATGTAATAAATTGGGTAAATGGAAAATATAGATGCCAAAACTATATGCTGAGACCGCTCATGGAAGAAATTCAAAATTTAAAATTCCAATTTAATGTATTCTCTATTGAACATATTTACAGGGACAGAAATGAAGATGCAGACAAGCTTTCTAAAGATGGTCTGCAGCAAGCTGTGGACTCGTGGAGAATAGTGGAACAGATGCATGATCAGATCCGTGTGTCGGATCTCCCTCCATACACATAATCTTTTTCGATATCAGCTGTTTTTAGTTTCTGTTTTGACAGCCGCTATATTCAGAAATCGGAGCTGATGTAAATATTGCTGTTTATTTTACTGTTTGTGGACACCTTTTTAGAATCAAACATTTGAACTTCATGATGATATACCGTGGGTTGTTTTCCTTTGTATAGGAGACCCACGGTATTTTTTTGAATATGGACAGAAATTTTTTGTAAGAGTTGTCTATGTAAGGCAACGATCCAGCGACGCTAACAGGCAAGAACATGTTTTTCTTGGTTTCTTTTGACAGTTGGGTGATACACAGAGGAGACTGTTTCTCTCTCTTTGGCACTGATGTAGGTCTCAATATCACTGAGGCTTCTGAATGTTAACTCATATGCTTGTAACTGAGGCTTCTGAAGATTTGTTGGACAAAATTCCACAAATTGCAAGAAAACATGAACTTGAGGAATAAATGTTTCATTTTCTTCTCCTCGTGTGTGCAAATAATACATATCTATGGGCCCTTGAAACCTTTGGTTCTAAAATGTTCCCATGTTAGCGATCGGCACCAAGTTATCAACCATAAAAAGGTTGTAATTTTGGGCCAGCCATAATCCTTCTGTAGGTGACCCCATAGTGTTGACTGGTATTGTGATTAGGAGTCTGTTAACATGGTATAACCCTCATTTAATGTAAATTCTCCTGAAGTTTGTTCCCCCCATCGCAGGATATCTTGTCTCCATAATATGTGTATGAATCTTTTTTGTAACATTTGATTATATTCATTAAAATGATGCGTGTTCTCTAATTATTCCCGTAAGAGATCCCAATCAAAAATTGATTTTTTCATTGACAACGGAGTTGATATTTTCCACACTCTTTCCAGAAATGCACAACTTAGTGTACTCCTTGAGATTGTGATAATTCCTTAATTTATTAGAGTTTTTCATTTTTTTGCATAATAGGGTGTTGGTGCAAGGATTGCTCCCAGAATGCTATCATCATACCATTTCCTATCTCCCACAATGCATTTTGTTTGACTAGGAATTGTTTCTGGAAGGCCCAATTCTATACTTTGGAACCTTTGATTTTCCCTTCAAAGCACATTCATTCAACTTGTGTAGTCAAAGGTAGATATTTGTGCAACCATATTTCTTTCTAGGTTTGGAAACCAACCTAGAGCCAAAGCCACTAGAGCTTCATGGCATATGCTAGGCTAGTTATTATGGGGTCACATAGTCCTAGTCTTCCTTTTTTCTTAGGGAGTGTCAATTCCTGCCATCATATTAATGGCCAAGTTCCCTTATTAGGTGATCCTTTCCATAGGAATTTTTTCCATAATGAAATTATTTATTTTGTTATAGCAACCGCCATAGGAACTATAGAAATCTAGTAGTTTATCAAATCTTATGCAACTACTTTTGTTAAAACCAGTCAACTTAGAAAGTTGAGTGCTTTGAATGTCCAATTATTTACTTTGCGTAAAATTCTCTCTATAAGATCTTGCCATGTGGATAACCTATTGAAATGTAGAACCAAAGGGACTCCTAGATATTTTGAAGGGAGGTGTCCTTTACCTAAACATATCATCATGCTTAACTTGTTTTGGATCGTCTCTAGGAAATTGAAGGATAATATGTGTTTTTTTTTTCAGTATCCACCTCCATACCTGAGGCTTCCATAAAATTCTATCATAGCCTTCGAATTATTTTCAACTCCATGGAGATTGATAAGCCAAATAAAGTTATGTCATTAACGAATTGTATGTGTGTTATTGGGAGGTCTGCTCCAATAAATGAAGCCCATATATGTGATCTGATTCGCTTTCTCTTTGAAACATTTGACCTAAGCCCTACATGACGATGATGTATAGGAATGGTGTTATAGGATCATCCTGGCATAGTCCTCTTGAAGAGTGGAATTGTTGCAAGGGGTAACCGTTCATAAGGATGAAGAAGGAAGGGGATGTGATGAGAGAAAAGACCCAAGTTATCCATTGTTTTGAAAATCCAAAGGCCTTAATAATCTAACCAAGAGATGTCCAACTCATTCGACCATAAGCTTTAGATAAGTTGAGTTTGATGAACATACCTGGGTGTTTGGAGATCTTCAAGGAATGTAATATCTCTTAAACCACTATTACACTATCAGAAATATGTCTTCCTTGAAAAAGAATTGATTGGGGCAAAGATATAAGGGAAGGAAGCAGTGGATTCAACCTATTGACCATCACCAATGATATAATTTTATAAATCACATTACAAAGGGAAATCAGTCAGAATCCTTCAGGCCTTTCCAAGTTACCTGTTTTAGGAGCAAGTGTGAGGAAGGTCATATTGGGAACAGGATGAAGTGATTCATTTAACCTAAATTCTTCCACCAAATCAATTATTTCCTTCTTAAGGAAACTCAAACACTTTTGGAAAAAATTTGTTGTGAACACGTCTAGACCAGGAGATTAGTTTGTGGGCATATTCATAACTACCATTTATTTTTCTTCCAAGAAATCATTGTCATCAGAGATATTTTCTATTCATGATTGAATAAAGTAGTGATAAAATGAAGAACAATATTAATATTTGGTTGTTTATCTAAATTCTTCTCCCTGAGCACGTTGTTGAAATGATTGACTGGTTCCTTCTCAATTTCAGAGTTGTGAATATCCCTTTCCCTATCCTATCCCTAGAGAGGAAAAATATTGTTGTGATGTCACCGTTGTATAATCTCATTATGGAAAAACATAGAGAGTCCCTCGCCATACTTGAGCCACTGAATCAAGGACTTATGTTTCTAGAATGTCTCTTCTTGTTGTCATCATTCCTCTATCTTTTGGAGGATATTCCAAAGGGTGTGAGGTCTATTTAGTACTTCATAGCAAGGAGATACACTACTGTTGGCAATATCCAACAACGCCAAAACTTGCATCTTCAATGGATTTGGCCAAAGATCCTAGAAGATATTGGTGACTCGATGGGCCACTTAATCAAAGTAGACAGTGAAATATTGACAAAAGGTTTCATAACTTTTGTCGAGATATGTGTGGAAGTGGACCTCAGTGAAGGATTACGAGAAAAAATCATCCTCAAACGAGAGGGCAAGGAGCATACCCAACCATTGGATCATGAAAATGCTACTTTCAAGTGTAGATTGTTTCAACAACTCTAACACCATCATAATGCATGCTCCTCTTCTAAAGGGGCGTTTGGAAACCAAGTGTCGAAGAGAAGTAATCGGGGATGGAGAGATCCAAAGGTAGTAGCAGGTACCAAGAATTCTGCAGTTCCAAAAGAAGATTTCTTCGAGCAACATAAAATATCTCTAGAAAACCTAGCCTCCAAAGATCCCAGTCAGCACCCAAATGCACTGCCACAACCCTCTACATAGGAAAATATTTTGACAGAGGACAATGAAATAACAACTATAATTGTGTCTGCATCTGAGGGAAAAGTGTAACCAGGAGCATGATATTTTAGATAATGAGAAAGATCTATTGAATTCAGTTGCACTAGTTACTATGGAGCTTTCTCAAAAAAATGATGAAATGACACTATCCTTAGTTGAGAGGATTCTACTGTAAAATGGATTGATGTTTGTAGGAAAAACGAGAAAAAAAAACCCATAAATCATCGTCATATTTGAAACAAGGATTTTCTCATATAATAACATTTTTTGGAATTAAGATAATTCAATTTAAAAAGTATACATATTAGCAATTTTATATAAATAAATAAATAATTTGTATTTTAAACAACTAAAGTCAATTCAAAGTGTAAATATTATTGTCTAAGGGGTTGATTGGGTGCTCTCTTAATCTTAAGGCACTTCTTGATGTGAAGTCACTCTTTCAATTCCCCACCCCGATCTAAGTGATTTATTAGACAGATTGAAGATTAAGTCTCATCAAACTTACAAAAAAAATATAACTATTATTAAAATTTGAAAAACAAAATGAAATCTAATATATATATAATTAAAACTAAAAAAAATTAAAATTAAAATGAAGAAAAGTACCATAGGTCATTCTCATATACTTCTCAAATTATACATTTTCCTTATTGTGGTAATTAAAATATAAATAATTTACTAAATTCTCATATTACCATTAAAATATTAATATTTTACTAAATAAGTTTTTGTATGCGAGATATTTAAAAAAAAACAGCATTGATAAAATTGAGGAACTCAGAAATTAAAAAAAAAAAACACTATCAAAATTGAGGAAAAAAATATATAATATTTAGTATTAATAAATAATTGATTTGGTATATAATATTTAATATTAATAAAATATTAATTTTAAATATAAATAAAAGTTCTACTTTTATAAAGAAATGAATTATAAAATAAATAATATTGATATTTTTTTATTTGATTAATATATGAACTAAATAATTTGGTAATAAGTCAATCAAAGAGTTAATTCACACGGTATTTAGCAATAAGTCAATCAAATAGTTAATTCACACAAATCTTATAAAATGGGTACAAATCTTATAAAATGGGTAAATGGAGAGCCGGCAGAAATAACATACCATTCATGTATAGAAATGGCATACAAGGAATTTTTTTGGTTGAATTTAATTAATTATTTTTTATAGATGTGATTATTTTGAAATATGTTTGATTTTTTTATTATTTAATTATTAATAATTACTAAATATATAATTATTTTTATAAGTATGGATTTTAAAACATAGTTGACATAATTTTAATTTAATTATTAATAATAATTAAATAAATAATAAAAATTTATCTTTAAAATATTTGAAATATTTTTAATAACACATATAAACTGAAAATTGTCTTTTTTTAATAATATACAGATTAAATATATATGAAAATAGTTGTTTAAATTTAATTAATTAATTAAATAAAATGTTAATATTAATAATAAAGACATATTAATGGTGATGATGATGATGATGATGGTGGTTAATGTCCACTGATACCAAACTTTGGTCTATCAGACCTAAAGAAACAAATTATTTAGATTGATTTAAGATTTTATTTCTATGCTCAAAAAGCTTGGAGAGAAGCCTCCGAAGCTCACTATAATTTTGACATCGTAAAAGGCTAGGAAGGTCAGTATTGTGACAAAAGATTATGAAACTGAGATCTAATGTGATTGTACGCAGGGCACTCTAAGAGGAAGTGGTTTTCATCCTCAATGTTGCTATTCTCACAGAGATGGCAGATCCTTTCCATCCATGGTGTTTTAGGAACTGCCCAACGACCTGTTTCATTATGGAGCTCACGAGAGTTCGTTATAATCTTCGCTATATTAATTTTCTTCTTTGAGCTAGCTAAAACAGAGAGATATTTTTGATCTTCTAAGGTGGGGTTGATGACCTTATTATAATAACTTAATTTTCTTTTACCTGCTAAATCTTTCTCACACCACATTTTTTCTTTGAACTTAGAAGTAACAATCTTTTTAATGTTATTAATGTTTTGCAATGCATCATTCTCGTTGATCTCCCAATGGTTTAACCAGACGCTCGTGTCTTTATACCACCCCCGTTTGAGCCTTAGTTGGTTTTGGCTGCAATTTAAAGCTAGCTTCGGAAGTCTATGATCTCCTTTGTTATTGAGCTTGTGCTTGTACAACAAAAGCCTAGTAATAGCTAGGCTCTCGATAGGGGAAAGACTTGCTTCTATAAGAATAATAGGGTAGGGTGTATTGCTTTTAATTTTTAGGTTATACGTTATAAAGCACTTCTGAATTTGCTCAATCTTTCTCCATGATTCTCTAGAGATGCTGCAACCCAAAACCTCACATCCATATAAGATAACAGGAGTGACTAAAGCTTGAAAGAGGAACTTATTTTTATCCCACATTACGAGGTTTGTCATTTTACAATTATTCTCGAGACCAAAGTAAGCTTTCCACCCCCATTTAATCCTTTTCTCAATGCTATAGTTCCAGTTGAGCTTGTGATGAATATCAATTCCTAGGTACTTGTAAGAATACACTTCCTCCAAGTTATTATTGTCATACATAAAATTAGCGTTGGTGTCCTTCTTGGATTTGATAATCATAACTTTTATTTTGTCAGTGTTAACAATCATACCCATGGTAGAGCAGAAATCCTTAAGAAGCCTAAGTTGCTTATCAAGATCAGAGGGACACCTTGCGAGGAGAACAATATCGTCAGCATAGAGAAGAAGGATGACGACTATCCTAGCTAAGATCGTGCCAGCACATCCTGCTTCCTCTAAATAACCTTCGAGCTTGTCAATGTAAATTCCAAATAGGGTAGGGGAGAGAGGGCAACCTTGTTTAACTCCGATATTACACTTAATATCTTTCGACCACCCCTCATTGCTCTTTAGCTTGGCAATTACATTCTCGTATAACCTAATAGTGGTAGCTCTCAACTCATAAGGAACCTTTAGCTCTTCTAATCTATTCCAAAGGTTGTTTCTAGGAACCATATCGACAGCGTTTCTAAAGTCGACAAAGCAACAAAAGATATTGGATGGATCATTACAACATTCCTCCACAATGATCCTAAGCGTAATGAGGTGGTCTGTTGTTGAGTGATGCCTTCTAAAACCCACTTGGCCTTTAGCCTGCTTACCTTCACTTTCAAGCCATATGCTCAACTTTTTTTCCAAAATACTACCATATAACTTAGCTAAGAGAGGGCTAATCATAATTCTCCGATAATCAGAGGGGTTATTTGTATCCCCATTTTTAAAAATAGTAATAATGACGCTCTTAGTCCATAGCTTAGGGAACCCTTGCTTGACTGCTTGATTAAAAAGCTTGTGGATGTGGGGGATGAGGAGAGGGCCTCCAATTTTTAAGATTTCCACCTGGTAACTTCCAATGTCCTTAGCTTTCCCATTAGCCAGGCGTTTAACCCCAAAATTAATGTCTTTTAGAGAGAAAACTTCTTTTGCTGTGGTCAGGGTTTCAAAGTTATCCATGAAACTTGGAGATTCATAGAGCTTTTTAAGATAGGAATTCCAATCGTGTGAAGCAATTTTATTATTATCTTTAGTTTTCCTAGTCGAATTCGGCCTCCAAAATTTCTTAGGAGCTACCTTAGAGAGGTGTAAGAGATTCTCTTGTCTTTTACGAATGTACTACCTCTTTTTTCTCTTAGTTGGAGCTTTGTATATTTTTATCTTGTCCATTTTAAAAGATTCATCAACAACTTCCTTAATAGCTCTCCTTGCATTTTTATAGTCTTGTCATATCGTGAGTTGGTTTTGCTATTTATTTTATTATTTCAATTGAGAACTTGTTAATAGAATATGAGAAGGTTGTATTCAAATTACGGTAGAGATTTTGTCTATACTAGATAAAGAAAGCAAATTAATTTTTAACTATTTTAGAAATTAGTTTTAAAAATAAAAGTCGCCTTTATTTTTAATAATACATATGAAAAATAATTATGTTTCCGTCTCCAACGCTGTCCTGCTCCTACGGAGCCGCTGAAATTCATGATTTACACAAGCACCCGGCATGACCCGCCTCGTCAGCAATTAAAACAGGAAGTGAGATCAGGAATTTCGAAGGTAGTGCTATATTTTATTGCAAGGGTTAACATCACGAACCAGCTACGTTAATCAACGGAAACGATTCTTTTTTTTTTTAATTTAAATAAAAGGTTATTTTACATTATTAATTTATATTTTATAAATAATGTTTATTTCACATTTAAATCAATTATTGTTTTTTTCCGTCTCGCCTAACATCTATTTGAATCCTAATAATGATTTTGAATGATATTTTTGTAGGTGAGGTAACACTTGTATGATTTATGGATAAAGAAATATATATCAAGCATATACGTTTACGGGAAACCATACTAGTGATACTTTTAAAAGTAGAAGTTTTATCTATTTGAATAGTTTAAATTTGATGGGAAAATATAAAATATTTAAATTGCTATTAACATTTAAGATTGTAATATTATTTATATTAATAAACATTATATATATATAGATATAGATATATAAAGAACTTGCTCAATGATATTAGTTATGTCATTTTTTTCTAAAAATAGAGAATTCAAGTTCTTTAAGTTTTAGTGTTTTTTTTGGGGCTAAAATCAAGATCATATCTATTAATTTACTTGTTTCTTTTTGCATTTTATTAATGTACAAAAATTTCACTTGCTTAATTTTAAATTATTCCTCTTAAAAATAGTTATCTTTTTCTTTAAATTAAATTGATTAATTAAAAAAAATATTAATCTTAACAATAAACTAAAATATTATCATTAATAATATTATAACAAATTTTATTTACAAATAAGATTTTCCATAATTAAAATATTATTATATGTATTTTTAACACATATATTAATTCTTTTTAATAATTAATAATAATTTAAAATAAAATTATAATTTTTTTTTTAATTTTAATAATATAAAACTTATTTTGTATCACCCATTAAATTTATATTTATATGACATTACTCATTGTTATACATATAACTTTGATTACAAAGTCAACTGTTATTCATCTATTCATATATAACAAATTTTATTTACCAATAGAAATTTCCATAATTAAAATATTATTACATATTTTTTAATATATATATCATAATTCGTCAAATGTGGAACTTGTCCCACGTTCCAACGTCACGAAATTAAAAATGGTTCGTCAACTATGGAACTTGTCCTACCTTCCAATTTCAGCAAATTAAAAATTCCGTCGTCAGTAAATGTTGAATGTGTCCCAACTTATGGAGGTGGAGTTACATTTAGATATTTTATGTGAGGACGTTCAACTTTGCCCCTAAGTGAGACATGTCTATAAGTTGCAATGAATTGCTGGGAATCAATGAACCATCCCATCTTATCTGCTAATAGATTCAGAACTGGGTTTCTGATTGACTGCATCGATTCAGTAGTGAAGATGGCGAAGTGTTGTGTAACCCCTTTGTTTACTGCTTTATGTGTGTTATTGCCCCTCTCAATGGCCGCGGTTACGACAGCCAGTGATCCGCCTGATTCGGGGTCCGCATTGATATCGTGTTTACTGGAGAGCGGTTTAGAAAATATCACGATCATATCATCGTCTCCTACTTCAGAGTACGATGTTCTGCTCAATTTTTCCCTGCAAAATCTTAGATTTGCAGAGCCCGGCGTGAGCAAACCTTATGTGATAGTTTTACCACAAAGCAAAGAGCAAGTGAAGAATAGCGTGATGTGCTGCGTGCAAAACGGGTGGGAAATTCGAGTCCGGAGCGGGGGACACAGCTACGAGGGCCTCTCTTACACCTCCGATGTTCCCTTCGTTCTCATTGATCTCATGAACTTCGACAACGTCCATGTCGACACCAATTCCATGACAGCGTGGGTGGAAGCCGGCGCCACGGTGGGCCAAGTTTATTCTGCGATTGCAAACGAGACCAACAACCATGGATTTCCGGCCGGGATTTGCCCCACTATTGGCTCCGGCGGTCATTTCGCGGGAGGTGGGCTGAGTTTCCTCTCTAGAAAATATGGCGTCTCAGCGGATAACGTGATCGACGCACTGCTCGTTAACGCCTCCGGTAAAATCATGGACAAGAACGCGATGGGCGAGGATGTGTTCTGGGCTCTCAGAGGCGGTGGAGGAGGCAGCTGGGGTGTCGTGATTGCCTGGAAAATAAAACTGGTGAGCGTTCCCACCATTCTCACGGCCTTTCAAGTCTCAAGAACCGGGCGAGACGTGGTGACAGAAACCATCCACCGATGGCAATACATCATGCCTTTCGTGGAAGAGGATCTGTTCATGCGTGTTCAGTTCTTTGGCATTAACGTGGAAGGAGGGACGAAAAAGGATATGAATGCATCGTTCCAAGGGATGTATCTGGGACGTAAGGAGCAGTTCTTGAAGATTGTGAACACAACCTTCCCAGAGTTGAAGATGGCGGAGAACGAGTGCAGTGAAATGAGCTGGATCGAGTCTACGTCCTTCATCGGAGGGACTGCTAACGTGAGTAAACTGACAGACAGATACTATTCCAACAAAGTCCACTTCAAAATAAAATCAGATATGGCAGTAACCCCACTGCCCATATCAGGCCTCCAAGGATTGTTCGACATCCTGGAAGAAGAGGTGAGTGCGTACGCATTTTTCTCTCCTCTGGGAGGGATAATGAATAGGATTCCTTCCTCTGCGATACCCTTCCCTCACAGAGCTGGAAAAATCTTTGACATACAGTACAAGGTCGTATGGAACAACAGCATCGACGATGAGCACTACCTTAATTATATGCGAAAGCTTTACGCATACATGGCTCCTTATGTTTCTTCTTCTCCCAGATCTGCTTATGTTAATTATTTGGATCTAGATCTTGGAAGTGTAGCCAATGGAACTGCTACCGTCCAAGAAGCCGAAGCATGGGGTAAATTGTATTTCAACGACAATTTCGACAGACTCGTGAAGGCCAAAACAGAGGTTGATCCCTACAACTTTTTCAGAAACTCTCAAAGCATTCCCCCTAGTTGATTATACCTACTGTCTAATCATCTGATTGATTGTAATCCAAAATCTGATTGTTTGTAATCCAAAAATAAGGTGACATCGTAAGTCACATCACTCTAGCGTGGCAGTCTTCGAAACGCCGAGTGGTTTTTAATGTACGTAGTTAGCTAATTATTCTTTAGAGCTATTTAAAATTAGAGAGTCAGCCAAGTGGTTTTTAATTTACGTAGTTAGCTGATTATTCTTTAGAGTTATTTAAAATTAGAGAGTCAGTTAAGTTGAGTAATGTCAAGCTTTATTTTGGGTAAAATTAAATTTAGTCTGTGGTTTAAGTTATTTTGGATAAGTTTTTAGTAGAAAAAGTTTAAATATTTTTATTGGGTTTATTTGTAATCAGCAAGTTTGTGAGAATAATTGAACTTCAGCTCGTGTTATTGTGTGTCAATTTTGTGTTATATTGTGTTTTACCATTTTTACTTTTCAACAAATTGATAAAAAAACAGATTAGCAACGGTAATAGAAAAAAATATCAGCCCTAGGAGAAAAAGAAGAAGAAAAAAAACAAAAAAAATCTCTTAGTTGAACTATAACACACCTTGCCGTGATATTTAGAACGTTATAACGAAAGAGAGTTGAGTGTCGAGGAGCGTTACTACGTCGGCTTCCTATATTCTACAGCGTGTTCACATGAATTTTGCCTTCCTATATTCTGCAGGGCGTTAGCATGGAAAATTCACGCAAAAAAAAAGACAAAACCAAAAGTTCGTTGGGTGACGTGGATTTTGTTTGAGTTATTCATACATACTACAGTGATTTCTGAAAAGGTCTTTTAATTATGTTTATAAGTGTTCGCTATTAGAATTGGTTACTTTAATTTATTTTTTAATTATTTTTTTTATATGATGGTTTACACTCAAAGGTGTTAGTCTACCAATAATTGGAATTTACAATATTAATTTCTATAAATATTTAAATCACATGTTTAAACTATATTAAATTAATCTTTCACAAAATATGAAAAAAAAGCTACCATTCATATTCAACCATTTGCCAAATGTAATTTTACTCCATTACATGCATCCGTCCTTATCCATTCCTTTGTGAAACATATGCGGACTTATAACTGTAGTGGATGATAAACGGAAAAGTACAAACTCAACACAACTTTTATTATGGTAATAATGTCATAAATCGAGTCCAAGTTCAAGGTTTGGAGTGCAATATTATTTTTTCCTGGGCATTCTTTATTGTATAATTCCTGGATATGATACATTTTCTTTAATGTATAATAATTATTTTTTATCTCCTTCAGCTTTAAGTTTGGCTCTACATAATTATCAATTAGGGTTTTGTTCTCAGTTTAATGTGGATCATTCACATAAACTACTAGATCGCAGCTACTGGAACTTTCATTGCCCTTTTGTGTTTCTATTCATGATATATATGTAGGGTAAAATCTTTACGATGTGAAGATTTTTTTGTAAATTAATAGAGCAATAATTGTGATTGGATTTTTATGCAGTCTATCAATGTAGCCAAATGGTTAATGTGAAATGCAATAATGTATAAATGAACCAGCATTGGCTTGTGTTAATTAAAAGGTTATGCTCATCTGAAAGATAAAAAAAAGCAAACAATGGATTCCAAAGAAATCACGGATGGGCGCATTCACTAGAACCCTGACAAATTACGGATGAGCATCGCTATCATAAGAAAATGTAGATCTAGCTCCTAAAGGAAATAGAAATTTATAATTTGCGCAATGTTGAGGCAACGCGATTCTAAAGGAAATAGAAATTTATAATTTGCGCAATGTTGAGGCAACGCGATTTAGATTTATGAATGGATGGATTTCCGCGAAAGAAGAATGTTCAGGCTAACGTTTAAAGAACGCTAATAACATTGTCGAATTTTTCCTGCAGTAACCCAACTCCTATTTATTTTGGTAACAATTAATTTGTTAATTCAGTGATTATAATAATTTTGGCCAACTCCTATTTATTTTGGTAACAATTAATTTGTTAATTCAGTGATTATAATAATTTGGGTGATTATAAGAAATATATCAGTGAATCTCATAGAAAATAGTCTCTCCTCACAATTAATCTGATTTTCAACTTTTAATACATCTTTTTATGGAATAAGAATGTGGGTTTCCTAAATGTATTAGAACAACAGGTAGATGGTTAGGATTCAAGGCTTTTTAATTAAATAAATGGCAATAATTTCATAATTTCTTATTTAAAATAGGTGAGGATTTGTTATTAGGGAATATTCTTTTTGGTTATACAAAATGGAGAGGTAGATTTAACCAAAACTCTAACTTTGCATGCTACTTTATGAGTTAATAAAACTAGCAATTGTTCCAAAAGGTACAAAGAGAGGTCGATAGACAAGTTAGAATTGTTGAATTTTTATAAAAGATTTAAAAGTACAAGTATTTTTTTAATATAGAAAATAGTGAATGTTGGAAACCATATAAGATGTACAGTATCTATATATATATATATATATATATATATATATATATATATATATATGATTCCAAACCAAAAAGTATGTAGTATAGTCAAAATTTATATGCTAATAATTTATCAAGAAAAGATTTCTGGTCAATCCTCTTTGTTTAATCTTAGGGAATCAGAGTATAAACATTGTTGTATTTATGGGGATTTTAATACAACTATCCATCCTTGGAAAAAATGGGGACTCTTTCCAAGAGAAGATGGAAGATTTCAGGAATTCATAGACATCACACCAGTAAACAGCAAGTTCAATTGGAGCAATAAATGTGTGGGCACTTGGAAAATTGCTACATCACTGGACCGTTTTCTTCTTATCAGTGATGTCCTAGAACAACGCTTCCCCTTCTCATCTTAGATTTTGGCCTAGAGCAGTTCAGATCATCGATCGATCTCTTTTTTTCTCCTTCCAGATGTAGATTACAGTCAGTTGCCATTCCAGTTCAACCCCCAATGGTTTCAAAAGAAGAGATTTATGGAGGTGGTATCCAAAGCAGGGGAAAATGGGTGTCAGAATCTTCGGTTTATATATCATAATAAAAAAATCAAAGAAGCAAAGATAGCTTTAAAACAATGGGCAAAAGAAAATCATACAGAATGGAAGAAGGCAGTGCTTCATCATATAAGTAGATTAGAAGTCATTCAACAAAGAATGGAACAAGACTGTTTCTATGGAGGTTGAAAAGGGTATTTTCTCTCAATCATAAGGCATTGAAAGAAGAAGAGGAAAAGTGGTGTTTGAAGTCTTGTAGTTTGTGGCTTCGTGCGGGGGATAGAAATACAAATTCGCGCTGAAAGGAATAATATTAAATCGTGATGACAGTATCACTAAATATCCCAAAATTAAAGCAATTGCTTAGTGTTTCAGCCATTTCTACAAGAACCCAAGAAATCATGAAGACGAAGCAGCTCACTATGTGTTGGAACACATCCCACTTAAAATAACCCAAGAAGATAATGACGCTATTCTTAGACCAATTTCAAAAGAATCTAGTTGTCCTTAAATCCTTTGTTTCGGGCAAGGCTCCCTAGACCTGATGGCTTCTCGGTGCATTTCTTCTAACAATGTTGGGATGTTATAAAGGTTGATCTTAGTAGGATGATTGATTATGTTCACAAACATTGCAACGTACAAGGTGGAATTAATTCCTTTTTCATGACACTAGTGTCGAAGGAAGTGACCCCTTCCTGACTTGCAAGATTCAAGCCTATTTCTCTGTGCAATGTGTCTTATAAGTTGATAGAAAAAATTATAGCCTTTAGAATAAAACCCTTGCTTCCTAAATTGATCACTAACGACCAACAATTTGTCACTAATGAAAATATTGTTAACAATATCATATTAGTGTGGTAAAGCAAGGAGGAGAAAACAAATGATTATCAAATTATACATAGCAAATGTCTTATGAACCATCAATTCTTATTTGAAGTTTTGAGAAATTCTGGCTTTGGGGTGCAGGTAATAAAATGGATTTCTACTTGCATCTCAAGCCCATGGACCTTTGCTTCCTAAATTGATCACTGAAAACCAAAAATTTGTGACTCTCGGGTAGATTGTTGACAATATCATCTTAGTGCAGTAAAGCAAGGAGGGGAAAACAAATGAATATCAAATTAGGCATAGCAAATGTCTTAGTTAACCATCAATTCTTATTTGAGGTTTTGAGAAATTCTAGCTTTGGGGAGGAGGTGATAAAATGGATTTCTACTTGCATCTCAAGGCCATGGACCTCTCCATTGGTGAACAGGCAGTCTACTAGTTTCTTTGAATTCTCCAAGGGATTGAGGCAAAGGTTGTCTTTTATCTCCCTTTCTATATATTTTAATGGAAAATTCACTCAACGGGAAACTACATTATGAAAGGAGAAGAGAATCACTTCCATGAATAAGGTTTGTCAGAGAAACAAAGAACATCAATCATTCGCAATTCGTGGATGATACTTGTTCCTGGGAGGAGCTTCAGTGATCATTGTTGCGAGGTTTAAAGCACTTCTTGTAATAGTATCATGGCTAGTCTAAAAAACAAGAAATGATAGTTCTTTTGTGCATAAATTGACTCCTCTGTGTCATTGTGCTACTCAAGGTTTCATCTTTCAGCCTTCTTTAAAGCAGTAGAGTAAGAATAAAGGTAGAATAAAGCTAGACGACATATTGCCCAAGAGAAATTGATGAACCTCGTGCCTAGGTCCACTTTGATGGTTCATCACAAGAGTACCCCTGAACTTGTGGAGCTGGTGAGTCCTAACTAAGAGATGATTTTTTTTGTTGAAATAGGGTTGGTACATGGAATTAACAGTATTGCCAAGTGAATGACCTTGTGGTTTACCCTTTTGTTGGTTGTTTAAAAAGGTGCTAACATATTGCAAGTGTTTGGAGACCAATAAAGAGACCTTCTTAGTTCTTGACTGAAGTGCATTTCGCAGATTATCATGTGTTTTCATGTCAATGTTGTCACGTACCCCACCCATAACATTGTCAGACTTGAACCTTGGAATATCTGATATACCAACACTATCAGAGAGCTGTGGACCATTATTTTTAGGTAGATTATCCTAGTGCTTATCAAAATACTCCATTATATTAAAAAAAAAATGAAGTCACTCTCAAAGAAGGATCTGTAAAATTAATCAATTTGCAATTGTCTTCATCTTGTATATTTTTCGAAAGAAGAAAACAACTATGATTGTTGCAGGTCCCTCCCTCCATTCACTTGTAGATGTAGAATGCTCCTTTTGTTGATGGAGAAGCATTTTTGTAACAGATAAGGCTATAAGTTATTTTTTGGCATCACAAAACACGGGAGTTGGTAATGACTTGTAGGTGTTGTCAGTTAAGGTTAGATTAGGTACAACTACTAGTTCATCAAAAGATCCATGTGCTATTAATTTGGACTCATCTGATTTTTCCCACAATACCCCCATCTTCAGAAGCCGAATTAGTCTACAACATGGGATACCCTCTATCACTACTCCACTCAAGCCTTGCTTAATGCAATCATGAGTTTCCCAATTTGGTTCATTGTTCTTAAATGAACTCAGACCATAAACATAATATGCCTTTCCCTCCCTTGATCTACATATTTTATCTTACTCCTTGTCCAAATTTTCTCCCTGATCCCAATCAAGGGCATGAAGCTTCAAATCTACTATAGATATTTTCTTACGTAGAGGAAAAATGCACTTTTTTTGGACACAACCAAGACCTCGTGATCACTCTGAGGCAAGAAATATGATTTAAGTATTCTTTCAAGTGATGATAACATAGGATCTAGTCCTCTCAAAGTTGTATCATATTTCAAGGAACCTATTTGGGAAACCCTGTCTTTGATCAAACTCATTAGATCTACTTGATTAAAATGTAGAATACAAAGCTTTTTCAAGGTTGGAAATGTATCTACTATTCTTTTTAGCTCATTATCTAACTCATAAACCATTTCATAATCCGTTTGAATACAATCAATAATGTCTATGACAGATTTGGACGTCTCAATATGATGAAGTTGTATCATGTTCTTTTGACAATAAAAATCGGATGAAATAGTATTTGAGAATTCATTGAGATCGGTATGCAAAGAATTTTTCATGCTACTTGTTTCTTTTGCTGAAGGATCTCCACATCTTACAAAACTTCTTTTCACATTCAAGTAAAATGACAGTCAAAAGTACAAATTAAACTTCTGGATGCCAGCTTCTTAAACAGGACAGTTTTGAGTTCAAGTCAACCCTGTGTGATACATCACTAAGGTCAAAAATAGCCCTGGAAGTTGAAATTCATACACAAATGTTGGTGAAAAAGTCCAACTTTGGGAACCATCAGATGGTTTCCTTGCACTCTCCCATCTGTTCATAATAGTGCTAAGCAGGACTTGATATCCCAAAGAAAGGTAATATATATTTGCATTGGCATTCAATCATCCTTATCAATGTAGAGATGTTTCATTCATTCATAATTAATTCTCAGGTTCAAAATATGTGCTCTTGAATCAACCCTCATTTCATAGAGTTCATTATTTATGCTCGTCTTTTCCAATTTATATACTAAAGTTTGGGAGCGGCCACTTATAAAGAGAGAAGATATGCTAAAGGAAGATAATGATGTATGAATGAATTGAACTATTATTATTGCCTTTGGAAGACCTTTACAGGATCCAAAAGCAGAGTGCGGAAGATTTATATAGCTCTATATAGTTGTATAAGATATGTGATGTGCAAATATGAAATATAAATCTCAAATTAAATTGTCAATTAATAAATTTAGTAAACTATTTCTTCTCTGCCAGTGATAGAAAAAAGACTTTTTTTCCTGCATTCGAATAGCTCCATGAGAAGCTTTCTACATGCTTAGCTGGAAAATTTAGTAATTATACAATTCCCTAAGATGAAATTGAATTTGATGTGAAAATCATAAAGTTCCTTGTGATGGTATTTCTCATGCTAAGGAAATAAATAATTGGGGAAATCTGTGCAAATGCCTTAACTATTTGGCAAAGCTGCATGTGTGGGAAATTAGTTTTCTCTGATTTATGAAAAAAAAATGAGTTTGTTTTTTCAACTTCAATCCATACGAAGATGATTTAGTTCTTGAAATTCTATTGTATCATCCTGTTTGATATATCTCTTTTTAAACATCTTTCAATCCATTTGTTGAAATCTCACACTGCAACACTCAAAGCCTTTGTATACTTTCAAACACTCACTTCATAATAAGGCAGTGACATTGTTTCATGATCAGGTTTAAAGGTATAGGGTGACAATAGTACTTTATCGAAGGAAACAATTAAACGTGATCTTCTGTCAAGAACACTGCAAGTTAGCAATATTAGTCCATTGCTTACATTGGAGCTATTGCGTCAGCATTTTAGTTACTATGGAACTCTCATTGACTTCATGCTAACAGATTCAAAAGAATTGCTTTATGTAGAGTATTCCAAGCCAGAAGAAACCCAGGGTGCTTTTTCATTAAACAATATGGAAGTTGGTGGGAAATGTTTAGATGTTGAGATGACAAAAGTAGTGCCTCCAAAGAGCATAACATCTGCTTCCAATGCAAGTAGAAATACTACTCAAATAGGCACTTTTCCGGTGATTATGCAGCAATTGCAGTTTCAACAAGCATTGATGATGCAATAGGCATTGGCATCACAGCAGGCTGCCAGCAGGGCAGCAACAGTAAAATCTGCTACTGAGGCAGCTACTCTCCGAGCTACAGAAATAAGAAAAAGGCTCAAAGGAGAATTTGTTAACAAAGAGGAGAAGGAACCTAGGAAAACGAGAAGACAGGTTTTTCCTCTTCAGATGCAACTGAGAGAAATGACAAAAGGAAGAGAAATCACAAATGGTGATAAGCTTCATCTTATTCACCAGAAAGTTCATCTAGATTGTTTTCATGTCTTGAAAAATATGACAAGTACAGGAAGAAAGAGAAGCATAAGGGAGTTTCTAAGGCTATTTTCCCTATTCCAGGTTTATGATACTCATGGCCAATTGAGCGAGGAACTGTTGTCATTTGTCCCTGAATTCCTGGCCAGTGTTTATTTCTGCATGTCATCAATTGATGCTAAAGTCTTAGAATTCTCAGCTTTAAACCCTTCATTTCTCCGAAGAAGAGATTTTTCATCCCCAATTTCCCACAAACACTGAGAATTTGTGGCAACGGATGGGTAAAATGTGATAATTAACGCTAAAATCCTCCACAAAACCCGTTCAAACTCTAGAATGCAATTCCCAGCTCGAAATTCAAGATCTAATGCTGACAATTCGGAGGAATTTCATCTTGGGAATGAAAGGCGTGCTGTTCCCAGCCAGTTGCACTAGACAATTAAGATTTAGCGGGCTCTTGGCATATAGTATTAAAAGTGGCTAGTCATAATGGGGGTGAGGAAAACCTCCAGGATTTAAAGCTTCAACCTTTAATGGGGGTGAGGATGGGATAAAACTGAACATGTTTTTCCCTTATACTAATCGCTAAAAGAAAAAGCGCTAATTTTGAGCACTGTTCGCAGTCCAAAGTAGACAGTGGCTTTTTGGAGCCTGTTCACTACCAAGAACCCTGAAAAGCAAAGTGCTTTGGATCAGGGCGTGAACAGTGTGGCGGCTAGGAAAATTGTAGGAGGGTGAAGAAAATAATATTACAATCATTGGTATGCAAAACTTCAAACAAACTACCATTTTCATTGCTATTCATCGGCTATAGAGAGTGCATTCAATAGAACCTAAAAAAGATGAGATTCATTGAAAGAACTGTATGCAACAGAGATTCACATTACATTTACCTATAGGGATCTATCACTTTGCCGTATTTTCTATATGTATTCTGAACACAGCTCCGGCTCACGAACTCCGGCTCCGTTCATGAAATTGTCAAACAAGGCTCCTCTATCAGTTTGAACACTAGTATACTTTGTGGGATTGTCAAACAGGGCTGTCTATTTGTTGATGAAGTTTGATCCAAGAAGGCCGCCGGTAAGGTCATGGAAGCACGAAATAAGCACATCTTAATTGGTCGTGCACTGCAGAACAGGGTTTTTAAAGCACTAATTTGTTGATCGTGCACGCAACCAAAACATAACTAGGTTTTGAGGTAATAATGCCAACAAACCATAACTGGGTTTTGGAGAAAGTGTCAAATAGCAAAAGATATAGCCAGATGTCGAGTAGGAAACCATATGCCAGATGTCAATAAGAGAATGAAAGTGTTGACGACTGAAGTCATTCAAAAGGAAGGCCTATCGGCCTAATAAATAATATTGTTGTTGCTTCATGAGGTCAGGTTTGAATGGTGTGGGGACACTCCACTTACTAGGGCCATGATAGGGTTTCCATTCACATGATAGTTCATTTAATTTTGATGTCTCCCCTCCAAGCCTAAGGTGCTCTTGTCCAATTATTCCCACGATGAATCTCCATAGCAGGATTGCCATAGCCATTGTATCCCAAGTCGATAGTATTTATGTATCTCAACGTGTCTCGGTCCTGTAAACTGTATCGGTCTTCCCAATTCTTGTGATTACAAATTTTTTTGTTTGTCTCTAGATCTATTTATTTCACTGTATGTGGTTATGCTAATTAAATATTATTATATATAAAATTTCACTTATTATATTAGATTTCATTAATATTACTATAATATCTAAATAATAAAAATAATATTGGTTAAAAATAATAATAACACATTATTATTAACAAAATAACAATATTATTATTATTATGATTAAAATGATTAGTAATAGTAATATTAATCTAAATTTAAGAATAATTTCAATATATTAATAATTATTCAAAAAATATTATATATAATATTTTAATTAATAGAAATATTAATTGATACAGTACTATATTAACTAAAACATTAATTTATTATTAATTAGTTTATTAATACAATATTTAATATGTGATTTACATATTAATATTTAATATTATTTTTTATTAATATTTAATTATGACATATGTGTATATATATATATATTCCACCATAGTGAAGGTCAAGCATAATCTAACCATGATCAAGCATGACCAAGTATCATTACCATGATTTGCTATGGTTAGCTTGAGCATACTTAATCATAGTCACGTACAATTAAGCATAGTTAACTATGGTCACCATGGTCAACCATTGTCAACTATAGTTGACATTAGTTAGCATTATCGACTATTGCCACCCATGGTTGAGGGTTTCGAAATGAATAGTCAAAGTTTTTTGTTTCTAAAATGAATGGTAGAGTTTCTATGCGACATGTGAGGTGGAAACAACAACCATTTCAAATATGTCCATGAATTGTTTCAAATTGTTCGATGGACATATTGGTTTCAGTGGTAATCGAAAATAAAAATTTCATTGTAGGGTTGGTAATAGTAATCCCTTTGGTTTATTAATCCTGAAGTTTTATAATATTAATCCCTTTCGTTTATTAATCTGTCGGGATTATAATACTTATAATCCCTCAGGTTTATTTTACGGTTTATAATATTTATGGTAGGGCTTATATACCTTGGGTTTATAACTTTTATCCCTTGGGTTTATTACTCCCTTGGGTTTATAATATCAATCCCCTGGTTTATTGATCTTAGGGTTCATATTGCTAGGGTTTTATATTGTTCAACAATGGTCAACCATTGTCCAGCATCACATTGTGACAAGGATTGTCTCAATATGAAAACCACCTGTGGTCAAACATGTTTATTTTAGTGTTTTTAATAACTTTCTTAGAGTTTACATACCTTGGGTTTATAATATTATTCCCTTAGGTTGATAATCACTTGGGGTTTTAGTATTAATCCATTGGGTTTATTGTTTCTTTGGGTTTATAATATAAATCCCTAGGGTGTATTATTCCCTTAGGTTTATAATATCAATCATGGTCAACCATCGTCAATCATAGCCAATCATGGTCAACCATTGTTGAATGTCACAATGTGACAAGGGTTGTCTCACCATGAAAATCAACCATGTTAATGTTAGTGTTTGTGATATTTAGCTTATGGTTTGTATACCTTGGGATTATAATATTAGTTCCTTGGGTTTAATATTATTCCCCTGGATTCATAATCCCTTGGGTTTATTTTTCCCTTCGGTTCATAATATCAATCCATTGGATTTATAATATCAATCATGGTCAACCATGATCGAATGTTGCATTATGACAAAAATTATCTCCATATAAAAATCATGGACAATCATTGACAACCATGCTTTATAGAATTAAACATGGTCAACCATGGTTGAACGTCGCATTGTGATAAAGACTGTCTCAATATGAAAGTCAACCATGGTGAACCATGCTTATTTTAGTGTTTATAATATTTATCTTAGGGTTTATACTATTAGTCCCCTGAGTTTAATATTATTCTTTTGGGTTCATAAGCCCTTGGGGTTTTAATATTTATCCCTTGGGTTTATAATATAAATCCCTTGGGTTTATTATTCCTTTGGATTTATAACATTAATCATGGTCAACCATGGCCAACCATAGGAAACCATGGTCAACCATGGTTGAATGTCGCATTGTGACAAAGAATGTCTCAATAATGAAATCAATCATAGGAAACCATGGTCAGTCATGGCCAACCATAGTCGAACGTCACATTGTGACAAATATTGCCTCAATATGAAAATAACCTATGGTCAACCATGGTCCGACGTCGCATCGTGACAAATATTGTCTTGATATGCAAATCAACCATGGTCAACCATGGTCCAAGATTGCATTGTGACAAGGATTGTCTCAATATGAAAATCAACCATGGTCAACCATTTTTATTTTAGTGTTTATTATATTTATCTTAGGGTTTATATACCTTGGGTTTAATATTTTTCCTTTGGGTTTATAAACCTTGGGCTTTTACTATTAATCCATTGGGTTTATTATTTCCTTTAGTTTATAATGTCAATCCCCTAGGTTGATTATTTCCTTGGGTTTATAATATTAATCATGGTCAATCATGGTCAATCATAGGCAACCATGGTTGCATGTCACATTGTGACAAAGATTGTCTCAATATGGAAATCAACCATGGTTGAATGTCGTGTTCTCACAAAGATTGTCTCAATATGAAATTAAAAGATGGTAAATCATGGTCTAATGTCGCATTATGAAAAGGATTGTCTCAATATGGAAATCAACCAGGTTCGACCATGGTCAACCATGTTTATAAATCGATACGCGTCCCCCCTATTGGAATTGGCTACTTTAATCCATTTTCTAAATAATTTTTTTGATCTGATCATTTAAATTGAAAGATGTCAGTATATTCTCGTCGTTGCCACACCATCAATGGATGGAATTCACACCATTAACTTCCATGCATATCTAAATCACATTTTTAAACCATACTTATATTATTTTTGTACAAAACATGGTTAAAAATTTATTGTGCCTATTGTTCATAACCACATATCATAATTACTAAAAATAAAATTAAAGAAACATGCATTGAAATGTTATTATAACGATTCACATTCAACCATTTGCAAAATTTAATATTCACTCCATTACCTGGATCCGTCCCTATACGTTCCTTTTTGAAATGTATGTGGACTTGGATGTTAACTATATTGGATGAAATAGTGGATGATAAACGGAAAAGTGCAGGATACATGCTAAGGTTTCGTGCCTACTTGAAATGGATGACCGTTCATATTCTCCCAACAAAGCGAACTCAACAAAACCTTCATTATGTTTGTAATGTCATAAATCGAGTTCAATTTCATGACTATTGCAAATATTGAGATTTCCATTTCATATGTTAGATTTGATTGAAAATTTCACTCATGTTTGATTTGATAGACAGGTTTCCCATGTTCAAGGTTTGGAGTGCGATATTCTTTTTTCTTGGACATTCTTTATTGAATAATTCCTGGACATGATACAATTTTTTAATGTATAATAATTATTATTTATCTCGTTCAACTTTATGTTTGGCCCTGCATGATTATAAATTAGGGTTTTGTGCTCAGTTTTAACATTGATCATTCACATAAACTACTAGATCACAACCGCTAGGACTTTCATTTCCTTTTTGTGTCAACGATTTTCTATTCAGGATATATATGTAGGGTAAAACCTTTATGATGTGAATATTTTCTTGTAAATTAATAAAGCAATAATTGTGATTGGTTCTTACACATTCTATCAATCCAACCAAATCATTGGTTAATGTGAGTTGCAATAACACATAAATGAACCAGGATGGGCTTTGTGTTAATTAAAAGGTTATGGCCATCTGAATGATAAAAAATGAAAACATTGGATTCCAAAGAAATCACGGATAGGCGCATCCACGGGAACCCTAACAAATTACCGATGGGCAAATCGCTATCATAAAAAATGTAAATCTAGCTCCTTAAGGAAATAGAGATTTATAAATTACGCAACGTCGAGGAAATGCGATATAGATTTATGGATGGCTGGATTTCCACGAAAGCTTAATGTTCAGGTTAACGTTTAAATAACACTAATAATAGTAATCACAATGTTGATTTTTTCCTGCGGTAACCTAGCTCCTCCTATTTATTTTGGTAACAGTAAATTTGTTAATTGAGTGATTATAATAATTTGGGTGATTATAAGAAATATATCATCTAATCTCATAGAAAACAGTCTCTGCTCACTCTTAATTCGATTCTCAACTTTTAATACATATTTTTATGGAATAATAATGTGTGTTTCATAAATGTATTTAAATATTTTTGAGGCTTACAGAATTCAGGTAGATGGTTAGGATTCAAGGCTTTTCAATTAAATAATTGGTGAGGATTTCATATTTAAAATTGCTGAGGATTTCTTATTAACGAATATTATTTTTGGTCATAGAAAATGGAGAGGTAGATTTTAACCCAAACCCTAATTTTGCATGTTACTTTATGAGTCGATAAAATAAATAATGTTGTTGGTGCTTCATGGGGTCAGGTTTAAATGTTGTGGGGACAGTCCACTTACTAGGGCCATGATAGGGTTTCCATTCACATGATAGTTCATTTAATTTTGATGTCTCCCCTCCAAGCCTAAGGTGATCTCGTACAATTATTCCCATGATGAACCTCAGTAGCAGGACCACCATAGCCATTGTATCCAAGTCGACAAAATATGTGTATCTCAACGTATATCGGTCCTATAAACTGTATCGGTCTTTCCAATTCCTACGATTATAAATTTTATGTTTGTCTTTCGCTCTATTTCTTTTATTGTATGTGCTTATGGTAATAGTAATAAATTGTCGGCACTACTTTCAATCTGTAGCTAGCTCCATTGGTAATTAAATATGATAATTAAATATTATTATATTATTATATATAAAAAATTATTTATTATATTAGATTTTATTAATATTACTATAACATTTAAATAATAAAAATAACATTTCATAAAAATAATGATAAATAACACATTATTATTAACAAAATAACAATATTGTTATTACTATGTTATAATAATTAATAATAGTAATATTAAAAACTTATTAATATTAATTTTAATATCCATTAATAATTATTAAAAAATATTATATATAATTTTTAATTAATAGAAATATTAATTAATACATTAGAATATTAACTAAAACATTAATTTATTAATAAAATACTTAATATGTAATTTACATATTAATATTTAATATTATTTTTTATTTACATTTAATTATGACACACACACATATATGTATATATGTATAACGTAACACCATAGTGAGGGTCAAGCATAATCTAACCACGATCAAGCATGATCAAATATTATTACCATGATTGGCTATGGTTATCTTGACCATAGTTAATCATACTAACCTACGATTGGGCATAGTAAACTATGATCACCATGGTCAACCATTGTCAACTATAGTTGAATTAAGTTAGCATGGTCGACTATTGACAACCATGGTTGAGGGTTTTGAAATGAATAGTAGGACTTTTTTGTTTCTAAAACAAATGGTAGAGCTTCTATGCAACATGTTAGGTGGCAACAACAGCGATTTAAAATATGTCCATGAATTGTTTCAAACTTTTCCATGGACATACTTGTTTCAACGGTCATTGAAAATAAAATTTTCATTTTAGGGTTCGTAACATTAATCCCTTGTGTTTATTAATCCCAAAGGTTTATAATATTAATCCCTTGGGTATATTAATCTGTTGGGATTATAATATTTATAATCCCTCAGGTTTATTTTAGGGTTTATAATATTTACGCTAGGGTTTATATACCTTGTGTTTATAACTTTTATCCCTTTTGTTTATTTTTCCCTTGGGTTTATAATATAAATCCCTTGGTTTATTGATCCTAGGGTTCATATTTCTAGGGTTTAATATTATTCAACAACGCTCAACCATAATAAACCATGTTCAATAATGGTCAACCATTTTCCAACACCACATTGTGATAAGGATTGTCTCAATATGAAAATCAATCGTGGTCAACAATGTTTATTTTAGGGTTTTTAATATTTTATTAGGGTTTGCATACCTTGGGTTTATAATATTATCCCCTTAGGTTGATAATCACTTGGGGTTCTAGTATTAATCCATTGGGTTTATTATTCCTATGGGTTTATAATATCAATCCCTTGGGTTTATTATTCCATTAGGTTTATAATATCAATCATGGTCCACCATCGTCAATCACAACCAACCATGGTCAACCATCATCGAATGTCGCATTGTGACAAGGGTTGTCTCACCGTGAAAATCAACCATGTTAATTTTAGTGTTTATAGAATTTACCTTAGGGTTTATATACCTTGGGGTTATAATATTAGTCCCTTGGGTGTAATATTATTCCCTTGGGTTCATAATCCCTTGGTTTTATAATATCAATCATGGTCAACCCTGGTTGAATGTCGCATAGTGACAAAAATTGTCTCCATATAAAAATCATGGACAAGCATGGAAAAGCATGGTTAGCCATGGTTGATCATGGTGAACAATTTTTTATAGAATCAAAACATGGTTAACCATGGTCAATAGTTGTCAACCATGGTCAAACGTCACATTGTGATAAAGATTGCCTCAATATGAAAATCAACCATGGTTAACCATGATCCAATGTCACATTATGACAAATATTGTCTTGATATGAAAATCAACCATGGTCAACCATGGTCCAATATCACATTGGGATAATGATTATTTCAATATGAAAATAAACCATGGTGAACATTCATATTTTAGCATTTATAATATTCATCTTAGGGTTTATATACCTTGTGATTATAATATTAGTCCCTTGAGTTTAGTATTATTCTTTTGGGTTGATAAGCCCTTAGGGTTTTAGTATTAATCAGTTGGGTTTATTATTCCCTTGGATTTATAACATTAATCATGGTCAACCATGGTCAATCATGGTCAACCATGGTCGAACATCGCATTGTTACAAATATTGTCTCAATATGAAAATAGCCTATGGTCAACCATGATATGACATTGCATTGTAACAAATATTGTCTCGATATGCAAATCAACCATGGTCAACTATGGTCCAAGATTGCATTGTGACAAGGATTGTCTCAATATGAAAATAAACCATGGCCAACAATGTTTTTTTTAGTGTTTATAATGTTTATCTTAAGGTTTACATATCTTGTGTTTATAATAATATTCCCTTGGGTTAAATATTAATTGTTTAGGTTCACAAGCCCTTAGGGTTTTAGTATTAATCCCTTGGATTTGTTATTCCCTTGGGTTAATAATACTAATCATGGTCAATCATGGTCAATCATAGGCAACCATGGTTGAATGTCACATTCTGACAAAGATTGTCTCAATATGGAAATCAACCATGGTCAACCATGGTCCAACGTTGCATTCTACAAACATTGTCTCGATATGAAATTCATTGATGGTAAACTATGGTCTAACGTCGCATTGTGACAAGGATTGTCTCAATATGGAAATCAACCATGATTAACCATGGTCAGCCATGTTTATAAACAGATAGGCATCCCCCCTATTGGAATTTTCTACTTTAATCCATTTTCTAATTATTATTTTTGATCTGATGGTTTAAACTGAAAGCTACCAATATATTCTCATCATCGCCACTCCATCAATGGCTGGAATTCACACCATTAAACTCCATTCATATCTAAATCACATTTTTAAACCATACTTAAATCATTTTTTTTGCAAAACATGATTACAAATTTACTCTTCCTATTGTTCATAACTACATATCATAATTACTAGAAATAAATTTAAAAAACCATGCATTAAAACGTTATTATAACGATTCACATTCAACCATTTGCTAAATGTAATATTAGTTCCATTCCTTAGTGAAACGTATGCATTCCTTTGTGAAACGTATGCGGACATGGATGTTAACTGTAGTGGATGAAAAACGTAAAAGTGAAGGAAACACGATAATGTTTTTGCCTACTTCCTTGAAACGGAAGGCCATTCATATTCTCCCAACAAAACGAACTCAACACAACTTTAATTATGTTTATAATTTCATAAATCGAGTTCAATTTGATGACTATTGCAAATACTGAGATTTCCATTTCATATGTTAGATTTTATTGACAAATTCACTCATGTTTGATTTGATAGATAGGTTTTCCAAGTTCAAGGCTTCAAGTGCGATATTCTTTTTTCTTGGTCATTCTTTATTGTATAACTCATAGATATGATACATTTTTTTAATGTATAGTACTTATTCTTTATCTCCTTCAACTTTAAGTTTGGATCTCCATGATTATAAATTAGGGTTTTGTGATCAATTTTAATCTAGATCATTCACATAAATAACTAGATCGCAACCGCATGAACTTTCATTGCATTTTTGTGTCAATGATTTTATGTTCACGATATATATGTAGGGTAAAATATTTATGATGCGAAGATTTTCCTCTAAATTAATAAAGCAATAATTGTGATCGGTTTTTAAACATTCTATCAATCTAGCTAAATCATTGGTTAATGTGAAATGCGATAATGTATAAATGAACAAGGATGGGATTTGTGTTAATTAAAAGGCTATGGTCATTTGAATGATTAAAAAATGCAAACACTGGATTCCACAGAAATCACGGATAGGTGCAGCTTCTTTCCGAGAACACTCTTGTCCTCTCTGTCCAAATTTCAATTGGATTCTTCAAGTTCACTGCCACTTGTTTTCCAGACTTTCATTCACTCAGTTCTTTAGAACATATACATCTTTCCTTGTCTGTCTTCTTCTATCAATCTTTACTCTATTTTTAACCTACAAAACTCAAAGTATAGTTAAATAAAACAATACATGTATGACTTCACAAGAAGTCTCCATCCACTCTTCACATTTGAATGAATCTCCATTTTCCTCAAGAAAACAAACATCATAGTGCTTTCTTTATGCTTCTGCAATCCCTTCTTAAGAGTATCACTTACTCTCATCTTATGTCATACCTTCTACTTATTAGATTCAAATAACCTAATCTTCCCTTTCCTTCATATACATCTTTAAAACACAATACATAATTTCCTTATTCTGTTTTGATATCAACTGTTTCAACCACCATTCTACTTTAACTTAAAAACAGCTTCAACTTTGCTCTAATACCAAATGATGCCATCCTAAGTTGACTATACCCACATTATGCAAATAAAATTGAGTGTCAATGGTCGCAAGAATTAATCACCTAATCCATGGTGAAAACCTTCACAAATAAAGGTTTAAGGCTTTTTCATTAATCTTCACATCGAAACGATTTAATAACTAACCATTGTCTGACCCTTAAGTAATCCTTTTGAGCGAGACCTTATAACTCAACCCTTCAACCTTCATAAATACTTTGGTTAACTTTTATTACTCGCTCCTATCAACCCAAACCTTGGTCTAGGACTTTGGTTAAACCTGACTTAACGGAAAGTACATTTAATTCCTTTATTTCTATTATAACTCTAGTATAATAGAAATACACATAACTCACTTAAATTTATATCTTTCCACCAATCCACAGCCTTTGCACATTTTCCGATGCTCACCTTTATCATGTTCAGCCTCCACTGTTGATTTCACTCCATCAGATCAATGGTTGTTGCATGATCTCCATTCATCCTCTGGAACTCAAACAAACTTAACTCCATTACATAACCCTAATGGGTCCGCTTAGCATATTAACCTATGCACAACTTCTCCATGCGATATCTATCCGATCAATCCACCAATGGACAATCCTGATCACCGGATCTCAACAAGATTTAATCTCATTGAATAAAAGCTCATCAAGTCCGTTTTTCAAATATTCCTCTGTACTAGCTTAGCATGTGATATCCTCCGATCTTGGATTCAACAGACAGTCTTGATCACCTATGGACTTCAAATAATTAAGATATGGTTCATAAACCTCATCAAGTCCATCTGTTGGAAACCACTTATAGTTTTGATGTCGTGCGAAACTCACTTCCATCTAAGGAAACCATTCTTCTATTCCGCTAGCACTTGGGTTTAATCTTCACCGTTCATCTCTTTTACTTTATGTTGTGCGACTTAATCTTCATCACCCATCTCCTTCAACCTCATTCTTTCATCTTATATATCCAATGACTCCTATGCATCATCACCTCATTTCTTTGTCCTTCCATTTACTTCATTTTATGCCACTACTTCAATGTTCTTCTATGATTTTCGGTTTCTTCCAGGGTTTTGGTCTTTAGTTGTTCTGCTACACAACTCTCTCCTGAGCTTAATCACTGTTACTCCTCAATCTCGATTATGATCCTTCGATTGGATAGAAGTGATCCAACACAATCCTTCATCCTCCACACTACTCTGTGTTCTGCTCGAACTCCACCTGCATACATATACTATGAAGAAACTCTAGTTTTCACAAAATTCATAGCTCCATTTAATTAATACATACCACACAATTCAGGAATTGAATTCTATGTATTGATAATTAAATATTTACATCAAGAGTCTCTCTCTCTGTGGCCTTATTTTCTAATCAGTTGTCTCTGTTTTCCTACCTGCCCGTAGGCTTACAATCAAACATGTCTAACTCTCAAACCAATTCCTAGTTATCTAACCCTTGACCAAGCCTTTTAGGCTTACATTTATACAAAAGGATTCTACAACCAATTCCTAGTTTAGATCCATAACGTTCTAAAAAAAAATCCTAAAATCTCTTCTTTATCCCTAAGGATACTCTTTAATCCACAAATCATGAAACCAACTCCTCATCTAAGATTTGAAACTGGTTCTCAAATCCTTCAACTATCCTAAATCTCTCATGTTCTCCAACATTCGAGAACATTACAAATATGCTTCACAATACTTAATTAATTCCTATTCTCATTAAAGTCACTCAAAAAACTAAATAATTACATTAATTTAAAGCTTTGGAATCCAACTTCGTTAAAAAAAATAATGCATTTCATGTCCAACACTAATGTCTTCAAGGACACAGTGATAAATGAAGATAAGCATGAGAAGTCTCTGTAGGATGCAGTTGATGACAGCAAAGGAAACCTCATCTACAAGGGTTTGGTATCACGAGAGGAGTTGTATGAATTGCAGAACCACTTTCAAGGACCCCTTAATGGAAAAACCCACAGTTCCATAATGTTTCACGAACAGATAAATTTGGGAACACGCAAAGATCTAAAGTTTATGAATATTTGTACATGTTACACACCACAAGAGTGGCAAGATTTTGTCTGCCTGTTCAAACAGTACCATGATGTGTTCACGTGAACGTACGATGACTTGAAAACATATGACAAGGTTCGTCCTTCCACATGGGTTTCAAATATGGTCCCTGTTAGAAATAAGTTTGGGGAGATCCACCTGTGCGTTGATTTCTGAAATCTTAACCGTGCCTCGGAAAAGGACAACTACCTAGTGCCTTCTTTGGAGCATATACTACAAATAATATCTATAGCATAGATGTTTTCTTTAATTGATAGTTTCTAAGGATATAACCAGGTTCTAGTAGCAGAGTGTGATAGACTTAAGAGAACATTCTGTAACAAGTGGGGTATGTTCGCTTACTATAGAATGTCATTTGGGTTGGTAAATGTAGGCGCTACATTTCAGTACACAATGGACATCAATTTTGTGGGAACATTATATAGAGTGTAGTGGTTTACCTCAAAAATGTGACAGTCTTCTCTAGATAATGGCCAAACCACCTACGTCATCTTAAAAAAAATTTTGAGCAATGTCGGAAGTACAGGATATCCTTGAATCCCAAGAAAAGTTGTGATGCAGGTAAATTCTAAGTGTGGACACAAACAATACCTCTAGCTCGAGAGAGCTGGTCTAGTCACAAAATGACAATCTATGTAAGATTTCCTTAGGCTATAATAGATTAAGAGCCTGGCCTACCTCTCAGAATGCTATTTCGCTTATTGATGTTTCTACTTCCTCACTCCAGCTATCTTTTGTTTCCTTCCTTCGCACACCTGAAACAAGCAAACAACAACAAACAATAAATATAATAACATACAATATTGTATTTAGCCTACTTAACAGGTCAAGAAACATTAAGGCATACATATGTGAGATGACATTTCATGCAGGAAATCAATCGATAGTTACATATATATTAGTTCAAGAATAGATTACAACCGATGTCTTGATGTTGTTTTTCTCCTCCGACATATCCAAGTTACCACACTTAGGCTAGCACCTCATGGACAACCTCAACAATGCTAGTCTCAATGCTGCTCCCTCTAGTCTTCACACCAAACCAAACTCACAATTCTCACTTAAACACAGACTAGAAAGCCACAAACTATGGGTAGCTTGCAGACTACTCCAAAATCAAAACCTCAGCCAAAACTTAATTAGGACTAAAAGCTATCAACTAGCTATTGCTTGGGAGAAAGAGAGGTTTATATAGTTGGGATGGAGGGGAGATGGTTCCTCTTCTCATGGGAGAAGGCCTTATCTCTTGGATCAGTCCATCCCAATAGGGGAAAAGAGCCCAAATTGATCTCTTTGACTCCATCCGGCCTAACCATTTACCAAACTTCCATTAAGAAGCTTCTAGAGCTAGAAGCTTCGGTTCCATATTTAAAAAACTTTCCAAAAGAGGATCAGCGTGATTGAGAAAGGGCTCAGTCGATACGATTGGTGCTACGGACAGTTGTAAACCCTACACATTGGCATGAGGAGGACATGTGTCATTCACGCCGGTCTTGTAAATTGGGATAAACAGAAGATTTTTGGGAAATGATGCAAAAGGGAATTGTTCTACTCATGAAGAGGGATACAATGGGAGTTTCCTCATCATAGGAAAGCATGTCGGGTAAATTGTAGAGGTCCTCCAGGAATGTGGATGGGGAGTACAGGTATAGTGACAAAATGTTGTGTAACAAATGCCCCCTAAAGCATGAAAGCCAAACCAGAGTGAGGAGTGAAATGCTTTACAAGTGCGTGTGGTGAACTGGAGTCCATCGTCGCAAAACCTACAAGCAAGCATAGATACATATACATCACTAAAAATCTGAATAATACATGAATTTGGTATGGATGCATCCATCTAGAGAATGTTCATGTAAATTGATCCAAGGCATGGGCGGAGCCATCCAGCATAAAGGATCATAATGAACCTAAGGTATGGTCGTAGCCATCTAATAATGAGAAGGATCACATATAACAAATCATGGTATGGTCGCAACCATCCATCTAAAAGAGACATGTACATTAACATGATCATTTCATATCACCTCACAACCTAGACTTAATGTAATCTTAGCACAGGGTCTTGTGCTCCAAATGACCTGATCAAAGTACAAATCCTAACATGTGAATGAATGTGTTGAAGTCAAACATGCTAGGAAGTCGCTTGATTACGAGTCAATGATGTGAACAATAAACAAGTACGAGAGAAACCACTAATAATGGAAATGGCTCTCGATGTACTAACAACAAATTTCACGGAATGTGAATAAAAGAACTGATGTCGAACACCCGTGAAATCACCCAATTGAAAACCAATGATATGAACTTGTCGTCGAGTGCGAAGAACTTGCCATTAGGGCATGCAAGCTCTAAGGTATTGGAAGGGATTCTCTCGGCCAACTTCCTGGATAATGAGCTGAAGTCGACAGAAAGTGACCATATCGAAGGAGGGCCATGATGTATCCCACATCATTTATATGAGAGAAAGGGATGCAAATTATTTCAGATGATACAAATAATCAGGAGTAAGTGTAACTGCAGAGGGAATAACTCTTGAACATATCGGCGACATGATTATTGAGTTTGGAAGCTTTGGGACCCATAGGATCGGTCTTCATGATGATGTGGTAGAGATAAAATGGAACGCAAAAAACGAGTGGCCCAACCCAGGAAGGTCAATGATGAAAAGGAGGATATCTCAACCTGACACAAAATAGATAGTTTCATGTTCAAGAATGAGCTTCCAACATGAATGACTGAATTTCCAAATTTTCCCCCACCATTTCTGGTAGGTACCCCAATTATTTTTTGATCGCAAGCTTGAAGGGAATAGCATATGCTTGCACTGTAAGTTCATCCTGCAGATGAATCCGACCTAGAAAGTTTAATGAGCCCTAGGAAGGAGAAACTCATGTTCGTCAAGTGATGAATCTGATGTCATTTAATGTTTTAATGAGTTCGACAAAGGTGTAACTCAAAATATTTTTCATGTTTAGAGAGTTTTAGAAAGACATGGAAAATAAAACTCCACATGATCACTTTTCATACATTTGTGTCTCTCAAGCTCGAAAACGTAGAAAACGATACTTGAGAGAACCGCTTGACCATTTCAGTCAAGTGCCTCTTCCATAAATAGTTTATCCCAGCCCGAAAAAGGGGTAAACATATACTAGGTAAATGACATTTTGCATCCATTAACGAATTCAAAACAACAAGAGCTCGACAATCTTTTTGTGTTTAAAAGGTCAGAAAAGAGTTGAAAGGAGACCTCCAATTTCATTTTCTTTAACGCGTCAAAAGGGAAAATTATCGGTTATCTTTTCATCTTTTACGAGTGAGAAAAGAGCTTAAAGGTGACTCAAGTACCATCATCAACAATTTTTCACCTGCCACTGCACAAGAAAGGTAAATGCATTATGCAGTTCTGAGGTAAAATAGGTCAAAAACACTTTAAGAAACCCTAATATTTTCACAAAAATGAATAAAAATGGGAAAAAAGTAATTATTTTTTCCTTTTTACCATTTTACCTTTGTGTGAAGAGCCTTTTACCATTTTGTGCCCTAATTTTTATGGAGCAAATTGCAGGAGATCTAGAGGTCATTCCCCGAGCCATCAAGTGAAAGTATGAGCCAACACCTTAAGCTCCATTTTCATACTGTTTTGGCCTTTTTTCATAATGTTTTTGGATTTTATGGGGAGATTTTGGCAAAACAAAATTTCACTCGGTCGGCGCAATTTCCGGGCATGGGATCGCATTGATCAAGGGTGGCTAAAACTGCCAATCGTGTCGTCGGCGCAACTATTTTTAAAATAGTCACGCTGACACTGTGAACAAAAAATTTACATGTTTTTGCTAAATTTTGACCGCTTGAATCCAAATTTCTTTATCAAAAGATGATTATTGACTTGATTGAATAGTTTTCGCAGTAAGAAAATCGCCAAAAATGGTGGATTGGAAAGAAAGAGAGCATGAGGATATTGATGCCCAAGCCATAGTTGATACAAATTGCTTGGAGGCTTTGAGGAACTGTGGGCTCCTTAACTTCTTTCTCACACCAGGGATGCAAGCTTAACCTGAGTTGCTATGGTACTTGATTAGTCTCTCAGACATAAATTGGGAAATTTTTATCATTGGTGACCAAGAGCTAGAGTTTGAGACTTCAGATATTTATTTCATCAGAACAGTGTCACAGAGAGGGGAGCCAATTAACCTATATCGGTCGAGGCTGATTGGGGAGAGTGTTTCCATGTTACTTTCCAAACATTTCCTAAAAGCTCTCAAATTCAAGAGTGGCAAATCAAGATCGCGACTGTTTGGGATCTTGTGTTGAGAGTATTATTGTTGACTATCAACAGAGTGGTTGGGTCCCAAGCGCCACATGAGACTAACAAGTCAAAGTTCCTGTATGCTATTGAGTGCACATTGCCCACTATTTCTAACTAGGCGAAACCTATGAAAATAAACATGAAGCACTAGCTATCAAAAGTTAAGGTGGGAAACCTGAAGCAATTTTGTTTTGGGACTGTGCTAGTGACCTTCTTCTTGGAGCGGGTTTTGTTGTTCCAATACCAGTTAACTAAGGTGGACCTACCGCTGCCACGAGACCCACAAATGGTCTATTGGAGCAAGTTGATGCCCAGGGTTACGGGGCGAAAACAGATGTCCTATAAGCCTACCTTCTTCTCATGGCTATGATGAAAGTTGATCATAGTGGATGATTGGCCTTACTGCGGTACCAATTTCTACGGATATCCGAATACTCCGCTTCCAGAAGGGGAGGATTTTGATGGAGGTAAAAGCAAACAATTTTTTAGTTTTTTATGCTTTTACTATTTTTGAAATATATGTGTTCATGACACTTTGATTTTATGATTACAGATGTTGGACCAAAACACCCTACCAGGATGTCCTCGATCACTAGGCACGCCACTCGGCAGTCTGAAGTCTCTCCTTATCAAGACAGGAGTGACAACGAGGAAAAGATTGCATGGAATATCTACGGTTTGACCCATGGGATCCCAGAGTATGCTCGGATGGGTGATGCCCCATGGTAGTACCAGAGGGATATGGTGGGTGTGTTAGATCGGATCCACCAACTGCTGACTCGCATAGTCCGAGAAGTTACATGCTACAATGGGAATCATGCTGTTTAGTGCACAGGTCTTACCATTCCATATTTTTGAGGCTTGTGAGCCACGGATGTATAAGGCCTATGAGCCACCGACGTATTTTGGAGACACATTTTATTTTTAGGGCTTTGATATATGAAAAACATTATTAACATATATATGTGCTACATTTCCCTGCTCACTATGATAGAGATGATTTGTTTTTTATTTTTACATGTTTCACAAATGTCTATCTAGCACATAATTAGTTAATGCATATGTCAATGTATTTATATGTCTCAGAATATGATGATATGTAATTTAATCAAAATTTCACTCCAGTAGACGAATATGTAGATACATTCTCAATATCTAAGGGTTTCTAGCGGAATATTGCCCGTTGAGTTGAAGAACGAAAAGATATGAATCAAGGTTGACAACCAAATCCTGGATGCCAAGAGCGATAGCTTCTGAAACAAATTCGATAACTACACTATACTCAGTGATGGTATTAGTTGTTTGACCTAGAAAAATTCCTTGAATATCAATCAACTCACCATGGGAGTCATAAATGGCCCATGTTGCGGATGATAGGTTCCGAGTACTTCGTCAAGCACCATCAATGAAACCAATGTGAGGAGACATCGACATCTGCAAAGCAAAAAAAACCATAACAAGCAGGAAAGTTGCTTGCAATACAACACACCAAATCACACTACACAAAAAATGAATGACACTCTTATTGTACAAAAGTAACCATGCAAGATGGCCTAAGCGTAGTATGTTATGAAAGAGGCCATGCTCGGACTCGGGTAATAAATCAACACAGATGAACACCAGATTTTTACCGTTGACATGACAAGTAAGCATTGACTCGGCCAAATAACAGAGTAGAACTTATATAAGGCTTTGCACCCATGCCCCTGGGCGAGGGAGGGTTACGAGTCATATGACAACCCCATTGCAAGAATGGGAAATTGGGAGAAACTCATAGAGGGAGAAAAAAATTGAATCCATGAAGGGATAAAGGTGCCCTCAGTTGAAAGATCTTGAAAATGGAAGGTGGAATTAACATATCAATAGGAAATGGAGAAGAGAATGTCTCAAGACACATATACATGACCGTCAGGCCAGAATGAAGCTACAAGGATTGAGACAACATGTGGAGAGATGAACTTGAAACAGGATCATCAGAGGATATCGAAGGTGAAGCCAAAATAATTTCCACATGATTAATTTTGACAGGAGTTAACGGCATTACCTCACCCCATGTGTCAACAAGATCTGGGGAGGGAATGACCCAAGGATCAGACTTGACCAAAATCATTTTAACAGAGGCAACATGAGGAGGTGGGAGTGGAAAGATATCCACCAGAGAAGGATCTTTAAAGATTCCAACCCCACACTCTCATAAGGAACATTGGTGTGCTTGACATAGGGAACATTGCCATCTGAGGAGGAAGAGGCAAAGAAGGACTGTTGGTCAACTGTGACTATTTTCCCTTGATGGGGAAAATGAATAACGTGGAATAAGTAGGAGGCTACAACATACATGGCATGGGTCCAACTCCATCTGAGTAGAAGATTATAATTGAGATTAACGTCAAAAATATCTACCTTGATAGGAACTGTATTTCCCTCCAAAGTAATGGCAAGGTTGGGTAAGACACCGAATGGTCACAAATTGCGCTCGTCAAAATCTTCCAAAATGTTAGGAGACTGGTTCAAAGTAGGAGAACCAATTGCTTTCCAACAAGCAACATACATGATGCAGGTGGAAGCTCCTTCATCATTGATAGTTAGGTGAATGGTTTTCTCATTAATGATGACTTGAATGATAAGGGAAATCTAATGAGGAAGATGCAGAACGTGGTTTTCTAGATCAAAACATATAAGAATAGAATCAATAGGATCAATACCCCCAATAACCAACAGTAATGATTTCCATTGAGAAAGACAACTTTGAAGTACCTCAAGTGCAGATATAGCTAATGGCACCTGAGCCAAATCCTCAACAATATTATAGTGTTTAGTGGCGCGATCATTGAGATTGTACGAGGACTTTCACAGCACACCTTGAGAAGGTGGTCGAACGGTGGAATCAGGGTTAGGTCACTCTATATGAAGAGGACCAAAACTTTAAGGGGCAGAAGAAGAAGGGGAAACTTATTTTTCTTTCCTTACTATCGGGGTAGTTTGATAATATTTTGATCTAGTAGCCACATTAATGGGCATACACATCATAAACACTTGTGAAGATGATGAAGAATATGATTGAGGCTGGTCTACCATTTGGGTCTGCTGAGATGGAAATGTCGCTTTTAGGACATCTAGGGTCCCTTTTAGCAAATGACTAACTTCACATCGTTTGGGACAATCCTTAGTATAGTGATCCGCCTCACAAATGAGGCATAGGTACTTAGGGTTCCATTGGGAAGCATCAATAGTAGACGACTTAGTAGGACCCTATTTTGGGGCATTAGCTTTAGCTTTGCCTTTGCCTTTCTTCTTACCTTTCAATGATATATCCGCCGGAGTAGACTGAACAACATGGACCTCTAAGGTTTTAGCAAGGCTAGATGGATTCTGAGAGGGACTGTTGGAAACAATGTTTGAGTCCAACTTTTGTTTGGAAGAAGATTTGGTGGGGGCCTGGGAAACTTAACCAATTACTCCATCAACAAGAGATGTAGCCTATGACTTTGATGTCGTTGGATCGGATGATGGCCTCGGAGCATCGTGTAATAACTCATACAAATTGACAAACTAATAGTAAACAAGATCTAAGTACTGGGCACAAGAATTGGCTTGCTCCTCCATGACACACCCACCCATAGTGATATCGCGAGCAATCGGAGCGATGAATGGTTTGGTAAACCATTCAGTTAGTAACTGATCAACAATCTCAAATTTTATTAGGTGACACCTACGTCTCCATTTATGGATGTGATCAGAGATGTGGGTCACAGTATTTTTCTTCAGCGATGTAAGCAAATAGGTGTCGGTTTCATAATGAACCAGCAATTAGAAATGCATGAGGAAAGGCATGGCTAAAGAGTTGAAGTCATAATAAGTACTTTGAGGGAGCTCAATCTACCACTTGGCTGCAGTGCCTATGAGAGTTCGTTGGAAAAGATGGAGATGAATAGAATCATCAATGTAAGAATTCAAAGAGCGCTAGAGATGATATGTAATCACATGGGCTTGAGGATCTTCCTTCGGTTTCCCATCAAACTTTGGACAATCGCTAGGGATCTTGGATGCGACCAGAGGCCAGTTGCAAATGAAGAATTGGATCATTTGTCAGTTGAGACACATCTGACAACTCTAGTGTATCCAAGAATGACAATTGAGTATTGAAAGGCATTGGAGGTCGATAGCCGAATCCAACTGGAGGAGACCATCCCTGCTAGTAAGGATTTTATCCCCATAGTGGAGGGTTCCATCCATAGGGCATTTGATTTTGCCCCCACTCTAGGTTACCTTACCTGTAGGGATGATTTTGACCTTGAAAGCCTTGAAATTGTCCTACCATAGGTTGTTGATGAGCAACATATGGGTTAAAAGGCTATTGAACATGTTGACCCTCGACGTATGGGTTTTGCACCTACTATCCATAGGCATACGAGTTTTGAACTTTTTGGCCCTAGGCATAAGGATTTTGGACCTGTTGTCCTTGGACAAGAGGACTTTGAACGTGTTGCCCTTGGACATGAGGATTTGTGGCTTGCTGCTACAGGACTTGACCCTGACCTTGTCCTTGCAAAGGTTGACATTGTTAATATGTATACAAGGGTTGTTGCTACCTAGGTTGGCCTTTCTATTGTGAGGGATGACCTTGTAGCTACAAAAGTTGTCCCTGCGGGTGCAGAGGTTGGCCTTGCGAAGGCATAGGTTGGGAGGCTTGTTGAACATACTTCATTTGCAGCTGCATAGTTTGCTGCAACTGTTGTGAGGGTTGCCCCTGTGACTGCTGAATTGGTCACTGCTGTTGCATCATCGGACATTATTGCTGCTTGGATGGTCCTTGCTATAATGAAGCTTTTCCTTATTGTTGCAGAGGTTGTCCTTGTGACTGCAAGGGTAGTTGGATAGTTCCTAGATTGAAACCGTGAAAATTTCCGAACTGTGTCTAGCCATAGCCACCAGGAATGGTGGTCAGACCAGGCTGAATGTACTTCCCAGGATGAAGGATGTAAGGTGGATTTACCATTCCTTGGGAACCATATGGAACATAAGGAGTTTGGTACTGAACCTGAGCCTCATAAGGCTACTGATACTGAAAATTGCTTGACCCAGATGGACCAACAGGATTTTGGACCTGTTGGTATTGGACATTACTTGATCTAGCAGGACCAGTAGGGTTTCGAATAATAGCAGAAGAAGGCCGGTTCACCCCAACTGTGTGAGCATGCAGGCTACTCACATTAGTTGTTTCTGACACCATGGAGACATTCAAATTCTTCCCCCCAGGTGGTGGCACAACTTGTGCACTTACTGGAGGGACCAAAGAAATGACAAAGGCAGGACTTGAGACCGTCAGTTGCACCAGAGGGGTGACTTGGCCTAACGATAAAAGAGGGTTCGGAATGCTGGGCTGTACCGGGATCGAAGTAACTACAGAAATCAGCGTCTGTTTGCGGCTTGGATTCATAATGAACGTACCCGTGGTAGGCATCGCGCCAGATGCCCAAACATGATTATGATAAAGCAAAGAGGCACTCTGTGTACCTGAGACCAACTGTGCTAAAGTCACATAATTAGGAGGTAAGTTCCAATAAAAAATGATGGGGAGGCTTCTTGTGAAAGGGAAACCTTCTGGAGGAAACTGATCTTCTTCCTCTTTGACAGTGTGTGGAGTGGAAACCTCTGAGTGACCTGAAGAGGAGACTGGAAATTCGCCTTCAGGTTCCATGGGTGGAAACATGCGACGACGAATGACTGAAAATGTTGAAGGGGATCGTTCCAAAGGAATACTCAGCTGATTGTATGGAATGTACGGACACTATGGTGATATCACAATAGGGTTGAACAACGAATTCAGAGGATAAATAACTAGTCCAAGTTGACCGTCAGGGGTCGGCTGACTCTCAGGAGTCTAGATGGGATTATATGGAGATTCCGGGCCAATATCAGAAAGTGACCGAGTATCTAAGGGAGGTGGAGGATGAGATGAAAAAGGTTGAACGCTCAGAATGATTCCAAGTTCAACACCTTGGTCCTCAAGTGACTGTGGTAATTTAGGAAATGGCTCCTCAGACAATCATTCAGATGGAGGACAGGAAGAGGAACTAGGTGAAACAGACGGTTTAGTCGTGATGGATTTGCTTCAAATAATAGGATCAAAGAGATAAATTCCAAGGCTTTAAATGTTCTTTAAAAGGAATACTCACGATTTGGTCTAGAAAATACTAACAAGGATGTTATGAGATCGTGGGCGAAATTTTTTTAAAACACATAAACAAGCTGGTGCTCTTTCATGTTTTAAGAGTCGAGAAAGAAGAAAAGGTGACTCTAACACTTTTGATTTGAAGCGAGCTCAAAAGGACAAGTGCTCGGATGATCTTTTAAGCTTAAAGAGTCAAAAAGATCAAATGACTGCTCAAGTTGATCTAGGTAAAAAGGATTACCAGGTAACCGTGGACTGTAGAATACCTTCCAGCGAACTGAGAAGTATGGGAAGGCGATATCCCTGAATGTTGTGTTCAGTGTATCATGTTTACAAGGCAGCAGACTCGGATTCCTATGAATAAAGGATTTAAGCCTAGTTTTGGTCTCCCTTTATATACTCGACGATACGAGGAGCACAAAACTGTACTAGCGCTGTCTAGTGCCGAAGCGAATGACAACTGCTAGGTTTAAAGATGCCATAACACGTCTCTAGCCTAGACATTCTAGATGTGATCATTAGGTTTCAAATGCGGCTTAGGATAGTTGAGTTCATTTTAAAGTTTATGTTGAATTATGTCTCAGTTTTTGGGCCTTAGCGATGTGACTCGAAAAATCTTGTATGCAGCTAAATGAGAGAAGACTCTTTCAATTCAATGAATTGTTTACACTAGAGAGGGTAGAAAACACAATAAAATGCAAACAACCAAGCAACTAAAAACAAAATGATTTTTTCACTAATTCACTTTCTGAAAACAAAATAATGAAAAATCCTTCCCAATTCCTATTTTCCTAAAAAGTGCACATCAAGCCGTTCTTTCAAAGGCAAAGAGAATTATTTTTCTTTGCAAATGAAAATGCAACTCTAGTCTTTAATGATGCTAACTAACATAACATATTGGTGCAGAAAACTAGAATCATGTACTTTTCATGAAATGACAAAAATGATTTTTTGTAAAACACTTCAATGAAAAAGTTTTCGAGACAATCAATCCCAAAAAAAATGAAAAGACACAAAAGAACCTCTTCCCAATCAATGACGCAATGACTCTATTGAAAACAAGATAAGCAACATGATCTATGCTAGAAAAGATACGTTTGAAAAATCAAATGAAACTCTTCAAACTCAAATGATGGAGATCAAAGGAATAAGAGGACTACAAACAAAATGAAAGCAGTAAATTTACCAACAACTTAACTCACTGAGTTCAAAATCAGTCGGATGGATGACAAGCTAGATGTCCTAGAGCCACTAACCATCCAAAGACTCAAGAAATCAAACAAAATAAGGCAAAACAACAAGCACATAAACCAAGCCAAATCAATCTTTCCAGTTAGGGAGAAATTGCCTAAAACAAGCTAAGAGGTAGAAATCAAGAGAGCAAGACACACTGGTTGAGATCTAGGGAAAACCCTAATCTCCACCTATAGGCATCAGCACGATTGCCTAACTGACAACAAGTGCCAGAAGGGGGTCGGCGCGACCATTTTGATGAAACGCGATATGATCGGTGCGAGTGTTTTAGAAAAAATTGCACTAGCTAAGGATTCAAAAGAAAAAATGAAAATTTCTTCAGGTAAAAACCAAACTTTCTATTGTAAATTTTAGACTCAGAGCAGTAAACAAGGCAAAGAAGAAAACACTAGAGGGAAATGGTGATACGAGAAAAGTTCACACAAAACCATGAAATCACAATCAATCAAATAGAAGGATTGGGTCCCTAGTATGGTCACCAATTTGTGATGTAGGAAAATTCTAAGTGCAGACATAAACAATTCATCTGGCACGAGAGAGTGGGTCTAGTCACAAATAGATAATCTATGGAATATTTCCTTAGGCTAGAATCAATTAGAGGTCCTAACTCTTAGAATGCTATCGTGCTTGTCTTTAACATTCTAGATGTCAGCTTGTTATAGGACTCCTTTTCCTGGTTTGATGTCTAATTTGTTTGTATGATCTTCCACGTACTTATAAATATCATGCATGTCAAGATAGCGACCAAATGCTTCCTCTCGACTATGCTACTAGCGAGCATCCTAGTTACTACACATATTCAAGACTTTTTTAAATTTATTCACGCCTTGACCTCCATGAGTAGCCCTATATGGTTTCTGATTGCAACAGAGTCTTAGAAATATGAAGAAATGGATTAGACCTCTTCATCCTCATAAGATATAATCACCTCATGAAATCCCCAGTAGTCACATCGTTCACATTTTCAATCTCGGTCTCTCGGTGAGGAATAACGCCACAAAACTAGTGGTTGAAACTACAGAACTAGTGGCTCATACTATTTCAATAGAGCAGATTAACTATTGCTCTTATAATCAATTAAACTTAGTATTAAGAATTGATGTCAAATAATTATGTACATAGTGTACGTATAAATACATAATGGAAATTTTGATTCATTTTCTCCATCTTCTCAAACTCTAACAATTGATCACCATAACACACACTAAGCCAAACCTAATCCCAATGATTAGGTGCCTAACGTATCATTCATTGATTCCCTAGTGATGAGTACAACAAGATTGTTATGCATGATTAAATTTTTATCATTGGTCAATTCCCTAGCAATGATGATTGGGTCAAATTTGTGTATCAATGACTAGGTGAAGGATTTACTATAGCATGTAATGTTGAGCCCAATTTTATGTTTTTTATTTTTAATATGTCTATGATTTTCTATCAATACCTGAGAATATTTCATAACATTTTATAGTAGTGATATTTCAAAACTTCGACTGAAACATATTGAACAAAATTCCCCACACTAGCTACATGAAAGTGGAGCATATTATACATTTTCTTGAACCAAAAAAATATGGTGGATATATTTAGATAAATACACCTGAGGAAAGTCGCCGTTTACAAAAATATAGCATTAGATTACTAAGTTGGACATAGTGACACAACACACATAAAATAAAAACTACATAATAAACTATACACCACATAAGCAAGCTAAAAGACTAAGGAAGCCATAAACTAGTCAAGGATGATTATTGATCATCTTGGAGAGACAACAACATGGGATTTGTTCTCCAGTAAAGTAGAGTTGGCATTAAGAGTGTTGGGATGAACTACATTGATGACCACATCCTCTTACTCATTCCATTAGACTTAGTATCAAAATTTGAAGCTATGTATTAATCAACTTGGGTCAACCTTGGAACAATGTCATCAAGTTGTACCTTATGTCCCACATGATGCACTTGATTTCTTGCTGGCCTTCGAAGAGTTTGTAATTATCAACATGATTTTCTTGGATAACCATTCTGAGTAGTGTTTCCATTTGACGATGGTGAGTGATGGAATGAAGAAAACACATTCTTCATTTTGTAAGTTTTCCTAGGTCCGGTACTCATTTGAGGCTACCTCCACTCATTTCTTAATCATAAAATTATTAACGATCTCCAAATTACTTAGCTTCTAGCTTTGAAATTTCTTTCCTCACCTCCAAAGGGTTTTCCTCGAAAAAAAAATTCCATTGATTTCTATACAAACAATCTCCATTATCTAGAGGAAGATGCACCTTTCGCTCCACCTTGCCAAGCAGGAAATCATTATCACATCACCATATTTAACTCATACACAAGATAATTGACAACAACTACAGACACACAAGAAGAGGCCCTAACAATGTGACGGTGGAGGTATAATTCTAGCCTGACACTAAAATAATATTTGACTTCCATGCAAGGGAGTAAGATAGAGGTATGGGAATTTTGATGATAGCTTCTACAAAACCACTTCACACAATGGACCAGATCTTAAGACTTTTCGGGCATATACGAGTTGAGAGAAAAAAGACTTGTTTCTAGAACCAAATCAAAAATGTATTAGAATACCATACTTCGTAAACAGGTACTCGTCAGTTGAAAGATACACTAGCTAGGTCTGAGCTTTGTAGGGAAGATGGGGACAAAATGACCACCAATTCAAAAGACAGGCTAGACCTCATATTATGCAAAAAAACACAAAGAACATTGAAATGGTCTACCATCCTGGATATTAAAACATTGGGTTAGATGACACCTATAGTTACATCACAGACTATTTCCCTAAGTTCCTAAGCATGGCTATAAGAATCTATGAAAACAACAATTATGTCTACCAACATGGGATAACAATTTATGTTGTTCCCAACAACTAAAGAAACAGAAGAGTCTTTATAAAAGAAAGATAGGTGTATAGGGATGTTGATGAGCTTGAATAAGTGACACAAAACAATAACCTCGACCATCTTTCAATATAAAACACCTATTCTAGACTACGATGAGTTGAACGTTTCCTCACATAAGTTTCCTCTGAGTTCCACCACCCTACAAATAATATAGGGTTTGTGTAATACCCTGTGAGCATGGAAGATTTTATGTGGAGGGAGAGAAATCCATGGGATGGGCATGAAAATTACCAAGTGTCCCAAGTAACAACAAGGCTCACAAAACCAGCATTAAGGCACATGATGACCTCATTAATGAGGATCATTCTCTTCTCAGATAGATTTGTTACCAAGACCAATCCACCATGAGATGAAGAAGCCATATTTGTAGAGATAGAATGAATGATCAGAGTGAATATCCTATGGAAGGCTCACTTGAAAAATTAACCAAGAAACCTAGTTGTAGCCCATATAAATCACATCCTCATGCACCCAAATGACACAGTGCCACAAAAATAGCCACATAATGATGGGATGGTCCCCTAACTACAATGATAATGATACTGGAGATTTAATAGGTCTTGTTGACAATAAAATTTATCTGGCCACTTTTGTCAAAACACAAAAAACTGCTTCAATCTGTTTATAATGTTAATGCGATGCTATCCAACAACTAACTCAAACAATGTGTGTAACTTCACTCGCAAAGGAAATACAAGATGAGACTCATACCACAATCTTCAATAATTGAAAAATTGTACAATATTGAAATGGAAATCACGATTTAACCAAACAAAACACCCAACCAACCTCATACCATTCAAAACTACTGACTTTATACTAATGTGTGTTTATAATATTATTCGTAGTCACCTACTCACAATGAATTCGTAATGTATGACAATATATTTATAATAATATATACTCAGTACAACAGAATTCGCCTTATCTAGATCGAAATTCAAGGAAGCCAAGGAATACCTTCACCGAAATATCTCTATTTTTCCTAAGGCACACTATTGAAATTAGAATGATTTGTGATTGCATAGTCCAACCACTGGTACAAAAAACCTTCTTCTTCTTTGTCTACGAATCTTGACTCCTATCACATTCTTATAGAAATTACACCTTGGTAGTGACTTTGTGTTAATCGGCATGTAATTTCTATTTCTAGAATTCACTATCCACAACGTAGAGTCTTCATGCTTGTTTAACTAGGAAGGATCCAAAATTGTTGTGTGTCTTCAACTTTCTATACATGAGCATAGTATCAGGCTCCTTCCCTTGGTTTGGCGTATGATGTGTTAGTTTGATCTTTCAAAAATTTATAAACCTCATGCATGTCAAGATATCAGCCAAATGCTTCCTCTCCACTATGCTACTAGCGAGCATCCTAATTAATACACATATTCAAGACTTCTTTAAATTTACTCACGCCTTGACCTCCATGGGAAGTTCTATCTGGTTTATGATTGCAACTATCTCTTTGAAATCTAAAGCAATGAATCAGATCTCCTCTTCCTCACAAGAGAGAATCACCTCATGAAACCGACAAGGAAACTAGCAAAGCATTCGCCTAATGAAACCCTCAATAGTCACATTCTTGCCATTGTCAATCTCAGTCTCTGAGTGAAGAATAAGGGCACAAAACTTGTGGCTCAGACTATTTCAACAAAGGAGATTAACCAATGCTCTGATACCACTATTAAGACACACAAATTAGAAACTAATTAAATTGTAAATTACAAATTCATGTCAGAGAATTATGTACATAGTGTACATATAGATACATAATGAAACAATGATTTCGTTTTTGGGTCTTCTTGGAACCTAACAATTGATCTCCATAACACACACTAACCCAAAATTAATCCCACGGATTAGGTTTCTAACATATCATTCGTCAATTCCCTAGTGATTAGTACAAAAAGGTTTCTATGCATCATTAAAGTTTTAACATTGGTCAATTCCCTAGTGATAATGATTTGGTCAAATTTATGTGTCAATGACTAAGAGAAGGATTTACTATAGCACGTAACGTCAAACCCAATTTTATGTTTTTTTTTAAATATGTATATGATTTTCTATAGATAACAGAGAATATTACATAAAGTTTTACAACAACAAGTTTTCAAAACTTTGACTGAAACATATTGAACAAAATTCCCCACACGAGATACATGAATGTGGAACATATTAGGAATTTTCGTGGATCAAGAAAATATGGTGGCTCTCTTTAGAAAATAACACTTGAGCCAAGTCACCCTTTACAAAAATATAGCATGAGATTACTAAGTTGGACATAGTGACACCACACACATAAACTAGAAATCACATAATAAACTAGACACCACATAATAAACTAGACACCACATAAGAAATTAATAAGAATGAGTAAGCCATAAACTAGTCAAGGATGGTTATTGATGATCCCGGAGATCCAACAGGATGGGAGTTTTTCTTCGATAAGGTAGAGTTAGCATTGAAAGTTTTGAGAGGAACTACATTGATGACCGCAACCTATTACTCATTTCTGTTAGACTCAGTATCAGAATCTGAAGCTATGTATCACTTAAGTTAGGTGAACCTCACCACATTATCATCTATGTTGTATCTTATGTCCTGCATGATTCCCTTTATTTCTTCCTAGCTTGCAAAGAGTTTTTAATTATCAGCATGCTTGTCTCGAATAAAAATGTTGAGGAGTGCCTCCATTTGATGATTATGAGTGATGAAATAAAGAAAAATGGATTCCTCATTTTCTATATTTTCCAGGATTTACTACCCAATTGACATTGCCTCTAGTAATTTTTGAATAAAAAAAGTAATGACGATCCCCAAATTCCTTAGCTTCCAGCTTCAAAATTTCTCTACTGACCTCCAAACAATTTGCCTCAAAGAAATTTTCCAGTGATTTCCAGCCAAAAAATCATCAGTGTATGGAGGAAGATGCACCTATCGCTCCACCCCATTGGGCAAGCAAGAAGAGGCCCTAATAATGTGATAGTGGAGGTAAAATTCTAACCTGACTCTAAAACAATATGTGACTACCAAGTAAGTGAGTAAGATAGAAGTATTGGAAGTTAACGATAGCTTTTACAAAACCACTTTACACAATTTACCAAATATTAAAACTTTGTGAACATAAATGAGTTGAGAGTGATAATACTTGTTTCTAGAACCAAATCGAAACTATACCAGAATACCATACTCTGCAAAAAAGTACTGGGAAGTTGAAGGATACATCGATTGGGTTCGAGATTTATAGGGAAGCAGGGGAAAAAATGACCACCCATTCAAAATATGGGGTAGCCGTTGTATTGTGCAAAAACAACATAAATAACATTGAAAAGGATGACCAGCATGGATACTAAAACATTGTATTAGACAATGTCTGTAGCTACATCACAAACTACCGCCTTGAGTTCTTAAGCATGAATATAAGTGGCATAAGTAGCTATGAAAACAAGAACTATATCTACCAACATGGATTAACAAGTTCTTTTGTGCCCAACAAATAAAGCAAGATAAGAGTCTATATAAAAGAAAGAGAGGTGGATAGGGAGGTTTATGACCTTGAATAAGTTCCAGAAAACCGCAACCTCGACCATATTCCAATATAATACACCCAGTCGAGACTATGACAAGTTGCAGGTTCATTGACTTAAGTTCCTTTTGAGTTCCACTACCCTGCAAACCACATAAGGGTTTTATAGCACCATGTAATCATGGGACATCTAATGCGAAGGAGGGAGAGAAATCCATGGAATGTGCATGGAAATGCCAAGTGTCCCAAGTAACAATAAGGCTCATAAAACCAACGTGAAGGTGCATGATGATGTCATTAATGAGGATCATTCTCTTGTTAGATAGAGGAAGAATCCATATCTAAAGAGACCAAATGAATGATAAGAGTGACTATCCTAGGGCACATGAACACACAATGCACAAGTTATGTTCATTGAAGAGGAAGGACCATAACCCATTTAATCCTTGTACCAAGAGCGCATACCTTCCACGGGGTTGTTGTGCGAGGGTGGGAAGAGGGCCAAGCTCAAATATCAATGGACGCCAAGACTTGTATTGTAGGATGGAGACACATGTAACTTAATAACATATTGGTGTGTGATTTTGCTAAATGTGCCTACTAGAAGACGGTGAACTTCATTATCAACAAGTGATCAATGGCAAGGCACCCCCATCATGGATAGGTGTGTTGGTAGTGGACTTGTCCTTCTAAATTAGTTGATTGATCCTATTGACCCCATCCTATTGTTCCATCTTGTCCCTTGTTACTTCAATGTTAATTTTTTCATGCAGGATGCCCTAGTTTGCTAGATGGTCTCCCATCTTGTTTCCTTTGCATTAGGTGTGTAGGGGGGTTACATTGTTGAAGTTGGATATAGATCCACTTATATTATCGACCAAAGTATTCAAGTTCCAACTATGAATATTTTTATCCATTGAGTGGCCTGGGAGTATTTTTCTAATGTAGTTTAACAGAACTTGAGAATCACCATGAATCTGAATTAGATTAAACCTTTCTTAACAACAATTTCGAGCCCTTTTCAAGTGCCCTAAATTATTCCTTGTTGTTTGTTGCTATCCCATGCGAATAAGCATAAACATTTAAGGGATTTGAGTTCATATCTCTGAAGATGCCACCAATGCCTGCTTTTCGTAGATTTCCTTTCAAGGCTCCATCGAATCTTAAGTCAATGAAATCTTCTGAGGGAGGTAAGAAGATATTGGGGATGGAAGTTTTACTACATGATTTGTGTAGGGATCCATCTATCTCCTTATGTGTTTGGATTTCCATAACTTGTAATATAAGTTTCAGTCTCGTCTGCATGGTATTCATGCATGGGAGGAGGGGCTAATAAAATTGTATCCCTGAAAATTTTGAGAATGTTGTCTTATAAATATTGAAGAGACATTTTCTTACCCTCAATTAATTTAAGGTTACTCTCTATCAATAGATCCCAAGAAGAAAATCCAATGGCTAAAAGCCATGCTTTAGATATTAAGGGATCATTAATTTTGTGTTGAAGACACTCTTCCAGTCAAGAACGAACTATCATTGTATTTGGCATTGAACATCTGAAGATTTTTTGGAAAAAATTCCACAAACTGCAAGAAAATAGGCACTTGAGGAATAAATGTTTCATTTTCTCCTCCTCCTGTGTGCAAATAATACATATCTATGGGCCCTTGAAACCTTTGGTTCTAAAATGTTCCCATGTTAACGACTGCCACCAAATTATCAGCCATAGAAAGGTTGTAATTTTGGGCCAGCCGTAATCCTTCCATAGGTGACCCCATAGCGTTGACTGGTATTGTGATTAGGAGTCTGTTAACATGTTATAACCCTAATTTAATGTAAATTCTCCTGAAGTTTGTTCCCCCCATCACAGGATATCTTGTCTCCCTAATATGTGTATGAATCTTTTTTGTAACATTTGATTATATTCTTTCCAATGATGCATGCTCTCTAATTATTCCCGTAAGAGATCCCAATCAAAAATTGATTTTTTCATTGACACCAGAGTTGATATTTTCCACTCTTTCCAGAAATGCACAACTTAGTGTGCTCCTTGAGATTGTGATAATTCCTTAATTTATTAGAGTTTTTCATTTTTTTGCATAATAGGGTGTTGGTGCCAGGATTCCTCCCAGAATGCTATCATCATACCATTTCCTATCTCCCACAATGCATTTTGTTTGACTAGGAATTGTTTTTGGAAGGCCCAATTCCATACTTTGGAACCTTTGATTTTCCCTTCAACGCACATTCATTCAACTTGTGTAGTCAAAGGTAGATATTTGTGCAGCCATATTTCTTTCTAGGTTTGGGAACCAACCTAGAGCCAAAGCCATTAGAGCTTCATGGCATATGCTAGGCTAGTTATTATGGGGTCACATAGTCCTAGTCTTCCCTTTTTCTTAGGGAGTGTCATTTCTTCCATCTTATTAATGGCCAAGTTCCCTTATTAGGTGATCCTTTCCATAGGAAGTTTTTCCATAATGAAATTATTTATTTTTTTATAGTAACCGACATAGGAATTACATAAATCTAGTAGTTTATCAAATCTTATGAAACTACTTTTGTTAAAACTAGTCAACTTGGAAAGTTGAGTGCTTTGAATGTCCAATTATTTACTTTGTGTAAACTTCTCTCTATAAGATCTTCCCATGTGGATAACCTATTGAAATGTAGAACCAAAGGGACTACTAGATATTTTTAAAGGAGGTGTCCCTTACCAAAACATATCATCATGCTTAACTTGTTTTGGATTGTCTCTAGGAAATTGAAGAATAATATGTGTTTTTTTCAGTATCCACCTCCATACCCGAGGCTTCCATAAAAGTCTATCATAGCCTTCAAATTATTTTCAACACCATGGAGATTGATAAGCCAAACAAAGTTATGTCATTAACGAATTGTATATGTGTAGTTGGGAAGTCTGCTCAAAATAAATGAAGCCCATATATATGATCTGATTCGCTTTCTCTTTGAAACATTTGACCTAAGCCCTACATGACGATGATGTATAGGAATGGTGTTATAGGATCATCCTAGCATAGTCCTCTTGAAGAGTGGAATTGTTGCAAGGGGTAATCGTTAATAAGGATGAAGAAGGAAGGGGATGTGATGAGAGAAAAGACCCAATTTATCCATTGTTTTGAAAATCCAAAGGCCTTAATAATTTTACTAAGAGATGTCCAACACATTCGACCATAAGCTTTAGATGAGTTGAGTTTGATGAATATACCTGGGTGTTTGGAGATCTTCAAGGAATGTAATATCTCTTGAACCACTATTACGCTGTCAGAAATATGTCTTCCTTGAAAAAGAATTGATTGGGGTAGAGATATAAGGGAAGGAAGCAGTGGATTCAACCTATTGACCATCACCAATGATATAATCTTATAAATCATGTTACAAAGGGAAATCAGTCAGAATCCATCAGGCCTTTCCGAGTTACCTGTTTTAGGAGCAAGTGTGAGGAAGGTCATATTGGGAACAAGATGAAGTGATTCATTTAACCTAAATTCTTCCACCAGATCAATTATTTCCTTCCTAAGGAAACTCCAACACTTTTGGAAAAGCTTTGTTGTGAACACGTCTGGACCAGGAGATTAGTTTGTGGGCATATTCATAACTACTGTTTATTGTTCTTCCAAGAAATCATCATCATCAAAGATATCTTCTATTCATGATTGATTAAAGTAGTGATAAAATGAAGAACAATATTAATATTTGGTTGTTTATCTAAATTCTTCTCCCTAAGCACGTTGTTGAAATGATTGACTAGTTCCTTCTCAATTTAAAAGTGGTGAATATCCATTTCCCTATCCTATCCCTAGAGAGGAAAAATATTGTTGTGATGTCACCATTGTATAATCTCATTATGGAAAAACTTAGCGCATCCCTCGCCATACTTTAGCCACTAAATCAAGGACTTATGTTTCCAGAATGTCTCTTCTTGTTGTCATCATTCCTTTATCTTTTGGAGGATATCCCAAATGGTGCGAGGTCTATTTAGGACTTCATAGAAAGGAGACCCACTACTGTTGGCAATATCCAACAATGCCAAAACTTGCACCTTCAATGGATTTGGCCAAAGATCCTATATGATATTGGTGACTTGATGGGCCACTTAATCAAAGTAGACAGTGAAATATTGACAAAAGGTTTCATAACTTTTGTCCACATATGTGTGGAAGTGGACCTCAGTGAAAGATTACGAGACAAAATCATCCTCAAACGAGAGGGCAAGGAGCATACCCAACCATTGGATCACAAAAATGCTACTTTCAAGTGTAGATTTTTTCAACAACCCTAACACCTTCATAATGCATGCTCCTCTTCTAAAGGGGCGTTTGGAAACCAGGTGTCGAAGAGAATTAATCAGGGATGGAGAGATCCAAAGATAGTAGTATGTACCAAGAATTCTGCAGTTCCAAAAGAAGATTTCTTCGAGCAACATAAAATATCTCTAGAAAACCTAGCCTCTAAAGATCCTGGTCAGCACCCAGACGCACTGCCACAACCCTCTACATAGGAAAATATTTTGACATAGGACAATGAAATAACAACTATAATTGTGTCTACATCTGAGGGAAAAGTGTAACCAGGAGTATGATATTTTAGATAATGAGAAAGATTTATTGAATTCAGCTGCACTAGTTACTATGGAGCTTCCTCAAAAAAATGAGGAAACGACACTATCCTTAGTTGAGAGGATTCTACTATAAAATGGATTGATGTTTGTAGGAAAAAGGAGAAAAAAAAACCCATAAATCTATAAGAATGTTAATAACTAAATTAGTGGTTTGGCCAGGATCATTAGGTCAATATTAGCCATTGGCATTATAGCCGTTGGAGTCTCTGCACACTCTATTTAATCAAGCTAAGCAGGATTGGTTCTTCAACTTGTCCTGATGATGAACCACACTGGTTGGTTCGAAACGCGTCGACAAAAGATTGGTTATGTGATTTTGCCGAAGATTTTCTAAACAATGTTATGGATCACAGAAGTCTAAATTCCTTAAACCCATAAATCATCGTCATATGTGAAACAAGGATTTTCTCATATAATAAAATTTTTTGGAATTAAGATAATTCAATTTAAAAAATATACATATTACTAATTTTGTATAAATAAATAAATAATTTGTATTTTAAACAACTAAAGTCAATTCAAAGTGTAAATACTATTGTCTAAGGGGTTGATTGGGTGCTCTGTTAAGGCACTTTTTGATGTGAAGTCACTCTTTCAATTCCCCACCCCCAAGTCAAACTTACAAAAAAAATACAAATATTATTAAAATTTGAAAGACAAAATGACATTTAATATATATATATATAATTAATTAAAAAAAAAAAATCAAGAAAAATACCATAGGTCATTCTCATATACTTCTCAAATTATACATTTTCCTTATTGTGGTAATTAAAATATGAATAGTTTACTAAATTCTCATATTAGCATTAAAATTTAATATTTTACTAAATAAGTTTGTTTCTTAAATCACTTTGTATCCGAGATATTAAAAAAAAAACAGTATCGATAAGATTGAGGAGCTCAGAAATTAAAAAAAAGAACACTATCAAAATTGAGGGAAAAAATATATAATATATAATATTAATAAATTATTGATTTGGTATATAATATTTAATATTAATAAAATATTAATTTTAAATATAAATAAAAGTTCTAATTTTATATATAAATCAATTATAAAAAAAAAAATATTAATATTTAATAATAATATTGATATTTTTTTATTTGATTAATATATGGACTAAATAATTTAGCAATAAGTCAATCAAATAGCTAATTCACAATTTATTTAGTAATAAGTCAATCAAATAGTTAATTCACACAAATCTTATAAAAAGGGTAAATGGCGAGCCGGCAGAAATAACATACTATTCATATATAGAAATACCATACAAGAATTTTTTTTTGAATTTAATTAATTATTTTTTTTATAGATGTGATTATTTAGAAATATGTTTGATTTTTTTATTATTTAATTATTAATAATTATTAAATAGATAATTATTTTTATAAGTATGGATTTTAAAACATAGTTGGCATAATTATAATTTAATTATTAATAATAATTAAGTAAATAATAAAAATTTATCTCTAAAATATTTGAAATATTTTTAATAACACATATAAACTGAAAATTGTCTTCTTTTAATAATATACAGATTAAATATATATGAAAATAGTTGTTTAAATTAAATTAATTAATTAAATGAAATGTTAATATTAACAATAAAGACAGATTAATGGTGGTGGTGATGATGATGATGGTGGTTAATGTCCACTGAGACCAAACTTTGCTCTATTGGACCTAAAGAAACAAATTATTTAGATTGATTTAAGATTTTATTTCTATGCTCAAAAAGCTTGGAGAGAAGCCTCCCAAACTCACTATAATTTTGACATCGTAAAAGGCTAGGAAGTTCAGTATTGTGACAAAATATTATGAAACTGAGATCTAATGTGATTGTAGACAGGGCACTCTAAGAGGAAGTGGTTTTCATCCTCAATGTTCCTATTCTCACAGAGATGGCAGATCCTTTCCTTCCATGGTGTTTTAGGAACTTCCCAACGACCTGTTTCACTATGGAGCTCATGAGAGTTCGTTCTAATCTTCACTATATTAATTTTCTTCTTTGAGCTAGCTAAAACAGAGACATATTTTTGATCTTCTAGGGTGGGGTTGATGAACTTCTTATAATAACTTAATTTTCTTTTAGTTGCTAAATCTTTCTCACACCACACTTTTTCTTTGATCTTAGAAGTAACAATCTTTTTAATGTTATTAATGTTTTGTAATGCATCATTCTTGTTGATCTCCCAATGGTTTAACCAGGCCCTCGTGTCTTTATACCACCCCCGTTTGAGCCTTAGTTGGTTTTGGCTAGAATTTAGAGCTAGCTTAGGAAGTCTATGATCTCCTATGTTATTGAGCTTGTGCTTGTACAACAAAAGCCTAGTCCTAACTAGGCTCTCGATAGGAGAAATACTTGCTTCTATAAGGAGAATAAGGTAGGGTGTATTTCTTTTAATTTTCAGGTTATACGTTATAAATCGCTTCTGGATTTGCTCAATCTTTCTCGAGGATTCTCTAGAGATGCTGCAACCAAAAACCTCACATCCATATAAGATAACAGGAGTGACTAAAGTTTCAAGGAGGAACTTATTTTTGTCCCACATTACGAGGTTTGTTGTTTTACAATTATTCTCAAGACCAAAGTAATCTTTCCATCCCCCATTAATCCTTTTCTCAATTCTATAGTTCCAGTCAAGCTTGTGATGAATATCAATTCCTAGGTACTTTTAAGAATAGACTTCCTCCAAGTTATTATTGTCATACATAAAATTAGCATGGGTGTCCTTCTTGGATTTGATAATCATAACTTTTGTTTTGTCAGTGTTAACAGTCATACCCATGGTAGAGTAGAAATCCTTAAGAAGCTTAAGTAACTTATCAAGATCGGATGGACACCTTGCGAGGAGAACAATATCGTCAGCATAGAGAAGAAGGATGACGACTATCCTAGCTAAGATCGTGCCAACACATCTTGCTTCCTCTAAATAACCTTCGAGCTTGTTAATGTAAACTCCAAATAGGGTAGGGGAGAGATGGCATCCTTGTTTAACTCCGATATTACACTTAATATCTTTCGACCACCCCTCATTGCTCTTTAGCTTGGCAATTACATTCTCATATAACTTAATAGCAGCAGCTCTCAACTCGTAAGGAACCTTTAGCTCTTCTAATCTATTCCAAAGGTTGTTTCTAGGAACCATATCGATAGCCTTTCTAAAGTCCACAAAGCAACAAAAGAGATTGGATTTATCATTACGAAATTCCTCCACAATGATCCTAAGCGTAATGAGGTGGTCTGTTGGTTAGTGATGCCTTCTAAAACCCACTTGGCCTTTAGCCCGCTTACCTTCACTTTCAAGCCATATGCTCAACTTCTTTTCCAAAATACTACCATATAACTTAGCTAAGAGAAGGCTGATCATAATTGTCCGATAATTAGAGGGGTTATTTGTATCCCAATTTTTAAAAATAGGAATAATGAGGCTCTGAGTCCATAGCTTAGGGAACCCTTGCTTGACTGCTTGATTAAAAGGCTTGTGGATGTGGGCGATGAGGAAAGGGCCTCCAATTTTTAAGATTTCCGCCTGGTAACCTTCAATGTCCTTAGCTTTCCCATTATCCAGGCGTTTAACCCCAAAATCAATGTGTTTTAGAGAGAAAACTTCTTTCATTGTGGACAGGGTTTCAAAGATATCCATGACACTTGGACATTCATAGAGCTTTTTAAGATAGGAATTTCACTCGTGTAAAGCAATTTTATTATTATCTTTAGTTTTCCTAGTTAAAATCTGCCTCCAAAATTTCTTAGGAGCTACCTTAGAGAGGTGTGAGAGTTTCTCTTGTCCTTTACGAATGTACTACCTCTTTTTTCTTTTAGTTAGTGCTTTGTGTATTTTTATCTTGTCCATTTTAAGAGATTGATCAACAACTTCCTTAACAGCTCTCCTGGCATTTTTACAATCTTAACATACCGTGGGTTGGTTTTGCTATTTATTTTATTATTTGAAACTTCAATTGAAAACTTGTTAATAGAATATGAGAGGGTTGTAGTAAAATTACGGTAGAGGTCTTTTATATCGTCTATACTAAATAAAGAAAGCAAATTAGTTTTTAACTATTTTAGAAATCCGTTTTAAAAATAAAGGTGGCCTTTATTTTTAATAATACATATGAAAAATAATTATGTTTCCGTCTCCAACGCTGTCCTGCTCCTACGAAGCGGCTGAAATTCATGATTTACACAACCACCCGGCATGACCCGCCTCGTCAGCAATTAGAAGAGGAAAGCGAGATCAGGTATTTCGAAGGTAGTGCTATATTTTATTGCAAGGGTTAACATCACGAACCAGCTATGTTAATTAACGGAAATGATTTTTTTTTTTTAATTTAAATAAAAGGTTATTTTACATTATTAATTTATATTTTATAAATAACGTTTATTTCACATTTAAATTAATTATTGTTTTTTTCCCTCTCACCTAACCTCTATTTGAATCCTAATAATGATTTTGAATGATATTTTTGTAGGTGAGGTAACACTTGTATGATTTATGGATAAAGAAATATATATCAAGCATATATGTTTACGGGAAACCATACTAGTGATACTTTTAAAAGTAGAAGTTTTATCCATTTGAATAGTTTAAATTTGACGGGAAAATATAAAATATAAAATATTTAAATTGCTATTAACATTTAAGATGGTAACATTATTTATATTAATAAATATTATATATATATATGATGTGATGATGATAATGGTGGTGGTTAACGTGCATTGAGACTAAACATTGGTTTATTGGACCTAAAGAAACAAATTATTTATTTCGATTTAAGATTTTATTTCTATGTTCAAAAAGCTTGGAGAGAAGCCTCCCGAGCTCACTATAATTTTGACATTGTAAAAGGCTAGGAAGGCTAGTATTGTAACAAAGATTGTGAAACTGAGATCTAATGTGGTTGTACGCGGGGCACTCTGAGGGGAAGTGGTTTTCATCCTCGATGTTCCTATTCTCACATATATGGCAGATCCTTTCCATCCATGGCATTTTAGGAATTGCCGAACGACCTGTTTTACTATGGAGCTCATGAGAATTCGTTCTAATCTTTGCTATATTAATTTTCTTCTTTGAGCTAGTTAAAATAGAGAGATACTTTTGATCTTCTAGGGTGGGGTTGATGACCTTCTTATAATAACTTAAGTTTCTTTTAGCCGCTAAATCTTTCTCACACCACAATTTTTCTTTGAACTTAGAAGTAACAATATCTTTAATGTTATTTATGTTTTGCAATGCATCATTCTCGTTGATCTCCCAATAGTTTAACCAGGTCCTTGTGTCTTTATGTCACCCCGATTGAGCCTTAGGTGGTTTTGACTGGAATTTAAAGTTAGCTTAGGAAATCTATGATTGTCTACGTTATTGAGAACTTGCTCAACGATATTAGTTATGTCATTTTTTTCTTAAAAATAAAGAATTCAAGTTTTTAAAGTTTTTTTGCTAAAATAAAGATCATATCTATTAATTTACTTGTTTCTTTTCGCATTTCTTTAATGTACAAAAATTTCACTTGCTAAATTTAGTCTGTGGTTTGAGTTATTTTGGATAAGTTTTTAGTAGAAAAAGTTTAAATATTTTTATTCGGTTTATTGTAATCAGCAAGTGCGAATAATTGAAGAACTAGAGCTAGTGTTATTGTGTGTGTCAATTTTGTGTTATATTGTGTTTTACCATTTTTATTTTTCAACAAATTAGTAAGTAAACAGACTAACAACAATAATAAAAATATCAGCTCCAACAGAAAAAGAAGAAGAAAAAAAAACAAAAAAAAATCTCTTAGTTGAACTATAACACACCTTGCCGTGATATTTCTAACGTTATAACGAAAGAGAGTTGAGTGTCGAGGAGCGTTACTACGTCAGCTTCCTATATTCTACGGCGCGTTAGCATGAATTTTGCCTTCCTATATTCTACAGGGCGTTAGCATGGAAAATTCACGCCAAAAAAAGGACAAAACCAAAAGTTCGTTGGGTGACGTTGATTTTGTTTGAGTTATTCATACATACTATAGTGATTTCTGAAAAGGTCTTTTAATTATGTTTATAAGTGTTCGCTATTAGAATTGGTTACTTTAATTTATTTTCTAATTATTTTTTTATACGATGGTTTACACAAAGATGTTAGTCTACCAATAATTGGAATTTACATTATTAACTTCTATGCATATTTAAATCACACATTTAAATTATATTAAATTAATTTTTTACAAAATATGATTAAAAATTTACTATTCACATTCAACCATTTGCCAAATGTAATATTTACTCCATTAGATGCATGCGTCCTCATCCATTCCTTTGTGAAACATATGCGGACTTATCACTGTAGTGGATGATAAACGGAAAAGTACAAACTCAACACAACTTTTATTATGGTAATAATGTCATAAATCGAGTCCAAGTTCAAGGTTTGGAGTGCAATATTATTTTTTCTTGGGCATTCTTTATTGTATAACTCCTGGATATGATACACTTTCTTTAATGTATAATAATTATTTTTTATCTCCTTCAGGTTTAAGTTTGGCTCTACATAATTATCAATTAGGGTTTTGTTCTCAGTTTTAATGTGGATCATTCACATAAACTACTAGATCGCAGCTGCTGGAACTTTCATTGCCTTTTTGTGTTTCTATTCCTGATATATATGTAGGGTAAAATCTTTATGATGTGAAGATTTTTTTTGTAAATTAATAGAGCAATAATTGTGATGGATTTTTATCCAGTCTATCAATGTAGCCAAATCATTGGTTAATGTGAAATGCAATAATGTATAAATGAACCAGCATTGCCTTGTGTTAATTAAAAGGTTGTGGCCATCTGAATGATAAAAAAAAAGCAAACAATGGATTCCAAAGAAATCACGGATGGGCGCATTCACTAGAACCCTGACAAATTACGGATGAGCATCGCTATCATAAGAAAATGTAGATCTAGCTCCTAAAGGAAATAGAAATTTATAATTTGCACAATGTTGAGGCAACACGATTTAGATTTATGAATGGATGGATTTCCGCGAAAGAAATGTTCAGGCTAACGTTTAAAGAACGCTAATAACAATGTCGAATTTTTCCTGCAGTAACCCAACTCCTATTTATTTTGGTAACAATTAATTTGTTAATTCAGTGATTATAATAATTTGGGCCAACTCCTATTTATTTTGGTAACAATTAATTTGTTAATTCAGTGATTATAATAATTTGGGCCAACTCCTATTTATTTTGGTAACAATTAATTTGTTAATTCAGTGATTATAATAATTTGGGTGATTATAAGAAATATATCAGTGAATCTCATAGAAAATAGTCTCTCCTCACAATTAATTTGATTTTCAACTTTTAATACATCTTTTTATGGAATAAGAATGTGGGTTTCCTAAATGTATTAGAACACAGGTAGATGGTTAAGATTCAAGGCTTTTTAATTAAATAAATGGCAATAATTTCATATTTAAAATAGGTGAGGATTTGTTATTAGAAAATATTCCTTTTGGTCATACAAAATGGAGAGGTAGATTTAACTAAAACTCTAACTTTGCATGCTACTTTATGAGTTAATAAAACTAGCAATTGTCCCAAAAGGTACAAAGAGAGGCCGATAGACTTATGAAGTTAGAATTGTTGAATTTTTATAAAAGATTTAAAAGTACAAGTATTTTTGTAAAAAATATTAAAAATAGAAAGTAGTGAATGTTGGAAACCATATAAAATATTTTATTAATTAATATATACACACACACACACACACACACATATATATATATATTCATTCTTCCAAACCAAAAAGTATGTAGTATAGTCAAAATTTATATGCTAATAATTTATCTAGAAAAGATTTTTGGTCAGTCCTCTTTGTTTAATCTTATGGAATCAGAGTATAAACATTGTCGTATTTATGGGGATTTTAATACAACTATACATCCTTGGAAAAAATGGGGACTCTTTCTAAGAGAAAATGGAAGATTTCAGGAATTCATAGACATCACCCCAATAAACAGCAAGTTCAATTGGAGCAATAAATGTGTGGGCACTTGGAAAATTGCTACGTCGCTGGACCGTTTTCTTCTTATCAGTGATGTCCTAGAAGAATGCTTCCCCTTCTCATCTTAGATTTTGGCCTGGAGCAGTTCAGATCATCGATTGATCTCTTTTTTTCTCCTTCCAGATGTAGATTACAGTCAGTTGCCATTCCAGTTCAACCCCCAATGGTTTCAAAAGAAGATATTTATGGAGGTGGTATCAAAAGCAAGGGAAAATGGGTGTCAGAATCTTTGGTTTATATATCATAATAAAAAAATCAAAGAAGCAAAGATATCTTTAAAACAATGGGCAAAAGAAAATCATACAGAATGGAAGAAGGTAGTGCTTCATCATATAAGTAGATTAGAAGTCATTCAACAAAGAATCGAACAAGACTGTTTCTATGGAGGTTGAAAAGGGTATTTTCTCTCAATCATAAGTCATTGAAAGAAGAAGAGGAAAAGTGGTGTTTGAAGTCTTGTAGTTTGTGGCTTCGTGCGGGGGATAGAAATACAAATTCGCGCTGAAAGGAATAATATTAAATCGTGATGACAGTATCACTGAATATCCCAAAATTAAAGCAATTGCTCAGCGTTTCAGCCATTTCTACAAGAACCCAAGAAATCATGAAGACGAAGCAGCTCACTATGTGTTGGAACACATCCCACTTAAAATAACCCAAGAAGATAATGATGCTATTCTTAGACCAATTTCAAAAGAATCTATTTGTCCTTAAATCCTTTGTTTCGAGCAAGGCTCCCTAGACCTGATGGCTTCTTGGTGCATTTCTTCTAACAATGTTGGGATGTTATAAAGGTTGATCTTAGTAGGATGATTGATTATGTTCACAAACATTGCAACGTACGAGGTGGAATTAATTCCTTTTTCATGGCACTAGTGTCGAAGGAAGTGACGCCTTCATGACTTGCAACATCCAAGCCTATTTCTCTGTGCAATGTGTCTTATAAGTTGATAGCAAAAATTATTGCCTCTAGAATAAAACCCTTGCTTCCTAAATTGATCACTGAAAACCAAAAATTTGTCACTAGCGAACAGATTGTTAACAATATCATATTAGTGTGGTAAAGCAAGGAGGAGAAAACAAATGATTATCAAATTATACATAGCAAATGTCTTATGAACCATCAATTCTTATTTGAGGTTTTGAGAAATTCTAGCTTTGGGGTGCAGGTGATAAAATGGATTTCTACTTGCATCTCAAGCCCATGGACCTTTGCTTCCTAAATTGATCACTGAAAACCAAAAATTTGTGACTCTCGGGCAGATTGTTGACAATATCATATTAGTGCAGTAAAGCAAGGAGGGGAAAACAAATGAATATCAAATTAGGCATAGCAAATGTCTTAGTTAACCATCAATTCTTATTTGAGGTTTTGAGAAATTCTAGCTTTGGGGAGTGGGTGATAAAATGGATTTCTACTTGCATCTCAAGGCCATGGACCTCTCCATTGGTGAACAGGCAGTCTGCTGGTTTCTTTGAATTCTCCAAGGGATTGAGGCAAAGGTTGTCTTTTATCTCCCATTCTATATATTTTAATGGAAAATTCACTCAACGGGAAACTACATTATGAAAGGAGAAGAGAATCACTTCCATGAATAAGGTTTGTCAGAGAAACAAAGAACATCAATCATTCGCAATTCGTGGATGATACTTGTTCCTGGGAGGAGCTTCAGTGATCATTGCTGCGAGGTTTAAAGCACTTCTTGTAATAGTATCATGGCTAGTCTAAAAACCAAGAAATGATAGTTCTTTTGTGCATAAATTCACTCCTCTGTGTCATTGTGCTACTCAAGGTTTCATCTTTCAGCCTTCTTTAAAGCGGTAGAGTAAGAATAAAGGTAGAATAAAGCTAGAAGGCAGATTGCCCAAGAGAAATTGATGAACCTCGTGCCTAGGTCCACTTTGATGGTGCATCACAAGAGTACCCCTGAACTTGTGGAGCTGGTGGGTCCTAACTAAGAGATGATTTTTTTTTTGTTGAAATAGGGCTGGTACATGGAATTAACAGTATTGCCAAGTGAATGGCCTTGTGGTTTACCCTTTTGTTGGCTGTTGAAAAAGGTGCTAACATATTGCAAGTGTTTGGAGACCAATAAAGAGTCCTTCTTAGTTCTTGACTGAAGTGCATTTTGCAAATTATCCTATGTTTTCATGTCAATGTTGTCAGGTACCCCACGCAGAACAGTGTCAGACTTGAACCTTGGAATATCTGATATACCAACACTGCCAGAGAGCTCTGGACCATTATTTTCAGGTTGATTATCCTGGTGCTTATCAAAATACTCCATTATATTCAAAAATAAATTGAAGTCACTTTCAAAGAAGGATCTGTAAAATTAATCAATTTGCAATTGTCTTCATCTTGTATATTTTTTTGAAGAGGAAAACAACTATGATTGTTGCAGACCCCTCCCTCCATTCACTTGCAGATGTAGAATGCTCCTTTTGTTGATGGAGAAGCATTTTTGTAACAGATAAGGCTATAAGTTATTTTTTAGCATCACAAAACAAGGGATTTGGTAATGACTTGTAGGTGTTGTTAGTTAAAGTTAGCTTAGGTACAACTACTAGTTCATCAAAAGATCCATGTGATATTAATTTGGACTCATCTGATTTTTCCCACAATACCCCCAGCTTCAGAAGCTGAATTAGTCTACAACATGGGATACCCTCTATCACTACTCCACTCAAGCCTTGCTTAATGCAATCATGAGTTTCCCAATTTGGTTCATTGTTCTTAAACAAACTCAGCCCATAAACATAATATTCCTTTCCCTCCCTTGATCTACATTTTTTATCTTGCTCCTTGTCCAAATTTTCTCCCTGATCCCAATCAAGGGCATGAAGCTTCAAATTTAGTATAGATATTTTCTTTCGTAGAGGGAAAAATGCACTTTTTCTGGACACAACCAAGACCTCGTGATCACTCCGAGGCAAGAAATATGATTTAAGTATCCTTTCAAGTGATGATAACATAGGATCTAGTCCTCTCAAAGTTGTATCATATTTCAAGGAACCTATTTGGGAAACCCTGTCCTTGATCAAACTCATTAGCTCTACCTATTCTTTTTAGCTCATTATCTAACTCATAAACCATTTCATAATCCGTTCGAATGCAATCAATAATGTCTATGACAGATTTGGACATCTCAATATGATGAAGTTGTATCATGTTCTTTTGACAATAAAAATCGGATGAAATAGTATTTGAGAATTCATTGAGATCAGTATGCAAAGAGTTTTGCATGCTACTTGTTTCTTTTGTTGAAGGATCTCCACATCTTACATAACTTCTTTTCACATTCAAGTAAAATGACAGTCAAAAGTACAAATTAAACTTTTGGATGCTAGCTTCTTAAACGGGACAGTTTTGAGTTCAGGTCAACCCTGTGTGATACATCACTAAGGTCAACAATAGCCCTAGAAGTTGAAATGCATACACAAATGTTGGTGCAAAAGTCCAACTTTGGGAAGCATCGGATGGTTTCCTTGCACTCTGCCATCTATTCACAATAGTGCTAAAGTAGGACTCGATATCCCAAAGAAAGGTAATATATATTTGCATTGGCATTCAATCATCCTTATCAATGTAGAGACGTTTCATTCATTTAGAATTAATTCTCATGTTCAAAATATGTGGTCTTGAATCAGCCCTCATTTCATAGAGTTCATTATTTATGCTCGTCTTTTCCAATTTATATACTAAAGTTTGGGAGCAGCCACTTATAAAGATAGAAGATATGCTAAAGGAAGATAATGATGTATGAATGAATTGAACTATTATTATTGCCTTTGGAAGACATTTACAGGATCCAAAAGCAGAGTGCGAAAGATTTATATAGCTCCATATAACTGTATAAGATATGTGATGTGAAAATATGAAATATAAATATCAAATTAAATTGTCAATTAATAAATTTGGTAAACTATTTATTCTCTGCCAGTGTTAGAAAAAGACTTTTTTCCTGCATTCGAATAGCTCCATGAGAAGCTTTCTACATGCTTGGCTGGAAAATTTAGTAATTATACAGTTCCCTAAGATGAAATTGAATTTGATGTGAAAATCATAAAGTTTCTTGTGATGGTATTTCTCATGGTAAGGAAATATATAATCAGGGAAATTTATGCAAATGCCTAAACTATTTGGCAAAGTTGCATGTGTGGGAAATTAGTTTTCTCTGATTTATGAACAAAAATGAGTTTGTTTTTGCAACTTCAATCCATGCGAAGATGATTTAGTTCTTGAAATTCTATTCTATCATCATGTTCGATATATCTCTTTTTAAACATCTTTCAATCCATTTATTAAAATCTCACACTACAACACTCAAAGCCTTTGTATACTTTCAAACACTCACTCCATAATAAGGCAGTGACATTGTTTCATGATCAGGTTTAAAGGTATAGGGTGACAATAGTACTTTATCGAAGGAAAAAATTAAACGTGATCTTCTGTCAAGAACACTGCAAGTTAGCAATATAAGTCTGTTGCTTACATTGGAGCAATTGTGTTAGCTTTTTAGTTACTATGGAACTCTCATTGAATTCATGCTAACAGATTCAAAAGAATTGCTTTATGTAGAGTATTCCAAGCCAGAAGAAACCCAGGATGCTTTGTCATTGAACAATATGGACGTTGGTAGGAAACGTTTAAATGTTGAGATGAAAAAAGTAGTGCCTCCAAAGATCGTAACATCTGCTTCTAATGCAAGTAGAAATACTACTCAAGCAGGGTTTTTGCCGATGATGATGCAGCAAGAAGTTGCCATGCAGCAATTGCAGTTTCAGCAAGCATTGATGATGCAACAGGCATTGGCATCACAGCAAGTTGCCAGCAGGGCAGCAATAATAAAATTTGCTACTGAGGCAGTTGCTCTCCGAGCTACATAAATAAGCAAAAGGCTCAAAGGAGAATTTGTTAACAAAGAGGAGAAGGAAACTAGGAAAACGAGAAGGCAGGTTTTTCCTCTTCAGATGCAACTGAGAGAAATGAAAAAAGGAAGAGAAAGCACAAATGGTGATAAGCTGCATCTTATTCAACAGAAAGTTCATCTAGATTGTTTTCATGTCTTGACAAATATTACAAGTACAGGAAGAAAGAGAAGCATAAGGGAGTTTCTAAGGCTATTTTCCCTATTCGAAGTTTATGAGACTCATGGCCAATTGAACAAGGAACTGTTGTCATTTGTCCCTGAATTCTTGGCAAGTGTTTATTTCTGCATGTCATCAATTGATGCTAAAGTCTTAGAATTCTTAGCTTTAAACCCTTCATTTCTCTGAAGAAGAGATTTTTCATCACCAATTTCCCACAAACGCTGAGAATTTGTGGCAACGTATGGGTAAAATATGTAAATTAACGCTAAAATCCTGTACAAAACCCCTTAAAACTCTGGAATGAAATTCCCAGCTCGAAATTCAAGATCTAACGCTGACAATTCGGAGGAATTTGACCTTAGGAATGAAAGGCGTGTTGTTCCCAGCCAGTTGCACTAGATAATTAAGATTTAGCAGGCTCCTAGCATATACTATTAAAAGTGGCTGGTCATAGTGGGGGTGAGGAAAACCTCTAGGATTTATAGCTTCAAGCTTTAATGGGGGTGAGAATGGGATAAAATTGAACATGTTTTTCCGTTATACTAATCCCCAAAAGAAAAAGCCCTAATTTTGAGCACTGTTCGCAGTCCAAAGTAGAGAGTGGCTTTCTAGAGCCTGTTCACTACCAAGAACCCTGAAAGGCAAAGTGCTTGGATCAGGTTGTGAATAGTGTGGTGGCTGGGAAAATTGTAGGAGGGTGAAGAAAATAATATTACAATCACTCGTATGCAAAACTTCAGACAAACTACCATTTTTATTGCTATTCATGGGCTATAGAGAGTGCATTCAACAAAACCTAAAAAAGATGAGATTCATTGAAAGAACTATATGCAACAGAGATTCACATTACATTTACCTATAGGGCTCTAGTGCTTCGCTGTATTTTCTATATGTATTCTGAACACAGCTCCGGCTCATGAACTCCGGCTCCATTCGTGAAATTGTCAAACAAGGCTCCTCTATCAGTTTCAACACTGGTATACTTTGTGGGATTGTCAAACAAGGTTGTCTGTTTGTTGATGAAGTTTGATCCAAGAAGGCCACCGGTAAGGTCATGGAAGCACGGAATAAGCACATCTTAATTGGTCGTGCACCGCAGAACAGGGTTTTCAAAGCACAAATTTGTTGATCGTGCACCGCAACCAAACCATAACTGGGTTTTGAAGTAATAATGCCACCAAACCGTAACTGGTTTTTGGAGAAAGTGTCAAACAGCAAAAGATATAGCCAGATGTCTAGTAGGAAACCATATGCCAGATGTCAATAAGAGAATGAAAGTGTTGACGACTGAAGTCATTCAAAAGGAAGGCCTATCGGCCTAATAAATAATATTGTTGTTGCTTCATGAGGTCAGGTTTGAATGGTGTGGGGACACTCCACTTACTAGGGCCACGACATGGTTTCCATTCACATGATAGTTCATTTAATTTTGATGTCTCCCCTCCAAGCCTAAGGTGCTCTCGTCCAATTATTCCCACGATGAATCTCCATAGCAGGACCATCATAGCCATTGTATCCCAAGTTGACAGTATTTGTGTATCTCAACGTGTCTCGGTCCTGTAAACTGTATCGGTCTTCCCAATTCCTGTGATTACAAATTTTTTTGTTTGTCTCTAGATCTATTTCTTTCACTGTATGTGGTTATGCTAATTAAATATAATAATTAAATATTATTATATATAAAATTTCACTTATTATATTAGATTTCATTAATATTACTATAATATTTAAATAATAAAATTAACATTGGTTAAAAATAATAATAACACATTATTATTAACAAAATAACATTATTATTATTATTATGATTAAAATGATTAGTAATAGTAATATTAATCTAAATTTAAGAATAATTTCAATATATTAATAATTATTAAAAAAATATTATATATAATATTTTAATTAATAGAAATATTAATTAATACAGTACTATATTAACTAAAACATTAATTTATTAGTAATTAGTTTATTAATACAATATTTAATATGTGATTTACATATTAATATTTAATTATGACATATGTGTATATATATATATTCCACCATAGTGAAGGTCAAGCATAATCGAACCATGATCAAGCATGACCAAGTATCATTACAATGATTTTCTATAGTTAGCTTGAGCATACTTAATCATAGTCACGTACAATTGAGCATAGTTAACTATGGTCACCATGGTCAACCATTGTCAACTATAGTTGACATTAGTTAGCATTGTCGACCACTGCCACCCATGGTTGAGGGTTTCGAAATGAATAGTCTAAGTTTTTTGTTTCTAAAATGAATGGTAGAGTTTCTATGTGACATGTGAGGTGGAAACAAAAACCATTTCAAATATGTCCATGAATCATTTCAAACTATTCAATGGACATATTGGTTTCAGTGGTAATCGAAAATAAAAATTTCATTGTAGGGTTGGTAATAGTAATCCCTTCGGTTTATTAATCCCAAAGGTTTATAATATTAATCCCTTTCATTTATTAATCTATTGGGATTATAATACTTATAATCACTCAGGTTTATTTTACGGTTTATAATATTTATGTTAGGGTTTCTATACCTTTGGTTTATAAATTTTATCCCTTGGGTTTATTACTCCCTTGGGTTTATAATATCAATCCCCTGGTTTATTGATCTTAGGGTTCATATTGCTAGGGTTTAATATTTCTCAACAATGGTCAACCATTGTCCAGCGTCACATTGTGACAAGGATTGTCTCAATATGAAAAACACCCATGGTCAACCATGTTTATTTTAGTTTTTTTTAATAACTTTCTTAGAGTTTACATACCTTGGGTTTATAATATTATTCCCTTAGGTTGATAATCACTTGGGGTTTTAGTATTAATCCGTTGGGTTTATTGTTTCTTTCGGTTTATAATATCAATCCCTTGGGTGTATTATTCCCTTAGGTTTATAATATCAATCCCTTGGGTGTATTATTCCCTTAGGTTTATAATATCAATCATGGTCAACCATCGTCAATCATAGCCAATCATGGTCAACCATTGTTGAATGTCGCATTGTGACAAGGGTTGTCTCACCATGAAAATCAACCATGTTAATGTTAGTTTTTATGATATTTAGCTTAGGGTTTATATACCTTGGGATTATAATATTAGTTCCTTGGGTTTAATATTATTCCCTAGGTTCATAATCCCTTGGGTTTATTTTTCCCTTCGGTTCATAATATCAATCCATTGGATTTATAATATCAATCACTGTCAATCGTGATCGAATGTTGCATTGTGACAAAAATTATCTCCATATAAAAATCATGGAAAATCATGGACAACCATGGTTGCTCATGGTCAACCATGTTTTATAGAATCAAACATGATCAACCATGGTCAAACGTCACATTGTGATAAAGACTGTCTCAATATGAAAGTCAACCATGGTGAACCATGCTTATTTTAGTGTTTATAATATTTATCTTAGGGTTTATACTATTAGTCCCCTGAGTTTAATATTATTCTTTTGGGTTCATAAGCCCTTGGGGTTTTAATATTTATCCCTTGGGTTTATAATATAAATCCCTTGGGTTTATTATTCCTTTGGATTTATAACATTAATCATGGTCAATCATGCCCAATCATAGGAAACCATGGTCAACCATGGTTGAATGTCGCATTGTGACAAAGAATGTCTCAATAATGAAATCAATCGTAGGAAGCCATGGGCAATCGTGGCCAACCATAGTCGAATGTCACATTGTGACAAATATTGCCTCAATATGAAAATAACTTATGGTCAACCATGGTCTGACGTCGCATCATGACAAATATTGTCTTGATATGCAAATCAACCATGGTCAACTATGGTCCAAGATTGCATTGTGACAAGGATTGTCTCAATATGAAAATCAACCATGGTCAACCATTTTTATTTTAGAGTTTATAATATTTATCTTAGGGTTTATATACCTTGGGTTTATAATAATACTCTCTTGGGTTTAATATTTTTCCTTTGGGTTTATAAACCCTTGGGCTTTTAGTATTAATCCATTGGGTTTATTATTTCCTTTAGTTTATAATGTCAATCCCTTAGGTTGATTATTTCCTTGGGTTTATAATATTAATCATGGTCAATCATGGTCAATCATAGGCAACCATGGTTGCATGTCGCATTGTGACAAAGATTGTCTCAATATGGAAATCAACCATGGTTGAATGTCGTGTTCTCACAAAGATTGTCTCAATATGAAATTCAATGGTCAACCATGGTCTAATGTCGCATTATGAAAAGGATTGTCTCAATATGGAAATCAACCAGGTTCGACCATGGTCAACCATGTTTATAAACTGATAGGCGTCCTCCCTATTGGAATTGGCTACTTTAATCCATTTTCTAAATAATTTTTTTGATCTGATCATTTAAATTGAAAGATGCAAGTATATTCTCGTCGTCGCCACACCATCAATGGATGGAATTCACACCATTAACTTCCATTCATATCTAAATCACATTTTTAAACCATACTTATATTATTTTCGTACAAAACATGGTTAAAAATTTACTGTACCTATTATTCATAACCACGCATCATAATTACTAGAAATAAAATTAAAGAAACATGCATTGAAATGTTATTATAACGATTCACATTCAAGCATTTGCGAAATTTAATATTCACTCCATTACCCGTCCCTATACATTCCTTTTTGAAATGTATGTGGACTTGGATGTTAACTATATTGGATGAAATAGTGGATGATAAACGGAAAAGTGCAGGATACATCCTAAGGTTTTGTGCCTACTTCCTTGAAATGGATGACCGTTCATATTCTCCCAACAAAGCGAACTCAACAAAACCTTCATTATGTTTGTAATGTCATAAATCGAGTTCAATTTCATGACTACTGCAAATATTGAGATTTCCATTTCATATGTTAGATTTGATTGAAAATTTCACTCATGTTTGATTTGATAGACAGGTTTCCCATGTTCAAGGTTTGGAGTGCAATATTCCTTTTTCTTTGGCATTCTTTAATGAATAATTCCTGGATATGATACATTTTTTAATGTATAATAATTATTATTTATGTCGTTCAACTTTAAGTTTGGCCCTGCATGATTATAAATTAGGATTTTGTGCTCAGTTTTAACATCGATCATTCACATAAACTACTAGATCACAACCGCTAGGACTTTCATTTCCTTTTTGTGTCAACGATTTTCTATTCACGATATGTATGTAGGATAAACTCTTTATGATGTGAATATTTTCTTGTAAATTAATAAATCAATAATTGTGATGGGTTTTTACACATTCTATTAATCCAACCAAATCATTGGTTAATGTGAGTTGCAATAACACATAAATGAACAAAGATGGGCTTTGTGTTAATTAAAAGGTTATGGCCATCTACGGGAACCCTAACAAATTACCTATGGGCAAATCGCTATCATAAAAAATGTAAATCTAGCTCCTTAAGGAAATAGAGGTTTATAAATTACGCAATGTCGAGGAAATGCGATATAGATTTATGGATGGCTGGATTTCCACGAAAGCTTAATGTTCCGGTTAACGTTTAAATAACACTAATAACAGTAAGCACAATGTTGATTTTTTCCTGCGGTAACCTAGCTCCTTCTATTTATTTTGGTACAGTAAATTTGTTAATTGAGTGATTATAATAATTTGGGTGATTATAAGAAATATATCATCTAATCTCATAGAAAACAGTCTCTGCTCACTCTTAATTCGATTCTCAACTTTTAATACATATTTTTATGGAATAATAATGTGTGTTTCCTAAATGTATTTAAATATTCTTGAGGCTTACAAAATTCAGGTAGATGGTCAGCATTCAAGGCTTTTAAGTTAAATAATTGGTGAGGATTTCATATTTAAAATTGCTTAGGATTTCATATTAACGAATATTATTTTTGGTCATAGAAAATGGAGAGGTAGATTTTAACCAAAACCCTAATTTTGCATGTTACTTTATGAGTTAATAAAATAAATAATGTTGTTGGTGCTTCCTGAAGTCATGTTTGAATGTTGTGGGGATAGTCCACTTACTAGGGCCACGATAGGGTTTCCATTCACATGACAGTTCATTTCATTTTGATGTCTCCCCTACAAGCCCAAGGTGATCTCGTCCAATTATTCCGATGATGAACCTCAGTAGCAGGACCACCATAGCCATTGTATCCAAGTCGACAAAATATGTGTATCTCAACATATATCGGTGCTATAAACTATATCGGTCTTGCCAATTCCTATGATTATAAATTTTATGTTTGTCTCTCGCTCTATTCCTTTTATTGTATGTGCTTATGGTAATAGTAATAAATTGTCGACACTACTTTCAATCTGTAACTAGCTCCATTGGTAATTAAATATGATAATTAAATAGTATTGTATTATTATATATAAAAAATTATTTATTATATAAGATTTTTTTTTTTTTTTTGAATTGGACTAATTCTATTAATAAAAAATATGGTACAAGAAGATACATTCAAGAGAAACAGAAAACCGGCAACTGGAAATGATAGGACTATCAACCTCGGTTCCGGAGAAGAAGTGAAACAAGCAAGAAGCTACAACATATGGTTGGAAGCAGAAAAAAGACTAACTTCTACCCAGAATGGGTAGAAGCCTCAACACGAAGCTTTTTCCCTTTTCTTTTTTTGACTTCGACCCAACCGTCGTGGGGTGAATGAGCAATAACAACTTGAAGATTGGGGTTCTCCACAGGGGAGCCCTCCTTTTCTGAATCAGAGGAGGAGGTCAAATGGACGCGTTTATGAGCAGTGGCTGTATCGGAGGACTGCGCCGGACCATTGGTGGAAGGGACCACAGAATGAGGGGCTTGATCCATTTCCGCATCGCTACCTTCATCTTCAGAGCTAGAGGAATCAGAATCCACGATTGGAGGTGGAGAGCAAGGAGCCCATCATTTGGACTTGGGCTTGGAGAGGTTATCCTTATTCTTTTTTGCTAGGCGAGATGAGCAGCTGTTCTGCAAATGCCCTGATTGGTGGCAATGGCGGAAACAAAATGCAGTATTTTCGTAATCCAGTGTTTGGGACCAGACAAAGTCGTTTATCTTGAGATTGATTTGGTCTGGAAGTCCTTTGCTCAAATCTAACTCCACACATATTCTGGCATATGAGTAGAGACCTTTGGATTCCCGCCAGTAGTCTCCCATAAGGAAACTGCCCAAGGTGTTGCCTATAGCTCTATAGACACTAGTATGCCATAGGTGGGCAGGTAAGTTTGGAAGCCTGATCCATACAGCTGTCTTGGTAATGACTATAGTTGTTGGGTCAAAATCTAGGAACCAAGGAGTCAAGAAGAGCCCCGCAGTTCCCATGAACCAAGGGCCTTCTTCTAAGGAATTTTCATAATGCTTACTATTATCATATAGAATAATGAAGTAACCTTTTGAACAGAAACTGATCTTGCAATGATGAGTCCAGTTTGCATGGATCCATGCGTAGAGATCGCGGCCACAGTCCGTTAAATCTGCAAATGATGGCTCTTTCTGCGAATTCCTGAAGTTGGGTTGCAAGATTTTCATAGGTGATTTCAACAGAGGGAACTTCTTCTATCTTATCAACCAAAAAGGCCTTAGGTTTAAGGGCCTCCAGGGTTTTGGGGTTCTCAGAGTGTACTGCATCCTTGTATGAGAAGGGATGAGCAGAGGATGACTATCCCACTACACGTTCTCTCAAACGAAGGGTTACCACCAAAGAGTTGTTCCTGATAATGCTATAAGAAGAGAGGGGAAGAAGGTCTTCAAGTTGTTTACCTTGAAAGAGAAGCCTCTGAAGGCCTGAAGGGATCGCAATCTGCCGTTCTAGATCCAGTTTGAGATCCAGCACCAGATCTAAAGGACTGACCCAGTGCAGGATGATTCTGCCTGTAGGCTGAGAAATTTGGATCTGAAAGGAGTCAAAGAAGTGCCTAGACCCCGTGCCAGGGCTTCTTGTGCTTCCTAGAGCAGATCTGCCATGGTGATTTTCCATCTGGGGTGTCAGACCTGCAAGATCTTGGTCGATCTGTCTATTGAGAGCCCGATCTAATTGATCAATGGCAGATCTGGGGTTTTTATACTTGATCAGATCAACGACTTCACTCATAAATGCAGAAATAGCCGAACCCGCCATTGTGGAAGGCGCTGTAGATGAAGCTGAAGACTCCTCCTGCGCCCCGGCCTTGAACCACACAGCTTCCCCAAATTTCACCCCATTTTTGGCCAACAGCTCCGGGAAAACGCAGTCAAGCGCTCCCAGCATGGCCCATTTGTAGTGGATCACCTCCAGCTCTCTGATTTTTGCGAAGGTCTCTGGATCCGCCGAGAGGCCGGCAGTGTCCCACCCGTAGTCGCCGGGAAATTCTCCGGTGAGATATGACGGCGTCTGTTCTGAGAAGGGGCCTAGGTACTTGGGGCGGTCAGGTCCATACCAAATGCTCTCGGGGGCGCTGCTTACTGTTCTTCGCATGGTGATTCGAGCCTGCGACGTGCCCACCTTCTTGACAAGCTCATTCTGCTGCGGCCCTAGGAGGATCTGGCCTGCCAAGCTTGAGCTTTGGCTGGCTGAGGCTGTTGCCATGGTGAATTCGCCCATTAAAACCCTAGCTCAGTCTCGGTTTATATTAGATTGTATTAATATTACTATAACATTTAAATAATAAAAATAATATTTGATAAAAATAATGATATTACTAGTAATTAATGTTATTAATAACACATTATTATTAACAAAATAACAATATTGTTATTACTATGTTATAATAATTAATAATAGTAATATTAAAAACTTATTAATATTAACTTTAATATCCATTAATAATTATTAAAAAAATATTATATATAATTTTTAATTAATAGAAATATTAATTAATAGATTATAATATTAACTAAAACATTAGTTTATTAATAAAATACTTAATATGTAATTTACATATTAATATTTAATATTATTTTTTATTTATATTTAATTATGACATATATATATACAGATATATAACGTAACACCATAGTCAGGGTCAAGCATAATCTAACCATGATCAAATATCATTACCATGATTGGCTATGGTTAACTTGAGCATAGTTAATCATAGTCACCTACGATTGAGCATAGTTAACTATGGTCACCATGGTCAACCATTGTCAACTATAGTTGAATTAAGTTAGCATGGTCGACTATTGTCAACCATGGTTGAGGGTTTTGAAATGAATAGTATGAGTTTTTTGTTTCTAAAATGAATGGTAGAGCTTCTATGCAACATGTTAGGTGGCAACAACAACCATTTAAAATATGTCCATGAATTGTTTCAAATTTTTCCATGGACATACTGGTTTCAATGGTCATTGAAAATAAAAATTTCATTGTAGGGTTTCTAATATTAATCCCCTATGTTTATTAATCCCAAAGGTTTACAATATTAATCCCTTGGGTTTATTAATCTGTTGGGATTATAATATTTATAATCCCTCAGGTTTATTTTAGGGTTTATAATATTTACGCTAGGGTTTATATACCTTGAGTTTATAACTTTTATCCCTTTTGTTTATTTTTCCCTTGGGTTTATAATATAAATCCCTTGGTTTATTGATCCTAGGGTTCATATTTCTAGGGTTTAATATTATTCAACAATGCTCAACCATAATCAACCGTGTTCAATAATGGTCAACAATTTTCCAACACCACATCGTGATAAGGATTATCTCAATATGAAAATCAATCATGGTCAACAATGTTTATTTTAGTGTTTTTAATATTTTATTAGGGTTTGCATACCTTGGGTTTATAATATTATCCCCTTAGGTTGATAATCACTTGGGGTTTTAGTATTAATCCCTTGGTTTTATTATTCCTATGGGTTTATAATATCAATCCCTTGGGTTTATTATTCCATTAGGTTTATAATATCAATCATGGTCCACCATCATCAATCACAACCAACCATGGTCAAGCATCATCGAATGTCACATTGTGACAAGGGTTGTCTCACCATGAAAATCAACCATGTTAATTTTAGTGTTTATAGAATTTACCTTAGGGTTTATATACCTTGGGGTTATAATATTAGTCCCTTGGGTGTAATATTATTCCCTTGGGTTCATAATCCCTTGGTTTTTTAATATCAATCATGGTCAACCATGGTTGAATGTCGCATAGTGACAAAAATTGTCTCCATATAAAAATCATGGACAAGTATGGAAAACCATGGTTAGCCATGGTTGATCATGGTGAACAATGTTTTATAGAATCAAACATAGTTAACCATGGTCAATAGTTGTCAACCATGGTCGACCGTCACATTGTGATAAAGATTGTCTCAATATGAAAATCAACCATGGTTAACCATGATCCAATTTCACATTGTGAAAAATATTGTCTCGATATGAAAATCAACCATGGTCAACCATGGTCCAACATCACATTGAGATAATGATTATTTCAATATGAAAATCAACCATGTTGAACCATTCTTATTTTAACGTTTATAATATTCATCTTAGAGTTTATATATCTTGTGATTATAATATTAGTCCCTTGAGTTTAGTATTATTCTTTTGGGTTCATAAGCCCTTGGGGTTTTAGTATTAATCACTTGGGTTTATTATTCCCTTGGATTTATAACATTAAGCATGGTCAACAATGGTCAATCATAGGAAACAACGGTCAACCATGGTCAACCATGGTTGAATGTCGCTTTGTAACAAAGAATGTCTCAATAAGGAAATCAACTATAGGAAACCACGGTCAATCGTCGTCAACCATGGTTAAACATCGCATTATTACAAATATTGTCTCAATATGAAAATAACCTGTGGTAAACCATGGTATGACATCGCATTGTCACAAATATTGTCTTGATATGCAAATCAACCATGGTCAACTATGGTCCAAGATCGCATTGTGACAAGGATTGTCTCAATATGAAAATAAACCATGGCCAACCATGTTTTTTTTTAGTGTTTATAATGTTCATCTTAAGGTTTACATACCTTGTGCTTATAATAATATTCCCTTGGGTTTAATATTATTTGTTTAGGTTCATAAGCCCTTAGGGTTTTAGTATTAATCCCTTGAATGTATTATTCCCTTGGGTTAATAATATTAATCATGGTCAATCATGGTCAATCATAGGCAACCATGGTTGAATGTCACATTCTGACAAAGATTGTCTCAATATGGAAATCAACCATGGTCAACCATGGTCCAACGTTTCATTCTACAAACATTGTCTTGATATGAAATTCATTGATGGTAAACTATGGTCTAACGTCGCATTGTGACAAGGATTGTCTCAATATGGAAATCAACCATGATTAAACATGGTCAACCATGTTTATAAATTGATAGGCATCCCCCTATTGGAATTGGCCACTTTAATCCATTTTCTAATTAATATTTTTCATATGATGGTTTAAACTGAAAGCTACCAATATATTTGCATTGTTGCCACTCCATCAATGGCTGGAATTGACACCATTAAACTCCATTCATATCTAAATCACATTTTTAAACCATACTTAAATAATTTTTTTACAAAACATGATTACAAATTTACTCTTCCTATTGTTCATAACTATGTATCATAATTACTAGAAATAAATTTAAAAAACCATGCATTAAAACGTTATTATAACGATTCACATTCAACCATTTGCCAAATGTAATATTAGCTCCATTCCTTAGTGAAACGTATGCATTCCTTTGTGAAACGTATGCGGACTTGGATGTTAACTGTAGTGGATGAAAAACGGAAAAGTGAAGGAAACACGATAATGTTTTTGCCTACTTCCTTGAAACGGAAGGGCATTCATATTCTCCCAACAAAACAAACTCAACACAACTTTAATTATGTTTATAATTTCATAAATCGAGTTCAATTTCATGATTATTGCAAATATTGAGATTTCCATTTCATATGTTAGATTTTATTGACAAATTCACTCATGTTTGATTTGATAGATAGGTTTTCCAAGTTCAAGGCTTCAAGTGCGATATTCTTTTTTCTTGGTCATTCTTTATTGTATAACTCGTAGATATGATAGATTTTTTTTAATGTATAATACTTATTCTTTATCTCCTTCAACTTTAAGTTTGGCTCTCCATGATTATAAATTAGGGTTTTGTGATCATTCACATAAACAACTAGATGGCAACCGCATGAACTTTCATTGCCTTTTTGTGTCAATGACTTTATATTCACGATATATATGTAGCGTAAAATCTTTATGATGTGAAGATTTTCCTGTAAATTAATAAAACAATAATTGTGATGGGTTTTTAAACATTCTATCAATCTAGCTAAATCATTGGTTAATGTGAAATGCGATAATGTATAAATGAACGAGGATGGGATTTGTGTTAATTAAAAGGCTATGGTCATTTGAATGATAAAAAAATGCAAAACACTGCATTCCAAAGAAATCACGGATAGGTGCATCCACTCGAACACTAACGAATTATCGATGAGAAGATCGCTATTATAAAAAAATGTAAATCTAGCTCCTTAAGGAAATAAAGATTTATAAATTGCGCAATGTCGGGCAATGCGATTTAGATTTATGAATGGATGGATTCCGAAAAATAAGAATGTTCAGGTTAACGTTTAATGAACACTAATAATCCTATTTTTGGTAACAATTAATTTGTTAAGTGAGTGATTATAATAATTTGGGTGATTATAAGAAATATATCATCGAATCTCATAGAAAATAGTCTCCGCTCACTTATAATTTTATTTTAAACTTTTACTACATATTTTTATGGAATAAGAATGTGGGTTTCCTAATAGCTTTTAGGCTTACAGAATTAAGGGATTTTTTATTAAATAAATGGTGAGGATTTCATATTTAAAATAGGAAAGGATTTGTTAAGGAGTTGTCTATAATGCGATTTTTTGGAGATTCCGGTGACGGAATCCGGCGGAAGAAATTGAGGTTAAATCTTGATTTGTTGCAGTTAAAATGGTTTTTTAACTGCATATTTGGATTCAGCACCCTCGAAAACCCCTGGGACGCTTTCATTGTGCAGAAACTAGCTATCAAACTTGCGATTCCAATAAATTCCTGCCGGATTTCGACTGGAAAAACCCGCCGAAAAAACTTTCAAAAAGTCGCGTTATAGACAACTACATTGGTTAATAACGAATATTCTTTTTGGTCATAGAAAATGGAAAGGTAAATTTAACCAAAACCCTAATTTTTCATGTTACTTTATGAGTTAATAAAATAAATAATGTTGTTGCTGCTTCATGAGGTCAGGCTTGAATGATGTGGGAACACTCCACGTACTGGTGCCACGACAGGGTTTCCATTCGCATGATAGTTCATTTCATTTTGATGTCTCGCCCCAAGCCCAAGGTGATCTCTCCCAGTTATTACCACAATGAATCCCAGTAGCAGGACCCCATAGCCATTGTATATAAGTCGACAAAATATGTGTATCTCAATGTATCTCGGTCTTGTAAACTATATCGGTCTTCCCAATTCCCGTGATTACAATTTTTTAGTTTGTATCTAGCTCTATTTCTTTAATTGTATGTGATTATGGTAATAGTAATAAGTTATCGACATTACTTTCAATCTGTAACCAGCTCCATTGGTAATTAAGTATGATAATTAAATATCATTATATTACTCTATATAAAAATTCATTTGTTATATTAGATTTTATTAATATCACTATAACATTTAAAGAATCAAAATAGTGTTTGATAAAAATAATGATATTACTAGTAATTAATGTAATTAATAACACATTATCATTAACAAAATATTATTATTATTATTATTATTATTAATTTAAATAATATCGAAAACATATTAATAATAATTTTAATATCATTAATAATTACTAAAGAAATATTATATATAATATTTTAATTAATAGAAATATTAATTAATACATCACAATATTAACTAAAACATTAATTTACTAATAATTAGTTTATTAATAATACTTAATATGTAATTTACATATTAATATTTAATATTATTTTTTATTAATATTATTAATTATGACATTAATAATATATATATATATATATATATTCCACCATAGTCAAGGTCAAGCATAATCTAACCATGATCAAGCATGATCAAGTATCATTACCGTGATTGGCTATGGTTAACTTGAGCATAGTTAATAATAGTCACCTATGATTGAGCATAGTTAACTATGGTAACCATGGTCAATCATTGTCAACTATAGTTGACTTAAGTTAGTATGGTCAACTATTGCCAACCATGGTTGAGGGTTTTGAAATGAATAGTCTGAGTTTTCTGTTTCCAAAATGAATGGTAGAGATTCTATGCAACATGTTAGGTGGCAACAATAACCATTTTAAGTATGTCCATGAATTGTTTCAAATTTTTCCATGGACATATTGGTTTCAATGATAATTGAAAATAAAAAAGTCATTGTAGGGTTTGAAATATTAATCCCAAAGGTTTATAATATTAGTTGTTTAGGTTTATTAATCTATTGAGATTATAATATTTATAATCCCTCACGTTTATTTTAGGGTTTATAATATTTATGTTAGGGTTTATATACCTTTTCTTTATAACTTTTATCCCTTGGGTTTATAATATCAATCCCTTAGTTTATTGATTTTAGGTTTCATAATGCTAGAGCTTAATATTATTCAACAATGGTCAACCATAATCAACCATGTTCAACAATTTTCAACCATTTTCCAACATCGCACTATGACAAGGATTGTCTCAATATTAAAATCAATCGTGGTCAACCATGTTTATTTTAGTGTTTTTAACATTTTCCTTAGGGTTTACATACCTTGGGTTTATCATATTATTCCCTTAGGTTCATAATCACTTGGGGTATTAGTATTAATCTGTTGGGTTTATTATTCCTTTGGTTTTATAATATCAATCCCTTGGGTTTATTATTCCCTTAGGTTTATAATATCAATGATGGTCAACCATCATCAATGATAGCCAACCATGGTCAACCATCCTTGAATGTCGCATTGTGACAAGGGTTGTCTCACCATGAAAATCAACCATGTTAATTTTAGTGTTTATAATTTTTACCTTAGGGTTTATATACCTTGGAGTTATAGTGTTAGTCCCTTGAATTTAATATTATTCCCTCGGGTTCATAATCCTTGGGTTTATTTTTCCCTTCAGTTCATAATACCAATCCCTTGGATTTTTAATATGAGTCTTCGTCAAGAATGGTCGAATGTCGCATTGCGACAAAAATATTCTCCATATAAAAATTATGGACAATCATGGACAACCATGGTCGAACATCACATTGTGATAAATATTGTCTCAATATGAAAATATTCCATGGTCAACCATGGTCCAACCTCGCATTGCGACAAATATTGTCTCGATATGAAAATAAATAGTTTAACCATGGTCCAACATCACATTGTGATAAATATTCTTTCTATATGAAAATCAAACATGGTGAACCATGATTATTTTAGCGTTTATAATATTTATCTTCGGGTTTATATACCTTGGGTTTATAATATTAGCTCCCTAGGTTTAATATTATTCTTTTGGGTTCATAAGCCCTTGGGGTTTTAGTATTAATCCCTTGGGTTTATAATATCAATCCCTTGGGATTATTATTCCCTTCACTTTATAACATTAATCATGGTCAACCCTGGTCAATCATAGGAAACCATGGTCAACCATGGTTGAATGTTACATTGTGATAAATAATGCCTCAATAAGGGAATCGACCATAGGAAACTATTGTCAATCGTGGTCAACCATGGTCGAACGTTACATTTTGGAAAAGATTGTCTTACTATGAAAATAATTTATGGTCAAACATGGTTTGAAGTCGCTTTGTGACAAATATTGTCTCGATATGCAAATCAACCATGGTCAACCATGGTCCAAGATCGCATTGTCACAAGGATTGTCTCAATATGAAAATCAACCATGGTCAACCATGTTTATTTTAGTGTTTATAATATTTATCTTAGGGTTTATATACCTTGGGTTTATAATAATACTCCCTTGGGTTCAATATTATTCCTTTGGGTTCATAAACCCTTGGGGTTTTAGTATTAATCCCTTGGATTTATTATTCTCTTTGGTTTATAATGCCAATCCCTTGTGTTTATTATTCCCTTAGGTTTATAATATTAATCATGGTCAATCATAGGAAACCATGGTCAACCATGGTTGAATGTCACATTGCGACAAAGATTGTCTCAATATGGAAATCAACCATGGTCAATCATGGTCCAACGTCTCATTATGACAAAGATTGTATTGATATGAAATTCAATGATGCTCAACCATGGTCTAACGTCGCATTGTGACAATGATTGCCTCAATATGGAAATCAACCATGGTCAACCATTGTTAACCATTTTTATTTTATAATAGTTATGTTATGGTTTATATACCTTGGGTTTATCATTTTTATCTCTTAGGTCTATTATCCCCTTGGGTTTCTAATATCAATCCCTTATGTTTATTAATCTAAAGGTTCATATTCCTAGGGTTTAATATTATTCAACAATGGTCAATAATAATCAACCATGTTCAACGATGGTCAACCATGGTCCTACGGCACATTGTCTTAATATGAAAACAAACCATGGTCAACCATGTTTATTTTAGTATTTTTCATATTTATCTTAGTGTTTATATATCTTTGGTTTATAATATTAATCCCTTGGGTTTAATATTATTCCCTTTAGGTTTATAATACCAATCCGTTTGGTTTATTATTCCCTTAGGTTTATAATATTAGTCATGGTCAACGATTGTCAATCATAGCTAACCATGGTCAACCATGATTGAATGTCACATTATGACAAGGATTGTCTCACCTTAAAAATCAATCATGTTTATTTTAGTATTTATAATATTTATGTTAGGGTTTATATACCATGGGTTTATAATATTAGTCCTGTTAAACACACACATGGCAGCAACAAATATGAAAGATAAAACATGAGAGTACAATTTTATTAACAAAAGATATACATTTATAGTACATGGTTTGACTTTTGAGTTCCACACCCCAAGGTCTCTTGGACTCGTTTGTCTATTCGGCTTCCACACTAACCCATTGAGGATTAAGTGTCCAACATTCCCGCCTTTAATCCGAAGGGTTATGTATGAGTCCAAGAAGAGAGTTGTAATACAAGATGTGCAAAAATGCATGGAAACACTAGGCTGAATGTGCTCTCTGAAGTGTTGGTATAAAGGGTAGTGGTTTAAGGATGACCACCAACACTGGAACTCTTAGTGCAGTTCCCAAAACTCTTCCAAAATTGGAAAAAATCTGAAGTCTTCTGCTAGAGGAAGTGCTCCTATTGTTTTGAAGAGGGAAACCTTCAACCATGAAAGGGAGGTCTCACCCTGCATAAAATGGAGAACTTCAACCTAAAAAGGGAAGTCTCAACCTATGATGGTTTAAGGATGACCAACAACTCTGGAATGCTTAATGCAATTCCTAGAACTCTTCCAAAACTAGAAAGAAGATGAAGTCTTTTGCTAGAGGAAGTGTTCTCAATTTTGTTCCCGGAATTCTTCCGAAACTGGCAAGAAGCTGAAGTCTTCTGCTAGAGGAAGTGTCCCAAATTACCAACTGAAGGCATGCTCAGGGGCATCTTTGTCTCTAGCTACAACTCTGAAACTGTTGTGGCAGGTTGTGGCTCAGGCTCGCTTGATGTCACTTTGAAGCTTGTAGATGACCATCATTTCCCCCCCTGTCAGATACAAGGTGAGATGATGGAGAATACTCAACTGCAAGACTATTCAATACTCCGGAACAAGTTCTGACATGTGATTGCGATATATTCTTGGCTATTGATGTCCATTGCGAAGACGCGATCCATCCAAGATGACTCTTTGTTCTTGCGGGACATTTTTTTCTAAAGCATCTGTGTGAAGAATGGCTGGTTTTATGACAGTGCTTACATGGATGAAGATCAAAACAATGATCTTTCAGATGGCCAAATCGATCACAGTGTTGCCATTTCATAATCTGTTGTTGTTGCTGTGGATGAGAGGCAGAATCTGGAACAGCTAGACGTGAACTGTCATGAGGAGCAGGTGAACTGTCATGAACGAATCCAGCACTCTAAAACTGAATGGGCTTTGAGTAGTCTGGAATATGAAAGGACAAGTCATTCTCATATCCAAGACCGGTTCTATGCTTGTTGTGGATAAGTTGTTCCCAAGGTCTGATGATGGGCTTGGGAAGTGCAGACTGAGTTTGTACATCTGCATGTACAACTCCTGCTTTATTGGGTACTAAATTTGAACCAACTGTAACATTATTGACTTGCTTATGATGGGTTGCAGTCTCAATGTTCTGAAGAGAAACATGTTCAGAATGACTCATCTGTTTTAATTCTTCTTGCTGTAGCTGAGATTCGAGATGCAAAAATCAATTTTCTCTTGTGCATTTTCTAGATAGACCTGAATGTCTGTGAGAGAAACTTTGTTGACTTTTAATGTATCATGAGTAGTAGACAATATGAGTGTTTTGAGGAACTCTAATACTTCATTGATTCTGGAATTTTTTTTTTCTTCAATGTCAGAATTACACCTTAAAAAACTGAACAAAACTACTACTTAATGCAGAAAAGTAATATCACTCATACTACACAAAAATATCCTTTATAAATGTGCAGCAAATGAGCAGTGTGCAACCAGCAAGCACCAATTACAATCCATATAAAAATAAGAGTTTACTCATGACCAACACTATGTTCTGACAATACAACCGAATAAACTTTTCTCCACAAAAGATTACTTTTATTTGTCAAAACAATCATAGCCTTTATACATCCCACCAGACTCTTATGCAACAGTCGAATCAAGAAATCAATGCATATATATGTAGACAAAAATGGGTTTTAAATACAATGCCATACTAGGGCAGCAACAATTGTAAACTTGCTTGGATCCTTCAAATACTCCTTTCACTTTCCAAGTAGAAATGATGGCTATCAAAACTACAACAACTATAGCACCATGTCATGGATAGGACTTGAATGCTCATATACAAATACTTTGACTAGGGTACAATTCAATATTCTTTGATCGTGCCACTTTCTTCAAAGAAAACAATAGTCCATTGTAAGAAATCCAACCAGAATAACTAAGAGGAAACCATAAAGAGTCATGAGTTTGTATTATTTCTTTTTAGTATAAACACAATACCAGAGATTTTAACATACAATATTTAAGGTTTCTCTCAATGTCACATTCCACGCTGAATTATACACGGAGACCAATGCTTCATTCACTATTTCAATTGTAATAGCATCACCACATATGTAATATGATGTTTGGTATTCCACAGAATCTACTCTCACCACACAACAGGCTACTACCATACACATATATACATCATTAAACAAACCTTCTCAAGCAAACGCTCCGTTTGAAGGTTCCAACTATTGTGTTCACACCAATATTCAATCCAAGTTCCAAGCTAGTATGATCTCAATTGTTCAATCAAGTTCTTCATATGTCACCCTCATTCCAGCCATCACTGATGTTGGTGTACTCTAACCCGTTATGATCACTAATAGACTTAACTTTTGCTTAGATACCATAGCATGCATCCTTTTGATACCACTAGCAACAATACTAGAAACTTCGACGCACAACAAGGGTGATTCGTACAACAAAGAGAGTAAAGGGAATTAGCCCCTTTTTACACTATTGATTAGACCCAACTAGAAAGATTCTCAACCAACAATTTACACAGGTGGAAACGCGACCTCTTTTAACTAGAACTTCTCCCAAACAACCACAGAAAATACCTTATACAAATTAATCTCAATGTCATCTCTCAAGATGAAACTTTGGCCAACAAGAAAACAAATATTTGACACTTCAAAACTTCTCTCGCTTGATGGAGCCTTCATAAAAATAAATCTTGACCTTCAGCACTTCGATTTCAACCTCGTAAATCTGAAACATTGCTTCAATAGAGTTTGCAAATATCAGCCTTTTAGGAATATGTTTTTGTGATAGCACACCCAATTTTCACACACGATTTCCAACGTACATCAGTCAACAAATAACAATACTCCTAAATGAGTTTCCAGCATACCATTATTCAATAAAAAGATACCATAACCTCTCTTCTTGGGCTTCAGGGAACCACACCCATCACACAAACACATTGTTTCTTTCAGATTCTGACCATGGAAAAATCGACCCCTTGACTGAAGATGAAGGGCCAGTAAACATCAAACTCGTCTCTACTACACACACAGAGATTTGACCTCACATTCTCCTTCAGAACTCGTTCCTTTCAGCAGTATGGAGCTTGGTCACTAAAATCCTCCTTTTTTTTCGAATAAGAGAACAATAATTCAATTTAGAGAATCGCATGAACCAAGCTCCATTCCCACACTATTTCAATGCACTTTTAAATTGAATTACCCAAATGCATTGTTCAACGATATTCACAAGATAGGCAATGGCTTCAATGTATTTTGTCGCATGTACAGATATATATGAACCAACGTAGCATATAAAGTACGATGTTCAGTGTAAAAGGACTAGTACAGAGATTATTCAATAGAAAATGTGTTGATAAAATGCAAAGGGACAAAGTAAGAGAAGTGATAGTGTTAAACAAAATATGGGACAACATAAATTCTTTTACGTAATACAAGAACGGAGCAGCGTTAAACAACGGAGTTGTGTTAAACACTGATAGCAAATACTGAGTGTAAATATATGGGCAACGTAAAACATATATGTAAGCAGCATTAAAGCTGATGGTAGAACTATCACGTAGTCAAGATTATGAGATTGGAACGGGGGATTCACACCATAAGGATTGCAGAAATTTGTGAAATGGATTCAAAGTTAATAGTAGAGAATTTGGATCATGTTTCACAGAATTTTGAGTTTAGCTTGAACAATATTGAATATCTGTTGTAGACGTGTATGACTACACTCTCTTCAAAGATTGTTAATCGATGCAAGTGTATGCTGGCTGAGATTGTTATGCTAGCGTAGTCAAAGCAGTGCTTGTTGTTGCAGGTTGGACTAGAGAATATAAAACGTCTACGACACTGACACAGTGAGACAACGTTTGCAGCAGGTCTCTTGATAGAGGGCGCAGTCTTGACAGAGGTGAGCAGCGTAGAAGACAATACAGGAATAGTAATGAACAACGTATTATATGAAACAACGTTAGGGCAGCACAGCATTACATGCAGATGATTATAAAAACCGGTCAGAGAAGAGTAGATACCAGCAACGTTATGGGCAGTGTACTAGCAAGGTATTATATGTCAGAGGTGGATACGGCAACGGAATGTGGTAATTAGAGGATTGTCCAATGTTCTTCAGAAACGGTTGCCATTTCTGGCATCAAACACTCAAAGCTCATCAAAATCTCTGATAGAACCAGCCACTGGCGCAAATGCCATGAATAGCCCTTATAATACCAAGTGCTCAAGGCAACCTAAATGATAGGTCAGTTTTCACAAGAAAATAATGGCTCATTATAATGACTCAAAATGGAGCAGGACCAGTAATCGCCTGCTCTGATACCATGTTAAACACACACAAGGCAACAACAAATATGAAAGATAAAACATGAGAGCACAATTCTATTAACAAGAGATATACTTTTATAGTACATGGTTTGACCGTTGGGTTCCACATCCCAACGTCTCTTGGACTCCTTTGGTCTATTCGGCTTCCACACTAACCCATTGAGGATTAGGTGTCCAACAAGTCCCTTGGGTTTAATATTATTCCCTTGGGAGATTATTATTACTCCCTTGGGTTTATTTTTCCCTTGGGTTCATAATATCAATCCCTTGGGTTTATTATTACCTTGGGTTTATAATATAAACCATGGTCAATCGTTGTCAACCATGGCCGATCATCTTATTGTAACAAAGATTGTCTTGATATGAAATTCAACCATGATCAACCATGCTCCAACATGGAATTGTGACAAATATTGTTTCCATATGAAAATAAACCACGATCAACCACTGTCCAACATCGCATTGTGATAAGGATTGTCACAAAATGAAAATCAACCATGGTCTAATGTTGCATTGTGACAAGGATTGTCTCAATATGGAAATCAACCATGGTGAACCACGTTTATTTTAGGGTTTATAATATTTATGTTAGGGTTTAGATAACTTGGTTTTATAATTTTTATCCCTTGGTTTATAATATTAATCCCTTCATTTTATTAATATAAGGGTTCATATTCCTAGGCTTTAATATTATTCTATTAGGTTTATAGTCCCTTGGGCTAACCATGCTTGAATGTTGCATTGTGACAAAGATTGTATCAATATTGAAATCCACCATGGTAAACCATGGACCAACATCAGATTCTCACAAAGATTGTCTCGATATGAAAAAATAAAGGTCAGGGATAGTGGACCATGGTACAACATCACATTGTGACAAGGATTGTCTCAATATGGAAATCAACCATGATCAACCATGTTTATTTTAGGGTTTTAAATATTTATGGTAGGTTTTATATACCTCGGGTTTATAATTTTTATCCCCTTGGTTTAATATTTCCTTTGGTTTATAATATCAATCCCTTGGGTAGATTGAGTTAAGGGTCCATATTCCTAGGGTTTAATATTATTCCCTTAGATTTATAGACCCCTGGGTTTACCATGGTTGAATGTCCCATTGCTGCAAAGATTATCTGAATATGGAAATCAACCATGGTCAACCATGTTCATTGGTGTTTATTTTATTGTTTATAATATTTATCTTCAGGTTTATATACCTTGGATTTATAATATTAGTCCCTTAGGTTTAATATTATTCAACCATGGTAAACCATGTTTTATAAAATCATTTGTGGTCAACCATGGTTAATCATGGTTAACCATGGTCTAGGTCGCATTGTGAGAAAGATTGTCTCAATATGAAAATCAATCATTGTCGCAACCATGATTTAACGTCACATTATGACAAATATTGTCTCAATATGATAATCATAGTCTACCATGGTCAACCATGTTTTATAAAGTCAAACATGGTCAACCATGGTCAACCATGATTTGTAAAGTCAAACATGGTTTTCCATGGTCGAAGTTCGCATTGTGACAAAGATTGCCTTAATATGAAAATGAGCCATGGTTAAGAATGGTCAACAATGGTCCAATGTTGCATTATCACAAAGATTTCCTCTATATGAAAATGAATCATGGTCGAGCATGTTTATTTTAGTGTTTACAATATTTATCTTAAGGTTTATACACCTTGGGTTTATAATGTTACTCCTTTGGGTTTAATGTTATTCCCTTGGGGTCATAATCCCTTGGTGTTTTAGTATTAATCCCCTGGGTTTATTATTCCCTTGGATTTATTGTTCCCTTGACTTCATAATATCAATCCCTTGGGTTTATTAATCTAAGGGTTCATATTCCTAGGGTTTAATATTATTCCATGATTAATATTATGTTAGGGTTTATAATATTTATGTTAGGGTTTATATACCTTGGGTTTATAATTTTTATCCCCTTGGTTTATTATTCCCTTGTGTTTATAATATCAATCCCTTGTGTTTATTGATCTAAGGGTCCATATTCCTAGGGTTTAATATTATTCCCTTAGGTTTATAGACCCCTAGGTTTACCATGGTCGAATGTTGCATTTCCATAAAGATTGTATCAATATGGAAATTAACCATGGTCAATCATGGTCCAACGTTGCATTGTGACAAGGATTTTCTTTATATGGAAATCAACCATGATCAACGATGTTTATTTTAGGGTTTATAATATTTATTTTAGGGTTTATATATGTTGCATTTATAATTTTTAGCCCTTGGTTTTAATATTCCCTTAGGTTTATAGTCCTTGTGTTTTTTTATTAAACCCAAGAATTTTTTATTCCTTTGGGTTTATAATATCAATCATGGTTAACCATAGTCAACCATTGTTTACCATGCTTTATAAATTCAATGATAGTCAATCATGGTTCAATGTAGCAATGTGACAAATAGTGTCGCAATATGAGAATCAACCATGGTCCAATGTCACATTATGACAAATATTCTATCGATTTGAAAACTATTCATGGTCAACCATGTTCTACTGTCACATTGTGACAAGGATTGTCTCATAATGAAAATCAACCATGCTCCAATGTCACATTATGACAAGGGTTGTCTCAATATGAAATTCAGCCAACCATGTTTTTTTTAGTATTTATAATATTTATCTAACGTATTATATAATTTGGGTTTATAATATTAGTCCCTTGTGTTTAATATCATTCTCTTGGGTTCATAATCCCTTTGGATTTTAGTATTAATCCCTTGTATTTATAATGTTAATGCCTTGGGTTTATTATTCCCTTGGGTTTATAATATCAACTATGGTCAACCATCATGAATCATAAGAAACCATGGTCAACCATGCACAAATGTTGCTTTGTGACAAAGATTGTCTTAATATCAAAATCAACCATGGTCAGCCACGATCAAGAATGGTGAATCATGGTCCAGCATCATATTGTGACAAAGTATTAATTATTATTATTAGTATATATAAACTAATTGATTATTAATATTATTATTTAATTAACTAATATTATTATTATTATTATTTAGTAATATTTAATTAAGAAATTTTATTATTATTTAATAATAATTAATTAATTAACTGTTAATTATTAATTATTATTAGTAAATTACTATTAACAATATTATTAGTAACTACTACTATTATTATTATTAACACAAAATAATATAAATTATAAGATAACATATAAATATTTATATTTTTCTAAAAATAATATTAAAAATTAATTATTTTTTAATCAAATAAGTAATTATTAAATTACATTTTATAAAATATAAAAACAATAAATTATTATTATTATTATTATTTATTATTATTATTATTAATGGTTTGTGTCATAGATACAAGTTAAGCCTTATACCTATATCAACCACATTTACCAAAATAATTATTGTTATTAAGATTATTATTGTTAATTAATATTACTATTATTATTATGAGTTAATATTATATTAAATATTTAAATTATATTAAATAATTTAAAATATTAAAATATTAAATAAAATATTATAGAGTAAGTTAATATTATTTTAATATATTATATAATATAATATTAATATAATAATCATAAATATATAAATATATAATAATATGGTTGTTATTATATATATAGTTATTAATAATTAGAAAAAGTTAGCTTTTAACAAAATAAACATAATAATTATTAATTTGGTTGATACAGGCCTGCGACATATATCAACCACATTAGTAAATGCGGTTGTAGATATGCCTCATATATGCCTATCAACATATATCAATCACATTGGTAAATGTGGTTTTGTTGGTATATAAAAGAATCAAAGTTTTTTTATTACAAAGGCTTGGTTATGAAGTTTCTTATGGGGTGGTTTATAAACGAAACAAGATTTAAAGTTTCTAATCACTAAAAGGTTTCTCCCATACATATTTGAAGTGAGTGCTTGATAAAGTTGTTTTGAAAAGGTTTTTTGTTTTATAAAAACAAAAAAGGGGTTTATTAAAATGAGAATTTTGTTTAAGGGTTTTATTATTATTTGAAGGGAAGATTTGTTTGAAGATGGTTTGATCAAATTTTCAGCCATAGTTTCCTCCATTTACAAGAAAATAATATGATGTGTGGGTCATTAGATGGAGACCACATTAAAGGAAACTAATATTTGGTAATATGTCATAGATGGATTTCGAGAACCTAAAGATGAAGCAACTAAATGAGCCCTGAGTAATGCAGAGAGGGAACAATGGAAGAAAGACAAAAAGAAGGATGCAGAAGCGTTGCAGTTTATAGAACACAAAGTGGACCGAGCAATGTTCCAGAAAATTATGATCATGTCTTTAGCAATCACTGCATGGGAGGCTTTCGCGACAAGCTATAAATATATGGCTAAATCAATATTTTTAAGTTGCACAATACTAGAAAATATTTTGAAAGTCTACAGATCAAGGCGATATAGGACATCGATTCATTCTTGAATCATGAAATAACTGTCGTAAATCAGTTAAAAATTTATAGTGATGATATTGAATATCAAACAATGATTGAAAAGGTACTCATATATTTGTCTACCAAATTTGATGTTGTGGTAGTAGCCATAGAAGAATCCAAGGATTTGCAAACATTGTTAGTTGATGAGTTGATGGGATCAATTTTATCCCATGAGGCAAGGATAGACAAAAATAAGGATTTCACTTTAGAAATGACTTTCAAAATTCATATTTCTATTTTAAGAGATAGAGGTCAAGGCAAAGGTAGATCGAGAGGTGGACGACGAGGCAAAAGACATGGTGCTCAAAGATATGGAAAAGAAGAGCAGAGCATGAATGTGGAAGCAATAGAAGGATCTTCAATAATAATCAAAGAGTTGACAAATCAAAGGTGATATGTTATTATTGCAATAAATTTGGTCATTATGCCCGTGATTGTAGGAAGAAGATTGTTGATCAAGGAAAGAAGAGAGCTAATGTCATTACAAAGAATACTGACTCTATGTTCCTAGCTTGTCATACCATTCATAAACATTTTGAAAATGTGTGACTATTAGACCGTGTTTGCAATAACCACATGACATGCAACAATAAATTTGTTGCAAACTTAGATCAATCTTTGAAGACAGACATAAATTTGGGGACTGACAACACTATGAACGTAGATGGAAAAGAAGCGGTCAGCATTCTGACCAAATAGGGGGAGCCAAAGACAATTTTAGAGGTATATTATGTTCCTGGTCTCCAACATAATTTGATTAGTGTTAGTCAATTGATCCAAAAGGGATACATAGTTATTTTTCATGGAAAATATTTTGTTATATATGACTATCCATAACAAAACAATTGATAGAAAATGTGCAGATGATGAAGAACAAACTATTTCCTCTAATCATGAATTATAGTGATCAAGTTAGTTCTTTTACAGTTTCATGTTCTAATGAGTACTGGTTATGACACTCTTTTGGACACTTTCACTTCTCTCTTTTAAGATTGTTGCAGTAAAAATATATGGTTAGAGGGTTACCTCCCATCAAATATCCTGCTAGTACATGTGAGTATTTCATCTTGGGAAACCAACACCGTGACAGTTTTTTGAAGGAGTTGCGTACAAACAAAAGTAGCCACTAGAGCTCGTTCATACAGACTTGTGTGGACCTATAAGGACATAGTTCATTGGTGGAAGTTTTTACTTCCTCAGTTTCATTGATGATTATAGCAGAAATACATGGGTTTATTTCGTGAAGCAGAAGTCTAAAACTTTTTCAAAGTTCAAAAAATTCAAAGCCTTAGGAGAGAACCAAAGAGATCGACATATCAAGGTATTAAGGTAAGATCGTGGAGGAGAATATGTTTCAAAGACATTCTATGATTACTGCAAATAACATGGAATCAGAATGAAATCTACAACTAGATACACACCGCAACAGAATGGTGTAGTAGAGAGAAAGAACATGACAATTATGAACATGGAAAGGAGCATGTTGAAAGGAATAAACTTTTCTATTGAGTATTTGGTAAAAGTAGTTGCATGTGTTGTTTATGTGATAAAACAATATCCTATAAAGAGTATAATGAACAGAGTATCAGGAGAAGCATGGTTAGCTATTTCTTGTAGTGTATCTCATCGCAGAGTGTTTGGATGTGTAGCCTATGCTCATGTTCATAAGGATCCAAGAGGTAAGTTGGATGATAAAAGTGAAAAATGCATACTTACTAGTTATAGTGAGTAATCAAAAGCGTACAAATTTTATAACCCTGTCACCAAGAAGACCATAATCAACAGATATGTTTCGTTCAAAGAATAAGTGTCATGGAATGGGAATATAGAAAAGACAACTATTCAAGAGTGCCACTGATGGAAGAGGAGGATGTAGTAGAAAAGGAGCAACAAGAATCACAGGTGAAGACACCAAACAGAGTCACACCAATAAGGACTCCAATATATTCTAAACAACATGGATCTTCAAGCGTATCAATAGATCAAAAGTATCCTGATAGTCAATTAGGTGATGAATCAGACATTGGTAAGTGAAAAATGAGAAGTATGAGAGATATTTATGATGATTTGGATGTTAGCTCAAACTTTGCATTCCAGTCATTCAAACCTTCCTTGTTTGAAGAAGAAATTAAAGATGAAAATTTGGTGCAAGACACGGATGAAGAAATCGAAGTTATTGAAAATAATGATACATGGGATTTCGTTGATTTTGCAAAGGATAAAAACCTCACTAGTGTGAAATGGGTGTACAAGATAAAGTTGAATTAGAAAGGTGAAATTGACATATTTAAAGTAATACAAGTAGCAAAAGGATTCTTGGAGCAACCAGGAATAGATTTCGAAGAAATGTTTGCATCGGTAGCCAAATTGAATACTGTAAGAGCAGTATTAGCAACAACAGCTCAAAACAATGTGGAAAGTATATCAGATGGAAGTGAAATCAACCTTCTTGAATGGATTTATAGAAGAAGAAATTTATGTGAAGCAGCCTCTAGGTTATGAAATTGAAGGACGAGAAGATAAAGTTTACAGGTTGAAGAAAGTGCTCTATGGACTTAGGCGAGCACCTAGAGATTGGTATAACATAATTGACAACTACATGAGCATGGACAAATTTTGATTGTTTTTTTATATGTAGATGACATAATTTATACTAGTGATATTGAGTTAGATGAATTTAAAGAAGCCATGAAGAAAGAATTTGAGATGACACATCTTGTTCTTATGAAATATTTTCTTACCATAGAAGTTGAGCAACCTGAAAAAGGAATTTTTATTTGCCAAAATAATTATGCTAGAGATTTGCTGAAAAGCGTTAGGATGGAGAATTGCAAATATGTCCCTACACTCGTTGCAATGGGTGAAAAGTTAAGCAAGGATGATGAAGGGTCATATGTCAATCCAACTCTATTTAAAATATTGGCTTCCAACCTCATGTATCTCACAGCTACAAGACTAGATATTATGCAAAGAGTGAGTTTTATTTCCAGATTTATGGAGACTCCAAAAGACACACATTGGAGAGTAGGAAAAAGAATTCTCAGATACAAGTAGGAACAACATATTGTGGCATAATGTAAGGAAGCAAAAAGAAGAAGGATTTGATTAGATATACAGATAGTGATTTTACAACCATTTTTGATGATAGGAAGAGCACTTATTGTTATGTGTTTTATCTTGGTTCAGGTGTGATTTCATGGGCATCTAAGAAGTAACCTATTTGTGACACTTTCATCAGTAGAAGCAAAATATGTATCATAGACATCCGTGGCATGCCAAGAAATGTGGTTAAGAAGAGTAATTAATGAAGTGAAGCAGAAACAACAAGGATCAACAACAATCTATTGTGACAACACCTCATCCATCACACTATCAAAGAGTACTTTGTTTCATCAAAAGAGAAAGCATTTTGATACAAAATATCATTTCATTAGAGAACTTGTGAGAAATGGAGAAGTTCACTTGAAGCCTTGTAAATTGAGTGATTAATTGGCTAATATATTTACTAAGACATTAGCAAAATATGTATTTGTGTATCACAGAGGAAACTGGGTGCTGTAAGCCTAGCTAAGACTTAGACCAGCAGGCATGTTTGAGTTGCCATGAGTCATGTCATAGTTTAGCGATCGTAATTAAGGGGGGAGTTTTAAATATAACTAATTACTCTCGCATGGAGAGTTATATAAAATTAGACACTTAGTTAACTGAGTCAAGTTCAGTCAAGTTGAGTTAAGTCTTATTTTGAGTAAAGTCAAATTCAATGTGTGGTTGCATGTTGAGTTATTTTCGACAAGTTGCTAGTCGAAAAGGTTTAATTATGCCTCACTGGATTCATTGTAATAATCAAGTTTGGGTAATCTATTGCATCTCATGTTATTATTTGTGTCAATTTTGTGTTATTGTGTGACTTACCGCCTTTTCCTTTCCAACAGAGATGTATGTTTTTCAGAATGAATTTGATTCTTACGCACTGCAATAAATGTACAACAAGGATGCTATATTTTCACTATGTAGAAATACGTGAGTGCATGATTCAATTTTTATCATTCGTTAATTCCCTAGTGATGAGTACATCAAGGACGCTATATTTTCACTATGTAGAAACATGTGAGCGCATGATTAAATATTTATCATTGGTTAATTTCCTAGAAATGATGTTTGGGTCGAATTTGTGTATCAATGAGTAGGGAAACACTTTAATATAGCATGTAATGTTGAGCACAATTTTATTTTATACTTTATATTTTGTTTGACTATTATGTTTAAGTATTTTTGAGATTGTCCGAATTATTTATTATTTCTTAAATGCCATAAAACTAGTATAATTTAAAGTTATAATGCATTAAATGCCATAAAATTAGTATAATTTAAAGTGATAATGCATTATAATTAATTGATTTGTTAGTGATTTTGAGTAGGTTGTTATAATATATTTTATATTATATGAAATTATGATAAAATTGATTTTCAAGGTAGTTGAAATTATTTAAATTAGCATAGTTACAAAAATTAAATGATTGATAAATGTTAATATTCATCAATTTATGATAATTATCAAAACATTTTTTTCTTGATACATGTCATATAAATAATACAAGTTAACTACATTACAACTTTATTTTAAATTGTTATTATTATTAATTATAAGAAGTATTAGTATATGAATTAAACATATATACATTTAAGAAAAATAGGTAACAATATTTTTATCCATACAATATTCACTCCCAATTAATAATGGAGATTCTTAACTTGTAAATAAGAGTTTTTACAATACCATGAGCCAATACTATGGATTATCATTTCCATCAACTCAGAAAACGATAGCTCATTTTATCTGACACTTGTTCATATGACATAACTACTTTTTAGATCAATATCAACCTTCGATATGTGAATGCTTTTAAGAATAAAGACCTTAAATTCAAGAGGGATTGCCTAGAAAATAAAGCATGAGAGAGGGATATATGCTTTCATATCAAGTTTGGACAAGTCCATATACTCCTCAAATCTATCATGCATAATGAATAACTAATAATAAGCTTGTCTTACAAAAATTAGCTCTTTGGAAGTGAAATATTTCCGAAATACCAACAAAATCAAGGAAAACCTACATTATGACCATAAAAATTAGTGAGGGACCTTGGCATTTTCCACCTTCTTGTCTTCTTCCCAAGTATGTGCATTCAAATCTAGAAATTTCCTTCTCTCATGGATTTCTATGGCTTCTATGGGGGACATCTAGAGAGACATATTTTCATTAATGCCCCAATATCTTCCATTTGTTGTTGCAAATCGCATAAATCATAATCATTGTGTTATGGGTGCTTCTTTTTCTCTTCCAAAACTTCCAACAAGGTCATGACTATGTTTTCCAACTGTTGTATTTAATGTAGAAGGTTTGAACATTTTTTATTGGTGCTTCCACCATGAGAAAAATTTCATCCATTGATGTTAATCCATGTGACAAAGCCAACAATATTTTCTAAACAAAAGGATTTACCACCTTAATGTATTCCCTGTCAAGGTATGGAGACCACACTAATAAATACTATAATGAATTGTATGAAACTAGATTTTCCATTATGTATAACATTCCTTTGACATTATAGTAATGCAAATCATCAAATGGGTAGCAATAGAAATAAAATACATATATGTTAACATTGAAGTGTGGGACTTTCTCCTGGCCCCTGATCATGAGTACCCCTAGATACTCAGGACCTTCATCATTCTATGCAAAATTTACATAGGAACCATCTATTTGAAATTTACTCTCACAATTTATACCTTTTCCTCAATTGCAATAGACTTTACCAATCCGACCAATCACATCATTCTTACTCTATGAGAGAAGAAAGGGATTTGGATGATGAGCATGCCTCTGAGAGGCCTTTCCCAATAGAAAGAGAGGACTCTCATCCCTGGAGAGAGGCATATAAGCAGATGTTCCAACACTGAATTACCACGGTTCCATTCTAATTAATTCCCTGTCTTGGCCAATTTTACTTGCAGATTTGAAATTTCATAGTTGAACATGCAATTTATACCAACTTCACAAGTGAGCCAATAAAAAATGACCTAAAATATTACTATTCTCTTTCAAATTGGGTAGAGGATGAACATAATAGATGTCACAATCCATAGAGATGCCATTCCTATAAAAAGAAAAATTTTCTTCCCCTACTAAAGAAGTGTAAATCAAGCTAACTTGATCAGCTGACGCAAGTTCGCTAGGAGCTCAAGCCAACTTCTATGAGTTTTTAGAAGAAGCTTTTACTGTGATGGAAGAAATATAACTCTATAGGGGCTATTCTACTTGCAGAAGGAGAAGGAAAATTGAAATGAAACGTAAACCCTAGCAAACCCTAGTTTACCCACTAACCTTACTTTTGCAAGAAAAGAGATGGAAACTATTGAAATGGGTGCCATTGACTACTGAAAAGGTAAATTGAATTTATGCAAGCTACTTCTGAAGAGAAATGAGAATAAATCATCTTTTTGTACTTTTGGGTATTTTTATGTGGAACTATTATGCTTGTGATTTGACTGGTTGTGACTGTGCAGAGGTTTGGTGGCAAAGGATGATGGAGTTGGCTTTTGCAGAAGGTAAGGAAGGTGTGGAGGGGTCCTAAGAATCCCCTAGTACCCTTCTGAAGACTTCCATTGCGATCAGACTTCAAAAAATCACTCACAATAGTTTCTACAAGAGGTTGCAGGGGATCTACAGGAGGTTCTACAGGAGGATCTACAGGAGGAGGCCAAAGGCTGTTTTTGGAGTTTTGAAGGTGGAAAAATGATGAGGAAAGGGAAATGAAGGATGGATGAAGGTTTTGACATGTCTAGAACTTGTCAAGGAAGACCAGGAACGAAAGAGATGGTTGGATTTGTTCCAAGGGCAAGGAAGCAACTTTGTGAAAAACCACAGAAATTAGGGCAGATTGGTGAAATGTGGCAAATGAGTGGGGAAATCTTGGAGAATTGAGTTGGTGTTGGCTGTTTGATGGAGGGATATTGAGGTGAGATGTCCTATAATAGATCTGCACATTGACTTAGCAAAACTGACCATAGCAAGAACAAAAAAAAATAGAGTTTTGTCTAACTTAACCTAATTTCTGACCTAAAACTAGAGAAATGTTGAACAGTATCTTATGAATAGGAAAGCATGCGAGAAAACCATGGTAAATAAATAGGAAATTATCTAAGCATGTGAATCTAAACTAATCTCAACTTCTCCAACTTGAAATATCACACTAGTAGTTGCATTGGAATAGCAAAAACTGTGTATTTGGTGGGAGCAGTAGTGCCTTGACATCAAATAATGGTCCCAAGGAGGGAGAAAGGAGATCAGGACATGTTGTTGACCTTTTTGGATCTTTTTCTATCACTGCAGCAAACTACTTAAGCAACTCGAAGAAAAAAAACCATTCTAACCATCAAAAGCAACTAAATCTAATGAAGCAAAATGAACCTAAATAACATAAATTATCTTAGGAATGAAAGAAAAAGTATATAAATACACAAAAGAGGTGTTGGGCAGCTAGGGTTGGGCCCTAACCTAAGAGCTTCATCCCTCTAGAAAAGATCAGTGCTGGTTCAAAAGTTCGTTCATCTTCATTTATCAAAAAGTAGCAGTTACATCACAAAATTGTCTTCAAAAAGAGCTCAAAAATGAGCTGAGTACAATGCTCCACAAAAGTGAAAAAATATACGAAGAATTGGCTAACCTACTGAGGCTTGAAGCCCTCTTATCTATATAAGTGGGGACTCCCAATAGTCCTCCCCAACTTAAGGGACTTGGCTGTCTAGAATTGAAGATAACAGCAGCCCTACTTGACTTGCTCGGCTGCCCCTTGGAATCATCAATGTGGGCCTTTATTCTCTGAGCTGCTAATGGAGAATTCAAGGAAGTGGTCATTAATGAAGGAGACACTCCTCCTACAAGTTCTCATCCCTATTTCCTCGAGTTTGGCTGCCATTTTGCTGATAAATTCCTGGTCCTTGTCCAAAATTTTCCAAAAAAATCTGCAATAAATACTCATTAGACTACATGGAAAAGTGACTATCCCCATTCACTCTATTGACATAAATATATTCAAAAACATGCACAAAACTATTGAGAATGGTGGATTAAATGAAAATAATAGGTAGAATAAGCGCATATAATTACCCATTTCTGGGGCTCATCATCACCCCCCTGTTGAATGGGTTGCTCATCCTCTGAGCAACTAATATAGTTCTTCATCTTTAATAGCTCTAATAGATTCCTTGACATCCCAAGCCTCTGATGTGATGTCTTCCTCTCTGTCATGGAAACTTGCTTTCCTGTCCACTTCCTCCCATTATTTCTGTTCTTCCTCCTCCTTAACTCCTTCCAATAGTCCTCGCAGCAGTGGAGGATTGAATTTAAGACCAATCCAGTTGGCTTTCAAGTTTTGCATTGATTGTTTATATAGGGGTACTCTCCTCATAGCTTCCCTCATTCTGGTTGGGGAGTGATACTCCATGATCCTTAGGCTATGTGACAATGTATTCCACCTTCTCATGCAGGCATGAAGGCAGTCATTGCCAAATAATCTCTCCATATCTTCAAAATGAGCAATAGCCTATGCTTGCTTGTCAACATAGTCAGGAAGAACTTGAGGATTGGCTGCTAGGTGTTGGTGGGCATAAATGAGATCCAATGGTTCTACTAGTTCTGCCCTTATCATCAGGGGCTCACTTAGCTCCTTTGCCATGATTTTCTGAATTTCCACTGCCCTCTTTTCTTCATGGTTCAACCAAGAAGCCATAGCCATGAGCTGTAGGTCTCCCAATGCAGCATTTGGATCCCATAAATTCATGTCAGGAAGTGCCATGTTGTGAAGGTAAAATTCTGCTAGCTTGGCTTTATCTTCGGCTAAACTATTATCACATAAATGCATAAATTGGCCATAATCTTGAAATGGTGTTGTGCCCCTCTGGGCCAATGTGTTAATTTGGAATTGGAGCCACTGATCTTTGAGATATAGTGCATATGATCTAGCTGGCTATCTGCACTGTAAGGCCTCCATTGCCCAGTTGGCCATGCAGGCCATCTGGGCTTCCTTTTCCTGCAGCTTCCTTTTCAAAATCAGCACTTCAGTTGCTGCCTGAGATTCTTTTTCTTGCTGTTGTTTCATCAGTGTCTCACTATCTATCTGTAGTTCTTCTTCTTGCTGTTGTTTCTCTGCTACTTCACTATCTACCTAGGGTCCCTCTTTTTGTTGTTGTCCTTCCAAAATTGGCAGCTTATCTCCTCCTTGAGGTCCCCTTTCCTGTAGCTGCTTTTTCAACAGTTCATTTTCTTCCTGTAGTTGAGCTCTTCTAATGCTCTCTGTGTGCCTTACCATGCCCAATTCTCTGCTCATCTCTCTCAACCTATTTTCCATGTGCCCTATATCTTCAACCCCTTTAGATTTGGCAATCTGCATCCAGGTGTGGGTCCTGACTCGTTCCTTTTCCAGTTCGAAGAAAAGAGGCACCGCAAATTTTTGTGGGATGATCTTCCCACTTTCTAGAAGATAGTAATAGGAGCCTAAATTAGGCTGAGGGCTTGGCTAAGGTATTTCTTTGGCCTTACCTTCCTCTTGGGACTATTCTTATGCCCTCTGTTCCAATTTTTTAGTTTCTTTGAGCTTGGCCAGTGTGTCCTATAGAGAGGTTTGTGCCTCCTATAGGACTGCTTTAGAGTCCATCAATTTGATCCTTTCCTTCCCGGTGGAGGTCTTAGGACTCCCTCTCTCGTAGGTGATAGAGGTTTTGGAGGGAGATTCCTCTCTTGTCATAGTAGGTGCATCCTCAATGATAATGGGTTCTTTTGATGGTGGTTGTGGCTTGCCTACCTTAATTCTGGTGCTCCTCTGGGCTTTGAAATACATAGATGTCTATCTTTTTCTTTCCCCTTTTGCTTAGCTGGAGTGCTCAATGCAGCAAGGACAGCTGCTGCTTCCCTTGCTAGTGTCTTACGGGACACTTCCTCTTGCTGTTCTTCTTCTTCATCCTCTACAGTTTTTCCTATGTTTGCTACCTCTTTTTTTTTTCCTGTTGTCTCTGGTGGTGTCTTCTCCTTTTCTTGCCAATTCTATGCCTTTCCTGTGGCATTATTTTTCATAGCTTTCTTGGGCTTCTTCTTCTCAGCTTTTGTCCTCCTCCTCTTCTCTGCTTTTGATGCTGTTTTCTTTTCTGCCTTAGGTTCAACTGTGGTTTTGTCTGATTTCTCTTCTTCTTTCTGTTGTTCCTCTTTTTCTTCTTTTATTTGAATATTTTGTGCTTCCTCATGAATTTTTTTTCCAAGTTCCTCTATTTGCTCCTCCTCTTAAATGCCAGATGGACTAAGGTCATCAGTAAGAGTTTTGATGTCATCTTCTCTGGACATGTTCCTGAAAATTTCCCAGGCTATAGGGATGGTGTATGTGTGTAGGGCATCCTCTACCAACAACTTGATGAGCCCATGGTGGTCGAGTTGGTCTGGAACTCCTGCATTCAATTTGGTGCCACACTCTATCAAAGACTGAAGGAGAAAGTATGGCAGAATGAGTTATTTAGCTGCAGGTAAGTCCATTCCATATCTTAATTCATGCAATAATCTGAAGTGATAACCATACACTATACTGAACCTTCCTTCACAAGTGATATATTTCATGATTTGGTAGCTGAACTCACCCCATGGATGAGGTAAACTTGTCCTTCTGACCCCATTCCTATCCTCTACAGAATGTTCATCAAGCTGAAAAAATGTCTTTTTAGCAACCTATCCTAATGATTTTTCTTCTTTGCTTCAAGGGAGCCTAAGTGGAAGATCTGTGACTCTACTGATGAATTCTGGTGTAAGCTGTATGGTCAAACCCCTGAAACTGACTGTAGCATGGGTTTTTGAATGTGGTCTTAAGGACATTAAAAATTCCTCTGTCACCTCCTCATCATATCCATGAATTTTCTCAAAGAAAGGCATCCAAGTTGCCCTGGTGAAGAGGGCTACCACTTCTGGGTGTTCATGCAATTTGTTGGAGTTCAAAGGCTCCTTTCTCATAAAACCTCCTAGCATGGTGTTTAGTGACTGCTGGAAATGTTCAGGTGAGGAGGAAGGCAACAAACTTCAAGACCGAAATCAGAGGAATAGCTGAGGTTTATCTTTCTGAAACCAGAGAGGGAATTTCTTGTGTTCTTCTTTTTTCACAACATCAATTTGCAATTTTTCCCTCCCTTCAACCCAGTTCTCAACCTGAATTTACTTCTCAACTTTTGGAAGAAATCAATATTTTGACAGAACAGAGAATATATAAAACAATGTTTTTTCACAAAGTAGACAGACTTGCAACTTCGTTTTTTCATAGGCTTGGTTTCTATGGTTGCATCCATTTTTTTTATAGGAGAATACGGGAAAGGGAGAAAAAACAGATTTTTGAGTGCAGAGAAGAAAATTGAGAGACTGTATGGAATTCAGGAAAACACAGGCAGACTTTTGAGCTCTCTTTCCTTTCTTTTTTCAACCCAATACTTTGCTTCTAATCCACCACCTTGTATAGATATATCACATGCAGAGTGGGTTTCTGAGCCTACCTCTTTTCAAGCTCGAATTTGACAAAAAATCCAAATTTTTCCTCTGCAAAGCTGCTTTCTGGCCTTCTTGTAGAAAGCCTCCTGTAGATGGTGTTCCTGCTCCTGTAGAATGCAATAATGCTCCTGTAGAGCCCGATAAGTAGGAGGGTTTTGAAAACTGGTAGAGAACGACTAGTTCGTTGTTTTGAAGGTGGTAGGTGAGTGCTGCAGTCGAGAACCCGTCGATGCAAATGAAAGCAAAAGGTGGTGGAGGCTTAGACTGCACTATACTTAAGCTGATGGCATGATCTACGGTGATGAGGTGAGGTGGAAGGATGGGTACGTAATCCCCATCTGGACCATTGGTCCTACTCCAGTGCCATTATGGTATTTCATTTCGCCTGACTGCCATCACTTCCATTATTCCCTTATACACTGCCACCACTACCGGTTCTGAGCCTTTTTCTTCCTGATTTGATGGACCAAACATGCTAGCTGCATATCTGAACTGCTACTTGAATGGGACAAAGCTTGTTTGGACTCAAAAAGGGTGATTTGAACTGAACAAGGGTGGCTAGTTAGCTGGCCACCGATTTCATTTAATCGTGACCATCCCAATAGTTCATGCAGTTCCTAAATAATATTCATTCAACAGAGGAATAGGTTTAGCCACTTACCTGTTAGTCGTTGCTGTGCTCTGCATGCTCAGACTTTGGCACTTCATTTTCTCATTGCTGCTGCTGCTGGTGCTTTGCATGCTTGGACTTTGGCACTTCATTTTCTCATTGCTGCTGCTGTTGGTGCTCATGGCCTCTGAATTGGTGGCTTATGCTGGTGATTTTTTGATTAGGCTCTACTCCTTGCATGTTGCATACATCTTGGCTGTGCCGACCCTGTCTCTGGAGCTTTTTTATTAAAGGGATTAGCTGCTATAGGAACCTTACATGATTTCCTATAGCTGCTTCTCCCTCTGAAAATATCAGGCTGATGCCTAAGCAGGGGCTGAAGAGACAACTGAAGAAGGTTCCGAATGAAAGGAATAACAACTGGAAGGCATCAGGTAAGAACAAGTGAAGAATGTTGCTGTTTTATTCATTATTTTTTTATTTTCTTGTTAAAAAGCAAAAGAAACATAATTCTGTGTTTTTTTTTGTGTGTACGGAAGATAAGATCAGTGGAAATGTGGGTGTGCAGGGATGGAATGGAGAATCAGGAGGGTGAATGGTGGCAGGGAGGTCCACAGGCCTTCTAAACAAATTTCTAGCCCTCAGATTCTTTTCTAAACTTGATTTTGAGCTCTCTGTGATTTCTACAGGAGCCTCCTATAGAATGCACAGAGTTTCCTGTAGGATGTGAAATCTTCAGGACAAGTGAGACCAAGGCCTAGGAAAAGATAATGGTGATGGAGGAATGGACTATGAAGGGTGTATGTAGCCTGGCCATGTCCTTTTTCCCTCTGTGACCCTCCTGCAATCTGTAATGCATTCAAAAGAAGTTAGTTTTTTTTTTTTTTTTTTCCTGTTTTTTCTCCTTTTTTTTTTTTTTGAGATAGCTAGGGTGCCTCCAAGAGGTTTTCACTCAAGAATTTTTGATTCCTTTTTCTGTTTTTTTCTTTTTCTCTGTATATATATATATATATATATATATATATATACTTTTTTTTTTTATCTCAGGGTGTGGGTGGAGTGGAGACAGAGACTTGCTCCACTACCAACACTGTTTTACCTAGATTCTCAATGAATTCCTGCTTGGAAAGGGGCTTCCTATAGATCTTCAACCTATGCCCATTGATGAGCATGGGGATGGCTTCTTTGTCAATGGTCTAGATCAGGACTGAACCATTGTCATTGCATTTTTCTATTGTGTATGGTCCCAGCCATCTTGTCCTCAGTTTGCCCTTGAAATCTTAATATCTTGAATCATACAGCAATGCCAAATCTCCTTGCTAGAATTGTTTTTCTTTGAGGTGTCTATCATGCCATATTTTTCTTTGAAGTTGGACTACCTCTAAGTGGAGACGGGCCTGTAATCTCTATTCATCCAATCCATTTAGCTGAAGCAATCATTCCTTTTGTGCATGGCTAAGATCTAAGTCTAGCTAAGCTACCATCTTTAATGTGTGATATTAAAATTCTATTGACAGCAAAGCCTTCTTCCCATAAACTAGCTCATACGGTGTGAACCCTGTGGTGGTTTTCCAGGTGGTGTTATAGGCCCAGTTGGCCTCAACCAATTGATCTGCCTAATCTTTTCTACTACTGCTCACTACCTTAGTCAAAATCCCTTCCAAAACTCTGTTAGTGACTTCCACCTATCCATTTTCTTGTGGATGATAGGGGGTGGAAGTTCTGTGCTTAATCTTGTGATGTGTGAGCAAGTCTTCAACCAGATTAGATGTAAATTGACTCCCTTGATCTATGACGAACTCTCTTTGATAGCCAAACTTGTAGAAGATATTTTCCCTCAAAAACTCAACTACTTTTTCTTCTGTTGTTGCCTTGATCGTCTTTGTTTCTGCCCATTTTGTTAGATAATCAGTACACATAATGATGTAAGATTTCTGTTTTGAAGGAGGGTTGATAGGACCCACAAAGTCCATGCCCCACTTCTCAAATGGCTCAAAAGTCACTTGAGGCTACAAGGGCATCTCATCCGTTGGTGTAGGTTTCCCCATCCTTTGACATCGGTCACATTCATTGATATATCTCCTGACATCTTGATGAAGAGTGGGCCAATAGTAATCTGCTTGCAGAATTTTGAAGGTAGTCCTCTTTGCTGCAAAATGGCACCCACAGGGCCCATCATGACAGGTTAGGAGGATGTCAAAAACTTCCTCCCCCTGACATATCACCTCAAAATATAATCTGGGCCAAGTTTAAAAGGATTGCCCCCAATCCAGGTGAATGGGGCACTTTTCCTCACGATCTTGCTCTACTCTTTTGAGGACAGGTGTGGCGGAAACTGTGATGAAACAAAATAATTTGCTATATCAACAAACCATGGAGAGAGTACTGAAATAGCAAATAGGTGTTCATCTGGCATTTGATCATCCACCATTCCTTCTTCACTTGCAGGCAGATCTAGTCTAGATAGAAAATCAGCAACAACATTTTCCTTACCCAGCTTATCAACAATGGTCAAATCAAATTGCTGCAATAAAAGTAACCATCTAATGATACGAGAATTTACATCCAGTTTATTCATCAAATACCTAATTGCAACATGATCAGTGTGTATGAATGTTTGATAGCCGGTGATGTAGTGTCTGAACTTATTTAGGGAATGGACTACAGCTAGGAGCTCCTTTTCGGTTACAGTGTAGTTTAGTTCTGCCTTGGACAAATTTTTACTTACAAAGTATATGGCATAAGGCAGCTTCTCATCAACTTTCCCTAAGGCTTCTCCTATTGCTTTGTTCGAGGCATTTGTGTGAATGTGGAAAGGTAGGGCCCAGTTTAGACCTCTCAAAATTGTGGTAGTTACCAGTTTACCTTTCAAGGCATCCAGAGCCTCTTGACAGTTGTCAGTCCATATGAACTCAACATCTTTTCCCAAAAGATCAAACAATGGAGAGGCTAGCTTACTAAAATCCTTAATGAATATTCTATAATACCCTACTAAGCCTAGAAAACTCCAAACATCTCTTACCTGTTGAGGAGGTGGGACCCTTTAGATGATAGCAATCTTGTTGGGATCCACTTGTAATCGTTGCTAAGAAATTGTATGACCTAGCACAGTCCCTTCACTCATCAGGAATTTGCATTTTTTAGGACTGAGGGATAGGTTCATTTCAATACACTTGGATAAAACTTTTCTGAGGTTAGTCAAAGCTTCCTGGAAGTTAGAAACATAAGGAGTAAAATCATCCATATAGATTTCCACTGAATCATGAACCAGTTCAACAAATATGCTCAGTATTTCTCTCTGAAAATGTTAGGTAAACTTGACTCAGGATAGAGTCAAAGTTGACCAGGTTAAACGGTGATGCTTTTGGGGCACATGGTATTGTGCACCCATAGTATTTTGCCCGTGGTATTATATGTACTGGAGCTTATAAAAGGCTGAAAGGACTTCATTGTAATGCAAGCCCTGGAGGTGAGCAGTGAAGGCTCACTTGGTCAGATTGGCTAGGGTTTTGGCCAATGATAATAAGATCTTATTAGGTTGGGTTTTTCCAAGATTTTGGGTTTTCCTGGATAAAAATCTATGCTTATGTGTTTATGGTTGTTGCTGGTTATTTTTATATTTATTCCTCTCAGTAATTATTTATGTTATGCAGTAAATTTCTTAACAACTGGTATCAGAGCTAGATATTGCTTTCAAAGGGATTCTTTGATGCCAAGGGTTTATAGTGCTTAATGAGATCAATGCAGCCTTTTTACAGATCTGAGTTCGAAAATAATGGTGGAACAATGGTACGTGGAAGAACCTCGAGGAGAATGTGCGGAAGATAGTGCCATAACTGCCAGGGATAGCAGTAGGCGTCGGCTACATGCAGGTCAGTAGAAGAAAATTGTTCATGCGGCTTCAAAAATTGTTCATTTTCTGCTACGTGAGGCCACTGGTGTCTACGAGGTTCTCATCGGGCTCGCAGTTGGAGCAGTTTGATAGAAGTTTTTGAGCAAATCAAATTGAGAAAGGATGGATCAGAATCATAGCAGCAGTAAACAAAAAAAAATTAATGAAGTCAAAATTATTGCATGTAAATGGGCATACTACTGTAAGATTTGGTAAGGCATGTGTACCCCTCGGTGATCACCGCTAAAGTCTGGGTTAGACCTAGGTGATAGGGGGGATGTCAAGTTAACAATACCCTGGGTAAAAACTCTGAGGGGGGTAAGAGCTACAATGAGTGGGATTGTCTCACTTAGCAGGTTTGGCTAGAGTTAGGGAACCCCAAGTCAAGTTTAAGGGGGGAATTGTTAGGTAAACTTGACTCAGGATAGAGTCAAAGTTGACCAGGTTAAACAGTGATGGTTTTGGGGCACATGGTATTGTGCACCCATAGTATTTTGCCCGTGGCATTATATGTAATGGAGCTTATAAAAGGCTGAAAGGACTTCATTGTAATGCAAGACCTGGAGGTGAGCAGTGAAGGCTCACTTGGTCAGATTGGCCAGGGTTTTGGCCAATGATAATAAGATCTTAGTAGGTTGGGTTTTTCTAAGATTTTAGGTTTTCCCGGATAAACATCTATGTTTATGTGTTTATGGTTGTTGCTGGTTATTTTTATATTTATTCCTCTCAGTAATTATTTATGTTATGCAGTAAATTTCTTAACAGGAAAGTGGCAGGAGCATTGCACAACCCAAAAGGAAGGAACCAATATGCAAAAGTACCCAAAGGACAAGTGCAAGTGGTCTTATCTTGGTCTTTCGGGCTTATTTGGATCTAGTTGTACCCACTAAACCCATCTAGGAAGGAGAAGAACTTCTTCCTTGCCAGGCCATCTAACACTTGATCTATGAAAGGCAAAGGGAAATGGTCCTTCTTGGTGGCCTTGTTTAGTTCTCGATAATCTACACAGATTCTCCACTTCCCATTTTTCTTTGGCACTAGCACTAAAGGAGAAACCCATTCACTATCAGAGATGGGGTAGATGAATCCTACATCCAACAACTTTTGCAGTTCTTCTTTGACAATGTCCTTAAGGGCTGGATTCATCCTCCTTTGAGGCTACCTGACTGGTTTACAATCTTCTTTAATGTAAATGTGATGAGTACAGACTGAAGGGTGGACTCCCTTCATCTCCTTATAGCTCCAAGGAAAAGCATCCCAATGATTATTCAATAAGCTACACAGTTCTTTCTCCCGAGAGGTGGATAGGGATGAGTTTATCTTCAAGGTTCTTTTTGGGCCAAATTCCACATCCTTAACTCGAAGAGAGATCAGATCAGTGACATAGAGATCAACTAAAGGATTGGCTTGGGTTTCTTCCACCAAATCTTCTAATGGCAACCCACTAGGGGGTGGATTTTAAATCAAGTTCTCAATAAGATCATCCTCGGTTTGTGGACTCCCTATGGTAGCCTCTATTATAAACAATGGTGCGGAATATACTTCATCCTCATCTTCCTCCTCCAACTAGAGAGGTAAATCATGTCCTAGCAGAGGTTTGGCAGGAGGATATAGGACCAGCTGCTTGGACATATGCCCATTATTGATTGTCATGTTCCCAGCTCAACAACTGATGTAGGAATCTGCAGTAGCCAACCAAGGCCTTCCTAGGATGAGAGGATACCCAGTGAGCTTTGCCTTTGGCTGGAGAACCAGGAAATCAACATGGTACTCCCAGGAATCAATAGAGAACTTTACATCTTCCACAATCCCCTCGGGGGTCACGATGGAGTGGTCTGCTAACTACAGTATTGTTGAGGTCTTTCTCAGGGAACCTTGAAGGTTGACTTTGAGCATAGCATCCCTGGTCATCACATTAATGGTAGCCCCTAGATCAATCAAGGTATGGGGGATTATGGTGCCATTGATGTGGACATCGACTACAGGACTCCCAGGGTCTAGATATTTCAGACAGATCACCTGCCCCAACATCAGGTCGGACAGTTGTCCTATGACATTGATAGTTGGGGCATCTCTCTTGTGCTTGCCTGGGTGCCTGAAGCACTTCTCCTTGATCATCTTGTTGTATATAGGCACATCCTTTATGGCTTGGAGAAGTGGTATCTTTACACATAACTGTTTCAATTCTCCCAGAAGTTCAGTTTCTTCTGGGGTCAGTTGTGTGGTTCCAGTTAGTCTCTCAGGAAAGGGTGGAATGACTTTTGGTTCACTCACCTATTTTTCTTCCTCATCCTCCTTAGGACAAGGTTGGCTATCTGGAAGAACCTTCCCCGATCATAGGTTAATGTCCTGAATCTCCACGGCATAGGTCGGGCATGATGTTTCTCTAGTATATACCTGCTGGGGCTGTCTATTATTGGGGTTCGGGTTCGGTTGAGCAAGTATTTAGGGTTGTCTTGGAGGAGTAGGAGGTAATGGTTGTGGTTGAGCAGGTGGTGGAGGCAAAAGAGTTGGAGGAGAGTTGTATTGGGGCCTCCACCCCTGATGTGGTGCATTCCACTGAGGCTGTGGCTGAACATAAGAGTGAAACAAATAAGAAACTAGCGGAGCCTCGTATTAAGAAGGATACAACCAAGGAAGGGGTGTGGACCAGGAAGGATGAGCAGGGGGAACCTAAGAAGGCATGGAAGTGGCTTGATTAGGGTTGTAATAAGTCTGGGATGTCCCTTGCATTCCCTGCTGGTAAGGTCTGGGTCCATGTGGCCTCCTTTGGTTCATAAAATAGAGTGGTTCAGTGGCTCCTTCAGCCCCCTGATATGCAGCTTTAATTCCGGGCAAGGAAGGGCACTGATTCGTAGGATGGTCCTCTTAACAGACTAAACACACTTCTATAGATTACAATGGACATTCATTCCTATGATACTTTCTAGTGCACCTGGGACAAAAGATGCCCAAAGCCCTCTCGACTTTCTCTTGTTTGCTTTTGATATGCAAGGTATCCATTTGCATGGCAAGAGTCTACCTCACCTCGCTCTTGAAATCTTCTAGTCGATTCTCAAGTTCGTTTCTAAGGGATGAACTGGATGAGGATGTACTAGCTAAAGGTTGACTTCCCCTACCTCTCTTTCTAGCTGACCTGGAATGGTTTCTAAACACAGTCTTTATGTCATCATAAGGTAGTTGGTAAATGTCCCCCCCAACCAGCAGATAGAGGGTATCTAGAAGGTCTTCAGGGACTCCTTTGAGCAGAACCAACTTCAAAGATTCAGGGTCAAGTGTGCACCTGGCCCTTTAACTGAGTTGAAACCTCTCTTCATAGTCTTCTAAAGATTCATCACTTCCCATGGTCATTCCAAAGATTTCTTCCTTGGTATCCTTTGACCTACAGTAGTCCCGGTATTTGTTGTTAAAGGCTTGTTGCATCTAAGCCTAGGTTGTGATGTTGCTTCCAAGTAACCCCATGAACCAGTGCAATGTTGCATCCTTGAGGGTAGAAGGAAACAGTTTCAACTTCTGCTCATCTTCTACATAGTCATAGGTGCGACAGAGAGCAACAAATTCAAACAAGAAGGTATTAGGATCTTTGGTAGTCAATCTATGGAAGTGAGGTAAGGCTGAAGGGCTTATGTTTTTCATTTTTGTGTCCCCATTGGTCTCTCAGATAGGAAAGACACCTTCTATTCTTTCCCCATTTCCTCTAATGTTTCTGTTTTCAGCCATGGTCTTAGGATGAATGGTTTCTTGCTCTTCTTGTATTATAGGATATTTGTATATCTCTGGAGGTTCACCTATAGGTTCTTTTGGATCACTACCACCAAAGAAGAGACAAGGGTGACTCAGTGATGTGGTGGGGGTGTTGGGTAGGAATTTTCCTGAATTGTCTCTATTCCTACGGGGCATGAAAGGAAATCTTTTTTGGGTGATTTTTTTTTTTCTCTACTTGTACCTGCAAAACCGAAATGGATTGAACAACAAATTGCAACTAACTAAAATAAATCTTGCTGAAAGGGAAATTGTAGAATTGAAATGGAGGCAGGAAATGACTAATCTACTTTGTTGAAATGAAATTGCAGAATTGAAATGAAAGAAGAAAATGACTAATCTACTTTGTTGAAATGAAATTGCAGAATTGAAATGAAAGCAGGAAATGACTAATCTACTTTGCAGAAAGGAAATTGCAGAATTGAAATGAAAGAAGGAAATGTATAATCTACTTTTGCATAAACGAAATTGCAGAATTGAAATGAAACAACTACTGTACTTTTGCTGAAATAAACTACTTAGCAGAATGTTGTAGTAGAAAATAGAAGAAAGCAGTAATCACAAAATACTCTGACGCTTCCCCGGCAACGGTGCCAAAAAGAGTGGTGAGCTCCAATATTGCAGCAATAATTCTAAACTCCTGGGGCTTCTTTCTTTACTTTTATCAACCTGGTAGTTCATAACAAACATGGAGGCGACGGTGTTGTATGCACAAGTACTAGCTCTTACTGCAAGCTGTCACTTGATCAGCTGGCGCAAGTTCACTAGGAGCTCGAGCAAAATTCTATGAGTTATCAGAAGAAGCTTTTACTGTTATGGAAGAAATATAACTCTATAGGGGCTATTCTACGTTTAGAAAGAGAAGGAAAACTGAAATGAAACGCAAACCCTAGTTTACCCACTAACCCTAATTTTGCAAGAAAAGAGATGGAAACTACTGAAATTGGTCCCATTGACTACTGAAAAGGTAAATTACATTTATTCAAGCTACTTCTGAATAGAAATGAGGATAAATCTTCTTTTTTTACTTTTGTGTATTTTTATGTGGAACTATTATGCTTGTGATTTGACTGGTTGTGACTGTGCAGAGGTTTGGCGGCAAAGGAAGATAGAATTGGCTTTTGTAGAAGGTGAAGAAGGTGTGGATGGGTCCTAAGAAGCCCCTACTACCCTTCTAAGGACGTCCATTGCAATCAGACTTCGAAAAATCACTCAGAGGAATTTCTACAGGAGGCTGCAGGGGATCTACATGAGGTTCTACAAGAGGATCTACAGGAGGAGGTTGAAGCTTGTTTTTGGAGTTTTGAAGGTGGAAAAATGATGGGAAAATAGAAATGAAGGCTAGATGAAGGTGTTTAGGTGTCTAGAACTTGTCAAGGAAGATCAGGAACGAAAGAGATGGTTGGATTTGTTCAAAGGGCAAGGAAGCAACTTTGTGAAAAACCGCAGAAATTAGGGTAGATTGGCGAAATGTGGCGAATGAGTGGGGAAATCTTGGAGAAGTGAGTTGGTGTTGGCTGTTTGATGGAGGGATAGTGAGCTGAGATGTCCTACAATAGATCTGCACATTCACTTAGCAAAACTGACCATAGCAAGAACAAAAAAAACAGAGTTTTGTCTAACTTAACCTAATTTCTGACCTAAAACCAGAGAAATGTTGAACAGTATCTTATGAACAGGAAATCATGCGAGAAAACCATGGTAAATAAATAGGAAATGATCTAATCATGTGAATCTAAACTAATGTCAGCTTCTGCAACTCAAAATATCACACTAGCAGTTGCATTGGAAGAGGAAAAATTGTGTTTTTGGTGGCAGCGGTAGTGCCTTGACCTCAAATCATGGTTCGAATGAGGGAGGAATGAGATCAAGACCTGTTATTGACCTTTTTGGATCTTTTTCTGTCACTGCAGCAAACTACTTAAGAAACTTGAGGCAAAAACAACTATTCTAACCATCAAAAGCAACCTAATCTAATGAAGCAAAATAAACCTAAACAACAGAAATTATCTTAGGAATGAAAGCAGAAGCATATAAATACAGAAATGAGGTGTTGGGCAGCTTCATTTGGGCCCTAACCCAAGATCTTCAGCCCTATATAAAAGATCAATGCTGGTTCAAAACTTGGTTCAACTTCATTTATCAAAAAATAGCAGTTACATCACAAAAATGTCTTCAAAAAGAGCTCGAAAATGAGCTGAGTACAAATGCTGCACAAAAGTGAGAAAATATACTAAGAAATAGCTAACCAAATGAGTCTTGAAGCCTTTTTATTTATACAAGTCGGGGCTCCCACAGTCCTCCTAAACTTAAGGAACTCGGCTATCTAGAACAAAAGATAACAACAACGCTACTTGACTTGCTCGACTGCCCCTTGGAATCATCAATGTGGGCCTTTGTTCTCCCAACTGCTGATGGAGAATTCAAGGAAGGGGTCATTAATCCCTATTTCCTCGAGTTTGGTTGCCATTTTACTAATAAATTCCTGGCCCTTGTCCAAAATTGTCCAAAAAAATCTGCAATAAACACTCATTAGACTACATGGCAATGTGACTATCCCCATTCACTCTATTGACATAAATATATCCAAAAACATGCACAAAACTATTGAAAATAGTGGATTAAATGAAAATAATAAGTGGAATGAGCCCATATAATTACCCATTTCTGGGGCTCATCACTAAGTTTCCAACTTTCCTTGTACCTAAAATAGAATGTCACAACCCAAAGGGGGAATCAAATAAGGAAATCCCACTTATATATCTTCTTATCTCTTAATTTCCCTTGCAAAGATAATCCTGAGACATCTCATCTAGATGTGTTATCCCTGTCATGGCAAGCCATTGTAGATGGTCACTACTCTCCAACATTAAACTCAATCCTCTTTAGGATATATACAAATTTACTCCTCCCTCCCTCATAATACATGGTAACATAAATATCCACAACAAAATACCATATTCACAGTGAATGTTTAAGATGTTTAAAAGATTGCATGCGAAATACTCTTAAGGGGATGCATATGAAATGAACCTTGTCCTCGGCTTGAGCTATTTCATTACTGAAATATTATAATGCCACCAAATCTTATCAAAATTTTGTTATAGATAAGGGTCTCATTCACCATGAAGACATCCACCTCTCACTTAGTTCCTTCATTTTCCATGTTATCAACATCAATATTGATGATTCTAAGAATATGAAAAAGCAAACTGCAAAGAAGGATTGAATGTAAATCTTGGTTCTTTTAATTATATTTCTTAATTTCCTCTATTTGGAAAAGGGTTGTGTTATGCAGCTAGCTCACAGAATATAAGAAGAGATATATCAAAGACTCCAAAACAAGCCTCTTCAAGGTGGAAACATCCTTTACATTACACAAATGAACAATTCTTAGATGATATGAATGAAAAGACCTCCTTTCTATATGGGGTAATAAATAATTAGAGCCGACATAGCAATAATATTGTATGGGCACAAAAATAACAATAGTGGGATTGTAGGGCTCACAATAATAACAATATGGGGACTACACCGGCACAAAAATACAATAAGGGGGTTACACTAATAACAATAAGGGGCTACACTAGTAGTATAGGGACCTAACATGCCCCTCTCCTTCAAAAAGTGTTTTCTTCAACGCTTGAGTAGTTCTAGATGCTTCTGTATAAAATTCTCATCCTCCCATGTGAGATCTTCAGTGGGTAAGTTCTTCCACTTGATGAGATGCTCTAAAATTGATCGATTCCGTAGTTATTGGGTTCATGTTTTTGTGACTGCTTTAGGTTCCACTATGATTTTTCCTTCCTCTTCAAGTTTTGAAAATATTGTTTGAACTAGATGCTTGTCACCTATAACCTTCCTTAAGCATGAAACATGGAAAACTGGGTGCACTCAGGAAGATGCATGAGGCTCCAATTTGTATGCCACAGTATCAATCTTTTGCAACACCTTCTAAGGAAAATAGTACTTTGGTGATAAATTATTATCCTTCTTAGCTTTCTTGAGGGACATTTGTTTGTATGGTTATAGCCGTAAAAATACCTAGTCGCCTACATCAAAACTTCTTTTGCTGAGATGTTGATCTGCCTATTGTTTCATTTGATATTTCACCAAAGTGAGGTTATCCTTTAAAAGTTGGATAACTTGTTGTTGATTCTTGATGTGATATTCCATTGCTTGAACCTTAGAATTTTCTCTTAAATATGATGTGATGGATGGTGTATGATATCCATAAAGTGAAATAAATGGGGTCATTTTTGCTTAAGTGTTATACCACCATGCAACCAGAGGTAATCGCTTTACTCATTGTGTTTTTTTATCAGATACAAATCAAAGAAATATATCCTTCCAAACATTTGTTCACTATGTTCGTTTGTCCATCTATCTTGAGAGTTTGAGGAGTGGTAACTCCTGCCAATGCACTACAAGATATAGTAGGATTCATTTCTTCTTTCTCTAGGGTTGGTTCTTGGTGTATATCCTCTTCTTTTAACATTTCTTGATCCTTTCTTCCTCCTCTTTTTAGTTTATGTAAAATAATTTCTTCTCAGCACATTTATGACCTTTAGTGTATTTTCTTTCACAACTATAACAAATCGCTTTTTCTCCTTTTTATTCCAATTGTTGTGGTGTCAACCTTATATGGTATGGAAGGCTAGGAGCAACAAAAATTCCATATTTATAGTTTTCAGTGGTAGTATTCCTTGTTGACACAATTTTCAGTCAATTTTTCTTGCCAACTTGAATGCCTTCTCCAATGAATAAGGTTCCGAAAGATGAACCTCATGTTGAATGTTATCATTTAAAGTCCCTACGAAGACATCAATCCTCTACTCCTATGGAATATCTTTTGCCCTTATATTCAATTTTTGGAATTCCTCAATGTGATCTGCCATCGAACCCTTTTGTTTCATATTTATCAAATGGCTACAAAATTTGTTTCTCTTTGTATCCTCATAATGTGCTATCATTTCCTTCGTGAAAATTGACTAGGTGATAAGTGGTTTATGATAACAAAGCCCTATATACCATACAAACTGATTTGTTTCTAAATATAAATATGTAATGTGTACCTTTTGTAACAGTTTCACATCATGTAGATGAAAATATTGCTCCATTTGTAGTATCCAAGTAATCGGATCCTTGCCATCTAACTTCCTCATATCTCTTTTTCTTTCTTTTTCGGAGATCGATATTTAAACATATGTAACTGTGTAATTTTGGATCTCCAAGTTCTGAAATTTCATCTTGTGGTAGTCCTCTAAGTCCTATTTCCAACCCCATAATTCTGATTGATATTGGATTCTTCAATAAATAGTTATGCCCAATATCCCACGATGACCTCATTATAGACTAGTTCAATAAAGTGAAGTTGTACAAAGTGCCATGTGTCATTGTTTTGACCTTCCTCCCTTATAATGATACCAAGGAAACTACCATTTGTCCTCTTTATATCACTTTTTATGAAATTTAAGTCTGATGTTTAGAGTGCATGTTATGACAATTTTCCCAAGGTCACATGTTTGAGATGGAATTTTGGAGCCTGCAAAAACCCTAATTCCCTCAGTTCATATCTCCAAAAATGTAGTAATACAAGATCTGAAATTCGGTCATGAGGTTCATTCATATTGCATCTCAAATAATTTTTTATTTTAGCTTTTGAAGCTTCATTGAAAAATAGTTATAGCGAAAATTCCATGATGACCTATTTGAGATGGAATTCTGGAGCCTGTAAACACCCTAACTTTCTCAACTCATATCTCTAAAACTATAGTGGTATGAGATACGACATTCATACAAGAGGTTCATCAAGAGTTTGGATCAAATGGGTTTTAATTTCATCTTTTGAAACTTTGTAGAAACAAAGTTATAGAGAATATTCCACGATGACCTGTTCGAAACAGTGAAACCCTGGAATCCAAAGCTCTAATACCAAATGTTATGAAACCGGCTCACAAAATAGAAGAAGAGATAGACCAACGACTTCAAAATAATCCTCTCCGAGGGGGAAACCTCCTTTACATTAAAAAAAATGAACAATTCTTGGATGATACAAATGAGAAAACCTCCTTTCTATATATAGGAGTCTAAGGGGTCACAATGTGATCAGAGTTGACATAAAAATAATAATGTAAGGGCACAAAAGTAATAATAGTGGGCTTCTATGTGGCACAATAATAGCAATATGGGGACTACATGGGCACAATAATATAATAAGGGGTTTTCACTAATAACAATAAAGGACTACACTAGTAGTATAGGGACCTAACAGGTTGCTCATAATATGTTGAATGATTAATTGAAAGTTTCTTATGAGTTGAAGGATATTGATCTTAGAAAATTTGGATAAAAGAATTCCTTTAAGAAATCCATATGCCTTTGTGTGATTGTTGTCCATGTGTGATAGTCCCCAAGATTATTATCATTCATGTCTTTCCATGAGGTTTAGTAACAACCCTTCCACACCTTCTACCCATGGGTTTCCTCTTTGATGCAACATCAAAGTGTAGAGTATAGGAAAATTGTTCTTTCCTCCATTTTTTAAATTCCTCCTTGGCCATCCTTAACTCCCATGATTCCTATTTCATTTTTACTTTCCATTTTAGGCTATGCTTTCTAACATGTTCTGCGAAATATTGTGTAAACCAATCTTTCTCCCAAGGGTCTAGGCATTGGTCCAAGTAATGGGGTCAATGGACCTTCTTCCAAAGCTCTGTGTAGAGGGAAAATGATCTCATGGAAAGTGACTATGAATGGATATTATGATTTTGAAAGGTATTATTATTTCTATAAATACACACTTTCTAGCATAAGAACTTAGGAATGGACGACCATATTTCCTTAAGGGAACTTTTCCCAGCAAATTTTCCCACATAACATTGTTTTTGTGAGGATAAGAAGTGTGGTACTTGATCTAGCCACAAAAATATGCCAATAAGTGAGCCCAACACATGTGACCAGACTTCTTGTGTAATGAGGCAAGCCAAAAAATGTGATAAATCAATTCTTCTCAGAGTGAAGTATAGGGGGAGATAAGATGGCTCATATTATGCCTCTCTTCTTTCTTATATTTTCAATTATGAATAACTTGTTTTTTGTTTACATCAAACTGATGGAACTTATCTTTTCTGGAAAATTGTTTTCTAGAAAATTGATTATCTGACATTAGGGAGGAGCACCCTAGAGAAAAATAAGAGACGAATAACCTTACTTCATTAACTAAACAATTGTTTTCCATCTTATTATATCTTATAGCTCCCTACATTTTGGCACTCATCATGAAAGGTGTTGTTTGAATTTTAGCACCTGCCTTTGTAAGTGATGGGGGATTATGTTAACATCCCACCCACTCCAATTACCAACTTGTTCTCACACTTATACATTTACTAAGAAAGACATATTTTGAGATACCAACCATTCCATCAATGGAGAGACATCTGCATATATACTTATTAAGAATTCAAGAGAATTCACACAACATTCTACAAGCAACACATGAGGAGACCAAATATAGGTGTACATACATAAGGGAGAAGACCAAGAAATTTTGGCTAAAAGTGATGTGAAGGAAAGATCCTACTCTCTTATTACATCAAATTTTCTATAGGCTCCAACCTACAAGATTTAAGCATCCTTGGAGAGAGGCATATAAAAAGATGTCCCAACATCCTAATTACCATTGTTCCATCCTAAATTACCGTGTCTTAGCCAATTTTACTTGGAAAAGGGAAATTTCATAGTTGAGCATGCAATTTATACCAACTTCACAAGTAATCCAATGAGAACTAACCTAAAATATTACTACTCTCTTGCACCTGGGTTATAGGATGAACATAGAAGACCTATGCACATGAACAGAAAAAAAACATAAACTAGCCTTAACACTAAGCTTAAGGAAATTACCATAATATAGTAGCTTGATGTGTTCCCTAGTAGTTCTACCCTTCCTTCCCTACCTTTCCTATGACGCTCCAACCGATCCACGAAGACACAACATGTTAACTATGGAAGCCACCAAAAACCTAGATCCCAAATACATTTTCATTCAATCACCACACTGGAATTCACAATGTCACCAAACTTGGCTTGAGATCCTTCTGAGCTTGTTACTACTTGAAGGGAAGGGTTTGGCACAACCATAATCATGTCACCTTGTGAGTTTAAACACCCAAAAACTTTGACCACCTTTGATCCCATAACCTCATGCAACTAACAACAAGGCAAAGAAATTTTTCCACCAAATATATCCCTTGTTACTTCTAGAGGCTTCGACACATGCTTGTAGCTAAAGGCGTGCATGCCATGGTTCATAACTACCTATGCCACGTGGTTGATGATGACAAGGCCCCATTCATGCCATTATTTCCATTAATTTTCACCCACATCGTGGAATAAAAAATAGTTTTAAATATAAATAGAACTTCTCATTTTATTAATAAATCAATTAAATAAAATATCAATATTTCTTTTTATTTGATTAACAATCCAACGAAATAATTTGCCAATAAGTCAATCAAATATTTCATTAACATAATCCTATAAAATGGATAATAAAAATATTAAAGGGGAGCAACTAGTGACTATTTCTATCATATTAGTAAGGGAACCCAAATTTATACATCATGAATTAGATGAGTATATCACAAATTTGTATTAAACTTATAAGTGTGGCATGTGGAAAAATTTTGTCAAAAAATTATAAAACAAGTTAAACAAGAAACACGTGGTGCAAACGCCAATGCTCTTAGTTTTTTTTGCATTACCGTCACATAATTTTCATTTACTGAAATATCCAAAGCTCTATGTTTATCAACTAGAATATCACTCAACACATTATTTTGTACATTTAAATAGGATTAAGAAATATTACTTAACATTATAAGAAACTTGATAAATAAAAATCACCATTGTTTTGGATCTTAGACAAGCCATGGAATGACAAAACCTTGTTCATACCATGACAACATTAGGGTCTGAAATACCAACAAGACCTGGGATTACAAGGGCTCTACCATGATCAACTATTTTTTGCTGAAAAAGGTTTGAAAATTCAGCTCTGCTAATCAGTTCAAGGATTCACGCCTTATTTAAAATATGCACTAGCAGAAACCATTTCCACAACAACAAAGAAAGAGAAATCCACAACTTTACAATATTACTTTTGAACATGAAATGTCCCAAGGAAATTATGAAGAGATAAACCCTATATTAGAGTTTGACAATAATAACAAAAGAAAAAAAAAAAACAGTAGTCTTTTGAATATGGAAAAAATCATATCACAAAACATTGTCCCTATCTAAAGGACTAACCGAATACAGAAATCAAAATGAGTCTCATTATAGGGGAAGGTAAGTTTTCCGTTTAATTTCATACTCTATGAAGTTGGTAAGAATCCTTTGAAAATCCATATGGAAACTAAGTTATTTCTCCGTCAGAAGAACCATTAATAAGATCAAAAGCTCACATCTTATTATATCGCAGATGAATTGTTAATTTTTTTCCAAAAAACATAGATTGATGTAGATCGTGCAGGATCACTTTAATTTTTTTTTAGATTAATCTCTCACATCTTCTGCTAAAATTTGTCCCACAAAAATTAAAACAACAGTAAGCTCCAAAACTAAAAAAAAATTGTGAAAAAACAAAACTAAATTCCAAAATTAAGAGAAATTTGTGAAAATAGTGGATGATTTACTTAGAAAAGAAAGGTTTGTTCTAATTACTCTTCGGCCTCAAATGCCCAAGTTTAAGCCCACTACTATTTCCACATGTGTCGTATATTATTTATATATATATATATATATATATTTTTTTTTTTTTCTTTTTTCTTTTTTCTTTTTTTTCCTTTCATTTTTTTTGTGGCTAACTGTGCCATATATTCTTGACCTTTACCTCTATATGGATTTTCATTTCTGTAACAAATAATAAACAACAACTTATCTATATTTTTGGATAAATAGTAAGAACATATTTTTATCGCAAGACACCTCCATATATTCAAATAAATAATCAAAATTTTTCCAAATGAGCAGTAAAATATTCACCACAAATAGTTTCAAACACAAATACATCAGCACCTTGACGAGAGAGGCACATGGAAAAGAAACTTGTCTATACAGTTTATTCATTGGGTGAGGAATGTAAGACAACTATCGTGAGGTTTCTGAATAACCCTGTCCCAAGAGGGAAAAATTATTTCTACTGAACTCAAAACCCTCAACTCTTCATCAAATATGGTTGTTACTGCAAATGTAATATCACTTTCCTCCACCAAATATGATGTCAATCCATAAATATGAGTTATAATATTCGAAACCTCTGTATAGGCACCCCTGCAACCGACCTCCGCCTCTTCCCTCAACAATAAGAAGTATTTGGTGAGCTTCTGATCCATCCTATAGGAGAAATAAACATTGCTAACACTATTTATATCGGTAAATCAATGTGCGCATAGATTATGGAGAGAACCAGGTAGAACATAACCGAAGTGGTTTGAAATAGTCTTCCACTCTATTAAAAACATTGACAGAAAAAAGTTTATTGCTTCTCTGATGGACAATTGGCATTGCCTGGATGTCTAGTAGCCTAGTGAAGGCATCTGCAAGTGTGTTGGTATTGATGTCAATAGTCATGCTGGGGAGATGTGCTGGGTAGTTAGAATTGCCTAACTGTTGGCAGGAGTATTGCCTAACTATTGGCTGGAGTGTTGGCAATGATTTCAACCAGACTAGCTTGAATGCTTGTCGCAATAGATGTTGGTCGTGATGGACTAAGAGGAATCTCATGATAGCTGCAACGTTCATGAAGAAAATCATCACAGTAATAGGATTATTGGAGAAGCCATCAAATGATGATTATAGTGACGGACTAGATGGAAGTCCATGGCTTTTGCAGGCTTCATGCAGAGGATCACCTTGGTGGTTGTGAGTTTAGTTGTCCAAAGAGTTAAGGAGTAGAAGAATGGCAGAGAGTTGGAGCCATCTTATTGGTAACAGATGGACTTGAAACCTACAACAGACTGTCTCCATTGTAAAGTGCTCTAGAAGAGCCATTAGGGGAGTTTTGATGTCTAAAATGGGCCTCCTAAGGAAATTATAAAATAATAGTGGAAATAATAAAATAATATTAAATTACATCATCAAATTTTACAGGGAAGAAAGAAAAACATATTTTTTCAACTCGCAGTGTCAACTTATATCCCTATGGGTTTACTCAAATTTCGAGCAAAAACACTCGTTGGATGAAAAGTTAAATTCCTCATCCAAGGAATACCTAGTTTTCACACTTTCGATGGACACTTCTAGACGAAAAATAAATACATGAAAAACGTGATTGTAATCACATTTTTTCATATAGTTCTCATTTTTCGTGTAGCAGGGTCCATCGAAAGTATGCAACATGGATCTCCTTAGATGAAGAATTAAATTTTTCATCCAAAAAGTACTCACTTGAAATTTGAGTAAAAACTTAGGGAGGTAAGTTTAAATTATGAGTTCAAAAAGTATTTTTATTATTTTTTAATCATTTCACCTTTTTACTCCAAAAATAGTGAATTATCCCCCATGGTTGACATCATCATATTGAAACCTATTGGTTTTTATAGAGTTTATTTTGGTTGTAAATTTTTCTTAGGAGGCCCATTTTAGACCTCAAAATTCTCCTAATGATTCCAACAATATGCGGAAGTCCAAAAATGGACTGCTCGATCAAGCGTTATGGCTTACTGATGATTAGGGACTTGAAGTCTTAAGAAGCATGGAATACCAGAGGTCCAGGATCTCAGATATTGGCACATCCAGAAAATCAACATATTAGAGATTAGAATGTCGTAGGTATATCATATCGGTGCATCAGAATATCAAAGGTCAGTATATCAGCGCATCAATGATTAGAGGTCATCGTAACGGTACATCAGGAGATTGACATACCAGAGATCATCATATCAGTGATATCATAATATCAGAGTTGCGATAAATCGGAGCAAGCTATATTGGATGTTGGAGGATATCAAAATACTAGAGATCATTGTATCAGAACTTCAGCATAACGGAGATCACAATATCGGAACTTTGTCAAGTGAGGAACCTTTAAAATATTACGATATCGATAGGTTCTGATAAGCCTTTAAGAGCGCCAAGGAATGCCAAAAGAAAATTAACAAATTAATTCGGTGCAAAACCAAGGTTGACGGGTTCTCCTCTCTCTCCTCTAGTAGGACACATGATCACATGTGATTGGCTCTGATAAGGACACATGACAACATTTTGTTGGCTCCGATAAGGACACATAGCAACATTTTATTGGCTCTGATAAGGTATAGTGGCAGTTGACATTAGCATGACTTGGAAGTATGGTAGGACTTGTGGTAGGCATATTCAATCTTATTGGGTATGCTAATGGGCTAGAATCAGGTGACACGGGTCACCACTAGGGAGTTTCCACGTGGGGTGATGATGTCATATCAAAAGTCAGAAATTAAAGGTTCAAGACATCAGAAGTTTATAACAGTTAGAGTTTGAAAAATTTCTGATATAGAGGGCTTCCAATAATGGGCTAGCACATGGTCGCAAGAGGTAAAACAACCAAGGGCACAAATTTGTTGACAAATGGAGAATGGCCACCGGTAGGAGTTGAACGTTTAATGTTGGTCGTTTAATTTTCATGTTTTTACCCACCATTTTCTCTCAAGATTTGTGCAATATGTGAACAAAGTCATTCCACTAGCACCTATCCCTATCTTCGTGGGATGAAGGCAATTTTTCAGGGAACAAATGAAGAAGTAGATTAGCTATATTTTACAGGATCAAAGAAACCATGGAAATCACGGCCAGAGAACATGAATCAAGGTATGCGTCATGAACCTCAGTATTTTAATAATTTGAATTTTGGGCCTCAGTCTGTACCTTTTTCACCTTCATGGTTGCAGCCTTATCAATATCCAATTCCCTGGTAACCATGGTACCCTAAGTCTAGTCCAAACCCTTCATGGTCCTAAAATTAGCGTCGACATCCTCCTCCTCTAGTAAAATTCTCCCAACCTATGCCACAAAAATAGCTTCAACTGACTTCTAAAGCATGCACTAGTAATCCTCCTATTCATCCACAACTTCCTGTTCAATCCAATCTAAATCTAAAAAATAGAGGGGCTCAATAGGTTGAGACACTCAACCTCCCTGCATATAGTATTGCCACTATAGAATGTAACGAATTGAATCTCCGATCTGGATGGGTGGTGAATGCTCAGACTTCACCAATAATTGTTGAACTTACAGATGATGAAGTATAAAAACTAGAACTTAGAGATTCTACTAGAACAACTGGGGATGAGTTAATACAAATTCCTATGAAACAACAAACCCCTTCAGAAATAATTGTTACTAGACGATGTCAGACTGGTCCACCTTATCCCGAGAGATTATCTTTGAGCAAACAAAGACCTCATCCTGAATTTGACTTTTTAGGGGAACTGCAGAATTTATTTGTCAAAATCCCCTTACTTCAAGCTATGAAGGATGTCCTGATTTATGCCAAAACAATTAAAGAATATTTCTTTAAGAAACCTAACAGAAAACCAAAGGATCCACTCACTATTTACATTATAGGAAACCTATCAGACAAAATGTTGGGGAAGCCTATACCTATTAAATAAGGTGATATAGGGAACACGATTATGACATTACACATTAATGGGGTTGATATCCCAAATTCACTGGTATATTTGGGAGAAAAAATTAACGTGATAACCTCTACAAATGTGATTACATTGGGTATGTGAAACCTTAAACCAACTCCCACCATCCTAGAATTGGAAGATCGGTCTACTATAAGACTGCTATGCAAGCTGGAAGATATAACTATTTCAGTAGACTCATGGCAATACCCTATCGACGTTTTGGTTTTACATATTCAATCCCTACTTGGTGGACATCCTATGATTTTAGGAAGACCTTGGCTTACGACCACAGATGCTTACATTGGGTGTCGGTCTGTAAATATGGTAATATCCAATGGGGAAGTTACAAAGAATCTTATCCTCTACCCCCTACAGAACTAAGTTCATGCGATAAACCAGGATTTACCGTGATGCAAAAAATATCTACCTATGACAGAGGTTGAATCTGAGAATGAAGAAGTTAGACCTATCCTTACCATTAGTAAGGCTCTTTCTTTCAAGGATGAAACAAAGGATTATTCCATTAGCACCTTTATTAGCAATGCCAACTCTATTTCTAATCCAACCTGCGAGCTATTTTAATCTGTCATGAGTTGTAGTCTTCAGGAAGATATAAAACAAGAAACATAAGTTGGAAATATTCCCGTAATTGTGCTTCATGAAAGTATTCCTATAGAAACTAAACCAAGAAAAACACTACATATTAATCTAGACCTTTCCCCCTCCCAAACTGAATAGTTATTGAAGGTCCTTCGGGAACATAAGAAGCCTTTTCTTGGGAGCATATAGATTTGAAAGGAATCCTTGCTAATTTATGCACTGATCACATATACATTAAATAATAATGTTTACCTCTTAGGCAACCACATAGAATAATGAATTATTCCTTAAAAAACATTGTCAAAGATGAATTACAGAAGTTATTAGATGTGGGTTTTATTTATTCGATATCGTACAATGAATGGGTTTCCCTGCTGGTCATTATTACTAAGAAGAATGGAAAGTGGCGGACTTGTGTATATTACAGAGAATTAAATAAAGTGACTCTAAAAGATCATTTTCCCTTCCCCTCTATTTACCATGTCCTTGATACATTAGCCAGAAAGAATTTTTTCTCCTTCCTAGATGGATTCAGAAGATATAACCAGATACAAATAGCTCCTATGGATGAGGATAAAACTACCTTCACATGCCCTTGCGGAACCTTTTCCTATTAAGTCCTCCCATTTGGTATCTATAACGCACCTACTACCTTTCAAAGGAAAATATTAGGAATTTATTATGATCTAATAAATGATAGTCTTGAAATCTACATGGATGACTTCACCCCATATGGGGATTCTTTTGAAGAAGGTATAGAAAACTTAGAGAAAGTACTTAAAATATGTAAGCAAGCAGATGTTTCTCTTAGTACAATAAAATGTCATATCATGATGAAGGAAGGAATAGTGCTAGGACACCTGCTTTCAACTGCAGGAATTTGGGTTGATCCTTATAAGGTAGAGGTAATATTGAATTTTCCTACACCTAAAACATTGACACAGGTATGTAGGTTCATCGATTATGCTTGTTATTACAGGAATTTTATAGAAAAAATTTCTATGAAAACATTCCCACCTTTCCAATTGATACCTAAAGATCCAGAGTTTGTGTGGATAGATGAATGTGAAGCAACCTTTAACGAAATAAAGTAACTATTTTGTAAAGATACAATATTATGTCGTTCTCACTGGAAGCTCCCATTTCATATCTCTATAGACGCTTCTCAAATAGATGTAGGGGAAGTCCTGGGACAATAGGAGGATAAGAAACCATATGTGATCTATTATGTCAGCAAGAACTTGACTCTTGCTAAACTGAACTACACAGTAACTGAAAAGGAGTTCTTGGCTATTATTTATGCTATTAATAAGTTTTGGCATTACATTACAGGGTATCCTACTTTTGTGCACACTGATCATACAACTAGCAGGTATCTAATGAATAAAACGATAACCCCTTGTCGTACTACAAGATGGTTGTTGTTAATTCAAGAATTTTATATTACCATTGTAGGTAAGCCAGTGAAAGATAATTTAGTTGTAGATTTCCTGTCTAGGATGGATACTAGTGATGAAGGTACACCTGTAGAGGATAGTTTTCCAGATGAACATCTCTTTGCAATTTCTACTCACACTCCATGGTATGCAGATATTGCTAACTATCTTGCTACAGGAAAAGTGCCTCAACACCTACCATATAAAGAACAATGAAATATTATCCATCATAGTGCCTGTTATTCATGGATAGAAGGATATCTCTTTTATATAGGACCCGACCAACAAATCCAGTGCTGCATAAGTGAGGATGACATCTATGATGTCCTAAAAGCTGCTCATGATGGCCCCTGTGGGGGACATTTTACAGATAATTGGATAGGTCATAAGGTGTTGCAAATGGGGTACTATTGGCCTTCTATTTTTCGTGATGCAAGGAAATATGTGCGAGGGTGCGATAGTTGCCAACTAATGGGTCAACCTGGTTGTGTAGATGAGATGCCATTACAGCCTCAACTAGCTCTAGAGTCCTTTGAAAATGGGGCTATTGATTTCATTGGGCCATTCAATCCACCTCCACATCAGAAATTTCACATTTTTGTTTGCATGGATTATGTGACAAAGTGGGTAGATGCCAAGGCTGTTGTGAAAGAAACAGAAGAGGCTGTCTCAAACTTTTTATTTGAGGAAATTTTTTCTTGGTATGGAGCTCCTAGAGAGATGGTTTCAGATGGAGGGGCACAGTTTACATCACATGTGATAGAAGGACTTATGAAGAAATATGGAATGAAGCATAGGGTAAAATCTCCATATCACCCTCAGGAAAATTTTCAAGTCAAGAGCACAAACAAGGTACTGGAAAATATTCTTACAAAGACTGTAGTAAACCATCACCAAAATTGGGCTGAAAAAATCCCTGAGCTACTATGGTCATATAGAAAAACATGGTGAAACACAACAAAATTTTCACCATATGAGATTGTCTATTGGAAATCCAATTTTCTTTCAGTGGAATTTCATATTAAGGCACTCAGGAAAACCCTTGAAGTAGGTTTGAATCTTTCAAAAGCCTAGAAACACTAACTAGAACAGTTAAATGAGTTAGATGAAATTCATTTGGTAGTTGTCCATAATATTGTTGCAATTCAACAACAACGAACTAAATGGCACCACCGATTTATTAACAAAAAGGTGTTTCAAAGAGGAGATTGGGCATTGCTCTAAGATTATCGGTTCAAATATTTTAAAGGAAAAATTTGCTCGAGATGGATGGGACCATATGAAGTGGACACAATGTTTGATAACATGGCTGTTAGACTTATAACAATTGATGAGGCACACACTTCTCTGCTTGTAAATGGACACCGCCTCAGACTGTATCACCGTATAACTTCTAAAGACTCCTTTATTAAACATTTCTATGATAATTCTGGTTTTGAAATTGTTAGTGTAGAGAACTCTTCCTTTGAACCTCTTATCTAAAAAAAAAAGAACAAATAAATAAATAATATATCTATCTATCTATCTATCTATCTATCTATATATATATATATATATATATATATATATATATATATATATATATATATATATATATATATATATATATATATATAAGATGTTGTTACTACTCTATCATTCTTTTTCCTTACAGGTACTTCACTGGTGTTGTTACTCTTCTAGTGTTGTTACTCTATTTGTGATGATTTTGTCTTACTTCACTAGTGTTGTTACTCTTCTGATGTTGTTACTCCTATGGTGTTGCTACTCCTCCGGTGTTGTTAGTCCATGGCGATTTCGTCTAAGTATTCCAGTGTTGTTACTACTCCGGTATTGTTACTCCTTTGGTGTTGTTACTCCTCTAGTGACATTAGTCCGTTCGTAGTGATTCCGGCTAAGTGTTCATGTGCTGATTTTACTCCTCGGGTGTTGTTACTCCCCTTGATGTTGTTACTCCTCGGGTGTTGTTACTCCCTCTTATGATGTTACTCCTCGCAGTTGTTACTCCGTCAAGGTAGGTTGCCAAGTACATCCCTGATCAACTTTGTGGATTTGATCAATTATTCATTTGACATGACTCGATAAGACCTTGGATGGTCATTCCTTAGCTAGGGGGAGGTATTATAATAAATACAAAGATTCCATAATTAAAATGTAGTAATGACTTGTCATTATCACCATTGAACCTTGTGCTAGTGCATATACTCCATGACCGCCCGCCTTACTTCGCATCATTATCTATATGGATCGAGACATGAAATAAGTATGATTGTGTTAATGGATGGTCCTTTCCAATGTTGTGAAATGATTGCCATAGTTATTACTCATTATTAATATAATCCGCTATGGGTTCTTCTATATTATACCATTATCTTCTCGGATTTCACTATCACTACACCCTGTCACCATCACAACCTTGTCACTGCAAATTTACCTTCCGATAATCCTCCTCAACATTCTTGCTATTACTCTAATTGCTACAACTGAGCTATTGCAGAATGGGCAGGCAAGCCATTAGGCACGAATCAGAAAACACAGTGCAGGTTCAACGCAATCCAAATGTATGGCAGGTCTTTTTAGATGTAGGATGGCATGTGTATTATGAGAGGCTGCAGTGACAATGCTCTCATAGTCGAATTCACATTGAACTTGGATGGAAAGCATTCTAGAGTTCATGGGTTGGATATTTCTGTCACATGGGAAGTAATTTCTACTATTAGTGGATTTCCACAAAGAGGGTAGCAATGGTTTTCTCCAAAATCTCCTTTTCTAAAATTCCCGAAATTGTTTTTGCAAGCTAGAGAAACAACAGTTCATAAGGGTAGGGGGTATGATTGAAAGTATTTTCCACACCCATGGGCCAAGGTTGCATATTTTTTCATGAGGTATATTATTTTCGAACGCTACTTTTCTACTCTATTTAAGTATCATTTGAAGCTTCTTGCATGCCTTTGGTTTCGAGATGCACGTATTCATTTTTTAGATATGCCATATTTTCTATGGAAAAGTCTTCAACTAATGTCATAATATAATCATCGGTCTTGAAAAGCATTAGCGGTCCTTACAAATCATGCTCTAGTCAAACTATTGGTGGTGCATGCTCTATCTCAAACTTCTATGGCTTGGCCACAATTCACTGAACTAGTAGAGGAATAACTTACCGTTATGATGCCTACAAGGGAGGATGAGGAAGAATTTATGGAAGAATAAGATGATGTCGCAGATGACGCTACACCATAAGAACCAAAATCGCTTGTTGGCCCAATGGGATTAGAAGCAATGGAGATAGAAGAGGCCACATATAATGCTTCTCAACAAGAATCGGCATCACCTCTTGGCCCATTGGGAGTAGAAGCAATGGAGATAGAAGTAAATGTAGTTGACATTGTTCCATAGGAAGCAATGTCGACTACCAATTTGAGAAGAGAATCATCGTGCTTGGATGAAATTGCAGGTGTTGCTAACACACAAGAACCAGCATCACTTGGCCAAGAAAATGAAGAACCTTGGGATGAAGTTGAAAGTGGTGTTGATACACAAGAACCAACATCACCTTCTCAAGTGATTAAGGAACCCTTGGAAGAAACAGGGGCTGTAGTCGACACTGCTCCAAAAGGACCTGTGTCAACTATTAATAAGGAGGACAAATTGGAAGAAGCATACGCAAAAAAAGAAAAAGGTAATACAAACCAGCTAGTGAATAGAAGGGAAGGAGGGCATGATGCAGTAGGCACTCAGAGAATGGAGATTGAAGAAAAAAAATACGTTCTCCACTTCTTGCATCTTTGCCAAGAGGGGTAAGGAAGTTTCATTCCCTTAGGTGCCTGGTGAATAAAAATGCCTCTCCCACAATTTTAAAATTTGTCGAGGTAGTTAAAGGAACCATCGTTGAAACTGTTACACAAGAACCAATGTCAACTGGTGAACAAATCAAAAAAATTGAGGGATTGGTGATTGACACCGCCACACAAGAACCAGTGCTGACCGAAGAACAAACTAGAGAAATTATGGTCGATACTGTCTCCACAGGGACATTAGAGGAGAATGTTGCTATTGAAAGTAACCCGCGGGGGCTAGAAACAAATTTTGAGCAAATGAAAGAAGATGGTCGGGTGGTGGAGTAGTCGCAAGAAAAGGGTGTCGAAGACACTACCCCACAAAGGCCTGAAGTGACAATAAATCCACCAAGGGAAGATGTGTAGGTATTGAGACCTGAAGGATAAGACGATTATGAGGAGGAGTATTCGCAAGAAAAGGGTGCCAAAGACACTACCCCACAAAATCCCGCAGTGACTCTAGAGCCACCAAGGGAAGATGTGGAGGTCCCAAGAGTTGAAGGAGAAGGTATTAGGACTATTCCCCAAGTTGAGGAACAAACAGAGGGAGTCAAGGTAAAGAAAGAGACAGTTGACGAATTTGTCAACATCAATCTGCCAAAACCCACAGCATTGGCGAGATGAGTGGAGGAGTTCATTGTCAAGCAAGAATTTATTGAGTAGTGTAAAAAACGAAGGCCTCCTCTGAAAGAAAGGTACCATTCACAGTTCAGAGAAAACATACAACTAAAAATGGAAATCGTCAAGATAAGGAGGTAGGTACTACATTTATGAAGGAAAGTGAGGAGGCATAAGAATAATGTTGTGAAACCTAGGGCCGAAACCATTTTAGTAGCAGTGCAGACTGTAGATAGTCCCACAACCTCCATGGCTACACAGATCAAGTTGTTTTTTCATTTGATCGAAGCATGAGAATGTTTGATTACTGAGAGATTCAGAAGTGCCAAGCTGCTACATCTTGCCTTCAACAAGGGACCATTCCTTTAGAAGCCCGTCGAGAAGGACCGAGGGGAGTTCATGAGAAATCGATAAAAATAGTTACCAATTACATGGAGTAGATAGAGTAAGAGAAGCAAAACGAAAAGAGGCAGTAGAAGAAAATCGAGGAACTAGAATAGCACATGCAGCTACTAAAGGATGATAAGGAATAAATGTTCGCTCTGGCATAAGAGGTAATGGCTTGTCGACCCCCTGCCTATAGCTATTCTCTGTTCCTCCATGAACAATATTTATTATTTTCTTTAGAAAGCATTCATCAGGAAATCAACCATGTAATAGATGACCCGATATAGTTTTGCGTATCTTGGGGAGTCACAATACCCTAAACCAACACCTAATGTGCAAACTTTATATACATGAGTAGTTTATGGGCAATGATCAATCATTCAACCCAATTTTGTACGTGGGATATATTAAATTGAGAGACTTTACCTCCTACATAGTTAATTAGGTTAACTAGAAGAAGGCCTTCGACATGTTCGAAGAGAATCAAGCAAACATAGCACTTGTCCTTCTGATGGAGAATTGTCAGTATGTGAATGTCTATAACTAACACCAAACCTTCATGGAGATCAAAGGATGGAAAGGAGAGATGGTAGAAACCCATAAATGGTGCATTGACATGTGCACAAAATAATTTTTTACTAGTCAGGAGGAGGCTCAGGACAACTGCCAAAAACGGTGAACGCTATCGTCATCAGTTGTCGGGATACATGAAACATTTGGGGCCCCAAACTTTTCTCGGGATATAAATAGAGTACCTTTGTATATTGCATGCATGTAGCTTCACAGGGTCCGATGGATGGGTTTGAGGTTTTGGTTTTCCATTATCTGACTGTCAACCGATTAGTATACCCGAGCTTACGTGGTAGGCGAGGATTGATGGAAGGAAGTCCTCCAAACAGATGGATATAAGCCTTGAGGAATAGAAAAAGCTGCAAAATATGATCTCGCATAGCTTCATGTTGATCACCACATCTCTAACATAGATCCGTGTAGGTGATAAGCTGCCTGAGGAGATGCAGAAAGACTAGTTGGGGGAGATGCTGGTGGCTAAATTTGCATGTTTTTACCCACCTTTTTACGTTGTTTGCTGTATCCATTTTACAACATTGTTGGTCAATTTACATTCTAATCTACACAAGTATACCTCTTGTCATATCATGACAAATCATTAATCAATGATGCATAGTCATATGGGAGTGTTGCCTAAGTTGCTTGCTAATTTGATTATTCTTGCAGATTTGGAGGAAGAATGATCAGGACCATGGTTTAATGAATGGTGACCATCGAGCTAGTTGCACTATCTTGAGACAACAGTTGGAATGGTGGATCAACCTCTCAATCAACACACTGCTATATTTATCTTTTTTTATTTTATTTGGGAACCACTATGTAATTGTTGGCAGACAACTGTTGTAATTCTAGGAGTTGTTAGTATTAAAAAATTGTATAAGTAGAGTTATGGGGATGTTAAATTCGATAGTTAAGATTGCGGAGAATTACGTTAACTTTGAGTCTATAACGACATAAGTTGAAATTTCCTTTTGATTCATGAAATTCTGATCTTCTAAGCATTTCGTGACCTCTTGATCTTGCGATAGTCCTCATCAGGGACTTGGGCCAGCTCTTCAAACCAGGTGTTGTTGGATAGATGTGTGCATGTGTGTATGTGTTTAACCTATTTGGAGGTGTAGTGAGTTGGATGAGTAAGAAACAATCTATAGTGGCACTATCAACTACAGAGGCAGAATACAAGGCAGCCACTCATGCAAGCAAGGAAGCACTTTGGTTGTAGAGATTGTGTTCAAGTATGGGGTTAGTACAAAGAGAATTAAGGATAGACCGTGATGGCCAAAGTGCAATTTTCTTGGCAAAGAACCCTTCTTACCATTCAATGACAAAGCACTTTGATGTTTAGTATCACTTTGTGAGGGATATGAAAGAAGATAAAAAGGTGTTGCTAGTAAAGGTGGACACATTGAAGAATACTGCAGATGTAGGGCTAGATAAATAAGTAAGATCTCTTGTGGACCCCTGTGGAAAGAAAACAACAAGTGGGAGAATGTTGGGTTGTGTTATATTATTTCATAACGGGGGGTTAGAGGGGGGGGTGGAGCCCCCCCATTTGTTGCGTCGATGCACAGTGGGGGGGTCACAACACCCCTATTCAGAGGGATTGAGGGGAGTGGTAGCCCCCTCTACGGGGTCTGGGGCAGCGCCCCAGGAAAATATAATTTTGGACCCTATATTAAGTGGGTGAACCTACCTATGGTTTTTTGAATGGATTTCGTACATGGTTTTGGGTGCGATGGTTTTTGGTCCATGGTATTTTGCAGATCCGGTCAAGGGAGCCACGATTATGGTCTAGTCTAGGGTTAATGGATTGGGGTTTACAGATGCTTCGACATGTATATATATGTATTCTAACATTGAAAGGAACATAACGACAAATCAATTTGGTAGGCCTTGTTTTGGGATCCAGGGGAAAATCTCTGTGTATATTTGTTTTATGTGTTATGCTCTCGCTGTTGTTTATTTTCTATTTTTAGAATTCATATGTAGGTAATTTATGTACGGGGTTGAAAACTACATTTGGTATCAGAGTTATTTTGGCTTCAAGGGGATGCATTTGTTGCTAATGGGTTTTTCTTGGGCCTATGGTAAACCCTGTTTAGTGGGAGATGCGCAGGATCGACTCTGGTGGTGAAAGAAGATGACGAGCAATGCAAAGATAGAGATTGAGAAATTTAATGGTCAGAGTTTTGAGTTGTGGACACTCAGGATGGAGGATCTATTGGTGCATAAAGATGAGTGGATCCTGGTAGATCCAAGTACTAAACCAACGGGAGTATTCAATGAAGAATGGAAGAAGTTGGATAGAAAGGAAAAGAGCACAATACAATTGTGTATCTCAGATTCAGTATTGTTGAATGTATTAGGGGAAGCTACGATGAAGGCTTTTTCGGACAAGTTAGGGACTTTGTACCAATCTAAGTCTCTGGTAATAAATGGTTCCTACTGAAAAAGTTGTATAACCTGATGATGAAAGAAGGAGACTCAGTGACAGGGCATCTAAACGCATTTAATACTGTGGTAAGCCAGTTATTATCTATTGATATTAAGATTTCAGATGAAGATAAGTGCATTAGTTTGTTGTCTTCTGTACCAAATTCGTGGGATAGTCTGGTTGTTGCAATAGGTAGCAATGCAACTACCTTGTATTTTGATGAAATAGTCCCAACCTTACTGATGGAGGAGATGAGACAGAAAAATATGGAGAGCTAGCATAGTGATGTTGTTTCTATACGATGATGGTCCCAGAACATAAACAAAAATAAGTCATCAAGTGGTATATCTAAATCTAGAGGGAGATATAAATCTCCATGAGAATTTGTAAAGGTGTGCTAGAAATGCGGAAAGGAAGGGAACTATAAAAGGGACTGTAAATCTAAAGTTCCTTAAAAAGGAAATGGATCTGATGATGCTCCTACAGAGGTGAAAACCACCTCAGATGAAGGTGGGGATGTGTACTTGGCTTCTTCTTCAAGTACACATGTATATTGTGAGGCATGGTTGATTGAATCAAGTACATCCTTTCACTTCACTCCCCATAGAGAGTGGTTCTGCGAGTATGAGAAACATGATGGTGGTGATGTCTTCTTAGGGGATGATTGGAAGGCTAGAATCGTTGGTCATGGAAAAAGTAAAGTTGAAGTTGCAAGGTGGAAGGATTAGAACACTTTTGGGTGTTCTGCATATTCCTACTTCAGCTGGAAATATTGTTAGGATATTCCGACACATAGGAAATAGTTAAGTATAACTTGGTCTAGTATAGAGTTAGGTAAAGTGTGTTTCTTTACTATGTACATTTTGTAACTTACAATCTGACGGTCACGATATGTAGTGATCTGATGGTTCATTCTCTCCTCGGTATTACCGACACTTGATCCATGGCTTAACACCCGATTGGTCCACGATCTCTATTTAAAGAGCATGGAGGGTCATTTGTAGGTTAACTGTTCATGAGAGAAGCTTATGTAAAATTTCATTCTTTTATTAATAAATTGCCTAAACTGGCCGCGTTGGCTCAGGCTGTGGACTGTTTCCCTCTTTGAGGGTTTTAACCACGTCAAAATACTAGTGTATTGATCTGTGATCTGTGTGTGAGCGATGTCCTTTGGTGTTCTGTCTGAGGAACTTACCCTGTAAATTCCTACATGGTATCAGAGCTATTTGAGGGCCGCGTCCGTTGGTGATCCAAATCTGAAGCCGGTAGAACTGCATCTGACTGTCGTTTCCTAGATCTAATGCTTCTGACTACTTTCGGGCTGAGAGGACTACTCTATTGTTTTGGAAGCATCTGTTCCAGTGAGGAACCCCTTTCTTTTCACACGAAAAGGTTTCCGGTAGCCCTAGCCACGTCATTTTTAAGATCTGGAGGTATACAGTGTTTATTTGCAGTTTACAGTTATTTTCTCTTTGTTTATTTCGGTTTTGGTTTATTTAGCTTTTTGTTTTTTTTATTACCGGATCTGTACCTTTCATTTCTGCGTATGCTTTTTTCCCCACGACTCTGTGTGATCTGGGCAAATCAGAAACAGAAGGGAAGGATTTTTCTCATGTCGTTGCTTCTTGGCCTGAGGCTATTCTGAAAAGAGCATACGCATGAGAAAAATCCTTCCTTTCTATTTCTGATTTTCCCAGATCGCACAGAATCGTGGGGAAAAGAGCATATGCAGAAATGAAAGGTATAGATCCAGTAATAAAAAAAAAAAAAAGGCTAAATAAACCGAAACTAAATTAAATAGAGAGAAAATAACCGTAAACTGCAAATAAACACTGTATACCTCCAGATCTTAAAAATGACGTGGCTAGGGTTACCGAAAACCTTTTCACATGAAATGAAAGGGGTTTCTCACTGGAACAGATGCTGCCAACACAATAGAGTAGTCTTCTCAGCCCGAAAGTAGTCAGAAACAGTAGATCTAGGAAACGACAGTCAGATGCAGTTCTACCGGCTTCAGATTTGGATCACCAATGGACGCGGCCCTCAAATAGCCCTGATATCATGTAGGAATTTATCGGGTAAATTCCTCAGACAGAACACCAAAGGACACCACTCACACATAGATCATAGTTCAATACACCAATATTTTGATGTGGTTAAAACCTTCAAAGAGGGAAACAGTCCATGGCCTGAGCCAACGCGACCACTTCAGGCAATTTATTAATAAAAGAATGAAATTTTACATAAGCTTTTCTCATTAACAGTTAACCTACAAATGACCCTCCATGCTCTTTAAATAGAGATCATGGACCAATTGGGTGTTAAGCCACGGATCAAGTGTCGGTAATACCGAGGAGAGAATGAACCGTCAGATCACTACGTATCGTGACCGTCAGATTGTAAGTTACAAAATGTACATAGTAAAGAAACACACTTTACCTAACTCTATACTAGACCAAGTTATACTTAAATATTTCCTATGTGTCGGAATATCCTAACATCCCCCCTTAAGAACAACCTGGGATAGGATTGAAGGATTTACAAATAAGACACAATAGGAGAAGGAAGGAGGCACTAGAGCCTATAAATATGATTTCTATAAGTAAGTTGGATGATGCAAGTGTAAAAATAGTGTTCAAGAAAGATACCTGCAAGATCGTTCGGGGAGCACTGGTATTGATGCGGGGAGTTTGGATTGGAACTCTGTACAAGCTGCAAGGTAGCACTGTTATTGATGGGTGCAATGGTTCTGTGGTTCTTGAAAGTGGATCAGAAAATCTAGTGGTCTTTGGAGAAAAAACCAAACTATGGAATCAGAGGCTTGGACATATTGGAGAGAAGGGCCTTCGAATACTTCATGGTAAAGGTATGGTATAAGGTATGATTAATAAATCTTTGGATTTTGATTTCTGTGAAAATTGTGTATATGTGAAGCAGAATCGAGTGAGTTTTCCCTCTAGTGGTAAGAGGGCGAAACAGATATTATAGATTGTGCATAGTGATGTGTTTGGACCTATGAAGGTTCCATCACTAGGTAAGTTTGTGTACTATGTATCATTTATAGATGACTTCTCAAGGAATACATGGGTATATTTCCTCAAGAAGAAATCTAAAGTCTTAGACAGGCTTAAAGAATTTAAGGCTTTGGTTGAAAACCAGGTAGAGAAGAAGATAAATGTGCTAAGGACAGATAACAGTGGAGAGTTTTGTAGGAAGGAGTTTGAAGAGTTCTGTAAGAAGTGTGGTATAGGAAGATAGAATAATAATCCTTACAAACCTTAGAAAAATGGAGTTGCAGAAAGAAAGAAAAAGACGTTGATGGAATGGGCAAGAAGCATGCTCAGTGCTACCAGGTTAGGACAGGAATTCTGGGCAGAGGTAGTGGAGACTGCATGTTACCTGGTCAACATATTACCTTCATCAATGTTGGAAGATATGACTGCATAAGAGTTATGGACTAGTTAGAAACCTTCTCTTTCACATCTGATGGTATTTGGATGTGATTCATATGTACATGATCCAAAGGAGAGAAGAACAAAGTTGGATAGTATATCTGAAAAGTGCATCTTTATTAGGTATAAGGATGGTTCAAAGGGTTATAAGCTTTGGAACCCAATAACAAGGAAGGTTGTGTACAACTGAGATTTGCTATTCAGAGAGGTGAAATGTGTTATTAAACATGAAGTCCAACCAAATGAACTTGAGAAGATAGAGTTTGAGCTTAAGGAGGAAAAACCAGACTCTACAACAGAAGAGGAATCAGAAGATGAATAGCCACAAACTCTGGTTGTGAGAAAATTAGTTCAAGAAAGAAGACAGCCAGAAAGGTATAGTCCATCTTATTTCTGTTCAAATTTTTCTTTATCTATTACTAATAATGTGAAGGAAGTAGTAGATTAAGAGGATGGAAAACTCTGGAAAGAGGCCATGGTTGATTAAATGGCATCTTTACACAAAAATGAGGCAGGGGATCTGGTTGAGTTTCCAGCTGGAAGGAAACCCATTGGCAACAAATGGGTGTTCAGGAAGAAAATGAATGTAGAAGGAAAGGTGGAGAAATACAAAGCTTAGTTGGTAGAAAAAGGTTATTTCCAGGTGCTCAAAATTGATTTTGGTGATATTTTTTCTCCTGTTGCCAAGGTAGTTTCTATTAGATTACTTTTATCTATTGTTGCTGCTTTTAATTTTTAGGTAGAACAGATGGATGTGAAGACAACATTTCTTCACGGGGATCTGGAAGAAGAGATATACATGAAGAAATCTGAAGGCTTTGCGGTGAAGGGTAAGAAAGAAGTGGTATGCAAGTTAAAACGGTCTATGTATGGGTTAAAACAGTCACCAAGGATGTGGTATCAGAAATTTGATACATTTATACGGGGACTTGGCTTCACTAGAAGCAAAGAAGATCACTGTGTGTATTTTAAATTAATTGGTGACCGTGTTATTTATCTGGTCTTGTATGTGGATGATATGTTGCTAGTTGGAAATTGTTAGAGCCTAGATTTGCCGCAGGCTGGAAAGGCAAGGGTCTAGGTCCACATCAAACCACGCTCAGCCTCATAGCTAGCCCTACGAGGACAGGAGAGAGCTCTCTCCCGGTCAATCTCGGCAAAAGAGAAGTAATGGGGCTCGATATGACTGAAATAAAAGCTAATTTTAGGCTAGGTATGAAGTACAAGGGTTTTATTTGAGTTTTTGGGGGTTTTGTGTTGGAAACAGGGAAAGGCAAATTGGGCTCGGGGATGAGGCAAAGTTTCAGTAGAGTTCTGATTGGGGCAAGGAAGGCAATCATTTTTGATGCTTTAAAGTGAGTGAATGGATAGATCAGACTGGTGAGGAACTAAGGAGAGCAAGAGAGTCTCAAGAATTCTCCTTAAATAGATGAAAACATGAAAATTTAAACAAAATCAAAGGCAGAGCATAGCAGTTCATGGATTCTACCTTAATCATTCATTTGTTAAAATTCAGAAGAAGAGATAGGAAAATGATACACATAACACTAATGAACTTACAATTACTTAGAGAAGAACACCATTAAAAAATAAAGCCACATGGATCCCAAACAGTGCTGCAAAACCCTGGTCTTTCCTTAGCCAAAAATGCAGAGATAGAATGTACAATGCTATGCCAAAGCAATCCCTAGTGTCCAACCCTGAAAATGACTTAGGAATTACATGATATAGACTAGCCCAACCCATCTAGGGGTTGATCTCATCATTCTAGGAGCCGTTTCAACCAATTCTAAACAAAGCAATAAAATCTAGGCAATCAAAACAACTTGCCTCTATAAGGTAGGAAACTGATTCATTCATTAAATTCTCACTTTTTAGTGAATGAATCCTCTAGAACAAGTAAATAAGTGCCAAAATTACATCATGTTTATCCAATTACATCAATATAGTTCAAAAATTACATCAAAAATCAAAACTAGTGAAACTGGTCGAATTTCTGAGCTGGAAGGTGAAAAATTGAGCAAAAATCCTCTATGCACCGCGCCAAATCCTCTATGCATCGCACAACTTTGAGGCTGAGTTTTGGGCACTTCCTGAAGTCCAAATTGAGCCCAAGATAGCTCATTGGAAAGCCCTACCTATCTACTTTCCAGCCCATGTGACATTTTTCAATTTGGATGGCATTTGTCCCTCCAAAACTGCAATCTCCTAGGACTGCTTCCTGTGTGTCAAAATAGGGGCAGAGAGGTCATTTTGTGAGTGTTTTTGACCTCCTGAGAACTCAAAACTTGCCCAAACTTCTTGGCCATGCACCAAAAGTCATGATTTTTCATGCCAAATCCAATGACATAAAATTTTTGCAATTTGGAGCTCCCTAGCAAAAGCGCGCCATGTGGCGCGACGCATAGGGAGAAAAACCCTGTTTTTTGTGCCAAAATTTGTCAAAATGCCAAAAATGCTCCAAATTTCTTGAAATTTGGGCTGGAGCTTCTTCATTGAGTGCCATGCTGGGATAAAGAGGCTTTGGCAAATATCTGAAGATGACCAAGCTCCTTTTGCCTCTTTTGCCTTTTTGATGCCTTCCTTAGGTTTGCCTTTAAAGTTCTTATTCAAGCCTTGCAAACACGATTTCGTGCCCAATAGTGGTTTTTCATGTGCCTGAGCATGTCCTTGTCCTTGTTTGCTTTCACCAACAGCTTCTCTAAGTGGATGTTGATCCTCTCGAGCCAAATCTCTCGATCAGCCTCTATCTCCTGTTGAATGGGTGTCCTCTCACTTAGGCTTCTTTGGGCAGCCTGCTGGTCTTCACGATTGTTTTGCCACCTCTATGAGGCCTCCTGGGTGCATGTAAATCTATTGGTGAATCACTGTGTGTCTCTTCTGCATGATCATATGACAGATCAGATGTCATGTCTACTAGCGGACAAACTGTTTTGGACAAATAGGTGTTGATATGTCACACTGTCTTGTAATGCCTTTGATGATGTGCTTGACCTTTGTCACCAAGAGAAAACAATGACATGAGGGAAAGTAAGGGGAGGGAAAAATAGTGAGGGATTAGGGGCTATTGGGACAAATTTTATTAGGGAAATGTAGGAGGGTTTGAGGGGTTTTATGTATAGGGTTAGGAGAGTTTTGGTAGGGTTAGGGTTTGGGTTTTGGAATTTGAGAATTTTGGGACAGAGAATTTGGGATAGGGGTTTGATGATTTTAGGGAGTAGGGAAACTTAGGAATGATGGAAATAAGGAAGAAATGGGATGGGGGAATGAATTTGGTGAAAACCCTAAATAGCAACTTTCATGTGAAGATTTTGACATGGTAGGGTTTGAGTTTTTGTTTGAACCATTACCATCCATCAACCACCATACCCTAGCACAAACTTGGATGAAACACAAAAATGGAGGCTCTACCTACTTGTGGAATGAAGAATTTTCAATTTGGAGGAATATTTCAATGAATTTCAGGCTTTTTAGCCCAATGCGCCGCGCCAGTGTATTTTTGCACTAAGAAATGCGGCCCAATGCGCTGCGCCTTCCCTATGCGTAGTGCTTTTTCCAAGAGACTTTTGGAGGGCTTCGCGGTGTCCAAATTGGATGCATGATAGCTCGTTGGAAAGGTATTTGAGTCTTATTTCCATCCCAACTATAATGTTTCAATTTGGAGTTCATTTTTCTTGTCAAAAATCAAATCTCCCAAGACTGGTCAAAATGTGCCAAATGAGGTTGCCTAAAGGCAGAGTGTTGTTGCTGTCAACTTTGGAAGGTGTTTCTCAACTCCAAATTGAGCTGATGATAGCTCATTGGAAAGATAGTTGTGTCTAGTTATCACTTTACGCATCAAGAAAGTCATTTGGCTAGCCAAGCTAGGAAAAACTTGATTTTCCCAAGGTCACTTTAGAGGTGCATCAATTCTCCCGAGGCAATTGTATTTTTGACATTTCTCTAAAACCATGACACCTGTGTAAAAAGTGAAGACGGTTTTTCTTCCTTTACATACTATGGACACAAACCTCTCTCCGTTTTCCAAAATTCATCTTTTATTGCTCAAAATCATCATTTGAGTAAAACCTACCCCCGATGTGTAGAACAAGGGATTTGTCGAAATGAAGCGAAATGAAGGGGATAGGGGGCTTCTAAATTCTTGAGGAAATTTTGGGAAGTAGGGAGGGATGTTAGGAAGTATGGGAAAGTGTAATATCAGAAATTTAGTGGGGGGAAGGGGTCCAAAAGGGCAAAAAACAGGCCTAGCCTAGAAAATAGGGTTTGTAGCAAGAAACTAGGGTTTGTGCGAAAATGAGGAATTTGGGGGATCTCAGTGATGGGAAGTGTTTAATAAGGTACATTAAGGATAGGGGAAGGTGTATGAACATCAAGATACAGTTTTTGCTGATGATTTGACCATTCAAGAGAAGTTGCCTTTAAAACCGTATCAAAGGGAAATGAACCTTACCTAGGCGCAACTGAAGCATGAACAAGGTATAAAATGACACAGTGGAACTTAACATGATGATGAAAACCTATAAATGATGGTACACTCAGCTGAATGGTGACATGGACCGACATTTAGACAACTTTGAAAGGAGTAAAAGCAAACCCTAGACCTAATTCCTAGTGACAAAATTTTGTTTGAAGACTCACTGAATTGACGAAATTTGACCTTGACACCTTAAAATCACTTTGTAAGAGCATGTTTGATCACTGGAGGAAGGTTGGAAAGACTGACACTAACATTGGCTCCAATGGGGATGGTAGCTCCTTGGAAGTGCCAAGAACAGCAGATCTTTGGGAGAGAAAACTGTGCTTTCATCCATTGGGCAATGGAGTAAAAACATCAAGCTGAAATGCATGATTGAAAACTGACGCCTTGACAACACAAACTGACTCTCACTCAACTAACGATGGACTCGATACTTAAACACAACCGAAAAACTAGAAATGATGCTCAAAATAAAGCTTATTCATCAAAACCTACTCTAATTGTTCTTTTTCATTGCCCAATCAAGTGAAATGGAACAGCCAATGCAACCATGTAAGCATCATGCCTGATATTTGAATTCTTTGTAAGTGCTCGCTTAGGAACAACAAGAGAAAATTATTGAACGGCAACTCCCATGGAAGGTCGGAATCAAGTTTACTGCTGATAAACTTGCAAAGCATGAATTGACTGAATGACTTCAAGTATATGGCGAAAGGATCTTCATAAACATCACTATTGATTTCCATTAACACATTACTCCTCTGGTCCAAGTAATCTTCATAGTTGTATATTAAGATTTTTCTCACATCTGCACTATCTTTCTTTGATGATAGTAGAAAGATGTCAAAAGGATCCTAAATTTCGTGAATAACCAAACTCTATTGCTGTTTCCAAATAGAACAAAAGTCCCCCTTATCAATCTCCTCATATGACTACAAACTTTGATCTAAGCTTTGTAATGAAAAATATGTTAAACAAGACAATGAAGGTGACCTTTGAATCAGATTATTATCAACATTCTCTTTTGTCACATGGTTAGTCGATGGGGAAGAACTTTCACAGCAAACATCATCCAACACACAAGCAATAGGATCATCAAAAACTTGAAAAGACTACTGCAATGTGTCAATTGAAACTGTATAACATCCTACTGGCTGTTCATCATTTTCTTTAGAGATATTACGAAGATTCTACCTTATAAACTGAAATGCTTCGAAACAAAAGGGTACAGAATCCTCTTGCATCATTAGATCATGTATTTTAGATTCGACGCCTTCATCTATAATATGACCTTCAATTGCGTTTGGTGACTGAAAATCTGGTGTTAGGGAGGGTTTTGTATCCAAAATGATTTCATCAATCATTTCAGGGGAAGATTTCTCATTAACAATTTGCTCAAGAATTTCGTTATCTGTCCTTCCTACAAGCTGTTCATTTGAAGATTTACTATGCAATTTACCCTTCAAAAACTGAAATGATTCAAAACAGAAAGGTAGGGAATCTTCTTGTATCATTTGATCATATGTTCCAGCTTCCATGTCTTCATCTGCAACTTGACAAGCAATGGCTTTCGGGGACTGCAAAGCTGAATATGAGAAGTCTGGAACAAAGTGTTCATCGCCCTCAAGAGGGTCCAAATCAAGACTTGTTGACAGCTGATCTCTGATTGCATGAATGTTGTCTCTGATGAACTGAAACGAAGCAAAACAGAAAGGCAATGATCCTTCACTTTCCTCGTCATTGTCATAGCTGATATGCATCCGCTGATCACTGTATTCGAGCTACTGAAAGTGAACTTCTTCCTCCCACAAACTAGCTATTAGTTTGTCTGCAAGATTAGCTTCTATTTGAAGAACATAATCATTGTCATACTGATCAAACTGAGGCAAATCATCACTATAAAACACATCATCAATCATACATGCCATGTCAACAGATCTTTCTTCTCCAAGATGATCTATAAAACAATCATTATCAGATCTATGTTTTGGATCAGCAACTTGTTCAGTGAGCCATGGGTTTGAACATCATAATCATTCCTTGCCATGATCTTTTGCATCATCTCTTCCACTACACTTACCAAAATGTCAAGCTTTACCTCTAGAGATGTTGATTCCTCCGGATCTATGTTTTTCGTCTTTCTTCTTTCAACCTTGCCCTTTGGATCAGCGAATGAGCCTCTACATTTACTGCACTATTCTGTATCTCTTCAAGTGTTGCAAGATTCCTTTCTCTCAGCTGAAAATCCATTTCTGGATCAAAGGCACCCGGATAGTGCAAGAGAGCAGATCTAGGAGGAGGCCTTATATCAACTGGCATCGAATAATAAACTTGGTTAAATCTGGCAAAAAACTGTTGTACTGTCTCCCTTGGCAGTCTTTTCAGCTGTTTATACTCTTCTATAATCAAGAAAAGGTTCTTTCCAATCACCCACCTATTGAGGAAAGCTTTGACAAACTGCTGGAAATCTGAGATGCTCGCATCAGGCAGGGATCTGAACCAACTCTTCACTTTGCCTTGCAAAGAAAGAGCAAAAAGCCTTATACTGGCATCTTCTTCATCAACTTCAAAAAGGTCTAGAAAAGATTCAAAAAATTGCACATGTTGCTCATCATTGACATTCTTACTTTCACCATCAAACCTCGGCAAGTATAGATCATAGTTTTTGGGGAAAGCATGGAGAACAGAAGGTAAAACAAGAGGTTTATACCTATCCGGGACTATACAAGGTGTAGGAGTATATACAAGAGCTACAGGATCAATTTTGTTTTCTTTAGGTTCATCACTCTGAAGAGGGTCATCACAAGATTCAGAAGAAGGGTCTTGATCAAGCTCAAAGGCATGCAAATCTTTGGTATTTACCATCTTCAAAGGGAAGGAATCAAATGCAGGCCTGGGATCTTTTCTCAAGCATAGTATACTTTGCAAAGCCTTGTTAACATTCTCGAGAAAAGAGAAGAAATAATTTAGAACAAAGAACAAAATGTCTTGGATGAAACTCCAACTTGAATACCTGATCTGTCCATATTGTCTTTTCATGTTTCTGCTCGCCAGGTTCATCCTCCAGTGGAGTCTTTGGATCTGATCTCGAAAATGATTTGGAATCGCCAAGTGAATGATTTTAGCCTTTCCACTGTCTGATCATTGTTGACCATCAACAATCAGATCTGAACTTGATTCATGTATTGGGGAAATTTGCAAGTCAGATGTTCAGCTTATAAGACTAGACCAAAGATTGACTGAAGTAGCTTTTATCTACTTACGCTAATGCAAAGAAAAAGCGTTTCGAAGGCTACCTGGCTAACTTCAGGCTCCGTCTGTAGTCTACAAAGCAAGAACACTAACAAACAAATAATCTTGTCTTCCCCAGTATGGTCGCCACTATGTTAGAGCCTAGATTTGTCGTAGGCTGGAAAGGCAAGGGTCTAGGTCCACATCAAATCACGCTCAGCCTCGTAGCTAGCCCTACGAGGACAGGAGAGGGCTCTCTCTGGGTCGATCTTGGCAAAAGACAAGCAATGGGGCTCGAGATGACTGAAATAAAAGCTAATTTTAGGCTAGGTATGAAGTACAAGGGTTTGATTTGAGTTTTTGGGGGCTTTGTGCTAGAAACAGGGAAAGGCAAATTGGGCTCGGGGATGAGGCATAGTTTCTGCAGAGTTCTGATTGGGGCAAGGAAGGCAATCATTTTTGATGCTTTAAAGTGAGTGAATGGATAGATCAGACTGGTGAGGAGCTAAGGAGAGCAAGAGAGTCTCAATAATTCTCCTTGAACAGATGAAAACATGAAAATTTAAACAAAATCAAAGGCAGAGCATAGCAGTTAATGGATTCTACCTTAATCACTCATTTGTTCAAATTCAGAAGAAGAGACAGGAAAATGATACACATAACACTAATGAACTTACAATTACTTAGAGAAGAACACCATCAAAATATAAAGCCACATGGATCCCAAATAGTGCTGCAAAACCCCGGTCTTTCCTTAGCCAAAAACGCAGAGATAGAATGTACAATGCTATGCCAAAGTAATCCCTAGTGTCCAACCCTGAAAATGACTTAGGAATTACATGATATAGACCAGCCCAACCCATTCCCTTGCCTCTAGGGTTCAAGCTCATCATTCTAGGAGCTGTTTCAACCAATTCTAAACAAGCACTAAAATCTAGGCAATCAAAACAACTTGCCTCTATAAGGTAGGAAACTGATTCATTCATTAAATTCTCACTTTTTAGTGAATGAATCCTCTAGAACAAGTAAATAAGTGTCAAAATTACATCATGTTTATCCAATTACATCAAGATAGATCAAAAATTACATCAAAAAGCAAAACTAGTCAAACTGGCCGAATTTTTGAGCTAGAAGGTGAAAAATTGAGCTAAAATCCTCTATGCGCCACGCCAAATCCTCTATGCGTCACGCCAATTTGAGGCTGAGTTTCAGGAACTTCCTGAAGTCCAAATTGAGCCCACGATAGCTCATTGGAAAGCCCTACCTATAAAATTTCCAACCCAAGTGGAATTTTTCAATTTGGATGTCATTTTCCCCTCTAAAACTACAATCTCCCAGGACTGCTTCCTGTGTGTCAAAATAGCGGCAGAGAGGTCATTTTGTGAGTGTTTTCGACCTCCTAAAGACTCAAAACATGTCCAAAATTCTTGTCCATGCACCAAAAGTCATGATTTTTCATGCCAAATCCAATGATGTAAACTTTTTTCGATTTGGAGCTCCCTAGCAAAAGCGCGCGCCACGTGGCGCGACGCATAGGGAGAAAAACCCCATTTTTTGTGCCAAAATTTGTCAAAATGCCAAAAATGCCCCAAATTTCTTGAAATTTGGGCTAGAGCTTCTACATTGAGTTTCATGCTAGGCTAAAGAGGCTTCGATCAATATTTGAAGACGATCAAGCTCCTTTGGCTCTTTTTCCTTTTCGATGCCTTCCTTAGGTTTACCTTTAAATTTCTTATTCGTGCCTTGCAAACATGATTTCGTGCCCAATAGTGGTTTTTCATGTGCCTGAGCATGTCATTGTCCTTGTTTGCTTTTTCCAATAGCTTCTCTAAGTGGATGTTGATCCTCTCGAGCCAAATCTCTCGATCAGCCTCTATCTCCTGTTGAATGGGTGTCCTCTCATTTAGGCTTCTTTGGGCAGCTTGCTGGTCTTCACGAATGTTTTGCCACCTCTATGAGGCCTCCTGGGTGCATGTACCTCTGTTGGTGAATCACTGTGTGTCTCTTCTTCATGATCATATGACGGATCAGATGTCATGTCTGCTGGTGGACAAACTGTCTTGGACAAATAGGTGTTGATATGTCACACTGTCTTGTAATGCCTTTGATGATGTGCTTGACCTTTGTCACCAAGAGAAAACAATGACATGAGGGACAGTAAGGGGAGGGAAAAATAGTGAGGGATTAGGGACTATTGGGACAAATTTTATTAGGGAAATGTAGGAGGGTTTGAGGGGTTTTATGTATAGGGTTAGGAGAGTTTTGGTAGGGTTAGGGTTTGGGTTTTGGAATTTGAGAATTTTGGGACAGAGAATTTGGGATAGGGGTTTGATGATTTTAGGGAGTAGGGAAACTTAGGAATGATGGAAATAAGGAAGAAATGGGATGGGGGAATGAATTTGGTGAAAACCCTAAATAGCAACTTTCATGTGAAGATTTTGACATGGTAGGGTTTGAGTTTTTGTTTGAACCATTACCATCCATCAACCACCATACCCTAGCACAAACTTGGATGAAACACAAAAATGGAGGATCTACCTACTTGGGGAACGAAGAATTTGCAATTTGGAGGAAGATTTCAATGAATTTCAAGCTTTTTAGCCCAATGCACTGCGCCATTGTATTTTTGCACTGAGAAATGCAGCCCAATGCACCGCGCCTTCCCTATGCGTAGCGCTTTTTCGAAGAGACTTTTGGAGGCCTTCATCATGTTCAAATTGGGTGCAGGATATCTCGTTGGAAAGGAATTTGAGTCTAACTTCCAATCCAACTAGAATTTTTCAATTTGGAGTTCATTTGCCCTGTCAAAAATCAAATCTCTCAAGACTGGTCAAAATGTGCCAAATGAGGTTTCCTAAAGGCAGAGACCTGTTATAGTCAACGTTTGAAGGTGTCACTCAACTCCAAATTGAGCTCATGATAGCTCATTGGAAATTTCTCTGTGTCTAGTTATCATTTTATTCATCAAGCAAGTCATTTGGCTAACCAAGCTAGGAGAAAACTTGGTTTTCCCAATGTCACTTTAGAGGTGCATCAATTCTCCTGAGGCAATTGTATTTTTGACATTTCTATAAAATCATGACACAT